>OX463323.1:371635-1640385 GCA_949820665.1 Scrobipalpa costella | reverse complement strand
CGTAGGAATACTCATGTATTGTTCTGCCTTTTTAATGTACTTCACAGTCCCTCTTCTCCTTCCTACCTTAAAGAGCGCTTTAATTTTTCACGAGCACAGGATAAACCTTGCCGCTCTCGTATTAGGTCGATTCTTTCAATTCCCAGCCATAAATCTGACTTCTATAGTTACTCTTTTACTGTACACGCGGCCAGGCTGTGGAACGCACTACCGCACACAGTTCGTGACAGTCCATCTATCTCTGTGTTCAAAAAGCGAGTAAAAGAGCATTAACTATCACTTTCCAATTAATCAGTTTATATTTTTTTTGGTTGTGCTTCCATGCTGGCATGGGAGCGAGAGAAAAACATAGAATATGCCCGGTGCATTTCCTCCCGGGCATCATCTCCCTAGCCTTATCCCGTATCTCTCGGGGTCGGCTACCTAATCTAGGTGATTGAACGAGGGTACTGGTTTTTACACAGAGCGACTGCCATCTGACCTCCGCAACCCAGAAGGGAAACCAGACCCAATCCTAGATTTTTCAGAGTTTTCAAGCCGCCAATGCTTAGCACTGAGATTTGTTTCCAGGTATTTGTGGAAACCACGATAAACTCGATTAACCCTGGTGTCAACATTAACATTTTTAGGTACATTCGATAGTTCTTGACCTGATTTGATTTAAGAAATAACTTAAATAGTTTAATGGGGTAGGCAGAGCGTAAACGACCTAAGCAAAGGTCGTTCCGCCACGTCTGTGCCAAGTTTGAGGGTTATTTAACATGGATTTGTAGGTATATTGCTGTAGTGACAGGTTGTCAGCCCACCGCCTAAATTGCAATATACTGAAACCCTCGGATCCCTTAGCTGGTTTTTACAGCATGCCCGGGAGGAAAAGCAGCTGGCACATTCTATGTTTTTCTCTCGCTCCCAGGCCAGCATGGAAGTAATACAACAGCATAGGGATATAGGGACAGAGAAAGCGACTTTGTTTTATACTATGTAGTGATATAATAAAGTTTCTGCTAGATTTGTTTCAAACTATAACTCAATACTCAATACCTAACGGAATGCAGTAAGTCAATACCTACTTCAGGTTCTATACAACTGTTAACATAGCGGGGTTATTGTATGAGTTGCATTTTGTATGGAACGAACAGTCTTCTGCTGACTGGAAGCGATTAAAAAACATAGAATGTTCCAGCCGCTTGTCTTCCCGGACATATTTAACTGTAGAAATCAGAGAGTAATTTTGGCAATACGCTGTCAATTTCACGATCTTTCCTGATACGAATTGGATTTGGACACTCATATTAATCTGATATACATACATACATACATAAATCACGCCTTTATCCCTTACGGGGTAGGCAGAGCGTTTAACGCCTCGTAAAAGGCGCTTTCGCCACGTCTGACAAAAATTGAGGGCAATTTTAGATTGTAATATGTATTGCTTTAGTGACAGGTTGTCAGCCCATCGCCTAAATTACAATACACTGCAACCCTCGAGTCCCTTTTGCTGACTTCAACAGCATGCCCGGGAGGAAGGGCAGCTGGAACATTCTATGTTTTTCTATCTCTCCCAGTCCAGCATGGAAGAATCTGATATCCTGACCCGGTATCACTAATCTGATATTATTTTCAAAGTTGGTCAAACGCCATTTACTAGAGTCTTACGCCCCTGCTTACCCCGTTAGGTATTGAAACGTGACTATATGTAGATAAGTCAATAATCGCAGGTACCATACAACTGTTAACATAGCGGGGTTTTTGTGTGAGTTGCATTTTGTATGGAACAGTGGCGCTAGAGAAATTCCTAACTCATTATGTTTAGAATTTATTTCATTGGTTCGATAGCGTAGTTGGTAGTGATCTGGCGATTGTTTGTTGTGCTGCATGTTGTGGGTTCAATTCCCGAACAACGCAAATATTTGTTAAGTAGATATATTATAATTCGCTTTAAAAACATACATATAATCACGCCTTTATCCCTAATAATAGGCAGAGCGTAAACGACGTAAATAAAAGCCGTTCCGCCACGTCTGACAACATTTAGAGGGTTATTTGAGATAGATTTGTATATATTCTATGTTTTTCTCTCAGTCCCAGGCCAACATGAAAGATAAAAATATACTTACATACATACATACATATAATCACGCCTTTATCCCTAATGGGGTAGGCAGAGCGTAAACGACCTAAACAAAGGTCGTCCCGCCACGTCTGACAAAGTTTTGAGGGTTATTTAAGATAGAATTCTAGGTATATTGCTGTAGTGACAGGTTGTCAGCCCATCGCCTAAATTACAATATACTGAAACCCTCGGATCCCTTAGCTGGATTTTACAGCATGCCCGGGAGGAAATGCAGCTGGCACATTCTATGTTTTTCTCTCGCTCCCAGGCCAGCATGGAAGTTAAAAATATACTTGGTGTAAATAAAAATTATTAACCAAAGTTCAGTTTTAATTTCCCATAGCATGAGCATCCTGACACATGTCAAACGCATAAAACTTTACATACATATAATCACGCCTTTATCCCTAACGGGGTAGGCAGAGCGCAAAATAACATTTTAACTGTTATGAAGAAGTCTCTTTCGCAACTGTGACGTTTTTGTATTTCCTACCTGCTGTCAGGACACGCATCATCATCCAGTCGCCTTATCCCGTATGTCACGGGGTCGGCTACCTAATCTAGGTGATTGAACGAGAGTACCGTTTTTACACAGAGCGACTGCCATCTGACCTCCGTAACCCAGAAGGGAAACCAGACCCAATCTAGATTAGGTCAGACTTTTCAAGCCGCAAATGCTTGCACTCGCCCCTGACATGGCTTAACGACTAATGTCTACAGTATTAAACGATATTAACCAGGAACAACAGCTTAACGTTCCTTTCGAAGCACAGAAAAAGCGCTGAATAAACATACATATGAAATTCAAAATACGTGGTGGGATTCGAACCACGACCTCCCGCTCAGGAGGCAGCGTCCCTATCCACTACACCATCGGGCTAAGTTTGTGTACATGTAACTATAAAATAAAATTACTTACATTTTCTCTGTCAACATCGAGTTGCGCCGAATCCTTCCTGTTCAAACTCAGTCTTCTGTTATCCCCATTTTTCTCCCTCAGATATCTTCTCCCTTCAGTGGAGAATTTCTTATCTTTCTCTTGTTTAGTTTCGTTGAGATTCTCACTAGATTTGGAGTTGTTTTTGATGAATATTGGCTTAGGTCTTGTAGGAGGTTTTGACGTAGAAACCTTTTCGTCATCATTGTCCAAGTTGCCAAAATGTTTGCTACTCCTATCGAATTCTCTTTCCAAGTCTCCAAATTTTCTGCTATAGCGATCGAAAGATTCTCTTTCTGAATGAACACTTTCTCTTTTGACGTTTTCGAAACTCTCTTTCAACTTCTGGAAGTCACTCTTTTGGCCGATACCGATCTTTTGAATCTCAACAGTATTTTCGTTTTGAGTCGGATTTTCGAAAATAGACTTCAGTCGATGTAAAGCTGGTCGAGTGATCTCTGGACTTGAAGGGAATTTACGACTTTGTGACGCTTTAGGACTTTGCGGGCTCTGACTTTCTGAGACTTTAGGACTTGACGATGGCTCGGAGGCTTCTGGAGTGGCTGGGCGGGATATCTCGCATGGAATGTCGTAGATTTTTTGGTCCTGAAACAAAGAGAAATTATAATGAACTGATTTATTGATAACTTATGGCTAAATACAATGTTTCGCTACACCTCTCACTAGGATTCCCTGTATCGCGAGGGCTAGTACCTTCCACAGTGTTACAATATTATGTTCATAAAAAACATGTAAAACTTGTTCCCCTAAATCTAAATATTTTCTATTACAGAAGTATGAAAATAAAATTTTTGTTAAATATAATATACGTATACATAATAAATATTTTGATACATACATACATACATACATAAAATCACGCCTTTATCCCTTACGGGGTAGGCAGAGCGTAAAACGCCTCCTAAAAGGCGCTTTCGCCACGTCTGACATAAATTGAGGGCAATTTTAGATTGTAATGTGTATTACTGTAGTGACAGGTTGTCAGCCCATCGCCTAAATCACAATACACTGTAACCCTCGAATCCCTTTTGCTGACTTCTACAGCATGCCCGGGAGGAAGGGCAGCTGGAACATTCTATGTTTTTCTATCTCTCCCAGTCCACTATGGAAGAATATTTTGATAATTTATCAAATTGTGTATGTTTCTATATTTGAGTTTAAGTAAGTATATGTGTATATGTTAAGGAGAAGTAAGGAAAATTTGAATACACTTTATACATCAGGGGTAGCCAAGACGTTGAACAAATTCGGTAGCCCGCAGACATATCACGCCTTTATCCCTAATGGGGGAAGGCAGAGCGTGACCGACGTAAACAAATGGTCGTTCCGCCACGTCTAACAAAGTTTTGAGGGTTAATTAAGATAGATTTGTAGGTATATTGCTGTAGTGACAGGTTGTCAACCCATCGCCTAAATTGCTATATACTGAAACCCTCGGATCCCTTAGCTGGTTTAAAAACCTGGTGTAAACAGCATGCCCGGGAAGAAATGCAGCTGGAACATTCCATGTGTTTCTCTCGCTCCCAGGCCAGCATGGAAGCAATGCGACATGTTATTCAAAATAAGCAGAGAAAGTAAGTTTTTTTAAAAACTGTTGCACAAATGCATAATCCCATTGCTAGGAGAAGTAACTCGTTCCTGTTTGACAAATGAGTATATAGGTTGTGCAACTTGACTTTGTCGACAATAGAGAACGTGCATATAACATATTTTCAGTTCCTAAACCTATTGTCTAAAAACATCTTAAATTATGAAAAGAACAGTGAAAACAGAAATAAAATTGATCATAAAATCACCGAGATATACCATTATAAAGATAGACTATCTATCTTTATAAAGATAGATAGTCTATCTTTATAATGGTATATCAATCTTTCATGCTGGCCTGTGAGCGAGAGAAAAACATAGAATGTGCCAGCTGCATTTCCTCCCGCGCATGCTGTAAAAACCAGCTAAGGGATCCAAGGGTTTCATTATATTATAATTTAGGCGATGGGCTGACAACCTGTCACTACAGCAATATACCTACAAATCTATCTTAAATAACCCTCAAGACTTTGTCAGTCGAGGCGGAACAACCTTTGTTTAGGTTGTTTATGCTCTGCTTACCCCATTAGGTATAAAGGCGTGATTATAAGTATATATATGTACTATCTATCTCTCTCTTCGAAACGACAATTTATATGGAATTGGTATAGCGCTCCTGTCTTATGACGTCACACGACAGTTCCGACCTCTCTATTTAACTAAACACTTTAAGGCATTATAACTCTTAAACTAATAAATATTTTGCGAAAATTCCTTTACATCCGTATATGTATGGTGACAATAATTCTTACTAATAGTTTTAAAAAATCATGAGTATTCCCTATTATGTAGCATCCACGAACCAAAAAAAGAATATAATTAAATAATAAACATGCAATTTTTATGTTTTTTGGGTCTTGATTCTAATTAGGAAAAAAGGGGTTTGTGATAGTGAAATGCGGACCGCATACATAAAAAGTTTGGCCACCCCTGTTATACATAAACAGCAAAATGTATGCACCTGTTACGTTTCAACTATTGATTTCATTGCTACAATCGCTGTCAGTGTAACCTAACCAAATTTTAGTTCCTAATATCGCCACCTGAACAGTTTTGACAGTCGCACTATAGAGATAAACCACAAAATCGGTACACCTGTCACGTCGCCACTATAGCTTTCATTGCTACAATCGCTGTCAGTGTAACCTAGCCAATTTTTAGTTCCTAATATCGCCGCCTGAACAGTTCTGACGGTTGCGCTATACGACAATTTATATCCTTCTTCTTCTTCTTAGCGAGTGGATTATCGAGTCGAACGACCTGATGAAGCCTGGTGTCAGTTTTCAAACCCCCTAGTAGCACAGCTATTAGGCCTCTGACATGGTTTGAGTAACGACCACTATCAAATACAGCGACCGGGACCGACGGCTTAACGTGCGCTCCGAAGCACGGAATCCTTTTGTTTTTTCGGACAACATCCTCCATCCAACAACCAAACTGGGGAAAACAAAGTGCTAATTTGACAAGTATCAACTTTGTGAATCGAACCCAGCACCTCCGGATCTGAAGCCCATAGCTCTGACCACTAGACCACGGAGGCAGTTCATTTATATCCAAGCGACACTGGCAACCGTGAATACCTGATTACTCTATCTTTTGTTTTATCTACTTCTATTGTAATCTGATAGATTTGCCAAAATTTCTGAACAATGCAATTTTCGGAACTGTATTTCAAGATATTTCCTTAAATAATAATTCTATAGGTTTTCTCACTTCACTGCCTTAGTGATCCAAATAGTTTTTCTGCATTAGATTCTGGAATATTCCTATTTTATTAATTTATGTGATTGTTTTCAGTTTAAGGGACTTCCCCGGGCTAAGTGGCGTCTCATAATTCACTGAAAACACAATTAATCGAAAATGTGGTGGATCAGATTGAGATTAAAGCAATGAAGGTAATTTAGAAGCTCATAAAGTTTTAACTTATAGTTTGTTGTAGATACAGATATAAAAATTTCGAAAAACGGCCACTTTTAGCACTTTTGCAATTTGTAACTGCCGTGAACACTGAATAATTAATATATAATACTTAAAATACCGCTTTATCAATTTATGAGATTGTTTTTAGTTTAATTAGGACAACGTAGGTTGTAACTAAGATGATTTCGTGCTCTGAAGGGCACGTTAAGCCATAAGTCACTCAGATCTAGGCGGGTTAGAAACTGCGACAAAGTTCATTTATATACGACAGAAGAAAATATGTATATTAAATAAAATTATGTTATACAATAATTTTTCGTCCATGCTGGACTGGGAACGAGAGAAAAAACATAGAATGTTTCCTCCCGGACATGCTGCAAAAACCAGCTAAGGGATCCGAGGGTTTCTGTATATTGCAACTTATGCGATGGGCTGACAACCTGTCACTACATCAATATACAAACATACATGCATACAATAACGCCTTGATCCCTATAGCCAGCAATATACCTACAAATCTATCTTAAATAACTCTCAAAACTTTGGCAGACGTGGCGGAACGATTTTTGTTTGGATCGTTTACGCTCTGCCTACCCCATTAGGGATAAAGGCATGATAATAATAAAATTATGCTACAGTCGCGTCAATTATCATCAATAAAAAGCAATTCAAGTTATTATAATAAGGATAAGGTCTCACTTAACAAGCAAAGAACTAAGGACAACCTTTAGGTCAAGTTGATCGACTGGTCGCAAGATATTTTTAATTTGCTACTTCCTGTGTTGCGTAAAATAAACTGACCGAGTTTCTGAGTGAATGGGTTTGAATGGTAAGACAATGGCTTCGATTCTCGCGACATATTCTAATTCTTAGCTAGTGCTGTGTCACTTTAGAAATATCTTTATTAGCAAGCAGACACGGTAACAAGGTGTTACAGTAATTATTGATCTTCCATGCTGGACTGGGAGAGGTAGAAAAACGCAGAATGTTTCAGCTGCCCTTCCTCCCGGGCATGCTGTAGAAGTCAGCAAAAGGGACTCGAGGGTTATAGTGTATTGTAATTTAGGCGATGGGCTGACAACCTGTCACTATAGCAATACACATTACAATCTAAAATTTCCCCATTTTTTGTCAGACGTGGCGAAAGCGTCTTTTACGAGGCGTTTAACGCTCTGCCTACCCCGTAAGGGATAAAGGCGTGATTTTATGTATGTATGTATTAAGTCGCACAAGCGAGTTCTTTAGGACTTCGCGTTCGCTATCGCTGTCACTTTCTTAGCGTTGACATAATAACAGGATAGCAAATGAACAAATGACTTTAAAATTCCTAATCTGACATAATACTGCTTATTTGACGTAAAAAAAGGGAGCATGCTCTATGCTCAGTTCTTATTTTAAGCGTCTTACGTCAGATTAGGAATGTCAAAGTCATGTGTTTATTTGCTATCCTGTTCTTAAGTCAAAGTTAAGAAAGTGACAGCGGTAGCTAGGAATTAGTTAAGGAATAGTGCGTGCAGATTTGCCGTCAATGGCTTTGATTCAACTTGCTAAAGCTAAATTTGAATAGTCTCGTGGCTAGTTTAAATACCAAATCGAATAATATATTCCTAACATACATACATATCGTCACGCCTTTATCACTAATGGGGTAGGCAGAGCGTAAACGACCTAAATAAAGGTCTTTCCGCCACGTCCGGCAAGGTTTTGAGGGTTATTTAAGATAGATTTAGGTATATTGCTGTAGTGACAGGTTGTTAGCCCAGCGCCTTAATTGCAATACACTAAAACCCTCGGATCCCTTAGCTAGTTTTTACAGCATGCCCGGGAGGAAATGCCGCTGGCATATTCGTATTTTAAAAACAAATATTTTTTACTATTGAGGGCGCCATTTATTCTCTGCAGCCAACTTAAAAATGTGTAATTAATTGGAAGCCGGTTTTTATAATTACTTACTTCCATGCTGAACTGGAAGCGAAAAAACAAAAAAATATGTAACAGCTGTTTCCCTTGCTCGTAAAAAATCAGTGGCCGAAGTTAAGAAGCATTTTACTGACAACCCGTCACTACAGCAATGCACAGTTCTATTCTTCTTCTTAGCGAGTGGATTCTCGAGTCGAACGATCGGACTGACGGAACGTCGGAGGGACTAAGGCGTGATTATATGGTATGTATGTATATACATACATACATACATACATAACGTCACGCCTCTTTCCCGGAGGGGTAGGCAGAGATCACATCCTTCCATTTGCTACGATCCTTGCAAACTTCTTTCACTTCATCTATGTTATTTCTTAAATAAAAACACAGGTTACACTTATTCTACAAATATAACTAATCAAATGAGTGACGCATTCGCCATATCCGAAGCCAGACCGGTCGGAGCAAAGAAAACATGGCCAGGTGGGGATTTTAAAGTGACTGTGATTTGAACTGTTTGTGTGGTGCAGTTCAAACGATGAAACATCTAACATCGTGCCCTGCGTGCCCCTACACCTGCAATCAGGAGGACCCCAGGACAGCGGCTGATAATGCTGTTAACGTGGCCAAATTCTAGGCTGCAATAGTGTAGTGTCTGCAATCGACACGCTAAGAAGAAGAATTTAAAACCGTGCTTATTTTTAAGACGCGGCAAAAGCATATTTACTTTTATTTAGAGCCCGGTGGTGTAGTGGATAGGGCCGCTGCCTCCTGAGTGGGAGGTCGTGGTTCGAATCCCACCACGTACCAATGTGTTATTCGATTTTCGAATTTCATATGTACGTTTATTCGGCGCTTTCTCCGTGCTTCGGAAGGCACGTTAAGCCGTTGGCCAGTTAATATCGTTTAATACCGTAGTAATTAGTCGTTAAGCCATATCAGAGGCCAGTGCTAAGCATTGGCGGCTTGAAAACTCTGACTTATTTTAGGATTGGGTCTGGTTTCCCTTCTGGGTTGCATAGGTCAGACAGCAGTCGCTCTGTGTAAAAACCAGCACCCTCGTTCAATACCCTGGATTAGGTGGCCGACCCCGTAAGATACGGGATAAGGCTAGGGAGATGATGATGGCAAAAGCAGATTTACGCGGTTGACGGCCAGCCTACCCCGTGACGAATATAGGCGCAATTTAAAAACCCGTATATTGTTATAAAATCTTCATAATCATAACACAATTATTATTATGTCACAAAACAAGTTTGGTGCAAAATAGTATTAATCTGATAGTAGAAAAACTGGTCCAAAACCAAACCAGTTAATTTCATATTGTGTAAGATAGGAAGCTATAAAAAATTCTTCCATGCTGGCCTGGAAGCGAGAGAAAAACATTCAATGTGCCAGCTGCATTTCCTCCCGGGCACGCTGTAAAAACCAGCTAAGGGATCCAAGGGTTCAGTATATTGCAATTTAGGCGATAAGTTGACAACCTGTCACTACAATATAACTACAAATCTATCTCAAATAACCCTTAAAACTTTGTCAGAGGTGGCGGAACGACCCTTGTTTAGGTCGTTTACGCTCTGCTTACCCTATTAGGGATATAACACGTTTCCCATACAAATATAATCTGGCTTTGTGGTCGAGTGGTTTGGGCTTTGAACTCCCAACGGAGATCGTGGGATCGATTTCCACAGAAAGTTGATATTTTAAGGTTTTACTTAGTTTGGTTAAAATAATACAATGAATTACTTGATTTATCTGATAAGGTAGATGATTCTGTGTGTCATTTGACAGTGGTCGTTACACAAACCATGTCAGAGGATTTTACTAATAGTTTAAAAACTCTGTTACCAGGGTTCATCGGTTCGTGCGTCGACTAGAAAACCCAATTGATAATAAGACAGTTTTACCTCAGGTTTTAAAGCCTATCCCATAATAATATTAACTGGTTTTGTGGTTGAGTGGTGTAGGCGTTTGGTTTCCGATTCGGAGTTCGTTGGTTCCATTCCCACGGGGGAAACTGTTGTTCTCAGTTAGTTTAGAAATTATCCGCAGGTTCGGTTTCTGTGTCAGGATCATTCTTTAACAAGGAAGATGATTCTTCCATGCTGGACTGGGAGCGAGAGAAGGAAAACATAGAATGTGCCAGCTGCATTTCCTCCCGGGCATGCTGTAAAAATCAGCTAAAGGATCCGAGGGTTTCACTATATTGCAATTTAGTCGGTGGGCTGACAACCTGTCACTACAACAATATACGAACAAATCCATTTTAAATAACCCTCAAAATTTTGTCAGACCTGGCGGAACGACCTTTGTTTAGGTAGTTTACGCTCTGCCCAGCCCATTAGGGATTATGTATGTATGGTCATGTGTGAGGAGCCCGATGGTGTAGTGGATAGGGCCGCTGCCTCCTGAGCGGGAGGTCGTGGTTCGAATCCCACCACGTACCAATGTGTTTTTCGGTTTTCGAATTTCATAGGTACGTTTATTCGGCTCTTTTTCCGTGCTTCGGAAGGCACGTTAAGCCGTTGGTCCCGGTTAATATCGTTTAACATCATAGATATTAGTCGTTAAGCCATATCAGAGGCCAGTGCTTAGCATTGGCGGCTTGAAAACTCTGACCTAATCTAGGATTGGGTCTGGTTTCCCTTCTGGGTTGCGGAGGTCAGATGGCAGTCGCTCTGTGTAAAAACCAGTACCCTCGTTCAATCACCTAGATTAGGTTGCCGACCCCGTGCGATACGGGATAAGGCTACGGAGATGTGTATGTATGGTCATGTGTACGAAGTTTGATTTTACTGTTTATTAATAAACTTTATATTATTATATTACTTCCATGCTGGTCTGGGAGCGAGAGAAAAACATAGAATGTACCAGCTGCATTTCGTCCTGGGCATGCTGTAAAATCCAGCTAAGGGATCCGAGGGTTTCAGTATATTGTAATTTAGGCGATGGGCTGACAACCTATCACTACAGCAATATGCCTAGAATTCTATCTTAAATAACCCTCAAAACTTTGTCAGACGTGGCGGGACGACCTTTGTTTGGGTCGTTTGCGCTCTGCCTACCCCATTAGGGATAAAGGCGTGATTATATGTATGTATGTATGTTTATTAATAAATGCGAAACTAAGTTTGAATGGGATTCCACTACTCCGGCAGACCCTTAAAATATGACACCAGACTTCATCAGGTCGGGTACAAGTAGAAAATTACGAAACAATAAAAAATTCTGTCACTTCCGTCCACTTGTACTTGGGGCCAGTTGTACCCACAAGACAACAAGACTTGGAAGTTGGTAACCGTGACGGGCCACGCTTGGCCGCATGGGACCGGGGTTCGATTACCGTGCCGCGTCAGTTTTGTAACTGGCATCTTGTTAGGTATGATGATTATTAAGGTTTTTTTATAGGTTTACCATAAACCGGGACAAACCAGCTAAGGGTTTCGAGGATTCCAGTATATTGAATTTTAGGCGATGGGCTGACAACTTGTCACTATATCAATATACAGATCTATCTTAAACAATCCTCAAAACTTTGTCAGACGTGGCGGAACGACCTTTGTTTGGGTCATTTACAGAGCGTAAACCTGCAGAGGCCTACCCCATTAGGGATAATGGCGTGATTATATGATGATGAAAACCCGGACAGAGCTGAGCTACAATCACGTTCAGGACAAAAATATTAAAGCCTCAATAGAATTTAAATTAGAATTTCTTCCATGCTGGACTGAGGTTATACCCGAAAATCCAAAAATACATACAAACGATCACGCCTATATCCCTAATGGGGTAGGCAGAGCTTAAACGACCTAAACAAAGATTGTTCCGCCACGTGTGACAAAGTTTTGCGGGTTATTTAAGGTAGATTTGTATATTGCTGTAGTGAGAGGTTGTCAGCCCATCGCCTAAATTACAATAATATACTGAAACCCTCGGTTCCCTTAGCTGGCTTTTACAGCATGCCCGGGAGGAAATGCAGCTGGCACATTCTATGTTTTTCTCTCGCTCCCAGGCCAGCATGGAAGAAAATACGATTTTATATTTGCTTTCTAATTTTGTACTTAGTTAATATTTGCAAACGAATCCCAATTAGAAACATAAATATGATGCATTACTTATATGTATTGTCCTAACCAAACTGGGGAAAATTGAAAATTTTTGTTCCACTTGTGGTAATTGAACCCAAGACCTCCTAGAACGGCAGCCCATGATTCAGACGACTAGACTATGTTGCGCTATTATTCGACCTATATCTATGACCTTTCTTCTGGGAGCAAGAGAAAAACATTGAATGTGCCAGCTGAATTTCCTCCCGAGCATGCTGTAAAAACCAGCTAAGGGATCCGAGGGTTTCAGTATATTGCAATTTAGGCGATGGGCTGACCACCTGTCACTACATCAATATACGTGCAAATCTATCTTAAATGACTCTCAAAGCCTTGTCAGACGTGGCGGAACGACCTTTGTTTAGGTCGTGTGCGCTCTATTTACCCCGTTCGGGATAAAAGCGTGATTATATGTATGTATGTATATATGTATCTATGACCTTGGTTCATTCCTGAATTTCCTCATTCTTGATTTCATTTCAACAACGGCGTTTTTTACAGGTTTATTATGGTTTTGTGCTGGTTTTTGTTATTTTGGTGCATTTAGGATTTTCCTGTTAGTGAATATTTATTACTGTGAGTATAATAATAAATAAATTTGCCAGATTGACTGCTGTCCATTAAATCCGCTGGCGTGCAGGTGTTGGGGCACGCCGGGCACGGTTTTAAGGACTTAGCCGAAAATCCCCACCTGACCATGTTCTCCTTAATTCTGCTAACCTGAGTCTGGTTCGAAGCTAGAATTAGGAATAGTCTCCAACATCAATTAAAAGCTATTCTTCCATGCTGGACTGGGAGCGAAAGAAAAACATAGAATGTGCTAGCTGCATTTTCTCCCGGGCATGCTGTAAAAACCGGCTAAGGGATCCGAGGGTTTCAGTATATTGCAATTTAGGCGATGAGCTGACAACCTGTCACTCTAGCAATATACCTACAAATATGTCTCAAATAACCCTCAAAACTTTGTAAGATGTGGCGGAACATATCTTTTTTGGTCTTTTACACTATGCCTACCCCATTAGGGATAAAGTGATTATTTGTATCTATGTATAGTATCAGTTTAATAATAACTCAATTGATCTTATTGATCAACAAATGGCAAGGCAAAGATTTGTTTTCCTTAATTATAATTTATTGCAATAATTCAATTAGTATGCAATGAATTTATTGGTTTGTTTTCAATTAGATTAGGTCAAAATTTTCCACTGCATATAGATAAAACAGGGTAGGTAGAAGGACAACATATTTAAGGAAGCAGGTCTATGTACAACTATTTGCATGCATTTACAACTAAAGAACAGAAAAAAAACCTTACATTTTCAAAACAGTAAAATTAAGGACTGAACGAAAACTATATTAAAAAAATTACATCTTTATTTTTTGTATATGTATGTTGGTTGAACTCAAAAAACCTTTCCCCTTTTTATTTAATTTTTTTTCCCCTTTAGGAAGCTACATAGATCTGATTCCCACAGGAAATTCATTTAATCTGAGTGAAGCACAAAGTATGGCAAGCTAGAATAAGAGAAATAAATAAATCTCACCTCAAGTAGAGCACTGGTCCTCAAATCCTCCATACTTTTGCTATGGTTCAAGCTGCCATAGTGATTCCTCCGTTCATTCCTGAATTCATCGTCAACACATGGCTCATCATAAATATGCTCCTTTTCAACATAAAACTTAGACATCTCTGTCCGGCATTTACAATCCAAATGGCATTTGAACTCGTCATGTTTTTGACTGTTTATCTGACACCGGGAACATTTAGTGTCCAAAAATGTGCTTGTTCTACCGCGGGCTAAGTTATCACTGCTACATGAACATGCGTGGAATGATTGGCGGTCCAGTCCGTTGCTTAACCGTGCATATGGAAGACTTAGTGTGGAGTTATTTGTTACTGCACAATTTAAGGATTTAAGGCAGTTATTTACAGAGTTCGGAAGCAAAGTTCTGTGCGTTATGTCAAGAATTTCTGTACATAGGTAGTGTATTTCTTTTGGCTCTTTTACACTTTTGCTTACAGAGCTCTCGCTTTTAAAAGTATTTGATTCACGTTTTTGTAAGACTTGTTCAAGTTTTTCCAGCATTTTTTTTGTATCTTTCTTTTCTTTCTCTACATGTTCTATTACAAAAGTTCTAGGTGGTTTTTTCGGAGGTGGGCCGGGAGGCAAAGGCTGTTTCAAAGCCTTTTTCAAGGTACTTGTTAATACTAAATTCGGATTCTTTCTCTCCAGTTTAATAGTCTCACTGGAAGCACAGAGATCATTCATAGAATGCAAGTTGTTATCAGAATTTTCGAATTGACATGTCAGTCTTTTAACACTGGATTTTTCTTCTTCAAATACATTTTTCAGTTCCTCAGTCTCAGAGCTCACACCGCTGTCTGTGGTACATTCCTTCTTTTCTACATCAATGTTTTTAGGTTTCACAACTTTGGCGTATTGGTCTAATATGTGTTTTGGGACTTCAGAGTCCGGTATAGAATTCAGCGGAGCATTTTTAACGTCCAAGACTTGCCCAACAATATTTTCTCTGCTTGAATTTAAAGATAAAGTATCTTTACGCATCTGATCTTCAATAAAGCTGCTCAGTTTTTTTAACTTATCTTTTGGTAGCTTCTTCTCCATGTTTAAGGAGAATCCGCTGGTTTCTGGACGTCCGTAACAGCTCCCGTGTCTCTTCGGACTGACTACTTTGCTCCTGTCACAACGAAAAGCATGACTTCTATGTAATTTCTTGCCAGGGTCACTAGTTTGACGGGACAGTAACTTTTTTGTTTCAGAAGCCTTTTTATCTTCGTTTTTGGTGTGTAAATAGCTCATGTTAGGCTGAGCCACCCAGCTATCGTTCGATGATTCAGAATCCTCGTCTTTTTCGTCATATTGAATGTTGCAAGTTGCATTTTCCTTATTAATAATATCATTGAACGATGTTTGTTTGAACAAGTGTTGATTGTCTTTAGTTGTAATATCTTTGTTGAGTGACTCAAATTTACTCTTTATAGCTTGTACTCTGTTTTTGGGCTGCGCTATCATTATTTTTTCAAGTATTTCGAGTAATACATTTTAAAAACGACACGAAAACACAATCATATCGAAGTTATTTACGATTTTTAAACTTTTTTCGACTTGTTTACTTTAGCAACAAGTTTATCAACAAACTATACACTTGGATATCCTCTTGAAACACTTAATTATGGCAAAATTAAGCCGAGAAACCAAAAAACAACACAACACAACAGCACTTGTACACTAAACTAGATTCTTGTAGTTTAAAAAACAACAACGGATCTTGTTCACTAAATTGTTTTGCACCAAAGATCGCTATCAGTTTGAATTTCCGCAAATTCACTGGTTTGATCTACTGTAACGCGACGCGGCGACTACAAGTCGGTGTTTGATTGCAAAATAACACCTACTAATCGAAAATAAAAAGAAAGTTAAATAAATTCACTGACAAATCGTATCCGACGACAGTCACAGGGCATGGCACTCACTTACTGTGTTGCCATTTAAAATAATTATAACACTGAGACAGTGAGTACTGGAACGCTTACTGGAATAGTGTAAAAACGATTGTATTTCTACTCGACAACAGATGTCGCTAGTTGTCTTCAATTACTTTTCAGCAACAATCATAGATGGCAGCGCTGAAGTACAAAAGCTTTTTATTATTTATGATAGATGTCGCTAGCTAGCGGACTTAAGTCGCCAAGAAACCAAATGTTTCAGCAAGATATTTTATTCTTTATTTAGGTACAAACAAACATAGGTATTCTAACGCACCATTAAAAATACAAAAAAATAATTATTTTGTTCTCTGAAGACGCGCCTCCTAAGCCGAATCTCCTTCAAAACAAAACATCGCAACAAAACAGAAAAAAAAACACTGTTTGATTTGTCTGCGTAGGAAAATGTTCCTGGTTAAAACAAAACATTTGTGAAAGAACCATCATGAATTCTGATGAGGAAAACGTGACGTGCTCTCTATTTTAGAAATCGCAAATGCAGTTTCAGGGAGAACGCTGACGGTTGTTCCCTCCTTTGCTCCCCACTTTGGGGTTTACCGGCACGTACCGGGCAGATTCTCTCCGATAAGGAGTCCCCAAGGCAACGCCATAAGCCGAGGTTCGAGCCCTAGTGGGCGCCCTTAGGCAGTTGCCATTTCATTACGGGTGTAGATTGCGTGTAGCATTTCCCCGCCTTAGCCCGGTGACGCATTATATACACTTTGTAGTATTTTGCAAACAGGTACATTCAAAAAAAAAAAAAAACCGTCAACAAAGCTATTTCTTCTATAGCAATATTTTTTTATTGTCTCTATTATTTCGGCTCTGCATATCCCAAATGAGTTGTTCGCTGAAAACGGAAGAATTAGTATCTTTATTAAAATCAGTATTACCGACTCTATTAAACACTCCTAGGCAGACATCCAAGGCATCACGTTTTCAATGGCCTGATTCGGCGGGCTTTGGTATCGGCAAATGTACCTTGTGTCGAACCGCCGGCATTGTCACGGACTGACGGCAGGAGACCAGATGGCCTTACGCTCGTCTCATGGAGAAAGGGGAGATGTCTTTTGTGGGATGCGACGTGTGCATGTACTTATGCTGCTTCGCACCTGTCCAGAACGATTCGCTTAGCTGGTTCGGCAGCAGAGAAGCTAGCAAGTCAGAAACTTACTAAGTACTGCGATCTCGTGCAAAACTACGATTTTGCGCCTTTTGCGGTTGAGACTTCAGGGGTTTGGTGTGCGGATTCAAGGAAATTTGAGTTCGAGGTTGGGAATCGCTTGCGGGATCGTAGTGGTGACCCCCGAGCCGGATCGTACCTGGTCCAACAAATTTCGTTGGAAATTCAACGTGGCAATGCAGCCAGCGCGATGGGCTCGTTTACATAACTTAACATTACATAAAAATACTTTATTGCACGTAAGAACACAAATCATACAACACAACAGATAACAACAAAAAACAAGTACAACATAGGCGGCCTTATTGCTAAGGTAGCAATTTCTTCCAGGCAACCTTTGGGTCAATGAAAAATGCGTAGCGGTAAGCGGGATATTGCAAATCTAGTAAAATATGTATCCTAAATACATTACATATAATACATAAACTAGTTACAAGCTACTACATAGATATTGTAAAGTAAACTAATACATAATATACAATAAACTAATACATAAACTAATGGAAGATAGGATAATGCAAACTACAACCAGATGTAGACGAAGGAAATGACAGCAACAGCACAGGATAAAAGTGAAGGATAAATAATGATCAGATAGTAATTTCTTCCAAGTAATGTTTTTTAAGTCGGCTCTTAAAGGTTTCAAGAGACGGTGCACGTCGAATGTCTTCGGGCAATTCATTCCACAGCTTGATCGCTCGCACTGTGAAAGACTTTGCGTAGAAGTCAGTTTTGTGAAACGGCAGGTTAAGCGTCAATTTAGAACTGGCACGCAAATTGCGAGCCAGGGTTGCCGAATGAAAAATAAAGCGATCTTTAAGATAAGGAGGGGTGTTAGGGTGGGAAAGAATGGAGTAAAGGAGGGAGAGGATATGACAGTCCCTTCTACGGGTAATAGGCAGCCATTGAAGTTGGGACCTATAAGAAGAGACATGGTCATACTTACGCAGGCCAAATATAAATCTTATACAGAGATTCTGCAGACGTTCGACCTTGTTCAATAATTGAACAGATAAATCAGGATAACAAACGTCTGCATAATCCAGTATAGGAAGGAGAAGCGAATGTGCCAAGCAGATTTTGGTTTTGGTCGGCAAAAGATTTTTAAGTCGCTTAAGAGACCCGTACGCGGCAAACACCTTCCTGCTTACCTCTGATACTTGGTGATTCCACAAGAGACAGTCATCAAACATAACGCCCAGGTTTTTGACTTTGCGGCTGTAGGTAATTGGAGTTCCATCAAACATGACGTTTGGTTTTTTTTTTTTT
Source organism: Scrobipalpa costella (assembly GCA_949820665.1). Lineage (NCBI taxonomy): Eukaryota > Metazoa > Arthropoda > Insecta > Lepidoptera > Gelechiidae > Scrobipalpa > Scrobipalpa costella. The sequence goes on along the minus strand of OX463323.1, from coordinate 1,621,821 downwards.
TTTGAATGGACCTGTTTGCAAAATACTACAAAGTGTATATAATGCGTCACCGGGCTAAGGCGGGGAGTTGCTACACGCAATCTACACCCTTAATGAAAGGCAACTGCCTAAGGGCGCCCACTAGGGCTCGAACCTCGGCTTATGGCGTTGCCTGGGGACTCCTTATCGGAGAGAATCTGCCCGGTACGTGCCGGTAAACCCCAAAGTGGGGAGCAAAGGAGGGACCTCCGCGACCCCGCCGGCGGGGTGCGCGGTTGCTGGAAGAGCTTGTGCAGAGTGTGGCTCGACTAATATTGGCAGCATTAAACGCAAGGGTAATTTGGTCATCGCCGTCGGTAAGGACATGCCTAGGCCTTCGTTTGTAACGAGTCGCAGGTTGGGGAACGTAGTTAGAGGCGCTAACTACAAGAGGGTTAGGGTGGTGAGGGGCTTTGTCGAAGAAGCGTATGGCCGCTTGCTTCATGAACTCTTTGAGAGACGGAACATCGAGATCGATGTGAATGTCAGAATTGCGGAGGTACCAGGGGGCCCCGGTTGCCCTCCGCAAGAAGCTGTTTTGAACTACCTGGAGGGTGTTCAGATAAGTGGGGTAGGTGTGGCTGAAGGCCACACTGGCGTAGGTCATTATGGGTCGAACGCATGTAGTGTAAAGCCTCACCTTATTTCTAAGGGAGAGTTTACTGCGTTTGCGTATGATTGGGGTGAGCCGGCCCATGACAAATTTGGCGCGGTTTCGGACTCTCCTGATGTGCTTCGCAAAGTTAAGCTGGGAGTCAAGAGTAACCCCCAAGTACTTGGCGTCTTTGGACCATGGGATGGGTCGACCGTACAGCTTTACAGCTGGGAGGGTACGACGTAATCTGGCACGAGTAAAGTGCACGGCGGTGCTCTTCTCGGGATTGACTTCGAACCTCCATTTGCGGAACCAGCTCCCGACGGAGTCTAGGGCGCGCTGGAGGTATCTGCCAAGTAATTGGGGTCTGCGACAGGAGGCATAGATCGCAGTGTCGTCTGCGAACAGAGCGAGCTGCGTCTGGGGCGTACTGGGAAGGTCGCTGGTATATAGGGTGAAGAGGAGGGGGGATAGCACAGAGCCCTGAGGGACTCCGGCTCTAATGGGGCGAGGGGTGGACAGGGCGCCTTCGATTCTGTAACGGAAGCTGCGGTTCGTCAAAAAGTCACGTACGATACGTACGAGACGATCCGGCACACCGAGCTGGTATAGCTTGTACACCAGACCGTTGTGCCAGACCTTGTCGAATGCTTTCGCTACATCAAGGAAGACGGCTCCTGTGGGTTTGGGTTTGCGTTCATGAAAATTGGACGTAATATGTTCCACCAGACGGTGGACCTGACGAACACAACAATGTTGGGAACGGAAACCGAATTGCTCGGGGGGGATGAGGCTGCTGTTTTCAGCGTAATCTCTAAGGCGGCGATAAATCAACCGCTCGTAGAGTTTGCCGAGGGGATTGAGAAGGCTGATGGGCCGGTAAGAGGAGGGCTGATCGCGAGGCTTTTTAGATTTGTGGATGCCTATGACTGTGGCTTCCTTCCATGAAGATGGAAAGGTGCAGCTGGTCATCGCGGCATTGAGGATGAGGGTGATTACGGTAATGAGATAGTCAGGGAGGATTTTGAGGACACGGTTTGTAATACCGTCAGGTCCTGGAGCCTTCCTAGACTTGAGCGCCTTAAGGGCGGTGCGGACTTCCTGCTCCGTAATGGGAGGGAGCGGAGGGTCAGAGGGGGGTAGGGAGGAGAGACGATCGACCTCCGAGTCGACCGTTTGAAGGTGGTCGGGGTCGCAAGGAAGAGTGCTGGGCGAGCACTGAGCCTCGAGACTGTCAGCCAGACATTCAGACTTTTCGTCATCGTCAAAGGCTAGAGACCCGTCGGGTCTGATCAGAGGGGGCATGAGAGAGGTCTCGTCTGATTTGAGAGAGCAGGATAGCTTCCAGACGGCAAGGTGGTCTGGTTCCAGTTCAGAGACGAACTGGTCCCACTTGGAGTTGCGATATTCGAATACGCGTTTCCTCACTTCTCTTTGTACATGACGTTTGGACCTGGTACGGCTCGGGACGGGTTGTTTGATATAGTTTAGTAGCTTGCAAGTTGATTATAATGTAATATGCCAATGTTTAAATATGAATAAATTATTATTAAACATTAAACAATGCTAATTATAGCTTAACTAGAAAAAGACAACCACAAAAATCCGTGCGCAAAACGTTTAACCACAGATCGCGCCCGCTTGGAGTGAAACATGCCCTTCCCTTCTGAAGTTTTCATTCTGCCTCGGAAAGCAAAACATTTGTTTCGATCTACACATTTGTATGGCCACGCCCCTTTGTTTTTCCCCTCTTGCCCCGCGGGGGTATGTTTTCTGTTTTGTTTCTGGAGGAGTCACGGCTTAAGGTATACAGGATGTTTTCGGATCTAAAACACCCTCTAAGCTATGGCACATTAAATTAACATCCGAAAAGTAGAAGCCCTTAATAAATATAAAAAAGTAAACAAATAAAAAAACAGTAGTATTATGATTCCAAGAGCTGCGTCTGGCCGCCGCGCTATAACCAGTCGCTATTAGTGGTCGATATATACTCGCGCCTCTAGGAATCAATTATAAATATTAAATATTATTCAATTACAATTATAAATAAATATATATGTATATGCTCCTTTTACGTTACTGCAATATGCCCCGCAAATAAATTAACACCCTATATAGGCGTCTACTTTTCGCATAATTGTTCTCCCACCAATTTTTGGTGATGGCGGCCAGTCTTCCAGAGATCAGCCAACTGCGCAGGACTAGTTTTTAGTGCCCAAGTGTTTGCGCTACACACAGCTGCATTCTCTATTCCTTAAATCTCTTATTCTGCTAGGACAGATTGACTGACACGACCAGAGAGAAATCAGGCGCAGGACTGACTATTTACATGCCCTTCCGATCATTTTACTTTTCGGACAATCAGGTAATCAGCCTGCAATGTCTTATTACAGACCTAACCTAACCTAACTAGAAACAACAACACAAAGTCATTGTTTCCCGCCGGGAATCGAACCCGGTACCTCCGAGTCGAGAACCCGTGGCTCAGACCGCTAGACCACGGAGGCAGTTACTATATTATATTATACTGAACTGGACCCGAAAGAAAATAGAATATGCCAGCTGCATCCCATCTCCCTAGCATGCTGTAAAAACCAGCTAGGGTTTCAGTATATTATAATTTAGGTGATGAGTTGACAACCTGTCACTACAGCAAGATACAGATATATCTTAAACAACCCTCAAAACTTGTCAGACGTGGCGGAACAACCTTTGTTTGGTCCGTTGACGCTCTGCCTACCCCATTAGGAATAAAAGCGTATGAACATATTGATTAAAATAAAATATATACAAATACAAAAAATACAAAAGTGTTTATTTTTCTTTCACATAGAAGCAAAACTTAAAACTAGGTGAAACTGACATAAATACGAGTATATATTACAATCTATCTCTGTGAGAGACCGGTGTCTGTACTAGGAGGTCAGTATTACAGATCACCAGACTCTCCGCACTCCGAACCTGGTGGAATCACAGAATTTGCCGGTATATCTTTCACTAATTTAGATACTACACACATAATCACGCCTTTATCCCTAATGGGTAGGCAAAGCGTGTACGAACTAAACAAAGGTCGTTCCGCCACGACTGACAAAGTTTTGAGGATTATTTAAGATAGATTTTTACGTATATTGCTATATATATTTAGATACTATCCAGAAGTAATTAAGAAAACTTTCTTCCATGCTGGCCTGCGAGCGAGAGAAAAACATAGAATGTGCCAGCTGCATTTCCTCCCGGGCATGCTGTAAAAACCAGCTAAGGGATCCGAGGGTTTCAGTATATTGTAATTTAGGCGATGGGCTGACAACCTGTCACTACAGCAGTATACTTACAAATCTATCTTAAATAGCCCTCAAAACTTTGTCGGACGTGGCGGAACGACCTTTGTTTGGGTCGTTTACGCTCTGCCTACCCCATTAGGGATAAAGGCGTGATTATATGTATGTATTAAGAAAACACAAAAACACATATTTAACTTACTAATGATGATAATGATGTCCTCCCAGACGTATCCGTCGACGGCGACACCTTCAGCTTATGCTAGCCTGGTACCTTGCAAGGGCGCGAGCGTGACTAGCAAATACCAAATTTGGATTTTGTAAGTCCTATTGCAGGAAGCACAGTGAAGAATCCCATCGGATTGTATGTGTTTGTAGGTGGGTTTGGGACGAGTTTTTCGGAGATGGCGTTTGGCATCAAGATCTTCAAATACAAATACATTTATTATCCACATTTACAAACAGGAACTAGTTACACACATTCACAGACATTTAAAACAAACATAATCAGTACATTTACAAACATAATACACATAAGATATACCTATTATTATAATACACAAAACAAAGTGGATAAATAGTGTGGGCACAGCGCATTGCTGATTTTAAGCCCACCCAAAGTCAGACGGCTACCAAGAACGAGAAAATAAAATAAATAAATAAAATATAAAACAGAAAGACAAATAGTACATACGAGAGGTAATTTATTGACAATATAAAGTATAATTATTTTGAAAAAACCGGATATTTGCAGTAGTCAATCGTATTCTTCCAGACGGGAGCGTTCAAAATTTTCTACACCCGATATGATTGTAGTTCGCCACTTACTAAATATACAGCGTCCCGCAAACTGATAGGGGTTGCTCAGTCAACGAAACTGAACAACTTACACCAGGAAATTCTTGACGCTGTCCCTTACACCCCATCATCATCTCCCTAGCCTTATCCCGTATCTCACGGGGTTGGCTTCCTAATCTAGGGGATTGAACGAGGGTACTGGTTTTACACAGAGCGACTGCCATCTGACCTCCGCAACCCAGAAGGGAAACCAGACCCAATCCTAGATTAGGTCAGAGTTTTCAAGCCGCCAATGCTTAGCTCTGGCCTCTGATATGGCTTAACGACTAATATCTACGGTATTAAACGATATTAACCGGGACCAACGGCTTAACGTGCCTTCCGAAGCACGGAAGTCCCTTACACCTCGTATGGTAATATTTACTTGCTAATGTCATTTTTTGTATGATGATAATATATTATATCAAGGATCATTATTTTTTTTTTCCATGCTGGACTGGGAGCGAGAGAAAAACATAGAATGTGCCAGCTGCATTTCCTCCCGGGCATGCTGTAAAAACCAGCTAAGGGATCTGAGGGTTTCAGTATATTGCAATTTAGGCGATGGGCTGACAACCTGTCACTACAGCAATATACGTACAAAATACAAATCCATCTTGAATAACCCTCAAAACTTTGTCAGACGTGGCGGAACGACCTTTGTTTAGGTCGTTTACGCTCTGCCTACCCCATAAGGGATAAAGGCGTGATTATATGTATGTATGTATTATTTATTTCACGTGGCATCACCTTGTGACATTCACATGGCTTTTGATATAATTACTTTCATGGTAGATTTAATGAGTTTTTTTATTCCCCACGTGATGAGAATAAGGCAGTCATTATAGTCATAATTATGCATTTTAAATTTCTTAATACTTACATACAATCCCGCTCTCATCCCCAATAGGGTAGGCAGAGCGCAAATGACGCTCGCCACGTCTGACAAAGTCTTGAGGGTTATTTTAGATAGAATTGTAGGTACATTGCTGTTGTGACAGGTTGTCAGCCCATCGCCTAATTTGAAATATACTGAAACCCTCGGATCCCTTAGCTGGCTTTTACAGCATGCCCGGGAGGAAATGCAACGGGCTTATTCTATGTTTTTCTCTTGCTCCCAGGCCAGCATGGATTATATTTATAATAGTCATACCTAATTATGCATTTTAAATCTGTCAATACATAAATACAATCGCGCCTTCATCCCCAATGGGGTGAGCAGAGCGATAACGACCTAAACAAAGGTCGCTCCACGTCTGACAAAGTTTTGGGGGTTATTTAAGATAGATTTGTAGGTATATTGCTGTATTGACAAGCCAACTTAATAGCTAAGAAATTGCTACGAAAGGAAAACGCCTGATAAATTGTGAAAGGCAATCGTCTTATACCGCGCTCAAATCTCTTGGCAGGCGTACTGAAATATTAGCTTTATATCTTTTATTTCATTATTTGTAGTTGTTTATTTATTTAAATACCGGGTGTAAGGGTGTAAACAGTGTTCCGCAAACTGATAGGTGTTGCTCAGTTAACGAAACTGAACAACTTTCAAATGGAAATAAGAAATTCTTTCAGGAGATGAAAAAATATTTGCCCCTCCCAAACAAAATGACAGGTTGTTCAGTTTCGTTGATTGAGCAACCCTATAAATTTGCGAGATGCTGGCCCGTATTGTTATTTCTGTCTACTTATTAAAGCAGCAGATGGAGAAAACTAACTGACATACACAAGTGACGGTTAAGATTAGACCGCACTATGGCGTAGCTGCAGCGGAGCGGAGCGGCGCGACGCGACACTGCGCGACACTGCGCGACAACATACATATAATCATGCCTTTATCCCTAATGGGGTAGGCAGAGCGTAAACGACCCAAACAAAGGTCGTTCCGCCAAGTCTGACAAAGTTTTGAGGGTTATTTAAGATAAATTTGCAAGTATTTTGCTGTAGTGACAGGTTGTCAGCCTATCGCCTAAATTGCAATATACTGAATCCCTCGGATCCCTTAGCTGGTTTTTACAGCATGCCCGGGAGGAAATGCAGCTGGCACATTCTATGTTTTTCTCTCGCTCCCAGGCCAGCTCGGAAGCTATTATTTATTAGTTATTGTACGTTATTACAGGAATAAAATCAGCTATTTTTTATTCTGTTTCAAACAATTTTAATAAAATTTTACAACTGGAACAGTAAGAATAACAGCTTATCAAAAAATGTCGCAGTAAAAAAAGTTGATATTGGGCTCAATTCCAGATACCACCGGCTAAAACTCAAACTAAAATCTATCTGTCACTTTCAAAATAATAAAATTGAAAATGCACAGGCGATTTATACTCTATGGTTTAACACTTAGTCCGCTAGATTATGAAGCACGTTTCCCCAGTACTTTTGTAAATTGTATCCACCATATCATATGACTTACTTCCACGCTGGCCTGGGAGCGAGACAAAAACATAGAATTTGCCAGCTGCATTTCCTCCCGGGCATGCTGTAAAAACCAGCTAAGGGATCCGAATGTTTCACTATATTGTTATTTGGCTGACAAGCTGTCACTACAGCAATATACCTACAATTCTCCCTTAAATAACCCTCAGAACTTCGTCAGACGTGGCGGAACGACCTTTGTTTAGGTAATATCATATGACGGCGGATAAAAATAACAGATAACGCATAAAACCACCGACTATAAATCAAAAACCGGAGAGAATAGATCTCCTGTCCTTTGCCAATGTTTTTAGTCTGAAAGTGTCAAATAGATTTTAATTTTAGTTTTAGCCGGGAAATCTAGAATGGAGCCCATTGTACCTGCGTTTTAAATTGTTTTTTATTTCAATGTATGACCCATAATGACGTGACACGTGCAGGCAAAAAAAAAAACAACTAATGTGTTTATTATATTGTCTCCAACTTTAATGGTATTTTGTAGTTTTTTTTAACTGTACGTAGGTTAAGAAAAAACTGTCAATTGTCGAGACGATATATAAGTTAAAAACTATGGTTTAACTCGGGTTCAAAATCATTAAGTTAATTTTATCTACATACAATAGTCGCACATACGTAACTTAATTACATATTTAAAAAAAATATATGAAATTTTTATCAGTGTTTAAACTGGTTAAAATAAAAAGAAAAAGAAAGATAAATTACAAGCCGGGTGTAAGGGATAGCGTCCCGCAAACTGATAGGGGTTGCTCAGCCAACGAAACTGAGCAACTTTCACCGGGAAATACTTTCAAGAAATGAAAAATAAAATAACTATCCCATACAAAATGAACAACTCGATCACACAATTTGTATGGAAAACCATTTATTTTTTACAAAATCCTGTTGATACTTGTTCAGTTTTGTTGACTGAGCAACCCCTATCAGTTTGCGGAGCGGTGTCCCTTACACCCGGTATTGCTATAGTGTCAGGTTGTCATGTCAGCCCATCGCCTAAATAAATACACTGAATCCCTCGAAACTGGTTTTTCCAGAATGCCCGGGAGGAGAAGCAGCTGGTAAATTCTATGTTTTTCCCTTGCTCCCAGTCCTGCATGAAAGAAATTTGTATTTTTACATACTTATAATCACGCCTTTATTCCTAATGGGGTAAGCAGAGCGTAAACGACCTAAACAAAGATCGTTCCTGGTAAAGTTTTAAGGGGTTGTTTAACATAGATTTGAAAGTATATTGTTGTAGTGACAGATAGATAGATAGATAAAACATTTATTTAGCATCAATACAAATCACAAGGACATAAAAAACAATAAAATAAAATTAAAAAACAAAATCAAAAACATACATAAACAACGAACTTAGCTATAAAAAAAACAGATTTGTAGGCGCTAAAAAAGGCGATCAGCTCAGCAAAAAGCTGTGGCTCTGGACCACAGCGCTGATTTTCAGCTGGACCTTTGGTGAGAGGAGAGCTTTAAGTAAAAAAAAATAATTTATAAAAGTAAAACTAAAAAAATAAAATAAACGGCTAACATACATTCGAGTGACAATATTAATCCTAAAAACAAACACAATGAAATCTTAAAATGACAAAAATATTCTGATGTTAAAAGAAAAATAAACAAAAATGTGGGTAGTACGGACAGACAGATATCAAAATAATTGTTCAAAATTAACATTGATTTGCTGTGATAAGACATATTTCTTAAACAATAATTTAAAATTAGGCAGGTTGTCAGCCCATCGCCTAAATTTCAATATACTGAAACCCTCGGATCCCTTAGCTGGCATAGAAGTAACCTTTATGTAAAATAACCATTATACTATACTTCAATCACGCCCTTATTCCCAATGGGATAGGCAGAGCGTCAACACACTAAATAAAGTTTTGAGGGTTGTCTAACTACCTCCGTAGTCTAGTGGTCAGAGCCATGGGCTTACGATCCGGAGGTCCAGGGTTCAATTCACAAGGAACACAAACTTAATACTTGTCAATTTATCACTTTGTGAGATTTTCCCCAGTTTGGTTAGGACATTGCAGGCTGAATAACCAGCACGTGTGATTGTCCGAAAAGAAAAAAAAAACCGTGCTTCGGAGGGCACGTTAAACCGTCGGTCCCGGTCGCTGTCTTTGATAGTGGTCATTCATAAAACATGTCAGAGACCTGTAAGTGCTATCAGCGGTTTAAAAACTCTGACACCAGGGTTCATCGGGTCGATTGACTCGAAACCCACTCGACAGAAGAAGAAGATGTTAAACCGCACTATCTTCCATGCTGGACTGGGAGCGAGAGAAAAACATAAAATATGCCAGTTGCATTTCCTCCCGGGCATGCTGTAAAAACCAGCTAAGGGAGCCGAGGGTTTCAGTATATTGCAATTTAGGCGATGAGCTGACAACCTATCACTACAGCAATATACCTTCAAATCTATCTTAAACAACCCTCAATACTTTATTAGGAACGATCTTTGTTTAGGTTGTTTACGCTCTGCCTACCCCAGTAGGGATAAAGGCGAGATTATAAGTATGTATGTTTGTAAAAATACATGCATACTCAACATACATACATACGAACCCAGGACCTCCGGATCGTAAGCCCATGGCTCTGACGACTAGACAATGGAGGCAGTTTATGATGATGGTGATTTCCATATATAGAAACATTTGTCGCGTAGTGCCGCGCCGCGCCGCTGCGTCCTAGAGCGGTCTAACCTTAGCTGGAAGTAAAAGTTTCCCTCAATCTCTCAATAGATGGCGCTCTTAGTATTAATAACACGGTATTGTTAAATTTTTCTGCTCTTCAATATCGCTCAAAACTTTGTCAGACGTGGTGAAATGACCGTTGTTTAGGTCATTTACGCTCTGCCTACCCGATCAGGGATAAAGGCGTGATTATATGTATGTATGATGTAAGATTTTTTCTAGATTATTTTGATATTTGCTTTGAATGCCAGAGGCAAATAGTTTATTTTATATACATACATATAATTACGCCTTTATCCCTAATAGGATAGGCAGAGCGTAAACGACCTAAACAAAGTCATTCCGCCACATCTGACAAAGTTTTGAGGGTAATTTAAGATAGATTTGTAGGTATATTGCTGTAGCGGCAGGTTGTCAGCCCATCGCCTAAATTGCACTATACAGAAACCCTCGGATCCCTTAGCTGGTATTTACAGCATGCCCGGGAGGAAATGAAGCTGACACATTCTATGTTTTTCTCTCGCTCCCAGGCCAGCATGGAAGAACCTTCTCACATTAATCAAGATCAGTTGCTATACTCAGAGTCCCATGCTAAAGATACATACATACATACATAAATCACGCCTTTATCCCTTACAGGGTAGGCAGAGCGTTTAACGTCTCGTAGAAGGCGCTTTCGCCACGTATGAAAAAATTGAGGGCAATTTTAGATTGTAATATGTATTGCTATAGTGACAGGTTGTCAGACCATCGTCTAAATTACAATACACTGTCTACATACACCCTCGAGTCCCTTTTGCTGACTTCAACAGCATGCCCGGGAGGAAGGGCAGCTGGAACATTCTATGTTTTTCTATCTCTCCCAGTCCAGCATGGAAGTATTGATGTATGCTAAAGATGGCACTTCATATAAACTCAAAAATGGTTTCTCATACAAAATGATAACCTCGAATAGACAATTAGTATGGCAATACGTTTTTTTTTTATTCCAGTAAATTATTCAGGTTTATTGGTTTACTGGAAGCTGTCCCTTACACCCGATAATTACAAATATCAACTTTATATGGAATCTAAGGGCCGTATTAATAAACAGCACTTGAAACTGACAGCTAGTTTGAGCCGTATTAAGTATTTCTAATACTCTCAATCTTGAGATAGTTTTATAAATACGAGCCTCCCTCCGTAACGCAACACCCATGTTCACTTGACTTCGGATCTTACAATTATTATATCCGGGAAGAGCAGCAGATGGAATATTCTATGCTTCTTCATACGTAACTGCCTCCGTGGTCTAGTGGTCTGAGCCATGAGCTCTCGACGCGGAGGTCCCGGGTTCAATTCCCGACGGGGAACAATGACTTTGTGTTGTTGTTTCTAGTTTGGTTAGGACATTGCAGGCTGATCACCTGATTGTCCGAAAAGTAAGATGATCCATGCTGTCGGATGGGCATGTAAATATGTACGTGTCAGTCAATCTGTCCCATCAGAATAACAGATTGAAGAAATAGAGTGTGCACCTGTGTGTAGCGCAAAGACTTAGGCACTAAAAAGTAATCCTGCGCAGTCTATCGGCCTATCTCTGGGAGATTGGCCGCCATCACCGAAAATCGGTGGGAGGACTAAGTATTATTATTAAGTAATAAGTTTCCTAAATCGCTTATAAGATGGCGCTGTTCGTATTTAAAATGCGGTATCGTTTTGTTTATGCGAGATTACATACAAGATTTGAAAGAATCGAACTACATATTTGACTTCTCCTTTTAAAATTACAATTACATATGAAACGACCAGACAGTTTGTATGAAAAATGGATCCATGCTTCGGAAGGCACGTTAGGCTGTCGGTCTCGATGGTCCAACCAAGCTAGACCATGGATGCAGTTAACAAAACAAAACCATAGAAATCAATAATAAACACCTATGAAGATTTTATTAAAAAAAAACATTATTCTCAACTTGAATAGAAAATACATAAAGAACAAATAAATGTCAATTAAGAAATGACATAGATTGAAGTCTATAGCAAAGACATCACAAAAGTCAAGAAAAATTAACAAATTATGCAAACACCAAGAATTTGCATAAATATTTGCATACAAAGCTAAACTTTTGCATGACCACTTGGCAACACAGAAATAATGTACTCCCAACGCCATTTTCTACAAAAAAATAATGTAGGATTTATTAAATTGCGAAAAGCGACATCATCATAATTTTCTCCTTGTCATTAAAATAAAAATTCCAGTATTAATATGACGTATATTAGTTCTACAGTGAATGTCTGACGCGTTTGCCTTCCACAGTCGGGCAAGCAAGCCCGCTATAGCTGTACGTATCGCAGCATTTGCCCGCGCGTGAAAAACTTTAAATTAAAAACTTTTTAAACTGTGCTTTAAAACCCGCGCGCTTTTCAGTGACTCCCAATTTCAAAAAAGGAAGTGTTTATTTTAGTGTTTTCAGATTTTTGTTTAGTGGCCAGTGTGTATTTTTATTGAATTATTAAATTTTTTGTGCGGTGAGTTTTTGGACGAGAATTATTTTTTTACACGGATTTTCTTAGCTGCCTGTGTTTTGTGGTAAGTTTTATCTTTTAATTTATTTATTAACGCAACAATATTTTTTTAATCTATTTTAAAATTCGTAACATTCCAAAATCAAACCCTATCAATGGCGCGAAACGAATATTTCAAAATCCTTCCGAAAAGGTGTTTTAAAGGTCCCGTTCCTATTAAAGGTGTTATGTCACTATTTTTCGATTGACTTTCACTGGTCAGGTGTGTAAGAAGGGGATATAGGCCAGTGGGTCGCAAGAAAGTGATCTCTGTACTCTCAGTGCGATGCAGACTACCTGAGATGCTGCTTAGTGCTATGCTATGCTTATTTTGACAGTCACTTTTCGTGATACGATATTTGCCTCCTAGTCAAAATGCGTGTTAGCTGGTCGATATGTAATGGTCATTTTAAAAGGAGGAGTCAAATATTCAGTTAGATTTTTTCAAACCTTTTATGTAATCTCCTTTATCATTACTGAAACACCGCTTCTGTGGCCCGCGATGAAATCAACACCAAGTATTAAAAAAAAGTCAAATGTAATATGCCCCACTGGGTTAGCTAGAAGAGATTTCTTCATAGAGATAAATTCGCCCTTGCATAACTTTCTGTAAACTTCTTTTCTTTTTTTTTTTTTTTTTACTTTATGCACAAAAATGTTACATGGGCGGACTTAACGCCAAAGGCATTATCTACTAGTCTACCTTGTGTTTTAGTATTTCTTGTGTTTTAATGCAATAAAGAATATATGTATAGTATTTTCCCACGGTAAAAACTGGACTAAGTATCACTGTCCTGCCAATACGCTATTGGCCTATTAGTCAAATCAGCAACTTTTTATGAAATGTCAAAAAAGATTTTTGGTATGAGAAAAATAGGTTACGAAGTCAATCGCCATTAAATATTGACTACTCAAATCAATAACTTCCATATTTTTAACTCGATTATTAAATTAACTAAATAAATGTTCAATTAAAAAAAAAAGAACTAGAACCATAGTATTTTTAGCCATCAGTTGTAAGTACGTATTGATTTATTTTAGTCACCCAGTCAACATGCCTATACATACATATAATCACGCCTTGATCCCTAATGAGGTAGGTAGAGCGTAACCTAAACAAAGGCCGTTCCGTCACGTCTGACAAAGTCTTGAGGGCCATTCAAGAAAGATTTGTACGTATATTGCTGTAGTGACAGGTTTTCAGCCCATCGCCTAAATTACAATAAACTGAAACCCTCAGATCCCTTAGCTGATTTTTACAGCATGCTCGGGAGGAAATGCAGCTGGCACATTCTATGTTTTTCTCTCACTCCCGGTCCAGCATGGAAGATACATGCCTATAATCCAGTCAATATACATGGCCACCACAGATGGTCATTATAAGGTACATCTTTAGACGGTTACATTTTCGCATATTTCAAAAACGGGTCGTCTGTTTTAACAGCTACTTTTAAATCAGATTCAGTTTAATACAATATTTGTTAAATGTTTTAAATCATCAAGGTTTGAGCATCCTTTGACAGTAATTTTTGTATTTATTCGAAATCGCATTAATTTTAATGAAATTAATTTTAATGTGCATCTTTTGGCAGCTTTACAGAAACTTTTCTCAATTCTATATTCTTTATTTGCTTTCATGTCGTACAACTGCTTTACGTCTACAGCAAAATACTTACAAATCTATCTTAAATAACCCGCTAAACTTTGTCAGACGTGGCGGAACGACATTTGTTTAGGTCGTTTACGCTCTGCCCCTACCGCATTAGTGATAAATACGTGATTATATGTATTATAATATATGAGGTAAATCTTTGGCATTTCATACATTATATAATAGAAATTAATAGAATTAATGTCTACTGTCTAGTATGTTATAAACTTTTTGTCAAATGATGTTAATTATTTATATAAGTATCCTTGACTTCAAAATTTTGTTTAAATCATCATAATATTAAAAGTCTAAGTTTTTCAATAGGTAGGTAAAGACACCATTTGTAGCATTATTATTTTCCTAGATAATCAATACATCTTTTATTTTTGAATTAAATGCATTTTTTTTCTTTTAGCTCTGCTTTTTATATTTTGTGTTAAAGGAAATCATCACTACATAGTATAAAACAAAGTCGCTTTCTCTGTCCCTATATCCCTATGTATGCTTAGATCTTTAGAACTACGCAACGGATTTTGATGCGGTTTCTTTTAATGGATATAGTGATTCAAGAGGAAGGTTTATATGCATAAAACATGCATAATATAGTAGAAAAACTTCCGTACTGGACTGGGAGAGAAAGAAAAACATAGAATGTTCCAGTTGCCCTTCCTCCCGGGCATGCTGTATAAGTCAGCAAAAGGGATTCGAGGGTTACAGTGTATTGTAATTTAGGCGATGGGCTGACAACCTGTCACTATAGCAATACATATTACAATCTAAAATTGCCCTCAATTTTTATCAGACGTGGCGAAAGCGCCCTTTACGAGGCGTTAAACGTTCTGCCTACCCCGTAAGGGATAAAGTCGTGATTTTTGTATGAATGTATGTATGTACAAATGTTGCCGGCTGATGGAGTAATATTCCTTGGGGAATATTGTTTAGTTTCATGAGGAGGTTAACCTAAAGTGTGGCTAGCAATATGTTTAACACATTATAGAAAAGAAGGAAGTTGAATTTCATTATCTTTCAAGTACAATAGACCTTAAAAAATGTATTAGTTGTATAAAATCAAGGGCAAGATTGACCTCAGATTAAACCATTAACCTTAAAAATAGGCGTTCGACTGTGTCATCTAGTAATTCGTAAACTAGCTTGTTTTGTTCATATAACTTTACAGAGTAAAATAAACTTTGCGAAATCATCATCATCATCTCCTTAGCCTTATCCCGTATCTCACGGGATCGGCTTCCTAATCTAGGGGATTGAACGAGGGTACTGATTTTTACACAGAGCGACTGCCATCTGACCTCCGCAACCCAGAAGGGAAACCAGACCCAATCCTAAATTAGGTCAGAGTTTTCAAGCCGCCAATGCTTAGCACTGGCCTCTGATATGGCTTAACGACTAATATCTACGGTATTAAACGATATTAACCGGGACCAACGGCTTAACGTGCCTTTCGAAGCACGGAAAAAGCGCCGAATAAACGTACATATGAAATTCGAAAACCGAAAAACACATTGGTACGTGGTGGGATTCGAACCACGACCTCCCGCTCAGGAGGCAGCGGCCCTATCCACTACACCAAACTTTGCAAAATACAGTGGCGAAATAATGCAATGTAATGTAATTTTCTTCCATGCTGGACTGGGAGTGAGAGAAAAACATTGAATATGCCAGCTGCATTTCCTACCGAGAATGCTGTAAAAACCAGCTAAGGGATCTGAAGGCCTAAATTACAATATACTGAAACCCTCGGATCGCATAGCTGGTGTTTACAGCATGCCTAGGAGGAAATGCAGCTGGCACATCCTGTGTTTTTCTCTCGCACCCTGGCCAGCATGGAAGAATCTTTAAAAAGAAGAACCTATTTCTTTAGAATAACAAAATATTAAGCCACAGATTATTCATACCTACACACAGTGCAGCCTAACTCATGTGGCGGGCAAAGTTATGAAATTGTGGTTTTCGCAAAACGTCGAGTTTGCAAAACAACCGGTTAGGCTAGGCGTTACCAAATTTTTTCTGTCCATATTGAACGAACAGCATACACAGTAAGAATTGTTGTCTAGTTTTGAAGAGTTCTGATAATTTTATAAGAACGATTAATTAATATAAATTCTTCCATGCTGGACTGGGATCGAAAGAAAAACATTGGATATTGCCAGCTGCATTTCCTCCCGGGCATCCTGTAAAAAACAGCTAAGGGATCCGAGGGTCAGTATTTTGCAATTTAGGCGATGGGCTGACAACCTGTTACTACAGTAATATACTTACCAATCTATCTTAAATAACCCTCAAAACTTTGTCAGACGTGGCGGAACTAACTTTGTTTAGGTCATGTACGCTCTGCCTACCCCATTAGGGATAAAGGCGTGATTATATGTATGTATGTATGTACGATTAATTTAAAATGTAGATATTTTTTTCTATGCTGGACTGGGATCGAAAGAAAAACATTGGATATTGCCAGCTGCATTTCCTCCCGGGCATCCTGTAAAAACCAGCTAAGGGATCCAAGGGCCAGTATATTGCAATTAAGGCGATGGGCTGACAACATGTCACTACAGTAATATACTTACAAGTCTATCCTAAATAACCCTCAAACTGTGTCAGACGTGGTGGAACGACCTTTATTTAGGTCGTTTACGCTCTGCCTACCCCATTAGGGATAAAGGCGTGATTATATGTATGTTTGAAGGTTTTTTACTGTCATTAATGTTTTTCGTTTGGGAAAATTCCTGTTATCTAACTTACTAAATTTGCTACGAAAAAAAATCTTAACATTATTTGAAATGGAAAGATTGTCATTTAAAATTGACGAAACGATTAAATTAAAAACGGATTAGGTAGTTATGTATTTTTCTTTTATCATAAGTATTTTAGACATTCGTAAAATGTATTCTTTAAATAGCAAGTAATATTTGATCGGCTGAACAGTCATAACAAAGCGGTGGTAGGCTCTCACCGGAGTCCGGCGCCGAACAGCTTGCTGTGTTCCGTCGTTGCGTAAGATTGCCAGTGCCATGTGCCATGGGCTCTTGATCCGGAGGTCCCGGGTTCGATTCCCAGAGGGGGACAATGACTTTGTGTTGTTGTCTCTAGTTTGGTACATTTCAGTCTGATCACCTGATTGTCCGAAAAGTAAGATGATCCATGCTGTCGGATGGGCAAGTAAATAGTCGGTTCTGCGCCTGATTTCTCTCTGGTCGTGTCAGTCAATCTGTCCCATCAGAATAAGAGATTAAAGAAATAGACAGTGCACCTGCGTGTAGCGCAAACACATGGGCACTAAAAACTACTCCTGCGTAGTTGGTCGACTTCTGGGAGATTGGCCGCCATAACCGAAAATCGGTGAAAGGACTATTATACCAGATGTAAGGGACAGCGTCCCGCAAACTGTTAGGGGTTGCTCAGTAAACGACACTGAACAACTATCAGCAGGTTTATTTTTCACGAAATTAAAAAAAAATTGCTTTTCCATACAGAATGTTTACCTCGATCGATCAGACTATTTGTATGGAAAAGCCATTTTTCAGTGTCGTTAACTGAGCAACCCCTATCAGTTTGCAGGACGCTGTCCCTTACACCCGGTATTATTGTAGTTTTTTTTTAAACTAATGTTATAAATAATCATATTTTTTCGAGTAAATGCCATCCAGCAATCTAAGTATCTTTGGAGTGAATTGAAGCCATAATTCCATCTGTCATGCGATAACTTCATTTAGATATACTAGTTTCTTCCATGCTGGCCTGGGAGCGAGAGAAAAACATAGAATGTGCCAGCTGCATTTCCTTCCGGGCATGCTGTAAAAACCAGCTAAGGGATCTGAGGGTTTTAGTATATTGTAATTTAGGCGATAGGCTGGCAACTTGTCACTACAGCATTATACCTACCAATCTATCTTTAATAACCCTCAAAACTTTGTCAGACGTGGCGGAACGATCGTTGCTTACGTTTACGCTCTTCCTACCCCATTAGGGATAAAGGAGTGATTATATGTATGTATGTAGGAAAATATTATTTCCAGTTTTATATTTATTTTTATGGGACACTAACGGCTAAATAAGATAAGATAAGATGATATTTATTTTATGACTTTTACTAATAAATCTAATCAATCTTAACACGATGTAATATTTTTGCCACACGATAAATAAATCTTTCATAACAGGGTAGGCAGAGTGTCAATATACTAATAAAACCGTTTTTGCGATGTATATCAAATCAGGAGCATTATTTTCGTCATTGCCCATCGCCTATAAACTTGGGAGAAGAAGCAGATGGTACATTCTATATTTTTTATAGTCCAGTGTAGAAGTATGATAAAATAAAATAAAATTGTTTAATATCAGACCAAATTATATTACAGTCATGTTAGCAATTATTTTTCCATATATAATTAAATAAAGTTTAATTGAATATTTAAATTAAATTCTTCTTCTTCTTCTTCGAATCAAATCAATTAAATTGATTAATTAATTAAGTAATAATTATTTTTCGTCAAGTAGCATAATATGCATTATAACTAATGTACCTACTTATACATAACATTGTTGTTATAATAAGAACAGATCCAAATATTGCAAATATTTACTTTGACTTTGACTAATGATTCATAGCAATTTAAATCTTATTTGTTGAAACAATGTCGAAAGAAAAGACTGTGTTTTTGTATTTATTTCTTTCGTAAAGAAGTTATTAAGTTGCTCAATGAGAGTTAAGAATGTTTTTTAGTTTTTATTTTGCTAAGATATTACAGATACTTATTACATACATACATATAATCACGCCTTTATCCCTAATGGGGTAGGCAGAACGTAAACGAACTAAACAAAGATCGTTTGAACGAACTAGACAAAATGTTAAGGGATATTTAAGATAGATTTGTAGGTATATTGCTGTAGTGACAAGTTGCCAGTCTATCGCCTAAATTGCAATATACAGAAACCCTCCTATAATATTTTACCAATTTAAAATAAACGCGATTTTTTTCGATTGCGTTGATGTCTTTTGTACGGAACATAAAAATGTAGATAAAAATAAATACAAAATAATAACGTTTCTATTGTTGAACTAACTAACTTTATTGATTTTTCAATCATGATAATCAATCAATCAATCCATCCTTTTGATGAACCCTGGTATCAGAGTTTTACAGTAGTAGCACAGCTATTAGGATTCTGACATGGTTTTGGTCATTGATCTACACTGACGGCTAAACGTGCCCTCTGAAGCATGGATTATTATTTCTTCCAGACAATTCAGTGATTGACCTTGCATTGGTCTAACTAAACCTAATCTCACATACTGAAAAAATGACAAATATCAACTTTGTGTTACAATACAATACAAATATTCTTTATTGCACATAAACAACACATTGTACAGGAATAAACATTACAAAACAAACAGAGTACAATTAGGCGGCCTTATTGCTAGGGTAGCAATTTCTGCCAGGCAACCTTTGGGTAAAGGAGTAGTTACCCCCCTGGGAATCGAACCCAGGACCTCCGGATCAGGAGCCTACGGTTCACACCACTGTGCAACAGATGTAGTCCAAAGGGTAATACGTACGTATGTGTGGTAACTTCGACCCGGTTCTGTTTGTGTTTAAATGTACTTTTAAACCATGCTGACCTAGGAGCGAGAGAAAAACATAGAATGTGCCAGATGCAATTCCTCCCGGGCATGCTGTAAAAACCAGCTAAGGGATCTGAGGGTTTCTGTGTATTGTAATTTAGGCGATGGGCTGACAACGTGTCACTACAGCAATATACCTACAAATCTATCTTAAATAACCCTTAAATAATTGTCAAACGTGGCGGAACGACCTTTTGTTTAGGTTGTTTACGCTCTGCCTACCATATTAGGAATAAAGGCGTGATTATATGTATGTATCTTTCGAACAAAATAATTGTAATGTTAGACGAAATAAATAAATGATCTTCTTTTTCTGTCGAGTGGGTATCGAGTCTATCGACCCGGTGAACTCTGGTGTCAGAGTTTTTAAACCGCCTAGTAGTACAACTATCAGGCCTCTGACATAGTTTGAGTAAGCACGAAATCTTTTTATTCGGACAATCAGGTGATTTAGCCTACAATGTCCTAACCAAACTGGTTAAAAATTTACATAGTGTTAAATTCTCGAATATAAACTTTGTGTTTCCCCCCTGGGAATCGAACCCAAATGATAATATATGTATGTACGAATACTTAATAAATCTTAACTAAATTATTGTCGTCCCTTTTCTGTTTAGAAAATTATGAGTTTCATTCGCAACGAATATCAACTTTGCTTCCCGAAATCGAACCCACGACCTCCGTCCTGACAGCCCAAGGATCAAACGACTACACCACTGCGTACGGATGTGTGGAAACGTTGGCCCGGTTCTGCTTGTGTTTACCAATACTTATAAACCAGATTCATACTCGCTGCATTCACTATCACTTCGAAGGTAAAAAGAAACATAGAATGTGCCAGCTGCGTCTCCTCCCATGCTGTACAACCGGCTAAGAGAGTTGAAGTTTTCAGTGTATTGTAATTTAGGCGATGGGTTGACAATCTGTCTCTATATTGATACACATTTCAATCTAAAATTACCCTCAATATTTGTTAATAGGCGTTTTACGCTCTGCCTTCCCTGTAAGGGATTAATGCGTGACGATCGCGGCAATTTTGGACGTAGTATTGCTTAACTAATTCTAAGCTAACGCTGTCACTTTCTTAACGTTAACATAAGAACAGGATAGCAAATGAACACATGACTTTGACGTTCCTAATCTGACGTAAGACGCTTTAAATAAGAACTGAGCATAGAGCATGCTTCCTTATTTTACGTCAAACAAGCAGTCATATGTCAGATTAAGAATGTCAAAGTCATGTGTATATTTGCTATCCTGTTCTTTTGGCTTAAAGGACTAGTATCCAGGCCATAAAATACTCAAAAAAAAATATCCTGATCTTATGTCAAAGTCAAGATAGTGACAACGCTAGCTAACAATTAGAATTAGGATTATGTCGCGAGAATTGACGCCATTGTGTATGTAAAACATTGTAACCGCCACTTAGCACGTATAATCGCATCAACTACTGTAGAATTACGAGAATTGCATTAATATACCACAAAATTGGATCTTGTTAACTTGTAAGTCTAATGACAACTGACATTTGATCCCTAACCACGTGTGCACAGATTCACGTGCCCTCCGATTCACAGAAAACGCAAAAGGTCGAAATGTCAACTAGGCATACCTGTTGTTGTTTGCGAAATATGAAATACCAAAAGGCTTGAGTGTAAGGGACAGCTTCCTACAAACTGATAATACAATACAATTTAACAAGGGCGGATCCAGGTTTTTTTTCTGGGCGGCATAAGTATGTATTGTGCTTCTAAGTATATACTGTGATGGAATCTCTAGAGTTAAAAAAAATCAACATTCTTTGGGGGGCAAGTGCCTCCTAAATCCGCCTTTGCAATTTAATACACATACGTACTTAAATGTATACTATTCCTCGCTTCAGAAGGCACGTTTAACCACAGATTTTTGTAACTGTTTCTTCCATGCTAGACTAAAAAACAAAGAATGTGCTATCTGAATTTCCTCCCGGGCATGCTGTAAAATCAGTTAAGGGACTCTAGGGTTCCAATATATAGCTTTTAGACTTACAACCTGTCACTACAGCAATAAACCTACAAATCTATCTTAATCTCTTCTACGCTGGACTGGGAGCGAGAGAAAAACATAGAATGTGCCAGCTGCATTTCCTCCCGGGCATGCTGTAAAAATCAGTTATGGGACTCTAGGGTTTCAATAAAAAGCTTATAGGCGATGGACTAACAACCTGTCACTACAGCAATAAACCTACAAATCTATCTTAAATAACCCTCCAAACTTTGTCAGACGTGGCGGAACGACCTTTGTTTAGGTCGTTTACGCTCTGCCTACCCCATTAGGGATAAATGCGTGACTATATGTATATATGTTTTTGTCACGGTGATTAATAGTGGAAGTCAGTTCTGCTGCTGACTTTTCTGGCATTTATAGTATGCCTAGAAGTAATGTTATTTTAACGTCAACAGTGCAATATTGCTTGCAGAACCGTCTCCAGCTGGAACCCGATGGTGTAGTGGATAGGGCCGCTGCCTCCTGAGCGGGAGGTCGTGGTTCGAATCCCACCACGTACCAATGTGTTCTTCGGTTTCGACTTTCATACATACATACATACATATAATCACGCCTTTATCCCTAATGGGGTAGGCAGAGCTTTCATATGTACGTTTATTGGGTGCTTTTTCCGTGCTTTGGAAGGCACGTTAAGCCGTTAGTCCCGGTTAATATCGTTTAACACCGACTAATATCTATTAGTCGTTAAGCCATTTCAGAGGCCAGTGCTAAGCATTGGCGGCTTGAAAACTCTGACCTAATCTAGGATTGGGTCTGGTTTCCCTTCCGTCAGATGGCAGTCGCTCTGTGTAAAAACCAGTACCCTCGTTCAATCACCTAGATTAGGTAGCCGACCCCGTGACTTACGGGATAAGGCTAGGGATAGATAGATAGATAAAACATTTATTTAGCACCAATACAAATCACAAGGACATAAAAAAACAATGAAATAAAATTAAAAAACAATATCAAAAACATACATAAACAACGAACTTAGCTATAAAAAAACAGATTTGTAGGCGCTAAAAAAGGCTCAGCAAAAAACTGTGGTTCTGGACCACAGCGCTGATTTTCAGCTGGACCTTTGGTGAGAGGAGAGCTTTATGTAAATAATAATAACTCATAAAAGTAAAACTAAAAAAAACAACGGGTAACATACATTCGAGTGACAATATTAAGTCTAAAAACAAAAACAATGAAATCAAACTGCCCCGCTGGGGCAGGAAAGTTCTGGAGTGGCTACCTAGGCACGGTAGACGCAGCGTAGGCAGGCCTCCCACAAGGTGGACCGACGATCTGGTGAAGGTTGCGGGAAGCTGCTGGATGCAGAAGGCGCTAGACCGATCATCGTGGAGGTCCTTGGAGGCTTATGCCCAGCAGTGGACGTCTATCGGCTGAGACGACTAGTAAACATGGAATTGTGACGAAATGTTACTCCAAAAAATAAGCTAATCAGTAAGCGTAACAAATTAAAAAATACTACATTCCAATTCAATATGGCGGCTTAACACCAAGGCTAATTTTAAGGTTATGTTATGAATTTAAATCAAAATATTCGATTTTAACCGTTTCTAGGTTACATACTAGTTTTACTTGGATATTAATTACTAGGCCTCTAACTTCCGGAAGTTACAAAACATAGAATGTACCAACATGTTTTCTTCCCACGCGTACATATAAAGCGATACACATAGTGAAACTCTTTTACTAAGCTGTTCACACTCTGCTTACCCCGTAAGGAAAAAGCGTAACTATAAGACAGTTAACTGTAATGGAAATGAAGTAGACAGGACATCAACGTTTCTCTACGTCTGTTAAGCTTTCTTTCATGTCTGGGAATAGAAGCAGGGGGTACATTCTATATTTTTTAAAGCTCACAGCATGCAGCTAACTAAATTATGCTTAACTTTCGTGATCGGAAAAACTAATCAACCATAGTTCACAGTTTGCCCATCTCTTACGCAACTGGTCAAATATTTAAATATGGCCGCTAAATAAACTTATTATTCCACGTTAAATTAGCTCATTTGAAACGGGTTTTAAGGAATTTCCATTGAAATTTATATCCTGCTGTTTTAGAGCCGTACAAACATACATATAATCACGCTTTTATCAGAGGAAGGCAGAGCGTAAACGACCTAAACAGGTCGTTTCGCCACGTTTGACAAAGTTTTGAGGGTTATTTTAAGATACATTTGATGTAAGATGTATTTGACAGGTTGTCAGCCCATCGCCTAAATTACAATATAATACTGAAACCCTTGGATACGATGCCGGGAGGAGATGCAGCTGGCACATTCTATGTTTTTATTTCACTTCCAGGCCAGCATGGTAGTACACAAAGTGAAATATTGTCAAAATAAAATCAACTTTGTGTTCCCCTATAGGAACGAACCCAGGACCTCCGGATCAGGAGCCCATTGCTCTTACCACTAGACCACGGAGGTAGTTGAATGAATAATATATATTGTATTTCTTCCATGCTGGACTGGGAGAGATAGAAAAACATAGAATGTTCCAGCTGGGCAGAGGAAGGGCTTCCTCCCGGGCATGCTGTAGAAGTCAGCAAAAGGGACTCGAGGGTTACAGTGTATTGTAATTTAGGCGATGGGCTGACAACCTGTCACTATAGCAATAAACATTACAATCTAAATTTGCCCTCAATTTTTGTCAGACGTGGCGAAAGCGCCTTTTACGAGGAGTTTGACGCTCTGCCTACCCCGTAAGGGATAAATGCGTGATTTTATGTATGTATGTATACTATGTATGAGTCATATCCGTTTCAGTAAGTAAGTAAATATATATTTATCTAAACCGTTATTTAAATTACAGTATTTCAGTCAGGAGATGAATGGGACTGCTAATAGATGCCAAGCTATAATCTTTCTCCGTGACCTAGTGATTACAGCCTTGGGATCGCAATTCTGAGGTCGCAGGTTTGATTCCGGGTAATGAGATGAAGTTTGGATCTTGATAGTCTAGTTCTAGTCCTAAATAAAGTCACGTCTTTATTCCTTGCGGGGTAGACTGAGCGTAAAACCCTCAGCCAAAGGCATTTTCACCACGTCTAACAAATATAGGGATTGAAATGTGTATTGATATAGTGTTAATGATAATTCTTCCATGCTGGACTGGGAGAGATAGAAAAACATAGAATGTTCCAGCTACCCTTCCTCCCGGGCATGCTGTAGAAGACAGCAAAAGGGACTCGGGGGTTACAGTGTATTGTAATTTAGGCGACGGGCTGACAACCTGTCACTACACATTAGCAATACACATTACAATCTAAAATTTCCCTCAATTTTTGTCAGACGCGGCGAAAGCGCCTTTTACGAGGCGTTTAACGCTCTGCCTACCCCGTAAGGGATAAAGGCGTGATTTTATGTATGTATGTATGATAATGATAAGTGACAGGTTTTCAGTCTATAGCTTAAATTGCAATACATTACTGCTCTTGATTCCCTTTGCTGACTTCTACAGCTTTCGCGGGAGGAGAAGCAGAACCTTGAGCACCGTCGCAGAGTGGCGTGCATGTCGGTATTTTACAGGATACATTTCGGGGAGTGCGCGTTAGCACTTCATGACCTTATACCCCCCTCCCCTTTCCATCTCCGGAGCACGAGGCGTGGACAGGGGTTCCACCCTTATGTCGTGGATATACCATAAATTCGCACGAAGCAGTTCGCTTCCACATTCTTCCGGAACAATATAACCTGGGCCTTTTCAAGGCGAGAGTGAATAGGCACTACATAGGTGAGTATGCTTCAACATAGTCCGCATCATCACTTTCCACCAGGTGAGATGGCGGACAAATGCACGCCTTTATATATTAAAAAAAAAAAAAAGCAGCTGGCACATTCTAAATTGTTCTGTGGTTCCTAGTCAAACATTAAAGAAATAATGTATATACACTCTTGAGTTTTACATATTTATGCATAAATTATTTCTTTACAAGTAAAATGTAAAAAAATAACAAAGTCACACCTTTATCACTTACGTGGTAAACAGAGCATCAAAAGGCTAGCAAATTTTTGTTTTATTGAACCTACGACCTTAGGCAAGACAGGCAGGCTTACCAACTAAGCTATCAGCTATCAGTCGGGTAATATTATACTCATACATACATACATAAATTCACGCCTTTATCCCTTACGGGGTAGCCAGAGTGTAAAACGCTTAGTGAAAGCTTTTACGCCACGTCTGACGAATATTGAGGGCAATTTTAGATGGTAATGTGTATCGGTATAGTGACAGGTTGTCAGCCCATCGCCTTAATTACAATACACTGCGACCCTCGAATCCATATTGCTGACTTCTACAGTATGCCTGAGAGGATGGGCAGCAGAAAAACATAGAATGTGCCAGCTGCATTTCGTCTCGGGCATGCTGTAAAACCAGCTAAGGGATCCAAGGGTTTCAGTATATAGTTATTAAGGCGATAGGCTAAAAACCTGTCACTACAGCAATATACCTACAAATCTATCTTAAATAACCCTCAAAACTTTGTCATACGTGGCGGAACGACCTTTGTTTAAGTCGTTTACGCTCTGCCTTCCCCATTAGGGATAAAGTGATTATATGTACCTATGTATCAGTGGAGGTAATTTATTATACTTGTTATTGACTAGAAATAATAGTGTGACCTAGACATTGTCTGAAGATCTTTTTCTAAGTCACGCAAAGATCTGACCTTGTTAAGAAGTGAAGTAAAAAATATAGTTTACAAGAAAAGTAAGGAAATCAGATCGCATCTCGTGTGACTATTTCCTATAGATAACTTTTTGTAGTTTGATTATATAGTGGACACGCACATAATGCTATTTTAAATGCCTCTTCAGGGGCAGAGGTTATACCTTAGGGCAGCAACACATAGGCGTCACTTACTGCGCGCAAGGTTGCGCTCAACACGCTGTCAATGCGCGCATATTACCCTCTAAGAGGGTAAAGTGACGCATGTGTTCTGAGAGGGAAAATCATAGAATGTTCTAGCTGCATCTCCTCCCAGACATCTATTTATCTCGCTCCATATTAAAGGCGTGATTATAAGTATGTCTATGAATGTATGTAAAATAACGGATTTTGTTTTAAAAACTAATTAAAAATACTTTGTAATTAATTACATTTACATTTGTTTCGAAAGGTGGCTAAATGTCGAAAAAGATTTTAATCTTATTGGTTTGTGAGTGGTAAAAATTTAGTTACGAAATATTTCTCGAAGCTTTAGAATAATTCTGATCAAGGATAAACAATCCAATGATTTGGCTACTTACAGTTTGTTTACCATTTTCTATATTAACTTGTCGGCAACAAACAGCTTGCTGTGTTCCGTCGGTGCGTGAGATTGTCAGTGCCATAACAGGCATCTTCTGGGTGAGTTCGCTCCATCGTCGACTCTGTCAAAAACCTATTGTCTCAACACGCTGCCAATGCTTTTTGCATAGCCTACAACACACATGCGTCACCTTATGCTCTACGCGCGCGTATTGGCAGAGGGATGCGCCGACATTGAGGTTACTACGCGCGCGTACTGCGTAAGGTGACGCATGTGTGTTGTAGGCAATGCAAAAAGAATTGACAGCGTGTTGAGCGCAACCTTGCGCGCAGTAAGTGACGCCTGTGTGTTGCTGCTAGGGATGCAAAATTACGTAATTTTACCGAATTCGCTGGTTAAATACTAATTTATATAAATTACGGTAAAATTACCGGTGACTTACGACGTTGTAATAGAAACTTGTAAGGGTGAAACCCAAAAAGATTCTAGAGTTACAGTGTATTGTAATTAAAGATATAATTATGCTGTTATTACCTTCCATGCCGGCCTGGGAGCAAGAGAAAAACATAGAATGTGCCAGCTGCATTAACTCCCGAGCATGCTGTAAAAGCCAGTAAAGGGATCCGAGGGTTTCGGCATATTGTGATTTAGGCGATGAGCTGACAACCTGTCACTACAGCAATATACCTACAAATCTATCTTAAATAACCCTCAAAACTTTGTCAGACGTGGCGGAATGACCTTTGTTTAAGTCGTTTGCGCTCTGCCTACCCCATTAGGGATAAAGGTGTGATAATATGTATGTATGTATGTATGTATTATGCTGACAACCTATCACTATAGTGACATGCATTTCCATCTAAAATTGCCCTCAATATTTTTCAAGACTCGTTCAAAACGTCTTTTAATATGCGTTTTATGCTCTGCTTACCCCCCTATTAGGGATAAAAGCTTGACTGGGTATGTATGGTTGTCTGAAAACACACTGCTGCATATAATATTTCACGGTATATTTCGTTTTTATCTTCCATGCTGGACTGGGGAGTAAGGGAAAAACGTAGAATGTGCCAGCTGAATTTCCTCCCGAGCATGCTGTAAAAACCAGCTAAGGGATCTGAGGGATTCAGTATATTGTAATTTAGGCGATGGGCTGACAACCTGTCACTACAGCAATATACGTCGAAATCTTAAATGACCTTCAACACTTTGTCAGACGTGGCGAAACGATCTTCTTTTAGGTCGTTTACGCTCTGCCTACCCCACCAGGGATAATAGCGTGATTATATGTATGTATGTATGGATGTATATTTCATTTTTTACCGTATTTTACCGTGGTAATTTTACCGCTTCACGTCCCTAGTTGCTGCCCTAACAACAAAGAGAGCAATTCACTTGCCCCACATAGTTACCTGATGGGCTCGATTCTAGATACCACCAGCTAAAACTAAAATTAAAATCTATCTGTCACTTTCAAAATAAGAAAAGAAAAAGATTTCGTGCTTCGGAGGGCACGTTAAGCCGTCGGGCCCGGTCGCTGTCTGTGACAGTGGTCGATACTCAAACCATGTCAGAGGCCTGATAGTTGTGGTACTAGGTGGTTTAAAAACTCTGACACCAGGGTTCATCGGGTCGATAGACTCGATACCCACTCGACAGAAGAAGAAGAAAATAATAAAATTGAAAAAGGACAGGCGATTTATACTCTATGGTTTCACACTTTGTCCGCTAGATTTTAACGCGCTTTGCACGTTTCCCCAGTATTTCTGTCAATTCTATCCTCCATTTCATATGACATACATACATATAGTCACGCCTCCATCCCTAATGGGGTAGGCAGAGCGCAAACGACCCAAACAAAGGTCGTTCTGCCACGTCTGACAAAGTTCTGGGGGTTATTTAAGATAGATTTGTAGGTAGGTATATTGCTATAGTGACAGGTTGTCAGCCCATCGCCTAACTTATAATATGCTGAAACCCTCGAATCCCTTAGCTGGTTTTTACGCATGCCCGGGAGGAGATGCACCTGGCACATTCTATGTTTTTCTTTCGCTCCCAGTCCAGCATAGAAGTTAAAAATGACAGATAACGCATAAAACCACCGACTATAAATCAAAAACCGGAGAGAATAGATCTCCTGTACTTCCCCAATGTGTTTAGTCTGAAAGCGACAAATAGATTTTAATTTTAGTTTTAGCCGGCAATCTAAAATCGACCCTATTATATAGATAACAACAATACTAGCTCATTTGCGAAGGTAGTCAGCCATTCTTATTGGCGCGAAATAAATAGAAAAAGTGAATTTGAGTTCATTTTAGTAGAGCAACAATTCTTAGGAAAAATAAATAGAAAAAGTGTAAGTTTTTTTTTTATAACGGCCATTTTATTTAGCTTTTCATGTTTTTACCACAAATAAAACTAACTAAACTTTAACTGCCTTCGTGGTCCAGTTACGATCCGGGGGTCTTGGGTTCGATTGCCAGGGGACACAGACTTGATGCATACATACATATGATCACGCCTTCATCCCTAATGGGGTAGGCAGAGCGTAAACGACCTAAACAATGGTCGTTACGCCACATCTGACAATGTTTTGAGGGTTATTTAGATATATTTGTATGTCAATTTATGACTTAGTGAGTTTGTCCCCAGTTTGGTTAGGTCACTGCAGGCTGAATCACCTGATTGTCCGAAAAGTGAAAGGTATCGTGCTTCGGAGGGCACGTTCAGTCGTCGGTCCCGGTAGCTGTCTTTGATAGTGGTCGTTACTCAAACAATGTCAGAGGCCTGATAGCTACTTCTTCTTCTGTCGAGTGGGTATCGAGTCTATCGTCCCGATGAACCCTGGTGTCAGAGTTTTTAAACCGCGTAGTAGCACAACTATCATGCCTCTGACATGGTTTTAAATAACGACCACTATCAAAGACAGCTGATAGCTACTAGGCGGTTTGAAAACTCTGGCACCAGGGTTCTTCGGGTCGTTGTTCGACTCGAGAATCCACTCGCTAAGAAGGAGACTACAATTGTTTCACGAGAATCGGTTTGAATCGATAAATGAGACGACCCGATGAACCCGTGTTAGAGTTTTTAAACCTTCTAATAGACCTCTGAGATGGGTTGTGTAAGGATCGTATTTATAAAGCGATCTTAAGATTGAGAGTAATATTAAGTATGGATGTGACAGGTCCTTTTGTGATGAATTTATATTTCTGATAAGGACTCAAACTAGCTGTCAATCTCAGGTGTTATTTATAATTACGGGCCTCAGTGACTTATTAAGTGTAACAAGTACATCAACCGGTACTGACGGCCTTACGTGCCCTCCGAAGCACGGAATCATATTTCTCAAACAATCGTGTGATTCTACCTGCATTGTACCTAACCTAACCAAGCTGGGGACAATCTTAAATTGGTAGTATCCATTTCGATAATCAAAGCAACGACCTCCGAATTGAGAGCCCAACGCTGACACCACTAGACCATGGAGGCTAGGTTAACAAGGATAACTAAAATATAAAACTTACAAAAGCGTTTCGTTTCGAATTCGCGTATTAACACAGAATAGTATTAATTGCGCGCCAGTGGGTTACGTTGAGTGCTAGTGATGTGCCGTTATCGATAAACATATATCGAACCTTATAAATATGAATTTAGGACAGGGCATTTAAAATATTACGTTTTTAAATTAAAAACAAAAAACTGTAGTGGAATTACGAGAAGGGAATCAGTTAAGTAATCGTTACTCTTGTGCGGAAATATTTATTTTTGTAAAAATATATCTACCAGGTGTAAAGGACAGCGTCCGGCAAACTGATAGGGGTTGCTCAGTCAACGACACTGAACAACAACAACAAGTTTTTTTTAAAAAAAAAGTTTGCGGGCGCTAAAAAAAAGTTTGCGGGACGCTGTCCCTTAAACCTGGTATATTCATTGGGTTTGTAATCATATCACCAGTATATTCATAATTTAGAATGTAAAAAAAACACTCTACTGAAAAAATCATCTAGATATTAACCCAAACACAAACAATATACGATGCTTACCGTAATTAACTTCTTTTAGCTATTGGGCTTGTAATTGCAATTTTGGATTCTAATGCTAAAAATATCGACAGAATTTTCGACAGTCACCCCACACGAGTAGTGTGCTGTGGTTTATGTTATTATATACGGTGTGTACAAAAATCAATCCACTAGATTAAGTAGCCGACCCCGTAAGATACAGGATAAGGCTAGGGAGATGATGATACGGAGTCTACAAAAATATTTTATCCTATCGTAAATTTTATCGATAACTATCCCATCACTATCAGGTTACGGTGCGCCGGCGCACGCTAGTGTTGCAACTCAACCGGTTGCTGATGAAAGTAATCGTCATATCGTACGATGAACGAGGACCTAGTTAACACTGCTTGCTTAGGATTTGCTTAATCTTTGTGGTACTGAGCGAGGATGGGTGACCGGTCAGAGTTTTAAGGGAGCATCATCTCCCTAGCCTTATCCCGTATCTCACGGGGTCGGCTTTCTAATCTAGGGGATTGAACGAGGGTACTGGTTTTTACACAGAGCGACTGCCATCTGACCTCCGCAACCCAGAAGGGAAACCAGACCCAATCCTAGATTAGGTCAGAGTTTTCAAGCCGCCAATGCTTAGCACTGGCCTCTGACATGGCTTAACGACTAATATCTACGGTATTAAGCTATATTAACCGGGAACAACGGCTTAACGTGCCTTCCGAAGCACGGAAGAGTTTTAAGGGATATAGGCTCGTAATTATAATTCAATCTCAAGATTGAGAAGCAATATTACGTATAGATTTGACAGTAAAATTTGTACTGGAATGACATTTCGGATACAAACTCAAATTCGCTGTCACTCTTGAGAGTTGATTATAAATACGGGCCTTAGTTTTGGACATAGACTGCCTCCGTGCCCCGGTGGCCCGATCCGGAGGTCACTTAGTGAGATTTTCCCCAGTTTGGTTAAAAGTCCATTTCCTGCAAGGCATGCTGTAAAAACCAGCTAAGGGATCCGAGGGTTTCTGTATATTGCAATTTAGGCGATAGGCTGACAATCTGCTACTACAGCAATATACCTACAAATACTAATCACGCCTTTATCCCTAATTGGGTAGGCAGAACGTAAACGACCTCAATAACCTACAAAACGAAACGACCTACATCTACCTTAAATAACCCTCAAAACTTTGTCAAACGTTGCGGAACGACCTTTGTTTAGATATTTTACGCTCTACACCCCATTAGGGATAAAGGCGTGATTATATGTATGTATGTTAAACTACAGCAATATACCTACAAATCTATCTTAAATAACCCTCAAAACGTTGTCAGAAGTGGCGGAACGACTTTTGATTACGTCGTATGCGCTTTGCCTACCCCATTAGGGATAAAGGCGTGATTATATGTATGTATGTTAAACTACAGCAATATACCTACAAATCTATCTTAAATAACCCTCAAAACGTTGTCAGAAGTGGCGGAACGACTTTTGATTACGTCGTATGCGCTCTGCCTACCACATTAGGGATAAAGGCGTGATTATATGTATGTATGTTAAACGTAAGTTTTCCCAAAGGAATCGACCTAAATACCGATACAATGTTAGCCTTCACTATCGACGGAATCAACTATTTTCCATTTCCTTCGTTCGCGTGTTGATGATAAGCTGATGGACTGAAGGTTGGAGAATTATACTAAATTATCGCCTTAGCGGGCAGTTTCTTTCCAATCAGTCTCTTATTGGTTTTACGAAGTAAGATAATAACCTCCACATTAGACCTAGACTAGACTAGATCTAGACTGTTCTATGACAAAAATAAAACGGGTCATTAGCGTGTCGGGAGAGAGCCCGATGGTGTAGTACCAATGTGTTTTTCGGTTTTCGAATTTCATATGTACGTTTATTCGGCGCTTTTTCCGTGCTTCGGAAGGCACGTTAAGCCGTTGGTCACGGTTAATATCGTTTAATACCTTAGATATTAGTCGTTAAGCCCTTACAGAGGCCAGTGCTAAGCATTGGCGGCTTGAAAACTCTGACCTAATCTAGGATTGGGTCTGGTTTCCCTTCTGGGTTGCGGAGGTCAGATGGCAGTCGCTCTGTGTAAAAACCAGTACCCTCGTTCAATCCCCTAGATTAGGAAGCCGACCCCGTGAGATACGGGACAAGGCTAGGGAGATGGATAGCGTGTCGGGAATGCCCATTATACGGTTCTGTAGCTATCATGTATTATCACATAATATCAGTCTGACTACTTTTGAAAAGTAATAAAGTATTTTAATGAATAAAGTAAGGATAAGAATATTATTCTTTATTCCCCAAAAGAAGACAAAAATAAGAGAATATAATAAATAGCATATATAGTATCTTCTATGCTGGACTGGGAGAGATAGAAAAAAATAGAATGTTCCAGCTGCCCTTCCTCCCGGGCATGCTGTAGAAGTTAGCAAAAGGGACTCGAGGGTTACAGTGTATTGTAATTTAGGCGATGGGCTGACAACCTGTCACTATAGCAATACACATTACAATCTAAAATTGCCCTCAATTTTTGTCAGACGTGGCGAAAGCGCCTTTTACGAGGAGTTTGACGCTCTGCCTACCCCGTAAGGGATAAAGGCGTGATTTTATGTATGTATGTATGTAATAAATAGCATTTCTTCCAGGCTGGCCTGGGAGCGAGAGAAAAACATAAAATGTGCCAGCTGCATTTCCTCCCGGGCATGCTGTAAAGACCAGCTAAGGGATCCGAGGGTTTAATTGTATTGTCATTGAAGCGATTGGCTGATAATCTGACACTTAAACAATACACAGATCTATCTGAAATGGCCCTCAATACTTGTCAAACGTGGCGTAATGACCTTTCTTTGGGTCATTGACGCTCTGCCTATCTCATTAGGAATAAAGGCGTGATTATATGTATGTAGTTTATTGTACACAATAAAATACAAAGGACATATACATATAAAACAAAGACACAACAGGCACAGCTTATTTCTAAAATGAAATCTCTTCCAGCAGACCTAGGCTAAATGAATTCTGAGAGGCTGATACGACGTACACAATTAGATATAAATAATGCACGTTAACTGACTGAGCAACCCCTATTAGTTTGCGGAATGCTGTCCCTTACACCTGGTACATTTGATAAAATGTCCGTGTATATGTTTGTATGTGTCTATTTTTATGCTGGACTTAAATCAATAAAAAAACCGTGCTTCGGAAGGCACGTTAAGCCGTTGGTACCGGTTAATATCGTTTAATACCGTAGATATTAGTCGTTAAGCCATGTCAGAGGCCAGTGCTAAGCATTGGCTTGAAAACTATGACCTAATCTAGAATTGGGTCTGGTTTCCCTTCTGAGTAGCGGAGGTCAGATGGCAGTCGCTCTGTGTAACAACCAGTACCCTCGTTCAATCCCCTAGATTAGGTAGCCGACCCCGTGAAATACGGGATAAGGCTAGGGAGATAACTTAAATCAATAAAAAATCTACAATGCATATAGGCGGATTAGCAATCTCTACCAGGCATCCTTCGGAAAACGATTCTGTAATAAATAAATCTTCAATAATTGAATGCAAGGTAGGCAAACCGATGGAAATAAGTAGACAAGGTCAAAATAACACGGATTTTCCAATGATTATGTTAAACAATAAGTAGTTATTTGCTGTTTAGAAATAACTAGCTAGTTAGCTATCGACAAAATGTAGTTAGACTTAAAGATGCATCTGTCTTTAAAACAAGAAAATGTTGAAACTCGATAATAAATTAATAATCTTCTGTACACCTGACGTAGGGTGGACTTAAAAACAGCCAAGCTGTGTCCACACCTTTTTCCACTTTGGTAAAAATATCTATATTCCTACCTGTCCTGTTTGTTATGTTATTCTTGATTGTGTGTTTTTATTTTATGTAATGTGTGTTGTGGAAATAAAGTGATTTGTATTTGTAATACTGCTGTTATTCTTCCATGCTGGCCTGGGAGCATAGAAACATAGAATGTGCCAGCTGCATTTCCTCCCGAGCATGCTGTAAAAATCAGCGAAGGGATCCGAGGGATTCAGTATATTGTAGTTTTAGCGATGGGTTGACAACCTGTCACTAAAGAAATATACCTACAAATCTATCTTTAGATAGATTGTGTTATTTTAATAACCCTCAAAACTTGGTCAGACGTGGCGGAACGACCTTTATTTAGGTCGTTTACGCTCTGCCTACTCCATTAGGAATACATTCGTGAATATATGTATGTAGAACATACATACCTAAATAAAGGTCGTTACGCCACGTCTGATAAAGTTTTGAGGGGAATTTAAGATAGATTTGCAGGTATCTTGCTGTAGTGACAGGTTGTCAGCCCATCGCCTAAATTGCAATATACTGAAACCCTCGGTATCTCTTAGCTGATTTTTACAGCATGCCCGGAAGGAAATGCAGCTGGCATATTCTATGTTTTTCCAGCGTGGAAGAAATTTATTTGTATAATTTATTATTTCATATGTTTTTAAAGTCTTCTCTTTGTGTGAGAACTACTGAATAATTTATTTGATAAACACATACGTTTTATGCATTGTAAAATTATTCAAATCTCTTAATATTTGTATGTGTAAATGCCAACTGTATCTTTGCATGCGATGTTTATTTGTTTTTAAACACGCATCATATTAGGTATAATATATTTATTCCTGTGTATGTTCTTCCATACCAGCTAAGGGATCCGAGGGTCTCAGTATATTGTAATTTAGGCGATGGGCTGACAACCTATCACTACAGCATTATACTTACAAATCTATCTTAAACAACCCTCAAACTTTGTCAGATGTGGCGGAACGACCTTTGTTTGGGTCGTTTACGCTCTGCCTACCCCATTAGGGATAAAGGCGTGATTATATGTATGTATGTTCTTTCACGCTGGACTGGGAGCGAGAGAAAAACATAGAATGTGCCACCTGCATTTCTTCCTGGGCATGCTGTAAAAACCAGCTAAGGGATCCGAGGGTTTCAGTATATTGTAATTTAGGTGATATGCTGGCAAACTGTAACTACAGAAATATACCTTCAAATCTATGTCAGACGTGGCGGAACGCCCTTTGTTTAGGTCGTTGCTCTGCCTACCCCATTAGGGATAAAGGCGTAAATATATGTATATATATGTATGTATAGCCATTTATGTGTATGTGTGTGTGATGGATGATGATAATGTATGATTTTTATGATGTGTTTGGAAGTATTATATATATATTATATAACTTCCATGCTGGACTGGGAGAGATAGAAAAACATAGAATGTTCCAGCCGCCCTTCCTCCCGGGCATGCTGTTGAAGTCAGCAAAAGGGACTCGAGGGTTACAGTGTATTGTAATTTAGGCGATGGGCTGACAAACTGTCACTATGGCGATACATATTACAATCTAAAATTGCCCTCAATTTTTGTCAGACGTGGCGAAAGCGCTTTTTACGAGGCGTTAAACGCTCTGCCTACCCCGTAAGGGATAAAGGCGTGATTTATGTATGTATGTATGTTGGAAGTATTGTATTTTGTTTGTGCAGTAAGCAAAATGTATTTTAAGTAAAAAAATGCTGACCAACATAACATACATATAATCACGCCTTTATCCCTAATGGGTCAGGCAGATCGTAAATGACCCAAACAAAGGTCGTTTCGCTACGTCTGACAAAGTTTTGAGGGTTAATTAAGATATTGCTGTAGTGACAGGTTGTCAGCCTATCGCCTAAATTACAATATACTGAAACCATCGGATCTCTTAGCTGGTTTTTACAGGATGTTTGGGAGGAAATGCAGCTGGAATATTCTATGTTTTTTTCTTGCTCCCAGGCCAGCATGGAAGAAAATAACCAATATAAGAGTCGGAATGAACCATAAAACTGAACAACATTCCCCAAGGAACATAAATCGAAATATGAAAGTTAGCTACCTCGAGTCATTTTGAACGATAATAGAGTATTTATGTACGTTGCTTAACTTTCCTAATAGATCAGACCACAAGCTAGATAGCTCACGTGTTTTATCCGTGTGCTTGAGTGCATTCCGCTAAATGCGCTTCGTGAAATAAGTATTATGCAAAAACGTGCAGTGCTAATGCCATGCATTAAGGTATCGACATAAACAGGGCTGGAAGTTTTAATAACTCTTGTAGGGTAGGCAGAACGTCAACGCCCTCGTGAAATGGTGTCTTTGACTGATAGGTTTCTTCCATGCTTGATTGGTAGCGATAGAAACATATAAAAAGTGCCCGCTGCAAGTTATTTGACATTTTTTTTTACAGTTCAAAGCGATTGGTTATAACAATAAGATGGTAGCTGGGCTGTGATAGACACAATACCTATTCTTCTGTTGAGTGGGTATCGAGTCTATGGACCCGATGAACCCTGGTGTCAGAGTTTTTAAACCGCCTAGTAGCACAACTATCAGGCCTCTGACATGGTTTTGTGTAACGACCACTATCAAAGACAGCGACCGGGACCGACGGCTTAACGTGCCCTCCGAAGCACGAAATCTTTTTCTTTTCGGACAATCAGGTGATTCAGGCTGCAATGTCCTACCCAAACTGGGGAAAAATTCACAAAGTGATAAATTCTCAAATATCAACTTTGAGCTTTACCCCTGGGAATCGAACCCAGGACCTCCGGATCGGGAGCCCATGGCACTAGCCACTAGACCACGGAGGCAGTTACAATACCTATACAATACAATACCTATACATTCCATATAACTACATTTTCATTTTTCAAGGTTGCCTGGGTTTAGCAATAAGGCCTGTATTACTTACTTTTCTGTTGTATTTGTGTTGTTCAATAAAGTATTTCGTATTGTATTGTTTTCCTTCTGAATGGCATCTGTCACAGATACTATCCTAGATTTTACAGTGTACAGGTCAGCAGCTCCGAAAGAGCCCGATGGTGTAGTGGATAGGGCCGCTGCCTCCTGAGCGGGAGGTCGTGGTTCGAACCCCACCACGTACCAATGTGTTTTTCAGTTTTCGAATTTCATATGTACGTTTTTTCGGTGCTTTTTCCGTGCTTCGGAAGGCACGTTAAGCCGTTGGTCCCGGTTAATATCGTTTGATACCGTAGATATTAGTCGTTAAGCCATATCAGAGGCCAGTGCCAAGCATTGGCGGCTTGAAAACTCTGTTCTAATCTAGGATTGGGTCTGGTTTCCCTTCTGGGTTGCGGAGGTCAGATGGCAGTCGCTCTGTGTAAAAACCAGTACCCTCGTTCAATCCCCTAGATTAGGAAGCCGACCCCGTGAGATACGGGATAAGGCTAGGGAGATGAGGTCAGCAGCTCCAAAAACTAGGTCTAGAGAGCTTACCTACTTAATTTTAATTAGGTATAATATAAACTTTCGAATGTTTATAGGGCTTTCAGCCATGTTGATTAGTTAGTAAGCACCTTTCATATGCCTTTCATTCCTCGTCTTTATTGCTTTAAGGGGCTTCCCTGTGCTAAGTGGCGCCCCCATCGGTCAAAAAATCATTACTCACTGAAAACACAATCAATCGAAAATCCGGTAAATCAGATTGAGGTTAAAGCAATGAAGGTAGTTAAGAGCCTCATAAAGTTGCAACGTATAGTTCGTTGTAATTACAGATAGAAAATTTGCGAAAAACGGCCACTTTAGGCACTTTTGCTATCTGTAACTGCAGTGAACATTGAATTATCAATTTACGATGCTTAAAATACACTACAGTACCTGTACATGAATCTGATTTACCGGATTTTCGATTGATAGCGTTTTTAGTAAGTAATGATTTTTTAACTGATGAGGGCGCTGGCGTGCACCGGGGATCCCCTTAATACCCCATGTTAAGTGTGGTGTTACTACATAAATAAAGTAACGCCTCTAGATCTTACGGGGTACGCAGAGACAAATATTGAGGATTTGAGATTGAAATGTTTATCGTTATAGTGACAGGCTGTTAGCCCATCGCGTAAATTACAGTAGACTGTAACCCTCGAATCCCTTTGCTGGTTTTGTTTTTACAGCATGCCCGGGAGGAGAAGCAGCTGGCACATTCTGCAGCGAGATACTTCATCAACCAAAGAAATCTGGGAGTATTACTTCCATGCTGGTCTGGGAGCGAGAAAAAAACATAGAATTTGCCAGCTGCATTTCCTCCCGGGTATGCTGTAAAAACCAGCTAAGGGATCCGAGGGTTTCTGTATATTGCAATTTAGGCGACAGGCTGACAACCTGCCACTACAGCAATACACCTACAAATCTATCTTAAACAACCCTCAAAACTTTGTCAGACGTGGCAGAACGACTTTTGTTTAGGTCGTGTACACTCTGCCTCCCCTATTAGGGATAAAGGCGTGATTATATGTATGTATGTATGTCCCCCTCCCTGGGAATCGAATCCAGGATCTCCGAAAGACACATGGCTGAAACGACTAGACCACGGAGGCAGTCAATTGTATTCAGTAGTCTGTAACTGCCTCCGTGGTCTAGTGGTTAGTGCCATGGACTCCTGATCCGGAGGTCCTTGGTTCGATTCCCAGGGGGGAAACACAAAGTTGATATTAGCTAATTTATCACTTTGTGAATTTTTCCCCAGTTTGGTAAGGACATTGCAGGCTGAATCACCTGATTGTCCGAAAAAGAAAAAGGTTCGTGCTTTGGAGGGCACGTTAAGCCGTCGGTCCCGGTCGCCGTCTTTGATAGTGGTCGTTACTCAAACCATGTCAGAGGCCTGATAGTTGTGCTACTGGCGATTTAAAAACTCTGACACCAGGGTTCATCGGGTCGATAGACTCGATACCCACTCGACAGAAGAAGTATGTCTATCTGTCATTTGCAATTTATTAAATTCATTATTTACCTTGGCAGGATCATGATAAATGATAATCGACTCCGCCAACAACATTTTTACCTCCTACTTCAGAACTAGTGTTAATTTGTTATATAAACAGGGTGCTCGCATACATACATACATACATAAGATCACGCCTTTATCCCTTACGGGGTAGGCAGAGCGTTAAACGCCTCGTAAAAGGCGCTTTCGCCGCGTCTGACAAAAGTTGAGGGCAATTTTAGATTGTAATGTGTATTGCTAATGTGTAGTGACAGGTTGTCAGCCCGTCGCCTAAATTACAATACACTGTAACCCTCGAGTCCCTTTTGCTGTCTTCTACAGCATGCCCGGGAGGAAGGGCAGCTGGAACATTCTATGTTTTTCTATCTCTCCCAGTCCAGCATGGAAGAAAAGGGTGCTCACGGTTGTCGTAATAAGTTTTTTATATACATACATACATATAATAACGCCTTCATCCCTAATGCCTACCCCGGCAGAGCGTAAACGACCTAAACAAAGGTCGTTCCGCCACGTCTGACAAAGTTTTGAGGGTTATTTAAGTTAGATTTGTAGGTATATTGCTATAGTGACAGGTTGTCAGCCCATCGCCTAAATTGCAATATACTGAAACCCTCGGATCCCTTAGCTGGTTTTTACAGCATGCTCGGGAGGAAATGCAGCTGGCACATTCTATGTTTTTCTGTCGCCCCCAGTCCAGCATGGATGTCGTAATAAGTTTTTCGATTTTTATCATTGAGCCTTTTTGATGGAAACAGTTTTGGTAGAAGTATTGTATTGTATTTATTTATTTGAGTTAAAGTTACATTTACACCTTATCTATGGACGAAAGCGCTCGACACTGTAATTTAAATTTATTGGTGTTGTTTACGCTCTGCCTACCCCATTAGGGATAAAGGCGTGATTATATGTATGTATGTTATAGCAGCCCAAAAAGGCCAGGGCCTGTGCTAGGACTAACTATTTAAATTAAGTTCTGTTTATTGTAGTTGCATAATAGCCAGCAGTCTCAGTGTTTATGAAAGTCCAACTAGGTTTGTTGGAAATTTATATATAGGGACTAACGGAAAGAAAAGAAATTATACAGGATGATTTTTTGAAAAATTAGAGGGATGTTTTTTGATCCAATGATTTTAGTTTGAAAGTGACAGATAGATTTAAATTTTAGTTTGAGCCGGTAATATTTAGAATCGAGCCCAAAATCTCTATTTATAACGGACGCTCAAATACTGTCTCAAATTTATTTTGTCATTTTAGCTATGTGCGTATGTTATATAAGAAAGTTTTTATGAATATATAGAAGAATAAAATACATATGTCCCTTTTTCACCGCAAAAGAAATAAACAGAAATGCAAGTGTCAATTTATTTGTAATTTCAACCACCGA
The DNA here is from genome assembly GCA_949820665.1 of Scrobipalpa costella. Lineage (NCBI taxonomy): Eukaryota > Metazoa > Arthropoda > Insecta > Lepidoptera > Gelechiidae > Scrobipalpa > Scrobipalpa costella. Next base: position 1,580,578 of record OX463323.1, on the reverse strand, counting down.
CTGTATGTGTTAATAACTATGTATATATAAGTGACTTTATATACAAATATATATAAAAACCTGTCGGTAAGTAGGTCAGTGGCGTTGGACGTTCTTGGGTCTCGGTGCTTAACTTAAAAAGTGAATTACCTGACTCTGAACTTACTATATAGGGTCTTATTTTTTATATATCTAGAAAGATATTGAGTTGAAATTAAATAGTAGACTAAAACAAAAGAATAAAATTTTAAATTGCAATGAAAATCACAGTATCTTTTGATCTAAGTATGCCGGTGTTTAAATTCTTTATGTAATACATACATACATGTAATCACGCCTTTATTCCTAATGGGGTAGGCAGAGCCAAGTAATGAGAGATATTTACAAAATGACTGTGTATTTCTATTATGTAAGAAATTAAATACATCAATGCCCTTGAATCCTTTAACAGTATGCCCGGAAAGAAAAAAAGTAGGTCCATTCTACGTTTCTTACCATGGTTGTAACACCTCTTACAAGCTGAACTGGGAATCAAAGAAAATCATAGAATGCGACAGCTGTTTCTCCTCCCGGTCATGCTATATTAACTAGCAAAGGGATACGAGGGTTACAGTGTATTGTATTGTAATTTAGGTGATGGGCTGACAATCTGTCACCATAGCGATACAATCTAAAATTTCCCTCAATATTTTATTTATGAACACATATTTTACAAAGCGTTTTGTGATCTGCCTACTCCGTAAGGTTTACAAGCGTGTGTGTATGTACTAAGGCTCGTATTTTTGAAGCGATCTCAAACTTGAGACCAATATTAAGTATGGATTTGACAGGCCAGTTTGTACTGAAATGACATTTCTGATACGAACTCAAACTCGCTGTCACTCTTGCGAGCTGATTATAAATACGACCCTAAGTACCACAGGTTTCATACGTTTATTAATTTAAATGTTAACTTTTATATAATTGTTAATGGCCAACTCTAAACTGGTTTAGACAAGTAAGCGCTTTATGCTCTGCCTGCTCCGTAAGGTTTACAAGCGTGATTTGACATGTATGTATGTACTGTTAGTACTGTTAGTTTTCATATATTTTTTTAACTGCCTCCGTGGTCTAGTGGCTAGTGCCATTTACTCCCGATCCGGAGGTCCTGGGTTCGATTCCCAGGGGGGAAGCACAAAGTTGATATTTGATAATTTATCACTTTGTTAATTTTTACCCAGTTTGGTTACGACATTGCAGGCTGAATCACCTGATTGACCGAAAAGATTTCGTGCTTCGGAAGGCACGTTAAGCCGTCGGTCCCGGTCGCTGTCTTTGATAGTAGGCGTTACCTGATAGTTGTGCTACTAGGCGGTTTAAAAACTCTTACACCAGGGTTCATCGGGTCGATAGACTCGATACCCACTCGACATAATAAGATATAATTTTTAATGGTCGGCTCAAAACAGGTCTAGATAAGTAGCCAAGTTAAGAAATTCGTTCTAAAATCAACAAGTTATACAATATTGTGCATAATGTCTATCCGTGACCTTCTTCTTCAAGGTTGCCTAATAAATATACATAATTATTCAGTTCGGCCTGGCAGCGAGAGAAAAACAGAATGTGCCAGCTGCATTTCCACCCGGGCATACTGTAAAAACCAGCTAAGGTATCCGAGGGTTTCAGTATATTGTAATTTAGGCGATGGGCTGATAACCTGTCACTATAACGATACACGTACAAATCTATCTTAAATAACCCTCAACATATGTCAGACGTGGCGGAACGACCTTTGTTTGGGTCGTTTACGCTCTGCCTACCCCATTAGGGAAGGCGTGATTATATGTCCAGCAAAGAAGATCTGGGTCAAAATAGCATCATTTCATGTCTACGCATAGGTATTGAAAAGAAAAGCTGCTGGTACATTCTATGTTTTTTACAGTTCCCAGTCCAAGCAATAGTTTCGGTTTTTTTTTTTGTACATACATTCATACTTACGTAAAGTCACGGGGTAGGCAGATAATAAAAAGCGTCTTCGCCACGTCAAACAAATTTCGTCAATTTCGTCAAAAAAGGGACTCGAGGGTTACAGTGTATTGTAATTTAGACGATGGGCTGACAACCTGTTACTATGGCGATACACATTACAATCTAAAATTACCCTCAATTTTTGTCAGACGTGGCGAATGCGCCTTTTACCACCGTAAGGGATAAAGGCGTGATTTTAGATTGAATGTGTATCGATTGATAGTGGTAGGTTGTTATCCCATCGATCGCCTAAATTGCAAAATACATTCATACATATAATCACGCCTTTATCCCCAACGAGGCAGGAAAAGCGTAAACGACCTAAACAAAGGTCGTTCTGCCATTTTTGACAAAGTATTGAGGGTTATTTAAAATAGATTTGTGGGCATATAGCTGTAGTGACAGGTTGTCAGCCCATCGCCTAAATTGCAATATACCTACTGAAACCCTCGGATACCTTAGCTAGTTTTTACAGCATACCCGGGAGGAAATGCAGCTGGCACATTGTATGTTTTTCTTTCGCTCACAGTCCAGTATGTAAGATTATAACCTATTATAACCATTGAATTCCATTGTTGGCTTCTACAGCATGCCTAGGCCGAGAAGCTGCTGGTAAATTCTATGTTTTCTATCGCTCCCAGTCTTGCATGTACTAAACTTTCTGTAATTATTTTCTGGCGACATCTTCTTATCAATAAAGAATCATAAAGATTTATAGACGCCATTGAACCTTGGACTCTTTCAAAACACAAAAGCTTTGTTGCAGTGAAAGTAAGTTCAACAACCGATCTTGGCTTGTGACTATTTTCATTTGAACGTGTCGCTGGCAAAGTTTGAAAACAGGGATTTTGTGATGTTTCTGGAAAAAAGGTCTACCAAATATACATACATACATTAATTCACGCATTTATCCCTTACGGAGTAGGCAGACGCTTAGTGAGAGCTTATACGCCACATCTGACAAATATTGAGGTCAATTTTAGTTTATACTTTGTAATGTGACAGGTTGTCTGCCCATCGCCTAAATTACAATTTACTGAAACCCTCGGATCCCTTAGTTGGTTTTTACAGCATGCACGGAAGAAAAGCAGCTGGCACATTCTATGTCTTTCTCTCGCTCCCAGGCCAGCATGGAAGAATTTAATAATTACACTTAGAATTAAACAAATAAATCGTATATCGAACTCTAGATGACCTTTCGCACAGCAGGGACACTAATATCCGATCCTTATACACTGTCATGGGTTTTTCTTAATGAATTTTAGAACAAACTCGAATCTTGAGACTTCACGAGATCTTGACGAACACGTTATTGTTGCAAGGTTTTTTCTCCTTTCTGTTCTCTCATGACAGAAAATGACTTATATTAAATCGTGATTTTGCAACTATGCTGCAATGCTCCATTTTGGCCTGGGAGCGAGAGAAAAACATAGAATGTACCAGCTGCATTTCCTCCCGGGCATGCTGTAAAAACCAGCTAAGGGATCAAAGGGTTTCTGTATATTGCAATTTAGGCGATAGGCTGACAACCTGTCACTACATCAATATACCTACAAATATATCTTAAACAACCCTCAAACTTTGTCAGACGTGGCGGAACAACCTTTGTTTAGGTCTTTTACGCTCTGCCTACCCCATAAGGGATAAAGGCGTGATTATATGTATGTATGTTTTTGCAACTACGAATTGATGCCATTGACACGATGTCACTAAATCTTAACCTGTCATTTTCCCTTCTAACAAAAGAAAGGGACGGCAAAAAAATAATTTAAGATTTAGTTAAGTCGTGTTCTCACCGAATCGATATCAATGACTGCAACACACTTACTTAGCACATTTTTTGACACTTGCTTCACGACGCATGCGCCTACTGACATAGTTTTCTAAAGAGACGTCTCATCTTTATAATTTCGAAAGCATTTTACCTCTTTTGGTTTGTGGTTGCGGTAAAATGGCTCAAAATAAAATATAATAAGAAATCATCATCTGCCTAGCCTTATTCCGTACCTTACGGGGTCGGCTACCTAATCTAGGGGATTGAACGAGGGTGCTGGTTTTTACACAGAGCGACTGCCATCTGACCTCCGCAACCCAGAAGGGAAACCACACCCAATCCTAGATTAGATCAGAGTTTTCAAGCCGCCAATGATCAGCACTGGTCTCTGATATGGCTTAACGACTAATATCTACGGTATAAAACAATATCAACCGGGACTAACGGCTTAACATGCCTTCCGAAGCACGGAAAAAGCGCCGAATAAACGTACATATGAAATTCGAAAACCGAAAAACACATTGGTACGTGGTGGGATTCGAACCACGACCTCCCGCTCAGGAGGCAGCGGCCCTATCCACTACACCATCGGGCTCTAAAATATAATAAGAAATAACAAGAACATATAGTTAGTTTTGTATTTTTGTCATGTTAATGTTTGTTAATGTTATGTTCGTTGTAATATTGTTATCATTGTTCTTCACTTGTTTGTACCATTTCCTGTATCTGTTTTGTGTTTTTGCTTCATTGCTCGTGGAATAATTGGTGATGCTCTGCCTACCTCGCTATGAATAAAAACGTGATTATTATATCTTTATTTGTTCTTTGACTTACCTAAATAGAGGTTAGGTTATATCTTCGTCAGTTTGTCATTAAAAACCCATAGCTAAAGGGTGACTGACCTATATATTTGCAAGTACATCATAATTTTAATACATACATATACTCACGCCTTTATCTTTATCCATCAGGGATGAAGGCGTGATTATATGTATGTGTGTATGTATTTTGCATACAACGAGCTGTCACGAATCAATCCGTAGTAAGTAAGTAACATATAGACCAGTTTTTATATAGGAAAATATCTTATTTACACAAGGAAATTCATGAAACCTCGGGTAAATCGTTCTCCTAGTATCTAATAATATTCCTAAAGATCAATCTTAGCACGAAGTCACTCCGTCTCATAATGTCAGTTAGTCATTATGCAACGGCCATACGTGCTTTTTGCCATTTTGCTCTATCATCTTTTCGCCATCTTGATAATTATCATCACATACGGTGTTTCATTTTAATGTAATTGTTGGATTGATAAATTAGTGATCACTACATAGTATAAAACAAAGTCGCTTTCTCTGTCCCTATATCCCTATGTATGCATAAATGTTTAAAACTACGCAACGGATTTTGATGCGGTTCCTTTAATGGATAGAGTGATTCAAGAGGAAGGTTTATATGTATAATACATGAATAATATAGTAGAGAAACACTGATAATTTCCGTGCGAAGCCGGGGCGGGTCGCTAGTATTTAATAAAGTTATTGAGTTTTTTTTACATTTTAATAGCAAAGAAAGAATTCGATGACTTTTTATTAAACAAGGTATCTTAGTCTCGTAATATGAAGCGATCTCAAACTTGAGAGCAATATTAAGTATGGATTTGACAGACCGGTTTGTACTGAAATGATATTTCTAATACGAACTCAAACTCGCTGTCAGTCATGACAGCTGATTAATAAATACGACCCTAAAATAACGTAGACTAAAATCTTTTTAGTATTAAGATAAAAAATAAATTAGTAATTTTTGTACTTTGTACTATTTATTGTACGTATTTTAGACAATATTAAATATAATTATTTAAACATTAATATAATACAACTACATAAACTATCCATCATTAATAATTATTTCATTATTACACAGATATCTATATAATTTTATACGTATTAAGTTTCTATAATAATTATCTATAAATAAATATAATTGTTTTTTGTTAGTTATTATACTACATACATACATAAATCACGCCTTTATCCCTTTCGGGGTAAAAGGTGCTTTCGCCACGTCTGACAAAAATTGAGGGCAATTTTAGATTGTAATATGTATTGCTATAGTGACAGGTTGTCAGCCCATCGCCTTAATTACAATACACTGTAACCCTCGAGTCCCTTTTGCTGACTCCAACAGCATGCCCGGGAGGAAGGGCAGCTGGAACATTCTATGTTTTTCTATCTCTCCCAGTCCAGCATGGAAGAAATACTCTTTATTGTTATTTTTTTATATATTCTTGGTTACGCGACAGATCAGCGCTGTGGCGGTATTTTACACCTCCATAGCATTAATGCTGAGCGTGACCAATTTGTCGCTTAAGAACACGTTTGTAACCATTAACTTGCTCTTCCATGCTGGACTGGGAGCGAGAGAAAAACATAGAATGCGCCAGCTGCATTTCCTCCCGGGCATGCTGTAAAAACCAGCTACGGGATTCGAGGGCTTCAGTGTATTGCAATGTAGGCGATGCGCGATGGGCTGACAACCTGTCACTATAGCGATACACATTACAGTCTAAAACAGCCCTCAAAACCTGTCAGACGTGACGAAACGACCTTTTCTTTTGTCGTTTACGCTCTGCCTACCCCATTCGGGATAAAGGCGTGATTATATGTATGTATGTATGTATGTTGTAACCTTTAAAATGTTTAATTTTTGTTTATTGGTGGCAAGTAAATATTTTCTAATTTTCTATTTCTAAACAGAAAAAGAAACATACTTACTCGTATAATTTTTAAATAAGTACCTAAACTAGATGCAACTGTAACTAGAAAACCGGTTTAAACTTTTCTATTACACTTTCTTTTGGCTGCAATTAATATCTTTTAAAAATGCCGTTAATTACTGGCTACTCAAGTTTTTTGACCTTCATCTAATTATCACTTCATAACCTACATGCACGCTATAAGTATAAGAAATCATGTAGTTAACTGTTTTTTTTATTTTTTATTATGTACATAAAGAAAAGCGGAAGACATAGAATGTGCCAGCTGCATTTCCTCCCGGGCATGCTAAAAACAAACTAAGGGATCCGAGGGGTTCAGTATATTGTAATTTAGGCGATGGGCTGACAACCTGGCACTACAGCAATACCTACTAATCTATCTTAAATAACCCTCAAAACTTTATCAGACGGCGTTCCGTCTCGTCGTCCGTAAGGTCGTTACCTTTGCTTATGTCGTTTACGCTCTGCCTACCCCAGGATAAAGGCGTGATTATATGTATGTATGTTCTCAGTTTCATTCATCTGCACTGTATCGCAACATGAACCCGCAACCGAACAAGCTAGTACCTATTACATAACGAACACACTGACACACAGACACCTTAGCCGATTTCCTAGTGGTGTTGCGTGAGAATGTCATCTCAGTCAACTGCCTCTGTGGTTTAGTCGTGTGGGCTTGGGATCCCGGTTCCGAGGTCGCGGGTTCGATTATTGGCAAATTGAGAAATTTTCATAGTTATCATCATCATACTCAATCGACAAGAGCTAAGCTCTAAAATGAATTAAATGATGATAATAAGAGATTTTCCCTTGTTTGGCTAGGACAATGCAAGCTGAATAAACTGATTGTTATTCGGTGCTTCGACGCTGGCTTTAATGACAGCGATAAACCATGTCATAACCAATTAGACAGTTTATAAACTCTGATATCAGGGTCGTTCGTATAGACTCGACACATACAGACTTTAGCCGATTACCCAGTTAACTGCCTCTGTGTTTAGTGGTGTGAGCCTTGAGCTGACGGTTAGGAGGTCGTGGGTTCGATTTCCACAGGGTTGATATTTGTAATTTTATCACTTAGTGAAACTTTCCCCAGTTTGTTTAGGACAATCTATTATTATATATTACCTATACAAGACAGTCAAAGTATAAAAAAATCGTTATCTTCGCTCTAGTAATTTCAGAAATTAAAAAATAATTAGTTCTACAGTTTATTTTTTTCATGAATTTGCAAGTTAGTTGTGGAAAGCCACTTAAATCATCTCATCAAAGTCCGGACAAGATCATTTCAAATAATTCACGTTTGGACGCATAATGACATGGAATAAGTAGCCTAAAGATTTTCGACGCATAATGACATAGAATAAGTGGTCTAAAGCCGCAAACTCTGTAATTATTTCGAAACTAGGACAAAGTTTTCGGAACTAATGACAACATGGGTGACATATTTTTGACAGTCAATAAGTTTTATTTATAATTGAATAGCGACCGCCCCGGCTTAGCACGGAAATTATCAGTGTTTCTCTACTATATTATGCATGTATTATACATATAAACCTTCCTCTTGAATCACTCTATCCATTAAAAGAAACCGCATTAAAATCCGTTGCGTAGTTTTAAAGATTTATGCATACATAGGGATATAGGGACAGAGAAAGCGACTTTGTTTTATACTATGTAGTGATGCAATAGACTATTTAGGTCAAATCTACAACTTTTTAGGAATCTTTAATTATTTTTTTTATATAAAATTTCAAGGACCTTTGTTCTACTAAAAATATAACCAACAACACTATAGACAGTTTTAAGTTATATTTTTATACCCATATTTGTACTTTTTATTAATTTGAAATGGGTTTGCACTTGACTGTAGACACAAAGATCAGGCATGACCGTGACAGAGTCGACGATGGAGCGACATAACCCAGAAGATGCCTGTTATGGCACTGGCAATCTCACGCACTGACGGAACACAGCATGCTGTTTGGCGCCGGACTCTGATGAGAGGAGTCTACCAACGCTTTGTTGGGATCTTTCCCCCGGACATATACACAGGCAAGCCTGTGTTGCCGTTGCCCAGGGTGGACCACTAGGAGGTAGATCCCATCCCACCCCTATCTCATCATCATTCGCTTGCCCTTATCCCATTTACCTGGTTTCGGCGCAGTACGTTTTCTTCTTCCATTCATCCCTGTCAGCCGTCAGTTCAACACCCACACCTGTTTCAGACATATCATCTTTCACGCAGTCCATCCATCTTTTCTTTGGTCGTCCTCTCCCAACATATCCCACCCCTATCTAGTAAGATAAAAAAAGTACATATTTATCACTCTCCGAGTTTCAAAAATAGACCTCCAGTCTATTTAAGTTTAAATAGCTTCTATCATGCTAAGATGACGTTTTACTGTAATAGGTTTTTGAATCAAATACCTAATATACTACCTTGGAGAGCCCGATGGTGTAGTGGATAGGGCCGCTGCCTCCTGAGCGGGAGGTCGTGGTTCGAATCCCACTACGTAGCAATGTGTTTTTTGGTTTTCGAATGTCATATGTACGTTTATTCGGCGCTTTTTCCGTGCTTCGGAAGGCATGTTAAACCATTGGTCCAATCTAGGATTGGGTTTGGTTTCCCTACTGGGTTGCGGAGGTCCGATGGCAGTCGCTCTGTGTAAAAGCCAGTACCCTCGTTCAATATAAAAAAAGGCTTTTACATACAAAATGTTCACCTCGATCAGACATTTTGTATGGAAAAGCCATTTCTTATTTTTCCAGAAAAATAATCCTGCTGATAGTTGTTCAGTTTAGTTAACTGAGCAACCCCTTCTACTATTTATGCTGTCACCAAACTGTTTACTTTTTTTATACCACTATCGCAATGCTAACTATTAACTAGTCTAACCAGTTAGTTACTTCAATCGACTTACTAATGTTATATAATAGCGATCGGTGGCAGTTGCTTGGCACCCCGCCCACGCTGGCAACCCCGCCAACGAATTGCCCCTCCCCTCTCCTCCCGCCGCGGACCCCTCCGTTTCTGAAGCGGAATCCATGTCCGTCGGCCCGTCTGATAGTTCAGACTCCGACATTTTTACCGAAGTCGTCTCTAAAAAGAAACGCAAACGGAAATCCCCAGAATCCACCCCCCGGCAAAAGCGCAAAGCGCCTGCCTCACCGACCGGTGCTGGCACCTCTGCCAACACCGCCGTCAACTCCTCCATCCCCCCGCTTATGAAAGAGCGTACCCCCCCTCCCATTATTATCCGAGACAAGACCAAGTGGTCTGCTGTCTCATCCGCTATGACGAACAAGATCCCGTTCTCAAAAGCGCAAGCCACCCCCGAAGGAATCCGCGTCACGGTTCCTTCCTCCACTGCCCATAGGGAATTAACCTCACTCCTCTCAAGGATGGGGGTTCCCTATCACACCTTTACGCTGGAGGAGGATAAACTTCTCCGCGTTGTCATTAGGGGAATTCCTAAGGAAATCTCCGAAGACGAGATCCTCAAGGACCTCAAGTCCAAGTCCCTCCCCGTCGAACGTGTCCATCGCATACACTCCCGCCGTAACGGCAAAGTGTACGACATGGTACACATCACCCTGGAGAAATCCGAGGCCGGCAAGGCCATTTTTCAACTCCAGAAGTTATGCTTTCTGTCCGGCATTCGTGTCGAACCTCCCCGTAAATCCGGCTACCCAGGGCAATGCCACCGTTGCCAGTCCTACGGGCACTCCGCCCGCACCTGTCATGCCACCGAAAGGTGCGTGAAATGTCTAGAGCCCCACTCTTTCTCCGACTGTAAGCGGCCCAAAAAGGATGAAGTCAAACCTCAAGACCTCTCTCCCCCTAGTTGCGTCCTCTGCGAGGGCATTGGGCACCCAGCCAATTACCGCGGCTGCCCCAAAGCCCCCAAAGTCTCCAAAAAGGTTCTCGACCGCTTCCAAGCGAGATCCACTTACGCCGCCAAACTGGCAGCAGCCAAATCTTCTCCCTCTGTGGCGAAACCAGCCCCTAGTTCAATCCCCCCTTGGGCCCCAGCACCTGGTGCTGCCAGCCCCCGTACTTTCCCCTCACAACCCGCCATGCCGGAGTTGATGGCCTCCCCTCCAACTCCCCGTCTCCCCCCCAGCCCCCCCAAATCCTCCAACGGAAGCGACCACGCCGACTTGGCTAGTGCGCTTTCCGTTGTCTCCTCGTTTGTGGACGTCATCAACCCCGACGAGGTGATTGCGTACGCAAACGAGCTCAGGCGCCATCAAGGCAATGTCTCTGCCATCCTTTTGATCTCAGCGAAATACGCTTCGCTGATTGCCGCCATCAAATCTTTTAAAGCCTATTGATGGATAGTCTAGGTAATTTGGATAACTCCAACAGACGTAGGATAAAGCCCAGGTCCCTCAAAATAGCCTTTTTCAATGCTGATGGCATTCGAACCCAGCGTGACGAAGTCGCTTTGCTCTTAGAGCAACATCAGATAGATATCCTTCTAGTCCAGGAATCCTTCCTCAAGGACCACATGCGCTCTCCGCGCATAGCCCACTATCATCTGGTCCGAAATGACCGCACTTGGGGAAACAAAGGAGGCACTGCTATCTACTACAGACGTGCTCTGTATTGCACTCCTTTGGAACTCCCCCCTCTCTCCTTTATAGAGGCAACCGCATGTCGCATTGGCATGACGGGGCACCAACCTGTCACGTTGGTGTCAGCCTACTTATCTCCCAGTCCCGATAGGCCTCTCATCGAGGAAGACATTACCTCCCTGCTTGGTATCAGTAACTCTGTTATCATAGCAGGCGACCTCAATTCCAAGCACGAAGCTTGGAACAGCTCTCATTCCAACCCACGCGGTAACCTCCTTCTTCAACTCTCCGGGAACCTCAACTTTGACGTTGTGGCTCCCATGGAACCAACTCACTTCCCCACTGTCGTAGGTCACCGTCCCGATGTCCTAGACTTAGCCCTTCTTAAGAACGTTAACCTTTGTGTACGTTCTATCGAAGTGGTCAAAGCCCTAAACTCCGACCATCGTCCCGTTGTGATGCAATTCCATCCTCGGACTAACATACCGGGACCCACTGGGCTCCCCGGTAAGACCAAGACCGTACTGAACTGGGTGAGGCTAGGTAAAGCCCTAGAAGCACCCAGCTCAATCTATCTTGACCAGATCCCCTCTTACCTGTCCACCGCTGCTGACATTGACTTAGCAGTCTCCTCTCTCACCAGTCACATCAAAAGCGTCGTAGACGCCTGTTCGAGGTCGCTTCCAGAGCCCGATGAAGGGGACTGGAAACTTCCAAACGAAATTGCTGACCTGGTGACTGAGAAGAATGCCGCTCTTCGAGCGTATGATAACTTCCCTTCGGAGGATAATCGAGTATTTTTACGCGCCTTACAAAGAGAAGTGAGGAAACGCGTATTCGAATATCGCAATTCCAAATGGGACCAGTTCGTCTCTGACCTGGAACCAGACCACCTTGCCTTCTGGAAGCTATCCCGCTCTCTCAAATCAGACGAGACCTCTCTCATGCCCCCTCTGATCAGACCCGACGGGTCTCTAGCCTTTGACGATGACGAAAAGTCTGAATGTCTGGCTGACAGTCTCGAAGCTCAGTGCTCGCCCAGCACTCTTCCTTGCGACCCTGACCACCTTCAAACAGTCGACTCGGAGGTCGATCGTCTCTCCTCCCTACCCCCCTCTGACCCTCCGCTCCCTCCCATTACGGAGCAGGAAGTCCGCACCGCCCTTAAGGCGCTCAAGTCTAGGAAGGCTCCAGGACCTGACGGTATTACAAACCGTGTCCTCAAAATCCTCCCTGACCATCTCATTACCGTAATCACCCTCATCCTCAATGCCGCAATGACCAGCTGCACCTTTCCATCATCATGGAAGGAAGCCACAGTCATAGGCATCCACAAATCTAAAAAGCCTCGGGATCAGCCCTCCTCTTACCGGCCCATCAGCCTTCTCAATCCCCTCGGCAAACTCTACGAGCGGTTGATTTATCGCCGCCTTAGAGATTACGCCGAAAACAGTAGCCTCATTCCCCCCGAGCAATTCGGTTTCCGTTCCCAACATTGTTGTGTTCGACAGGTCCACCGTCTGGTGGAACATATCACGTCCAATTTTCATGAACGCAAACCCAAACCCACAGGAGCCGTCTTCCTTGATGTAGCGAAGGCATTCGACAAGGTCTGGCACAACGGTCTGGTGTACAAGCTATACCAGCTCGGTGTGCCGGATCGTCTCGTACGTATCGTACGTGACTTTTTGACGAACCGCAGCTTCCGTTACAGAATCGAAGGCGCCCTGTCCACCCCTCGCCCCATTAGAGCCGGAGTCCCTCAGGGCTCTGTGCTATCCCCTCTCCTCTTCACCCTCTATACCAGCGACCTTCCCAGTACGCCCCAGACGCAGCTCGCTCTGTTCGCAGACGACACTGCGATCTATGCCTCCTGTCGCAGACCCCAATTACTTGGCAGATACCTCCAGCGCGCCCTAGACTCCGTCGGGAGCTGGTTCCGCAAATGGAGGTTCGAAGTCAATCCCGAGAAGAGCACCGCCGTGCACTTTACTCGTGCCAGATTACGTCGTACCCTCCCAGCTGTAAAGCTGTACGGTCGACCCATCCCATGGTCCAAAGACGCCAAGTACTTGGGGGTTACTCTTGACTCCCAGCTTAACTTTGCGAAGCACATCAGGAGAGTCCGAAACCGCGCCAAATTTGTCATGGGCCGGCTCACCCCAATCATACGCAAACGCAGTAAACTCTCCCTTAGAAATAAGGTGAGGCTTTACACTACATGCGTTCGACCCATAATGACCTACGCCAGTGTGGCCTTCAGCCACACCTACCCCACTTATCTGAACACCCTCCAGGTAGTTCAAAACAGCTTCTTGCGGAGGGCAACCGGGGCCCCCTGGTACCTCCGCAATTCTGACATTCACATCGATCTCGATGTTCCGTCTCTCAAAGAGTTCATGAAGCAAGCGGCCATACGCTTCTTCGACAAAGCCCCTCACCACCCTAACCCTCTTGTAGTTAGCGCCTCTAACTACGTTCCCCAACCTGCGACTCGTTACAAACGAAGGCCTAGGCATGTCCTTACCGACGGCGATGACCAAATTACCCTTGCGATTAATGCTGCCAATATTAGTCGAGCCACACTCTGCACAAGCTCTTCCAGCAACCCCGCCGGCGGGGGCGCGGAGGTCCCTCCTTTGCTCCCCACTTTGGGGTTTACCGGCACGTACCGGGCAGATTCTCTCCGATAAGGAGTCCCCAGGCAACGCCATAAGCCGAGGTTCGAGCCCTAGTGGGCGCCCTTAGGCAGTTGCCATTTCATTAAGGGTGTAGATTGCGTGTAGCAACTCCCCGCCTTAGCCCGGTGACGCATTATATACACTTTGTAGTATTTTGCAAACAGGTCCATTCAAAAAAAAAAAAAAAAAAAAAAAAAAAAAAAAAGTTGCTTGGCAAAAACTAAATCTGCTACTTTAAAAAAACGTCTATAGTATTTCCAACTCAGTTTTTGAATAAAGGTAAACAAAGTGTCATGTCTTTTTATTCAAAAACATACATACGTATTTATCCCTAATAGGGTAGGCAGAGCGCAAAGGACCTAACAAAAGGCCGTCATTTTCGGCAATTCTGGACGCACTATTCCTTTCTTACCTTTGACGTAAGAACAGGATAGCAAATAAACACATGATTTTGACATTTCTAATCTGACGTAAGACGCTTTAAATAAGAACTGAGCATAGAGCAAGCTTCCTTATTTTACGTCAAACAAGCAGTCTTATGTCAGATTAGGACTGTCAAAATCATGTGTTTATACAACTGCCTCCGTGGTCTAGTGGCTAGTGTCATGGACTCCTGATCCGGAGGTCCTGGGTTCGATTCAGGGGGGGGGGGACAAAGTTGATATTTGAGAATTTATCACTTTGTGAATTTTTCCCCAGTTTGGTTAGGGCATTGCAGGCTGAATGACCTGATTGTCCGAAAAAGAAAAAGATTTCGTGCTTCGGAGGGCACGTAAAGCCGTCGGTCCCGGTCGCTGTCTTTGATAGTGGTCGTTACTCAAACCATGTCAGATGCCTGATAGTTGGGTTCGTCGGGTCCATAGACTCGATACCCACTCGACAGAAGAAGAAGATGTGTTTATTTGCTATCCTGTTCTTATGTCAAAGTTAAGTCAGTGACAGCGCTAGCTACGAATTAGAATAAGGATTATGTTGCGAGAATCGACGCCAGTGTCTCTTTAAAAAATCGTGTCAGAGACCGGTCTCTGTCAACTCCTGTCAGAGTTTAACCCACCATGCTCTGCTGCTTTTGACCTTGGTGACCTTGGATCTTCACCGGACTATCAATCTTTAACCTTCATCATCTTAGGTGTGCTGTAAGAAATTTCTTTTAGAAATAACACCAGTGCCTTTTGTGTATTATTCGGTATTCCCTAGGTATTCACTTGTTGTGTCTAAGTTTCTTCCATGCTGGACTGGGAGCGAGAGAAAAACATAGAATGTGCCAACTGCATTTCCTCCCGGGCATGCTGTAAAAACCAGCTAAGGGATCCGAGGGCTTCTGCATATTGCAATTTAGGCGAGAGGCTGACAACCTGTCACTAAAGAAATATACCTACAATCTATCTTACCCTCAAAAGTTTGTCAGACGTGGCGGAACGGCCTTTTTTATGTCGTTTACGCTCTGCCTGCCCCATTGGGGATAAGGGCGTGATTATATGTAGGTATGTCTAAGTTTCTGTGTACCATAAATTGTTATACCTAATTTTGTCTAAGTTAAATAAAACAATAATGGATTCCTACAGCTGCTGGTACATTCTATGTTTATTACAGCTTCCCCTTAGAAATATGATTAAAAAAGTTTAAAACAATTATTTATCTATGCCGTTAACTAAACGTCAAAAACGCAATTCAACTGCGTTGAGATGATTACCGTCCTACTTATTTTTTACTCTGTGGTTTTTAACTGGCACAAACGTTCTATTAAAACCACAAAACAGATAATTGTACTGAGCTAAGCAAAAGAAAGACTTGATTTTAATTATGGATGCCACTTTCTATACAGATCTAAAAATATAATGACATACATACAATCACGCCTTTATCCCTAATGGGGTAGGAAGAGCGTAAACGACCTAAACAAAGGCCGTTCCGCCGCGTCTGACAAAGTCTTGAAGGCCATTCAAGAAAGATTTGTACGTATATTGCTGTAGTGAAATATAATGACCTAACCTATAATATGCCCTTCGAAGCAGACATACCGGGTGTAAGGGACAGCGTCCCGCAAACTGATAGGAATTTACTCCAGGATTTTTTTTCAGGAAGAAAAAATATTGGTTTTTCCATACAAATTGTCAGATCGTGGTGAACATTTGGTGAGGAAAGTCAAATTTTATTTTCACTTGCTGAAAGAACTTGCTTGTGGAAGTTGTTCAGTGTCGTTGACTGAGCAACCCCTATCAATTTGCGGGACGCTGTCCTTTACACTCACATATTTAGACCTTTCGAGGTAGGCCAGGGCAGACATTTAAATGCATATTATGTATCTGTTTCTGGGTCTGGGTGTTCTTTGTGGTTGTTTCTGTGTATGTCCATGGCACCCCGATACAGGGAATCCTAGTGGGGGCTGTGAGTGTGATCGCGTATTTTTAGCACAGTAACTAACATACATATAATCACGCCTTTATCCCTAACATTGTAGGCAGAGTGTAAACCACCTAAACAAAAGGTCGTTTCGCCACAAAGTTTTGAGGATTATTTAAGACAATTTGTAGGTATATTGCTGTAGTGACAGGTTGTTAGCCCATCGCCTAAATTGCAATATACAGAAACCCTCGGCTGGCACATTCTATGTTTTTCTCTCGTTTCCAGCATTGAAAGCATTGGCAGCAGTGAAATCGCGTATGGGAAGCAAAAAAAATATTTTATTAAAAAATCAATAAGTAACTGCTGGACTGGGAGAGATAGAAAAACATAGAATGTTCCAGCTGCCCTTCCTCCCGGGAATGCTGTTGAAGTTAGCAAAAGGGACTCGACGGTTACAGTGTATTGTAATTTAGGCGATGGGCTGACAACCTGTCACTATAGCAATACATATTACACTCTAAAACTGCCCTCAATTTTTGTCAGACGTGGCGAAAGCGCCTTTTACGAGGCGTTAAACGCTCTGCCTACCCCGTAAGGGACAAAGGCGTGATTTATGTATGTATGTATCAATAAGTAAAAATCGCCAATAAAAATATGGAAGAAGACGTATCACTGCCGAACAAGCATAATCGTGATGACCACTCGCTGACATTGACTTACTTGTTAACTTACCTGCTACACTAACAGAACAGTAAACTTGCATAAAACCTATCTTCAGCAAAACCAACAATTAATTGATCGATGCGATAATAAATTTGATTACGCGAGACGGATTCGAGTTCGGCGTAATTGTATTGCCAAATTCTATACAGGGTCCAAGGGTTGAGAGATCAAGACTTTCACTGCTTTATGGGTATTATATTATTAATTTACTATCTCTCTCGAGTCGTGTCATAAAAAATGTCTAAACAAAACCATGAAATAGGCACTCAGGCAAGCAGACGTCTTCCAAGGAATGTAACATTTAAGTTTTTTGACTAAGTACGCTCTGAGGCAAAAACAACAATTTCTTTTTTAGATTTCTACATACATACATAAATCACGCTTTTATCCCTTACGGGGTAGGCAGAGCGTTTAACGCCTCGTAAAAGGCGCTTTCGCCACGTCTGACAAAAATTAAGGGGACTATTTTAGATTGTAATATGTATTGCTTTAGTGACAGGTTGTCAGCCCATCGCCTAAATTACAATACAATGTAACCCTCGAGTCCCTTTTGCTGACTTTAACAGCATGCCCGGGAGGAAGGGCAGCTGGAACATTCTATGTTTTTCTATCTCTCCCAGTCCAGCATGGAAGAAAATAATTAGATTTCTAAATACAGTATTGTTCTGGGGTGGATTTTGTAGCGACAACAATCGAAACCAACATCCCTCTGAACCATGGAATCTTTCCATAGCCAAACTAAGCTAAATAATTTAGGATTTACAATTTAATTTTAATTTAATTTGTAATTAGTTAATATTTTGCACACCTGCTTTCAGGTTGGATACAAGGACTAAATTGTAAAACCACCTATGTATTACTGTGTTCAAGCAAATAAATAAATTATCTTATCTTATCTTATTTAGCTTACGTTTTAGGATAGTTGTGCTTCCGTTCCGAATTACAAATTACAACGTTCTGCCTTCCACGCTGGAATTGGAGTAAGATAAAAACATAGAATGTGTCAAATGCATTTCCTCCCGGGCATGCTGTAAAAACCAGCTAAGAATTCTAAGGGTTTTTGTATATTGCAATTTAGGCGATGGGCTGACAACCTGTCAGTACAGCAATATACGTACAAATCTATCTGAAATAACCCTCAAAACTTTGACAGACGTGGCGGAATGACCTTTGATTATATTTATTAATTTGCTTCGTCCAGTTCCGCCTGAATAACAAATCACAACTGTCAACATAAAAAAAACTAGAAAAGACTCGGTATTTATTTGCAGTAGCGGATACTCTTTCTTTAACGGTGCTGTGGTTTCGCGTAACTACCCGCACAAAATTCGACCGAGAATCATTCGTAACACTAAATTAGGCTACGCAGTCTTACACTAGATTTGTAGACAACTTTCTAGCCTTCAGAATAAGGTCTAGGTTTCAGTCTGTTGTTGTTCGACTCGAGAATCCACTTGATAAGAAGAAGACCTAACTAATGTCGAAATTCGATCGAGAATCATTCGTAACGCTAAATTAGGCTACGTTGTTTGAGACTCTGTTCCATGCTGGTCTGGGAGCGAGAGAAAAACATAGAATGTGCCAGCTGCATATCCTCCCGGGCATGCTGTAAGAACCAGCTAAGGGATCCGAGGGTTTCAGTATATTGTAATTTAAGCGATGGGCTGACAACCTGTCACTACAGCAATATACCTACAAATCTATCTTCAATAACCCTCAAAACTTTGTCAGACGTGGCGGAACGACCTTTGTTTGGGTCGTTTACGCTCTGCCTACCCCATTAGGGATAAAGGCGTGATTATATGTATGTATGTATGTATGAGACTAGATTTGTAAACAACTTTCTAGCCTGCAGAATAAGGTCTGAGTTTCATATATACATATAATCACGCTTTTATCCCCAATGGGGTAGGCAAAGCGTAAACGACCTAAACAAAGGTCGTTCCGCTAGGTCTGACAAAAAATTTAGAGGGTTGGTTAAGATAGATTTGTATGTAAATTGCTGTAGTGACAGGTTGTCAACCCATCGTCTTAGTTGCAATATACTAAAACCCTCGGATCCCTTAGCTGGTTTTTACAGCATGCCCGGGAGGAAATGCAGCTGGCACATTCTATGTTTTCCTCTCGCTCCCAGTCCAGCATAGAAGTCTAGGTTTCAGTCTGTTGTTTTTACTTAACAAGGGTCGAAATTCGATCGAGAATCATTCATAACACGAAATTAGGCTACGTAGTTTGACACTAGTTTTGTAGCTACAACTTTTTTTTCTGCAGAATAAAGTCTAGGTTTCAGACTTTTGTTTTTACCTAATTAGATAAGGGAGATGATGACTATTTGTAAACTATTTGCCATTGCCAAAACATGCACAGATTTTTAAGCTTATGTAAGATTCGTAAAAATAAAAAATAGTCCTCCAAACCGAATTTCTCTCCAAGAGATTAGTCAACTGCACGGGACTAGTTTTTAGTGCCCAAGTGTTTGCGCAACACACAAGTGCACTCTCTATTCCTTCAAACCTCTTATTCTGACACGATCAGGGAGAAAACAGGCGCAGGTCCGACTATTTGCATGCCCATCCGATAGCATGGATCATCTGACTTTTCCGACAATACGCCTGCATTGTCCTTACCAAACTGGGTAAAATCTCACAAAGTGATAAATTGACATATATCAACTTTGTGGGAATCGAACCACGACCTCCGGATCGTGAACCCATGGCTCTGACCATTAGACGTCGGAGGTAGTTAATATAAGATTCGTAAATAGAAGAAGGTCACTGTTATTATAAACACAATTTGGCCTAAATTTGTAAATTCAAACCGAGATATTACATATTATTCCGAAGTTACGATTCGGATAAACAGACTGACATATCAATAAATAATTAACTGCCTTCGTAGTCTAGTGGCTAGTGCCATGCACTCCTGATTCGGAGGTCCTGGGTTCGATTCCCAGGGGGGAAACACAAAGTTGATATTTGAGAATTTATCACTTTGTGAATTTTTCCCAGTTTGGTTAGGACATTGCAGGCTGAATCACCTGATTGTCCAAAAAGAAAAGATTCCGTGTTTCGGAGGGCACGTTAAGCCGTCGGTCCCGTTCGCTGTCTTTGATAGTGTTCGTTACTCAAACCATGTCAGAGGCCTGGTACTTGTGCTACTAGGCGGTTTAAAAACTCTGACACCAGGGTTCATCGGGTCGATAGACTCGATACCCACTCGACAGAAGAAGATGATAAATATATCATATTGTTATCTCTTCGTAAGGAAAGGATATTTTTGTTATAATTTATTTGTTATTTATCTGTAAATCCATGACCCTAGGTCAGTTTGGTGTCAATTCGAATAACGCACGACCACACGACTTCCTAAAATAAATCCATGGCCGTCGTTTTCTGCTATATGGTTCCTGACATAATTAAATCCCAAAATAATAAATGTTTTCAGACTTATTTACAAAAATGGTTACTTGATAAATGTTTTTATAGCGTTCAAGAATTTTTAAATATTAAAGATAGTTGACATACATACATACATACATATAATCACGCCTTTATCCCTAATGGGGTAGGCAGAGCGTACACGACCTAAACAAAGGTCGTTTCGCCACGTCTGACAAAGTTTTGAGGGTTATTTAAGATAGATTTGTAGGTATACTGCTGTAGTGACAGGTTGTCAGCCTGTCGCCTAAATTGCAATATACAGAAACCCTCGGATCGCTTAGCTGGTTTTTACAGCATGCCCGGGAGGAAATGCAGCTGGAACATTCTACGTTTTTCTCTCGTTCCCAGTCCAGCATGGAAGATATTTGACATTTTAAGAATTGTTTACAATTTGACATTTTGGGACATCTTTGTGTAATACTATACCTACCTGACATTTTTGTAATTTATAATTCAATTATAATTTTATTTGTAATTTGTGATTAATTAATATTTTGCACACCTACCTGCAGGTTGGATACAAATACTGAATTGTAAAACCACCTATGTATTACTGTGTTCAAGATAATAAATAAATTATCTTATCTTATCTATGATAGAACAGAATTACTTCCATGCTGGACTGGGAGCGATAGAAAAGCATAGAAAGTGCCAGCTGCGTTTCCTACTGGGCATGCTGTAAAAACCAGCTAAGGGATCCGAGAGTTTCCGTATATTGCAGTTTAGCCGATGGGCTGACAACCTGTCACTACAGCAATATACGCGCAAATCTATCTTAAATAACCCTCAAAACTTTGTCAGACGTGGCCTAACGACCTTTTTTTGGGTCGTTTACGCTCTGCCTACCCCATTAGGGATAAAGGCGTGATTATGTGTATGTAGAAAAGAAAGAAACGGCAGTATAGACGGACTTATTTTAATTATGTTTTTAAAGTCCAATGAAATTATTAAATTAATTATAATTGATAGTATTAGGGCATTTGTGCACTATCCATTTTAGATTTGTATCCAATTCATATTCAATTTTCCCTTTTTAGTAATTGTATAACTGCTTGTGCATCTATCTACGTATATACGCTTTATATTTTTTATATGAATTGGATACGAATCTAATATAGATAAGTGAACAATCGATGGGCTGACAACCTGTCACTACAGCAATATACCTACAAATCCATCTTAAACAACCCTCAAAACTTTGTCAGACGTGGCGAAACGGATCTTGTTTAGGTCGTTTACGCTCTGCCTAACCCATTAGGGAAAAATATGTATGAACAATCGCCCTTAGTTCTTAAAATAATATACATACACCAAAGAAATTTTGAAGCCTTGTTTAGACATTGTTCAGTTTTATGGGCTAAACAGGCCCTTAATACTTCTATGGTGAATAAAAATCTCGCTGTAGACTTTCGAATTAGGTCGTGTGCTAACCGAATCACCACAATTGGTTTCATTGAAAAATGTTAATGAACTTGGCATTGCTTTATCAGTTATCACTTTCTTGGGAGCAAAGAATGTCCCTGGATTGCGTAAAAATATAGCCAAGTGCATTGTCATCGGAGTTATACAGGGTGTTAAAATGAAAAAAATGCTGGCCTGGGAGCGAGAGAAAAACATAGAATGTGCCAGCAGCATCTCGTCCCGGGCATGCTGTAAAAACCAGCTAGGGATCCTAGGGTTTCAGTATATTGCAATTTAGGCGATGGGCTGACAACCCATCACTACAGCAATATACGTACAAATTTATCTTGAATAACCCTCAAAACTTTGTCAGACGTGGCGGAACGACCTTTGTTTAGGTCGTTTACGCTCTGCCTACCTCATTAGGGTAAAGGCGTGATTATATGTATGTATAAATAGGCGGCCTTCTCGCTTAGTAGCAACTACTTCCAGGCAACCCTAAGGTTGCATTCGTACTGAAATGATATGAAAAGAGTTCTGATTATCATTGTTTC
The DNA here is from genome assembly GCA_949820665.1 of Scrobipalpa costella. NCBI lineage: Eukaryota > Metazoa > Arthropoda > Insecta > Lepidoptera > Gelechiidae > Scrobipalpa > Scrobipalpa costella. The sequence goes on along the minus strand of OX463323.1, from coordinate 1,558,313 downwards.
TAGTTACACTTCGTTATATTTGTATTTTTTTAAATACGTCCCTAAAATTATAATAAAACTATTAACTAATTATTGTTTTTATTCTTACTGGAATCGAACTCTGTACTAGCAGTTTGAGGTCTGTATTTATAAACCACATTTGTGATTGACAGCTGGGTTAAGTTCGCATCAGAAATGTCATTTCAGTACAAAACGACCTGTCAAATCCACGTTTAATATTGCTCTCAATCTTGAGATCGCTTTATAAATGCGAGCCTAAGATCCGTAGGCTCAGAACTATCTAGTTAACTAGCTGGTACAGGGGTACCAGCTAGTTAACTAGATACTAGTAGACTTCCATGCTGGATTGGGAGCGAAAGAAAAACTTAGAATGTTTCAGCTGCATTTCCTCCCGGGCATGCTGTAAAAATCAGCTGAGGGATCCGAGGGTTTCTGTATATTGTAATTTAGGCGATGGGCTGACAACCTGTCACTACAGCAATATACTTACAAGTCTATCTTAAATAACCCTCAAAACTTTGTCAGACGTGGCGGAATGACCTTTCGTTTAGGTCGTATACGCTCTGCCTACCCCATCAGGGATAAAGGCGTGTTTATATGTATGTATGTACAGGGGTACTGAATGATTAAGCACTACACTACGTGGTTAAAATTTACATACATATTGGCAATTTAGCAAATTGGTAATTTAGCTAATTATCACATTGTCATAAAAAATCGCTCCATAAAAAATTACATTCATAAAATAAAAACATTATCATAAAAATACCTACATTTAAGGGCAGAAGTAAAACTACATACTTTAAGCTCTTCAGATCTTTATCTTGTGAGTAATAAGGTCGCTTTTTGCACTAAATGATGGTAAAAAATCTCTTTGCAAGGATCTCTATATTAACTTAATGTACATATTTTTAGAGATCCGTACGTAAATGGTTCATTTGTTAATAATTAGGAACTCTTAAAGTAAAAACAGTGTTGCTTCTTGGTTGGTTGGTTATTGTATTTCTAAACTAATTTAAGTTAACCCTCTTTGCTTTCCGAGATTAGAATTGGAAATAACAATAAAAAAAATACTTTAACAACTGTCAAATTATAACGACGTCTAAAATTACGTTAACATTTTGACAGCGTTAATGTTATTTGTTTTCTGTCTCTTTTATTTTCTAACTAAAATAAATTACGAATCTAACTGACTAGTATTATTTTTAATAAATTTCGTAAGATAATGTTTAGCAATAAGGCCGCCTGTATTGCACTTTCTGTCTTTTCTGTTTTTTTTTGTATTGTCACAATTTTGGTGCTTGTTTATTGTAAGTAAGTAAGAACTCTTTATTGCACACATTTGCAAAGAACGTACATAGAAACAGACTTAGAGATATATAAATGTCGCTGACAACGAGCTCTACCAGACAACCTTATATATATACATTCTTTATTGCATTAAAATACAAGAAATGAAGTTTACGGAAAGGTATGCAAGGGCGAACTTATCTCTATGAAGAGATCTCTTCCAGCTAACCCACTGGCAGTTGAGAGAATGAGAAACATTTTAAGGGCAAGACAAATACATTTCATTTCAATTTAATTCTATGGGTGAAAACCTGTAATTGGCTTTCTGTCTTGTATTAATTTTAAGTATTCTTATATTAATAGCTGTTTTTTTTCCTGGAAATACAAAATAAAATTAAAATTAAAATTACCTACTCTAAATTCCATGAAGTAGAACTATTAAACGTAAAAATAATAAATCAATAAGATTAAATCAAACAATCAACCTTTGTGTAGAGGAGATTTAAAGATGGCAGAATAGTGCATTGTACTGTATTTTTTTTTAATTCTTGTCGATGGAACCCTTTCCAAGAAAATTATACACGCCCTCAACCATTTTTTTCCTTACCAGTTAACCTCCATAGCCAATGATATCCGAATGTAGACTCAAAATCAATATGATGTTATTAGGTCAAGAAAAACTTTTACGAAGATAATTCCTTAAAAGCCTTAAGATACGTTAAATTAGCATTCTTGTTGCATTAAATGTAATTATTATTTGTCTTTCGTAATTATCTGTTTATTTACTCTACTTGATGGGATATAATTATTGGTGCTTTGTGTACCAGGATGAGTAGAAATTGTCCCCGGTATGCAAATTACGGTTAAAGAATTTTTGTTTCTCAAAAAAGAATGCATAAATTCACTTATATGAGAAATATCAAGAGAACTAAATAAAGAAAAATAGAAAAAAAGAACTAAAAGAAATATTGTATATCGATTCGATATACAATTTTTTCTTTTAGTTCTTTAATATCGATATGGACTGCAAAAGATCTTAAAATGTAGTAAATCGCGCGTTTTTCTTTACGGGAAGGACAAAGTTTCAACAGCTTATTAAAAGCAATTTCCGACATAAGGGTTTTTGTGATCAAAAGCATAATATACCTACATCTTATACATACATACCATCACGCCTTTATCACTAACGGGGTATGCAGAGCGTAAACAACATAAACAAAGATCGTTCCGCCACGTCTGACAAAGTGTTCATCATCTTCCTAGCCTTATCCCGTATCTCACGGGGTTGGCTTCCTAATCTAGGTGATTGAACGAGGGTACTGGTGTTTACACAGAGCGACTGCCATCTGACCTCCGCAACCCAGAAGGGAAACCAGACCCAATCCTAGATTAGGTCAGAGTTTTCAAGCCGCCAATGCTTAGCACTGGCCTCTGATGTGGCTTAACGACTAATATCTACGGTATAAAACGATATTAACCGGGACCAACGGCTTAACGTGCCTTCCGAAGCACGGAAAAAGCGCCGAATAAACGTACATATGAAATTCGAAAACCGAAAAACACATTGGTACGTGGTGGGATTCGAACCACGACCTCCCGCTCAGGAGGCAGCGGCCCTATCCACTAGACCATCGGGCTCTCGTCTGACAAAGTGTTGAGGGTTATTTAAGATAGATTTGTAGGTATATTGCTGTAATGACAGGTTGTCAGCCCATCGCCTAAATTGCAATATAAAAAATAACAATAATAGTAACCCTCGGATCCCTAATCCCACCTATATCCTATGTTTTATTGCATTACTTAATACGTATTTCTTCCATTTTCTTCCATGCTGGACTGGGAGAGATAGAATAACATAGAATGTTCCAGCTGCCCTTCCTCCCGGGCATGCTGTTGAAGTCAGCAAAAGGGACTCGAGGGTTACAGTGTATTGTAATTTAGGCGATGGGCTGACAACCTGTCACTTAAGCAATACATATTACAATCTAAAATTGCCCTCAATTTTTGTCAGACGTGGCGAAAGCGCCTTTTACGAGGCGTTAAACGCTCTGCCTACCCCGTAAGGGATAGAGGCGTGATTTATGTATGTAATACGTATTGGCCTTTTTTTTAATGTTGTTTTTTATTATTTACAGATTGGACTTCAAGCTACTGAAATAGGGAAGATCCACAAATTGGTATGTTACATGTTTTTTATAATGAATGTTGCATGTTATTTTGTAGGTATAGATAGAATCATAGAATATAATCCTATAAATTTAAATATCAAAGTACTAAATAAGTGATAAATTAGTATTTTCAATTAATTTACAGATAAGGTCTTAAATGTACATACATACATAAATCACGCCTTTATCCCTTACGGGGTAGGCAGAGCGTTTAACGCCTCGTAAAAGGCGCTTTCGCCACGTCTGACAAAAATTAAGGGGACTATTTTATATTGTAATATGTATTGCTTTAGTGACAGGTTGTCAGCCCATCGCCTAAATTACAATACAATGTAACCCTCGAGTCCCTTTAGCTGACTTTAACAGCATGCCCGGGAGGAAGGGCAGCTGGAACATTCTATGTTTTTCTATCTCTCCCAGTCCAGCATGGAAGCGTCTTAAATGTGATGTCAAATAAATGGTATGGTATCATTATAGCATAGTAGATATGGGTGTAGTTTACCCGGTGTAAGGGACAGCGTCCCGCAAACTGATAGGGGTTGCTCAGTCAACGAAACTGAACAATTACATTCGGATTTTTCTTCAGAAAGTGAAAAAACAAATTTAGTTTTTCCATAGTCTGATCGAGTTGTTTATTATGAAATGAAATGAAATGAAAATGAAATGAAAATGAAAATGAAAATGAAAATGAAAATGAAATGAAATGAAATGAAATGAAAAATTGTTTATTGCATAAATCTTACATCTATATAGGATAAGGCTCCCCAGTAAGTAGTCGAAGACACTTGTAATGAAGATGCCTAGATCTTATTATGTTTCGGAAGTTTTAGATTTTTTCATCTCTTGAAAGAAATCCTCGGTGAAAGTTGTTCAGTTTCATTGACTGAGCAACCCCTATCAGTTTTCAAGACGCTGTCCCTTACACCAATAATTAAGATTTTTTTATCAGAAAATTTCCCCCTAGTTTAGGTATACTCATTTAATTGTCCGTAAAGTACAAATAAAAATAAAAAGTACAATAAATAAATATCTAGGTTGCCCAACATAAAAAGATTTAAAAAGACTATCAGACCGCTGCTAGAGCGCGAAAGTTAGCCTATTTGTCTAGAAAGATAGATTCTATCTAGATTCTAGATTATCTGTGTAATAATAAATAATAATACACTTTGTCGGTTCTTAATATACTTTCTAGCCATATGCGTGCAGCTGCAATTTAAATGGTCAGCTAAATATTGAGGTTTGTGTCGGTAAAATATTTATCATTTACAAAATATTAGACTTAGCTTTTACTCTGTCACCAAAAACAAAGTTTTTTGTTAAGGAAATAAGTACCAATTAAGGAATAAAATAACAGACAGAAAATTTTCTTTAGATTTTATATACCGGGTGACAGCGTCTCGCAAACTGATAGAGGTTGTTCAGTCAACCATACTGAACAACACATACATACATACATACATACATAAATCACGCCTTTATCCCTTACGGGGTAGGCAGAGCGTTTAACGCCTCGTAAAAGGCGCTTTCGCCACGTCTGACAAAAATTAAGGGGACTATTTTAGATTGTAATATGTATTGCTTTAGTGACAGGTTGTCAGCCCATCGCCTAAATTACAATACAATGTAACCCTCGAATCCCTTTTGCCGACTTTTACAGCATGCCCGGGAGGTAGGGCAACTGGAACATTCTATGTTTTTCTTTCTCTCCCAGTCCAGTATGGAAGAACCACTCACCAGGAAATACTTTCAGGAAGTGAAAAATAAATTGTATGATCGAAGTGGACGTTTTGTATGGAAGAGCCATTTTTTATTCACTTACTGAAATAATTTCCCCGTGAAAGGCGTTCAGTTTCGTTGTCTGAGCAACCCCTATAAGTTTGCGGGACGCTGTCCCTTACACCCCGTATTTCATATAACTTTAGGTGTCTTACGTCACTTTATATTGTTATTCCAAAGTCAGCTATCCCGTGTCTCGGTCGGCTACCTAATCTAGCTGCTTCTAATAGTAGGTATAAATTCTCTTTCTTCAGAACACCGGTAAAACAAGCAGAGCAAGCTTCGTTCAAGAAATATATATAATTTTGTATGAGAAGATGTTTTTCTTTTTCATCTCCTGAAATAATTTCCTGGTGAACGAGTTGTAGTGATAAGTTGTCCGCCCATCGCCTAAATTACAATATTTTAAATCCCTCGGATCCCTTCGCTGGTTTCTACAACATGCCCGGGAGGAAATGCAGCTGGTACATTCTATGTTTTTCTCTCGCTTTCAGACCAGCATTGAAAGCATTGGCAGCAGTGAAACCGCGTATGGAAAGCAAAAAAATAATTTAATTAAAAAATCAATAAGTAAAAATCGCAAGTAAGTAAACGGATATGTCTTCTATATCATTAAAAATGCCGAACAAGCATAATCGTGAAGACTACTCGCTGACATTGACTCACTTGTTAACTTACCTGCTACACGCCTCGGGCTTAATTTCACTTTCGCGTAAGCTCTCTCCGCAATATGTTAACTTTACTCTTCTTTGCGTAAGGGTCGAATCACACTTGTTGGTGTGTTGTTAATGTATATACTTACTAGCGACCCGCCCCGGCTTCGCACGGAAATTATCAGTGTTTCTCTACTATATTGTGCATGTGCTATACATATAAACCTTCCTCTTGAATCACTCTATCCATTAAAAGAAACCGCATCAAAATCCGTTGCGTACCATTATAGATCTTAGCATACATAGCTATAGGGACAGAGAAAGCGACTTTGTTTTATACTATGTAGTGATTTGACAGATTTCTGAAAAATAAACTTTGCAGCGTGTAGGCTGCACAAAATTGAACTTTGTGCATACATATACATAATAATCACGCCTTCATTCCTAATTGGGTAGGCAGAGCGAAAAAGACCCAAACATAGGTAGTTCCGCCAGGTCCGACCAAGTTTTGAGGGTTACTTAAGATAGATTTATGCGTATATTGCTGTAGTAAGACAGCCCACCGCCTAAATTACAATATACTGAAACCCTCGGATCCCTTAGCTGGTTTTTACAGCATGCTCGGGAGGAAATGCAGCTGGCCTATTCTATGTTTTTCTCTCGCTGACAGTCAAGCAAATCTATCTTAAATAACCCTCAAAACCTTGTCAGATGTCGTGGAACGACCTCTGTTTAGGTCGTTTACGCTCTGCCTACCCCTATTAGGGATGAAGGCGTGACTATATATATGTATGTATGTATTCCGATTTAGCATAGGATAGAATAGGTGCGGTTAGCTACTTTTACGAGAACACGTATTTAGTTTACAACACATGTGATGAGATATTGTAATTAGTTATTAATTTGATTTAATATTTATTTTTTATAGTTATTGGTTGTACTTATTTGAAATATGCCAATTATGGTTAAGTAAATAATAAATTATATCAATAATTAAACGAGTTAAAAGGTTTACTCATTCATTATTTTGACATAAATATAATTAAATCCCTAAGGCACGTATTTGTAATCAGCACTTGAGACTGAAAGCGAGTTTGAGTTCATATCAGATATGTAATTTCAGTACATAAAAGCCTGTCAAATCCATATTTAATGTTGCTATCAATCTTGAGATCGTTTTATAAATACGAGCCCAAGTCCAGTAACTGACATATTAGTACTGATTCGTTAAGGACACAACTTACTTAACTAAATCTTGACAAAAATGATGCCGTCTCCCTTTCTGTTCTCTCGTGGTAGAAGATGACAGATAACGATTTTAGCCAAGATTTTGTGAGCATTCGAATTACCCTAATTAATTATGAAATGACCCTCAAAGCTTATTTAGTCAGACGTAGGGGAACGATCTTTGTTTGGGTCTTTGACGTTCTGCCTACCCTATTAGGGAAAAAAGCGTGATTATACGTATGTATGACATAATATCTGACTTAGGTATATTACATATCGTTTCTATATAAAAAATAGTTTTCTTTTATTAATAATTAACGTAGCATTAAAATACTTTTTCGCTTCTCATGATCGAAAAAGTACTACTTAATGCAGAATCTAGGCGACATAAAGTTGAACTTTATGCACAAGGGCAAAAAAGTAGCTTTTTAAATGTATCTATACTAAGGCAGTGACCATTTAGACCATGCAGCCAAACATAATAAATAGTGCACGGATATAACTTGCTAATTTATAATATATCCTTCCCTATTTGCATTTTTGGTTTATAATAAGATAATACGAAAAAGTAACTAAATATCAAGACATATTCATCACAAAGAAAACAATATTCCAAAATAATTTAAGAGTAGGCTGTATATATTTTATTCTTTGCCCGAAAATCATGCACAAAAATTAAATAAAGTAAAGTAGCGGGAAAGAAGCCGTTAATATGCCGGGAAAAACCATATCATTCAGCATTCAAAATTGTACTAATTTTACTTTGAATTTTAATTAAATAAATGTTAGTATGTTATGTTACTGTTTTATTTTCTCGCAATCGAAGTGAAAAGCAGAGTTTATAACTCGTGCACAAATCATTTTTACCCTCGACTTCTTCATCTGCCCTCGCCCTGCGGGCTCGGGCATATAACGATCTCGGTTAATAATGACTTGCTTTATGTACTCGGCATAAAATCTACTATATTGCACGTTAAAAAACAAATCATAAACACAAAAGAGACAAGTACAACATAGGCGGCCTTATTGCTAAGGTAGCCATTTCTTTCAGACAACCTTTGGGTGAAAGAAAAATGAAACATTAACTAAGTACAAGCTACTACATAGATATTTGTAAAAAAAACTAATCACTATATAGTATATTATTTTAATTCTTTCATATCATCACTACATAGTATTAAACAAAGTCGCTTTCTCTGTCCCTATATCCCTATGTATGCTTAGATCATTAAAACTACGCAACAGATTTTGATGCGGTTTCCTTTAATGGATAAAGTGATTCAAGATGAAGGTTTATATGTATAATACATGCACAATATAGCAGAGAAACACTGATAATTTCCGTGCTATGCCGGGGCGGGTCGCTAGTAAATAGTAAACTAATACATAAATTATAACACACCAAATGGAGTTCTACCCTAACTTTTACTTACGGTTTCCAATATGCTGAGTGTACAATTTTTGTGTCAATAACCGGTCAATGCCAGAGAGAGTATTCCTACTTAATACAGGATGTTAAATTATACAGGGTGTTTCGGGTGTACAGGGTGTAAAGGACAACTTTCCACAATAAGAATATACTTATACGATAATTCTTCCATGCTGGACTGGGAGAGATAGAAAAACATAAAATGTTCCAGCTGCCCTTCCTCCCGGGCATGCTGTTGAAGTCAGCAAAAGGAACTCGAGAGTTACAGTGTATTGTAATTTAGTCGATGGGCTGACAACCTGTCACCAAAGCAATACATATTACAATCTAAAACTGCCCTCAATTTTTGTCAGACGTGGCGAAAACGCCTTTTAAGAGGCGTTAAACGCTTTGCCTACCCCGTAAGGGATAAAGGTGTGATTTATGTATGTATGTATGTTATACGATAAGAATATACTTTACAATGTCTTCCAGGCAACCTTAGGGCACAGGAAAATAAATAAAAAGAGAGAGTATTCCTATTTAATGAAGGGTGTAAGGGACAACCATGCTGGACTGGGAGCGAAAGAAAAACATAGAATGAGCCGGCTGCATTCCCTCCCATGCTGTAAAAACCAGCTAAAAGATCCGAGGGTTACAGTATATTGTAATTTAGGCGATGGGCTGACAACCTTTCACTACAGCAATATACCTACAAATCTATCATTAATAACCCTCAAAACTTTGTCATGCGTGGCGGAACGACCTTTGTTTAAGTCGTTTACGCTCTGCCTACCCCATTAGGGATAAAGGTGTGATTTTATATGTATGTAAGGGCCGGGCCATCTTCCTACAAACTGAAAGGGGTTGCTTAGTCCACGAAACTGATCAATTTATAATTTTTTGAGTTATTTTCTTAGATGCGTCATACATACATATAATCACGCCTTTTTCCCTAATGGGGTAGGCAGAGCGTCAACGACCTAAACACAGGTCGTTCCGCCACGTCTGACAAATTTTGAGGGTTATTAAAGATATATTATTAAGTTTATTGATGTAGTGACAGGTTGACAGCCCATCGCCTAATGTGCAAAATACAGAAAGCCTCGGATCCCTTAGCTGGTTTTTACATCATGCCCAGGAGGAAATGCAGCTGGCACATTCTAAGTTTTTTTGCCACTCCCAGTCCAGCATGGAAGATGCGTCATCCATGTTGTAATTAATTTGTATTGAGTTAAGTCATTAGTTTTATTAACTAGTTTTACTATAAAATAAACAATAAACTATTGTTATATAATTGAATTCTACTTAAGGAAATACTTTTAATAACTAATTTAACTTTATAGATAGTGCAATAGGGTAGCAATGATCAGTTGAAGCGCTAAATATTTATAATTATGCTTCTTCTTAGCAAGTGGATTCTCAAGTCGAACGACCCGATGAACCTTGGTGTCAGAGTTTTCAAACCGCCAAGTATTAGGCCACTGACGTAGTTTTAGTAACGACCACTATCAAAGACAGCGACCGGGACCGACGGCTTAACGTGCCCTCCGCAACACGGAATCCTTTTCTCTTTGGACAATCAGGTTATTCAGCTTACAATGTCCTTACCGAACTGTGAAAACCTCACAAAGTGATAAATTGACAAATATTAACTTTGTGTTCCCCCCTGGGGATCGCACCCAGGACCTTCGGATCGTTAGGCCATGGCTATGACCACTAAACCATGGAGGCAGTATAATTAACCTAAGAAGCCATCTTCTTTTGAACTTGCCCTTAATAAGTATTTGTCAGACGTGGCAAAAACGCTTTATAATAAACATTTTACTTTGTGCCTACCCCGTTAGTGCAGATACGCACAGGCGTCACTTACTGCGCGCAAGGTTGCGCTCAACACGCTGTCAATGCTTTTTGCATTGCCTACAACACACATGCGTCACCTTACGCAGTACGCGCGCGTAACGAAGAACTCTACACCGGTGCATCCCGCTGCCAATACGCGCGCGTAGAGCGTAAGGTGACGCATGTGTGTTGCAGGCAATGCAAAAATCATTGCCAGCGTGTTAAGCGCAACCTTGCGCGCTTCAAAGTTATAAAATTGAAAAAGAACCAGCGATTTATACTCTATGGTTTTACACTTTGAAAATCAGTGTTGCCTTTTGGGAAAACTCTTAGGGTAAAATTCACTGAGCCTTGGCCCTTTCACATCACTGCAGCACACATGTGCATATTGTGTAAACTACTTGGATTTATCTGTTTTTTTTTTATTGTATGGTGTATCTTTAAATTTGCGAAATGTACATGTGTTTTGTTGAAATATGAATAAAACGCTTTATCTATCTATCTTTGTCTGCTAGATTTTGCACGTTTCTCCAGTATTTCTGTCAATTTTATCCGCCATATCATACAAGGTGGCGCAAAAGAAATCACCCTATTGGAAGATGCTCTCATTTTTGCAAATGGCCGCCAATGTCAAATCTGTTTTGACATTTGTGGACTAGACAGATGCAGAATACAAGTGAACAAGCCATGGAGCGATACACTCCCCAAGAACGCGGAAAAATCGTGTCTATTTTTTTGAGTAACAATTCGTCTGTGGTGTTGGCGCAGCGCGAATTCCGTCGCCGATTCCCCGGCCGTCCGACACCGACTGCGCAAACACTGCGACGTTTAGCCACCAACCTTGAAGAGTATGGGACCACACGAGACGTTGCTAAGAGTGGCCGGCCCCGGAGCGCCCGTTCTGCCGAGAATATCGCCGCTGTAGCCGAGGACGTTGAAGTGAGCCCCGAAACATCGACCAGACGACGTGCCACGCAATTGGGCCTCAGCCGGCGGTCCTTGCAGCGAATTTTGGTGCGAGACTTGAAGATGTTTCCTTACAAAGTCCAGACCGTGCATCAGCTGCTGCCTGCCGACCGCCAAACGCGCGTAACCTACGCCCAAGCCATCCTCAATCTCGAGGAAGAATTGGACAATTTTTCGACCAAAATCATCATGAGCGATGAGGCTCATTTCCACCTCAGCGGTTACGTGAATCGGCAAAATTATCGCTTCTGGGGCACCGAGAATCCACGAGTGATGCACGAGGAGCCGTTACACCCGCTCAAAGTGACTGCGTGGTGCGCTGTTCACGCTGGAGGAGTCATCGGGCCATTTTTTTTCGAGAACGCCGCGGGTCAAACGACAACAGTGGACGGTGCGCGCTATAGGGCCATGTTGACCGAATTTTTTCTGCCGCAATTGGACGAATTGGGACTGGAGGACATGTGGTTCCAACAGGACGGGGCAACGGCGCACACTGCACGAGCCACAACCGACATTCTGAAGGCGGCATTTCCGGGTCGCCTAATCTCTCGTTTTGGCGATTTGCACTGGCCGGCCAGATCGCCCGATTTAACGGTCCCGGACTTCTTTTTATGGGGTTTTTTGAAGTCTCGTGTTTACGTCAACAAGCCTGAGACCTTGGAAGCCCTCAAAGACAACATTCGACACGAGTGCGAGAATCTGTCGCCCGAAGTTCTCGCCGAAGTGATGAAAAATGCCATAAAACGAGCCCGTATGGCAATCAATTGTAACGGCGCCCATTTGGCCGATATCATCTTCTCGACTTGACCAGTAAAATTCTAAAGGTGCAAATAAATATAATCAAAAAACAGATTCGAAGTTTTTCATTTAGAAAAAAAATGAGAGCCAAACAACATCGGATGACTTCTTTTGCGCCACCTTGTATGACGGCGGATAAAAATGACAGATAACGCATGAAACCACCAACTATAAATCAAAAACCTGAGAGAATAGATCTCCTGTCCTTTTCCAATGACTTAAGTCTGAAATTGACAAATAGATTTTAATTTTAGTTTTAGCCGGCAAATCTAGAATCGAAATAACTGACCTTGATTATATCGTAACAGTTAAAACGGAAAGCCGATGCAATATTTAGGAAATAGCTGATTATTACTTGTAGCGGAAGAGCATACTATTACGCTACTTGAGCAAATGGCAGGATCATTCTAGAGTGCGATTAGTCACGCCTGTATCCTTAGGGAGCAGGTAGAGTCTCAATTAGGGGATGAAATATTTATGAAATAGCTGATTATTACTTTTAGCGGAAGAGCGTACTATTACGCTACTGAACCAAATGGCAGGATCATTCTAGAATGCGATTAGTCACGCTTGTATCCTTAGGGGGCAGGTAGAGTCTCAAAAAGGGGATGAAATATTTAGGAAATAGCTGATTATTACTTTTAGCGGAAGAGCGTTCTATTACGCTACTGAATCAAATGGCAGGATCGTTCTAGATTGCGATTAGTCACGCTTGTATCCTTAGGGGGCAGGTAGAGTCTCAAAATGGGGATGAAATATTTAGGAAGTGGCTGATTATTACTTTTAGCGGAAGAGCGTTCTATTACGCTACTGAATCAAATGGCAGGATCGTTCTAGATTGCGATTAGTCACGCTTGTATCCTTAGGGGGCAGGTAGAGTCTCAAAATGGGGATGAAATATTTAGGAAGTGGCTGATTATTACTTTTAGCGGAAGAGCGTTCTATTACGCTACTGAACCAAATGGCAGGATCATTCTAGAGTGCGATTGGTCACGCTTGTATCCTTAGAGGGCAGGTAGAGTCTCGTAGACCACATAGTAGGGCGTTTTCGCCACGTTTAACAACATACATACATACATAAAGTCACGCCGTTATTCCTTACGGGGTAGGAAGAGCATAAAACACCTCTTAAAAGGCACCTTCCCCATGTTAGACAAAAATTGAGGGAAATTTTAGATTACCTAAACTAAGGCCGTTCCGCCGCGTCTGACAAAGTCTTGAGGGCCATTCAAAAAAGATTTGTACGTATATTGCTGTAGTGACAGGTTGTCAGCCCATCGCCTAAATTACAATATACTGAAACCCTCAGATCCCTTAGCTGGTTTTTACAGCATGCCCGGGAGGAAATGCAGCTGGCACAGTCTATGTTTTTCTCTAACTCCTAGTCCAGCATGGAAGATAAATATAATTATAATTTTGAGTCACATTTTTTATCGCTTCTAGTCATTCCAGTATGGAAGGACTACGTCTGGCAACTATTAAGGGTAATTTTAGAAAGTCATCATCATCTCCCTAGCCTTATCCCGTATCTCACGGGGTCGGCTTCCTAATCTAGGGGTACGGGGTACTGGTTTTTACACAGAGCGACTGCCATCCAATCCTAGATTAGGTCAGAGTTTTCAAGCCGCCAATGTTTAGCACTGGCCTCTGATATGGCTTAACGACTAATATCTACGATATTAAACGATATTAACCGGGACCAACGGCTTATCGTGCCTTCCGAAGCACGGAAAAGCACCGAATAAACGTACATATGAAATTCGAAAACCGAAAAACACATTGGTACGTGGTAGGATTCGAACCACGACCTCCCGCTCAGGAGGCAGCGGCCCTATCCACTACACCATCGGGCTCTCCCGGGTAATTTTAGAAAGTACAAAAAAAATATATAGTTATTGTAGTAACTGGTTTAGCGTTGAGTTTAGTTGGCAGTCAAATGTCTCTGTCGAATATGTCAAAAGTTCATTGCCCTTTTAGCTTCTATATCTCGTGTCCATCTTAATGTCCAAAACCACCTGTGAAACAGGTTGAGCTCACAATTTAATAATATTTAAACAAATATTGTTTTAGGCTAATAAGAACCTTTTTGGTTCTGTTATTACATTGCAAAAACAATCAATTGATATGCCGTCATTCAATCCTGCTTAACCTATTTAAATGACAAGCAGGTAGAACGATTGTTTTTTTATTTATTTATTTTAATATTTGCAGGCCAGTGCTAAGCATTGGCGGCATGAAAACTCTGACCTAATCTAGGATTGGGTCTGGTTTCCCTTCTGGGTTGCGGAGGTCAGATGGCAGTCGCTCTGTGTAAAAACCAGTACCCTCGTTCAATCCCCTAGATTAGGTAGCCGTGAGTTACAGGATAAGGGTAGGGAGATGATTTAACAATTTACTGTACACAAAAACATCATAAAAACAGGACATAAAAAACAAAGACAACAGGCACTGCTTATTTCTAAAAAGAAATTTCATACAGCAGACATACAGAAGTGATAATTTTTAGTGTATTTTTTTTATATGGTTATTTGTTATGTTATGTTGGATATTAATTATAGTGGTTAAGAATGGTATAAGTTTTACTAACACAAATTAATTGCTTAATTTCTTAATCGTTAAGAAAATATAAATAAGAAATGGCATTTATACTTTAACGCATATTAAGATAACACCATATTTTTCTTGAAATATATGCTGTTTAATTTACATACATAGAATCACGCCTTTATCCCTGGGGTAGGCAGAGCGTAAAAGACCTAAACAAAGGTCGTTCCGCCACGTCTGACAAAGTTTTGAGGGTTATTTAAGATAGATTTGCAAGTATATTGCTGTAGTGCCAGGTTGTTAGCAAATAGCTTAATTACAATATACTGAAACCCTCGGATCCCAAAGCTGGTTTTTACAGCATGCCCGGGACAAAATGCAGCTGGCACATTCTATGTTTTTCTCTTGCTCCCAGTCCAGCATGGAAGTAAAGTTTACTAACACTGCTTGTAATTGTAAGTTAATTTTTATTTTATTTTATTTGATTGGAAATAATTGTTGTGGCTATAATAAAATATAGAAGACATACATACATACATAAATCACGCCTTTATCCCTTACGGGGTAGGCAGAGCGTTTAACGCCTCGTAAAAGGCGCTTTCGCCACGTCTGACAAAAATTGAGAGCAATTTTAGATTGTAATATGTATTGCTTTAGTGACAGGTTGTCAGCCCATCGCCTAAATTACAATACACTGTAACCCTCGAGTCCCTTTTGCTGACTTCAACAAGGGAAGACAATAAGATTGTTTCTATATTTTATTTTATCATCCCGAATCAATATAATGTATACTGTATTAGAATAATTTTACAGCTACAAGCTTTTAAATTTTAATAATATATAGCTTTTTAGATGTATTAATTATATTTGTATAAAAAGCAGTTTTTAGGTAATAGTGATAATAAATTCTGTCCAATCATTTCCATTTCTAGTTTTAATAAAATAACCTAAACCAATACATGCATATATACATATAGTCACGCCTTTATCCCTAATGGGGTAGGCAGAGCGCAAACGACCTAGCAAAGGTCGTTCCGCCACGTCTGACACAGTTCTGAGGGTTATTCAAGATAGACTTGTATGTATATTGCTGTAGTGACAGGTTGTCAGCCCATCGCCTAAATTACAATATACTGAAACCCTCGGATCCCTTAGCTGATTTTTACAGCATGCCCGGGAGGAAATGTAGCTGGCACATTCTATGTTTTTCTCTCGCTCCCAGGCCAGCATGGAAGATAAACCAGTAAGAAATGGTAATGTCAAATAATGGCAGGTAATGATAAATGTCACTATATGCATTATATATTTTGTATATCGCGGTAAAACCCAGAAGAAAAAAGTCATTTGAACAACAAAAAAAGTTATTCGCAGAGTTGTGCAGATTGCTTCCATGCTGGACTGGGAGTGAGAGGAAAACATAGAATGTGTCAGCTGCATTTCCCCCCGGGCATGCTGTAAAGACCAGCTAAGGGATCAGAGGGTTTTGGTATATCTTAATTTAGGCGATGGGCTGACAACCTGTCACTACAGCAGTAAACTTACAAATAATCCTCAAAAGTTTGTCAGACGTGGCGGAACGACCTTTGTTTAGGTCGTGTACGCTCTGCCTAGCCCATTAGGGTAATAGGCGTGTTTATATGTATGTATGTGCAGATTCGCACCTTGAGATAATTCCTCGGCCATACAAAGATGGCGCAAATGAAATAAATACCAATACTGACATAACAGCATCGCACGCAACAAATTGTTTGAGACGAGTTGCGCAGATGGCTGTGTTCTATAGCGCTCCAAAATATTAAATCATCATCTCCCTAGCCTTATCCCGTATCTCACGGGGTCGGCTACCTAATCTAGGTGATTGAACGAGGGTACTGGTTTTTACACAGAGCGACTGCCATCTGACCTCCGCAACCCATTAGAGAAACCAGACCGAATCCTGGATTAAGTTAGAGTTTTCAAGCCGCCTATGCTTAGCACTGGCCTCTGACATGGCTTAACGATTAATATCTATGGTATTAAACGATATTAACCGGGACCAACGGCTTAACTTGCCTTCCGAAGCACGGAAAAAGCGTCGACTAAACGTACATATGAAATTAGAAAACCGAAAAACACATTGGTACGTGGTGGGATTCGAACCACAACCTCCCGCTCAGGAGGCATCGGCCCTATCCACTACACCATCGGGTTCTCCAAAATATTAAATATTGAATAAAAATTGTGGGGTAATATTTACCCCGGAGTGGGTTCGTGACATTATCTCAACAATGATGAAAGAAAAAACGGGTCAGATGAATCGATAGAGATTTTTTTCTAGTTACGATGGGCAGAAAAAGTAAAAATCGGTCAAATGTCACTTAACGCCATTATAGCTTAAGGACGGCAGTCAAATACAGTGGGGTGACATCACAACATCCCACGCAACAAATTATTTGAGACGAGTTGCGCAGGCGACTGTGTTCTATCGCTCCAAAATATTAAAGGTTGAATAAAATTTGGGCTCGTATTCACCTCAGAGTAGGGTGTAATAGACCCTGACCCTGTATTATTATATTATTTTAATACTCCCAGATTTGCTATTGTTAAAACTATCAAGCTTTCTGCCAACAAATAGAAAGCGTATTCATAAATCACACGTGACAAGTTGATTACTAGTGTGAGATTTGTAAGATAAAACTTTTGTACCACGACAGGACTAGGATATAGAATTAAGTATAGCTAAAATTGTACTTCACTTACTCTGTTGTTTTCTGGATTTTTTTTTGTGTTTTTGCGTAATGGGGTGATGTAGACCCCACAGAGGGTAAAGTAGACCCCACAGTGGGTAAAGTAGACCCCACAGTGGGTAAAGTAGACCCCACAGTGGGTAAAGTAGACCCCACAGTGGGTAAAGTAGACCCCACAGTGGGGTGATTTAGAATCCACAATGTGGTGTTGTTTTTCCCACCGTGGATCGAGTAACCTAGATCCTACAGTGTTTTTAAGGCTTGTATTTATAATCAGCACTCGAGAATAACAGCTAGTTTAATTTCGAATCAGAAAAGTCATTTCATTACAAAATGACCTGTCAAATCCATACTTAATATTGCTCTTAATCTTGAAATAGCTTTATAATTACGGCCCTAAGGGTAGACCAGTAATTATGTGTTTTAAATAAATACTAATACTGACATAATCACATCGCCCATAACGAATTGTTTGAGACGAGTTGCGCAGACTATAGTGCTCCAAAATACATACATACATACATACATAAATCACGCCTTTATCCCTTACGGGGTAGGCAGAGCGTTTAACGCCTCGTAAAAGGCGCTTTCGCCACGTCTGACAAAAATTGAGGGAAATTTTAGATTGTAATATGTATTGCTATAGTGACAGGTTGTCAGCCCATCGCCTAAATTACAATACACTGTAACCCTCGAGTCCCTTTTGCTGACTTCAACAGCATGCCCGGGAGGAAGGGCAGCTGGAACATTCTATGTTTTTCTATCTCTCACAGTCCAGCATGGAAGTGCTCCAAAATATTGGTGAAAAAAGGGAAAAAGAAAGAAATATGCTGACTATATTATTCAGCATGTACCTCATCACAGTGGTGTAAATTGTGATATATACTTACCTCAGCATAGGTAACGTAGATCCCATGGTAGGGAGATATAGACCACAGTGGGGTAACATAGACGGATAGGCGCCACAATGGGCTAATACAGACCCCACAATGTTTTTCCGGTAGCCTTTATCGGCAACATTCTAGCCGCAGAACGATCAATATTTCTGTGACATAGACATAGAAAATCTCTATTCTCAGTTACAAAACAACATAGCACAGAATTAAGAATACAGAGTAGTAGGTAAGAGTATACACATTTTACAATCGTTAAAAACAGTACAATCACAGATTACAAACAGTAACGTTATAGAAGAGTAGTAGAAATCAATCAAACAATGTGTGGAGATGTTTCGTAGCTGAGAAAGGGTGCTGAGTCAGCAAGTGCTGTGGTTTCCACCTTCGTGACCTTCTCTTGGTCACCACATCGTAAGAACTTTACTCCACCAGCCATCACTTCTAATAGACTAACGTGACAGGAAGACATGCCTGCAGAGCGTTTTATATTTCGTCTTAAATATAAATCGTATTTAGCAAGATCAAATTACTCACACACTAAGGCTATTTATGAAACGATCTCATGTATTTATGAAACGATCTCAATTTTGAGAGCAATATTAAGTATGGATTTGACAGTTTGTACTGAAATGACATTTCTGATACGAACTCAAACTCGCCGTCACTCATGAGCGCTGATTATAAATACAGCCCTCACCGTTGCATTCCAAACCGTTTGAAGACGTCAAATCGAAAATACTTCTAGTCTACTATGGATTTGCCCGTCAATCAATCACGGAAGACAAACTATCGGAGCGCAGCGGAACAACCTGCGCGGGCGCAGATCGCGGTCAAGGACGCTGTCGCCGATTGGCCGACTCGAGACGTTCCAAATTTGAAAATGATGTAGGCAAAATCACCTAGAAGTATGGCAAAATGTTGGATTTGGGAAAAATCATTTTTCTATGACAAAAACGTCATCAATATATTTTTTTACAAACTCCAACTCAAATTGAGCACTTTTGGGCGCCGAAAAATGGTGTTTATATAAATTTATATAAACTCTTCCATGCTGGACAGGGAGTGGGAGAAAAACATCGAATGTGCCAGCTGCATTTCCTCCCGAGCATGCTGTGAAAATCAGCTAAGGAATCCGGGGGTTTTAGTATATTGCAAATTAGTCGATGGGCTGACAAACCGTTACTACGGCAAAATACCTTTAAATCTATCTTAAATAACCCTCGATACTTTGTCAGACGTGCCGAAAAGATCTTTGCTTAGGTCGTTTACGCTCTGCCTACCCCATTTAGGATAAAGGCGTGATTATATGTATGTATGTATATAAATTCCAAATGTCACATTTTATTAGCATATTTTTTTTATAGTCTCTAAGTTACTAGGTACATTTATTTGAAGTAATAAAAAAGAGGCCCATTTAGAAGCATATAAAAATAAATACCTTAAAAACATTTGGGAATTCCAGCAAAAAATAATTACCATTTTTCAAGTAGGTATCACATCGCATTAAGAAGTTCTTTAAGGTAATTCGAACCTTTTTTTACTAAAACGCCTAAAAGTTTACCTTTTTTGTGCTAAATAAGTTATGCATTGACTGATAAACACTTAAGCAAAAAGTTGTGGTTGCGAATAATACCGGGTGTGAAAGAATGTGGTGATTAAACTTTACAGCGTAAACTTACCCATAAAACTGAACAACTTTTCCTGAGGAACATAGGCCGAAATATGAAAAACATACATACATATAATCACGCCTTTATCCCTAATGGGGTAGGCAGAGCGTAAACAACCTAAACAGATGTCTTTTGCAACGTCTGACAAAGTTTTGAGAGTTATTTAAGATATAATTATAGGTATACTGCTGTAGTGACAGGTTGTCAGCCCATTGCCTAAGTTGCAATATACTGAAACCCTCGGATAAGCAGTCTAATGTCAGATTAGGAATGTCAAAGTCATGTGTTTATTTGCCATCCTGTTCTTATGTCAAAGTCAAGAAAGTGACAACGATAGCTAAGAATTAGAATTATGTTGCGAGAATCGATGCTATTGTCCAAGTCAAAATTGATAATTTCCCATCTATTTCTTATTTCTTCCATGCTGGACTGGAGCGAGAGAAAAACGTAGAATGTGTCAGCTGCATAACCACCCAGGCATGCTGTAAAAACCAGCTAAGGGATCCGAGGGTTTCGGTATATTGCTATTTAGGCGATAGGCTGACAACCAGTCACTACAGCAATATTTTGTCCGACGTGGCGGAGCCACCTTTGTTTAGGTCGATTACGCTCTGCCTACCCCATTAGGGATAGAGGCGTGATTATATGTATAACTTATTTCTGAAGAAAGTGACAGAAAGCACTAATTTGAAATGAATCAACTAATTTGAAATTAATGTGCTAGCCGAAATCGACTTAAATGTAGTATTTAATGATATATTAATCTAGGAACATATTAACAGACAATTCCATTAAGGGTTAAGGTTATCTACAAGTTTCGGTAATCTATGTAGGGCGATAGATGTAGCAGCTATTGGCAGAGGTCAGTTATTTTGAGTGCTTATTCTCATTATTAAGGTGACTTCTTCTGTCGAGTGGGTATCGAGTCTATTGACCCGATGAACCCTGGTGCCAGAGTTTTTAAACCGCCTAGTAGCACAACTATCAGGCCTCGGACATGCTTTGAGTAACGACCACTATCAAAGACAGCGACCAGGACCGACGGCTTAACGTGCCCTCCGAAGCACGAAATCTTTTTCTTTTTCGGACCATCAGGTGATTCAGCCTGCAATGTCCTAACCAAACTGGGGAATAATTCACAAAGTGATAAATTCTCAAATATCAACTTTGTGGTGACGATACTAGCCAAGTGGCGCACCCATTAGTAGAAAAAACATAATTCACTAAAAACGAAGTGAATCGAAAAACCGGTCAGACAAACTCAAGTTATAGTAATTAAGATAATTTGGAACCTTATAAATTAGCGATTAATAGTTTGTTGTAGTAACAGGAAGAAAATTGCCGTTGGTGGCCGTTATTCGCAATTTCATCCTGTTACTACAACGAACTATGAATCGCTAATTTATAAGGTTTGTTTATTTAAAAAAAAAGTTTGTTGTATATTTTTTAAATCGCAGTTTTGTGCAATTTTCTCATTTTTTTGCGTGGACAGTAACGTAACCGCCACGCTATGGCGCGCTGATTTGAACGATATGTTAATGCCGTTACGTTCGATATTTGATTAGCTCGAAACAAGTTGCTAATTCTGATTAACTGGTATAAGCCTTCAACGAGGTGTAAGGGAATAAAAAAGAACTGACTAGAATTTATAGAGTATACTACAAACAATAATAGAGGGTAAAATAGAAGGGAAAAGAGGAAGAGGGAGGAGAAGAACATCTTGGTATGATAACCTCAAAACATGTTCTGGATATAAGGCTGGAATTGACTTAAGAAGATTAACGGAAGACAGGAATACATTAGTAAAGATGGTCGCCAACATCCTTTAGGATACGGCACTGCAAGAAGAAGAAGACCAAAATTTAGGGTGTGAACCTATCCATGAAACTAAACAACTTTCCCCAAGGAACATAGGTCGAAATAAAAAAAGGCCCTCCGTACAAAATTATTTGAGGCGTTAACACCATTTTTATAGAAGAACCATTTTGAAATACTAGAAAGTTGCTTAATTTCATGGGTAGGTCCACACACCAAAAGTTTTTGCTAGTAATTTTTTACTCCCTTATTAATGAAATAATATGCTTTCTTCCATGCTGGCCTGGGAGCGAGAGAAAAACATATAATGTGCCAGCTGCATTTCCTCCCGGGCATGCTGTGAAAGCCAGCTAAGGGATCCGAGGGTTTCAGTATATTGTAATTTAGGCGATGGGCTGACAACCTGTCGCTACAGAAATATACAAATCTACCTTAAATCACCCTCAAAACTTTGTCACACGTGGCGGAACGACCTTTGTTTAGGTCGTTTAAGCTCTGCCTACCCCATTAGGGATATATGCGTGATTGTATGTATGTATGTATGCATATGCCATGCCCGATGGTGTAGTGGATAGGGCCGCTGCCTCCTGAGCGGGAGGTCGTGGTTCAAATCCCACCACGTACCACTGTGTTTTTCGGTTTTCGAATTTCATATGTACGTTTATTCGGCGCTTTTTCCGTGCTTCGGAAGGCACGTTAAGCCGTTGGTCCCGGTTAATATCGTTTTATACCGTAGATATTAGTCGTTAAGCCATTTTAGAGGCCATTGGCGGCTTGAAAACTCTGACCTAATCTAGGATTGGGTCTGGTTTCCCTTCTGGTTGCAGAGGTCAGATGGCAGTCGCTCTGTGTAAAAACCAGTACTCTCGTTCAATCCCCTAGATTAGGTAGCCGACCCCGTAAGATACGGGATAAGGCTAGGGAGATGATGATGTATGCTTATGCCATCCCATGCATTGTGAAAGATAAAAGAATTATCAATTTCGTCCCCCTATACTTTCAAAATATTATTGTTAACTAAAAATGGTGGAACTAATTTCTGTTTACATTTAGCCCAAAACCTAGACAAAAACTCTTCATAAACAAACATAGTTCAACCGATAAATACCATTCAACGACTTAAAAATGCTTAATCATTCTTTATTAAGAAAAAAATAGTATCAAAGATCACAAAACCGGTAATAAATACAATTTCATACAAATATTGGTCAAGGTCCGCCATCACACTTGTGTTTTTTTACATACGTATCTAATTATGACGTTAGCAGCACCATTCACCGCGATATAGGTTCCCAAAGTTTGCAACAAAAATTAAAAGTAATTTGATAGGGTTTTTTAAACTCACAGACTTTCTAAAAAAAACACTTAATAATAACTGTATTTAAAGTTATGTGAAATATTGTTCCATGCTGGCCTGTGAAACAGAATGCCAGCTGAATTTCCTCCCGAGCATGCTGTAAAAACTAGCTAAGTAATCCGAGGGTTTCAGTATATTGCAATTTAGGTGATGGGTTAACTACCTGTCACTAAAGCAATATACCTACAAATCTATGTTAAATAACCCTCAAAAAGTTGTCAGACGTGGCGGAGCGACCTTTGTTTAGGTAGTTTACGCTCTGCCTGCCACATTAGGGATAAAGGCGTGATTATATGTATGTATGTGAATTATCATACATTTATGCAATTATGCATACCTATAATCACATATGTAACATACAATACAATACAATACAAAATTCTTTATTGCACAAAGAAACACATACAACAGAAATAAAAAGGAACAAACGTGACAGTACAATATAGGCGGCCTTATTGCTAAAGCAGCAATTTCTACCAGGCAACCTTTGGGTATAGAAATTGTACAAGCAGAAAGCGGGATAGTGCATATTACTACATATAATACTTAGACAATATTTACACACTATTAAATAAATATTTCAATAAATCAAATATACTGATACATATCTTATGATAAACTAATACATAATATATGCTACATAAGATAGGATACTCTACGTTATATATCAGAGAAATTGGTAGATAGAATATCACTACATATACTTATTTAAATGATACTTATAAATTAGACAGCTACACATTAAACATTATTAGCCAGATAGAAATTTCTTGTTTGCTCCTTAAACGATTCGATAGACGGAGCTCGTCGAACATTCTCGGGCAAGGAATTCCACAGTTTGTTTGCCAGTACCGTAAAAGATTTAGCGTAGAAATCAGTCTTGTGGGAAGGTAGGCTTAAGGTGAGATTGTAACTGGAGCGCAGATTACGCGTCATAACATAGGGTAAGGAACAACAAAATTATCAATCTTACACAGATTTGTATAATAAATAAGTTAATTACTTTCGTAGAGTGGACCAGGATTAGTAGAAGTAAAAAAAAAGGTTGAAATTTTCGGGATATAGCTGGTAAGAACTTTCACAAATATCTAGTTGGTGAAAAAAAAACTGCCTCCGTGGTCTAGTGACTAGTGCCATGGACTCCCGATCCGGAGGTCCTGGGTTCGATTCCCAGGGCGGAAACACAAAGTTGATATTTGAGAATTTATCACTTTGTGATTTTTTCCCCAGTTTGGTTAGGACATTGCAGGCTGAATCACCAGATTGTCCGAAAAAGAAAAAGATTTCGTGCTTCGGAGGGCACGTTAAGCCGTCGCGTCAGTCCCGGTTGCTGTCTTTGATACTGGTCGTTACTCAAACCATGTCAGAGGCCTGATAGTTGTGCTACTAGGCGGTTTAAAAACTCTGACACCAGGGTTCATCGGGTCCATAGACTGAAGAAGGTGAAGAAAAATTTTTTTTTCTTTCTGATTAGAATCTTGTGAAGTAACTTTAAGAACCACTAACCAACTATAATAATGCAACGTTTAATTAGAGGCTACAGTTAGAAATTTAAATAATCTTTTCTTGCTCTACTTATTTTTAAATTAAATTTCAAAATGGATACTAAATATATTGCAAGTCTTATACGGGGTTTACCGCCAACTGATAGGGGTTGCTCAGTCTACAGAACTGAACAACTTTTTTTTTTAGGAAATTAAATCAAAATTTAGATTTTCCATACAATTGTCTGATGGATTTGGTCATTTTGTAAGTTATTTTTTTTTTACATCTCCTGAAAGAAATTCCAGGTGATAGTTGTTCAGTTTCGTTGACTGAGCAACTCCTATCAGTTTGCGGGACACTGTCCCTTACACCCGGTATATTTTAAGTCTTATATTTCGATGTTTTGTAAAATTATATAACTAATTATGTCCTATGGAATGATTATATGGGGCAAGGCACACATTTATCAGATTTTTAACATCTCTCGCTCCGGACCCACGTCGGGTTCGATTTCCACGGGAAAACTCAAAGTTGATGTTATAATTTTTAAAAGGTCGTTCCCCGTTTGTTTAAGACAATGAAGGCTAAATAACTATCTGACCACAGAGGCATTAACCTTGTGATATTAACATAATAATCAGTCCGTGGTTTTGTTTAACTCTTTCCATAATTTAAGCTTTCGCAATTAGCGTATAATGATTTATTTCACTTACAATTTGAGGTCAATTCTACATTACTTTATGGTTAATGTAAACTTGACGACGTTCTTAGGCCCGTAATTATAAACAGCACTTGAGACTCACAACTAGTTTGATGCCGTAACAGAAAAGTCATTTTAGTACAAAAGAAGAAGAAGAAGTTCCTAAGGATTTGTCCAATCTATACTTAATTTTACTCTCAAACTTGAGACCGCTTTATAAATACGGGCCTTAGCGTGATTGGTAGAATATCTTATTATTGTGCAGTTTCAGGTTCGATTCGGATTGGGCGAATATTTAAGTAATTAATAAAGATTGTTCCATGCTGGAAAGGGAGCGAGAGAAAAACATAGAATGTGCCAGCTGCATTTCCTCCCGGGCATAATGTAAAAACCAGCTAAGGGATCCAAAGGTTTCTGTATATTGCAATTTAGGAGATAGGCTGACACCCTGTCACTACAGATTGCTGTGAGGTATATTGATACCTACAAATCTATCATAAATATAACCCTCAAAACTTTGTCAGACGAGGCGGAACGACCTTTGTTTTGGTAGTTTACGCTCTGCCTACCCCCAGTGATAAAGGCGTGATTATACGTATGCATGTATGTATGAAAAATTTATCCAATAGAGCCCGATGGTGTAGTGGATAGGGCCGCTGCCTCCTGAGCGGGAGGTCGTGGTTCGAACCCCACCAGTCACCACGTACCAATGTGTTTTTCGGTTTTCGAATTTCATATGTACGTTTATTCGGCGCTTTTTCCGTGCTTCGGAAGGCACCTTAAGCCGTTGGTCCCGGTTAATATCGTTTAATACCGTAGATATTAGTCGTTAAGCCATATCAGAGGCCAGTGCTAAGCATTGACGGCTTGAAAACTCTGACCTAATCTAGGATTGGGTCTGGTTTCCCTTCTAGGTTGTGGAGGTCAGATGGCAGTCGCTCTGTGTAAAAACCAGTACCCTCGTTCAATCCCCTGGATTAGGTAGCCGACCCCGTGAGATATGGGATAAGGCTAGGGAGATGATGCCACTTTCAGACTAAAAACATTGGAAAAGGACAGAAGATCTATTCTCTCTGGTTTGTGTTTATAGTCGGTGGTTTTATACGTTATCTGTCATTTTTATCCGCCGTCATATGGCATTGCGTGTAAAATTGACAGAAATACTGGGAAAACGTGCAAAATCGCGTCAAAATCTAGCGGACAAAGTGTAAAACCATTGAGTTTAAATCGCCTGTATAAAGTGACACATAGATTTTTATTTTAGCCGTTGAAATCTAGAATCCATGCAGGCCTGGGAGCGAGAGAAAAACATAGAATGTTCCAGCTGCATTTCTTCCCAGGCATTGTGTAAAACCAGCTAAGGGGTTCGAGGGTTTCAGCATATTGTATTTTAGACGATGGGCTGACAACCTATCACTACAGCAATATACCTACAAATCTATCTTATGTAACCCTTAAAACTTTGTCAGACGTGGCGTAACGACTTTTGTCGACAAATCGTTTACGCTGTGCCTACCCTATTAAGGATAAAGGCCTGATTATATGTATTATGTATGTGAGAATCTAGAATCGAGCACTATGTCAACCTCAATTAGTAACCAATGCATCATTTTCAAGGTCATTATCGTGCTCATAACAACCAGAGCAATGACCTTAACGATTAGTCAAAACCACTTCCGTCAAAATTCGTTCATCAAGTGACACGGCAGTGCGTCGGCCAAGTTCGACGATAAATTACCAGGGGCTGTATTTTTGAAACGCTCGAATCGAACTCGCATGCGAAAGAGCAACATTCACATGCCAATTTATTTTTTCATATGCGCATTAGCTTTCAACACACACACACATAAATCACGCCTTTATCCCTTACGGGGTAGGCAGAGCATTTAACGCCTCTTAAAAGGCGCTTTCGCCACGTCTGACAAGAATTGAGGGCAATTTTAGATTGTAATATGTATTGCTATAGTGATAGGTTGTCAGCCCATCGCCTAAATTACAATACACTGTAACCCTCAAGTCCCCTTTTTTTCCCTTTTGCTGACTTCAACAGCATGCCCGGGAGTAAGGGCAGCTGGAACATTCTATGTTTTTCTATCTCTCCCAGTCCAGCATGGAATTAGCTTTCAAACAGTTCAAAAATACTCTCTCTGTCCTCCTGTTACTTATTTAAACATTATTTTAATTTGAAATGGGTTTGCTCTTGACTGTAGACACTAGGTCAGGGATAACTGTGACAGAGTCGACGATGGAGCGAGCTCACCCAGAAGATACATACATACATATACATATAATCACGCCTTTATCCCTAATGGGGTAGGCAGAGCGTTAACGACCTAAGCAAAGGTCGTTTCGCCACGTCTGACAAGTTTTGAGGATTATTACAAATGATCATGACGTATATTGCTTTAGTGACAGGTTGTCAGCCCATCGCCTAAAATTGCAGTATATTATAACCCTCAAATACATTAGCTGGTTTTTACAGCATGCTCTGGAGGTGATGCAGCTGGCACATTCTATGTTTTTCCATCACTCCCAGTCCAGCATGGAAGAAAATGCCTGTAGTCATTGGGCTACTTTCGACCACAGCAAATAATAAGACGTTGAAGTTGCATTTATTGTGTCTTATGCTCCGACAACGTTTCTTCCATGCTGGACTGGGAGATTCTTCCATGCTGGACTGGGAGAGATAGAAAAACATAGAATGTTCCAGCAGCCTTTCCTCCCGGGCACGCTGTTAAAGTCAGCAAAAGGGACTCGAGGGTTACATTGTATTGTAATTTAGGCGATGGGCTGACAACCTGTCACGAAAGCAATACATATTACAATCTAAAATAGTCCCCTTAATTTTTGTCAGACGTGGCGAAAGCGCCTTTTACGAGGAGTTTGACGCTCAGCCTACCCCGTAAGGGATAAAGGCGTGATTTTATGTATGTATGTATGTATGTATGTAGTTGCAATATTTAGAACTAAACTTAAACATTTGGTACAACTACATTTGTTTTCATAATGACAACCAATGATCATGCTAAGCATTCAATCTAAGCCTGTGTTATGACCATTGGATATTTACAAATCATATATTGTCTTATGTCGAGTGGGTATCGAGTCTATCGACCCGATGAACCCTGGTGTCAGAGTTTTTAAACCGCCTAGTAGCACAACTATCAGGCCTCTGACATGGTTTGAGTAACGACCACTATCAAAGACAGCGACCGGGACCGACGGCTTAACGTGCCCTCCGAAGCACGAAATCTTTTTCTTTTTCGGACAATCAGGTGATTCAGCCTGCAATGTCCTAACCAAACTGGGGAAAAATACACAAAGTAATAAATTCTCAAATATCAACTTTGTGTTTCCCCCCTGGGAATCGAACCCAGGACCTCCGGATCAGGAGTCCATGGCACTAGCCACTAGACCACGGAGGCAGTCATTATTACAAATCATATTACATACAATCAAAGGGATACGGGATAAGGCTAGGGAGATGATGATGATTAGATTACATACAATCAAAATAGATTATTTTGCTTTTCACATACATACATACATAAAATCACGCCTTTATCCCTTACGGGGTAGGCAGAGCGTTAAACGCCTCGTAAAAGGCGCTTTCGCCGCGTCTGACATAAATTGAGGGCAATTTTAGATTGCAATGTGTATTGCTAATGTGTAGTGATAGGTTGTCAGCCCATCGCCTAAATTACAATACACTGTAACCTTCGAGTCCCTTTTGCTGTCTTCTGCAGCATGCCCGGGAGGAAGGGCAGCTGGAACATTCTATGTTTTTCTATCTCTCCCAGTCCAGCATGGAAGAATTTGCTTTTCACTGTGTAAGTAATTAATGTGATTGATAATTAATTATTTATTAATTTAAGTTTCCTACGCGTTTCTTATCACCTTTTGGTTTATTAATATATTTGTGGTAAATTAATTACCTAAAGTTGGTTGGTTAGTGCTGTGGCAGGGACGGCGCCATGGTCGTAGATTCAAGTCCCAAAAAAACAATATTTTCAGAAGACATTACTTTACTTTTGCATTTAAAAAAAATCTTTGTTTCCTCCACTAACTCGATCAAAGGATATTTTGCGAAAAGTATATTTTAAGAAAAAATAATTTTGACAAAAATCATTATGTTTATAATATTCAAATTTTAAATGCTTCTTCGTGTATGTAAACACGAAAATGCATCACATTAGTATTTAGCGCAAACTCATGAAACCTAACCCTATTTACCTAAACGAAAACAAAGTACTGACACGAGTTAGGCATTAAAGCAAAACATAATCACTATAAAAAAGCCTTTGTCGTATTACTACAATCTGTTGTCTTATTCCACATCAGTGCGATTCTGCTAGACCGAACTGCCTCTGTAGATTAGTGGTTTGAGCCTTGGATGGGCTCCCAAACCGGAGGTCGCTAGCATGTTGCTATTTGTCAATTTATCAACTTTGTTTGTGAAATTTCCTCTGTTTGGTTAAGTGGGCTATGCAGGCTAAATCACCTGATTGCAAATACATACATACATTCACGCCTTTATCCTTACTGGGGTATGCAGAGCGTAAACGACCGGGTTATTTAAGATAGATTTGTAGGTATATTGCTGTAGTGATAGGTTGTCAGCCAATCGCGTAAATAGCAATATACTGAAACCCTCGGATCCCTTAGCTGGTTTTTACAGCATGCTCGGGAGGAAATGCAGGTGGCACATTTTATGTTTTTCTCTCGCTCCCAGTCCAGCATTTTTCTGTCAAGATAAAGTATTTCCTGCTTCGGATGACACGATTAACAATTATGTGTAATTTATCTATGAATATTAATATTTATTTATTTTTCTATTGATTTAAATAATATTTATATATTTTTACTAGGTATATATATAACTAATAATCCGGCTACTCTCAAATGTTCTTTCTAATTAGCGTAATTAACCCTGCCACAGGCTTGATTGTCTATTAGGGTTGTTACTATCTACCACATGCAAATTTTGTTAACGCTTGTTTCTAGTTACCTACATTTATAAATTGTGGTTAAAATGTAATGCTGTTTTTGTTTCACTGTATGTAAAAAAAAAAAAAAAAAAAATTTGCCCGGCACTGTTGTGGATGTCGTGATAGTGGCTGTACCATTACGAAAACCTTATCTTATCTAGCGTAAAACATTCCACTTCTAGGCAAATGCACTATTTAAACCACCGTATTAAAACCATATTTCTTCCATGCTGGACTGGGAGAGATAGAAAAACATAGAATGTTCCAGCTGCCCTTCCTCCCGGGCATGCTGCAGAAGACAGCAAAAGGGACTCGATGGTTACAGTGTATTGTAATTTAGGCGATGGGCAGACAACCTATCACTATTAGCAATACACATTACAATCTAAATTTGCCCTCAATTTTTGTCAGACGCGGCGAAAGCGCCTAACGCTCTGCCTACCCCGTAAGGGATAAAGGCGTGATTTTATGTATGTATGTATTTAAACCACTAAACACTAGATTTCGGGTCAATCTTCGATTTACAACATACTCGATAGAAACAGTGCTATACATTTTTCTCAAATTGCAATAGGTCCACGTTCAATCCCCTAGATTAGGAAGCCGACCCCGTGAGATACGGGATTAGGCTAGGGAGATGCAATAGGTCCACGTTTTTTTTTGTCATTCAATGCTTTTTGGTTGAGCCTGGTGGAATGTTTTTATAGTTAAAGTAATGTAAATATTTTGAAACTTTGATTCATTTTATAAAACAAGAAAATAAAAATAAACATGCTAAAAGTTTTACTTGGATGAAATTTTAACCCACGGTCTTCGGTGTACCGTGCCGACGCTCTAACCACTGAGCTCATTTAGCTTGTTTATTTTAATAGCAATGTTTTTAAACTAAGTAGCACGAGTGAATCTAGACCCTCAGATCGCACCGGTCACGCCAACTGCATGTTTTAATTACGGCCTATTTTTCCTGTCGCTGTTTGTATGATACTAGCGACCCGCCCCGGCTTCACACGGAATTTATCAGTGTTTCTCTACTATATTATGCATGTATTATACATATAAACCTTCCTCTTGAATCACTCTATCCATTAAAAGAAACCGCATCAAAATCCGTTGCGTATTTTTAAAGATTTATGCATACATAGGGATATAGGGACAGAGAAAGCGACTTTATTTTATACTATGTAGTGATTTCTGCCTTGTAAAAGAAGAAGTTACAAATTATATCTTTCATGGCGACCATAGTCCAATGAGTTCCATGAATTATGAGAAATCATATATTCCAATTTCTTCCATGCTGGACTCAGTGCGAAAGAAAAACATAGAATGTACCAGTTGCTTGTCCTTCCGAGCATGCTGTAAAACCAGCACAGGACAATATATTGTAACTTAGACTAAGTGAGTACCTCTGTCACTACTGCGATAAACATTTTCAATCTATTATTGCACTCAACTTTAGTCTTCATGCTGGACTGGGAGCGAGAGAAAAACTTAGAATGTTCCAGCTGCATTTCCTCCCGGGCATGCTGTAAAAACCAGCTAAGGGATCTGAGGGTTACAGTGTATTGCAATTTAGGCGATGGGCTGACAACCTGTCACTACAGCAATATACCAACAAATCTATCTTGAATAACCCTCAAAACTTTGTCAGACGTGGCGGAGCGACCTTTGTTTGGGTCGTTTTCGCTCTGCCTACCCCATCAAGGATACAGGCGTGACTATATGTATGTATGTATGTAACTTTAGTCCTACTAACTAGGCAAAAGCACCTGCGCTGTGCCTATCCCATAATGTATTTCTTCCATGCTGGACTGGGAGCGAGAGAAAAACATAGAATGTGCCAGCTGTATTTCCTCCCGAGCATGCTGTAAAAATCAGCTAAGGGATCCGAGGGTTTTAGTATATTGCAATGTAGGCGATGGGCTGAGAACCTGTCACTACAGCAATATACAAACATACATACAATCACGCCTTTATCCCTAATGGGGTAGGCAGAGCGTAAACGACCTAATCATTGGTCGTTTCGCCGCGTCTGACAAATTTTTGAGGAATATTTAAGAAATATTTGTAAGTATATTGCTGTAGTGACAGGTGGTCAGCCCATCGAATACAGCAATATACCTACAAATCTATCTTAAATAACCTTCAAAACTTTGTCAGACGTGGCGGAGCGACCTTTGTTTGGGTCGTTTACGCTTTGCCTACCCCATTGGGGATAAAGGCGTGATTATGTGTGCGTGTGTGTGTGTTTGTATCACTGACAACCTGTCACTACACATTAGCAATACACATTACAATCTAAAATTGCCCTCAATTTTTGTCAGATGCAGCGAAAGCGCCTTTTACGAGGCGTTTAACGCTCTGCCTACCCCGTAAGGGATAAAGGCGTGATTTTATGTATGCATACATAAAATCGCATACATGCGAGACTATATTTTTGTATGTAATAAACATGATCATGACTGACAAATTCGGAAGGGCATACATACATACATACATATAATCACGCCTGTATCCGTAATGGGATAGGCAGAGCGTAAACGACCTAAACATAGGTCATTCCGCCACGTCTGACAAAGTTTTCAGGGTTATTTAAGATAGATTTGTACGTATATTGCTGTAGTGACAGGTTGTCAGCCCATCGCCTAAATTACAATATACTGAAACCTCGGATCCCTTAGCTGATTTTTACAGCATGCCGCTGCATTTCTTCAGCTGGCTCATTCTATGTTTTTCTCTCGCTCCCAGGCCAGCATGGAAGTCGAAGGGCATTTCAGTTAAACGGTGGTATATTGCTGTGGTGACAGGTTGTCAGTCCGCAAATCATTACCAACATTGATATAAGTAGATGCTACTAAACATTTCAACAATACTATAGAATTCAATGAATAGAATAGTAAAATGTACAGTTAAGAGATTGTCTAAGTTGAGTGAATCGCGGAAGGCCAAATGAAGATTGTCAATCGCGTAAGGTCATTGTAGTAAAATGTCGGATGCGATGCGTTGTTGCCTATTAAAAAAAATATATTATCTTCCAGTGTACCAAAATGTCAACTTCTCAAATAGTCCACTTATCAAACACATTTCCCAAAAATCAAACTACACAAAATGACAAATTTCCAAGTTAACTACTTAAAAAAAGTACTTTTAAACATTTTATAAAACCTTTTTTTAAAAGGTATTTAAGTGGCAGAACCCAGAATTGAGGTTAATCAGTTAAAACAAATTAAAATTCTTCAAATGCATATATTTATTGCAGTATCAAAATTTGTCTTTCATACTATGCCATAGAATGTGCCAGCTGCATTTCCTTCCGGGCATGCTGTTAAAACCAGATAAGGGATCCAAGGGTTTCAGAATATTGTTATTTAGGCGATGGGCTGACGACCTGTCACTACAGCAATATACCTACAAATCTATCTTAAATAACCCTCAAAACTTTGTCAGACGTTGCGGAACGACCTTTGTTTAGGTCGTTTACGCTCTGCCTGCCCCATTAGGGATAAAGGCGTGACCATTCTTTATTAGTCATTTAATAATTGAATACGAATACAATACAATACAAGATACTTTATTGCACAAAGAAACACAAATACATACAGCAGAAAAGTAAGGAACAAAACAGTACAATATAGGCGGCCTTATTGCTAAAGCAGCTACGCGCGACCCGCCCCGGCTTTGCACGGAAATTATCAGTGTTTCTCTACTATATTATGCATGTATTATACATATAAACCTTCCTCTTGAATCACTCTATCCATTAAAAGAAACCGCATCAAAATCCGTTGCGTAGTTTCAAAGATTTATGCATACATAGGGATATAGGGACAGAGAAAGCGACTTTGTTTTATACTACGAGTGATCAACCTAGGGAAAGGAAAGTTTTGTTTCACAGATAGGCTTAGCTATAACAATCGCGAGTGCTTAAAAAGTTATACGGAATGTAAGGGACAGCGTCTCCGCAAACTGATAGGGGTTCTGAACAACTTTAACCAGTAAATTCTTTCAAAAGGTGCAATAAAATTTGGCTTTTCCATACAAATTGTCCAATTTTTAATTTCACTTCCTGAATGAATTTATCGGTGAAAGTTGTTCAGTGTCGTTGACTGAGCAACCCCTATCAGTTTGCGGGACGCTGTCCCTACGTATAGGCTGGGTTAATTTTCAAAATATTGGTAAGACTTTTATTACACATCAGTAATAATAATATCACTACAGCAATATACCTACAAATCTATCTTAAATAACCCTCAAAACTTTGTCAGACGTGGCGGAACGACCTTTGTTTAGATCGTTTGCGCTCTGCCTACCCCATTAGGGATACAGGCGTGATTGTATGTATGTATGTAGTAATAATAATATCCCTGTCAAAGATATATGATTATGAGTTATGAGTCATAACTCATAATCATATATCTTTGACAGGGATATTATTTATGACATACTCGGTTTAATTTATGCTTAATTTGATCTTGTACAATTTAACTTTACTAACCGGTCTATTATGTCAAAGTCCATAAAAGTTCAGAAACCATACTGGACTTAATACACATAATCACGCCTCTATTCCTGACTTGGTAGGGAGACGAGGTACTCAGCTTGCATACATACATCACGCTTTTTATCCTTACGTTGTAGTCAGAGCGTAAAGCGCCTAGTAAAAAAAGTTTTTGCCATGGTACATGTTTTTCTATCGCCACACCTCGGACACTCCTAACTACAATGTAATTTTTCATACATCGACAGACGGCATGTTGCACTTGGCATGTGTCTGTGTGCGTGTTATAAGGGTTGACAAATTTTGTTATACCGGTCATAATCATCACTTGATTAATCTGGTTCTTGATTAAACCAACGTTTTAAAGTGGTTCACTGTTACTAAATAGTTAGAATAGGTTAGGTTGCATATTTTGTATGAAGTTACTTACCGTCTCTCATTACTTGGGAATCTAAAAAAGTTCCTATTGGAGTCATATCTTGTGGTAGAAAGACATCCGTACACGGAACAGTACCTAACCATCTTTGGAACACAAAACTTTATTATTTTATATCCGTTACACTGGGAAACATGCGCACGCCATACCCGCTAAGCGTACGCCCAGTGTGGCCCACACTCCGGCGCTGAGTGTGACGTATGTCGGACTGGGGAGGGGAGGTGAGTGGCCATTCTGTATGTAGCACTATTATATATTATGTGCTATCACTCCCAGTCCTGCATGGAAGTAAAGCGTGATATATGCATGTCCATAAAACACTTTAAGGTAAAGTTTACCTACAGTAGGCATTTATTTCATTAGAACCACTTACTTGCTTCACGTGATAAAAACACGTGAACTAACGCAGTTTTACGACAATTATTTATAATAGTAGTAACACAATACTGCTAATAAGAAAAGTCACTGTTTTACACGTAAATAGACGTGTCGATGTCGGATTACTTCCATGCTGGACTGGGAGAGATAGAAAAACATGATGAGAATGTTCCAGCTGCATTTCCTCCCGGGCATGCTGTAAAAACCAGCTTAGGGATCCGAGGGTTTCTGTATATTGCAATTTAGGCGACAGGCTGACAACCTGCCACTACAGCAATATACCTACAAATCTATCTTAAACAACCCTCAAAACTCTGTCAGACGTAGCGGAACGACCTTTATTTAGGTAGTTTACGCTCTGCCTACCCCATTAGGGATAAAGGCGTGATTATATGTATGTATATGTACGATGTCGGATTGAAGTGTTTTTAAACTAATGTTACCTTAGTCTTTTCTTATTCTTTGGAACACCACTGGCTCAAAGGGACAGTGTATTGTAATTTAGGCGATGGGCTGACAACCTGTCACTATAGCAATACACATTACAATCTAAAATTGCCCTCAATTTTTGTCAGACGTGGCGAAAGCGCCTTTTACGAGGAGTTTGACGCTCTGCCTACCCCGTAAGGGATAAAGGCGTGATTTTATGTATGTATGTATGTGTACCAGTGGCTCATAAAGGTGCTTGAGTGTCTTGGTTCAAACACAAAGTTTTTCTCTAAGCTCTCCAACTATGGAATAAACTTCCTAAACCACTTCAAGACAGTCCTTCAGTTTTCACTTTTAAAAAGAGACTCAAAGAGCATTTTATGACCTCTCTTTGATGTTAATAATATGTATTATATTTTTTTTTTTATATATCATAATATACGTACATATCTTATATATTATTTCGTTATGTATTAGTTTTCTATTATTGTTATGTATGTATTAGTATTACTAATAATTTATCAGATTTACAAATTTTACTTATTGTATCTGTTCCCGTGTTTTTCCCTTCTTTCATCCCCACTAGGTTGGCTGGAAGACATCTCTTATAGAGATAAGCTCGCCTGTTGTGTCCTAGTTTTAAGTTCAACTGTATGTGTTAAACAATATAATTTAATTTTTAATACAATAAAGAATGTATAATTAAATAAATAAAGCTTATTCTTAAATTATACTATACCTACAAATCTATCTTAAATAACCCTCAACACTTTGTCAGACGTGGCGGAATGACCTTTGATTAGGTCGTTTACGCTCTGCCTACCCCATGAGGGATAAAGGCGTGATTATATGTATGTATGTATGTATGTATTCTTAAATTTCTACCAAGTCTATTAGAAGTACTATCTATCTTTAATAACCCTCAAAACTTTGTCAGACGTGGCGGAACGACCTTTGTTTAGGTCGTTTACGCTCTGCCATAAGGGATAAAGGCGTGATTATATGTATGTACATATGACTTCTAATAAACATACATATACAGAAAGAGAAATTTAAGAATAAGCTTTATTTATTTATTTATATATTCTTTATTGTATTAAAAATTTAATTATATTAATTTATTGATTAAACATACATACATACATACATAAAATCACGCCTTTATCCCTTACGGGGTAGGCAGAGCGTAAAACGCCTCCTAAAAGGCGCTTTCGCCACGTCTGACATAAATTGAGGGCAATTTTAGATTGTAATGTGTATTGCTGTAGTGACAGGTTGTCAGCCCATCGCCTAAATTAAAATACACTGTAACCCTCGAATCCCTTTTGCTGTCTTTTACAGCATGCCCGGGAGGAAGGGCAACTGGAACATTCTATGTTTTTCTTTCTCTCCCAGTCCAGTATGGAAGATTGATTAAATTATATATATATAATCCCGAATAACCCTATTAGGGATAAAGGCGTGATTATTATTTAGATTTACAAAAAGATATTTTTAAAACTGCCAAAGTTCTATGAAAAATATTATTAATAAAGCGATTTCAAGATTGGGAGAGAGGTTGAGAGCTTAATATTAAGTATGGATTTGACATATCGAATACGAACTCAAACTAGCTATCAGTCTCAAGTGCTGTTTATAATTACGGGCCTTAAATATATATTTTTGAAAACCGAACTTTTTACAGTTTAACAGCTCAGACAATTCAGCTGTGTCTTTCTACTATTGTGAAACCAAGATAGGAATGAAGCAATTACATTCGATTTTTTGCATACAACTTCAATTTTCCATGCTGGACTGAGAGCGAGAGAAAACATATAATGTGCCAGCTGCATTTCCTCCCGGGCATGCTGTAAAAACCAGCTAAGGGATCCGAGGGTTTCTGTATATTGCAATTTAGGCGACAGGCTGACAACCAACCTGTCACTACAGCAAAATACCTACAAATCTATCTTAAATAACCCTCAAAACTTTGTCAGTCATGGCGGAACGAAGTTTGTTTAGGTCGTTTACGCTCTGCCTACCCCATTAGGGATAAAGGCGTGATTTTATGTATGTATGTAAATGACAAATGTGAATTTATTTATAGCTTTAAATTGACAACAAGGGTCGAATTGTATTGTTTGATAACATGATAATTCAATATTTTGATAAACTTAAAACCTTTTGTATGGTGTATTGGAATTTTTTTGATACCCTTTGATTTATTTGACAGATCAATATTTATTGTGTAGGTTATTCAACCCGAAAGGAAATTATATATTCTCAAATACAAAATATTATATATTTTTGATAATTTGGTTGCATTTGGTCACAAGAGCGTGTAGTCAAATTAGGTTTTATTTCTTTTTGACACATTTTTGTTTGACTTAATTTCATAAAGTATGCGGCATTGTCCCAGAAATATGTTAGTATTGTCTAGAATAATCCGCAGCTGGTAAAATTGCATTCAGCAAGATTTTTCAATCACCAAAGAAATGTTTATGACCATAAAACGATATTTTTTTTTAATACCCTGTGATGACTTGTAGCCTGAAGTAACGAAAAACTTTAAAAAATGAATATGAGAAAAAAATACTTCTCTTTCAAGCCATCATCATCCCTAGCCTTATCCCGTATCTCACGAGGTCGGCTTCCTAATCTAGGGGATTGAACGAGGGTACTTGTTTTTACACAGAGCGACTGTCATCTAACCTCCGCAACCCAGAAGGGGAACCAGACCCAATCCTAGATTAGGTCAGAGTTTTTCAAGCCGCCAATGCTTAGCACTGGCCTCTGACATGACTTAACGACTAATATCTACGGTATTAAACGATATTAACCGGGACCAACGGCTTAACGTGCCTTCCGAAGCACGGAAAAAGAACCGAATAAACGTACATATGAAATTCGAAAACCGAAACACACATTGGTACGTGGTGGGATTCGAACCACGACCTCCCGCTCAAGAGGCAGTGGCCCTATCCACTACACCATCGGGCTCTCCAACTTTAGAAGAAGAAGAATTTTAATTCTTTCATATCATATTAAATAAAAATACCATCAAAACAATACATTACATACGCATACACATAACTGCATACATACATACATAAATCACGCCTTTATCCCTTACGGGGTAGGCAGAGCGTTTGACTTCTGGGAGAAAGAGCTTTCGCCACGTCTGACAAAAATTGAGGGCAATTTTAGATTGTAATATGTATTGTTATAGTGACAGGTTGTCAGGCCATCGCCTAAATTACAATACATTGTAACCCTCGAGTCCCTTTTGCTGACTTCAACAGCATGCCCGGGAGGAAGGGCAGCTGGAACATTCTATGTTTTTCTATCTCTCACAGTCCAGCACATAACTGCATAAGTAATTGATATATTAATCATCAACTTAACATTTTGTTGACAGCACTAAAAGTTCATTTTTTATCTTCTTTGAATGTCATTGAAGCACTCAAGTCATGAGTTAAAGTTAGTGCTTTGAAGAAAAATAAGAATAAGGTTAGTGCTTTAATAAAAAAAAGAACTGTTGCGTTTAAGTGCAATGCAATGCATTCAACAAACATCATAAACCTCTGAGTGTAAAAAAAAACTCAGGATGATAATGTTAAATAAACATTCGTTCAAAATATTTCTTGGGCACTGCATTTCCTCCCAGCTGTAAAGAGGCAGCTAAGCGATCCGAGGGTTTCAGTATATTGCAATTTGGTCGATGGGCTAACAACCTGTCACTACCGCAATATACGTACAAATCTATCATAAATAACCCTCAAAACTTTGTCAGACGCGGCGGAACGACCATTGTTTAGGTCGTTTACGCTCTGCCTACCCCTATGAATGTAAAATATGACAAAATAATTAGGCCCATACAAAATAGTTTCACGTGTTAGATTTAGTATATCGACCTATGTTTATCGGGAAAAGTTGTTCAGTTTCATGAGACAATCACAACACACCTTATTTGAAAATATTATATATTATTTATTACATATTATCAATTATTTAACACGGAAATAACAATGATGACGTTGGTTAGCTAAGGATTACATATTTAAACCTGTCAAATCCCAAATTATAATTATTAATGTTAAAGAAACTAAAAAACCTTTTTCTACTTAAGGTCTGCTAAACGTATCATTTCATTACGTAACAGTCTGATATAAAAAAAAACAAGTACATACGTACATACATATAATCACGCCTTTATGCCTAATGGGGAAGGCAGAGCGTAAACGACCTAAACAAAGGTCGTTCCGCCACGTCTGACAAAGTTTTGAGGGTTATTCAAGATGGATTTGTACGTATATTGCTGTAGTGACAGGTTGTCAGCCCATCGCCTAAATTGCAATGTACTGAAACCCTCAGATCCCTTAGCTGGTTTTTACAGCATGCCCGGGAGGAAATTCAGCTGGCACATTCCAGTCCAGAATGGAAGGAAACAAGTGACAGTCATTATATTTTGTATTTAATTTTTGTGCCGCCAGACGACCAGAAAAAAAAACAAAAAGAAAAAAAAAACAAATGAAGCCAACCGCGGGATTCCCGCATAGTACCCACGTCCCCAAAAGGGGGTCAATGCCCCAAGTGACGTCACAAGTTAAAGAACCTGCACTCAAAAACCTGCGTTACGTTGCAACTTGCGTGTTTCAGAGAGTAGTGCTGTCAAAGTGTTAATTGCAATCGATATCGACTTACTAAAATGAGTTACTTGTCCTTCCATTAAAGAACTTTTAAATTCAATATTTCCCTAGTTTTTTTAACTAACATACATATTATTTACACAATATTTTAGATATTAATATAAAGAGCAATCTAGTAGCTTTATTATATAAAAAAAATCAAAATTATCATACAACTCATAAAATCTTAAACTACATAATTTATTTATTTTTTAAAGTACAATCTGAACTTGAAATCAAGATTGCATCTCGTATGGGGTTTTACGAAGAGGCTAAAAGAACTAAAATCTATTTCAGCCACTGTTTGATTATACATATATTCATGCCTTTATCCCTAATGGGGTAGGCTTTTTTGTTGGGGTTGTTTGTTGTTTCTTTAAAACTGATAAAATATGTTCACATACATTCTAAATAATAAAAATGAAAAAAGGCGATTTTTACTCTATGGTTTTAAACTTTGTCTGCTAGATTTTCACGCGCTTTTGCACGTTTCCCCAGTATTTCTGTCAATTTTATCCGCCATATCATATGACGGCGGATAAAAATGACAGATCGCATAATACCTCCGACTATAAATCAATAACCGGAGAGAATAGATCTCCTGTCTTTTTCCAAGGTTTTTAGTCTGAAAATGACAAATCAATTTTAATTTTAGCTTTAGCCGGCAAATCTATGGGTATTTTCTGTGGCTTTAGCACTTCTTTTAACCTCCGTGAATGTCGATAGCATTGTAACAGTCCATAAATCCTTGCAAATATCGATACTGTAAATTCCCATCACTAAAACACATTCAGGGCAAAAATGTTAATTAGCGTGCCAATACCATGCTTAAAAAAATAAAAAAACACTGTGACGTCAGTCGCGTAAAGAACAATAATAAAATAAAACCACAATTTTTTTTGGGTCAGTTCGGAAATTGCTGTTGAATTAAAAGGATGTATCACTTATGACGTCAAAGAATTCATGGGGTGATTTGTTGTATGGAATAATTTGTATGGAAAGTTATTTTAACGTCACAATATCCTACCAAGAAATCAAAGCATAAACAGGAAAGATGTCGTTTGAAAATTCAAGTTAAATCGTTTCGTCATTCAAAAGTTGGTTCCGTCATCCGTGTGATGACCCCACAAAATAATAACATCCCACATTAGAAGTAGAAAATTACATACATACATATAATCACGTCTTTATTCCTAATGGGGTAGGCACAACGTAAACGACCTAAACAAATGTCGTTCCGCCACGTCTGACAAAGTTTTGAGGGTTATTTAAAATAGACCTGTAGGTATTTTGCTGTCAATATACCTACAAATCTATGTTACCCTTTGTTTAGCTCGTTTACGCTGTGCCTACCCCATTAGGGATGAAGGCGTGATGGTATGTATGTATGTATGTTAAAGCTTTTGTGAATTTACATAACTTTATTATGAATCATGTTTAATGTGAATAAATAAACAAATGTGTGAAGCACGTAAAAGGTTTTTCTGAAGGTTAAGGGCATTTATATGCGTGATCTAGTGATCTGTGACCGGAACTCTCTGTTTGTAAGTCGAGGGTTTGATTCCAGGCAGAATATGACGTCTATAAGTTCTTCTTAGTAAGATTCGAAAATTAGTGAAATTCCTACTTCATCATC
Organism: Scrobipalpa costella; assembly: GCA_949820665.1. NCBI lineage: Eukaryota > Metazoa > Arthropoda > Insecta > Lepidoptera > Gelechiidae > Scrobipalpa > Scrobipalpa costella. Next base: position 1,515,963 of record OX463323.1, on the reverse strand, counting down.
TCCCTAGCCTTATCCTGTATCTTACGGGGTCGGCTACCTAATGTAGGGGATTGAACGAGAGTACTGGTTTTTACACAGAGCGACTGCCATCTGACCTCCGCAACCCAGAAGGGAAACCAGACCCAATCCTAGATTAGGTCAGAAATTTCAAGCCGCCAATGCTTAGCACTGGCCTCTGATATGGCCTACTTATATACATATAATCACGAATTTATCCCTAATGCGGTAGGCAGAGCGTAAACGATCTAAGCAAAGGTCGTTTCGCCACATTACACAAAGTTTTGAGGGTTATTTAAGATAGATATGTAGATATATTTAATGACAGGCTGTCAGTCTATCACCTTAATTGCAATATACAGAAAACCTCGGATCCCTTAGCTGGTTTTTATAGTATGTCCGGGAGGAAATGCAGCTGGCACATTCAATGTTTTGTCTCGCTCCCAGTCAAGCATGGAAGAATAATAAATTCTTCTTCGTACTACAATTATGTAAATTCACAAAAACTTTAAGCTTGGGTAAAATAATGTCAACAGGAAAATTATGATCGGATCCGTTTAAAACACGTGTTTAAAAAAGGGCGGGGTACGGACGTAGTACAAGTTTTTTTTCTTTTGGTTTGGATACCAGCCTAAAGTAAAAAGTTCTGTGGTCATTAAAAATTCGCATTCGAAAACAAAACATACACATAATCATGCCTGTATCTCTTAAGGAGTGGACAGAGCGTTAATGGACTAATTAAGTGACGTTTGTTGTCAGTCAGGCCAAAGTTGCAATACATGGAAACGTCTTCTTGCATACTGATTTTAACACCATAACTGCCTCCGTGGTCTAGTGGCTAGTGCCATTGATTCCTGATCCGGAGGTCTTGGGTTCGATTCCCAGGGGGGAAAACACATAGTTGATATTTGAGAATTTATCACGGTCGGTCCCGGTCGCCTTTGTCTTGTCGTCTTTGATTGTGGTCGTTAATCATACCATGTCAGAGGCCTGATAGTTGTGCTACTAGGCGGTTTAAAATCTCTAACACCAGGGTTCATCCAGTCGACAGAAGAAGAACATACATACATACATATAATCACGCCTTTATCCCTAATGGGGTAGGCAGAGCGTAAACGACCTAAACAAAGGTCGTTCCGCCACTTCTGACAAAGTTTTGAGGGTTATTTAAGATAGATTTGTAGGTATATTGTAAGAAGAACATTATACACGGAAAGAGAAGTAGCTGGCAAATTATATGTTTTTTCATCATTTCTAGTCCAGCATGGAATAAATATATATGTCTTCCATGCTGGCCTGGAAGCGAGGGAAAAGCATAGAGTGTGCCAGCTGCATTTCCTCCCGGGCATGCTGTAAAAACCAGCTGAGGGATCCGAGGGTTTCAGTATATTGCAATTTAGGCGATGGGTTGACAACCTATCACTACAGCAATATACCTACAAATACATCTTAAATAACCCTCAAAACTTTGTCGGACGTGGCGGAGCGACCTTTGTTTGGGTCGTTTGCGCTCTGCCTACCCCATTAGGGATAGAGGCGTGACTGTATGTATGTATGTATGTATGGAATAAATATAAGTCCCGCAACTTAAATTAATGGCAGTGACCCTTAAAATGTGCGACAGGCGTCTTGCGCGTGCGTCTTTTTCGTGACGTAAATGCTTGTAACTGAAAAGAGATCGTATATTCTCTTTGACAGGGAGATAAGGGTTTGCGGTTAAACCTTCGCCGTATAAATAATCTGTGGTTAATACGCGGGATTTTTAAATGATCATGCTTTGTTGGTGTTTTTTTGCTTGAATTATCTCAAGATACAATCTTATTCGCTGAAATCGTAAATGAATATACAACTTCCATGCTGGTCTGGGAGCGAGAGAAAAACATAGAATGTGCCAGCTGCATTTCCTCCCGGGCATGCTGTAAAATCCAGCTAAGAGATCCAAAGGGTTTCAGTATATTGTAATTTAGGCGATGGGCTGACAACCTGTCACTACAGCAATATACCTAGAATTCTATCTTGAATAACCCTTAAAACTTTGTCAGACGTTTCGGGACGACCATTGTTTGGGTCGTTTACGCTCTGCCTACCCCATAAGGGATAAAGGCGTGATTATATGTATGTATGTATATACAACTTTATGTAAATAAATATTTAATATATGTTTTGTTAGAAATTGTGATTACTTTAACTCATCATCTCCCTAGCCTTATCCCGTATCTCACGGGGTCAGCTTCCTAATCCAGGGGATTGAACGAGGGTACTGGTTTTTACGCAGAGCGACTGCCATCTGACCTCCGCAACCCAGAAGGGAAACCAGACCCAATCCTAGATTAGGTCAGAGTTTTCAAGCCGCCAATGCTTAGCACTGGCCTCTGATAGAGCTTAACGACTAATATCTACGGTATTAAACGATATTAACCGGTACCAACGGCTTAACGTGCCTTCTGAAGCACGGAAAAATCGCTGAATAAACGTACATATGAAATTCGAAAACCGAAAAACACATTGGTACGTGGTGGGATTCGAATCACGACCTCCCGCTCAGGAGGCAGCAGCCCTATCCACTACACCATCGGGCTCTCAAATTATGATTGATAAATTGTGATTACTTTAACTGTAGACCGTTAAATACGTTAGATGTATAGTTACAAGATTTTGTTTTTGGTTGATAATTCATACAAAAACAATATACTAATTAATGACTAATTACATTACATAACTGGTGTATTTGCACATTTTTAATTTCGACAAGTTTTTATCCGGTCGTTTCGTCTATCAATTTACATAGTTATATTTTTTTATTAATATGTCGGTTTATTTTTAACTCCAAATTTGTATTATAGAGAGGCATAAATAGGTTGACTACGGAGCAAGATTATTATAATATATAAATTTACAATCTATCTAAAATAACCCTCAAAACTTTGTCAGACGTGGCGGAACGACCTTTGTTTAGGTCGTTTACGCTCTGCCTACCCCATTAGGGATAAAGGCGTGATTATATGTATGTTTGTATGTATAAATTCACAGGTTTTTTTAATATATGTTTTAGTATTTAGTGCAATAAAGGCATGACTAATATGTATTAAATCGACTTCCGGTCATGTAAATAGATGAATCGACACTGTATCCTATTTACTATGAATTAGACTGACACCAATGATGAATAAGCACTATTTACTTTATATACATACATACATACATAACGTCACGCCTCTTTCCCGGAGGGGTAGGCAGAGATCACATCCTTCCATTTGCTACGATCCTTGCAAACTTCTTTCGCAAATATAACGTGATCTCTATTATTGCATTTTTTTTTATCGCATCCTTTTGTTGGTTTCTTGGTTCATTTTTCGTTATTTCGTTTTGTATAGTGTGTAACTTTAACCTTCCATGCTGGACTGGGAGATATATCCGACGTCTTATCTGCTTTACGTTTTATGCTATCTCACTTCTTAGGTCTGCTGTAAGACATTTCATTTTAGAAATAAGCAGTACCTGATGGGTCTTGATTGCTATGTAATTGTTCTGTGTATGTTTCTGTGTACAATAAAATGTTAAATAAATAAGTAAATATAGATTTCTTCAGCTGCCCTTTTTCCCGGGCATGCTGTAGAAGTCAGCAAAAGGGATTCGGGTGTCAGTATATTGTAATTAAGGCGATGAGCTGACTACCTGTTACTACAGATACACATATCAATCTAATATTACTTAATTTTTTTGTCAGACGTGGCGAAAGCGCCTTTTACGATGCGTCTTACGCTTTGCCTACGCCGTAAGGGGTAAATGCGTGATTTTATGTATTTATGTATGTAACTTTATCCACAAAAAACCAAAATGTTACATAATAAGTAATGTAAACATCCTACTTGATTTACAAATACGTATATTTCTATTAATACATACATACATACATATAATCACGCCTTTATCCCTCATGGGGTAGGCAGAGCGTAAACAACCTAAATAAAGGTCGTATCGCCACGTCTGACAATGTTTTGAGGGTTATTTAAGATAGATTTGTAGGTATTGCTGTAGTGACAGGTTGTCAGCCCATCGCCTAAATTACAATATACTGAAACCCTCGGATCCTTTAGCTGGTTTTTACAGCATGCTCGGGAGGATATGCAGCTGGCACATTCTATGTTTTTCTCTCGCTCCCAGGCCAGCATGGAAGAAATTCCATTCTATTCTATTAATAAAAATGTGAAAATAAGTTTGTTAGTTACTATACCCTAACTAGTGACCCGACCCGGCTTCGCACTGAAATTATCAGTGTTTCTCTACTATATTATGCACGTATTATATATAAAAACCTTCCTCCTGAATCACTTTATCCATTTAAAAAAACCACATCAAAATCCGTTGCGTAGTTTGAAAGATTTATGCATACATAGGGACATAGGGACAGAGAAAGCGACTTTGTTATATACTATGTAGTGATATCTTCAAAACGAGTACACAAGCTTTTTCTGGGTGAGGTATATGTATTATAGACTTTGTCTTTGTCATCTCAAAATTAGACCAGAGTCAACCGCGAACCCATTTTAAAGGAATTATTCAACGGACTGGATAATAGAAAGCCCGATGGTGTAGTAGATAGGGCCGCTGCCTCCTGAGCGAGGAGGTCGTGGTTCGAATCCCACCACGTACCAATGTGTTTTTCGATTTTCGAATTTCATATGTATGTTTATTCGGCACTTTTTCCGTGCTTCGGAAGGCACGTTAAGCCGTTGGTCCCGGTTAACATCGTTTAATACCGTAGATATTAGTCGTTAAGCCATATCAGAGGCCAGTGCTAAGCATTGGCGCCTTGAAAACTCTGACCTAATCTAGGATTGGGTCTGGTTTCCCTTCTGGGTTGCGGAGGTCAGATGGTAGTCGCTCTTTGTAAAAACCAGCACCCTCATTCAATCCCCTATATTAGGTAGCCGACCCCGTGATATACGGGATAAGGCTAGGGAGATGATGACTGGATAACAGGCTACCGTTGAACTTATAAAAAATCATAAACCGGTATGTAAAACTGAGGGCCAATAAACTAGTAATGTAAAGTATCAAATTCAAACAACAAAGAATATTTTTTTCTCACCAAAATAACTGGTTTTAATAAGTTTACGTGAATTTTAAATGAATAATACTGATTGATGTAACATTTTGGTTGAGACGTCATTTTATGCGTCATTTAATTCGCCATCTTGTATGTTAAACCTCCTATTTTGACATACATACATACATACGTACATTTAATCATGCCTTTATCCCTAATGGGGTAGGCAAAGCGTAAACGACCCAAACAAAGGTCGTTCCGCCACGTCTGACAAAGTTTTGAGGGTTATTTAAGATAGATTTGTAAGTATATTGCTGTAGTGACAGGTTGTCAGCCCATCGCCTAAATTACAATATACAGAAACCTTCGGATCCCTTAGCTGGTTTTTACAGCATGCATGCGGGAGAAAATGCAGCTGGCACATTCTATGTTTTTCTCTCGCTCCCAGGCCAGCAAGGAAGAATTTATCATATTTATGATTTTATTAATAACATAACATAAAAATACTTTATTGCACGTAAGAATACAAATCATACAACACAACAGATAACAACAAAAGACAAGTACAACATAGGCGGCCTTATTGCTAAGGTAGCAATTTCTTCCAGGCAACCTTTGGGTCAAAGAAAAATGCGTAGCGGTAATCTATTTTGACAAATGGAAATACATACATAAAATCACGCCTTTATCCCTTACAGAGTAGGCAGAGCGATAAACGCCTCGTAAAAGGCGCTTTCGCCACGTCTGATAAAAATTGAGGGCAATTTTAGATTGAAAAGTGTATTGCTATAGTGACAGGTTGTCAGCCCATCGCCTAAATTACGATACACTGTAACCCTCCAGTCCCTTTTGCTGACTTCTACAGCATGCCCGGGAGGAAGGGCAGCTGGAACATTCTATGTTTTTCTATCTCTCCCAGTCCAGCATGGAAGGAACGATTCTAGATTCCACCGGCTAAAACTAAAATTAAAAACTATTTGCTACTTTCAAAATTGAAAAAAACAGGCGATTTATACTCCTTGGTTTTACATTTGGTCCGATAGATCATGACGACAAGTATTTCTGTTAACTTTATCCGCCATATCATAAAACGGATAAAAATGACAGATAACGCATAAAACCACCGACTATAAATCAAAAACCGGAGAGAATAGATCTCCTGTCCTTGTCCAATCTTTTTAGTCTGAAAGTATTCTTCATCTTAGCGAGTGGATTCTCGAGTCGAATGACCCGACGAACCCTGATGTCAGAGTTTTCAAACCGCCTAGTTGCACAGCTAATAGGCCTCTGACATGGTTTCAGTAACGACCTCTATCAAAGACAGCGACCAGGACCGACAGCTTAACGTGCCCTTCGAAGCACGGAATCTTTTTTCTTTTCGGACAATCAGGTGATTCAGCCTGCAATGTCCTAACCAAACTGGGAAAAACCTCACAAATTGACAAATATCAACTTTGTGTTTCCCCCCTGGGAATCGAACCCAGGACCTCCGGATCGTAAGCCCATGGCTCTAACCACTAGACCACGGAGGCAGTTAAAGTCTGAAAGTGACAAATAGATTTTAATTTTCGTTTTAGCCGGCAAATCTAGAATCGAGTCCGATATACCATCATACACATTAAAAAAAATTTTGCTCTTTTGGTGTTCTGACCTTAATGTGGGTTTTTCGCGACCTTTACATACATATTAATATGAATCATTTGGAGGCACGGCTACACAAAAAGGACTACTTAAAAAGCGCATGTTGGAAAAAAATATAACACAATAAAATACTTCCATGCTTGGCTGGGACCGAAAAAAATAAGATTATGTCAGATAGGCTTGTTTACATCTGAACATTTTTTTATACGTACATACATATAATCACGCCTTTATCCCTAATGGGGCAGACAGAGGGCAAGCGACCTAAACAAAGATATATTTGTACGTATTTAAGATAGATTTGTACGTATATTGCTGTAGTGACAGGCTGTCAGCTCATCGCCTAAATTGAGACATACTGAAACCCTCGAATCCCTGGGCTGGTTTTTACAGCATGCATGGGAGGAAATGCAGCTGGCACATTCTATGTTTTTCTCTGGCTCCCAGGCCAGCATGGAAGAAATTAGTTTTATAGTTTTTATCCCGAAAATATAGTGCATTAACACCGGTAAAACTAATAATAAGTCTAAATCCGTATAGCTACAGTAATTCAAAATATAGTATAAAAGAATAGGCATTATCATAGGTATCAATTACATAATATTCAATATTTTTGCATAAATTGCGTTGTATACTCCTCGTCACACAGATAGGCCTTGTGTGATACGACCTTAAAGGTTATGATGTTTAACCACCTTGAAAACGGTTATTAATGCATAGTTTTATCTCGTCTTCCTATTTGCTAAGTGATTTTATGCTTATAAAGTAGTAAGTTGATGAACTTCCATGCTGACCTGAGACCGATAGGAATACTAAAGAACATATCTACATACATACATACATACGTCACGCCTTTTTCCCGGAGGGTTAGGCAGAGATCACATCCTTCCATTTGCTACGATCCTTGCAAACTTCTTTCGCTTCATCTACATTCATCAATCTTTTCATGCACGGTCGTCGGTTTAGGGTACTCCTGACCTGACCTTTCCCTAGAACGGCTCCGATTTCATTGCAGTACGTTCGCCGAGGTCTTCCCCTTCCAACATTCCCACTCACATAATCTTAAATAACCCTCAAATCTTGTCAGACGTGGCGGAACGACCTTTGTTTAGGTCGTTTACGCTCTGCCTACTCCGTTAGGGATAAAGGCGTGATTATATGTATATATTTATTATCAAGTTTGGGCATTGTATTGTATCTAGCTAGACTAATAAAAAGCGATAGAATTGTAGACATTGGGCTTGATTATAGATACCACCGGCTCTATCCATTAAAAGAAACCGCATCAAAATCCGTTGCGTAGTTTCAAAGATTTATGCATACATAGGGATATAGAGACAGAGAAAAAAAAATGTGATAGTGACCAGCTGTGCCCGCGACTTCATACGCCCAGTTTGTATGGAAAACACGCAGTGTCGAACATACTGAAAACGCTTCTCCGCGCGTAGGAGCGGGACCTGCTAACCCGCGCGCGGAAGCGTGATTCCCATTGTCTGATCTTTGTTTTTTATGGAAAACACGCTTCCGCGCGCTAGCTGGCAGATCCCGCTCCTACGCGCGGAGAAGCGTTTTCAGTATGTTCGACACTGCGTTTTCCATACAAACAGGGGTACTTACTTAATATTAGAATGGTTTTGCGTGATTATTTCTAACCTAGACTGGACACCAGGTAATTAAAAAAACTCAGTCAAATAAAAAGTCCCTTTAAGATCAGTTCAAAACGATCAGAGATCAAGTTCCTGCCTACCCCCTAAGTCAGATGGCGTGATTATTTGTATCGTAACTTTGAGTTTAAGTAATGCTTAGCCAAACAAAGTCCCACCGAAATCGGTTTAGGAGTTTTGGCGTGATGTGGTAACATACAGACAGTCACCAAAAATTAGAAAAAAACGTTTTAATCTTTACATCGTTAATAGCGCCTGCTGAAATATTTTTTTTTCTAAAAATATTCAATGTACAGACACGAGACCCTTCTAGAGATTTTTTATATGTCATCATTCCCTTGCCTTTATCCCATTATTTGGGGTCGGCGCAGTGTGTTTTCTTCTTCCATTCATCCCTGTCAGCCGTCAGTTCGACATTAACACCTGTTTTCAACATATCATCTATATATATCATCTTTCACACATTCCATCCATCTTTTCTTTGGTCGTCCTCTCCCAACATATCCGTCCACATTCAAATTCAATACCCTTTTACCTATATGACTTTCATCCCTCCGCATTACATGTCCATACCACGCAAGCCGATTTCCTCTCATTTTATCTGTAATGGGCGCAACTAACAAGCTTCCTCTTATGTACTCATTCCTAATGTTGTCCATTCTTTTTTATATGTATAGATGATAAAATTCCAACAGTTTATTAGATTTTCGTGCCATATGGTGCCATTCATATAAACCCGTTTAAAAGGACGTCGAAACTAGTTCTGTCGCCATACAAGTCTCATACGTCCATACGAGATTCTAAGAAAAAAAACGTAACTTTTTTGCATATCTTATATTATAAGAGGGGAATAACCAAATAAATGCGTGAGTAACACGAAACGAAAACTGATTTTTATAATATAAGCCGAGAACTCGGAAGTCATATGCATCTCGGACGTAGTTGGAGCAACACGTTTTTTGAGTGGAAGAAAGACCCAACTGCAAATAATTATTGTAAACACTTAAAATTTGTTAAACTAAAAAAGCTTAACTGTAGAAAGTTAATATCAATTAATTAAAAAAGTAACGTATTTTTATACAGTTATACGTATAAAAATTATTTGCAATTAACATTTCAAAATTCATCGTTGAGTTTTAAATTAGCTGAAACAAAAGTTTTAGCCTTTTTTGTTGAGGTATTTTATTTTTTATTATACCTACTAAATGTTTACTTACCTGACATTTAGGTAAACGTGTAATTATTTAAATGTGCAAATATGGAGATTTTCAAAATATAAAATTGTGAAGTAAATATACGTGGATTTTTGTATTGAAAGTCATTAAAAGTAGCATAATGGCTATGCTAATGTCTACGGCAGTTTTTCTACAAAAAGAGTTATTATACTACGAATTCATATCATTATCCAAGAAACTTTTTATACGCTTAAAAAAATCGACATTGCACCTTTTTACCTAAAAAAAGAATACACAGACAATAATAACTCTTTTTGTCAACATTGTGTTATCATTAGCATTTAAATGAACGATGACAAAAAGTATTAATATATTTTTTCTCTTGTCCACAGACCAGACCAATGTAGACACAAACTATCACACCCAACTTTCTCACCTTCACGACTCCAGAAACTCCTTCAAGATGGGTCACAAACAGTACCTGGCAGTGGGTCAGACCGCAAGAAATACTCTGTTTGGACTTGCCCCCCGGCTCAATGGCGACCGCCCGCTGAATATGCTGATCTCGCAACAAGGCAAGATAAATCATGGTAAGTGGTAGTTATAGAGTTATACTTTTATTTCTATTAAGATTTTTTTGGTAGGATTTTTTCTTATATAAAAAATAATATGAAAAATATTAAAACAAGGCGCCTTATTTATTTAACATATAGACCGATAAAGACAATTAATTTGATAATTTACTCTCAATTGCTAAGTTCTGAAGACGAGATTTTTTTTTTTGCCTGCGGGTGTCAACTTAAAGATAAAACTACCTTATCTTTGGTTCATGATATTTATTTTTTATGGTTGTTCGTATACATAAAACATCACTTGTAATCTATTTTAATAATTAAAGTTAATCCTATATTGATTAGTTAGTAATAGTGTATGTATAGTAAGACACCTATAAAATACAGAGTAATCTTTGATATGCTAATAAATAATTTTACAGCTCTGTAAGAGATTACTCAATTCGCTTCCGCGTAGTCGACTGGTAGCTGAAATTTGTGCCTTATATGAAAAAAAAACAACGTTCAGTCACGCTCATCCCATAAAAGCTCAAAAAAACGAGGTCTCTCTAGAAATTTTATACTTGTAAAAAGATTGTATCGGAACATATGATTGCTGCTTACTTACTTGTATCTAGGAATGTTGCAGAGGTCATATATCTCATATATAGGTGTAATTTTTCGAAGAAATAAGGTAAAACAGACCTAGATTTCCTTATTTTGATCTTGTTTACTAAAAGATACCGCAATTGTTTGCGATTTGACGGAGGAATTAATGTAGAGCGTTTGTATAAAAACCGTTTACAGTGTCTCCTCTTAATACAATACAATATACTTTTTACTTTTAATTGCTTAAAAGAAAAGTAGTACAATTGGCGGCCTTATTGCTAATGTAGCAATATCTTCCAGGCAACCAGGCAATAGGAAACAGAGGAGTAAAATTAATTGACGCGGGTCAGTGCAACAAACATGTTAATACATTGAATATATATACTCCAGTATACAACAAGGGTACTTCTAGATGTAGTTTCCGTTATAACGCAGAAAGTTTTGATGAATAGAATATATTTATTTGTTGTTCATTTGATGTTTATTTGATGTTCGACCACACCAGAGCAGTGCTGCCAAGAGAGGCGATTTATGGCCATTTAAACTATCTCGCTAGAGTACGGCGACCAAAAATTGCGATTTGCACCTGATAGCAATTTAAGCTATCTTAAAAAAAATATTAGGCGATATTAGGCTACTTCAAAAATAATTAAGCGAAGTAGGCTATTTTTTGATTTAGGGTAAGAAGAATACGAACGAAATGGTCCCAAACACAAGGAGTTTTTTTAATAATCATTGGAAATTTCTATCATCTACCCTCTTTGACTCAAGATTTTGAGGTCGAACCAAATTATTTAAATAACATCCCTGCTAAATAGAGTCAAGAGTAAGGGATAGGTCTCAAGCATTTAAAATAGTAGCTATTTAGACTACTCGTAAATTATTTAGGCGATTGTAGGCTTCTTCACCTTGGGCGACTTTTAGGCGACTTGAATTGACTTTTCATTCTAAAAAGACTTGGCAACACTGCACACGAGTCGATTTCGCGATCCCATGCTAAGGCTGACTGACACCCACCACTACACCGCAAACAGTTTACTCAAAAATCGATAAGTTTGATTAAACCAGGATGTCACGATTACTCATGGCGACCACTGTTCTAACTAACCCTTCATGAAGACATGAAAATAGAATTCACCATCAGACAAATAGGTTTTCCAAAGTGCGTCATCGTGACATATCAGAATACCCACATAATCTACATTTTCTTGTTTATTTTTAGCATATATACAATGTTTACGGTCAATATTTAAATAAAGTTTGTTACATATCAATAATGCGATGAATAATGAATGAATCATAGTTAGAGTTTTACTGTGAAGTGAATTAGTAGTCTTCTGCGCACACATTATTCTCATAGAAAGACGTCTTCTTCTACGAAAATAATTAAATGTTTATTGCAGACATACATATAATCACGCCTTTTTCGCTAATGGGGTAGGCAGAGCGTCAACGACCCAAATAAAGGTCGTTCCGCCACGGCTGACAAGTTTTGAGGGTTGTTTAAGATGGATCTGTCTTTATATAGGTCTTTGATTTTCCTATTAGTAATGAAATAAAATTTAAAATATATTTCTATAGTGACAGATTGTAAGCCGATTGCCTAAATTGCAATATACTGAAAACCTCGAATTCCTTAACTGGTTTTTACATAATGCCCGGGAGATGATGCAGCTGAAACATTCTAAATTTTGTGCTCCCAGTCCAGCATGGACGTATCTTAAATATTTATTAATTGTTTGTATTTATTTATAGCTTCTAATCATGGGAACCCATTGGGCATCCTAAATAAGTTAAGTGACGGATCTTACGATGTAAAACATTAATAATCGGGTGATATTTTAATTTAACCCTCAAATTGGCAATTATTAATTAAATTATAAATTTAAATATCACTCTAACTTTTTACCTTTTCCATGAAGAAAATTAGGTGCAACAATTTTTTTTTGGCTATCTATAAAGCACATAAAAAATATTTTTTTGAAATTTTAATTGATTAGCATGATTTTTCACATTTAACAATATTTTTACTTACTCTGCAACATAACCTAAAATTAAAAATATGCTTTTAGGCCAAGGTGCATATTATAGAGCAACTTCCGCGTGGTCCTAACATCCGCATTTGATTAACTGTGTAAATATAAATAAATCTAATTAATTCTACTCTACGACAACGTAAATATAACGCATCACAATTTAAAAAGATCAATAAACTACGCGGAAACTCCGCCGTATAACATCGTATCTTAATTTAAAATGAATAGTCCTACGAATAACATTGTATCTGCACTGAATACTTTTCACTGTAATTTAGGCGATGGGCTGACAACCTGTAACTCAGAAATATACCTACAAATCTATCTTAAATAACCCTCAATCCTTTGTCAGACGTGGTGGAACGACCTTTGTTTAGGTCGTTTACGCTCTGCCTACCCTATTAGGGATAAAGGCGTAACTATATGTATGTATTTACATCTATAATTCTACCCTGAATAAAAATGATTAATTCGATTTCTAGATATTAATAACAATAAGGACGACTTACAAGAATTACAATGTCACATAGTCTCATTTCACTTGAAAGCCTTGTCAGTATTGACGTCATAGCGAATGCACTAAAAAGACCTTATTTTAGTTAATGTAGCCTTAAAAAGGCAATCATAATGCAACAAGTTTCTACCATTCACACTACATGGTAAAAACTGTGAAATAAACAAAAAAATCAACCATCATCATCTCCCTAGCCTTATCCCATATCTCACGGGGTCCGCTACCTAATCCAGGGGATTGAACGAGGCTACTAAGGGAAACCAGACCCAATCCTAGATTAGGTCAGAGTTTTCAAGCCGCCAATGCTTAGCACTGGCCTCTGATATGGCTTAACGACTAATATCTACGGTATTAAAAGATATTAACCGGGACCAACGGCTTAACGTGCGTTACGAAGCACGGAAAAAGCGCCGAATAAACGTACATATGAAATTCGAAAACTGAAAAACACAGTGGTACGTGGTGGGGTTCGAACCACGATCTCCCGCTCAGGAGGCAGCGGCCCTATCCACTACACCATCGGGCTCTTTTACAAAAAAATACAACCGTTTTCAGTAAATTATGAGAAAACTCTCATACAAGATTAAAATTTAATTTCAATATCATAGCGCTTAATAATGGGCTCGATTCTAGATTTTCCGGCTAAAACTAAAATTAAAATCTATTTGTCACTATCAGACAAAAATATTGGACAGGGACAGGAGTATTTTCTTTCCGGTTTTTGATTTTTAGCCGGTGGTTTTATGCGTTATCAACTTACTTTTAAAATGAAGATTTAATTAATTAATATGAACTGACTGTAGGTAATCTAAGCGATTTGAAAATAAATATTATTTACATAGGATCACAGAATAAGATCGTATTTAAATTATTCAAACTTTTAAAATGGACAAAAATAAATTAGATTCATTTCTTTCACATAATATAGAATAGAAACCGTTTATTAAGGGTTCAGCACAATACAACAACATGCAAAGTAAAAAAAAAAGACAACAACTATAAAAAAGCTGAGTCAATTCAATTTCATAATTACATTGTATCATATATCTATGTATAAAAATGAATACCTATTTCCCTTGGTCACGGCATCACGCCTGAACGGCTGGACCGATTTCGCTAATTCTTTTTTCGTTCTGTTCGTTATTATCAGGAGAAGGTTCTTATGAAAGAAAAAATAAGGACATTGCGCGGAAAATTAGAAAGGTTAAAATTACTTAACCGCCATATAAAATTATTAAACTTTTTTAATGTAACCTTACGACATTTGACATAGAATTGTCTGAATGCGTGCTGCAAATATAATCAGAGGATGAAAAAAAAAATTACGTTTAAAACGGATTCTTCTGTCAATCTTATTTTATTGATAAATATAGTCAAGAGAATGAAAAAAAAATTACGTTTAAAACGGATTCTTATAAAACAATTAACTTAATAAAATCAAAATCTGCTCATTTATGGCGTTTAAGGCGGAACAAAGTTCGCCGGGTCAACTAGTTAATAATAAAAATATCAGAGAATAATATGATACGATAACTATACTTATTTTTACAGGGTAATCAGAGCGTCAACGGCTCAATAAATATCATTGCTAAGGTATTTCCAGATAGGAATGTCAAAAAAACCATACAACAATTTTAAAAATAGACATAATATCAGTATTGTCTATTTTATTTATTCGTTTCTTCCATGCTGGCCTGGGAGCGTAATAAAAACATAGAATGTGTCAGCAGCATTTCCTCCCGGACATGATGTAAAAGTCAGCTGAGGGATCCGAGGGTTTCAGTATATTGTAATTTAGGCAATGGGCTGACAACCGTTCACTACAGCATTATACCTACAAATCTCTCTTAAATAACCCTGAAAACTTTGTCAGACGGGGCGAAACGGCTCTTGTTTAGGTCGTTTACGCTCTGCCTAACCCATTAGGGGTAAAGGTGTGATTATATGTATGTATGTATTTATTCGTACGTGGCCTCTACTATTTATAGAAATCTCAATATTCATTTAAAATAGCTTCCGATAAGTTTACAGAATAATTTAAAGATAATTAAATATATCCTAAAATTCAAGATAATTTTATCGTGCGGTTATATTGACGTCATAAAATGTCAAACATATGTTGTATTTATTTGTTTTTAGAAAGCCGCAAACATTTTAATATAATGACGGCAAGGTATTTTTTATTTATGCTTTCTGAAAATCGATGAACAAGACAATATACCTACGCATAAGGAAAAAAATATTTTTTGACCTTTTATGTTATTGTCCTTTTTAACAGGAAAATAAATAAATTATATATGTCTAAAAAGCATAATAATAAACTGCCAGAAGTTTCAAAATATTTTTTAAGAAGGTTTAGGTAATTATTATTTTATGAAATGATTTTAAACAAATATTTTTGTTTGGAGAGAGGCCTTCGCTCAGCAGTGGCATCGGCTATATAAGATACTAGCGACCCGCCCCGGCTTCGCACGGAAATTATCAGTGTTTCTCGACTATATTATGCATGTTTTATACATATAAACCTTCCTCGTGAATCACTCTATCCATTAATAGAAACCGCATCAAAATCCGTTGCGTAGTTTTAAAGATCTAAGCATACATAGAGATATAGGGACAGAGAAAGCGACTTTGTTTTATACTATGTAGTGAAGATAAGATTTTTATCAAGCGGTTATCGAATCTATGACCTTTAACATAGCAGACAGTCTCACTTTTCTGCCAATATAAAAAAAAACTGTCTGCTTGGCGTTATCCTCATCTTGCGGGTACACCGACAGCTGCTAAACGGAAGCCACCATTTTCGTTTTTTTAAATTTAAAACGCGATACTTATTTGTCTATTATTATTAACTAGTGCAGTGAGTTTCACATACATATAATCACGCCTCTTTCCCGGAGGGGTAGGCAGAGACCACATCTTTCCACTTGCTACGATCCTTACATACTTCACTCCGAGTTTCACTACTTTTTATTGTGGCCTTTATAAACTACCTAAATTGTACCTTTAATATAATTTGGCAAGATGTTTGTACAAGAAACAACTTTTTATTTTTATTTACTTTATTTATTATGACGCATTTTTGTAAACGCAATAGAAAAATTATAATAATTCGTAATAAACTATGTACCTAATTCAAAGTAGTACCCGCAGTTCCCAGCCATATCCTATAACATACATACACGTACATAAAATCACGCCTTTATCCCTTACGGGGTAGGCAGAGCGTTAAACGCCTCGTAAAAGGCGCTTTCGCCACGTCTGACAAAAATTGAGGGTATTTTTATATTGAAATGTGTATCCTATAACAGCGACCAATTATCACTAAAACTACCGAAAATACACAGCGCCTGTAATTACACGCATCTACTCGCAAAAAGTTGCGCAACAGACGCACGCGCAGGTACAGCGCACCGCAAAACAAGTTACACTATTCGTTGGTACATACATACATATAATCACGAATTCATCCCTAATGAGGTAGGCAGAGCGTAATCGACCTAAACAAAGGTCGTTCCGCCACGTCTGACAAAGTTTTGAGGGTTGTTTAAGATAGATTTGTAGGTATATTGCTGTAGCGACAGGTTGTCAACCCATCGCCTAAATTACAATATACTGAAACCCTCGGATCCCTTAGCTATCCTCCTCCTCCTCCTGCATATATCCAGCTGACACATTTTATGTTTTTCTCTCGCTCCCAGTCCAACACGGGAGTATTATATTATTATAAATTGTAAGTTTTGAGAAATGTTATGTAGTTATAATATTTTATTATGTAAAAAAAATTGTATGCTTCTCTTAAATCAATTATCTTTATTATTATTATTCGTTGGTAGATTTTTAAAATTCCTTAAATACGGGGTGTAAGGGACAGCGTCCCGCAAACTTATATGGCTTACTCAGTCAATAAAACTGAAAAACTATCAGCAGATTTTTTTAAGGAAGTAAAATATAATGCAGTGGGACGACGTATAGACTATAAAAAAAATGCTTTTCCATACAAATTGTCTGATCGAGGTGGTCATTTTGTATGAGAAGGTATTTTTTTTTTGTTATCTCCTGTCGTTGTTCAGTTTCATTGACTGAACAACCCATATCAGTTTTGCGGGACCTACACGCGGCATACATATTTTGACGTCATTATACTGACCTAACCTAACCCAATTTAAAATCCTTGTGGCTTTCTTAAATTATAGAAAAACAAAACCAAACCCTGACATGACATTTGATTACATCAATATAACCTCACGATAAAATCAACTTGAATTTTGCGGAATATTAGGAAATATTGAAATATCAGTACTAATATTCTATTTTTTTATTAACTACTTGCGAATGTTTGAGGTCAGATGGCAGTCGTTCTGTGTAAAAACCAGTACTCTCGTTCACTCACCTATATTAGGTAACCGACCCGTTTGATACGGGATAAGGCGACGGGAGATGTATGAGCTATCAGCAATGATAATTTAGACTAACTTGACTTGTAACGTACCGTACAGTAGTTGGCGCGAAAATTGCTACGATTGTGGTGTAACTTTAAGGAGGTTATGTCAAATCTAGCTAATCTCACGTCATTTGACTAGGCTTCTGTGGTGCAGGAGTGTAAGCCTTAGGCTCTCGATTCGGAGGTCACGGGTTCGATTTGAACAGTTTGGTTCGTTAAATTAGGATAATTGTGCGTTTGAAAAGGCACTTCAGCATAATTCGGTGAAGAACCATGTAAGTGGCAGATAAGACACTTCACAAACTCTGACACCAATTCATTGTCATGTTGTTCTTAGGCTCGTAATTATAAACAGCACTTGAGACTGACAGCTAGATTGAGTTCGTATCTTGGAACGTCATTTCAGTACAATGTGGCCCTGTCAAATCCATACTTAATACTGCTTTCAATCTTGAGATTGCTTCACTACATAGTATAAAACAAAGTCGCTTTCTCTGTCCCTATATCCCTATGTATGCTTAGATCTTTAAAACTATGCAACGGACTTTGATGCGGTTTCTTTTAATGGATAGAGTGATTCAAGAGGAAGGTTTATATGTATAATACATGAATAATATAGTAGAGAAACACTGATGATTTCCGTGCGAAACCGGGGCGGGTCGCTAGTTGTAAATATAAGCCTTAGACTCGATAAACGCATATGTAAAACAAAACCTAAGTGGGTTTGATATGAATACCGTAGATTACCGTAATTAATTTCATAGCCTGAGCATCAATAAAACGTGGAACTCCCTGCCGGCGGATCTATCTCCGGAACAATATAACCTGGGCCTTTTCAAGGCGAGAGTGAATAGGCACTACATAGGTGAGTATGCTTCAACATAGTCCGCATCGTCACTTTCCACCAGGTGAGATGGCGGACAAATGCTCGCCTATATATATTTAAAAAAAAAAAAAAAAAAAAAATACACAATGCTTTCTGAAATGCATACCGGGTGTAAGGGACAGCGTCCCGCCAACTTCCTCGGGCAATGACGCCTTAACACTCACCATTTTACGAAGTTTTGACGCTCATTGACAGCCTTGCTGATGAGAGCCCGATGGTGTAGTGGATAGGGCCGCTGCCTCCTGAGCGGTAGGTCGTGGTTCGAATCCCACCACGTACTAATGTGTTTTTCGGTTTTCGAATTTCATATGTACGTTTATTCGGCGCTTCGGAAGGCACGTTAAGCCGTTGGTCCCGGTTAATATCGTTTAATACCGTAGATATTAGTCGTTAAGCCTTATCAGAGGCCAGTGCTTAGCATTGGCGGCTTGAAAACTCTGACCTAATCTAGGATTGGGTCTGGTTTCCCTTCTGGGTTGCGGAGGTCAGATGGCAGTCGCTCTGCGTAAAAACCAGTAACCTCGTTCAATCACCTAGATTAGGTAGCCGACCCCGTGAGATACGGGATAAGGCTAAGGAGATGACGGAGATGATGATGACAGCGTTGCTGGTACAGTTGACATTTTCTGCGCATCCGAAACTGTTTTTCTGATATCTGCCGTCTGCCGGTGGTTACTTAGAGATGACCACTGCCACTGGAGTTCACTGATCAAATTACCTCATGTTTCCACCGGGCAGTGACTGCCTCCAAAGCTTTAATTACTTGTTTGTAGAACTACATACATACATAAAATTACGCCTTTATCCCTTACGGGGTAGGCAGAGCTTTAAACGCCTCGTAAAAGGCGCTTTCGCCGCGTCTGACAAAAATTGAGGGCAATTTTAGATTGTAATGTGTATTGCTAATGTGTAGTGACAGGTTGTCAGCCCATCGCCTAAATTACAATACACTGTAACCCTCGAGTCCCTTTTGCTGTCTTCTACAGCATGCCCGGGAGGAAGGGCAGCTGGAACATTCTATGTTTTTCTATCTCTCCCAGTCCAGCATGGAAGAAACTTGTAGAACTAAATTTTGACTATGGCTTACATGTTTAGTTTTAAGAACTGTTAATGTAATCAGTAAAAATTAATTGAAATTGAACTGATAGGGGTTGCTCAGTTAATGAAATTGAATAACTTTCACTACAAAAATTTCAGGAGAATCAAAAAAGTTGATTTTCCATTTGGTACCTAAAAGAAAATTGCAACGTGAAATACAGGCACTTCCATGCTGGACTGGGAGAGATAGAAAAACATAGAATGTTCCAGCTGCCCTTCCTCCCGGGCATGCTGTTGAAGTCAGCAAAAGGGACTCGAGGGTTACAGTGTATTGTAATTTAGGCGATGGGCTGACAACCTGTCACTATAGCAATACATATTACAATCTATAATTGCCCTAAATTTGTTGTCAGACGTGGCGAAAGCGCCTGTTACGAGGCGTTAAACGCTCTGCCTACCCTGTAAGGGATAAAGGCGTGATTTATGTATGTATGTATGTAAATACAGGCAAAGGCATGATGATGATAATTTTTTTGTTATAATTTTTTTAAGTGTTTAAATAAAATGTTTTTGCTTAACTTCTTACATTCAGTTTTACTTAATACTTAATTTTATATTATTATTTTGATTCTATTTTAATTATGACCTATCCCGCTATATCTGCTAACTTGCGCACGCACATAATTATTACGAAAATCACTTCAGTGTTGCAATGCACAAAAATTGCATATACTGCACATTATAGCTCATATTGCATTCCGCGAGGTAAGCGGGTCAGTGGTTTGCAATTTTGCACATTTTTTTTATTATAACGAGAACTCGCCTCTTTTAGGGTTCCTCAGACTCAGTAGCAAACATATCGTGGGCTGACATTTTCTTATCTTAGTTCAATTGGGGCCCGTAAGCTGAGCTACAAACCTTAATTTACAGAATTTTTAAAATACTGTTCATTTTTTGCATTTTTTTCCTTTCATTTTTAAAGATCAGCTAATAATCTTAATTTACATACATACATACATAAAATCACGCCTTTATCCCTTACTGGGTAGGCAGAGCCTAAAACGCCTCCTAACAGGCGCTTTCGCCACGTCTGACATAAATTGAGGGCAACTGGAACATTCTATGATTTTCTTTCTCTCCCAGTCCAGTATGAAAGATTCTTATTAGGTATATGGAAGATCTTAATTTGACGTACCTAAAACAATTTGCTACTTTGAGCGTCAAATTTAAATGACATGGCTAAATTTCGTTTGATGTCTGTAATTTTAGCCGACCAAGATAAGCTGTTGCTAATAATGGGCTCGATTTTAGATACTATCGGGTATAACTAAATTTAAAATCTATCTTTCACTTTTAAAATAATAAAATCGAAAAAAGACAGGCGTTTTATACTCTATGGTTTTACACTTTCTCCGCTAGTTTTTGACGCGCTTTTGCACGTTTCCCCAGTATTTCTGTCAATTTTATCCGCCATGTGACGGGGGATAACAATTACAGATAACGCATAAAACCACTGACCATTAATCAAAAACCGTAGAAAATAGATCTCCTGTCTTTTTCCAATCTTGTTAGTCTGAAAGTGACAAATAGATTTTAATTTTAGTTTTAGCCGGAAAATCTAGAATCGAGCCCAATACCTACCTATTCATTACAAACAAACACACAGAACTTTCCTCTTCATAATATTACAGAATATATAGCTACGGAACCATTTTAAAAATGAATCTGACTCGCTCTTGGCTATTTGTTTTAAGTCCGCACTCAACGGAACTACGGAATCGGTGTCAAACTAGAGCCACGTAAGAATAATTAGACATCTGTATCGTGTTTTTGCTGGTTAGAGTAATTCAACAGAATTACATGTTTTACATACATATATAATCACGCCTTTATCCCTGGGGTAGGCAGAGCGCAAACGAACTAAATAAAGGTCGTTCCGCCTCATCTGACAAAGTTTTGAGGGCTATTTAAGACAGATATATGCACACATATTATCACTCCTTTATCCATTCTGGACCAGGAGCGAAAGGAATACATAGAATGTGCTAGCTGCATTTCCTCCCGGGCATGCTGTAAAAGCCAGCTAAGGGATCCGAGGGTTTCAGTATATTGTAAGTTAGGCGATAGGCTGACAACCTGTCACTACAGCAATATACCTCCAAATCTATCATAAATAACCTTCAAAACTTTGTCAGACGTGGCGGAATGACCTTCGTTTAGGTCGTTTACGCTCTGCATACCCCATTAGGGATAAAGGCGTGATTATATGTATGTAGTCCACCATGGAAAAAATCTTTTTATGATTTTGTATAAAAACGATTGTTTCTACACTACAACCTTGTTTTAAATATGAATAATTATAAACTCATATAAACTACACGTGCTCATAATCATAATAATAATTATAACAACAATAATTATGAACAGTTATTTCTATGCGACGTTGACCACAGATTCTCTACAATGATAAACCGTCTCAGAAGAAAAAAACTTAGGTGCTGATTCTGATGTGACACAACTTAACTTAATTTAGTGTAAAGGCACTTTGGCCTCTGTGAAAGAAAACGAAACACATCTTTTCGTAAAGTAAGTAAAAGTAAATAAATCATTTATTGCGACATAGACACAAAAAACAACAACAAAATAGAGTATTTTAGATAAGCCAGTGTCCCAATAGGTAATGGGCTCAGCATATGCTGGTCAGACCTTTGTTGCGAGTTGTCGTCGTTTATTGACCACTGTTTCGTCTTCATTTCGACTCGTCAGATGCAGAAGTGTCCGCGTTACAACTGGTTTGCAAGTGCTTCGCTCTCCTGAACAAAGGCCAAAGTACCTTTACACTAGACATTGCATTATCTCGACAGGAACACGTGAGAAATGGCCCCCTTGCGGGGAAGACCACTCTGCGGAGATCATGCTTAACGGCTGCTCCTAAAGAGTTGGATTCCGTTCCGATACAAACAAGCTAAGCTCACAAGAGCGAAGCAAATTGCAAATTAACTTAAATTAGTTTGGTTCTGTTGCTTTCCTAAATTTGAATTTAAAAAAAGAGACATCAACAGAACAGCTGATTATAATCCTGTCAAAGTGACGTTACATGCCTCAAATGAGACGGTATGCTAGACCGTGTCATCTTAACTACAGCCCTGCCAGGAATTAAATTAATTAAAAATAACTGTCATAGAGAAAATACCTGTCCATGCTGGACTGGGAGAGATAGAAAAACATAGAATGTTCCAGTTGCCCTTCCTCCCGGGCATGCTGTAGTAGAAGTCAGAAAAAGGGACTCGAGGGTCACAGTGTATTGTAATTTAGGCTGACAACCTGTCACTATAGCAATACTCATTACAATCTAAAATTGCCCTCAATTTTTGTCAAACGTGGCGAAAATTCCTTTTACGAGGCGTTTAACGCTCTGCCTACCCCGTAAGGGATAAAAGCGTGATTTTATGTATGTATGTCATAGAGAAAAATAGAGAGAGAATAAGCGAGGGACTTATGCACTTACTGCCTCCGTGGTCTAGTGGCTAGTGCCATGGATTCCTGATCCGGAGGTCCTGGGTTCGATTCCCAGGGGGGAAACACAAAGTTGATATTTGAGAATTTATCACTTTGTGAATTTTCCCCTAGTTTGGTTAGGACATTGCAGGCTGAATCACCTGATTGTCCGAAAAAGAAAAAGATTTCGTGCTTCGGAGGGCACGTTAAGCCGTCGGTCCCGGTCGCTGTCTTTGATAGTGGTCGTTACTCAAACCATGTCAGAGGCCTGATAGTTGTGCTACTAGGCGGTTTAAAAACTCTGACACCAGGGTTCATCGTGTCGATAGACTCGATACCCACTCGACAGAAGAAGAATTCCTGGCAGGGCCAAAAAGCACTATAACATCTCTTTGACAGGAATTAAATCAGCTGTTGTGTTGCTGTCTCTTTTAGGTCAAACTTTTCACAGTGTCATGACTTAAACAAAAGTAACTTAAGTTGTGTCTACAACAGAATCGGTGCCAATAATAAAACATCTCGGAGTAAAAAAAAATTACGACTTTATCTAGGTTTTTCCTGTTTAACATTATTACGTCTATTTAAAAAAATCACGTGTTTTTTTCTATTAATAACAATGTGACAAAGACTACGGTCTTACGGTCACGCCTTTATCCCTAATAGGGTAGGCAGAGCGTAAACGACCTAAACAAAGGTCATCCCGCCACGTCTGACAGTTAGAGGGTTATTTAGGATAGATTTGTACGTATATTGCTGTAGTGACAGGCTGTCAGCCCATTGCCTAAATTGCAATATACAGAAACAGCATGCCCGGGAGGAAATGCAGCTGGCACATTCTATGTTTTTCTCTCGCTCCCAGTGCAGCATGGAAGATGTCCTGGAATATGAACTGTCATAGGCCTCTGATATGATTTATGTAACCACTATCGCACAGTGACTAAGACACAAGACCAACGGTTTTTCCTCACGTGTCTTCTACATAATTTCACTTGACAAACAACCAGGTGATCCACCTTGCCAAACTGGTAATCAAACCCAAAAACTCCAAGATACATACATACATATAATCACACCTTTATCCCTAATGGGCTACCCCAGAGCGTAAACGACCTAAACAAATGGTCGTTCCGCCACGTCTGACAAAGTTTTGATGGTTATTTAAGATAGATTTGTAGTTATATTGCTGTAGTGACAGGTTGTCAGCCCATCGCCTAAATTACAATATACTGAAACCCTCGGTTCTCTCAGCTGGCACATTCTATGTTTTTCTCTCGTTCCCAGTCCAGCATGAAAGAAAACCCCAAGATCTAGGACCGAATTTATAATCAGGACTTGAGACTGACAGCGAGTTTAAGTTCGTATTTGAAATGTCATTTCAGTACTGGCCTGACAAATCCATACTTGATATTTGCTCTCAATCTTAAGATCGCTTTATTAATACGAGCCCCAGAGTTCAAATATCACACCACTAAATCACAGTTGATTTGGTTTACCTACTTTTCATTAATTAATTATGTACTAATCTATCATTTTTGCTTTTTATTAATTATTGAGGTATGTGGACATATTTATCTTTTTTTCCTTATTTTTGTTGGGTTGGTCAGTTAAACAACTTAATTAATCTGATGTCAGAAAATTGTCCTCACCAACCAGTAACCAAAGATCATATCAGTAAATCATTGTTATTTACTATTGTTATATACCTACTTTCCATTTATTTTTATTTTTTTCCTTTTATTCCTTGGGTCGCCCAGTAGGTGAACAAATTAATATTTTTTTACCAAAAAATGCATCTATACAAGTAATCAAGCATTTATTCCTAATGGGGTAGGCAGAGCGTAAACGACCTAAACAAAGGTCGTTCCGCCAGGTCTGACAAGGTTTTGAGGGTTACTTGAGATTGATTTGCAGATATATTGCTGTGGTGACAGGTTGTCAGCCCATCGCCTAAATTTAGTGCCCTTCAAAGCACAGATTATCTTTCTTGACAGACATTCAGGTTATTCTTGGGTTGTTCAGCCTGCTAATCAAGGATTGGATCTGGTTTCCCTTCTGGGTTGCGGAGGTCAGATGGCAGTCGCTCTGTGTAAAAACCAGTACCGTCGTTCAATCCCCTAGATTACGTAGCCGACCCCGTGACATTCGGGTAAAAAGCTAGGGAAATGATGATGTTCAGCCTGCAATGTTCTTAACAAACTTGCAAACGAACCTACAACCTTCGGACTAAGAGCCCAAGGCACAAACCACTGAATAAAAAAATATTCACTGAGCCACAAAATTTTTAACAGACTTCGCAACGCAAAGGAGGGTAATGTGTTTATCAGCTTATCTATGTATGTATGTTTGATCCTCTGTGGCGCTCTGGACACCAAACGGGCGATTTTAATGATTTTTACGTCAATCGATTCTTCTTATTAACCGTGAGTGTCGCTGAAGACATAATTCTGTCAAGAAATCAATATGGCGACAATCAGAAGCCAATTTGTAAAAATTGAAAAAATAAATGTCAACAAACTATGCCGAGTGGGGTATTATTGAATAGGTATTTGAAAATCAATTCGAGTTTTCTTACATTATTTTTCGTTTTAAACAATTGTTTAAGATCTACGTTATAAATTTTAAAGGCCCGTATTGGTAAACAGCATTTGACACTGACAGCTAGTTTGAGTTCAACTTCAACTTTTAGTTGTTTGCTAGTTTGAGTTCGTATCAGAAATGTCATTTCAGTACAATATGACCCGTCAAATCCATACTAAGACCTGTAATTATAATCTGCTCTTGAGACTGACAGCAAGTTTGAGTTCGTATCAGAAATGTCATTAGTTCATTACAGTAAAAAACGAACTGTCTAATCTACACTCAAGATTGCTCTTAATCTAGAGATCGCTTTTTAAATACGACCCTTAATATTTTATAAATACGTGCCTATATCTCACTTTGTACTGCGCAGTTGGGTATTTTGAAGTGTTTAAATTACCTATTTGTTTTATATGGCGATAGTTCAGCACTGTTTGCTAAGATCTCGTTAATTTATGCGTGTAGACCACTTTCAGTTTCTTTCCTAACCGGTTTGTATAGTTAGCAATTATAAAGGATGTTAATATTAATATTTCTTCCATGCTGGACTGGGAGCGAGAGAAAAACATTGAATTTGCCAGCTGCATTTCCTCCCGGGCATGCTGTAAAAACCAGTTAAGGAATCTGTATATTGTAATTTAGGCGATGGGCTGACAACCTGTCACTACACTACAGCAATATACACACAAATCTTTCTTAAAACAACCCTCAAAACTTTATCAGACGTGGCGGAACGATCTTTGTTTAGGTAGTTTACGCTCTGCCTACCCCATTAGGGATAAAGGCGTGATTATTTGTATGTATGTTAATGTTAATACATAGAAGTGAGGATTGCATTCGGAAGGTCGCAAGTTCGAACCCTATATAAATTTCTGATACCTTCTTTTGGGAACCCGCAAATGCCAGGAGACGACGTGGACGACCCCGTAAGAGGTGGCGAGACGAACTAGACGCACACATGACCGAATTGCGAGAACTGGCACTAGATCGCGAAAAATGGAAGGAAGGGAGAGAGGCCTTTGCCCTACAGTGGGACACCACAGGCTCTTACATAAAATAAATAAATACCTTCTTTTAGATATTTTAAAAACATTACAGGGTTAAGTTAAATGGTTACAGTGTCAATGAAATAATATTCTAGTTTCTCGCAATTGAGTAGTTTAAAGTTTATTTAGTCTTCCATGCTGGACTGGGAGCGAGAGAAAAACATAGAATATGCCAGCTGCATATCCAGGGCATGCTGTAAAAATCAGCTAAGGGATCCGAGGGTTTCAGGATATTGTAATTTAGGCGATGGGTTGACAACCTGTCGCTACAGCAATATACCAACAAATCTATCTTAAATAACTCTCAAATCTTTGTCGGACGTGGCGGACCGACCTTTGTTTAGGTCGTTTACGCTCTGCCTACCCCACTAGGGATAAAGGCGTGATTATATGTACATATGTATGTATGAGTAGTTTAAAACAACTCTAAATCAATTCGATTAAAATATATGTTGGTGCCATCAAGGCTCCTTATCAGCTCATCGATGATGCAGTCTGCATTGTCATAATCAAACTAGGAACAATATCCTAAACAGAAGGTCAGCTTATTCATCTCCGACTCTGTCTTGGTTAGATTTTAGGTCCTAGATTATAGTTAAGAATAAACCCGTTAAATTATTGTAAAAAAATCCTTCGGATTAATATTTCTTCTAAGACCCTTTATCTCTGTGCTAAATATTACATAAACTTGGTTTTTAACACGAATATGCCAAGGTCGAACGTTAGCCATGTCATTCTCATTGGTTAGACAAATAATTGTTGCAATAGATGCGCCGTGCATCGGAAGGCACGTTAAGCTGTCCGTCCTTCCAGACTGCTTCCACCCAAGATTCACATCCCTAATAAGATAAGCAGAGCATAAACGACCTAAACAACGGTCGTTCCGCCAGGCCTAACAAGTTTTGGTTATTACATACATTCATAAAATCACGCATTTATCCCTATGGGGTAGGTAGAGCCAAAACGACCTAAATAAAGGTCGTTCCGCCACGTCTGACAAGTTTTGAGGGTTATTTTATTACAGACGATTATGATGTATATTGCTGTGGGTACCCTCGAATCCCTTAGCTAGTTTTACAGCATGCCTGAGCTGGCTCATTCTATGTTTTTCTATCAATCCCAGTCCAGCATGGAAGTAAATTTTTAATAATAGTTTTTTTTTTCTTTAAATAATTTGGATTGGAGGCGAAAGAAAAACATAGAAAGTGCCAGCTGCTTCTCCTCTCGGACATGCTGTAAAATATAGCAATTCATAGATGCACCGTGCATCGGAGGGCACGTTAAGCTGTTGATCCTTCCAGACTGCTTCCTTCCAAGATACTCCAACCTTTTTAATAATAGGAAATTTGTTTTGTTATTTTTATTGGGGGCGAAAGGAAAACATAGAATTTGCCAGCTGCTTTTCCTCTCGGACATGCCGCTTCATCTAAAATTTCATATTTCAATATTTAACAGATATGCAACGCTTTTTAGTAGGCGTTTTTGATAGTGGTCGTTACTCAAACCACGTCAGAGGCCTAATAGCTGTGCTACTAGGCGGTTTGAAAACTCTGACACTAGAGTTCATCAGGTCGTTCGACTCGAGAATTCACTCGCTAAAAGAAGCAGCAGCAGTATTTCGCTCTGCCGACACCTTAAGGGATGAGGACGTGAGTTTATATATACGAATAACTGGCACACTTTAAAAATATTACGTCATCACTATCGTGCTTAAGGTCAATGTTCTTTTATCAAATCACACTTGTATAATGATTTTTGCAATTTGCGTGAATTATTTATTGGCCCAAATTAAAAGAATGCATTTCCGGAGATAGCTACAGTATCTTTCTTCCTGCTGTTTTTTTTATCTGAGAAACTGACCCAATTAATTTGCACAATGTACTCGCCTTTAAAGAGTAGGCAGAGTTTCAACTATTTGAAAAGCTCCAACATAATTACTGGACGGCTTATGCTCTGCGCCTATCCCATAAGGAATAGAGGCGTGACTTTATGTTTGTTTCTCGTGAAGAACTCAGCTACAACCGCCATATCTAAAGACTCCAAACTAGATCTATCTTGCAATTTAGGCGATCGGCTGACAACCTGTCACTACAGCAATATTGATAGATATAGGTATATAGCTACATATCATTATTAAATAACCCTCAAAACTTTGTCAGAATTGGCGAAACGACCTTTGTTTAGGTCGCTTACGCTATGCCTACCCCATTAGAGATAAATTCGTGAATATAAGAATGTATGTAGATCGATCTTGTAGGGTTCAAGCACAAAAAATACGTTTATTTACGATATCACATTAGTAACCACTAAAATTTATAGACTAGGTCCACTATAAACACCTGTATTTAAGATCTTACCATAAACTTTCAGACTCCAAAGTTCACTCACAGACTAAAAGCAAGGCTGCACACTCCCTAAATTCTTTGCCTCACGTCTCGACCAACCGGAAAAGCGTTCGAAATCCGAATTCGAATTTAAAACGTTCTGTACGTCACGGTTCTTAATGAACGTGTGATGGGCGCTAAACTGTCAAATGAATGTCATACGCCTCCGTGGTTAGTGGTCTGAGCCATGGAGTTTTGATTCGGGGATCGTGAGTTCGATTTCTGCTAGGGGAGTCACAAAGGGGTAATTGTCAAGGTATAATGTTCTGTTTTTTTCCCCAGTTTGGTTAAGACAATGCAGGCTGAATCACCTGATTTTCTGTGTAAAAAATTATTCCGTGTTTCGGAGGGCACGTTAAGCCGTTGCCAGGTCTGTCCTTGATAGTGGTCTTTTAGACCTTTTCAGAGAGACTATTATTAGCTGATACTAATTAGACCGTTTAAAAACTCTGTCACCAAGGTTCATCGGGACGTTCATCAACTCGAAAACACACTCGATAAGAAGAATAATTTCAAATATCAAGATGGCGGAGTTAGTTCCGTTTTTATCCGCGTTCATTGAAAGCTTGGTCGCGCTACCTGCGCAGGAGTTGCGTTAGTCGTTTCACAAGCGTCGCGCTGGCAAGGTGATCCGCTTCTATATCACTGAGCTGGGTCATACTGGGTGCATGCTTTAAGGAGAAATTACAAGGAAATCTAGGTTTTTTAGGACACCACTTATCTTACTTTAACCAGTATCCTCGTTCAATCCCCTCGATTAGGAAGCTGACCCCGTGAGATACGGGAGATGATGACTTATCTTACTTTAGTTTGGTTACTGTCTCTGTCACTTTCAAAGATTTTAATAAAAGCAACAGAAACACAACAGCTGACTATGATATAAATACATCTATATAATCACGCCTTTATCCCTAATGGGGTAGGCAGAGCGTAAACTACCTTAACAAGGTTCGTTCCGGTACGTCTGACAAAGTTTTGAGGGTTATTTAAGATAGATTTGTAGGTATATATTGCTGTAGTGAGAGATTGTTAGCCTATCGCCTAAATTGCAATATACAGAAACCGACCATTTTTAGGACTTATCTTATTTTAGTTTGGTTCTGGCACGTTCGAAGTTTTTTTTTGGTACCTTTATCACTACATAGTATAAAACAAAGTCGCTTCTCTGTCCCTATGTCCCTATGTATGCTTAGATCTTTAAAACTACGCAACGTATTTTGATCCGGTTTCTTTTAATAGATAGAGAGATTCAAGAGGAAGGTTCATATGTATAATACATGCTTACTATAGTAGAGCAACACTAACGATTTCCGTGCGAAGCCGGGGCGGGTCGGTAGTATCTCTATATTATAAAGGAGAGGCGTATTTCGCCAACAACAAGTAGAGAATCACTCAAACCACATAAGAGACTGTTCGGTAGAATAGTTTTGAAAGAAGGAACAGAGAATACAATAAATTGATACTAATATATAGAAAGGATGAAGAGTATGCACATAAGAAGATAATTAACAAGAAAGTGTCAAAAGAAACAGAAAGATAACAGCTGACAATGACATACATACATACATATAATCACGCCTTTATCCCTTACGGGGTAGGCAGAGCGTAAAACGCCTCCTAAAAGGCGCTTTCGCCACGTCTGACATAAATTGAGGGCAATTTTAGATTGTAATGTGTATAGCTGTAGTGACAGGTTGTCAGCCCATCGCCTAAATTACAATACACTGAAACCCTCGAATCCCTTTTGCTGACTTTTACAGCATGCCCGGGAGGAAGGGCAACTGGAACATTCTATGTTTTTCTTTCTCTCCCAGTCCAGTATGGAAGAAACAATGACAGCTGATTATAATCCTGTCAAAGGGACGCCATTGTGAAAAGCTGATTATTTTTTTCTTCTGTTACTTCTGACTCAGACTTTTTCTAGTTATGTATAGTACTTACTTCCATGCTGGACTGGGAGAGATAGAAAAACATAGAATGTTCCAGCTGCCCTTCCTCCCGGGCATGCTGTAGAAGGCAGCAAAAGGGACTCGAGGGTTACAGTGTATTGTAATTTAGGCGATGGGCTGACAACCTGTCACTACACATTAGCAATACACATTACAATCTAAAATTGCCCTCAATTTTTGTCAGACGCGGCGAAAGCGCCTTTTACGAGGCGTTTAACGCTCTGCCTACCCCGTAAGGGATAAAGGCGTGATTTTATGTATGTATGTATGTATGTAAGTGTCAAAAGAAACAGAAAGATAACAGCTGACAATGACAGCTGATTATAATCCTGTCAAAGGGACGCCATTATGAAAAGCTGATAGTTTTTTTCTTCTGTTACTTTTGACTCAGACTTTTTCTAGTTATATATAGTAAGGACTGGTTTCCCTTCTATGTTGCGGAGGTCAGATGGCAGTGGCTCTGTATAAAAACCAGTACCCTCGTTCAATCACCTAGATTAGGTAGCCGACCCCTGATGATGATGTATACTTAGGACCCTGTATAAAGCAGGGTTATAATATGGCTCTACTGCTACACAGGTCGAAATAACGTATATTCAAGAATGTAGAAATCCCAACCCCACTATTTAATTCTGCGGGGCTATGATGTTCACTATCTTCCATGCTGGCCTGGGAGCTAGAGAAAAACACATACATACATACATACATAAAATCACGCCTTTATCCCTTACGGGGTAGGCAGAGCGTCAAACTCCTCGTAAAAGGCGCTTTCGTCACGTCTGACAAAAATTGAGGGCAATTTAAGATTGTAATGTGTATTGCTATAGTGACAGGTTGTCAGCCCATCGCCTTAATTACAATACACTGTAACCCTCGAGTCCCTTTTGCTGACTTCTACAGCATGCCCGGGAGGAAGGGCAGCTGGAACATTCTATGTTTTTCTATCTCTCCCAGATCAAACACAGATCTATATTTTTCTATAACACCCAGTCCAGCATGGGAGTAAGTAAGTTTAAGAAGTTTGAATAATGGAAAACATAGAATGTAACAGTTGCTTCTTTGACGGGCATACTGTAAAAACCAGCAGAAGGAACCTTTCATTCTGGTTATGGGTCCAGTTTACGGGTACAATCCTATTTGAATTCAAAAGTGTCTTTAACGCTCTGCTTACCCAGAAAAGATCAAACATACATACATACATATAATCACGCTTTTATCCCTAATGGGGTAGGCAGAGCGTAAACGACCTAACAAAGGTCGTTCCGCAACGTCTGACAAATTTGGAGAGTTATTTAAGATAGATTTGTAGGTATATTGCTGTAGTGACAGGTTGCAGCCCATCGCCTAAATTACAATATACTGAAACCCTCGGATCCCTTAGCTGGTTTTTACAGCATGCCCGGGAGGAGATGCAGCTGGCACATTCTATGTTTTTCTCTCGCTCCCATGTCAGCATGGAAGAAAAGATTAAAAGGCGTGAGTTTATGTATGTATAACCACAAGACAATTCTTCTGTCTGTTTATCAGCCTACACATTTCTTGTAATACAAAAATAAACAAGCTTAAGGCGGGTGGTGTTGCAAATAGCTTATATAACGTTGTAGCAACTGCGGGTTGGTCTACTTAAGACAGGTGAACGAGACGGCCGCCATTTTGTTATTTCATTAGGGTTATTGAACTTGAATCGGAGGTCGTGGGTTTGATTCCTACAGGTTCAAAGTTGACATTGGTCAATTTAGTACTTTGTGAGATTTTCCTCAGCTTGGTTAGGACAATGCAGGTTCATTCACGTTGATTGTCTGCAAGATAAAAAAGGTTCCGTGCTTCGGAGGGCATGTTAAGCCGTCGGTCCCGGTCGCTGTCTTTGATAGTGGTCGTTACTCAAACCATGTCAGAGGCCTGATAGTTTTGCTACTAGGCGGTTTAAACACTCTGACACCAGGGTTCATCTGGTCGATAGACTCTATACCCACTCGACAGAAGAAGAAGGTGAATGAGACGGCCGCCATTTTGTTATTTCATTAGGGTTATTGAACTTGAATCGGAGGTCGTGGGTTTGATTCCTACAGGTTCAAAGTTGACATTGTTCAAATTATCACTTTGTTAGATTTTCCTCAGCTTGGTTAGGACAATGCAGGTTCATTCATAAAAAAGATTACGTACTTCGGAGGCCATTTTAAGTCGTCGTTGCTGTCTTTGATAGTGGCCGTTCCACAAATCATGTCAGAGGTATTAGTTGTGCTACTAGGCGGTTTGAAAACTCTTATGGCATGCTGGACTGGAAGCGAGAGAAATAGAAGCTAAATTGCAATATACAGAAACCGTCGGATACCTTAGCTGGTTTTTACAGCATGCCCGGGAGGAAATGCAGCTGGCACATTCTATGTTTTTCTCTCGTTCCCAGTCCAGCCAAATCAAGTCAAGTCAAGACTGAGAAATCCGCCATTTTGTTATTTCATTAAGGTTATTGAACTTGAATCGCTCTCTGAACCATTGCGATCAATCTTTCAGATTAGTTAAGTAATGGGCTTAATTCTAGATTCAACCGGCTAAACCTAAAATTAAAATCTATCTGTCACTTTCAGACTAAAAACATTGGGAAAGGACAGGAGATCTTTTCTCTCCGGTTTTCGATTACAGTCGGTGGTTTTAAGCGTTGTCTGTCATTTTTATCCGCCGTCATATGATATGGCGGATAAAATTGACAGAAATACTGGGGAAACGTGCAAAAGCGCGTCAAAATCTAGCGGACAAAGTGTAAAGCCGTAGAGTACAAATCGCTCGCCCTTTTACTATTTCATTATTTTGAAAGTGACAGATAGATTTTAATTTTAATTTTATCCGGTGGTATCTACAATCGAGCCTACTGACTATAGTTCATTGATGGGTGACGTTATATAAAAGCTAGACTTTCCGTGTTTCAGAAGGCTCTTCTAGCTAACTGTTGTGGTGGCTGATATAGAGAATGAGAATGAGAATTTATTGTATAGAAACCAGGTACATTAACAATGGATAGAACTTTTTGCATAAGTAGGATTATTGGATCTTGTCTTTTCAGACGTAAACATTTACAATAATAACTTAACTAATAGATTTAATGTAAACTAGACATGCACAAATTAGTATTGAATTAAAGTGTAAATTTACTATTATGTATGTATGTAAGCTCTTTATTGTACCTTAAAAATCTTAAAACTAAAATACAAGAAGATTAAAACAATAGTGGCACAAAGGCGGACTTATCCCGTTAAGGGATCTCTTCCAGTCAACCTTTGATAAACCCAGAGGAGACAATTATGCTTGCAGGTAAACTAAGATATAAGATATTATCATTAAGAAAATCATCTATAGTATAGTAACATTAGTCAATGAGGAACTTCTTCAGTTTCAA
Organism: Scrobipalpa costella; assembly: GCA_949820665.1. Classification (NCBI taxonomy): domain Eukaryota; kingdom Metazoa; phylum Arthropoda; class Insecta; order Lepidoptera; family Gelechiidae; genus Scrobipalpa; species Scrobipalpa costella. The sequence continues at coordinate 1,481,513 of OX463323.1, read as the reverse complement.
TTTAAATTCATCTAACTTCATATAATTTACAATATCAGGCAGTTTATTTAGGTCGGTTTTTCACGTCTGACAAGTTTTAAGGGTTTTGAGTTTGTGCCAGGTTGTCATGACAGCCTATCACCTAAACCTACACTGAAACCCTCGGATCCCTTAGCTGGTTTTACAGCATGTCCGGGACGAGAAGCAGCTGACACATTCTATGTTTTTCTATTGCTCCTAGTTCAGCATAGAATAGCAGTAAACGTAAAAAAAAATAACCCAGTACCCTCGTTCAATCACCTATATTAGGTAGCCAACCCCGTGAGATACGGGATAAGGCTAGGGAGATGATGATTCTTCCATGCTGGACTGGGAGAGATAGAAAAACATGGAATGTTCCAGCTGCCCTTCCTCCCTGGCATGCTGTAGAAGTCTGCAACAGGGATTCATGGGTTACAGTATATTGTAATTTAGGCGATGGGCTGACAACCTGTCACTACAGCAACATACCTTAAATAACCTTTGTCAGACGTGGCGAAACAACCCTTGTTTAGGTCGTTTACGCTCTGCCTACCCCATTAGGGATAAAAGCGTGATTATATGTATGTAGGTAATATTTGAGCACCGCTAGAGGGTCAACCGCCGGCAGGGTTGCGCGCGCGCATGTTATGTCACAACTTGCAACATCCCATCGGCTAGCCGAGATCAGTGTTGCCAGATAAGTCATAATTGTGTGGTAAGCCAGCTGGTTTACCACCTATGTTCGCCGGTGTGACGTATCATACATACATGAAATCACGCCTTTATCCCTAATGGGGTAGGCAGAGCAAAAACTACCTAAACAGGTTGTTCCGCAACGCTGACAAAGTTTTGAGGGTTATTTAAGATAAGATTAGGATTTACGTATCTATTATAATAATAATAGTCCTCCCGCCGATTTTCGGTGATGGCGGTCAGTCTCACAGAGATCGGCCAACTGTGCAGGACTATTTTTTAGTGCCCAAGTTTCGCTTCACACAGGTGCACTCTCTATTCTTTCAATCTCTTATTCTGATGGGACATATTGACAGACACGACCAGAGATAAATCAGGCGCAGGACCGACTATAATTACACGCCTATCCGATCATATTATGGATCATATTACTTTTCAGATAATCAGGTGTCAGCCTGCAGTGTCTTAACCTTAACCAAACTAGAAACAACAACACAAAGTCATTGTCCCCCGCCGGGAAGCGAACCCGGGACCTCCGTTTATACAAATACAAATCGCTTCATTTCCACAAAACACATTACAAAAAAATAAAAACAAACAATCAAGAATAACATAACAAACAGGACAGGTAGCCATATAGATATTTAACAAAAGTGGAAAAAGGTGTGGACACAGCTTGACTGTTTTTAAGTCCATCCTACGTCAGGTGTACAGAAGAGGATAGAAATAGAACAGAACAACTTGAACTACAATTTATTTATTTAGTTTATTAATTTTATTTTTATTTTTTAATTAATTTATTATCAGCTTAGGACTTTGGAAAACAAACAGCTATGGCACATTTTATGTTTTTTTGCCCGACTGAGCAACGCAAGGGAGGGTAATCTATTTATTTGCTCCTATCTTGAGAACAAACATGCCGTGTATACAAACAGTAATACAATTTAGACGGTATTCTGCGAAAAATAAATATGTGCTTAAACACATACTTAAAAATTTCCTGGTATTTACAATCCTTAGGTCAATGAACTCAAGAATCACTACATAGTATAAAACAAAGTCGCTTTCTCTGTCCCTATATCCCTATGTATGCATAAATCTTTAAAACTACACAACGGATTTCGATGCGGTTTCTTTTAATGGATTACATAATATAAATATAAATATAAACTGATAATTTCCGTGCGAAGCCGGGGCGGGTCGCTAGTAAATTATATATAAATCCGTGCTTCAGAAGGTACGCTAAGCCATTAGTCCCGGTTAATATCGTTTAGCACAGTAGATATAAGTCATGAAGCCATGTCAGAGGCCAGTGCTAAGCATTGGCAGCTTGAAAACTCTGACCTTATCTAGGATTCGGTCTGGTGTCGCTTCTGGGTTGCGAAGGTCAGATGGCAGTCGCTCTGTTCAAAAACCAGTACCCTCGTTCAATCCCCTGTATGAGGTAGCCAACCCCGTGAGATACGGGATAGGGCTAGGGAGATGATTATGCGGTCAATGAACTCTATTCTTCTGTATTTTGACGTGTGGGGACGGAATTTCGCGATCGCTGTCAAAGACAACGACCTGGTTCGACGGCATAACGTGCTCTCTAAAGCACGGAATCTGTTGTTTTGACCGACAGCCGATATCAAAAATATCAACTCTGTGTTTTCTCAATAAGAATCGAACTCGAAACCTCCAGATCAAGAGCAAAATGCTCAAACCACTAGACCATAGAGGATTTTTAAATCCTCAGGTGAATGTCCCAATGTAAACTTGGGCTAACAACTTTCATGAAATACCTTATATGTAGAAATAGGAACAAATAAAAATATATATTTAAAAGTCAATATATTTAAGATGTTTCCGTATGTTAAGTTTATTTGTAAACTTCCCGGACTTAATTTGTCAATTTGCCGGTACTTTAAAATAATATTAAGGGAATAAGACAACTTTTATATTTTGTTATTGTTAACATATGTATAGTCACGTCTCAAGCCCTAGAGGGGCTTGCATCAAAGAATGACAAATATTCCTTTCGGTCCATTAGGTCCAGTTCCTGTTACGTCTAGTGCGTCTCTTTCTACCATTTCCGCGAAGGTATACCATGATTGTCCAGTTCCGCGAAAGTCCATTCCGTGAATGTCAAGTTTCAGGATAGTCAATAACAGGAACTGGACCTAATGGTCCGAAAGACAAATATTACCTAGGCTCGTATTTATAAAGCGATATCAAGATTGAGAGCAATATTAAGTATGGATTTGACAGTTCATATTGTACTGAAATTACATTTCTGATACTTACCCAAATTAGCTGTCAACCTCAAGTGCTGTTTATCAATACCGGCTTTATACTATACTAGCGACCCTCCCGGCTTCGCACGGAAATCATCAGTGTTTCTCTACTATATTATGCATGTATTATACATACAAACCTTCCTCTTGAATCACTCTACCCATTAAAAGAAACCGCATCAAAATCCGGTGCGTAGTTTTAAAGATTTATGCATACATAGGGATATAGGGACAGAGAAAGCGACTTTGTTTTATACTATGTAGTGATGACCTAAAGGTACATCCGAATTAAGAACCTCCTCCTTTTTGTAGTCGGTTAAAACTAAATTTATATCGGTATAGAGATAGTCCTTAATTGTATTTCACTTGAAATTCCCTTTACTGGTATCTAAGTACAATACGAGGTGTAAGGGACAGCGTCCCGCAAACTGATAGGGGTTGCTCAGTCAACGACACTGAACAACTTCCACCAGGAAAATCTTTTAGGTAGAGATTTTAGTATGCTTTTCTATACAAATTCTCTGATCGAGGTGAAAATTTTGTATAGAAAAGCCATTTTCTTCTTCTCTTCTTGAAAGAACTTCCTGTTGGAAGTAGTTCAGTGTCGTTGACTGAGCAACCCCTATCAGTAAGCGGGACGCTGTCTTTACACCCGGTATACCCGGGAAGAGAAGCAGCTGTTACATTCTATGTTTCCATCTCTACAACATGAAAGCAACTTCGTCCCAGATTCCATTACATAATATGCTACTTCATATTTCCACTTATTATCACAGAAATAAAAACCTAGAAATTATCTAAACAACAAGAGCACTAAATAAGTAGTCATTGCTACTTAAATCCTATTCTTAGCCGCATAATTATAATGATTATGGTAGCTAATCATTGGTAATCACAAATGAACTATATCGCATGGTTGTGTGCAAGCCAAGTTCACTTAGTGTGCACGCAATGCGAGATAACATCTCGGTAAGATCTCCTACAATTCATCATCATCTTCCTAGCCTTATCCCGTATCTCTCTGTGTTGGCTACCTAATCTAGGGGATTGAACGAGGGTGCTGGTTTTTACACAGAGCGACTGCCATCTGACCTCCGCAATCCAGAAGGGAAACCAAACCAAATCCTATATTGGGTCAGAGTTGGTACGGGGTGATTTTGCATACGAAAAAATATTTCGCATGGTAAATTGTATGAAAATCACATGCAAAAGTTACTTTTTCGTTTGTTCATTGAAGTTCGAGTGATTCAGAAACAAGGTGTAAGGGACAGCGTTCCGCAAACTGATAGGGGTTGCTCAGTCAACGATATTAAACAACTAGGTTTTTTTTTTTGCAGGAAGTGAGAAATCATTTTGGTTTTCCATACAAATTGTCTAATCGAAGTGGTCATTTTGTTTGGGAAGGTCAATTATTTTTTTCACCTCCTGAAAGAATTTCCCGGTGATAGTTGTTCAGTTTCTTTGGTATATCTTCTGATTCCTGCAAATCGCATACCATAGCTTTACCAACTGAGCTATCGCACTCAGTAATCTAAAGTCAGCTTAAAAAAAAAACTGATACTAAAATAAACACAACGGAAGCTGTGTGTAACTCTACCTTGCAATGAAAACCGCAAAAAGTGAACTTGGCCTCTTTTTAACATTTACACTTTAGGTAAACAAAGCATGTATTACATAAAAATGGATGTAACATGCTAAGAAAAAAAATACTGAGAACATTTTGCAATGCGTTATATAAACTTTTTCACTCATCCTTGACCTATTTGACTAAATCTTTGATTTAGCTTTGATCGACTTTTTTATACGACTACATACATACATACATAAAATCACGCCTTTATCCTTTACGGGGTAGGCAGAGCGATAAACGCCTCCTTCCTTCCATGCTGGACTGGGAGAGATAGAAAAACATAGAATGTTCCAGCTGCCCTTCCTCCCGGGCATGCTGTAGAAGTCAGCAAAAGGGACTCGAGGGTTACAGTGTATCGTAATTTAGGCGATGGGCTGACAACCTGTCACTATAGCAATACACTTTTCAATCTAAAATTGCCCTCAATTTGTGTCAGACGTGGCGAAACCGCCTCTGCCTACCCCGTAAGGGATAAAGGCGTGATTTTATGTGTATGTGTATGTGTCTTGACCTATTTGACTAAATCTTTGATTTGGCTTGGATTGACTTTTTTATAAAACTAAACTCGTATTTATAAAGCGATTTCAATATTGAGAGCAGTAATAAGTATGAATTTGACAGGCCTATTGTAAATGACATTCCTGATTCGAACTTAAACTAGCTGTCAGCCTCAAGTGCTGTTTATCAATACGGGCAATTGGGTCCCAATTTATTTTTCATATTTTGACCTATATTCTTTGGGGAAAGTTGTTCAGTTTCTTGCGTAGCATCATACTCTAAAGTTTGGTCAGGTAGTGTTTTTATACCCAGTATAGATAATCACGTTTGTATCCCTTAGGGGGTAGACACAGCGTCAACGACCTCATAATATACCCTAGCAGAGGAATATTGTGAAGGAAAATGACATAATACATAATACATACATACATAAAATCACGCCTTTATCCCTTACGGGGTAGGCAGAGCGATAAACGCCTCGTAAAAGGCGCTTTCGCCACGTCTGACAAAAATTGAGGGCAATTTTAGATTGAAAAGTGTATTGCTATAGTGACAGGTTGTCAGCCCATCGCCCAAATTACAACACACTGTAACCCTCGAGTCCCTTTTGCTGACTTCTACAGCATGCCCGGGAGGAAGGGCAGCTGGAACATGCTATGTTTTTCTATCTCTCCCAGACCAGCATGGAAGGAAATGACATAATACATGTTTACATATTATGTAGACATCTCAATATATGCCTAAGTTGTTTCGACATGCCCTTACCTTAATATGCCTTATGTAATATATAAGGTTATTACATAACTAGCTTCTATGCTCTAGTAGTATAGCCTTGAACTGGCAAAGGCCGTGGTTTGGTTCCCGACCGGGTCACTCTAAAGACATACAACACAATCACGCATTTATCCCTAATGGGGTAGGCAGAGCGTCGTAACGACCTAAACAAAGGTCAATCAGTTTGGAGGGCTGTGTATTGCTATAGTGACAGTGAGCCTGTCGTCTAAATTACAATGCAGTCAAACCCTCGAATACCTTTGCTGGTATTTCTAGCATGCCCAGGAGGAGAAGCAGCTGGCACTTTCTATGTTTTTTATCTCACTCAATCCTCCACAGAAATATAGAGGGCCATTGTCTTTATTTATTTATTTATTTAACAGTTTATTGTACACAATAAAATACAAAGAACATATACATATAAAACAAAAACACAACAGGCACAGCTTATTTCTAAAAAGAAATCTCTTCCAGCAGACCTAGGCTAGTGAAATAGCATTCTGAGAGGCAGATACGACTCTTCGTCTTTATTTTATGTCACTAACGTCGCTACAGAAGAAAGACTGATAATTCGCCACTTCCTCTACCGTTTTTGTTGCTCAGTTGGTAGAGTAATGGACCAACATTCCAGAGATACGTCTCTGGAATGTTGGTCCGGAGCTGCAGCTCCGAGTCCTGCCAGAAAGGAATTTATTATTTCTTTCTTTCATACTACATACATACATACATATAATCACGCCTTTATCCCTAATGGGGTAGGCAGTGCGTAAACGGCCCAAACAAAGGTCGTTCCGCCACGTCTGACAAAGTTTTGAGGGTTATTTAAGATAGATTTGTAAGTATATTGCTGTAGTGACAGGTTGTCAGCCCATCGCCTAAATTACAATATACTGAAACCCTCCCTTAGCTGTTTTTTACAGCATGCCCGGGAGGAAATGCAGCTGGCACATTCTATGTTTTTCTCTCGCTCCCAGGCCAGCATGGAAGAAACTATATGCTTTCATACTATATGCTTTTATCTTTACTACGAGTATAATAGTAATAATATTTTGTGTCATTTAATCACTATAATAAGTAGTAAGTTCCTTGTTTTGAATACAACGAGACAAACATACATATAATCACGCCTTTACCCCTAACGGGGTAGGCAGAGCGTAAATGACCTAAAAATAGGTCATTCCGCCACGTCTGACAAAGTTTTGAGGGTTATTTAAGATTTTCGCCCTTAGCTGATTTTTACGGCTTGCCCGGGAGAAAATGCATGTGGCATATTCTATGTTTTTCTCCGCTCCCAGTCCAGCATGGAAGAATTATAGTACGAGTATTATAGTACCTTCCACGCTGGACTGGGAGAGATAGAAAAACATAGCGTGTTCCAGCTGCCGTTCCTCCCGGGCATGCTGTAGAAGTCAGCAATAGGGACTCGAGGGTTACAGTGTATTGTAATTTAGGCGATGGGTTGACAACCTGTCACTATAGCAATACACTTTTCAATCTAAAATTGCTCTCAATTTTTGTCAGACGTGGCTAAAGCGCCTTTTACGAGGCGGGAATCGCTCTGCCTACCCAGTAAGGGATAAAGGCGTGATTTTATGTTTGTATGTATAGTACTACAATATTCTGTGTCATTTATTTACTATGATTAATAGTAAGTTCCTTCTTTTCAATACAACGAGACATGCACAATTATGTAAATAGGCGTGTATATTATATGCGTAGGTATATTATTCACACATCCTATTAAGGATATGCCTTTAAGACAGACAAATAAGGAAACTGTTAAGAAATAAATGCATCTTAAAACGTCTTTAACCGACTTTCAATTGAGAAAGAGGGTCCTAATTCGACAGATTATTTTTTGTCATTTACGATAACGCTTTACATATTAAAATGTTGATTCTCAATAGAAATAATAGTCCAAAGGTTAGACGGTAGACAATACATACGACCCTTAAAAGAAAGATTTAAAACTTTGATCTCCAGCTAAGGTTAATAACAATAAAAAGCCTTAAAAATTACTCGCGATTCTATGCTTCAATGATTCTTTACCGTTCACCTTTTATTTTAGTTTGAAGTCGGTTTATTTTCTCTTCTTTTTTTCGCATTTGCACAACCTACATTTCTAAAGTAGGCTAGCAAGCGAAAGTATGAACGAACATTACTGCATTTTTTGTACAATTGCAACACAATGCGCTTATTAAAAATAATAAGTTGCAATTTATTCTCTTTGGAGAATTTGACGAAATCTTTTAATATTTTTACAATAAAAAAGGACTTTGAGAACTTCTAGATTTTCTTACTTTATGTATATACTAGAGACCCGCCCCGGCTTCGCATGGAAATTATCAGTGTTTCTCTGCTATATTATGCATGTATTATACATATAAACCTTCCTCTTGAATCACTCTATCCATTAAAAAAACCGCATCAAAATCCGTTGCGTAGTTTTAATGATTTATGCATACATAGGGATATAGGGACAGAGAAAGCGACTTTGTTTAATACTATGACTAGCGACCTGCCCCGGCTTCGCACGGAAATTATCAGTGTTTCTCTACTATATTATGCATGTATTATACATATAAACCTTCCTCTTGAATCACTCTATCCATGAAAAGAAACCGCATCAAAATCCGTTGCGTAGTTTTAAAGATTTATGCATACATAGGGATATAGGGACAGAGTAAGCGACTTAGTTTTATACTATGATGAAGGTCACGCCTTTTTCCCTTGAGTGGTAGGTAGGTAGAAAATAACAATTGAAAGGCATCATCGCCACGTCTGACAAATATTCAGGGTTATTTTTAGATAGATCTATATACTGCTGCAGTGACAGGTTAAGGTTAGGACCTAAATTATAATACACTGAAACCCTCGAATCTCTTATCTGGCTTTTAAAGCATACTCGGGAGGAAAAGCAGTTGGCACATATCTATTATTCACAATCATCACACCCATTCTTCCATGCTGGCCTGGGAGCGAGAGAAAAACATAGAATGTGCCAGCTGCATTTCCTCCCGGGCATGCCGTAAAAACCAGCTAAGGGATCTAAGGGTTTCAGTATATTGTAATTTAGGCGATCGGCTGACAACCTGTCACTACAGAAATATACCTACAAATCTATCTTAAATAATCCTCAAAACTTTGTCAGACGTTGCGGAACAACCTTTGTTTAGGATGTTTATGCTTTGCCCACCTCATTAGGGATAAAGGCGTGATTATATGTATGTATTTATCACACCCAGTCCAACATGGAACAAATTTTCCAACCCTATAATAGTCTTCCCACTGATTTTCGGTGATAGCGGCGGCCAATCTCGCAGAGGTCGGCGAACTGCGCAGGATTAGTTTTTAGTGCCTAAGTATTTGCGCAACATACAGGTGCACTCTCTGTTCCTTCAATCTCTTATTCTGATGGGACAGATTGACTGTCACGACCAGAGAGAAATCAGGCGCAGGACTGACTATACTATTTACATGCCCATCTGACAGCGTGGATCATCTTACTTTTCGGACAATCAGATGATCAGCCTGCAATGTCCTAACCAAACTAGAAACAGCAACACGAAGTCATTGTCCCCCGCCGGGAAACAAACCCGGGACCTCCGGGTCGATAGCCCATGGCTCAGACCGCTAGACCACGGAGGCAGTTCTTCCCTACATTAACACTGATGATAAAGGCTCAGTGAGAAGGTGGTTCATCTGGGGAAGCAACCAATGACACTTTTGTCCTATTTCCAATTTCACCACACTATAACATCATCCAAGTAAATGTCCATACAGACTCTGGCAGACCACGTTGCACAAACATTTGCTTATGTCTGTGTACACTATACAAGGCCGGCCAGCACTCACTACATCAGGGATTAATAATAAGCAATTTGGATGATTTCTGACGTTAATAGTAATCCGATGGTTTCAGTATACTGTAATTTAGGCGATGGGCTGGCAACCTGTCATTACAGCAGTATACCTACAAATATATCTTAAATAATATACTGAAACCCTCGGATCCCTTACCTCGTTTTTACAGCATGCCCAGGAGGAAATGCAGCTGACACATTCTATGTTTTTCTCTTGCTCTCAGTCCAGCATGGAAGTAATATTATAAATAATATCTATACTAATATTATAAAGAGTTTTTGTATGTATGTTTGTTACGATTTAACACAGATATTAACTAGACACGGTTCGTTTATTTATTTATTTGCATGTATTACCTAAACATAATCTTATTGCTAGAGAAAATATACCATTAAACTCTAACAGGGTTTGTCTTCTTCCATGCTGGACTGGGAGCGAGAGAAAAACATAGAATGTGCCAGCTGCATTTGCTCCCGGGCATGCTGCAAAAACCAGCTAAGGGATCCAAGGGTTTCTGTATATTGCAATTTAGGCGATAGGCTGACAACCTGTCACTACAGCAATATACCTACAAATGTATCTTAAATAACCCTCAAAACTTTGGCAGACGTGGCGGAACCACCTTTATTAGGTCGTTTACTCTCTGCCTATCCCATTATAAAAGTGTGATTATATGTATGTATGTATACTCATACCAATACAATTCGGCATACATACCTCATATATCCCATGTTTGACTAGATCACCTTCATCTTCAATAGTCCCAAGATTATTTACATTGCAGTTCCCAAGTAGTGTCATGTTGCAGGCGACTATATTGTGGAATGACCTTCTAACTGGGATTTTCCCCAGAGCTGAATCACATACTTGAGATCCATCAAGAAATGCATTGCATTGGCAAATATTCCTGATGACTTTTCATAAAGTGGGTAGGCGGCCTGCGTTCCTGGCTATTCTATAAAAAAATGCTTTATATAAAATATTCGAAGAACTTTCATCCTGAAGTAGAAGCGATAAAAAAACAGAATGTTCCAGCTGCCCTTTCTCTGCAGAACTCAGCAAAAGGGATTCGAAGGTTAAAGTGCATTGTTATTTAGCCAATAAGCTGTAAATAAATAAATAAATAAATTTAAAAAAAAAACTGTCACTACAGCGATACACATACAACCTTAGCTTGCTTACAATTTTGTCAGACGTGGCGAAGGCGTCTCTTACGAGGAGTTTCACGATCTGCCTACCCCGTAAGCCTTACAGGCGTCAAGGATAAAGGTGTGACTTTAAGTATGTATATAAAGTAAGAAGTTCGTACAATGACATGCATAAACAAACACACATTATAATAGTTTCTTTGTAACACGCGTGTTTACACGTGTTAATATCGGGGCATCCGTAGAAGTTGTTAAGTTGTAGTTAGCGTGTTATCACGACTTCCGCAGAATTACGTCCATAGACGGTATTAATTGAGACCTCTTCTTGTGTCATATACTGGGTGTTAAGATGTTTATCCCAGTTTGGTTAGGACATTGCAGGCTGAATCACCTGATTGTCCGAAAAGAAAAAGGATTCCGTACTTCGGTGGGCACGGTAGGCCGTCATCGATCGCTGTTTTAGTGGGCGTTACTCAAACCATGTCAGAGGTCTAACAGCTGTGCTTCTAGGCGGTTTGAAAACTCTGACACCAGGGTTCGTCGGGGCATTTTCAAACGCTGTGTTGCTATCTATAGTAACAGGATGCAATACAAATACAATACAATTCTTTATTATTATTACATGTCAATCTTAAAATAATAAAATACAGAATAATAAAAAAAGTTAAAATCATTTTTGAATCAATATTACAATTATTAAATTTATATATTTCTTTTTTTTATTAATTAATTAATATTATTAATTTTACAATTAAAACAACAAACGTTGTTAAACAAGACATAATAAAGGTGTAACACAAAACAACAACAAAAACAAGATGCCAGCTCATCTCCTGATATATTACATCGACCAGATCCTTTAGATCCCTTTGCTAGATTTTACAGTTTTCCCGGGGAAAGAACCTGCTGGTACATTCTATGTTTTTTTATAACTAAAACACCCAATATAATTCAGCTCTAGGCATAACGGCACTTGCATTATTTGTACAATTGTCAATTACGCACGATGCATCGCTAGATTGACGTTTTCCGTGCTTCGGTGAGCACGTGAAGCTTAAATTACCTGGGGAATCCTGGAAATTGAGAAACCAATAGTGTTCTTCTTTTTCTGTCGAGTGGGTGTCGAGTCTTTGTCAGACGTGGCGGAACGACCTTTGTTTGGGTCGTTTACGCTCTGCCTACTCCATTAGGGATAAAGGCGTGATTATGTGTGTGTGTGTGTGGGTGTCGAGTCTATCGACTCGATGAACCCTGGTGTCAGAGTTTTTAAACCGCCTAGTAGCACAACTATTAGGCCTCTGACATGGTTTGAGTAACGACCAATAGTGTTATATTGTGATGTATATTACAATGATATCGATTCGTAGAACGCACTACTTAACTAAATCATCTCCTATAATAAACGTACATAATTTCATATACACGTTTATTCGGCGCTTTTTCCGTGCTTCGGAAGGCACGTTTAGCCGTTGGTCTCGGTTAATATCGTTTAACACCGTAGATATTAGTCGTTAAGCCATGTCAGAGGCCAATGCTAAGTTGTGGCGGCTTGAAATCTCTGACCTAATCTGGGATTGGGTCTGGTTCCCCTTCTGGGTTGTGGAGGTCAGATGACAGTTGCTCTGTGTAAAAACAGTATTCTCGTTCAATCCCATAGATAAGGTAGCCAACCCCGTGAGATACGTGATAAGGCTAGGCTAAGAATCTCCTTGTTCTTGGCAATGACATTATTTGGTAGGAGGAAGTGACAGCTGACAAACAAAAGACGAATAGGAAAGTATAATCCGTACTTCGGAAGGCACGCGATCTTTGAAAGTAAAGTTTTAGGAGTTAAAGGTTGAAGCCAATTGGCTTAGTGAAGATGGTTAGGAAAAGGGTAGCTACCCGCCTGGTCGGGTGTTGTGACCAGGGGACCGAAGTCCAACCGGACAAGTTTGGAACTTGTATATCTGCAGATCGCTGAGAAAACTTCGATACCGCGTTTCAGAACTTGTGTTTCTTGATGTGGCGCCATCTGTCGGCAACATAGTCATAACACAAACTATGTCAGAGGCCTATCAAATCAGGCTGTTTTAAAACTCTAATAATTCAATGCTTTATAAGCTCAATAGTAAACAAATTATGGTACGGGGTCATTAGTATTGCACATTGGCTTAGTTTAGCTTTGTAGAGCCTTATCTCTGTCCCAATACAAACTTGCTAACTTCGCTGTCTCCTTCCAAGTATCAATATGGAACATTTATGGCCCCGTACTGTACCTGACAGGTGACATAACTGACATGGTGCCTTGATCTTGGCAATGACTTTACCTAAGGACATAATTACTTAGTGTAAGGAAGTGACAGCTGATCACTATGACAAACAAAAGACAGACAATTAGTCAGGTGGCAGCGAGCCAAACTAATTTGACCTTAAGTTTTGTTTATCTATACTTACTAGGTAGTATTTATACTATAAACTAGCGGCTCGCTCAAATTATCAGTGTTTCTCTACTATATTATGCATGTATTATACATATAAACCTTCCACTTGAATCACTCTATCCGTTAAAATAAACCGCATCAAAATCCGTTATGTAGTTTTAAAGATTTATTCATACATAGGGATATAGGGACAGAGAAAGCGACTTTGTTTTATACTATGTAGTGATTACTGCGTCCGTGGTCTAGTGGTCTGTGCCTTAGGCTTACGATCAGGAGCTCCTAGGTTCGATTCCTAGTGAAGGAACACAAAGTTGATATTTGTGAACTTATCATTCTTCCATGCTGGACTGGGAGCGAGAGAGAAACATAGAATGTGCCAGATACATTTCCTCCAGGGCATGCTGTAAAAATCAGTTAAGGGATCCGAGTGTTTCAGCATATTGCAATTTAGGCGATGGGCTGACAATCTGTCATTACAGCAATATACCTACAAATCTATCTTAAATAACCCTCAAAACTTTTTCAGACGTGGCGGAACGAACTTTGTTTAGGTCGTTTACGCTCTGCCTACCCCATTAGGGATAGAGGCGTGATTATATGTATGCATCATTTTCTGAGATTTACCCCGGTTTGTTAAGGACAATGCAGACTAAATCATCTGATAGTCCGAAAGAAAAACGATTCCGTGCTTCGAAAGGCACGTTAAGCCATCGGTCCCCGTCACTGTCTTAGATAGTGGTCGTTGCACAAACCATGTCAGAGACGTATAAGCTGTGCTATTAAGCGGTTTGAACAATCTGACACCAGGGTTTTGACTCGAAACCTACACGCCAAATGAGACAAAGAGAAAGACTAAAATCTAACTCTGATCGGGTCGTAAGCTTATTGAACCTTATTACCCCATAACGGGTATAATCCTGTTTTTTGTAAATAAAGAAATCTTATTGTTTTTAAACAAATAACTATCATAATAATAAAATAGCCAAAACTACTTCATGTATCAAAGTTAATACAAGACAAAGGCGAGACAAGATAAAATAATTCCTTTGTCCTTTTCGCTGGTATGTCGGCTTAATATCCTTAAATTTATCAACTTTATGAGTTTTTGAACATCTTATTAAATAAGTATAAGTTAAAGTTCAAAATGTGTCCAAGACAAAGTATTTAAAACAAGCCCCTTCATACAAAGGCGTTTTAATTTTTGGAGAATCGAGTGCAATAGCAACAAACATGACTCATAGGAAATTTCTATATTTGATTAATTGACAATTATGACAGTTGAATGTTACAAATTTAATTATTTATTTAATTCTTTAAATTAATTATTCTTTGGTAAATTATCACAAATACATACATACATAAAATCACTCCTTTATGTTTGCCTTCGTGTATGTTTGTAAGCTTCTATTCTGGACTGGGAGCGATAGAAAAACATAGAATGTGACAGCTGAATCTCCTCCCGGGCGTTAAAAACTAGCTAAAGAATTCGGGGTTTTCATTGCATTGCAATTTTAGGCGATGGGAAATTGTCCTCAAAACTTGTCAGACGTGGCGAAACGACATTTTCTTTGGTCGTTCACTCTCTGCCTACCCCATTAGGAATATAGTCATAATTTTAAGATAAGATAAGAATATACTTTATTACACAGAAAAGACACAAGAGAATTTTACGTATGTATGAAGATGTACGTATATTTCAAAATTGTCTAATTTTCTTTGATTTTTCTTCCATACTGGACTGGGAGCGAAATAAAAACATAGAATGTGCCAGCTGCATTTCCTCCTGGGCATGTTGTAAAAACCAGCTAAGGGATCTGAGGGTTTCAGTATATTGCAATTTAGGCGATGGGCTGACAACCTGTCACTACAGCAATATACGTACAAATCCATCTTGAATAACCCTCAAAACTTTGTCAGACGTGGCGGAACGACCTTTGTTTAGGTCGTTTACGCTCTGCCTACCCCATTAGGGATAAAGGCGTGATTATATGTATGTACTAATTTTCGGTCTCTGGTCAGACTGATTGTCAGAGATTACCCAAGTTATTATTTTAATTCTACACTATGTTCTACTTATGTCTGTTCGTCACAAATTATGGGACTTTTTTTAACTCTTAGATAGATAGATAGAAAGATATATTCTTTATTGCACATAAAACAAAAACAACAGGAATTGAGAACAAATTAAATAAAAATTAAAGTACAATGCTGGCGGCCACATTGCTATGGTAGCAATTTCTACCAGGCAACCTTGGGTAGAGGAAAAGCCTGCATTGCCTGCTTAGCCTGTGTGACCTAAGAGATACGTGTTTCGAGTCACGTAGGATCTAGATTTGATTCTCGGTTCAGACTTTTTATTATTATGCCTAATTTAAGTAACATAAAAAAATTAGTTAATATTCGTCAGATGTTTCATCAGGTGCAATGACCCGATGAATTCTGGTAGAGTTTTTGCACCCACCTAAACAGGCATCTGACATAGTTTATGGTGGTAGACCTCAGTGGTCCCCCCACAAGAAATAGATTAATTGTGTCTCATATATAAACATTTTCATGAATATGTTACGTTTTGCGAAAATCAGAAGTGTTTCTTCATTTTGTAATCCATAAGGTAACAATTTACACTTTATAATGAAACTTTGGCTCGTATTTATGAAGCGATATCAAACTTGAGAGTAATATTAAGTATGGATTTGACAGGCCAGTTTGTACTGAAATGACATTTCTGATACGAACTCAAACTCGCTGTCACTCACGAGAGCTGATTACAAATACGATCCTTTGAATGTCGATCTTGCCAAAAGTGGCCACTAAATCTACAATCAAAGCTTATTTGATTACAAAATGCAAAAGCCTCAGGATAACAAAATGAAGAACTACTTCTGATTTTCGCAAAACGTAAAACATTCAAGATAATGTTTGTATTTGAGACACAATAAATGAATTACTTGTGGGCGCGCCACTGAGCTTATCGAATCACCTTAAGATAAACTTGTACTGCGTACCTCCGAATCGAAAGCCCAAGGCTCACTACTAGACCACAGATGCATTTAAAGTAAAGTTGACTAAGGCCCGTATTTATAAAGCGATCTCAAGATGGAGAGCAATATTAAATATGGATTTGGCAGGCCATTTTGTACTGAAATGACATTTCTGATACGAACTCAAACTAGCTGTCACTCTTGAGAGCGGATTGTAAATACGGGCGTAAATAGCCCAAAATTAAATTTTAAAAATATATTCCAAAAATGGAAACTTATTATTTTATTGTACTTGTTTAATTGAAAGCAAGAACATAATTGACGTCATATGTTTGCTATTCTTGTATTAAATTCCTTACGTAAAATGTTGTCAAAACATGTTTATATTTAAAGTTAAAATACTTCTTACCTACCAATGTCACAAATAAATAACATGATAATTACGTCTTGTACACGTCCATCACGCCTTCATCACTAATGGGGGGAAGCAGAGCGTACACGACCTAAACAAAGGTCGTTCCGCCACGTCTGACAAAGTTTTGAGGGATATTTAAGATAGATATGTAGGTATACTGCTGTAGTGACAGGTTGTTAGCCCATCGCCTAAATTGCAATATACTGAAACCCTCGGATCCCTTAGCTGGTTACGGCTTGCCTGGGAGGAAATGCAGCTGGCACATTCTATGTTTTTCTCTCGCTCCCAGGCCAGCATGGAAGCTGAAAAAACAAAGGCTGCCTTATCGCTTCAATCGATCTCTTCCAGACAACCCTGCATTTATATTGTAACTGGGGCAGTGCAGTGGGCTTTATTTCCTACTAGCGACCCGCCCCGGCTTCGCACGGAAATTATCAGTGTTTGTCTACTATATTATGCATGTATTATACATATAAACCTTCCTCTTGAATCACTCTATCCATTAAAAGAAACCACATCAAAATCCGTTGTGTAGTTTTAAAGATTTATGCATACATAGGGATATAGGGACAGAGAAAGCAACTTTGTTTTATACTATGTAGTGATAATTGAATATTTTTAAAATTAACAATCTTGTTTTGTTTATTTAAAATTAAAGAGAAAGGATTATTGTACATCCAAATATGGTGCAAATCTAAAAATAAACTTTTTTTATTAACATGACAATTTGTCTTGTCAATGCCAAAAAACAGTTTAAATATCAGTTAAATATGGAATAACTAAAATGAAAGAAGCAGGTATTTATAAAGTTATGAGTGTGTTTGTCAGACGTGGCGAAAAGACATTTGTTTAGGTTGTTTCGCTCTGCCTACCCCATTAGGGATAAAGACGTGATTATATGTATGTATGTATGTATGAGTGTCTGTGAATGAGATAATATTCATACATATAGAAAAGTTAAATATTTATTTTTGATTTCATATAAATACATTTAAAATGAGCCCGATGGTGTAGTGGATAGGGCAGCTGCCTCCTGAGCGGGAGGCCGTGGTTCAAATCCCACCACGTACCAATGTATTTTTCGGTATTTGAATTTCATATGTACGTATATTCGGCGCTTTTCCCGTGCTTCGGAATTGGCGGCGTAAAAACTCTGACCTAATCTGGGATTGGATCTGGTTTCCCTTCTGGGTTGCGGAGGTCAGATGGCAGTCGCGCTGTATAAAAACCAGTACCCTCGTTCAATCACCTAGATTAGGTAGCCGACCCCATCAGATACGGGATAAGGCTAGGGAGATGATGACATTTAAAATCTGCTAGCTTGTTTGGATCGGAACGGAATCCAACTCTTTAGGAGCAGCCGTTAAGCATGATCTCCGCAGAGTGGTCCTCCCCGCCAGGGGGCCCTTTCCCACGTGTAGCCCTGTCGAAATAATGAAATGTCTAGTGTAAAGGCACTTTGGAATTTGTGATGACTGTGAGAGAAAACGAAACTCATCGGTTCGTCGTTTGTTGTCCACTGTTTGTTTCGTCTCCATTTCGACTCATGAGATGCATAAGTGTCCGCATTACAGTTGGTACTTCCATGCAGGACTGGGAGAGATAGCAAAACATAGAATGTTCCAGCTGCCCGTCCTCCCGGGCATGCTGTTGAAGTCAGCAAAAGACGATCACAGCAGAAGACGAAATAAGATCAATAGACGTGGCGAAAGCGCCTTTTACGAGGCGTTAAACGCTCTGCCTACCCGTAAGGGATAAAGGCATGATTTTTGTACGTATGTATGTATTACAGTTGGTAAACATATAAAATCACTTCTGGCCCTCCTGGGTATATCCCGTACTGGGTTGGCAGAGCGGTATATGGCCTAGTCTTCACAAGTTCTAAGGATAATTTCGGCAAATATTTAGCAAGTATTTGTAATGACGGGTTGTCAGTATATCGCCTAAAGAACTTATACAGTATGCGCGTGTTTTTAATTTAATAGTAAGAGATAGTTGAAAATGATTCACATGATTAAAAAGCTTGCGTGCTTGTAATAATTTTTAGATATTTAATGGAGAGGAAGAGGTCAAAATTCAAGTCAAAATGCATAACCAAAATGGTTTCTTTTTAAGTTTATAACTTGGAAAATTTTAACACAAAATTTATATAATATGCATAGTGTCTGCAATTAACTTTTTTTTAACCATGAAAAATGATTGCATTTTTGACACGCACACAAAATTAGTTTTTTATAAAAACTTAATGGCTTTTCGTATTCAAAAAATTACCTAAGTATAGTAGGTATCAAATCTTTTGTTCAAGTTTTGGGTAGGGAATTCCAAAATAAACAAACAATATACTTTAATAGTGCTAAATATTTATATCCCTATACAAAAACACTTGTATGTACCACATAAGTAGGTACCTTATTGTCCAAATGTGTTAAATAAATACATACATACATACATATAATCACGCCTTTATCCCTAATGGGGTAGGCAGAGCGTTAACGACATATACGAAGGTCGTTTCGCCACGTCTGACGACATTTTGAGGATTATTTAAGATAGATTTGTACGTATATTGCTATAGTGACAGGTTGTCAGCCCATCGCCTAAATTGCAATATACTGAAACCCTCGGATCCCTTAGCTGGTTTTTACAGCATGCCTGGGAGGAAATGCAGCTGGCACATTCTATGTTTTTCTTTCGCTCCCAGTCCAGCATGGAAGATAATTTTTTAAATAAATTTAGGCAAAAAATCGGTCGTGTCGGACACGCCCATATGTAGGGTTCCGAAGCCTTATATACATACATACATATAATCACGCCTTTATCCCTAATGGGGTAGGCAGAGCGTTAACGACCTAAAGAAAGGTCGTTCCGACACGTCTGACTAAGTTTTGAGGGTTATTTAAGATAGATTTGTAGGTATATTGCTGTAGGGACTGGTGGACAGAATGCCCGGGAGGAAACATTCAAAGTTTTTCCTTCGCTCCCAGTCAAGCATGGAAGTGACTACTACAATATATGAACTGTAAGTCCTCCATACGTCAGTCATAGGACTTTGATCATAATTAAGAGAAAAACATCTTCTGGGTAATTTACGTATTTAAAACCATTTAAATCATTCTTACGTATACAAAGCAAGAACGCTAGTTTCATAGAATAACGTTGAATACGGGGTGTAAGGGACAGCGTCCCGCAAACTGATAGGGGTTGCTCAGACAACGAAACTGGACAACTAACACCTGGAATTTACTTCAGAAAACGAAAAAACAAAAATTTCCCTTGCAAAATGTCCACCTCGAACAGACAATATGTATGGAAAAGCCCATTTCGGAAAGAATTTCCTGGTGATAGTTGTTCAGTGTCGTTGACTGAGCCACCCCTATCAGTTTGCGGGACGCTGTCCCTTACACCTGGTATGCTATACAGGGTGTTAAAATTATGAGTTTACATCGTGTGAAGTATAGAATGCAATTTTTATCCTACTGACGATTTTTTATGAGCTTTGGTACTTAAAAAAGCTTTTAAACGTCTCTAAATAAAAACCTTTATTTCACTACAAACAAAAAGATTAATTACATACATATAATCACGCTTTTATCCCTTATGGGGTAGGCAGAGCGTAAACGACCTAAACAAAGGTTGTTCTGCCACGTCTGACAATGTTTTCTGTATATTGCTGTAGCGACAAGTCGTCACCTAAATTGCAATATACTGAAACCCTCGGATCCCTTAGCTAGTTTTAGCAACACACCCGGGAGGAAATGCAGCTGGCATATTCTATGTTTTTCTCTTGCTCCCAGTCCAGCATGGAAGCAATTGATAAATTGTGTACAGTCATTCGTATTTTTTTATGTAATCCCTTATATGGATTGTTTTAAATACATAATCTACATACATATATATTCCACCTTAAATTCTGTAGAAAAATGGTAATATTGTGGTTAAATTCATCATGTATCTTATTAAATTGAAATAAAATGCAAATTTTAACCAGGAGTTAAGCTTTTCCCGGTAATTTATATAGGCTAACTGCATTAATTGGTTAGTTGATGATATTTCTTAGAAATAAGACCACCTGTTAACAGTGATAATTAATACGGGATTTCCAATGCATATTTTTCCATGCAGGACTGGGAGCAAGAGAAAAACATAGAATGTGCAAGCTGCATTTTCTCATAGATCTTCTCTTGTCTTGTCTTGTTTTGTCTAGCCGTTATTGTCCCACTGCTGGGCAAATGCCTCTCTCCGGTCTCTCCACGACTCTCTATCCTGTAACAAAAAGAAAGACAAAAGTAAGAATAAGATAAAACGAAGGGATGGGCGCAAAGTGCGAGTTTCTCATGCTTCTTCTTCATTGTGATATAGTTTTATTTTATTTTGTGACACAGATATAATTTAATTTTCTTTGTGACTATCTAAAAGTTTTCTTAGGAATATATTTGGAAATAAATGATTTGACTTTGACTTTGTGCTTCCTCCGGCCAGTCCTCGAGGAAGGAGTCGAGCTCATCTCGCCACCGGGTATGCTGTAAAAAACAGCTAAGGGGTCCGAGGGTTTAAGTATATTAATAACTGCCTCCGTGGTCTAGTGGCTAGTGCCATGGACTTCTGATCCGGAGGTCCTGGGTTCGATTCCCAGGGGGGAAACACAAAGTTGATATTTGAGAATTTAATACTTTGTGTATTTTTCCCTAGTTTGGTTAGGACATTGCAGGAATCAGCTGATTGTCCGAAAAAGAAAAAGATTTCGTGCTTCGGAGGGCACGTTAAGCCGTCGGTCCCGGTCGCTGTCTTTGATAGTGGTCGTTACTCAAACCATGTCAGAGGCCTGATAGTTGTGCGGTTTAAAATCTCTGATACCAGGGTTCATCGGGTCGATAGACTCGATACCCACTCGACAGAAGAAGAAGAAGAAGTATATTGCAATTGAGGTGATGGGCTGACATCCTGCCACTACAGTAATATACCTACAAATCTGTCTAAAATAACCCATGAAACTTTATCAGACGTGGCGTAACGACCTTTAGGTCGTTTAACTGGTTTATACAGCATACCCATGAGGAAATGCAGCTGGCACGTTCTATGTTTTTCTCTCGCTCCAAGTCCAGCATGAAAGAAGTCCTTGTTTATCATTAAGTAAAATTATTTTTACCTCTATTTATGACAATGTAGAATTGATAATTATCTATAATCGATACTAAGTATTTTGTATTTTCCTCTTCATACTTAAATAATAGCTGTTACATAAAACTAGCTAAATTATACCATTATTATGTACAATAACAGTATAGGAACATTATAAAGATGTTAATAGATCGATTATAACTATTGCATTTTCTACAAAATTTTATATTTTTGCACACATACATACATACATAAAATCACGCCTTTATCCCTTACGGGGTAGGCAGAGCGTTAAATGCCTCGTTAAAGGCGCTTTCGCCGCGTCTGACAATAATTGAGGGTAATTTTAGATTGTAATGTGTATTGCCATAGTGACAGGTTGTCAGCCCATCGCCTAAATTACAATACACTGTAACCCTCGAGTCCCTTTTGGTGTCTTCTACAGCATGCCCGGGAAGAAGGGCAGCTGGAACATTCTATGTTTTTCTATCTCTCCCAGTCCAGCATGGAAGTAACACACATGAGTCGAATTATCCGTGCATCAGAAGGCACGTTAAGCCGTTGGTCCCGGTTAATATCGTTTAATACCGTAGATGTTAGTCGTTAAGCCATATCAGAGGCCAGTGGTAAGCATTGGCGGCTTGAAAACTCAGACCTAATCTAGGATTGGGTCTGGTTTGCCTTCTTGGTTGCGGAGGTCAGATGACAGTCGCTCTGTGTAAAAACCAGTACCCTCGTTCAATCCCCTAGATTAGGTAGCCGACCCCGTGAGATACGAGATAAGGCTAGGAAGAAGAAGAGTCGAATTATGGGGGTATGGGGGAATTGGCACTCACAATGCTATTTTTATTTCATATAATATGAAAGAATGAAAATAATAAATTCGTTTCTGGCAGGACTCGAACCTGCGTCCCTGGAATTACTCCACTCCGGCCGGTCTATCACTCTACCAACTGAGCTACATAAACGGTAGCGGTAGTGACGAATTTATCATAGTCTTTCTTATGTACACGTCATTCCAGAGACGCAGGCTCGAGTCCTGCCAGAAAAGAATTTAATATTTTCTTACTTTCATATTACACGAGTCAAAATACCTTGGGTGATTGTAACATTAAACTTTGAATGGTGATGAACAAGTTTATAGAAAAATCCAAGAATAAAAGTACCTACATAATAGGGTTGGTTAAGGATATGGCAGCTCAGGTGGTAATGAAACGAAATTTGGAAAGAATAAGCTGGATCTTCCATGCTGGCCTGGGAGCGACAGAAAAACATAGAATGTGCCAGCTGCATTTCCTCCCGGGCATGCTGTAAAAAAACAGCTAAGGGATCCGAGGGTTTCAGTATATTATAATTTAGGCGATGGGCTGACAACCTGTCACTACAGCAATATACTTACAAATCTATCTTAAACAACCCTCAAACTTTGTCAGATGTGGCGGAACGACCTTTGTTTTTGTCGTTTACGCTCTGCCTACCCCGTTAGGGATAAAGGTGTGATTATATATATGTATGGTCAAGAAATATGACGAAGACCATTTTCTACTGCCTTGATATAGACCTTGTTAATATTTCTTAACCTAACCTTGCGGTTAAAATACCTTCATCTTAGTCACAATTACTAGTATTATGAGTAATAGCATCTTGAAAGTTTCCCTTAATCCCAACGTCATATTTAAGTGACATTGTCTTGGTTTTCTCACGAACGTCATTGTTTTCAAGGGCTTTGCACTTGTAGCATTTCCAAATATTTTTTAGAAAAATAATCACGCAAACCATTCTAATATTGAGTAAGTACCCCAGTTTGTATGGTAAACACGCAGTATCAAACATACTGAAAACGCTTCTCCGCGCGTAGGGGCGGGATCTGCTAGCTAGCGCGCGGAATCGTGTTTTCCATACAAAAACAAAGATCACACAATGCGAAACACACTTCCGCGCGCGGGTTAGCAGATCCCGCTCCTACGCGCGGAGAAGCGCTTTCAGTATGTTTGACACTGCCTGTTTTTCATGCAAACCGGGCGTACGAAGTCGCGGGCACAGCTAGTATTCAGAATAAAGGTAAACAAAGTACTACTTTCATGCTGGACTGGGAGCGATAGAAAAACATGGAATGTGCCAGCTGCTCCTCCCAGGCATGCTGTAAAAACCAGCTACGGGATTCGAGGGTATTAGTATATTGTAATTTAGGCGATGGGTTGACAGCCTGTTACTACAGCTATATTCCTACAAATCTAACTAAATAACCCTCAAAACTTTGTCAGACGTTTCGGAACGACCTTAGTTTAGGTCTTTTACGTTCTGTCTACCCCATTAGGGATAAAGGCGTGATTATATGTATGTATCTTAGTTACAATTGAGTACTAGTATTGTGAGTAATAGCATCTTGACAGTTTCCCTTAAACCCAACGTCATATTTAAGTGACATTGTCTTGGTTTTCTCGCTAACGTCATCGTTTTCAAGGGCTTTACACTAAGGCCTGTAATTATAACCCGCACTTGAGATTGACAGCCAGTTTGGGTTCGTATCAGAAATGTCCGTACTTAATATTGCTCTCAATATTGAGATTGTTTTATAAATACGGGCCTTAGTATTTCCAAATCAGTTTTAGAATATAGTTAAACAAAGTTTTATGTCTTTTCATCGAAGATCTTGTTTCTAAAATAAGCTAAGGGATCTGAGGGTTTGAGTATATTGTAATTTAGGCGACGGCCTGACAACCTGTCACTACAGCAATATACCTGCAAATCTATCTTAAATAACCCTCAAAACTTTGTCAGACGTGGCGGAACGACCTCTGTTTAAGTCGTTTACGCTCTGCCTACCCCAGGATAAAGGCGTGATTATATGTATGTATGTTCTCAGTTTCATTCATCTGCACTGTATCGCAACATGAACCCGCAACCCAACAAGCTAGTACCTATTACATAACGAACACACTGACACACAGACACAGTAAGTCGTTTACGCTCTGCCTACACCATTAGGGATAAAGGCGTGATTATATGTATGTATGTACTTGAAGGCTTTAGGTAGGTAGTAGGTACTGTCCCTTATGTACCTTCGTGTTTTCTATATCCGTAATATCTTGTAATTTCTTAAGGTTATACAATGTTAGGAAAATGGCGTCTGAAATGGTTTTTCCACAACAAAATGTGGCCGCCATTATCCATCACGCAAATAGTGACATCACGTGATAGTGGTGTGCTGATATCGCTAGTTTAGAGTTATCGATAATATATATTTCTGTGCTCATGGGACCAATTGAAGTACAAAATGTGGCCGCCATTATCCATCATGCAAATAATGACATCACGTGATAGTGGTGTGCTGATATCGATAGTTTTGAGTTATCGATAATATATATTTCTGGGCTCATGGGATCAATTAAAGTACAAAATGTGGCCGCCATTATCCATCACGCAAATAATGACATCACGTGATAGTGGTGTGCTGATATCGATAGTTTAGAGTTATCGATAATATATATTTCTGGGCTCATGGGATCAATTAAAGTACAAAATGTGGCCGCCATTATCCATCACGCAAATAATGACATCATGTGATAGGAAAATGCTAAATCGACAGATTTAAAATCTCGTTTTATTATGTTTCATAATTCTGTACAATATTTTATCTTGTTTTTTTTAAAATCTATTTTCATTTCTATTGTGAACATTTGGAGATATATTTCCGCATGATTGGAATTACCGAAAAACTTTATTACACGCCAAAACATTTCAATAAATAACAGTTGTTCCTATCAATCAACAATCAAAAGTATTCAGATATTACATTTTTTTTTATATTTGTAAACACAATAAAACTATTTAAAATTGTTAACAACTATCGAAAACTGATTCGGACACGTTTTAAAACTATCGAATTAAAGAAACCTAAGTTGTGCTTAAAAATGTCGATAATTAGTTATCAGCACATCACTATAACTCATCTTCCGAGGAGTAAAATCCCTAGACGTATATAAATAATAAACGCTTGACGTGCAAAACCTAGGTCTAGGTCATACTAATAATATAGTTAGTACCTAGGCAATATAGTTTATGTACCTTAATCGGCGCCATCTTCGCAACGCTAGAATGCGGATGTGAAAATTAAAAAAAAAAGTACAAACTAAAACGCAGAAGAGCCCGATGGTGTAGTGGATAGGGCCGATGCCTCCTGAGCGGGAGGTCGCGGTTCGAATCCCACCACGTACCAATGTGTTTTTCGGTTTTCGAATTTCATATGTACGTTTATTCGGTGCTTTTCCGTGCTTCAGAAGGCAGTCGTTAAGCTATATCAAAGGCCAGTGCTAAGCATTGGCGTCTTGAAAACTCTGACCTAATGTAGGATTGGGTCTGGTTTTCCTTCTGGGTTGCGGAGGTCAGATGGCAGTCGCTCTGTGTAAAAACCAGTACCCGCGTTCAATCCCCTGGATTAGGTGGCCACCCCGTAAGATACGGGACAAGGCTAGGGAGATGATGTACAAACTAAAACGCGATATTCATTGTTGTACCGGGGTGTAAGGGACAGCGTCCCGAAAACTGATAGGGGTTGCTTAGTCAACTACACTGAACAACTTCCACCAGGAAATTCATTTAGGAGATAAAAAGAAGTCCTTCTCATGACCACCACAAAATGACCACCTCAATCAGACAATGTGCTCGATTCTAGATTTGCCGGCTAAAACTAAATTTAAATCTATTTGTCACTTACAGACTAAATTTTCTTCATATTTCAATTGTTAATTAAGAGCTAGAGCCAATTTATTATAATATGTTTTGTAATCTCTTCCATGCTGGCCTGGGAGAGAAAGAAAAACATAGAATGTGCCAGCTGCATATCATCCCAGGCATGCTGTAAAAACCAGCTAAGGGATCTGAGGGTTTCAGTATATTGTAATTTAGGCGATGGGCTGACAACCTGTCACTATAGCAATATACCTACAAATCTAACTTAAATAACCCTCAAAACTTTGTCAAACGTGGCGGCGCGACCTTTGCTTAGGTCGTTTACGCTCTGCCTACCCCGCTAGGGATAAAGGCGTGATTATATGTATGTATGTTCTATAATAATGTTAGGGAAGTCCGAAAATCAGCAGCCTTGCTGAGACTGTTCCTTTTCATCCTTTGCATGTGAATGTGTTTTTGTGTTTTTGTATGTTTTTATGGATGAATAAATAACTATCTATCTAACTATCTATCTACATTGAAAACGGAAAGGAGATCTATTCTCTCGAGTTTTTGATTTTTTGTCGGTAGTTTTATGCGTTATCTATAATTTTTATCCGCCGTCATATGATTTGGCGGATAAAATTGATAGAAATACTGGGGAAGCGTGCAAAAGCGCGTCCAACTCTAGCGGACAAAGTGTAAAATTAACCATAGAGTATAAATCAATACAATACAATACAAATATTCTTTATTGCACATAAACAACACATTATACAGGAACCTACATTACAAAACAAACAGAGTACAATTAGGCGGCCTTATTGCTATTAAATCGCCTGACCTTTTTCAATTTTATTATATTACTAGCGACCCGCCCCGGCTTCGCACGGAAATTATCAGTGTTTCTCTACTACATTATGCCTGTATTATACATAATATTCCTCTTAAATCACTCTATTCATTAAAAGAAACCGCATCAAAATCCGTTGCGTAGTTTTAAAGATTTATGCATACATAGGGATATAGGGACAGAGAAAGCGACTTTGTTTTATACTATGTAGTGAAGAGTGACAGATAGATTTTAATTTAAGTTTTAGCCGGTGGTATGTAGACTCGAGCCCATTGTGTTCGCAATTATAACGTAAAAAAACTTGTGTTAATTTGACTTAACTAAGAGGTAGTTTTAGCATTAAATTTAGAGAATAACATATAATGGGAGAAAAATTTCCTCCCGGGTATGCTGTAAAAACTGTAATTTAGGTGATAGGCTGAAACCTGTCACTACAGCAATATACCTACAAATCTATCTTAAATAACCCTCAAAACTTTGTCAGACGTGGCGGAACTACCTTTGTTTAAGTCGTTTACGCTCTGCCTACCCCATCAGGAATCAAAATATCTAGAAAGTCTAGATGTTAAAAAGACCTAGAGTTGCCATGGGTGACAGCCACCATCATTAGATAATAAACATTTTTCTCCACATTTTTTCCATCTTGAAAAAAATCTTCATTTGTATTGTACTAGTAATTAGTTCGAAGGACTTCTTCCATTATACTTGGCACTTAGTATGAAAAATGGCGGAAATCTGAGAAAACTGTAGTTTAACAGTGCTTGGTCACGCAAGAAGATAATATCAGACATCTGTTATATGATTACTTCCATGCTGGACTGGGAGAGATAGAAAAACATAGAATGTTCCAGCTGCCCTTCCTCCCGGGCATGCTGTTGAAGTCAGCAAAAGGGACTCGAGGGTTACAGTGTATTGTAATTTAGACGATGGGCTGACAACCTGTCACTATAGCAATACATTTTACAATCTAAAACTGCCCTCAATTTTTGTCAGACGTGGCGTAAACGCCTTTTACGAGGCGTTAAACGCTCTGCCTACCCCGTAAGGGATAAAGGCGTGATTTATGTATGTATGTATGTATGTATGTTATATGATTAGATGCTCTACAAATGAGCAAAAAACATAAAAAGATAGGCTGTTTCAGCAGCTTCCATGCTGGTTGCAAGAAAAAAACTTAGAAAGTGCCAGTTGCATTTCCCGGGCATGCTGTAAAAACCAGCTTAGGTATCCGAGGGTTTCAGTATATTGTAATTTAGGCGATATGCTGCCAACCTGTCACTACAGCAATATACCTACAAATCTATCTTAAATAAGTAACCTTAAAAACTTTGTCAGATGTGGTGAAATGATGTTTACGCTCTGCCTCCCTCATTAGGGATAAAGGCGTGATAATATGTATGTATGTACTAATAGATTTCCCATAATTAACTCTAACAGTCATGACATGAATGAAAACCACAACAAGATTATCGATTAATTACTTGATCGTGGTCGAGTTAAAAAAAAACGAGTTAAACAAACAAGAGAATATATCCTAGGAATTCTAACCTGTGATTCTGTACTATAGTTCGTTTTTTTAACATTGCGTTATCAATACCAACGTTTTTTGCGACCCGCAAACAGCATTTTCTTTGCAACTTAGCTGAAGAGGTCCAAATTTCGGAACCACAGTCTATAATCTTGTTACAAACATATGTTTTGCGGTTTACTTTCTTTAAAGTTGTAAGCAAAAACTGTTTATGGGCTGCAAAACAAGTTGGTATCGATAACTCAACGTTAAATTAACGGACTTTATTTTATAATTGCCTCTGTGGTCTAGTGATCTGAGCTTCGGACTCGAGGCTATAGGTTCGATTAACACTAGAACGAAAGTTGTTATTTTCACATATTGAGATTTTTCCAGTTTTGTTGGGATAATGCAGGCTGAATCACCTGATTGCCTACCAAGAACAAAATATTTTGTGGGATTGTCAGAAAATCATACATACATATTATCACGCCTTTATCCCTAATGGAGTAGGCAGAGCGTAAACGACCTTAACATAGGTGGTTTCACCACGTGTGATACAGTTTTGAAGGTTATTTAAGATTGATTTGTACGTATATTGCTGTAGTGACAGGTTGCCAGTCCATCGCCTAAATTACAATATAGTGAAACCCTCAGATCCCTAAGCTGGTTTTTACAGCATGCTCAGGGGGAAATGCAGCTGGCACATTCTATGTATTTCTCTCACTCCCAGTCCAGCATGGAAGAAAATCATGTTACAGCCTATTTGGTTTAAAATAATAAAACTTGGCATTTTCAAGTAGCGTAGCCAGTGGCCTCAATTCTAGATTCCACCGGCTAAAACTAAAATTAAAATCTATTTGTCACTTTCAAAATAATAACATTGAAAAAGGACACGGGATTTATACTCTATGGTATTACAGCACATATCATATGACAGCAGATAAAATTGACAGATAACGCATATAACCACCTGACTATAAATCAAAAACTGGAGAGAATAGATATTCTATCCTTTTCCAATGTTGTAAGTCTGGAAGTGACAAATAGATTTTAATTTTAGTGTTCACCAGCAAATCTAGAATCGAGCTAAGTGATAGACTTAATTATTAGGTTGGTAATTATGCGATAAAATTACACTAGTGATGACACAAATCCTGCTGATGACAGAAATGTAATCACTAGTTGTGATAACCGGATGTAGTTATAACTAGAGATAATTTTCAAGCTTGCTTATGTAAGAGCTAGGATAAGAGTATTATATTATGTAGTAAAAGGCTAGGGAGATGATGAAAATGATGATGCACTATCCCGCTTTCTAAAAGGTTGCCTGGTAGAAATTGCTGCTTTAGCAATAAGGCCGCATATATTGTACTGTCACGTTTGTTCCTTTTTATTTCTGTTGTATGTGTTTATTTGTGCAATAAAGAATTTTGCATTGTATTGATAAGAGATGTTACCTAATTACCATACATACATAACGTCACGCCTCTTTCCCGGAGGGGTAGGCAGAGATCACATCCTTCCATTTGCTACGATCCTTGCAAACTTCTTTCGCTTCATCTACATTCATCAATCTTTTCATGCACGCTCGTCGGTTTAGGGTACTCCTGACCTGACCTTTCCCTAGAACGTCCCCGATTTGATCGCGGTACGTTCGTCGAGGTTTTCCTAATTACCAAATTACCAAACCTAATTACCAAACCGCAACAATGAGTTGTAAGGGACAGCTTCCTGCAAATTGATAGGGATAGCTCAGTCAACGAAACTGAACAACGTTTACCAAAAAATTCTTTTTGAATGAGAGGAAGGACTTTTTTTGTGACCCCGATGTTTTAATTTTAGCAGTCCTTTGCACCGCGTATTCCTACCTTTGTTTCAGTTTCCGCCGAGGATAATTTAAAGAAATAATTGATTTGATTCACTCCAAGAACTACCAGATAGTGACAAGTTGTCAGACCGTCATCGCAGACAAACACTCTTCTCTCTCTTATTGACGGTATGCCCGGGAAGAAAAGTGGCAGTTCCACCTGGTATATCCAAGTTTTTGTCACCAGTCCAGCATGAAAATCCAGTATTCTTTTTAATCTATTTTCTCTTCTGTTCCAGGACGCCTGGCGGTGATTATGTTCAGCATATGTACGGTGGTGATCGGCATCATTCTGTCCTTCGTACCCTGGCTAGACTACCTCATATTTAGAGTGAGTATCACTACATGGTATAAAACAAAGTCGCTTTCTCTGTCCCTACATCCCTATGTATGCATAAATCTTTAAAACTACGCAACAGATTTTGATGCGGTTTCTTATAATGGATAGAGTGATTCAAGAGGAAGGTTTATATGTATAATACGTGCATAATATAGTAGAGAAATACTGATAATTTCCGTGCGAAGCCGGGGCGTGTCGCTAGTACGATGATAAGTTATTATTTAGTGTTTGTTTTTGTGTCACTCACAGTCATCACCATAAATTTAACAGAATTTGCTCTTGTCGGTGGAATAATCGCCATATTTCTCTGGATTCAGCCTTCTCCTTAACTACTCTATTCGACTGATCAAAGTCTTCATCTTCCTAGCCTTATCCCGTATTTCTCGCGGTCGGCTACCTCATCTAGGTGATTGAACGAGGGTACTGGTTTTTACACAGAGCGACTGCCATCTGACTTCCACAACCCAAAAGGGAAACCAGACCCAATCCTAGATTAGATCAGAGTTTTCAAGCCGCCAATGCTTGGCTCTGGCCTCTGATATGGCTTAAAAACTAAACAATATTAACCGGGACCAACGGCTTAACGTGCCTTCCGAAGCACGGAAAAAGCGCCGAATAAACGTACATATGAAATTCAAAAATCGAATAACACATTGGTACGTGGTAGGGTTCGAACCACGACCTCTCGCTCAGGAGGCAGCGGTCCTATCCACTACACCATCAAGATTCATTGGACTGATCGCAGTATGAAATAATAATTTTAAAAAAATGAAATTTTTGGTGACGTCACCTTTCTTTTCTTTTTCCAGGAATTAAAACTGTGGAACGGTTCACTAAGCTACAGCTATTGGCACAAACCTGGAGTACATCGCTACACGAAAGTGTACATCTTCAACGTGACGAACCCTCAGGCTTTCTTAGAGCACGGTGAAAAACCAAAGTTGGTGGAAGTCGGCCCGTTCGTTTATAGGTAAGACCATTTTCTTGTTTTTTGGGGTTATGGGCGTTTTTGCACTGATCCGTATTCGATTCGTATTCGTGAAAAATTATATGGATTGGCGCGAAAATGTATGACAGCTTCCATATATTTTTTTACATAACATATAAACACACCTTTTATCCCTAATGGGGTAGGCAGAGCGTAAATGACCTAAACAAAGGTGGTTCCGACACGTCTAACAAAGATTTGAGGGTTATTTAAGATAGATTTGCAGGTATATTGCTCTAGTGACAGGTTGTCAGCCAATCGCCTAAATTGCAATATGTAGAAACCCTCAGTTCCCTTAGCTGGTTTTTACAGCATGCCCGGAAGAAAATGCATGGCACATTTAATGTTTTCTCTCGCTTCCAGGCCAGCATGGTAGAATATATATAATTTTTCACGGGTTTCATGAGAGTTTTTGGAGGTTTTATAAGGTTCTGACAGAATATGTGTAACTAACAACCTTTTAAAAGCACTGATTTGAATTGAGAGCTTAGCGTGCCTTTCGACGCACAGAATCAGGTAATTAGCCTGATTTGTTACATTCTAGCCTACTGGAACAATTTGGTGAAAATAGACCAATGAATTTGGGATCATTCCTAACACTACACAAGAGTAAATAGGCCTTTTACTACCCACAAAAAAAAACATCATTCACATACATACAAACATAGAGTAACGCCTTTATTCCCAATAGGGTAGGCAGAGCGTAAACGACCTAAACAAAAGTCGTTCCGCCAAATCTGACAAAGTTTTGAGGGTTGTTTAAGATGGTTTTGTATGTATATTGCTGTAGTGACAGGTTGTCAGCCAATCGCCTAAATTGCAATATGCAGAAACACTTGGATCCTTTTGCTGGTTTTTAAAGAATGGTCGGGAGGAGAGGCAGCTGACACATTACTATGTTTTTCCCTCACTCCCAGTCCAGCATGGAAGTTAAAATAATGACATAGAAAGTATACATACATACATACATAAAATCACGCCTTTATCCCTTACGGGGTAGGCAGAGCGTAAAACGCCTCCTAAGGCGCTTTCGCCACGTCTGACAAAAATTGAGGGCAATTGTAGATTGTAATGTGTATTGCTATAGTGACAGGTTGTCAGCCCATCGCCTAAATTACAATACACTGTAACCCTCGAGTCCCTTTTGCTGACTTCTACAGCATGCCCGGGGGGAAGGGCAGCTGGAACATTCTATGTTTTTCTATCTCTCCCAGTCCAGCATGGAAGACAGCAGAAAGTATTTAGGTATGATTATACACAATTTATGTTGCATGTAGAAACAAAAGTTTCTTCGTCATTCATAACCAAGAAAAGATCTCCTATCGTGCAAGAAAGTAGCTAACATGACGCATGAACCACACCAATTCATAAATTTACCAAAAATTATAGACAATTTACTTTAAAATACTTCCGGTTAAAACTAGGTAGTGTATAGTTATGTATTTAATTTATTATAGCAAAAAATTGTTTATTGTCAGTTTATTTTAAGTTCGTAGAACAATATGGTGTCTAATAAAAAATATGCAAATTATGGGGAACTAGTTTGTAGTTTTATTTTAGTCATGAATACTCGTAAAATATTTACATGCTAGTATTTTGCTAGCTGTGACATCTTCTGTCGAGTGGGTATCGAGTCTATCGACCCGATGAACCCTGGTGTCAGAGTTTTTAAACCGCCTAGTAGCACAACTATCAGGCCTCTGACATGGTTTGAGTAACGACCACTATCAAAGACAGCGACCGGGACCGACGGCTTAACGTGCCCTCCGCGCGAAATCTTTTTCTTTTTCGGACAATCAGGTGATTCAGCCTGCAATGTCCTAACCAAACTGGGGAAAAAATCACAAAGTGATAAATTCTCAAATAGCAACTTTGTGTTTCCCCCCTGGGAATCGAACCCAGGACCTCCGGATCAGGAGTCCATGGCACTAGCCACTAGACCACGGAGGCAGCTGTGACATGACCGGGCACTATTTTATTTTTTTATGTTTTTGTCTGTTAAGATGACGATACTAGCCAAGTGGCACCCCCTTAAAATATCTATCATGTTTAGACTCGACTAGCGAAATGAAACTTCCATGCTGGCCTGGGAGCAAGAGAATAACATAGAATGTGCCAGCTGCATTTCCTCTCGGGCATGCTGTAAAAACCAGCTAAGGGATCCGAGGGTTTTAGTATATTGCAATTTAGGCAATGGGCTGCCAACCTGTCACCACAGCAATATACCTACAAATCGATCTTAAATAACCCTCAACAGTTTGTCAGACGAGGCAAAACGACCTTTGTTTAGGTCGTTTACGCTCTGCCTACCCCATTAGGGACATATGCGTGATTATATGTATGTATGTAATAACCCTCAAAACTTTGTCAGATGTGGCGGAACGACCTTTATTTAGGTCAGTCTGCCTACCCCATTAGGGATTAAGGTGTGATTGTATGTATGTAGCAACAAATCTTATACAACTTTACAAAACATTACATAACTTAACTGCAAATAAGACCTAAGTTATTAAGGGCCCTACCCACTTAAAAACTGAGTCAGTCAGCCGGTTTTTTAATAGACCTCAACTTGTTTTAAACCTTGAATTTATAGCTTTAGGTCAAGGCACATCCTTAAATCGGCCTTGCCTTGATTAAGGCAAGGTACTTAGGGTCAATTTAATATGATCTTAGGACCTAGCATCTAGATCTTATGTAATTTTCCGGCGGCGTTTTCCTGTAGGTATTAAAGATTTTTATTAATAAAGACAGATGTTATAGTAAATTATTAAATAGTTATGGTAACATTTAGGCACTAAAAACAAGTCCGCGTAGTTAGTCTATCTCAATAAAACTATCGCTTCGTTGCTAAAAAAAATAATTAAAGAAAGAATAACTTATTTTAATCATTTTGACTTTATTCCCTTTAATATTTTTAGCATGTATTCATATTTCCTCTATTTTTTTGTATTTACTATCTTTTTGTTCTTAATGTCAGCAACTATTTTACAACTATTTTACAGACTTAAACCTGCCAGACCTAAAAATTTTAAAATTACAGAACTCATAGTACTGCTTCTCGACAACAGGTGGCGCTGTTCCGTATCATGATTTTAAAAATCATTTTTATTGTTACAGAGAAGACATGGAGAAAGTGAATATCAAGTTTCACGACAATGATACCGTCTCGTACCAACACAACAAGATCCTGCGTTTCGTGCCCGACATGTCGGTTGACAAGAATCAGAAGCTCGTCGTGCCTAACATCCCATTACTGGTAAGTTCTCGGAACGTTATAACCTGGGCCTTTACAACGCAAGAGTGAATACATTTAATTAGATTGGGACCAATAGAACATTATACAATGCTCCAGCTGTTTCTCGTCCCTGGCATGTGTAGACACCAGTAGAGGGAGGTTTTAGTGTGTTGTAATTTAGGCGATAGACAGACTAACCCTCGCTGACACATTCTATTGTACTTAGCATAACTTCCAAATGTGCTTCGTATTTGCAATTTTTCTCTTTTCTTCTTTTCTTATTCTCTCTTTCCTTCCAGACCGTGACCTCCTCTCTCGCTGGCTCATCCATCTTCTCAAGTTTT
Source organism: Scrobipalpa costella (assembly GCA_949820665.1). Classification (NCBI taxonomy): domain Eukaryota; kingdom Metazoa; phylum Arthropoda; class Insecta; order Lepidoptera; family Gelechiidae; genus Scrobipalpa; species Scrobipalpa costella. The sequence continues at coordinate 1,445,885 of OX463323.1, read as the reverse complement.
TCTCTCCTGTCGAGCGGGCTGGTCAGCTACCTTCAGATATCTGATAAGGATAAAGCCAAACCCTTCGTGCATATCACTGCTGAAGAACTGGTTTTTGGGTTAGTATACTGTCACATATGGAATCGGTGCTGCACCTTATCTTGCTTCTAATGCTCTATGTAAAAATATATTGACGGAATTTTAGTGTATGATCCTAAACATAGAACTGAAAGTTGTTCAGTTTTATGTTTAGGATCAATAAATATAGTGCGAAATATGAGAAAAGCCCTCAAGACACATTCTATGTTTTAAAAATTTGGACTAATGGTGTCAGTAACTTCAGTCTTCAGTCATTTTATATGGCAGGCCGTTGCCGTTATTGACCCTTAATCTAAAAGAAAAATCATACTATGTTAATTTTAATAATCATAAAAGAGATGCTTCCACGCTGGACTGGGAGCGAGAGTAAAACATAGAATGTGCCAGCTGCATTTCCTCCCGGGCATGCTGTAAAAACCAGTTAAGGGATCCGAGGGTTTCTGTGTACAGCAATATACGTACAAATCCATCTTGAATAACCCTCAAAACTTTGTCAGACGTGGCAGAACGACCCTTGTTTGGGTCGTTTCCGCTCTGCCTACCCCATTAAGCATAAAGGCATGATTATACGTATATATGTATAAAAGAGATGCCATGACTCATCATCTCCCTAGTCTTATCCCATACCTCACGTGGTCGGCTACCTAATCCAGGGGATTTAACGAGGGTAACGAGATGCCATGACTGATTTTTAATTTTACTTTCTTTTCACAGCTACGACGATCAGCTCGTCCACCTGGCCTCCATTTTCTATCCAAAAGGAAAGAGACCAAACAAACAAATGGGATTGCTTCTCGCTGTAAGTATTTACTACCTGATTTTTTTCATTCTATACATATATTCACGCCTTTATCCCTAATGGGGTAGGCAGAGCGTAAACGACCTAAACAAAGGTCGTTCCGCCACATCTGACAAAGTTTTGAGGAATATTTAAATTTGTAGGCATATTGCTGTAGTGACAGGTTGTCAGCCCATCGCCTAAATTGCAATATACTGAAACCCTCGGATCCCTTAGCTGGATTTTACAGCATGCCCGGGAGGAAAAGCAGCTGGCACATTCTATGTTTTCGCTCCCAGGCCAGCATGGAAGTATCAATTTCATAATGACATTACATTAAAAAAAATATGTCCAAGGATTATTATGATCGTCAAATAATTATTATACAAGTCAAACAAAAGTAAAATAAATAAAAACTCAACAAAATGTTTAAAAGGAAAGCAATATAAAATGTCAGCTTGTAAAATAAAAGCTGCATTATACGTATTTCTGTAAATTAATAACAAACACATTACACATCACAAGCTTATTAGTGCTTTTTTGCTTCGATTTTATTGTTAAAATAATATGCTAACAACTAGCGAATGCCCCAGGTCCAGAATTTATCAGTGAGTTTTTATTACGCCGTATATGAAAAGCCTTGTTTTTTTCATACGTCGGATATGAATAGCCTTATTTTAACTCTTATAATTTTCTCTGCATGAAAAGCCTCACACTTGTTTCTACTACTGCCCTGAAAAACTCTTTTTTCGGAGCCCTGTAATTGTAACTTGAACTGAACACTCATTATTTCTACCTTCTAATACTTTTCTTCCCTCACCAGCGTAACGGGACCCTAGACGAGGTGACAACCATCTACACAGGCCAGAAGACCATGAAACGGTTCGGGTATCTGGATAAAGTGGACGGCATGGACCATCTGAAACATTGGAAGCACAGACCCTGCAATGATATTAGGTAAGTTTATTATTTTTTTCTCAACATCTTTAAAAAATATATTCCATACTAGACTGGGAGTTTTAGAAAAACATAGAATATGCCAGATTCTTCTCTTCCTAGTCATGCTGTAAAATACAGCTAAGGGATTCGAGTATTTAAACTATCTGAAATAAATAACTCTCAAAACGGACGACGTGGCATATCAACCTTTGTTTAGGTCGTTAACGCTCTGCCTTCCCCTTCCGAATAAAGGCATGATTATACGTATCTAACATTTTCCTATTTCCTCAGGGCTTCTGAAGGTTCATTCTTCCCTCCGCGCGAAGCCACGGGCCAGGATATCGTCCATATATACGACAAGGACCTCTGCCGGATCCTGCCGCTGCAGTACAGACATGATGTTTATAAAGATGGTAAGTAAAAGTACTTCTTTTTCTTTTTACTGATTGGATTTTATGAGTACACGTACGACCCGATGTACCCTGGTGTCAGAGTTTATTGAAATTGCCTATCAGTAACAGTTAGTAGACTTCTGACATGGTTTGTGTAACGACCACTATTAAAAATACCGGCGGTTCTTAACGTACCTTTCGAAGCTTGGAATACTTTGTCTTACAGGCAATCAGATGAGTCAGCCTGAAATGTCCTTACCAAAGTGGCCAGCAGTTTATCTTATTTGACTATTGGATAAACGGCGCTACTAATTTAATGGAATTTCATTTTCTCTCCCATAGGCATCAAGACAGGCATGTACACACCACCAGAGAACACCTTCGAATCAGCCGACAAGAACGACGACAACAAGTGTTACTGTGAGAACGAAAAATGCGCGCCTAGAGGATTGCAGAACATCAGTCCGTGTCAATATTGTAAGTACCTACATACTCTGGCCAAGTTCTACCTACAAATTCCCGTAGCGCCTGAAGACATAAAAATATTAAACACGACGCCATCTGGCCCGTACGAATTTTTCTATATTCCCTTCGGGCTATGGAATGCTAGAAAGACCTTTCAGAGATTCATCGGCTTTGCATGCGTGTATGTTTGAAAGGTTAAATGCAGTGTTTCCAAGAGGTTTTTATGAAAACGCAGGTAAAAATCAGTCAACATACTTTTTAAAATATTTGCTATATCACTTTATACTTTTGATATCTACTGGCTAAAACACTGATTTCTTTTTCTCTTCCAGTTGCACCAGTATTCCTCTCTTTCCCTCACTTCTTGGACGCGGATCCAGCTCTGCTGGGGCCATTTGAAGGTCTCAAGCCTATTCGAGAGAAGCACCAGACCTACTTCATGATTCAACCGGTAAGATCGTCCATCTGGTTCCTTCCATGCTGGCCTGGGAGCAAGAGAAAATCATAGAATGTGCCAGCTGCATTTCCTCCCGGGCATGCTGTAAAAACCAGCTAAGGGATCCGAGGGTTTCAGTATATTGCAATTTAGGCGATAGTCTGACCACCTGTCACTATGGCAATATACCTACAAATCTATCATAAATAACCCTCAAAACCTTGTCAGACGTGGCGAAACGACCTTTGTTTACGCTCTGCCTACCCCGTTAGGGATAAAGGCGTGATTATATTTGTGTATGTATGTATATAGATCATCCATCAGTGAACTACACATTTTTCACCAAACGACTATTAGTATTTGGTTGATTATGAACTGCCTTCCTGCCCTTTGATGATCTGAAATCAAACTTACTTAATAGTGTTTACTATCTACTAACTTAGTACTTTTATCTCACCACAGAAAATCGGCGTCCCACTAGAAGGCTTTGTTCGCGTGCAACTGAACTTGCGAGTAACCCGGGCTCCCAACGTACGCGTCAACAATATACATAAGTTCCCTGATACGATGTTCCCTGTTATGTGGCTTGAAGAGGTAAGACTTTTTCTTTTTCATTTTTATTCTTTTTCTTTCTTTCTTTTTATGATTCATCATTCGCTTGCCCGTATCCCATTTACTTGTGGTCGGCGCGCTATGTTTTCTTCTTCCATTCAGCTGTCAGCCGTTAGTTCAACACCCACACCTGTTTTAGACATATCATCTTTCACGAAATCCATCCACCTTTTCTTTGGTCGTCCTCCCCATGATATCCATTCACATTCAAATTCATTACCCTTTTGCCTATATGACTTTCATCCCTCCGCATAACATGGCCATACCACGCAAGGCGATTTAATCTTACTTTGTTGGTAATGGGCGCAACTTTCAAACTTCCTCTTATGTACTCATTCCTTATCTTATCTATTCTTGTTACTCTGACTATAATCCTTTATTTTTTTTTTCATTTATTGATGCACCGCACCTATCATTATCTAACCGAAACTCTTTCTTCCAGGGTATCCACGAAGTTACACCTTCAATCTGGCGCTGGATTTTCGCTGGTACCACCGTCGCCCCGATCCTCGGTCCCGTCCTCACGTACGGCATGGTGGTCTTCGGCCTTTCCATCCTCGCCTACATCTTCGTCAAGTCCTACAAGTCCCTCGTCATCGGACAGAACTCCATTGAGATCGTCGAAATCGGCAGAGAGACCATCAGACGTGGTTCCACCATGATCATCAATGGTTCCCACAAGCTTATGCCTTCGAAGGAAACGTCATATCAACCTTTGAGTCAAGGTGATACTCCGCAGAATGTTGATAAGGAATTCAACTTTGTGAGAAGACCAGATATAAGTCAGAGTTTAGACGAGTTGACAGATAATTTTAGAAATGACTTTGTGAAGTCAGAGTTTGATTTCGCAGAGACAGACAGGGAGTCGTTAATTCATTCAAATAACTCGTTCATTTTATCAGAAGTAAGACGGTGTAGTATGCTCAATTTAAGGGATTTTGATAATTGATATGTTATTCGTTGGTGTTAGGGTTTTATACAGTCGTAATTTAAGTGCTAATAGTTCTGAGGAAATACTAGTTAGCGCATTATACAGGGTCTCACTTCATAATTGAGATTTCTTTAAAAAAAACTTAAAAGAGATTTCTAAAGAAATCTGAATTATGATGTTATAAACACTGTATTTGAGACACACGACCTTAAAAACGGTGAAGTAATTAAATATTGGATGTGTACATGAAAATTAAAATTTCTTGGTAGTATTTCTTGACTGACTATTTTGTATGAAAAATATACATTTTCATGAATACACTGTATATATTACGCGGTTTTTATTTGTTGTTATTTTCAGTCATTTTTCTGAAACCCGTAACATTTTTAAATTCTAAAATGTTTTGTCAGAAATGAAGTAATTTCTGACACTTTTATTTTATTGTTTAATTAAAGATAAAATATTATTCTGTAGAAAAGGTTTTCAACAAATAAACGACTAGATTTGATTTTTCTTATATACAGGGTGATAATTTTGAGTGGTAGAAAAATATATTTTTTGTAATTCCCTGATATAATAAATATCTTTTTTATTTTTATTCTGTATACTTACGATAAAACTTTATGTAAAGGTTGTTTTACCGACTGAAGGGCATGATTCTTATAAAGTAGGGATCAATTTAGTTTTAAAAAAATTTGCTCACCATTTATAGAATTATTTAACGACTGAAAATGTATTTGAAGATTTTTAACGCAAGCGGGACCCTAAAATCTTCCATTTTCTATTTTAATTTTAATTATTTTCTTAAAATACCTATAATTTATTTTCGTTTCCGACTGCGTTGAGACATTTTTAAATTTATTTTCAGGGTTTTTAGTGATAAGAGTAGGTACTTTTTCAAAATATGTAATTATATTTTATTACTTCTAGACTCCTTATAAATATTATAGACTGAAGATATTTTATTTTGGTGGGGCATCCGTCTTCCCTAACTTTTCATTCAGAAAATATAAAATACAATTAAAATGGGTCGGATTGAAGTCCTTTCGAACAATCGAAAGTTACTGTTCATGATAGTTACCAATAATGATTTTAAATTTGTTAATCTCATATTATTTCAAATGAGGTGAACAGTGCACTCACTAATATGCTATTACTAAACTATTGAATTTGTTTTCTATAAAAAAATAAATGTTTCTTCATTATTAAAATCAATTACATATAAAAAAACTATCGCTAGTCGAAATTTCGTGAAATAGTTAAGCACATCTGTGTCATTGTTTCAATTAGTTTTTACAAATTTTCGGGATGAAAGGATGAAAGTAACTTTTAAAAAAAAATACGTTAATTTATTTATAAGCATGCTGGTCTGGGAGCGAGAGAAAAACATAGAATGTGCCAGCTGCATTTCCTCCCGGGCATGCTGTAAAATCCAGCTAAGGGATTCGAGGGTTTCAGTATATTGTAATTTAGGCGATGGGCTGACAACCTGTCACTACAGCAATATACTTAGAATTCTATCTTAAATAACCCTCAAAACTTTGTCAGACGTGGCGGGACGACCTTTGTTTGGGTCGTTTGCGCTCTGCCTACCCCATTAGGGATAAAGGCGTGATTATATGTATGTATGTATGTTATTTATAAGCAACTGTAATAAAATCAACTTTTTAACTAGGGATGGGTCTAGCGGTACCGCTTATGGGATTATAAGGAAAGTGGGATAATATTTTAAATATATGTAATTTTTTTATTTACTTTTTATCTATTACTACTTTCTCTTAAAATGAACAGTTGTTGTTCAATTTCTTTCTTGCCAATAGGAACAAAAATGTACCGACTACGCAACTCTATTTTTCTTTTAAAATTATTTTAAATTAGAAATTGATCAAAATGAGTAATCTTATTTTAAATATTAGACTTGGTAGACTAGTCTTAATTATATAAAAGTTTGTACAAAAATATTTATGTACATTAATGTTGAAAAAAATATTTGACTCCCAGTTTATATGTACATATCCTATAATTGAAAATAGGTACATATGTGATATTTGTAGAATAAGTACGAGTATAGGAAAAATACACTTTTAGGGAATCAAAAAATCAAATGTTAAAGTATTTTTGCCAAAATTATCGATAAATTAAAGGAAATTATGTGCCTTTAGACGATAATAAAATACATATCTTTAAATTTATTTTTATACGAATTGGTTCTGTTATCAAAATTCTGATATCTTTAAAATGGCTCAAAAAAAGCTTTAATATGTGAAGACTTTTATATACCTAATTATAAAATCCTAAAAGATAAAACGATAAAAACGCTCGAATATCAAATATTTTAACCTTAAAAATAATTATAGAATACCAAATATTATAAGCATATTTTTATCAAATATTTTAATATCGGTGTACCATTAAGTAATGGTAGCTAGATTTGGAATCGTAATTCCATTTAAAATACGTATATGTATTTGGAATGCCAAAATGTTGGCTTATAAGAAGGACTTCTGAAAAAGATTTTAAAAAACTGTTATTCAATTTTTTTACATCAATTTCAGATCATCCTATAAATTACTGAAAGATAAACGGTATATTAACGAGAACATTCCATTTTGTATATTATTTTAAGGGTTGAATAAGGACTATTTTTATATGAAATTAATTAATAAGATGTAAATATTAGGTTTAAGCTATAAGTTTTTGTAATGATGAAATAATATGGTGAAACATTTAAATTGTGTTTATTAATTTTACCAATATCCCTTTACCCCATCCCTTTCAGCGTATTATTTAAGACAATATCATATAAAGAAAATATTCTTAGTTTAAACGAAAAAATCTTTATATTGGAAAAAGTCCTAAATGGAAACGAAAAAGTGGAATATCATTACATAAAAAATAATAGTGAAAAAAAACACTGTTTCTATTATTTAACTCCACCCCGAGTGTCCCCGGAACATAATTTAATTTATTTAATGGATTTTATCTTACTTATTTAAAAATATACTTTTAAACAAGCCCAACATATTTGATGTGTATTTATTTTATGTGCATCTGCAATCAGTGTTCTTTTTTTTAACTTTTAGTAAAAGTAGAGATATTTATGGGAAATATTGTAAAAAATAATAAAAACCGAATGCATGGGGCCACTAATTTCTAAAACTTGAGTTTTAGAAAGTTTTAGAATTTTAGAAATTTGTAACCCCATGCATAAAGTTTTTACTATATTTCCCATAAATATCTCTAAAAAAAACACTCAATGCAGATGCACATTTTATTTTAAGGTAGAAATAAGGATAATTAACTCCATGCTGGAATGGTATCGAGAGAAAAACATAGAATGTGCCAACTGCATTTCCTCCCGCACATGCTGTAAAATTCAGCTAAGGGATCCGAGGGTTTCAGTATATTGCAATTTAGGCGATAGTTTGACAACTTGTCTGTAGAGCAATATACCTACAAATCTATCTTAAATAACCCTCAAAACTTTGTCAGACGTAGCGGAACGACCTTTGTCTAGGTCGTTCACGCTCTGCCTACCATTTGGGATAAAGGCATGATTATATATGTATGTGTGTAGATATAAGGATTAATTAAAAAACTAAATATCTGAGCCTAAAGTATTTTATTTGACTAGCAAAATATTATGCTGCATTATGGTAATTAGTATGTATACGCAACTTGAAATATAGGGTCTTAACTTACCAATACGAAGCATTATAAAAAATCCCTATTTTTATTTTAAGCATTGGTAAATTTAGACCCAGAATAATGTTTAATTGCACTAAAATTACTTATAAAATATGGAAGCATTTATTTTATTAAAATTATTAATTTATATATATCAATAATTCTCATTCTGTAGGTTATTGATGAGTAGCAATAGAGCTAAATACGGTGCTTTTGAAATACAATTTCTATAATTAATTTATATTTTAAAGTATAAAAATAACAGTTCGCCAAAACAACAGATGTTGATAAGTCTAATATAAAGTACAAATATTATTATTAAATAATTATATAAATAAATATTAATGCAGTAAATTTTAGTGCAAATACACATGAAGTCTTATCAATTATGAAGCACAGATCGTTACGACTATAGTATACTAGAAATTGGACATTTTCTCTATTAATCGTATTTTCATGTCTTAAAATATACAATAATATACAGGCTTCACTTTAACTCGAACGTACTGGAATGTTGTAACTAGTATTATATAAACGACACTCATTTCAAACTCAAAATCATTATTGCATGATTTTAAACAATCAAAAATGTTTGGTTGAGAAATATTGCAGTATTGAAGAATAAGTGTTAAATTTAGGATGTAACAGAAACATATTTTGTTTTAATTATCGTAGTTACCAAATGTACATTCGAGTCATTAATATTAACGTCCTGTAGACAGTAAAAAAAGTTCAGACCAAGCCCTACCGTATAGTAAAAAATATTGGCATTTTATTCAAATTCCTTTTCGGACAATTGTACTAAATCCTTAAAAAAAACAATTTATCTTTTTTTTTTTCTAGCAATATCTTTGCTTTTTACGTTTTAAAAATAAGCTGTCAATAAAATGATTTAATCGATACAGTTATTTTTTTATTAATTAATATTTAGTACAATCGTACAAAAAGTCAAAATACGTTTAAAATTACAATTTTACACTACTAATAGGTACAAGTACATGTAGTAATATTAATACTTATTTATAATAATATAAAAAAATCTTTTTCACCTTTCCATATTACGTATATCCGTTGCAAATTTAGCAGACATCACTGGCTTGAGTAGATTCTAAATATGGCGACCAGCTTTGTATATATTTTCTAATACTTCGGTATTTTATTTTTATACAAAAATTACGGCACTTAAAATCTTTTAAATAGGTTTTCAAATATATTTATATAATAGGTTTTTAAGATACTTTTCAATTTTGCATTTTAAGAATCTGACACTAAAATAAATGAAAACTTTTAATGTATATTTTTTGTTTTCTGACGATGATTTTAAGATATTTTAATTCCTTTTCATTCAAGTCACCACAATTTAGAATCATACTAAATATAGAACCACATCAAAGAAAATTCTTAATGTTTTCATGAATGTGGTTTAAATCAGCCTCTATTCCTACTTTTAAAACTACTCAGTAATTTGACATAAACTTTCACTAAAAATAATAATAATACTTTTTTCAGTAGAAAATTTTGTCAAATTCAGTAAAATAAATTTTCAAATAATAATATTACACCTAAATCTAATATTTTATGTTTAATACTTCTGACGTATACAATTTTGAATCGAACAGTTTATTTTTTTGAGTATACATATTACAGAAATCGTATATTTAGGTCGTATATAATCGTTTTTAAAATTTTACAATACAATTATTCTAACATTGGAAGTTTCTTTTATTTAAAAAGAAATCTCTAATTACTACTAGCGTAACAATTGAAAAAGCTACAATTTTTTAAACAGCCCCAATTTGCCAATGTTAAAATAATATTACTGCTTTCTTATGATATTTTATCTTTAAATCTAATATGGCTGCCTTTAAAAACATAATTTAATAATGAGTATACTTTAAAAACTTATTTTTTTACAATTTAATTAAATAAATACAGTTTTTCTGTGGACGGTTTTCTATAGTTTTTTGTGGTTTAGTTTTATACTTATCTCTATTTCATTTGTGTTCAGTCAGCGAATGGGAACAAAAACAAATTTGAGAAATGGAAATTAAATGTTTTTAACTCACAACCTGGTATTCAAAATTGACAAACCTTGTTTTAAAAAAAATCTTTGTATGTAAATCACCAGAGCAAAACAACACCTAATACGCTATTTTGATTAAAAATTTCGAGGAAACGAAGATATATTTTTAAACCTAAAATAACGAATAGTAAAAGATTTTTAATTTACATAGTGAGGTATGTATTACGTATACAATGTTTTCTATACTAAAAGACGAAATACTGGACCATTTCTCACGGGGTCGGCTTCCTAATCTAGGAGATTGAACGAGGTTACTGTTTAATCAAACACAATGAATTATAAAACGGAAACTATTTGAGATATCAACTTCTCTGTAAGAGATGAAGAAAATGTTGATTGTCTTAAGGAAAAAAAATACCTATCAAATATACTTATTTTAATTCAATTATTATATTCAGTTTGTGCAATATAAATTTAAATTAATTTGTTTTAAATATGTGCAAAAAAATCTATTTTCATTTGTTTTTTTTATGTATATAAATAGTCCCAGAGAAATGTCCAGTATTCAGTACAAAAATTCACTAAAAATTATGGTATACCGTTCGTATAATATGTCTTTTTTCATAATATTATAACATTTTTGTGACATGGAAGATTGTCATGAATGAAATGATTTCGATTTTTTTGTCAGATATTTTCAATAGCTAAGAAAAAAAATCAACGTTTTTTTCATGGCTACCAAAAATATGTAAGTATATTATTTTATAGGTTTCAAAGTTATGTACTTGTAAAGTACTAAAAGGCAAAGGCAACATCCGCAAAACACTTTAAATCAGGCTCTCAGTTGATTCGAGTGTGACGTTATATTTTTTTCTTCTTCTTTCTCTTAGGTATTTATTTATCAGCCCTTATTCAAAGGGTAGCACGGCTCCTGCATTTTATTTTCATCACTTTCTGACTTAGAAAAAAAAAACAAAATGGCTGTCGGTATAGCAAAAAACAAGTGCCCTCTTAACTGCTTTGCGTTTTTTCATACGGCCTTTACTAAGCTTTTTGAAAATTTTCATTGCAGAACACAATCACATTATTGTATCGAACTTGACATGAGAGAGGTGGTAAATTCGCAAAATGTCGCTTGGTCGTGAAATGTCCCTTTCGTAAAATGTCACATTCGCGTCTTTTCTTTAGCTGCCCACTTTATGAACTAAATCAATCAAAAAAGGGCTATTTTGCGAAGGGTACATGTCACGTTTGTTCCTTTTTATTTCTGTTGTATGTGTTTCTTTGTGCAATATTTTTTTTTGTATTGTATTGTATTGTACATTATGCGAAAGAGACGTTTTGAGAAAGTGTCATTTTGCGACAAAGAGACATTTTGCGAAAGGGACATTCTGCGAAATAACAAGAGAGGTTCTAATGCATGACCTGGGCATGCGGGAAGTCCTCGTCTGGAGACCGTTCACCGTCACCGTCTGCCGTATCCTGGACATCATCAGCGTCCTCCTGGTCTTCGTCTTCTGAGGAGGAGAGTAGACCTGGGGAAAGGTAACACCAGTTTAGTAATCCTGAATATTTTTAACTGGTCTTTTTCTTCGAGTTTAATTTAGCTGATAGCAAATTAACACATGAAGTGAGCATAGAGCATGCTTCCTTATTTTACGTCAAATAAGCAGTCTTATGTCAGTTTAGGAATGTCAAAATCATGTGTTTATTTGCTATCCTGTTCTTATGACAAAATTAAGAAAGTGAAAGCACTAGCTAAAAAAATAAATTAGGATTATGTCGCGTGAATCTACGCTATTGCCTCCAAGTCACAGAATATATAATATTGTTTGGGCTTAGGGCTCTTATGTCCTCTCTGTGTGAATTGTACCCGCAAGGAGTCGTATTTCTGAACCGCTCGTATGAAAACTGTAAACGCATACGAAAATCATTTGTGTACGAAATCAAATTCTATCATACACGATTTTACGTATTTTTGAAGCAGTAGAAATCTGTGTTGCCAATTAAGTCCAATCCCATAAATTGTTTTCGTTCTACGCAGAAATACACCTACTATACCACCACTACCACTAACAAAAATCATTGATTTGAAAAACCGGAAATGAATCACAGAGAAAGGGAACGTAAATTCAAGTTAATTAAAAAGTTAATGTGTCACTTGTCAAATGATTGTCTGTGTCACTGGCATGATCATAGACTACTTTTAAATATCTTATTAGATATATTGAAATTCATGATATCAAATTATAATTTTCTATCGGTATCGGATAGGTATTTGTTTCATTTTTATTTATTTAGTGTTTTCCTATTAATTATCTTTTTCTATACTCATCATCCTTTCTTTATAATAACATCTTATTATATGCTTTGTTTTGTTGTTGTTGTCTTGTGCAGTTGCATATCAATGTTATTTGTTTTAGGTGATCCTGACTTGATCCTCTCCTGCTGTCAAAATGATTCTACCAAACAGACTCTTGTATCTTGAGTAGTTTGAGTGATTTACTACTCGTTGTAGGCGAAATACGTCTCTCCAAAATATAGAGATGTAAAGCCATTGAACAAAAAAATAGACTACTTAGATTTCGAGTGGTAGAGAATAAAACGAGTGGTTTAGAGCACTCGTTGCAGAGTCGCATATAATAATAATAATACGTATGAGTAGTCAAAAATAGTGATTTTGAGATTTCGTATGCGAATTCGGATACGAGCGGTTCAAAAATACGCCTCTTGGTATTTTTCTTCGAGTTTAATGAAAAATAAACCGTTCACCATAGTAAATATTTGGTCAGAGAATTGGCAAATATTTATATGTTCAACAAACTTAATATTTTGATCAGAGAAATTAATAATTGTCCAAAAAACACCCCATGGATTTGCTTCTTCTTCTTCTGTCGAGTGGGTATCGAGTCTATGGACCCGATGAACCCTGGTGTCAGTAGCACAACTATCAGGCCTCTGACATGGTTTGAGTAACGACCACTATCAAAGACAGCGACCGGGACCGACGGCTTAACGTGCCCTCCGAAGCACGAAATCTTTTTCTTTTTCGGACAATCAGGTGATTCAGCCTGCAATGTCCTAACCAAACTGGGGAAAAATTCACAAAGTGATAAATTCTCAAATATCAACTTTGTGTTTCCCCCCTGGGAATCGAACCCAGGACCTCCGGATCAGGCGTTCATGCCACTAGCCACTAGACCACGGAGGCAGTTACTAGACCACGGAGGCAGTTATGGATTTGCTAAACAATCAGTATTTCTGATGACCAATTTGTTGGCAAATTTTTTTAACTGTTGAGTCATTAAAATTAATAAAACAGATGGTATAAAGAAAAACGCCCAAATGTAGGGTTTGAAAACTAAACAACTTTTCCCAAAGAAAGTAATTACATACATACATACATATAATCACGCCTTTATCCCTAATGGGGCAGAGCGTAAACGACATAAACAAAGGCCGTTCCGCCACGTCTGACAAAGTTTTGAGGGTTATTTAAGGTAGATTTATAGTAACATTGCTGTAGTGACAGGTTGTCAGCCCATCGCCTAAATAGCAATAAACAGAAACCCTCGGATCCCTTAGCTCGTTTTTACAGCATGGGACAAAATGCAGCTGGCACATTGTATGTTTTCCTCTCGCTCCCAGTCCAGCATGGAAAAACGTAATTCGGGATATAAAAATACATACAAAATTACTTGAGTCGCTCGAATTTTTTTAAATATTTTGACCTGTGTTCCTTGGGAAAAGTTCAGTTTCACATGCTAAAAGCTTGGTCAGCAATTTTTTTTACACCTTGTATTTCAACCGTTCCTTCCACGCTGGACCCAGTCAGCGAGAGAAAAACATAGAATGTGCCAGCTGCATTTCCTTCCGGGCATGCTGTAAAAACCAGCTAAGAGATCCGAGGGTGTCTGTATATTGCAATTTAGGCGATGACCTGACAAGCTGTCACTACAGCATTATAATTTAAAACCGACAAATCTATCTTGAGTGACCCTCAAAACTTTGTCAGATGTGGCGGAACGATCTTTTTTATGTCGTTTACGCTCTGCCTACCCCATTAAGAATAAAAGCGTGATTATATGTATGTATAATATTCATACCTGCAGAGAACTGTGGGTTAGACAGTGCGTCGGACCAATACCTCTTGCTTATTGACGAGCCATTCTTACTCTTCTTACCACCTGTGGACAAATTGCTCGATTATAAACAAAAAAGTGAAAGAGATAGGGTTCCGTGCTTCGGAGGGCACGTTAAGCCAACGGTCCCGGTCTTTGATAGTGGTCGTTACTCAAACCACATCAGCGGCCTAATAGATGTGCTACTAGGCGGTTTGAAAACTCTGACACCAGGGTTCATTAGTCCATTTCTCGATAGTTCAATCGACAATTTAAGTTTTTTAATGTTTATAATTTGACCTTTGAAAATTTGAAAACTTATATGACCTTGGGTTCTTGTGATCTTGAACTTAAGGCTCGTTTTTATAAAGCGATTTTATTTTATTTTATTATTCTATTGTGAATACAATAAATTTATCACTATTCAGTATAGATGTATTATACACAGATTGAGAGTAATATTAAGCATAGGTTTGACAGGCCATATTGTACTGAAATGAAATTTCTGATACGAACTCAAACTATCTGTCATTCTCAAGTGCTATTTATCAATACGGGCCTAAGTGTCTCTGACGGAGGCAGCGAATTTCAGTTCGTATCAGAAATGTACAGTACAAATGGGCCTGTCAAATCCATACTTAATACTTGTCTCAAGTTTGAGATCGCTTCGTAAATACGGGCCTAAGTGAACTTCATCTCACCAGGTTTATCAGCGCAATCCAGCATCGGTTGCAAGATGCGACGCCTCGCGTTGATGAACCAATTGTTGACCTGTAGGAGAGTCAGCCGGGTTTGGGCGGCCAGAGTGCGCTTTTCTTCTTCGGTGGGGTATGGGTGCTGGGGAACAAAGAAATTAATTAATGAAGACCTTTTGAACCTATTGTACTGAGCAAAAACATGTATCTCTGTACTGCACATATTACATACATACATACATATAATCACGCCTCTATCCCAAATCGGGTAGGCAGAGCGTAAACGACCTAAATAAAGGTCGTTCCGCCACGTCTGACACAGTTTTGAGGGTTATTTAAGATAGATTTGTAGTATATTGCTGTAGTGACAGGTTGTCAGCCCATTGCCTAAATTACAATATACTGAAACCCTCATATCCCTTAGCTGGTTTTTACAGCATGCCCGGAAGGAAATGCAGCTGGCACATTCTACGTTTTTCTGGCGCTCCCAGTCCAGCATGGAAGAAACTGCACATATTTGTTCCTTTAAATAACTTTATTGGTGAAAACCTGTAATTGGCTTTCTGTCTTGTATTAATTTTAAGTATTCTTATATTAATAGCTGTTGGTTTTCCTCGAAATACAAAAAAACTTATTAACTTAAACTTGAACTCTAATTTATTTATTTTAAAAAAAAAACAATGCAGGTTTACAGTACATAACCAAACTCCCACATACCTGTACATCACCCTAATACATACATACATATATTCACGCCTATATTCCTAATGGGGTAGGCAGAGCGTAAACGTCCTAAACAAAGGTCGTTTCACCACGTCTGACAAAGCTTTAAGGATTATTTAAGATAGATTTGAAGATATATTGCTTAGGGACAGGTTGTCAGCCCATCGCCTAAATTACAATATACTGAAACCCTCGAAAATCACCCTAATATGTAAGGATATAGGCGTGATTTTATGTATGTATGAACTCATGTGTATGTAGAACTTATGTGACCTTATGCAGGGTGTAACAGGCAGGCATCTTCTCGCAAACTGATAGACAGTTCATTCAACATTGAATAACTTACAGAAATAAATTGTCACACACCTCGATTGCCGCTCCCCACATCTTCGAGTGACCTTGAGTATAATTTTGTGTACTTTAGTGACTTTTTGTGACCTTCAGTGACCTTTTGTGACCTTCAGTGAATTTTAGTAAAGTTTCGTAACATTACTTACCACAAGATTCTGGAACTACCACGCTCGCTTGACTTGTGTGGCGTGTCAGGGTAGCACACCTCAACTACCGGCCCCCACATCATCGACACCCATTGAAAAGGTACTTCAGTGACCTTCACCTTTAGTGAGCATTCGTTTTATCTTTAGTGACTTTACGTGACCTTTAGATACATCCAGTGACCTTTTGTGGCCTTTAGTTACCTTCAGTGATCTTTTGTGACCCTCCGTGACCTTGAGTGACCTTCAGTGACCTTTGGTAACTTAGTAAAGTTTAGTGACCTTTCTTACATTACTTACCACAAGATGCTGGAACAGCCATGCCCGCATGACCTGCGTGGCGTGTCGGGGCAGCACCCCTCTTTTGTCGCCCCCCGCGTCATCGACGCCCATTGATCTTGACCTTCAGAGACCTTGTGTGACCTTGAGTGACCTTTAGTGACTTTCAGTTACTTTTAGAAATATTAAGTGACTTTAGTGACCTTAAAAAAAACCTCGTACTCAATCACTTGCTAATAATATTGACATTAACTTACTTAATAATCATTTCTCGTCTTCGGCTGCAATGGATAGCGCCACTAAATTTAATACATTGAATCGTCTTTCCATGCTGCCTACTCCTAGTTTTCCATTTTTTTCTTTTCACGCAATCACCGCTTGTGATGTTATGAAGAACGTGCATGCCATTTCTTCGAATGCCATTGGAAGTGACTGTATTAGTCGTTCTATGATCGTTCCTCTCCTCGATATCCTTTCTCCAGTTATTGCCAAAATCCTAAACAAATCCTTATCTTCCGGTGTGTTTCCATCCGCATGGAAAGAAGCACAAGTCATTCCTTTACCAAAAAAACCTAATCCTAATTCTCCTTCGGACTTCCGTCCCATTTCCATCCTACCATTCCTCTCTAAGGTCCTTGAAAGGTTGGTTCATCAACAACTTACATCATTCCTATCCGCAAATAACCTGTTGAACCCCTTTCAATCCGGTTTTTGCCCTGGTCATAGCACGACTACTGCGTTGGTTAATATCTCTGACGATATTCGTCTTGGCATGGAAAATCAGAAGCTAACAGTTTTAACGTTACTAGATTTCAGTAACGCATTTAGCACTGTAGACTATGATATTCTCCTCTCTATCTTGCGTTCTCATAACATATCTCCAACCGTGGTTGACTGGTTTCACACTTACCTGTATGGGCGCCGACAGCGCATACGCATTGAAGACTCCTTCTCTGCGTGGTGTGACATATCTGCCGGCGTACCGCAGGGTGGCGTCCTGTCACCTCTTCTCTTTTCAATTTTCATTAATTCTATAACCCTCCCACTTACTTCTTCCTATCATTTGTATGCAGACGATTTACAGATTTATACACAAGCGTCACTCTCTGGCCTTCCGCGCGCAATTGAGATTACTAACAGAGACCTGAATTGTATCGCAGATTGGAGTCGTTGTTATGGTTTGAAGGTGAATCCTACCAAAACCCAGTCCATAATAATTGGCAGTCATTGGTACGTTTCACGAATTGACCATAACCTCTTACCACAAATTATTTTTGACGGTACCCCAGTACCCTTCAGTGATAAAGTTAAAAACCTAGGCGTTATTTTTGACGATTGCTTTTCGTGGAAGCCTCATGTTTCGGAGGTAAGCAGGAAGGTGTTTTCCGCGTACGGTTCGCTTAAACGGCTCAGGAATCTTTTGCCAACCAAAACAAAAATCTCCTTGGCACACTCTCTCCTTCTCCCGATACTGGATTATGCAGACGTTTCCTATCCTGACCTATCTGTTGTACTGCTAAACAAACTCGAACGTCTGCAGAATCTTTGTATTCGGTTCATATTTGGTCTGCGGAAGTATGACCACGTATCTGCCCATAGATTCAAGCTTCAATGGTTGCCAATATCCCGTAGGAGGGACTGCCATATCCTTTCCCTTTTATACTCCGTCCTGTCCAATCCCAATTCCCCTCCTTACCTTAAGGACCGATTTACTTTTCATTCCTCAACTCTGGCGCGTAATTTGCGCTCCAGCAACAGTTTAACTTTAAACTTACCCTCCCACAAGACGGACTTCTTCGGAAAATCGTTTACGGTCCGAGCAGTCAAATTGTGGAATTCCCTTCCCGAAAACGTTCGACGAGCACCGTCTATTGAGACATTTAAAGAGCGAACAAGAAAGTTCTTCTTAGAGAATAATAATTAGTTATTTATCCTATCTCCCATTAGCATAATATGTATTAGTTTATTATAAATATATATATATTAGTTTATTTTATTTATGTATTTATTTAAGTAGTAGTATTTATATTGTTTAAGTATTAAGATTAACTTAGTATGCACTATCCCGCTATCTGCTATGTAGTATCCTACTACCCAAAGGTTGCCTGGTAGAAATTGCTGCTTTAGCAATAAGGCCGCCTATATTGTACTGTTTTGTTCCTTACTTTTCTGCTGTATGTATTTGTGTTTCTTTGTGCAATAAAGAATCTTGTATTGTATTGTATTGTACCTTTCTTACATTACTTACCACAAGATGCAGGAACACAAGATGCTGGAACAACCACGCTCGCATGACCTGCGTAGCATGCCCGGGCAGCACTCCTCGTTTGTCATCCCCCACGTCATCAACGCCCATTGATCTTGACCTTGAGTGACTTTCAGTGACCTTCAGTGACCTTGAGTGACCTTCAGTGACCTTGACTGACCTCCAGTGACCTTTAGTGACTTAGTAAAGTTTAGTGACCTTTCTTACATTACTTACCACAAGATGCTGGAACAGCCACGCTCGCATGACCTGCGTGGCGTGTCGGGGCAGGACTCCTCGTTTGTCGCCCCCCGCGTCGTCGTCGCCCGGCTGGGGGGGCGGCGAGCCCGATACGGATGAGCACGAGTTTGAGTTTGTGCCTGGGGAGAAAACACGAAAGGTATTAGAAATTCCTTTTTTTTATTCAAAGTGTATAAAAGGAAATTATTAACCTTAAGACAAAATATGGTTAACTGTCATTCAGGAGTCGTATTTCTGAACCACTCGTATGAAAACTAAAAACGCATACTATAATTATTCGTGTACGAAATCGAATTCTATTACACACGATTTTACGTATTTTTGAAGCAGTAGAAATCTGTGTTGCCAATAAACTCTTATCCCATAAATTGTTTTCGTTCTACGCAGAAATATACCTACTATACCACCACTGACTGCCACTAACAAAAATCGTTTATTTTAAAAACCGGAAATGAATCGTAGAGAAACGGAACGTAAATTCAAGTAAATTAAAAAGTTGAAGTATCACTTGTCAAATGATTGTCTGTGTCACTGTCAGATCATAGACTACTTATGTTTCGAGTAGTAGAAACGAAAACGAGTGGTTTGCACCACTCGTTGCAGAGTCGTATACGTATGAATATTCAAAAAAAGTGATTTTGGGACTTCGTATGCGAATGTTGCTTTTTCGTAGGCGAATTCGGATACGAGCTGTTCAAAAATACGAAAACGCATACGAAAATCATTCGTGTACAAAAGAAAAATTGGCTTTTCCATACAAATTGTCTGATCGAGGTTTACATTGTTTATGGAAAAGCTTTTCTTTTTTTACTTCCTGAAATAAATTCCTGGTGGAAGTTGTTCAGTGTCGTTGACTGAGCAACCCCTATCAGTTTGCGGGACGCTGTCCCTTACACCTGGCATTAACAGGCATTTTTTTTATGAGTGAAACTAAAACACATAACGTTTTGAAAATATTTGTTAACTTAACAGTTAATCTAACTTAGAAAAACAAATGTAATCCCCAACACCCATGTACAAATACTTTTAGAATATTAAGCATTATTTTCACTGGGAGCGAAAGAAAAACATAGAATGTTCTAGCTGCCCTTCCTCTCAGGCATGCTGTAGAAGTCAGCAAGGATTCGAGGGTCGCAGTGTATTGTAGTTTAGGCGATGGGCTGACAACCTGTCACTATAGCGATACACATTACCATCTAGAATTGCCCTCAATAATCGTCAGACGTGGCGTAAAAGCTTTCACTAAGCGATCTACGCTCTGCCTACCCCGTAAGGGAAAAAGGCGTGAATTTATGTATGTATTTTTCATTGTAATATATTTATATTTTATTTGTGACATAGATATATTTTTGCTTCTAAACAGACGCGCTTGTGACTTTTTAAATCTGTTCTTTTTTTTTTTTAAATGTTATATACTAATAATGTTATATACTAATATTATGTTATAGGCCTGTCTATTCTCGACCAAATTGAGTCCCTTCAATCTAGCTCCCACTTTCCGAAATGTATCCGTTCCAATTTCCGATCACCTCGAACTTCTTGGTATGAGCCTTACGTCGGACCTGAACTTTGGACGATATATAGAATCCTTGGCTTCGACTGCAGCCAAAAAACTTGGTATTCTCTCAAAGGTTAGGCGATACTTCACACCGGGACAGCTACTACAGCTCTACCAAGCTCAAGTCCGATCGTGTATGGAGTATTGCTGCCACCTTTGGGACGGATCTGCCAAATACCAACTGGCAACCTTGGATTCTATTGAAAAACGCGCCAAGAAGCTCATCGCCGACCCGTCACTGGTAGAGGAAAAGCTGCAGAGCCTCGAACATCGTCGCAAAGTAGCTTGCTTGTCTGTGTTCTACAGGATACATTTCGGAGAATGTGCAGCATCGCTTCATGACCTGATACCCCCCTCCCCATTCCATCTCCGGGGTACGAGACGCCGGTTGGGATTCCACCCTTATGTTGTCGACATTCCAAGTTTTCGCACAAAGCGGTACGCTTCTACATTTTTAATGCGAACGGCCAAAGTGTGGAACTCCCTGCCTGCGGATCTATTTCCGGAACGTTATAACCTGGGCCTTTTCAAGGCGAGAGTGAACAGGCATTTTCTAGGCAATCATGCTCCATCATAGTCTACATCATCACTTACCATCACGTGAGATGGCGGACAAATGATTGCCTATCAAATATAAAAAAAAATATATATATATATTGGCTTCCATCGTTTTTGATATCTTTGAAATAAATGATTTGACTTTGACTTTTTAATATTTACCTAACTATTTGACATATTCTGCTGACCAAATCAGTAATAACCTAAGGGTCGTATTTAGGGAGCGATATCAAACTTGAGAGCAATATTAAGTATGGATTTGACAGGCCTGTTTGTACTGAAATGATATTTCTGATACGAACTCGAACTCGCTGTCACTCATGAGAGCTGATTATAAATGGCCCTAAAGGTAGATCAAACATTTTTTTCTTCTAATATTCATTTTATGATCTTGCACGTTTTTTATGTTTGTCTTTTTGTTAATAATTTAAATTTTACCTTTAAAAGGTATTATCTGTTGTAATTACTAATTTGTTAAAAAACTGTACATATTCTACCAATATATAAAGCACGCCATCTGTAAACTGGTGTTGGCTGAACAGCGTTGCAATGAGCCTTATGGTTTATTGCAACATTATGCTGAGCCAAAACCATTTCTTAGATAGTAAGTAACTGTTAAGTTTTGTATTGTTTTTATGTAATTAATTATGGTTTGTTTTTATTATTGTTTCATTGTTTTGTCTGCCTGTTTGTTGTTTTGTTTTGTCCGTGCTTCGGAAGGCACGTTAAGCCGTTGGTCCCGGTTAATATCGTTTAATACCGTAGATATTAGTCGTTAAGCCATATCAGAGGCCAGTGCTAAGCATTGGCGGCTTGAAAACTCTGACCTAATCTAGGATTGGGTCTGGTTTCCCTTCTGGGTTGCGGAGGTCAGATGGCAGTCGCTCTGTGTAAAAACCAGTCCCCTCGTTCAATCCCCTAGATTAGGTAGCCGACCCCGTGAGATACGGGATAAGGCTAGGATGATGATGATATATGTTTTCTTCTAAACAGACGCGCTTGTGACTTTTTAAATCTGTTCTTTTTTTCTTTTTTCTTAAATGTTATTGGCTTCCATCGTTTTTGATATCTTTGAAATAAATGATTTGACTTTGACTTAATATTTACCTAACTATTTGACATATTCTGCTGACCAAATCAGTAATAATCTAAGGGTCGTATTTATGAAGCGATATCAAACTTGAGGGCAATATTAGGTATGGATTTGACAGGCCTGTTTGTACTGAAATGATATTTCTGATACGAACTCGAACTCGCTGTCACCCATGAGAGCTGACTATAAATACGGCCCTAAAGGTCGGTCATACACTCACCTGTGAAACTATCATTGGAGAGCAGAGCTGCGCCGATTTGACCAATAGGCGTCGAACCTTGCACCACTAGCGATGAAGCTGGAATATATAATAAATCCACTTATTTTCTTGCTGGCCTGGGAGCGAGGGAAAAACATAGAATGTGCCAACTGCATTTCCTCCCGGGCATGCTGTAAAAACCAGCTAAGAGATATGAGGGTTTTGGTATATTGTAATTTAGGCGATGGGCTGACAACCTGTCACTACAGCAATATACCTACAAATCTATCTTAAATAATCCTCAAAACTTTGTCAGACGTGGCGGAACGACCTTTGGTTAGGTCGTTTACGCTCTGCCTACCCCATTAGGGATAAAGGCGTGACTATATGTATATTATGTCCATACAGTAATGAACCTCCAGGTCTAATTATTACTTATATCTAAGAATGATGTTTATGTATAATAATAATAATTCATTTATTTAATTAGATTACACAGATCCATTTTTGTTATTTAAACACTTAAACACTATGTTATTTTATTATATTTAGATTTAGTAATTATTTATTTATTCCTGCTGTATTTATCATATATTATAATCTTAGAGACCACTGTCAATTATATTTGTCAAACTGAACAATAACTGTTTGTGTTCTAAATAAACAAAACAAATAAGAAACACTGTTCACACCAGTAGTTTAACTTACGTTGTTCCCTTGTGGCGTGCGAGAACGGCATGTCCGTGTGAGACGGGAACACCGGGTACGCCGGCGCGGCGATAGGTGGCGCTGCCGGCGACTGGAAAACAAAACAAGAAGATCTAGATAGCCATTTTGTACTGGAGAGTAATTTATCTAAACCCGAAAAAATCATACATACATACATATAATCACGCCTTTATCCCTAATGGGGTAGGCAGAGCGTAAACGACCTAAGCAAAGGTCGTTCCGCCACGTCTGACAAAGTTTTAAGGGTTATTCAAGATGGATTTGTCCGTATATTGCAGTAGTGACAGGTAGTCAGCCCATCGCCTAAATTGCAATATACTGAAACCCTCGGATCCCTTAGCTGGATCTTACAGCATGCCTGGGAGGAAAAGCAGCTGGCACATTCTTAGTTTTTCTCTCGCTCCCAGGCCAGCATGGAAGTTAGAAAAATATCTAGATAGCCATTTTGTACGGAAGAGTAATATATCTAAACCCGAAAAATTCATAATACCTTTTATATTATCACAGGGCTAAATATCATATCATACACACAACAAATACAGGCACAACACAAACACACGCCGAAAGTACATTCACAACACGTACACGCACAACACAACATTCATACACAAACACACCCGTACACAAATGTAAGCTTAATTTGTAAATTCTAGTTTTAGTTTCTACGTTTTATTATATCCTGGAAGAGCGGTGCCTCCTAGCACAAGTTTTATTAAACTTAAAAGGAGGCTCCGGCCACTGTTAATCTATGTATAAACTTCTCTAAAACAAATAAATTATTTTGTATTTGTATTTTGTAAAAATTGTGAGTTCAAAACTTTTTAAACAGCTGGTCTTGCTGTCAAAATATAATTTCACTGACCAATCATCTCCCTAGCCTCTCAATCTAGGTGATTGAACGAGGGTACTGGTTTGTACACAGAGCGACTGCCATCTGACCTCCGCAACCCAGAAGGGAAAAAAAAAACCAATCCTAGATTAGATCAGAGTTTTCAAGCCGTTAATGCTTAGCACCTTTTTTTTTTGGTCGTTTGCGCTCTGCCTACCCCATTAAGAATAAAGGCGTGATTATACATAGAACTCCGCCACTCTGACGGCATTGGCTGTGGCGTTATAAAGATCCTCCACAGAGCAAATGCCGCCATTTTCTGTTCTTTCATGATAGAAAATGACAGGTAACGATTTTAGTCAAGTTTAGTGATTTTGTGCGCATTCGAATTACCCCTAGTTTCATGTTCTAAACAAACCCTTAACCAAGCTCGGACACTCCTAACTACAATGTCAATTTGGTCACACATCGACAGACGGCATGTTGCACTTGGCATGAGTTTGTGTGCGTGTTATAAGGGTTGACAAATTTTGTTATACCGGTCATAATCATCACTTGATTAATCTGGTTCTTGATTAAACCAACGTTTTAAAGTAGTTCACTGTAACTGAATAGTTAGAATAGATTAGGTTGCATATTTTGTATGAATTTACTAACCGTCTCTCATCACTGTGGAATTTAAAAAAGTTCCTATTGGAATCATATCTTGTGGTAGAATGACATCCGTACAAGGAACAGTACCTAACCATCTTTGGAACACAAAACTTTATTATTTCCGTTACACTGGGAAACATGCGCGCGCCATGCCCGCTAAGCGTACGCTCAATGTGGCCCACAATCCGGCGCGGAGTGTGACGTATGTCGGACAGGGGAAAGGAGGTGAATGTCCATTCTGTATGTAATACTATTATATATTCTGTGACTTAACTTAAAATGTCTTTTGTGAATGAAAATTCTCGCTAATCAATACCTGGTACTGAGGCGAGTTCGAAGTGCTGGAATGGTCATCTAGAGTGCTGGACAAATTGTTGTTGCTCTCCACTCCACCTGGAAAGTAATATAATTATAATTAAATATAATGTTGATATTAAAAACACTTGTACTTGTTTCACTTAATATACTTTAATCCTACCGGTTCCGCTAACTTGAATGATATGTATAAAATCCCTGATGATGTTATATAACATAAAACATTTTTAATAAACCGTTCATATTTAGCGAACGAAGTGCAACAATTGATATGTTAGTTGCAAGTATAAGTTGTATCATCATCATCTCCCTAGCCATATCCCGTATCTCACAGGGTCGGTTACCTAATCTAGGGGATTGAACGAGGGTACTGGTTTTACACAGAGCGACTGCCATCTGACCTCCGCAACCCAGAAGGGAAACCAGACCCAATCCTAGATTAGGTCAGAGTTTTCAAGCCGCCAATGCTTACAACTGGCCTCTGATATGGCTTAACGACTAATATCTACGGTATTAAACGATACTAACCGGGACCAACGGCTTAACGTGCCTTCCGAAGCACGGAAAAAGCACCGAATAAACGTACATATGAAATTCGAAAACCGAAAAACACATTGGTACGTGGTGGGATTCGAACCACGACCTCCCGCTCAGGAGGCAGCGGCCCTATCCACTACACCATCGGGCTCTTTTCAAGTTCTCTTTTTTTCTTTTTTTTAAGTTGTATATAATTTAATAAATTCTTATAATTGTGTTTAATTTTGTGCTTTTTCAACATGTAAAACGTTTAGAACGATTGAAAAATGATTGAAGAATTTTCGCCGAATTGATCGAATGCGCAGTGGCGCAGCGGTAGGGCAGCGGCACGGCACTGTACGCCGAAGGTCGTGGGTACGAATCCCTTCTGCGCAATTTTTTGTTTTTTATATTTATACAATGTTTAAAATAAATTTACAAGATATTCTTCTGTTCGTATGGGTTTCGCTCGAGTCAATGGACCCGATAAAACCTAGTGTCAGAGTTTTCAAACCGTCTAGTAGCGCAACTATTAGGCCTCTGACCTCTGACACGGTTTGGTTATGAGTAACGGCCACTTGGCAAAAAAAGCGACCGGGACCGACCGAAGCACGGAATTCTTTTGCTTTTCGGACAATCAGGTGATTCAGCTTGCAATGTCCTAACCAAACTCAATAATGTTCAATGTAAAAACCAGTACCCTCGTTCAATCCCCTAGATTAGGTAGCCGACCCTGTGAGAAACGGGATAAGACCAGGGAGATGATGATGATTCATTAAAAATCTGTCTCTGGGATTCGGGACAGATTTTTCAAAAAATTATAGCGATATCTATGGTGACCTCCGTAAATGAAGTTTGCAAGAAATGTAAACAATAGCGCTTTTCAAAAACTAACACCGACATCTGTTGATGACCTGCGAAATCTTCTAAATCGATAACGGTCTTACCTGAGGAGTAGTCAGTACGCAGCAGGTTTTCGCTCTGCATCTTGGTCTTCAAGCAGGCGATGTAACGCCCGCAGAAGTCACGGCACAACTCCTGAACTTTCTCCAGCTCTAAAAGGTGGATACGGAGCACCTGGAACGTGCACAGAAGATGTTTAAATGAGACATTCACTTGACAATATATTTGTGATTCGCTCGCGTCACTTATTGTTTTCATAAAGAGTCGAGCTCGCTTCGCTCGCGTTGTTACCTATTTTATTTTCGTGAAGTTCATTTTGACTAGACGTCCACTTAGGCTCGTATTTATAAAGCGATCTCAAGATCGAGGGCAGCATTAAGTATGGATTTAACAGTTCATAATGTACTGAAATGACATTTCTGATACGAACTCAAACTCGCTGTCAGTCTCAAGTGTTTACAAATACGGGCCTAAGTGTCCAGTGATCTGAAGTGAATCTTGGCCTCTTGGGCTCATCAGCAAGATCCTTGCTGTGCCTGGAGGCCTGACTTACAACTCACCTTACTTAGACTTGAATTGTTGCGCGCACCAGAACGTTATCTTTTGGCAAATAGATGTATTTGTTGGTCTTACAACTTAGTTCACGTGTTTTTTTCGACTGTGTTGTTTTTATTTTGCTGTTATTTGAAAGAAAGAGTAAGGGCTAAAGTGTAGTAATAGGTAATAGTTTAGTATAGCCGGTCGCAATTTTTTTGATGAGCTGCCTTCTTTGGGTCTAAAGCCTGTGCACGACACTGGCCTCTAGAGGCCTGTATCTCCAAATATCGCAACTCCTTCTGATTTGAACGACTTACCCTTTGGACTTCGGACATCTTTTTACCTTTTGGACAACTGCTTGGACCTAGATTTTATCTCAAGATCCGCTCTTAAACACGAGTCCATCTATCTCCGGATCGTCGGCGAGAAAAGAGTGCCTGGTTATTGACGAGTCTGAAGTATGCCATTTGGACTTTGTAGCGGTCCTAGTCTTTTCACCTTTTGAACGGGCCTTAAAACCTCATCTGGATGCTCTTAATCATGAGTCCGTCGATCTCAGGCTCATCAGCAAGAAACAGGCGCTGGTCTCTTCTCTGGTGCTGCATGAAGGCCTGAAGGTCTACTTGAAGCTGGACGGAAACCTAATTCACTTAGCTGGTCCAGTGATATTAAGTAAATCTTTTCCTCCGGTTCTAAATTTCGCCACTCTTTCCTCCTTCATGTAATGCTCCCAGTCTTTTAACTGCTTGAAGCTGGTTGGAGGCCTGCAACCCACCTGGATGCTCTTAATCATGAGTCCATCGATCTCCGGTTCGTCGGCGAGGAACGGGCGCCTGTCCCTCCTCTGGTGCTGCACGAAGGCCTGAAGGTCGGCGCCGAACGCGTCCGCCGCCGCCGGCTCCGCGCCAGCTGTCGCCTGCTCGCATCGCTCCAGCAGTAACGCTAGCAGGGGGAACAGCGGGTGTCTGCAATTTAAGGAGACATTTGTTTAGTAAAGACACAGAAAGCTTGTAATCCATACTTCACTATCTTTAAAACTACGCAACGGAATTTGATGCAGTTTCTTTTAATGGATGATTCAAGATTTCTTCCATGCTGGACTGGGAGCGAGAGTAAAACAAAGAATGTGCCAGCTGCATTTCCTCCCGGGTATGCTGTAAAAACCAGCTAAGGGATCCGAGGGTTTCAGTATATTGTAATTTAGGCGATGGGCTGACAACCTGTCACTACAGCAATATACTTACAAATCTATCTTAAATAACCCTCTAAACTTTGTCAGACGTGGCGGAACGACCTTTGTTTGGGTCGTTTACGCTCTGCCTACCCCATTAGGGATAAAGGCGTGATTATATGTATGTATGTATGATTCAAGAGGAAGGTTTATATGTATAATACATGCATAATATAGTAGAGAAACACTGATGATTTCCGTGCGCAGCCGGGGCGGGTCGCTAGTAATTATAAACACGAAAGTAACTCTGTCTATCTGTCGGTTTGTTGCTCTTTCACGCCGGAACGGCTGAACCGACTTTGATGAAATTTGGCAGGATGATAGATGATAACCTGGAAACGGACATAGGATACTTTTTCCCCGATTGATTAAGTCACTTTGTATTATTTGTAGCTGTATTTGCGGTGCGGTGCAAACCATGGCAAACTTAACATCGTGCCCGGCGTGCCTCAACACCTGCACGCCAGCAGATTTAATGTACGCAATACAAGTCGCTGAATTCTGGGCCCCTATGATGTAATTTCTCATGTTCCATCGACACGCTAAGAACAAGAAGAAGTGTGGGTCACCATCTCCCTCCCAAGCAGAGCGTCAACAGAATAAAAGTCACCTGTATTTGACACATGTTGAGGAGAGTTCAACAGCTTTTACAGTAAGCCCGGGAATAAAAAAAATACATTCTTTGCTTTTATTGCTTCTTTTCATTAAAAAGGTTAACATAAAAAGGTTAAACTGTTTCGATACCTAAGTACGTTTATAAAACAGGATCTGGTTAGTACAAAAAACAGGTTACAGACGAACAAACATTACAGAAACAAACATTATTGTAACAATTATCACTATTTCCCCTTAGCGTTGCCATGAATGTTTTTTGAGTGTTAACTGTTCGAAAATGTTAGCAATGCGTGCTGTGTTTCTGGGATAAGATAGAAGCTTTGCGCGAGAAAATAAAAATAATCAGACGACACAGTCATACATCATCATCATCCTAGCCTTATCCCGTATATCACGGGGTCGGCTACCTAATCTAGGGGATTGAACGAGGGTACTGGTTTTTACACAGAGCGACTGCTATCCGACCTCCGCAACCCAGATGGGAAACCAGACCCAATCCTTGATTAGGTCCGAGTTTACAAGGCGCCAATGCTTAGCACTGGCCTCTGATTTGGCTTAACGACTAATATCTACGGTATTAAACAATTTAACGTGCCTTCCGAAGCACGGAAAAAGCGCCAAATAAACGTACATATGAAATTCGAAAATCGAAAAACACATTGGTACGTGGTGGGATTCGAACCACGACCTCCCGCTCAGGAGGCAGCGGCCCGCCCTATCCACTACACCATCGGGCTCTAAGAAGAAATGTGGGTAGTACTCACTTGTAGACGGCCCGCTTGTCGGCCTCGAACTGCGCCTGGTCGGCGTCTGCGGCGGGCGTGCCCCCCTGCATGCCGCGCCCCTCACCAACCCCGCCGCCGCATCTGACGGAAACAAAACATATTAGTTAGTTAGGCTTCGCTGCCGGTAGATGTCGCTAAAGCCCGGACCAATCCTGCTGATGTATTTCACAGCAAAATACGTGAAAACATATTGTTGCGCATGCGTGACGGTTTGCGCTGGTGATACCTCCTTGTTACACACTAATAGAACTCATACATACATATAATCATGTCTTTATACCTAATGGGGTAGGCTGAGTGTAAACGACCTAAACGAAGGTCGCTCCGCCACGACTGACAAAGTATTGAGGGTTATTTAAGATATATTTGTAAGTATATTGCTGTAGTGACAGGCTGTCAGCCTATCGCCTAAATAGCAATATACAGAAACCCTCGGATCCTTTAGCTGGTTTTTACAGCATACCCAGAAGGAAATGCAGCTGGCACATTCAATGTTTTGCTCTCGCTCCCAGTCCAACATGGAAGTTTTAAGAAAAAAAATACTCTGTATTAAAACTTCTTCTTATTATTAAAATTCAACATATCCAACCTCGTCGTCCAGCGCAAAACACGAAACGAAAACCCACCCCAACTAAGACCTTACCAAATCCACACACATGTTAAAAAAATCATAAAGACATTAAAACCGACTGCGCTACAGTTCCTACGCGGTAACGACTCGGAAATACACTTAGGCAGCTCCTAGAGCTATAAAAGCTGTATAACAGTGATATTAAAAGGGCGAAGGAGCTATTCGTCACAAATGTTACAACAAATTGATATATAACGTGCTGAGTTCAGGTTTAGGGAGGGAAAACCGACTGTTTCTTCCATGCTGGCCTGGGAGCGAGAGAAAACATAGAATCTGCCCGCTGCATTTCCTCCCGGGCATCCGGTAAAAACCAGCTAAGGGATCCGAGGTTTCAGTATATTGTAATTTAGGCGACCTGTCACTACAGCAATATACACTTTGGCAGCTACTAGAGCTATAAAAGCTGTATAACAGTGATATTAAAAGGGCGAAGGAGCTATTCGTCACAAATGTTACAACAAATTGATATATAACGTGCTGAGTTCAGGTTTAGGGTGGTAAAACTGACTGTAGTGGGAACTGGGCTAGGTAGGATAAGAAACTGTGAACAAAAGATTAATTATACATGGTTACATATTACAATGTCAGAAAACATAATGCCTTTACTTAAAATGCATGGGCCCAAAATACCCGAAATCTTAATACCGTATTATTCATAATACCTTAATCCAGTACATCTTACTGTACAATTCCGAATTTTTAAATACTAATAATTATTATCTCAGTTTTCAAAATTCCGAATGTGTAATTTATCAAATTTTCAATTATCCTTAAATTACAAAACCAAAAAGAAAAAAATAATAATACATGATGTGTCAATGTCATAGTTGATATTATATTTGATTTACTTATATTAAGAATTCTGTCAGTTACTCATCGTATCGTTTACATCTATCGCTGGCTTGACGTCGTAAAAGCGGACATGGAAGAGAACGATCTCACACCCTGCGGCTCGGTCGCTCACTTCGTTCGCTCCAAAGGGTCACTACTCTAACCTAACCTAACCTACTGAGTCGGATCTGAGTAGAATGTTTTTATTTTTTATTGCGGGGGGCTGCGCCCCCCGAGCCCCCCCTAACTTCAAGTTTAGTCTTTTATGGTTAAATATTTTAGGGTTAAGTATTTAGTACATTTAATTTTTGGGTTTCGGTTATTCGACCGTAAGGTACTTTAAATCATTGGTATTCTACATACTTGTCATTTTGAACATAAAGTATTTCGATTTCGGGTATTTTGGGCTCATGCATTTTAAGTAAAGGCATTATGTTTTCTGACATTGTAATATGTAACCTTATACATACATACATGCTGGACTGGGAGAGATAGAAAAACATAGAATGTTCCAGCTGCCCTTCCTCCCGGGCATGCTGTTGAAGTCAGCAAAAGGGACTCGAGGGTTACAGTGTATTGTAATTTAGGCGATGGGCTGACAACCTGTCACTATAGCAATACATATTACAATCTAAAATAGCCCTCAATTTTGTCAGACGTGGCGAAAGCGCTTTTTACGAGGCGTTAAACGCTCTGCCTACCCCGTAAGGGATAAAGGCGTGATTTATGTATGTATGTATGTACTAAATACTAAACATACTTTTGTAGGTTCTATACCGGATGTAAGCGACAGCGTCCTGCAAACTGATAGGGGTTGCTCAGGCAAGGAAACTGAACAACATTCACCAGGAAATTCTTTCAACAAATAATTACCTTTCCATACATACATACATAAATCACGCCTTTATCCCGTACGGGGTAGGCAGAGCGTTTAACGCCTTGTAAAAGGCGCTTTCGCCACGTCTGACAAAAATTAAGGGGACTATTTTAGATTGTAATATGTATTGCTTTAGTGACAGGTTGTCAGCCCATCGCCTAAATTACAATACAATGTATCCCTCGAGTCCCTTTTGCTGACTTTAACAGCATGCCCGGGAGGAAGGGCAGCTGGAACATTCTATGTTTTTCTATATCTCCCAGTCCAGCATGGAAGAAGAATTTACCTTTCCATACAAAATGAACACTTCAATCAGACAATTTGTAAGCAAAAGCATTTTGTTTTCGCTTCCCGAAAAAGTAATCCTGCTGATAGTTGTTTAGTTTCATTAACTGAGCAACCCCTATCAGTTTGCGGGACGCTGTCCCTTACACGACGTATATTTGATCGATAACTTCCATACTGGACTGGGAGAGAAAGAAAAACATAGAATGTTCCAGTTGCCCTTCCTCCCGGGCATGCTGTATAAGTCAGCAAAAGGGATTCGAGGGTTACAGTGTATTGTAATTTAGGCGATGGGCTGACAACCTGTCACTACAGCAATACACATTACAATCTAAAATTGCCCCCAATTTATGTCAGACGTGGTGAAAGCGCCTTTTAGGAGGCGTTTTACGCTCTGCCTACCCCGTAAGGGATAAAGGCGTGATTTTATGTATGTATTTGATCGATTTTCCAGCTAAGAGGAGACGTCTGTCGATCCTATTTTCATTGTAAAATAGTCTCCATCCTACTACTGTATAATTCAGCTTGCATTCACAACTCGAGACTAGCAATGTCTATTTTTCCCAGACGTACTGTCGTTAGATAGGGATGGAAACAATAATCTATCGATATCGATACAAAATATTGTGTTGTGTTTTTTTATTCGATTAATTTTGCTGCACTGGGTGCGATAAAAATTTTGGAATGTGCCAGCAGTTTCTCCTCCCGAGAATGCTGTAAAAACCAGCTAACGTTAGGCCGCCTTTGCGCAGACTGTTATTTTTAATTTTTTCCAAACTGTACGATTTATGCGCAATAAAGAGTTTATCTATCTATCTATCTTTGTAACGGTTTCGAGGGTTGCAGTGCATTTCAATTTAGGTGATAGGCTGTCAACCTATTTTTTAAACATCTATGGATTATGGTGGCTGAAAGTTCTTAGTTATTTTAAGAAATATCCTCTGTTTTCATAAAGATAAGTAAGAAAAAGATGCAGTTTAAGATTCTGGATCATGTAAATATTTTTTTAAATATTTACATGATTCAGTATGCACGATAAGTATCCACGGATTACATAAACAAAACACGGTACTTCACCTTTTGCTTTTCTATGTTTCACATACGAAAAGAAACAAGTACATTGAACGTAAATAACAATTTAATGTACAGTACATAAGAATCACTACTTTAAATGAATTCCAAAATCAGATACCACGACGATATTATGCGCATAATTTATCGATATCCTCGAAGACAGCAGATATCGACAGTCACATCCCTACCGTTCGAACCCAACGTATAACTCGGCCATTTGAATGCAGGCCGCGCTTGAGCCGCGCGTTCGAATTTTGAATATTTACAGTACACGTACCATAGAGAGTGCTGGCTGAAAACTTGGCGCGATTTATTGAAACGCCATATTCTTGTTTTGAAGCAAAACTTGATTCCAAATTTAAAGTTTGCCTCATTCGTGACACGTACATTCTTGGCACGGCGGCGTAGCGGCCACATGTACTCTTTTTGAATGTGGAAGAATTCGAACTAAATTAAAACGATAATCGTTGGATGGCTTCATCTTCAACTGTATTTTATTTTCACAAAAATTGGTCACAAATTACATAGACAGCTGATTTCCATTCTCCGCGTGTCAAATGATTTTAGGTTAGATTTTATAGCACTTTAATAACACACATTACTTTCATGCTGAACTGGGAGCGAAAAAAAAACATAGAATGTGCCAGCTGCATTTCCTCCCGGGCATGCTGTAAAAACCAGCTAAGGGATCCGAGGGTTTCAGTATGTTGTAATTCAGGCGATGGGCTGACAACCTGTCACTACAGCAATATACCTACAAATCTATCTTTAATTACCCTCAAAACTTTGTCAGACGTGGCGGAACGACCTTTGTTTAGCTCGTTTACGCTCTGCCTACCCCATTAGGGATAACGGCGTGACTATACATACGTATGTATGTTATTCTTGAAAACATTTTCGTAGGTCCATTCTTCGTGTGTCGAATTATTTACTATGTTAGATTTTATCGCATTTTAATTCTTGTTGAATCAAGAATTCATTAATTTCCAAAATATACCTTTTTTTTTAAATCTCCCATTCGGAAAGGCAGTCAGAGCCTATGCAGCTTAACCTTCAGAATTATAATAGGGAATTTGGATGACTTTTTTAAAACTATGTAGTACCATTATATATTCTGTGCTATTAGTAAGAATTATTGTCACCGTAAATGAACAGAAGTAGAAGAATTTTCGCAAAATATTCATTAGTTTACGAGTTACTAGCGACCCGCCCCGGATTCGCACGGAAATTATCAGTGTTTCTCTACTATATTCTGCATGTATTATACATATAAACCTTCCTCTTGAATCACTCTATCCATTAAAAGAAACCGCATCAAAATCCGTTGCGTAGTTTTAAAGATCTAAACATACATAGGGATATAGGGACAGAGAAAGCGACTTTGTTTTATACTATGTAGTGATAATGCCTTTAAGTGGTTAGTTAAAAAGAGAGGTCCGAACTGTCATGTGACGTCATAAGACAGGAGCGCCATACTAATTCTATATGAATTGTCATTTCGAAGAGAGAGATAGATAGTCTATCTTTATAATGGTATATGTCGGTGATCTTTTGATCAATTTTATTTCTGTTTTCAGTGTTCTTTTTATAATTTAAGATATTTTTAGAAATTAAGTTCTGATACTGAAATCATGTTATATGCACGTTCCCTATGTCTTGAATACATACATACATACATATAATCACGCCTTTATCCCTAATGAGGTAGGCAGAGCGTAAACGACCTAAACAAAAGTCGTTCCGCCACGTCTGACAAAGTTTTGAGGGTTATTTAAGATAGAATTCTAGGTATATTGCTGTAGTGACAGGTTGTCAGCCCATCGCCTATATTACAATATACTGAAACCCTCGGATCCCTTAGCTGGATCTTACAGCATGCCCGGGAGGAAATGCAGCTGGCACATTCTATGCTTTTCTCTCGCTCCCAGACCAGCATGGAAGTAATAGGTACTTGTATTTATCTGTTACGACAAACATTGTGTTTGACATCACCGATATTTCCAAGGATATTCCCTATACTGCAGATAAGTCAAATAAAAAAAATACATAAAATCACGTCTTTATCCCTTACGGGGTAGGCATAGCGTTAAACGCCTCGTAAAAGGCGCTTTTGCCACGTCTGACAAAAATTGAGGGCAATTTTAGATTGAAAAGTGTATTGCTATAGTGACAGGTTGTCAGCCCATCGCCTAAATTACAATACACTGTAATCCTCGAGTCCCTTTTGCTGACTTCTACAGCATGCCCGAGAGGAAGGCAGCTGGAACATTCTATGTTTTTCTATCTCTCCCAGTCCAGAATGGAAAGTCAAAAGGCTCTCAAATTAGGGATGTACGGTAGTTAAATAAAACTGTCGATGGTTCTTTCCGTTCAAGCATCAAGGAGGTGACATAATTAGTTAAATTTGTTCAGAGAGGAGTTTGGTTGTTAAGGGGATCTCAGGTGCACGCCAGCGCCCTCATCAATTAAAAAATCATTACTCTCTGAAAACTCAATTAATTGAAAATCCGGTAGATCAGATAGACGTATAGGCACTGACATTTATTTTAAGCATTATAAATTAATGATTCAGTGTTCACTGCAATTAAAGATAGCAAAAGTGCTAAAAGTGGCCGTTTTTCGCAATTTTTCTATCTGTTACTATAACAAACTATAAGTGGCAACTTTATGAGGTTCTAAATGACCTTCATTGCTTTAACCTCAATCTGATCTACCGGATTTTCGATTGACTGTGCTTTCAGTGAATTATGATTTATTGACTGATGAGGGCGCCACTTAGTCCAGGGAAGCCCCTTAAGGATGAATGTAGAATGATCCTTAAGGTCCTTTACTTATTGAAATGCGTAAATCTTGCGACAAAAGCGTAAAACCATAGATAAGAGTTTTCCAACTTTATAAAGCATAATAAAACTTTATTTATTCATACACACATACATATACATAATCACGCCTTTATCTCTAATGGGGTACGCAAAGCGTAAACCACGTTCCGCCACGTCTGACAAAGTTTTGAGGGTATAACATAGATATACATTTCATCATCATCTCCCTAGCCTTATCCCGTATCTCACGGGGTCGGCTTCCTAATCTAGGTGATTGAACAAGGGTACTGGTTTTTATACAGAAAGACTGCCATCTGACCTCCGCAACCCAGAAGGGAAACCAGACCCAATCATAGATTAGGTCAGAGTTTTCAAGCTTATGTAGTGCTAATTAGCAATGATTAGCACTGGCCTCTGATATGGCTTAATGACTAATATCTACGATATTAACCGGGACCAACGGCTTAACGTGCCTTCCGACGCACAGAAAAAGCATCGAATAAACGTACATATGTAATTCGAAAACCGAAAAACACATTGTTACGTGGTGGGATTCGAACCACGACCTCCCGCTCAGGAGGCAGCGGCCCTATCCACTACACCATCTGGCTCTCTCTAGATATAAATTTATATGAATTAAATTATTCCTGTCTAATTTAAATTAGTGGGCAATTGAGCTAATTATCCTATTTGATTAAGCAACAAAGTGATATTTCACAAGAAAAAACTAGATATATCTAGCACATTTTAACATGCGATGCAACATTGTAAATTTGTACCGTAGGCAGAAGAAAATTGTTACTTGTTGACTGATTGATGAATGAATTAAAACGTTCATTGTTGGTCGAAAAATCAATGTCATAATTCAATTCATGTAAATTAGAACCAACAATATGAACAGTTATTTTATTGAGTCTATGGTAAGACAAGAAAGTCTATGGTAGGACAGAGCCCGATGGTGAAGTGGATAGGGCCGCTGCCTCCTGAGCTGGGAGGTTGTGGTTCGAATCCCACCACGCACCAATGTGTTTTTTTGGTTTTCGAATTTCATATGTACGTTTATTCGACGCTTTTTCCGTGCTTCGGAAGGCACGTTAAGCCGTTAGCCCCAGTTAATATCGTAGATATTCGTCGTTAAGCCATATCAGAGGCCAGTGCTAAGCATTGGCAGCTTGAAAACTCTGGCCTAATCTTTTCCCTTCTGGGTTGCGGAGGTCAGATGGCAGTCGCTCTGTGTAAAAACCAGTACCCTCGTTCAATCCCCTAGATTATACAGCTGACCCCGTGCGATACGGGATAAGGCTAGGGAGATGATGATAAAACAAGAAACACGCAAAAATCGATGTGTTTTCAGTAGCTTTCAGTGGTGTAGTACCTAGAGCAGAATGCTTAGTGGTTCATGAGCTTTTGGGTTCAAAATACAATGGTTTATCAAAAACCAAAGACGACTAAAGTCATACATACATACATATAATCATGCCTTTATCCCTAATAGGGTAGGCAGAGCGTAAACTACCTAAACAAAGGTCGTTCCGCCACGTCTGTCAAAAGTTTTAAGGGTTATTAAGATAGATTTGCAGGTACATTGCTGTAGTGACTATACTGAGTGAGTATACTGAAAACCTCGGATCCCTTAGCTGTTTTTTTCAGCATGCCCGGGAGGAAATGCAGCTGGCACATTCTATGTTTTTCTCTCGCTCCTGGGTCAGCATGGAAGAAAGTCAAGGTCTGATAAATTAGGTTTTGTGTATAACTAACATAACACATAACCTGAAATTCATTTTACAAACATAGAAATAACCTATTTCTTCCATGCTGGACTGGGAGCAAAATAAAAACATAGAATGTGCCAGCTGCATTTCCTCCCGGGCATGCTGTAAAAACCAGCTTAGGGATCCGAGGGTTTCAGTACATTGTAATTTTGGCGATGGGCTGACAACCTGTCACTACAGCAATATACCTGCAAATCTTTCTTGAATAACCCTCAAAACTGTCAGATGTGGCGGAATGACCTTTGTTTACTGCCTACCCCATTAGGGATTAAGGCGTGATTATATGTTTGTATGTAGAAATAACCCCATCCACGCCACTGATAGCGAGTATACTTTCAATGCAATTAAGAATGGTAGCTACCTAAGCTATGCTGAAATCACTAATAAATTTGGTGAACCCGTCCCTTACACAACAACCTATCACACAGCAATATACCTACAAATCAAACTTTATCAGACGACCTTTGTTTAGGTCGTTTACGCTCTGCCTACCCTAATAGCGATAAAGGTGTGATCATTTGTATGTTGTTTGTTTCATGCTGGAATGTGCCAGCTGCATTTCCTCGCGGGCATGCTGTAAAAACCAGCTCAGGGATCCGAGGGTTTCAGTATATTGCAATTTAGGCGCTGGGCTGACAACCTGACACTACAGCAATATACCTACAAATCTATCTTAAACAAGCCTCAAAACTTTATCAAATGTAGCGGAACGACCTTTGTTAAGGTCGTTTACGCTCTGCCGACCTCAATAGCGATAAAGGCGTGATTATTTGTATGTTGTTTGTATTTGTCCCTTGCACCCTGTATAAAAACACATGTAACACCCTGTATAAATAACAATGTTTACCTGTAAAAGAGTACTAAGCTAAGAGCATTTTAACATGCAACGTTACATTAGTACAGACATTACGGTCTTGAAAAAAATATTGGAAACTTCTTCGATACTTGTTGGGTTGTTAATCAACACTTCCAGTTGTGGTTTGGTGCAAGTTGTGAGATGTAGCGGTGGTATACCGCTCTACAACCCACCTCATAGTAAGAACGAATCGTTTCAAGCCTAGTTTCAACTTTGTGTTATAACTATAATATTTACGTGCTCGTTTTCTCTTTGTAATAGCCTATTCTAACTATTCATATTTCTTCCATGCTGGACTGGGAGAGATAGAAAAACAAAGAATGTTTCAGCTGCCGTTCCTCCCGGGCATGCTGTAGAAGACAGCAAAAGGGACTCGAGGGTTACAGTGTATTGTAATTTAGGCGATTAGCTGACAACCTATCACTACACATTAGCAATACACATTACAATCTAAAATTGCCCTAAATTTTTGTCAGACGCGGCGAAAGCGCCTTTTACGAGGCGTTTAACGCTCTGCCTACCCCGTAAGGGATAAAGGCGTGATTTTATGTATGTATGTATGTCTAACTATTCAGTTACAGTGAACTACTTTAAAACGTTGGTTTAATCAAGAACCAGATTAAGCAAGTGATGATTATGACCGGTATAACAAAATTTGTCAACCATTATAACACGCACACTAACACATGCCAAGTGCAACATGCCGTCTGTCGATGTATGACCAAAATTGCATTGTAGTTAGGAGTGTCCGAGCTGTGTCACCAGTCAAGAGAATTTATAGACCACTTATGACTGTGTCGTCTGAGAGAGCCCGATGGTGTAGTGGATAGGGCCGCTGCCTCCTGAGCGGGAGGTCGTGGTTCGAACCCCACCACGTACCAATGTGTTTTTCGGTTTCCGAAATTCATATGTACGTTTATTCGGCGCTTTTTCCGTGCTTCGGAAGACACGTTAAGCCCCGGTTAATATCGTTTAATACCGTAGATATTAGTCGTTAAGCCATGTCAGAGGCCAGTGCTAAGCATTGGCGGCTTGAAAACTGACCTAATCTAGGATTGGGTCTGGTTTCCCTTCTGGGTTGCGGAGGTCAGATGGCAGTCGCTCTGTGTAAAAACCAGTACCCTCGTTCAATCCCCTAGATTAGGTAGCCGACCCCGAGAGATACGGGATAAGGCTAGGATGATGATGATGTATGACTGTGTCGTCTGATTATTTTTATTTTCTCGCGCAAAGCTTCTATCTTATCCCAGAAACACAGCACGCATTGCTAACATTTTCGAACAGTTAACACTCAAAAAACATTCATGGCAACGCTAAGGGGAAATAGTGATAATTGTTACAATAATGTTTGTTTCTGTAATGTTTGTTCGTCTGTAACCTGTTTTTTGTACTAACCAGATCCTGTTTTATATACGTACTAAGGTATCGAAACAGTTTAACCTTTTTATGTTAACCTTTTTAATGAAAAGAAGCAATAAAAGCAAAGAATGTATTTTTTTTATTCCCGAGCTTACTGTAAAAGCTGTTGAACTCTCCTCAACATGTGCCAAATACAGGTGACTTTTATTCTGTTGACGTTCTGCTTACCCCCAGGGATAAAGACGTGATTTTGAGTATGTATGTTAAACTTTTAACAGCTAGATGTGTCTAATAATAATTACTTATTATTAAAAACAACTTTCTCTAAAGAGTTTATGATGGGTTCTGGTCTGGCCACTCATATAAAAACTAAATTGTTTTCATTTATCTAAATCGTTCAAGTTAGCACAAAATCACGCCTCTGTTTCTCACAGAATAGGTAGAATAAAGACGGGTTCAAGAAAGCTTAAACTTAGCCTAAGAAATACATATGGAGAAGCATTTACGAAAGAATTTCCTAGTCTTCGTCTTAGCAAGTGGATTCTCGGGTCGATCGACCCGGTGAACCCTGATGTCAGAGTTTTCAAACCGCCTATAGTAGCACAGTTAGAACAGCACAAGAACAAAAAGGCCTTTGACATGGTTTGAGTAATGACGATAATGATGTATAAAGTTGTTCCTAGTGAAAGTTGTTCAGTTTCGTTGACTGAGCAACCCCTTCAGTTTGTGGGACACTGTACCTTACACTTGTATGCAGCAGTACAGACAGACGAATCAACTGCCTACATGGTCTAGTGGCTAGTGCCATGAGGTCCTGGGTTTAATTCCCAGGGGGGTAACACAAAGTTGATATTTGAGAATTTATCACTTTGTGAATATTTCTCCAGTTTGGTTAGGACATTGCAGGCATTGCACTTGATTGTCTGAAAAGAAAAAGATTTCGTGTTTCGGATGGCACGTTAAGCCGTCGGTCCCGGTCGTTGTCTTTGATAGTGGTCGTTACTCAAACCATGCCAGAGGCGGTTTAAAAACTCTGACACCAGGGTTCATCAGGTCGATAGATACCCACTCGACAGAAGGAGAAGACAGACGAATCGTGCATAATTTTCCTTTTATATTCCGTTTTCAACTTACAACACTTAAGGACCTTCCTACCTTTATTCTCAACAAGCTTCAATCCACTCTGAACAAATTTAACTAATTGTCACCCCCCTGATGCTTGAACGGAAAGAACCATCGACATCAACAGCTTTATTTAATTATTGTACATCCCTAATTTGAGTACCTTTAGGGTGGGAGGGGATCAACCTCCTAGTGATCCACCCCGGGCAACGGCAACACAGGCCTGTGAATAAGTCCGGCTGAACGATCCCAACAAAGCGGTGGTAGGCTCCGCAAGGGGCCGACTGGCTTGCAACCACCCTCTTTTTTTTTTTTTTTTATATATATAGGCGAGCATTTGTCCGCCATCTCACCTGGTGGAAAGTGACGATGCGGACTATGTTGAAGCATACTCACCTATGTAGTGCCTATTCACTCTCGCCTTGAAAAGGCCCAGGTTATATTGTTCCGGAAATAGATCCGCCGGCAGGGAGTTCCACTCCTTAGCCTCTTACCGGAGTCCGGCGCCAAATAGCTTGCCGTGTTCCGTCGGTGCGTGAGATTGCCAGTGCCATAACAGGCATCTTCTGAGTGAGCTCGCTCCATCGTCGACTCTGTCACGGTCATCCCTGACCTAGTGTCTACAGTCAAGAGCAAACACATTTTTAATTTCTAATAAAACCGTTTGCCTTTTCAGAAAGATTTAGATGGAAAAAACAGTTGACGTTATAAGTATGTGTTTCTTTAAAAGGTAGGTAGGAAAGTCAACGATAGATTAAATACCGTTCAGTCTGAAACATAAGTCAGAAACCGAAACGATTTTATTTGAGATATTTTGACTCTATAAGGTTTCTTCCATGCTGGATTGGGAGCAATAGAGAAACGAAAAATGTGCCAGCTGCATCTCCACCCGGGCATGCTGTATAAACCAGCTAAGAGATTCGAGGGGTTCAATTGTGCGATAAGCTGACAACCTGTCACTACAGATATATAACGATATAGCTTTAAAAAAAGGGAAGAGCCCGATGGTGTAGTGGATAGGGCCGCTGCCTCCTGAGCGGGAGGCCGTAGTTCGAATCCCACCACGAACCAGTGCTTTTCGGTTTTCGAATATCATATGTCCGTTTATTCGGCGCTTTTTCCGTGCTTCGGAAGGCACGTTAAGCCGTTGGTCCCGGTTAATATAGTTTAATACCGTAGATATTAGTCGTTAAGCCATATCAGAGGCCAGGGCTAAGCATTGGCGGCTTGAAAACTCTGACCTAATCTAGGATTGGGTCGGGTTTCCCTTCTTTGTTGCGAAGATCAGATGGCAGTCGCTCTGTATAAAAACCAGTACCCTCGTTCAATCCCCTGGATTAGGTAGCCGACCACGTGAGATATGGGATAAGGCTAGGGATGATCTTTTAAAAAAGAGCTTGTCGGACGTGGCGAAACAATCTCTCCTTAAGTCGTTGACGCTCTGCCTACTCCATTAGGGATAGAGGCGTGATTTTGTATGTATTAGGTACTACAAAATCACGCCTCTTTCTTTCACGCTGGACTGGGAGCGAGATAAAAACATAGAATCTGCGAGCTGCATTTCCTCCCGGGCATGCTGTAAAAACCAGCTAAGGGATCTGAGGGTTTCAGTATATTGCAATGTAGGCGATGGGCTGACAACCTGTCACTACAGCAATATACGTACAAAACCATCTTGAATAACCCTCAAAACTTCGTCAGACGTGGCGGAACGAGCTTTGTTTAGGTCGTTTGCGCTCTGCGTACCCACCCCATTAGGGATAGAGGCGTCATTTATGTATGTATTAGGTACTAAGCTGTTGACGCCCTACCTTGTCCCGTAAAGTCTAGGGTTCCGCAGTATGATCAGCGATGCGGGCGGCACGCGCGACTCAATATTTGAGCAGATGGTTCCGCCACGCGCGAAATGTTATTTTTATGCGACCTACATGGAAATACTGGCGG
Organism: Scrobipalpa costella; assembly: GCA_949820665.1. Taxonomy (NCBI): domain Eukaryota; kingdom Metazoa; phylum Arthropoda; class Insecta; order Lepidoptera; family Gelechiidae; genus Scrobipalpa; species Scrobipalpa costella. The sequence goes on along the minus strand of OX463323.1, from coordinate 1,402,631 downwards.
TAGTGATGTGCTGACAGTACTATCGATTAGTTTCCACTTGCCTTTCCGGGCAATAGTGGCCTCACTATTACCCTAATGGCTAGGGTTTTAAAAAAATGTAAAGAGAGCATGTATATATTTGTATATACATGCGCCGCGTCTTTGCGCGTCTGTCGTGTTTCGGTCCGTTATGCCGCTAGGCGGGTAGGACCATGGGTGGTTGGTGGGTTAATTGCCTTTCCGGGCAAGGATGTTGCTAATTCCATTATGTTATTATATCATGGCTAATTCGTTGCTGAACTGGGAGCTAGAAAAATACTTTTGAAATGCTTATTGTCGGACATATTGTTATTTTGGCGATACGCTGGCCCTGATGTCACGGTGCGTCGCCTACACACCTATTGTATGACATTACCCTCAAAATTGACAGAAATAACTAATTTAGTGCATTTTCGCCTGGGTTTGTGTGCGTGTTATAAGGGTTGAAAAATTCTGTTATACCTGTGATAGTATTTTTACTTGAGTAACCTGGTACCTTAACTGCGTAATTGATAAGTAAGCACTTACCTAATAAACATTATGTGACGGACCTACTATTCGATACTGCCTCCGTGGTCTAGTGGCTAGTGCCATGGACTCCTGATCCGGAGGTCCTGGGTTCGATTCCCAGGGGGGAAACACAAAGTTGATATTTGAGAATTTATCACTTTGTGAATTTTTCCCCAGTTTGGTTAGGACATTGCAGGCTAAATCACCTGATTGCCCGAAAAAGAAAAAGATTTCGTGCTTCGGAGGGCACGTTAAGCCGTCGGTCCCGGTCGCTGTCTTTGATAGCGGTAGTTACTCAAATCATGTCAGAGGCCTGATAGTTGTGCTACTAGGCGGTTTAAAAACTCTGACACCAGGGTTCATCGGGCCGATAGACTCGATACCCACTCGACAGAAGAAGAAGAAGACTATTCGATAATGGTCACGAACAAAATCCTTTATCAATTGGAACGAAGATGCCAAACACATCATATATTATATATTAAGCTTATCTGTCATTTTTCATAAAAAAAAAAAACAGCACCACACTGTTCGCAAACTGAACAGTACCTCGCTACGTTACTGATTTGGGTCGGTATCCCCTTAAAACAAATCTCGTTACGATACACCCTTCAAAATTCATGTATATTTATGACCAAAACTATTTATAATTTCGACACATGTCTTGCACATCACTAGGCGAACGTACTCTTTCATCGGATCCCATGCTAACTAAAATTCTGTTATCGCTTCTTTTTAAATTGTCTTATTATTATTATAATAGCATTGTCGAATTGGGTACATTCCTGTAAGGATAATGTTTGTATATATTAATACAATAAATAAATTGAAATTAAAAATCTAGATCGACACAATCGATAAATTCAACACATATTGTGCACATCACTAGCCGAACGTACCTTTTCATCGGATCCCATGACTACAATTCTGTTATCGCTTTTTTAAAATCTTATAGAACGAAACTATCGATAATATCGACACGTCTTGCACATCACTAGCCGAACGTACCTCTTTGTCGGATTCCATGTTAACTACAATTCTGTAATCGTTTTTTTTTAAATCTTATAGATCGAAACAATCGATAATTTCGACATATAACGTGCACATCACTAGCCGAACGTTACCTTACGTCCCGGTTCCAATGCTAACTACAATTCTTTTATCGCTTTTTTTTTAATCTTATAGATCGAAACTATCGATAATATTGACACATGTCTTGCACATCACTAGCCGAACGTACTTTTTTTGTTGGATCCCATGTTGACTACAGTTTTGTAATCGCTTTTTTTAAATCTTATAGATCGAAACAATCGATAGTTTCGACATATCTTGCACATCCCTAGCCGAACGTTCCTTTTTGTCGTATCCCATGTTAACTACAATACTGTAATCGCTTTTTTTAAATCTTATAGATCGAAACTATCGATAATTCGATACATGTCTTGCACATCACTAGCCGAACGTACCCTTTCGCCGGATCCCCTCAAAACAAATTTGTATCTCGCTACGATCCTTCTGTATTATTTAGCAAATATTACGTCGTGTTCGGGTCCCGAATTCAGAACAGCTGAGCCCAGAAAACAGATATGGAATATTTGCAGAATTCGGTACAAGGAAAGTGCAAATAAAAAAAACATCTAAAAAATTCTATGCATTTGCGAAGATACATACATATAGTCACGCCTCCATCTCTAATGGGGTAGGCAGGGCGCAAACGATCCAAACAAAGGTCGTTCCGCCACGTCTGACAAAGTTCTGAGGGTTATTTAAGATAGATTTGTCTGCATTTCTTCCCGGGCATGCTGTAAAAACCAGCGAAGGGATCCGAGGGTTTCAGTATATTGTAATTTAGGCGATAGGCTGACAACCTATCACTACAGCAATATACCTACAAACACAGGAGTGCACATCGGCGAACTAAACATTCTAGTATGAGCATTCAGCTAGAAACACAGATATGATATTGATATATCGTTTTACGGCACTGGAAAATTAGTCCTTTTGAGAGAAAAACTGGTTTTTTTTTTCAGAGTCTTTTCATGGAAACAAGTCCTTCAGCCGAAATAATAACAGTCCGTTTTTCATATTTAAAAGTGAAAGTGATTGATAAACACTAACACTGGAGTTCACTGCACTTTATAACTGATGTGTTAGATATTGCCGGGTATGCTAGTAGAATTTCCCTTAAAAGGGTAGGTAAACAAATATCAAACTTCCATGCTGGGCTATACCCAATTCTCAAATATTTATTGCATTTATGTTGTAGAAAAGTTGTTAACAATACAGGGTAAGGCTTCAACATGAACCCGGTTAGGGCACAGCAAAATACAGTAATATTCAACTATGTAGTACTATTATATATTCTGTGACTCAACTAAGGCTAGGCCAGGGTGGGAGTGCTAGAAAAACATAGAATGTACCAGCTGCTTCTCTTCCCGGGTATGCTATAAGTAGCATTCGGCAATTGCACGGTTACAGCTCAATCAATGGTTAGATACAGTGTAGGTTAGGTATTATAGTTCAGGCGATGGGCTAACAACCTGTCACTATACCGATAGGCAATACACATTTTAATCTAAAATTACCCTAAGTACTTGTTTATGCTCTGCCTACCCTGTAAGGAATAAAGGCGTGACGTGTATTTTGAAACATTCGCTGACGTCACCAATCAATTTCCCCTAAAAAAGGGTAAACAAAGCATCTCGCGTCAGCAACCCTCGATCCAATTTCAAATTTGAATTCGAAACGTATCTGCAGCGTGCGCGGGAAAATTAGGGACTGTTCGTTTTCTTTACATATTTTTGGGTATAGTTATTTTACATGTTTCATTTTCTTTGCTGGACTTTCATGCAGTTTATATTAAATTTTCGTCTTGGAAAATTTCAAGTTTACCTTTGCATTAGCATCTTGTTTACATTATTTGATTAAGGTAGAGTTAAGTTTTTGGACCGAGAGAGCCAATTGGCTTAAGAGCCAAATTTGTTTATTTTACTTAAAAAATAAAATAAATAATGTAGTTGTTCCATATTTATGAGCAACCTATGAATAAATTCCTTTTTTTATTTGGATATACATACATACATATAATCACACCTTTATCTCTAATGGGGATGTTTAGATATAGGTACCTATAATTTAGTAAACGGATAAAAAATAAATTCAATTAAATTCTTCCATGCTGGCTTGGGGGCGAGATAAAAATATAGAATGGGTTTCAGTATATTGTAATTTAGGCGATGGGCTGACAACCTGTCACTACATCAATATACCTACAAATCTATCTTAAATATCCCTCAAAACTTTGTCACACGTGGCAGAACGACCTTAGTTTAGGTCGTTTACGCTCTGTTTAACCCCGTCAGGGATAAAGGTGTGATTATATGTATCTATGTATGTTTAACTATTATTATCACGCGTAAAGTCATGTTTTTACAGGATTTAGTGCGGGTAAGTTTAGCTGAGTTACCAATCAAATTGACAAGTTGAAATTGCTTTCAGTATTTCATTTCACGCAAGTTCTTTCTCAGACCAGAAAATCATAACTCCCACTCCTGGAGCACGCCTGGACATAACAACCGAAATATACCGTTCAGAAACGCTGAAATCCGAAAATCTGGCCAGTTTCCCGCGAAAAAACCGCTTTGACAGCGAAAAAGGCGGGAGAATACGCCATTATGACCAAGTGACGCTTCACCCGCAAGTAATTGCTTCTGCAGATATGGACGGCGGATTTTAATAACGTTCCTTCGCAAGTTATGTTCTCTCCCTTTTATTTATTTGGCTGTTGGATGGACAGGTTTTATCTATTACTTTTAGACGAAATTTTCATTAGATTAGCTACGTTGTGTCACGGGAAAAATATTTATAGAGACAAAGGTTTTAATAACAAAGCAGATACAAACTCTGCATAACTCTTTCAAAAGTAGTTGAAAAAAAATCTGAGTAAAAGGCAATTTGCCTTTGCAAAATTGGCTAATAGATATGGTATAATTAATATTGCTTTGTCTGTGCTCTTGACTCTAGTCCTCACCAGTGGTGATTGAGCAGAGTCTGTCAGCGATGCAGCGGTTTCTACCAGAAAACACTGACATTCCCACACATAGAAAAAACATTATGTCATGCAGTGATGACGAACGCTATACCAGGTTTGCAGTTCCAAATGGTCCTTCCAATACTTCTAACCCAAACCACGTACGGCTATGAAGATTCAGGAATATAATCTGATTTTCGTTAGCAGACAAACATGTCATAGTTTCTACCATCGATCGAGCTTTGCGACGTCACTGCGCCTGCTTGTCTTCACTGGTTATTGTATAAGTGGCAAGCCTAAAAAGCCGTTGTTTGATAATTTGTTGAAAAGAATTTCAAGTCAAACATAAATTTGGCGCCCAGCATGGGGCCATAATATTTATGTAGAATATGCACAGAGCAACTATAGTGTATTTTTTTTACTCTTCATAATCAGTGAAAACAAATCATGTAGTTTTGTCTCATGTCAGAAAATGACAGGTATACATACATACATACATACATATAATCACGCCTTTATCCCTAATGGGGTAGGCAGAGCGCAAACGACCTAAACAAAGGTCATTCCGCTACGTTTGACAAAGTTTTGAGGGTTATTTAAGATAGATTTGTAGGTATATTGCTGTAGTGACAGGTTGTCAGCCCATCGCCTAAATCACAATATACCGAAACCCTCGGATCCCTTAGCTGGTTTCTACAGCATGCTCGGGAGGAAATGCAGCTGGCACATTCTATGTTTTTCTCTCGCTCCCAGGCCAGCATGGAAGGTATAGACATGACAGGTATAGACTTATATTAAGTAAGTTTGCAACAACAAATTGCACAATGTATCTAAGGGTTAGAGAGAGGTAGACTTCCATGCTGGTCTGGGAGCGAGAGAAAAGCATAGAATGTGCCAGCTGCATTTCCTCCCGGGCATGCTGTAAGATCCAGCTAAGGGATCCGAGGGTTTCAGTATATTGTAATATAGGCGATGGGCTGACAACCTGTCACTACAGCAATATACCTAGAATTCTATCTTAAATAACCCTCAAAACTTTGTCAGACGTGGCGGAACGACTTTTGTTTAGGTCGTTTACGCTCTGCCTACCCCATTAGGGATAAAGGCGTGATTATATGTATGTATGTATGTATGTATCTAAGGGTTCTATCAGTCAGACTGTAGGAGAGTGGGTGCTAAATAATGTTAATTAAATAACATCAGATTCAAAATAAGTAAGTTTAGATGATTTAGTTTCAGTTAACTTCCATACTGGACTGAGAGAGAAAGAAAAACATAGAATGTTCCAGTTGCCCTTCCTCCCGGGCATGCTGTATAAGTCAGCAAAAGGGATTCGAGGGTTACAGTGTATTGTAATTTAGGCGATGGGCTGACAACCTGTCACTACAGCAATACACATTACAATCTAAAATTGCCCTCAATTTATGTCAGACGTGGCGAAAGCGCCTTTTAGGAGGCGTTTTAAGCTCTGCCTACCCCGTAAGGGATAAAGGCGTGATTTTAAGTATGTATGTACGTTTCATCTAGAGGCACTTCTTCTTCTTCTTCAACTAATTTAAACTAATTTTTCACTTATTATAAAACATAAAAATACTTTATTGCACGCAAGAATACAAATCATACAACACAACAGATAACAACAAAAATGTATTTATGACCATTGTACTTAAAATCTCTCTCAAACTTGTACTTCGTCGGCGGCTGCCATTCAACACTAAAACCTATGGCTACTGCAGTCACCTATGATCATGAGCAGGCAAATTAACCAAGTCTTCGCGCCTGATAGTCACTGTACCAAGCCGAAATCAGTAACGCAAAAAAAAATTACATTCTCATCTCTCGTTAAAATCTTATCACCCCGTATCCGGTGGTGGTGTATACATATAACCATGCCCTTCGCCCTTATGGGGTAGGCAGAGCGTAAACGACCTAAACAGGTCGCTCCGCCACGTTAGACACGGATTTGAGAGTTATTCAAGATAGATTTGTAGGTATATTGCTGTAGTGACAGGTTGGTAGCCTATCGCCTAAATTGCAATACTGAAACCCTCGGATCCCTTATCTGGTTTTTACAGCATACCCGGGAGGAAATGCAGCTGGCATATTCTACGTTTTTCTTTCACTCCCAAGCCAGCATGGAAGCAGTAAGTGACTAACCTAAGAGCTGATGCTGGAGCGTAAGCCTACACACCAACGGAGCATGCTGCTTACCGGCGCACTCCGAAGGGGCATTCGTGGTATTGTCAGCTCAGCCTAGCTTAGAAAATCATTCAGCCAGATTTATCCTCAGGTAAGCTTGTAATGCCGTTGCTGGGGTGTGGACCAATAAGTGATGAAGTGTACCTAACGTACATATGTATCCATACAAATCCTGCACATATTCATGTTAAAGACTTGGTGATAATGATAAGTTTAGCGCAGATCTGGCGTTTTTGTAAGTATCTTTATGGACCAAAAGATCTTTGAAAGGTTGTAGCTTTGTTTTTAAAAGTTCTTGCTTGGCAAGTTTTTGAAGACCGTCCCATCCATCCATCAATCCATAGACAATTTGATGACCTACCATGTCAAGTCTTCCAACCAACATTTTATTTATATTTCACTTTCATAAAGTATACGTGTAACTAGCGTTGCCAGGTCCTCATACCGAAAAGCCGGACAGAGCTGTGAGTTTGGCCTAACATTTGGGTCAAAAAGCACCAGCAGTATCACGCGGGTCGGCTACCTAATCTAGGTGAATGAACGAGGGTACTGGAGCGACTGCCATCTGACCTCCGCAACCATGAAGGGACCAGACCCAATCCTAGCTTAGGTCTGAGTTTTCAAGTTTTAGCACTGGCCTCTGATTTTGACTACTAATATCTATGGTATTAAACGATATTAACCGGGCCCAACGGCTTAACGTGCCTTCCGAAGCACGGCAAAAGCACCGATTAAACGTACATATGAAATTTGAAAACCGAAAATCACATTGGTACGTGGTGGGATTCGAACCACGACCTCCTCCTCCTCCCTCCTCCTCCGCTAAGGATGCAGCCCTATCCACTACACCAACGGGCTCTCAGACATATATAGATAGCATCTCAGACTAATCTGTGGATAAATCCAGCTTAAAGATCCCACCATATAACAGTTGTAAACCTCACATCGATGGTCTCTACTGTCTCGACTGGATCTGGTGTTAAATGGCAAGAAACTTGTTGTGTTCCGTCGGCTGATGTGTAGATACATCAATGCCTTTAAAGCTTCTGAACGAGATCGGTCTATCATCCGTTTTGTCTTGGTCTTCTTTGAGGTACAGAGCAACCCAATCGCAACTTAAAACGAAAGGCCAAGGTCAAGATTAGGTTTTATTCAAGGCTTACAACAATAAGGTTTTCTACAGAGCAACTTCTATAGTGACAAGTTGACAACTGTATCACTAAATAATTATCTACTAAGGTCAAAGTTTAGGACAAAGTAGACAAAATCATGTCTAATATTGCTGTACAACTTAGTAAAGGTGCGTTCCTGGCGTTTACCTAATAACGCGTTTAATGAAAACCTGGGAATATCAAGGTAAAATAGAGGATTTTTCTCGCAAACTGTTTATCCCAAGCCGGGTGCACCCTCTGGGAGCGATAAGGAAAAACGCGATGTTTTTCGTAAGTCGGTGAACGAATGCGAACAATAGAACGGCAGGTCAAAAACGTTTCTTTCTATGCAGAATTTTAGAAAAATGTGGAAATGGTCTATAGTTCTTTTATTGTTTTTCGTGTTAGTGATAAGGTCGTTGAGTAGTTTCCAATAATTTCTTTCAAATGCGAACAATAGAACGGCAGGTCAAAAACGTTTCTTTCTATGCAGAATTTTAGAAAAATGTGGTAATGGTCTATAGTCCTTTAATTTTTTTTTCGTGTGGTTGATAAGGTCGTTGAGTAGTTTCCAATAATTTCTTTCAAATACGAACAATAGAAGGCAGGTCAAAAATGGTACGTCTAGTCTAACAAAAACGTTTGGATTAATGCAGAACTTTAGAAAATAGGTATAAATGCCAAAATGTGCCAATCTAAGATGGCAAAGCTTAAAATTTTTGAAAATTATTTAGGAATTTATTTTATTAGAAACAGAATGCCACACGTCTATTCTATTCTATTTCGTATAACTAAAATTCGCAGAATTGTATGGAATACATAAATGTCGAGATAAAGTTTCTTTTTTAGAACTAAGAAATTCATTTGATCTTTGTACAAGAAAGCCATTGAAGCACTTTTTTCCAAATGTGGACAATAAAAGACAGGCCAAAAATGGTTCTTCTAGAGAAAACGTTTCGTTTTACATGATTTTTTTTAGACAAAAGGTATTTAAATGCCTTAACTGGTATAAAACCGGTGAATAGGAAAATTTATTTAAAAATTTCATAAGGTCATTGAAATCAGTTTTTCTGAATGCAAATTATAAGAGTCAGGTTAAAAATGGTGCATTTAAAAAAAATTGTTTAGAAATAAAGAACACATTTTTTAAGGTTTATTTGAAGTTAATTCTGCGTATTGATAAGTAAATATTCCTAAATGCAATTAACAGTAGGCAGGTCAAAAACAAAACATCTAGGGAAAACTTCTTTGCCTATAAACCCTACAGGATAATTAAGAAAAAAGAAGCTTAAATGCCAAAGTGATATGAGACATTTTAATTATTTTTTTTCGCACGATCTTTTAAAGTTCCTTCGTTTTAATAAGGTCATTGACCGTCTCATCGTTAACGGAGACGTGAATTAATGGCGACGAAATTCAAAAATCGATTCCAAAAAAAAATCGTCCCTCAAACAATGAAATAGCAAAGGCGCATTGACTCTAACCACGTGGAGCTCCAAGGTCGAATTTATGTTTTCAACTTGTCAAGCGCCGTGTGATAAATTAATTCTAGAGGCCGTTATCGCAGCGCGTGACGTAACATTCACAACCTTACTCCATACGCTTTACGGTTGGTTTTCCTTCGCCCGCCCCTCCCACGCATAGTCGCCGTCCCGGGCAATATATCTTCAACCGTGTACTGCCCGTGACAGTTCGTAAACAAACTTGATCTGCCTTAACAAAGCGAAAACTGACATTTCACACATTTTTCAACACATTTCGACCACAACGTAACCTAAATGAAGTTTTACTACCTGTACTTCTCGAAATATCCATATCAGGCGTCACGGCTGCTCGACATTCGTTCGAAATCCGAATGTTATTTTCTAAAAACACTTACCAGAAAATAACACGAGGCTAAAACAGAGTGCAGAGTCATCTGACGTACATCTTGCACATATCGATCACGTCTTGCAGTCTTAAAAACACAATCTAGAAAACTGTAAGGTTAGCACCAAATATCTGCAACTTTGCGTCTGTCTATCACTCTTCACTTGTCCACATATGAATTTTAAAAACTTATTTGATACAAAACGGCGTGTGTATTGCGGGATTTCGTTAAATTTGTGATTGATTTCGATCAAAATAAAAATAGTCCTGAGACGCTGCGTCGCCGAGCGCGCCACTGTCTGTCTGTGCTGTCAATATTCGTCAAAACGAAAATGGCGACACCCTCAGCTCACGATCAGGGCAGTACACCCTCTCTTTCCCACGTTCGAGTGCGAGAGAGAGGGTCGACAGACGGGTTGTCTGCAGGCAACTCGACTGATTTGTGATGTTACGCCCCACGGCGTAACGTTTGCGTAATTATACTATCACGATCGGTTATAAACTCGTTTTAATAACGTTAATTTACGATTAAAAGGTCGCCGAAAGAAAGTGTCGGTTGTGAGCTAGGTTAATTATAGCATAGGCTTTTGTTTTTGAGTAATATTGTCTGCGCATGTTAGGCCCGGCCCACCACTCAATATCTGTCGTGAGAGGACCTCCTACTTGCTTTTATTTTATTCAGGGGCTACGTTTTTCGAGACGCTCATCTCCACGACCTTTTGTGCAGGCAGTCGCAATGCAGTTTGATTAATAATGAAGTTAAGAGTAATTCGTTTAAATGCATTCAGACAGGCTTTTTTAGCTGGACGCCATTAGACTGGGCAATTGGGTAGATTTAATTCATGGACTTTAGTGAAAATGCGGGATTGTCTTTAATTCATTCGCACTTTGTCGCTGGAGTCAGTATTGCATCGAAGATGCATTCAAAAATGGGCCCTATCACAAGGGCTTTAAGATTCTTGACGATACACATTTTACTGTAAGCGTCAAACAATAGGGAATACATTGACCTCAGGATTATGTGAATCATATTCTGCTCCGTGCTTCGGAGAGCACGTCACTTCTATAGATACGCCAATACTTATATGTATAAGTACGTTACATACAAATATTTTAACAAAAAATACAATTTAAAATATTAACATCGGTCACAACTTTCTTGAAAAGTGTACTAATGGCGTTTACGCACTTTTACCTGTAAAGCACTTCGAACCCATGGATAGATTCTACAATCTAAAAGTCTTTAGCCACTGAAAGAGCATTTCAGGCTGTGCTACGTATTTCATTTTATTTCCAGCTTTCCGCCCCGCGATTTCACCCGCGGGAAAAAGATTTCCCACACCAACGCGGTATTTTCCTGCGGTATAAAGTACCTTTCATCCGTTTCCAGATTACCATTAATAGTCTAACCAAATTTCATCGAAATCGGACAAGCCATTTGGGCGTGAAAGAGTAACAAACAAACTTACTTTCGCATTTTTCGGATATTTAATATAATAATAATAATGCTATTTACAGGGATTCCCACGAAATTAAACGCATATTTATCGCGCCACGCACGATCTAACTTCGATCTTATGTCTGTGGTACTAAGGTTGTCGTATGTCTTACAAAGGTGTAAAGTATTTTGCAGTAGTATTAAGTATTCAATTTAATTTTGTGCACGTTTTATCCGCGTTAGAAATATTTAGTGTCTGGCGTGTCTTTGTTTTATCACAGAATATTATACCTATAATAGTACGTTTTATGTCTTTATGATGTTTTTGTGTACAATAAATCCTAACTATAAGAGAGCCCGATGGTATATAGTACTATTATATATTCTGTGCGGATTTTGTAGTGGATATGGCCGCTGCCTCCGTTGCAAGAAGTCGTAGTTCGAATCCTACCACGTACTGCAGTACAGTACCAATGTGTTTTTGGTTTTCGAATTCCATATGTACGTTTATTTGGTGCTTTTTCCGTGCTTCGGAAGGTACGTTAAGCCGATGGTCCCGGTTAGTTTTATACCGTAGATATTAGTCTTTAAGCCATGTCAGAGGCCAGTGCTAAGCATTGGCGGCTTAAAAAACTTTGACCTAATCCAGGATTGGGTCTGTTTACCTTCTGGGTTGCGGAGGTCAGATGGCTGTCGCTCTGTGTAAAAACCAGTACCCTCGTTCAATCAGGTGATGGGTGGGCAGAAAGTCAACACCCAAGGAAAAGCTTCTGAACACAAAGTTGTATTTATCACTTTATAAGAATTCTTCAAGTTTGGTTAGGATAATGCGAGCCGATTTTCTTCTACTAAAAAAAGATAAGCCACCTGGTTCCGATTGCTGTGTCCCTGACGTTGATCCTCAAATCATGATATGACAGAGGCACTGTTGGAAGCTTTTCCTTGGGTGTTGACTTTCTGCCTACCCCGTAAGATATTTTAGTAATTTTTATTTTGAAGCCTAGTGAGTGTTTTTGCCTGAAGAGTTTAGAAAAAGTTATTCTTGACATTGACAGCACACACGACGTTTTTGAAGAATAACTAAGGAATAAATTAAACTCAATTAAAGAACTTTTGATAACAGTAATAAAATTTTAAGACGAAAAACATTTTCATGGGTATAACTTTATTTCTATGTTATATTCACTGTAGAAGTTTACTCTCAAGAAATCCAGTTCAGTTCTTTAAAAGTACTTCAATTTCCTACCTAACAGTCTTCACAAACACGCTAGTAAATGTCAATTCAATTTCAGTGCGGAATGTGTGAAAATAGAATTAAGAATTTTGGAGAAAAAACTGTAAAATGTAAGAAAATTATTAATTTTATAACAAAAACATAAAATGTATAAATTGCTCCTTTGTTTCTATACGAGTTAGTTCAGGGTTAAAGTACTAAAACGGGTAAATTATACGTTCCAAAATCAGCTGACTGGAACGTCGGTAAATATTATTACATAAAAATGATTAAATAAGTAAATATATTTCATAAAAACAATTCGAAACTATCTTTTTAAATACAACTATGGTTTTATATTAATAGGTACAGCTTAGTAGGCCCTTCGTTCTTGATTTGGTTATGATAGTATTTTTATATTATATTATCCTGATTATTTTACTAATAATAGAAGAAATGAGTCGCTAACCTTATGCCTTCCTAGCCTATGTTACTCAGGGCGAACTGAACATTCTATAGCCGAAAGAATTTTTGAAACAGGTCTACAAAAGGAGTTTTAGAGTTTATTCTTAACAAGCATACATAACATACAAGTGTTTCCTAATAATAATATAGATCTTCTTCCTAGCCTTATCCCGTATCTCACGGGGTCGGCTACCTAATCTAGGGGATTGAACGAGGGTACTGGTTTTTACACAGAGGGACTGTCATCTGACCTCCGCAACCAAGAAGGGAAACCAGACCCAATTCTAGATTAGGTCAGAGTTTTCAAGCCGCCAATGCTTAGCACTGGCCTCTGATATGGCTTAACGACTAATATCTACAGTATTAAACAATATTAACTGGGACCAACAGCTTAACATGCCTTCCGAAGCACATAAAAAGTGCAGAATAAACGTACATATGAAATTCGAAAACCGAATAACACATTGGTACGTGGTGGGATTCGAACCACAACCTCCCGCTCAGGAGGCAGTGGCCCTATCCACTACACCATCGGGCTCTATAATATAGATTTAACTTTTTTGTATACTATGATGATTGCAGTAAAATCTTGACCAGGTGAATGACAAACTTGACTCACAATTGAATCTTCTTCTGTCGAGTGGGTATCGAGTCTATGAACCCTGGTGTCAGAGTTTTAAAACCGCCTAGTAGCACAACTATCAGGCTTTTGACATGGTTTGAGTATCAAAGACAGCGTCAGGGACCGACAGCTTAACGTGCCCTCTGAAGCACAAAATCTGTTTCTTTTCGGACAATCAGGTGATTCAGCCTGCAATGTCCTAACCAAACTGGGGAAAAATTCACAAAGTGATAAATTCTCAAATATCCACTTTTGTGTTTCCCCCCTGGGAATTGAACCCAGGACCTCCGGATCGGGAGTCCATGGCACTAGCCACTAGACCACGGAGGCAGTTAGTCACAATTGAATGGTCTGTACTGAATACTTTCTTCAATGTCAACTTTTATTTATATGGCAAACAGCCGCCTCAATGTACAGCCATTACTGCCAATATCAAAGTGACAAGAGCACAGTAAATTAAACATAAAGTTTAATTGTTGTCTGTTTTTGTGTTTGTATCCTCCCCAGCCCGTATTTGCTTCACACTCATTGGCAGAAATGTGATTACACAAAACCCATTAATGAAGATTAACTTTAAAGTTTCTTTTTGGTGGATTCTTAATACCAATGTGTTTTGCGGCCCATAAACAGTTTTTTCTTTGCAACTTAGCAGAGTTTAATATTTCGGAACCGCAGACCTCGTTACAAACATATGATTTGCGGTTGACTCCTTTTAAAGTTGTAAAGAAAACAGGTTATGGGCTGCAAAACAAATCATTTTGAATCTACTTAGGAATAGTGAATAGATTGCAATTCGTAGTTACCAAAAACCCAACATAACTAATACAAGTCTCTACCAGTCTTTCTCTATCGTGAGAGAGTAGAAAGGGATGGCAATCATTTTAGTTTGGATTTAGTTAAGTTGTGCCATCCACGAAACGAAAGCGCAGACATTTTGAGTTGATTAAAATGTCAGTACCAAAGTAAAACTAAAACATCTAAACTTACTTATTTTGAATCTGGTGTTATTTAATTAACATTATTTAAAGAAGAGCCCGATGGTGTAGTGGATAGGGCCGCTGCCTCCTGAGCGGGAGGTCGTGGTTCGAATCCCACCACGTACCAATGTGTTTTTCGGTTTACGAACCTCATATGTACGTTTATTCGGCGCTTTTTCCGTGCTTCGGAAGGCACGTTAAGCCGTTGGTCCCGGTTAATATCGTTTAATACCGTAGATATTATTCGTTAAGCCATGTCAGAGGCCAGTGCTAAGCATTGGCGGCTTGAAAACTCTAACCTAATCTAGGTTTGGGTCTGGTTTCCCTTCTGGGTTGCGGAGGTCAGATGGCAGTCGCTCAGTGTAAAAACCAGTACCCTCGTTCAATCCCCTAGATTAGTTAGCTAGTTAGGCTAGGGAGATGATGACAAACTAATTTATTGAATTTAAATAAATTCATGTTCATAATTTTATTTTCAGATGGCTTTATTTGTGAAACAAGACTTCACCCCTCCTATATTATCCAGGAAATGGATTGCCATGAAATTCAGGCCCAATATGGTAACAAAATATTGTGAAATCTAATTTTTAATTTATTTTTCTTACATTAGTTTCTAAGTAAGATTCATAATAATAAATAAAATAAATATTAATTTGACGATCTTCCATGCTGGACTGGGAGCGAGAGAAAAACATAGAATGTGCCAGCTGCATTTCCTCCCGGGCATGCTGTAAGAACCAGCTAAGGGATCTGAGAGTTTCAATATATTGCAATTTAGGCGATGGGCTGACAACCTGTCACTATTGCGATATACGTACAAATCCATCTTGAATAACCCTCAAAACTTTGTCAGTCGTGGCGAAACGACCTTTGTTTAGGTCGCTTACGCTCTGCCTACCCCATTAGGGATAAAGGCGTGATTATATGTATGTATGTATGTATCTAGAATGGAGCCCAATGTCAGATATATCTTATGCTACTTGCTACTATTGTAAAATATCTTGCTTGAATGTCTTAATTCAATTTATTGTTTGTGATGCTGTGTGTAACATGTATAATTTTTATAGCTGTATACATACATACATATAATGACGCCTTTATCCCTAATGTGGTAGGCAGAGCGTAAACGACCTAAACTAAGGTCGTTCCGCCACGTCTGACAAAGTTTTGACGGTTATTTAAGATACGATTTGTAGGTATATTGATGTACTGACAGGTTGTCAGCCCATCGCCAAAATTGCAATATACAAATCTATCTTTAATAACCCTCAAAACTTTGTCAGACGTGGGTGAACGACCTTTGTTTAGGTCGTTTACGCTCTGCCTACCACATTAGGGATAAAGGCGTGATTATATGCATGTATTATATGTTGAATGGAATCTATGTTGAATAATATATATTTAATTTCTTTTTTATTTTTAAATAAAAAACACAGGGCCATAATAAGTGAAATTGGAAACCAAGTTTATTTACAAAAAAATCTTTAATTTAATCTTTTCAGTTACTCTACAACCGTCACCATATCATTGCGATATTAGAAAGTGGTCTGCTCTTCCGAGAAGACAGCGTTGAAGTGGAACAGGTAAGATATGTTGAATAAATATCATACATACACACATATAATCACGCCTTTATCCCTAATGAGGTAAGCATAGGTCGTTCCGCCACATCTGACAAAGTTTTGAGGGTTGTTTATGATAGATTTGTAGGTATATTGCTGTAGTGACAGGTTGTCAGCCCATCGCCTAAATTACAATATACTGTTACCCTCGAATCCCTTTTGCTAACTTCTACAGCATGCCCGGGAGGAAGGACAGCTGGAACATTCTATGTTTTCCTGTCTCTCCCAGTCCAGCATGGAAGAGCATATCATAATATCATACATACATACATATAAACACGCCTTTATCCCTAATGGGGTAGGCAGAGCGTAAACTACCTAAACATAGGTCGTTCCGCCACGTCTGACAAAGTTTTGAGGGTTGTTTATGATAGACTTGTAGGTGTATTGCTGTAGTGACAGGTTGTCAGCCTGTCGCTTTAATTTCAATATACAGAAAACCTCGGATCCCTTAGCTGGTTTTTACAACTTACCCGGGAGGAAAAGCAGCTGGCAAATTCTATGTTTTTCTCTCGCTCCCAGTCCAGCATGGAAGTTGAATAAATATCATTTAAATAAAAAAGAGATAGAATAATCAACGGCTGATTTAGTGTTAAGTTGTTGATAAAAGTTGTTCCTTGCTGGACTGGGAGTGAGATAAAAACACAGAATGTGCCAGCTGCATTTCCTCCCGAGCAGGCTGTAAAAATCAGCTAAGGGATCTGAGAGTTCCAGTATATTGTAATTTATACAAAGGACTGACAACCTGTCACTACAACATCAATATAAAATCAATCTTAAAAAACCCTCAAAACTTTGTCAGATGTGGCGGAACGACCTTCATTTGTTTAGGTCGTTTACGTTCTGCCTACCCCATTAGGGATGGAGGCGTAATAATATATGCAGGTATGTTGATAAAAAAGAGACAAACAATTTTAATTAAAATTTTATAAAGTGACTGAATTAGCGCCAATGCCTTATTTGAAAAAATATATTTCTAATGATCTTTCTGAACAGGAGGCCCCGGAAGCAAGCCAGCTCTGGACGGCCGCGGGGGGCGGGGCGAGCGGTTGGATGACTAGAGGGGAGAGGGTAGTTTCTATTGTAGCTGTGTGCACCTGTGTGGCTGTGTTCCCGCCTAAAGCGTAAGTACATCTGTCTGAATCGTCATCATAACGTACCTAACTTAAGCGTTACTGTATCTAACTTAAGCGTGAGTGTATCTATCTTAAGCGTGAGTATATGTAAGTTAAACGAGAGTATATCTAATTTAAGCGTAAGAACCATCTAGTTTAAGCGTAAGTACCATCTAGCTTAAGCGTGGGCATATCGGACTCTTCAAGACGAATCCTGAGCAAATCTGTCTAAAGCATGCGGACATCTGTTTCAAGCGTGAGTATATCTAAGTAGAGCTGTATGCATCCGCGGGGGGAGAGGCGAGTGGGTGGATGACTAGAGGGGAGAGGGCAGTTTCTATTGTAGCTGTGTGCACCTGTGTGGCTGTGTTCCCGCCTAAAGCGTAAGTACATCTGTCTGAATCGTCATCATAACGTACCTAACTTAAGCGTTACTGTATCTAACTTAAGCGTGAGTGTATCTATCTTAAGCGTGAGTATATCTAAGTTAAGCGTCAGTATACCTAACTTAAGCGTAAGTATATCTACTTCAAGTGTGAGTATATCTAATTCAAGCGTGGGTATACCTAACTTAAGCGTCAGTAAATCTAACTTAAACATCATTATACGTAACTTAAGCGTAAGTATATTTAGCTCAAGTGTGAGTATATCTAATTTAAGCGTGGGTATATCTAACTTAAGCTTCAGAATATCTAACTTAAGCGTGAGCGTACGTGAGCTAGATACACGCTCACGTGTGAGTATATCTAATTTAAGCATCAGTATATCCAGCTTAAGCGTGATTATAAATACGGAGTGTAAGGAATAGCGTCCCGTAAACTGATAGGGGATGCTCAGTCAACGAAACTGAACAAAATATCAGATAGATAGATAGATATATTCTTTATTGCACATACAACAAAAACAACAGGAATTGAGAACAAATTAAATAAAAATTAAAGTACAATGAAGGCGGCCTTATTGCTATGGTAGCAATTTCTACCAGGCAGGAGGAAAAAAAATACTTTTCCATAAAAATTGACCGATCGTGGTCATTTTGTATGGGAAGAATTGTTTTTTTTTTTCATCTCCTGAAAGAATTTCCTGGTGAAAGTTGTTCAGTTTCGTTGTCTGACCCCTATCAGTTGCAGGACGCTGTCCCTTACACCCGGTTTACCTTCAGCGTGAGTAACAAGCATATATTCTTTGTTTGCAGACTAAACCGCTCAACATTGGCTTACCTAGCCACCTACATGTCTATACCCATCTCAGTTCGGTTCCTTCACCGGCGGTTGTGCCGCGGCGGTTTGACCGCGCTGTTGCAACGAATGCGAGATTATTTGACGCTCGCTCGCCGCGCCGCCGCCTGTCTGAGGGAATGTAAAGCTACCAGGGCTCAACTGTAAGTAAAAAAAGTTTATTTTCTCACAAATCTTATACAACTTATCTAAAATACAAATATGTAAAATTTACTATTTAGTCTACAAATAATAGGTATTTTCCGAAGTGTGAGACTGGTGCCTAAACTACGTATTAAAATACCTGTAGGTCACCAGGCCCTATTCGTGCAATAGCTATAATTCCTGTTTGACTGGTTGACAGTTCTTCCATGCTGGCCTGGGAGCGAGAGAAAAACATACAATGTGCCAGCTGCATTTCCTCCCGGGCATGCTGTAAAAACCGGCTATGGGAGCCGAGGGTTTCAGTATTTGGGCTGACAACCCGTCACTGCAGCAATATGATATACCTACAAATCTATCTTATATAACCCTCAAAACTTTGTCAGACGTGGCAGAACGACCTTTGTTTAGGTCCTTTACGCTCTGCCTACCTGTTCTAGTTGTTCAGTGTCGTAAACTTAGCAACCCCTATCAGTTTGCGGGACGCTGTCCCTTACACCCGGTATATATCAAACAATAATTTAATAAATAATCAATATATATATATTAGACTCGCCCCGGCTTCGCACGGAAATCATCAGTGTTTCTCTACCATATTATGCATGTATTATACATATAAACCTTCCTCTTGAATCACTCTATCCATTAAAAGAAACCGCATCAAAATCCGTTGCGAAGTTTTAAAGATTTTTGCATACATAGGGATATAGGGACAGAGAAAGCGACTTTGTTTTATACTATGTAGTGATATACAAAGCCGAATTTAGTGTTTCTGGCAGATGGCGCTGATATCGCACTTCGGACCATAATTTCATAGTTTGCTTCCATGTTGGACTGGAAGCGACAGAAGAACCTAGAATGTGCCAGCTGCATCTCCTCCCGGGCATGCTGTAAAAACCAGCTAAGGGATTCAAGGGTATATTGTAATTTAGGCGATGGGCTGACAACCTGTCACTACAGCAATATCCAGTTCTATCTGAAACAACCCTCAAAACTTGTCAGACGTGGCGGAACGACCTTTGTTTGGGTTGTTCAAGCTCTGCCTACCCCATTAGGGATACAGGCGTGATAGTATGTATGTATGTATGGACCATAATTTCGCCGAGTGAGGTAGTTTTTTTTTTTTATATTTTACCTTTTATTTTCAGCGGCTCTGTCTCATCAGTGCTAGACTCAACCCAAGCCCTCCTATGTCGGCAGCAGGCCGAATTGTCAGTAATTATGTCGAGGGCGTCTTCCGCGTTGCTAGGCAACGTACCCTGGCTACGAAGCGACGTAGCTTGGGATGTTATTGAACAGAATGACGCTGATAATCTTATGGTAAGACAATAGACACACTCATAAAGACCCGATTAACCCTGGTATCAGAGTTTTTAATAACGACCACTATCAAAGACAGCGACCGGGACCGACGGCTTAACGTGCCCTCCGAAGGACAATCAGGTGATTCAGCCTGCAATGTCCTAACCAAACTGGGGAAAAATTCACAAAGTGATAAATTCTTAAATATCAACTTTGTGTTTCCCCCCTGGGAATCGAACCCAGGACCTCCGGATCGGGAGTCCATGGCACTAGCCACTAGACCACGGAGGCAGTTACCACTTTAGTACTTCCCACTCAGTTTTAGAATAAAGGTAAACAAAGTTTATTCCATGCTGGTCAGGGAGCGAAAGAAAAACATAAAATGTGCCAGCTGCATTTCCTCCCGGGTATGCTGTAAAAAACAGCTAAAGGAAAACTTCCTCTTGAATCACTCTATCCATTAAAAGAAACCGCATCAAAATCCGTTGCGTTTTTGTCATGTCTTTATTTTATTCATCTCTTCTTTCTTTGTGTTTACCTTTTGTTTTATGTGATGTTTTTTTATGCAAAAATGTTCTAATCTGTCTTAACTTAATAATTGGCACACACCCACAACACTCAAACGCACACACACACACACACACACACACACACACACACACACACGCACTCAAACACTCACACACATACTAACCTGTAAATTAACCTTGAAGTGATGTATAAGTTGTTTTTAGTCTATTAATTAAGTATGATAAGATAGGGAAGAGCCGAGCCACCTGACACAGGCTTTATTAGCTTAAAAGGTGCCATTCTTCCATGCTGGACTGGGAGAGATAGATTCTTCCATGCTGGACTGGGAGAGATAGAAAAACATAGAATGTTCCAGCTGCCCTTCCTCCCGGGCATGCTGTATAAGTCAGCAAAAGGGACTCGAGGGTTACAGTGTATTGTAATTTAGGCGATGGGCTGACAACCTGTCACTATAGCAATACACATTACAATCTAAAATTGCCCTCAATTTTTGTCAGACGTGGCGAAAGCGCCCTGTTACGAGGAGTTTGACGTTCTGCCTACCCCGTAAGGGATAAAGGCGTGATTTTATGTATGTAGGTGTTTTGAGACACTATAATTTGCCAAACATTTATTAGACTGAAAGTAAAGAATTTATTTATTCTTCTTCTTCTGTCGAGTGGGTATCGAGTCTATCGACCCGATGAACCCTGGTGATTTATTCATTATATTCTTATTTCCAGAAAATCCACCACGCCTTTCTAGTAGTCCAATCGACATTACTAAAACACATTGCGATGGCACATTTCATGCCTTCAATACAAGCTCAAAGATTGTATAAAAACCACAACGAAAGAATATTTTGGATACACAATACTTTGATACAACATTTGACAGAGGAGTTCACAGAGAACCATGAAACTTTAGAACGAATGTACAGGCTACTTAAAAACTACGGAAATGCCGATGTAAATGAACCAAGAAAACCTGGAGATGCTATTAAAGATACTTGGTTGTATAGTGACGTACATAATGATATAGCCAGAACTAATCTAGAACTAAAAGTAGCGCTTAGTAAGTGTAACAATCTAGATCTATTCCTAGACTCATGTGCGTTGCATAAGCAGGAATTAGATCTGGAAGTTTTGAACAAAGATATTGATAATCTCATTGAGAATATTACGAAAAGTCTGTCCTCTGCTCAATCTTCACAAATAAGGTTAAAGAAACTACTTTCTAAGTTCACGAAACATAATGGTGAGATTCAAAATGCAACAGAAATGTTTAAAGATGGTGATGAAGATAAAAATATTCTCAGAATTGAAGATCGTGAGCCGATAGCTAAAGACGAAGTATTCTATTTCATCAGAACTGAAGACGATGATGAAATAGCACAACCTGCTGGTGACGTCACTACTGCACCGGGAAAGAAAGAGAAAGATGCAACGAATATAGTTCTCAACGAACTAAGAAGGAAACTAGTTAATAGAGAAGATGTTATGAGAGAAAGGGAAAGACAGGCTTTAGCTAAGACTATGCCTGAATTTAAAGATAAAATACCTGAGTTTCCAAGGCAAATCAATATTGAAGATGTCTTAGACCGAAAAGGTTATATCACTAAACTAAAAGCAATACAAAAAGAACCAAAACTGAAGTTATTTCGTAAATACAAAATTCATTCAAAACCGAAAGAACCGAAACACAAATACAGATTGAAAAATCATCAATACGAAAAAGAAACTGACATAAAATCATCCACATACGAAGCAAATTCAAAACGCAATACTAAAAGCAGAATCTTAACCTTTTCTAATGATAAGAAACTTAAAACAAGAACAGTAAACATTTGGCATAAAAAAGTTAAAAAGGAAAATTTCAGCGACTTTTCAGATGGCCTAAGTGATGTAGAATCAGTCGCTATAAACAAAGTAATTCACCACGCTGCAAATATCAACAATAATTTTGTTGAAAATGGCGACGCAAGAAATTTCAAATTCTCCAAAAGAGACCTGGAACTTACTCCGTCGACTTCAGATGAAAGTGATTTGGATTTCGATAGAAGAGTGAAGTTGTTAAAAGATATGAGAAGACATAGGCCTATGAGGAAGAAGCATTATCCGGATAAGAGAGGTAAGATCAAAACTTCCTACTTATTATTTATGATATAACAAATCAAAAAGATGTAAGGGAGTGGCCATCATACCAGGAGTGGCCGGTTTTCTAAAGATACGGGTTCCATGCTGGACTGGGAGCGAGAGAAAAACATAGAATGTGCCAGCTGCATTTCCTCCCGGGCATGCTGTAAAAACCAGCTAAGGGATCCGAGGGTTTTAGTATGTTGCATTTTAGGCGATGGGCTGACAACCTGTCACTACAGCAATATACATACAAATCTATCATAAATAACCTTCAAAACTTTGTCAGACGTGGCGGAACGACCTCTGCTTACGTCGTTTACGCTCTGCCTAACCCATTAGGGATAAAGGCGTGATATAGTGACGTACATAATGATATAGCCAGAACTAATCTAGAAATAAAAGCCAAAAATGTATGTATGTACGGGTTCATACCAGGATTGGGCCGGTTTTTCAAATCTTGTCAGCGGTGAATTTTTGATTTGTTGTTTCTAGTATTTTCAGCATACTAATAGGGGTTGCTCAGACAACGAAACTGAACAATTTTCACTAGGAAAGTAATTCAGGAAATGAAAAAAAAATAGAGATGGTTATTTTGAATAGGAAACAGAGATAATATGATACTCTACTCTCTCTCTCTTCTGTCTTTTTTCCTTAGACATAAAAACTAAGCGTTTTTAAACATGTTTTTATTTATGACCAATAAAATATCGACATGGGTAAATATTTGGAATCGCATTTTTATTCTAAAGGTTAGAACGGCATTCCAACCTTTGAAACGAGGTTGGAACGGCATTTCAATATTTGAAACGAGGTTGGAATGGCACTCCAATATTTGAAACGAGGTTAGAACGGCATTCCAACCTTTGAAACGAGGTTGGAACGGCATTCCAATATTTGAAACGTGGTTGGAATGGCACTCCAATATTTGAAACGAGGTTAGAACGGCATTCGAACCTTTGAAACGAGGTTGGAACGGTATGCCAATATTTGGATCGAAGTTGGTACGGCATTCCAACCTTTGAATCGAGGATAAATCGGCATTCCAATACTTGGAAATAATGAATGACATTCCAATATTTAGAACAAGGTTGGAATGGCTCTCCCATATTTCAAACGAGGTTGGAACAGCACTCCAAAGACCTCAGTTCAAGCTACTGTCGAATTTATGATATTTTTTTTGTCATACGGGGTGTAAGGGACAGCGTCCCACAAACTAATAGGGGAACACTTAACTAACTTTGAACACTTCCTGAAATAATTTTCTGGTGGAAGTTGTTCAGTGTCGTTGACTGAGCAACCCCTATCAGTTTGCGGGCCCTTACGCCCCGTATTTTGTTTGTCTTTCAGCAAGTATATCCGGTGCATCATCAGGGACTCAGATATCAGAGCCAGTGGATGAAAGTCTAAAACCTGCGCAGTACAGCTTAGGAGCTGGGTTAGCTATGGCTTCCGTGTTACAGGTATAATAAAATATTACAATATCTAGATTATTTCTTCCATGCTGGCCTGGGAGCAAAAGAAAAACATAGAATGTGCCAGCTGCATTTGTAAAAACCAGCTAAGGGATCCGAGGGTTTCAGTATATTGCAATTTAGGCGATGGGCTGACAACCTGTCACTTACAGCAATATACGTACAAATCTATCTCAAATAACCCTCAGAACTTTGTCAGACGTGGCGGAACGACCTTTGTTTGGGTAGTTTGCGCTCTGCCTACCCCATTAGGGATAGGGGTGTGACTATATGTATGTATGTAAATTCTAAGAAACATAAATGAAACGGGGATTGGATCTTCTTCTTAGCGAGTCGAACAACAACCCGATGAACCCTAGGGTTGTATTTATAATCAGCTCTCATGAGTGAAAGCGAGTTTGAGTTCGTATCAGAAACGTCATTTCTAAATTGCTCTCAAGTCTGAGATCGCTTTATAAATACGAGCCCTAATGTCAGAGTTTTGGAACCGCCTAGTAGCACAGCTATTGGCCTCTGATATGGTTTGAACAACGACCACTATCACAGACATCGACTGGGACCGCCGGCTTAACGTGCCCTCCGAAGCACGAAATCCTTTTTCTTTTCAGACAATCAGGTGATTCAGCATGCAATGTCCTAACCAAACTGGGGAAAACCTCACAAAGTGATAAATTGACAAATATCAACTTGGGAAAATATCGTGAGGCCATGGTTCTGACCACTAGACCACAGAGGCAGTTGAGGGAGGGGATTGGATCTGAACTTCGAAAATCGTGACAATGCTCTACCAACTGAGCTACCGCTTACTTACCCTGAGCGTAGAATATAGAGACTTCTTTTTCCCTAACTGTCTTAGTTAGACCTTTGGGTCGGTATACCAAGGTCGCGGGTTCAAATCCTGTTTGTGGTAGAATTTTCAATTTGTTAGTACTCATATTTTCAGATTCGAATTTCGAAATACCTATATAAGGAGTAAAAAAAATTGCTGACTATATTTTAGAGTGTGGTTCTTCCCATGAAACTGAACAACTTTCCCCAAGAAACATAGGCCGAAATATGATAAACAAATTGGATTGGAAAAGAAATGGTGTCAGCGGTTCGAACTAATTTGTATGGGAGGGCCAAAATCATTTTTCATATTTCGACCTACGTTCCTTGGGGAAAGTTGTTCAGTTTCATGGATTGAATCACACCTTAAGGGGATCCCCGGTGCACGCCAGCGCCCTCATCAGTTTAAAAATCATTACTTCCTAAAAACGCTATCAATCGAAAATCCGGTTGATCAGATTGAAGTACAGGTACTGAAGTGTATTTTAAGCATCGTAAATTGCTAATTCAATGTTCACTGCAGTTACAGATAGCAAAAGTGCCTAAAGTGGCCGTTTTTCGCAAATTTTCTATCTGTAATTACAACGAACTATACGTTGCAACTTTATGAGGCTCTTAACTACCTTCATTGCTTTAACCTCAATCTGATCTACCGGATTTTCGATTGATTGTGTTTTCAGTGAGTAATGATTTTTTGACCGATGGGGGCGCCACTTAGCCCAGGGAAGCCCCTTAAAGTTATTTTTTACACCCTATACCGGGTGTAAGGGACAGCGTCCCGCAAACTGATAGGGGTTGCTCAGTCAACGACCCTGAACAACTACTAGCAGGTTTTTTTTCAAGAAGTAAAAAAAAAATACTTTGAAATGACCACCTCGATCGGACAATTTGTATGGAAAGCTTTTCCAAATGTTTTTAACTTCCTAAAAAAAAAAGTCCTGCTTATAGTTGTTCAATGTCGTTGACTCGGCAACTATCAGCTTGCGGGACGCTGTCCCTTACACGTGGAATAAAAACAAAAATAGTTTCATAGAAAAAAAAACACTAAAATAACTTTTTTTCTTATGGCTTTACATCTCTTGATTTGAGACGTATTCCACTTTTGTCATCAGGTGAATAGAAACTCTGACACCAGAGTTCATCGGGTCGATAGACTCGATACCCACTCGACAGAAGAAGATCACGCCTTTATCCCTAATGGAGTAGGCTGAGCGTAAACGATCTAAACAAAGGTTGTTCCGCCACGTCTGACAAAGTTTTGAGGGTTATTTAAAATAGATTTGTAGGTATATTGCTGTAGTGACAGGTTGTCAGTCAGCCCATCGCCTAAATTACAATATACTGAAACCCTCGGATCCCTTAGCTGACTTTACAGCATGCCCGGGAGGAAATGCAGCTGGCACATTCTATGTATTTTCTCTCGCTCCTCGAAGGATACACTGAAATTATTTTACTTTTGTCTTTAGGTGAATAGCAACGCCAGATTCCCCACAATGTCTCAAGAAGAGGTGTTCACTGGTGATGGAGAGGTCTCAGAAGACAGCGGGAATGATGAAGACGCGTAGATGATTAAAACGTGCTTTCTGTAGCACAGAGCTTTCTCATATTATGTCTATAAGGAGGTTAGGACTCTTAACCTACCGGACATGAAACTTTGTTGAACTTTATTCTAAAACTGAGTTGGAAATACTATAAGTCATAAATAGAATTAAAAATGTATTTACGCATAAAGTATAAAGCATTTTTTATTGAAATTTAATTTCATATAAAGATTTTTCTAATTGTAATATAGAGATAATTCATTTATATCTTTGTCAGCATTTCATAATAAGGCATTTGTGTATTTAACTAACCTAGTCCAAAACATCGCTTCAATTTTGCTTGTGTTGTGATTAATATTAATTAATTTGATTGTAATATTGTAATTAATAATTTGTAATTGGATACATTCTGTGATCAATAAATGATTATTTTAATATGTGTACTTTATTTACTTTCAAAATAACTAGAAAAATAATTCATTAAAAACACATGTTTTTTTTTAAATGACATTTATTGCATTAAACTGATCACAATTTTAAGCTTCAAAGTAGTAAAAAAAAATCTCTTTATCTGTAAGTTCAAAAACAGTTTTAAAAATACTATCAGTTTACTTTTGTCACTGCTAAAAAAATTAAATATATCAAATTTTTTATACTTTTGTCTGAAATTTACAAAAGGGCCTTCACTAATTACACTAATTATACTTAAAGTTGCAAACATTATGCTATTTTACAAAGCTCCGCCAGGAAGCATATTAATTTTATTAACGTGATTTATTTGGAGAAATAGAATGTACAATAAAGCTATCCTTAACGTGACGATACAAACAAAATGTCGCCCCTATTAGTAAAAAAAAAACATAATTCACTAAAAACGCAGTGAATCGAAAAACCGGTCCAACAGAATCAAGGTATATGGTAATTTAGAACATTATAAATTAGCGATTCATAGCTCGTTGTAGTAACAAGAAGAAAAAATGTTGTCGGTGGCCATTATTCGCCATGCTGGACTGGGAACGAGACAAAAACATAGAATGCGCTAGCTGCATCTCCTCCCGGGCATGCTGTAAAAACCAGCTAAGGGATCAGAGTGTTTCTGTATATTGCAATTAAGGCGATGGGCTGACAACCTGTCACTACAGTTATCTATCTTAAATAACCCTCAACACCGATTAGGGATAAAGACGTGATTATATGTGTATGTAGAACCTTATAAATTAGCGATTCATAGCTCGTTGTAGTTACAGGAAGAAAAATTTTTGGTGGCCATTATTCGCAATTTTTCTTCCTGTGAGCTATGAATCGCGAATTTATAAGGTTCTAAATTATCATATAAATGATTCTGTTGGACCGGTTTTTCGATTCACTGCGTTTTTAGTGAATTATGATATGTTTACTAATAGGTAGCCGACCCCGTGAGATACGGGATAAGGCTAGGGAGATGATGGGGGACGTAAGAAAACGGCTTTTGCCCTCAGTGGCGCCCTCACACTCAAATACAAACATTTTCATTAATATATTTTGGAAAATGTTTGTATTTGAAATACAATAATTACTTTTTGAGGCACTATTGAGCTAACCGAGTAATATATTAATAATAATAATTGTACCGGGTGTAAGGGACACCGTCTCGCAAACTGATAGGGGTTGCTCAGTCAACGAAACTGAACAACGTTCACCAGGAACTTCTTTCAGGAGATGAAAAAAAAATGCCTTCCCATACAAATCATAATCAGAATACAGATCTTAAGTGTTGAAGGTTTTTTAAGTGTTTAGTTCTTTCTTTGATGTTGCCGCAGCTACTTGCTATGTATAATTTTTCTTTATTAAATGCAGGGTCGTCTGGAAGAGATCGCTTGAAGCGATAAGGCCGCCTTTGCGCACATTGTTATTTTTAAGTTTTTCCAAACTGTACGATTTATGCGCAATAAAGAGTTTATCTATCTATCTACAAAATTACCACCATGATCAGACAATTTGTATGGAAAAGCAAAATTATTTTTTCACTTCCTGAAAAAAAAAAAGTTTGGTGTCGTTAACTGAGCAACCCCGATCAGTTTGCGGGTCGCTGTCCCTTACACCCGGTATTACGGAAAAATATTGTATTTGAAACACAATAATTACTTATGCAGGCACAATTTAGCTAATCGAGTAACCTATAAAAATAATAAATACTAAGGCCCGTAATTATAATCAACTCTCAAGAATGACAGCGAGTTTGAGTTTGTATCATGTCATTTGAGTACAAAACAGCCTGTCAAATCCATACTTAATAGTGGTCTCAATCTTGAGATCGCTTTATAAATACGAGCCCTAAAAGCCTCGTATTTATGAAGCAATCTCAAACTTAAGAGCAATATTTAGGCTCGTATTTACAAAGCAATCTCAAGATTGAGAGCAATATTAAGTATACATTTGACAGACCAGTTTGTACTCAAATGACATGATACGAACTCAAACTCGCTGCCACTCTTGAGAGCTGATTATAAATACGGCCCTAGAAGTTGATTTGCGTGTTCCCTGCGTTAGAGCCGAACTGATATTCGTCGTCAGTCTGTTCGGGCTGCGCAGCCACGTCGTCTGTGTCAGAGAAATACGTGTCGATAATTGACACGCATTTCTTGTAGATCTGGAAAGGAAACCATAAGTTAGAATCTAACCGTTAAACATTAAGTTATAAGTCAGAACAATAGTTCTAACTTATAACTAAAAAGTTACACCTTAAGTTATAAGTTAGAACCGTAAGTTAAACCTTAAGTTTTAAGTTAGAACCATTACTTAAACCTTAAGTTATAAATCAGAACCATAAGTTAAACCTTAAGTTAAACCATACGTTAAAACATAGGTTAGAACCATAAGTTAAACTTTAAGTTATAATTTATTATTATTATTATTATTTAATAATAGCCGAGCAGCAGAATTGCTGATGTGGCTATATCCGTAGCTGGTGTGTGCGCTAGTATTTGATTAAAGTCCATTGTATGATTCACTTGAAAGTCTTACACATTGTATGTTATTTTATTATACACTTTTTAAATTTTATTATTAATTAACCACTTGTCAAGTCTATTTTTAAAAGTGTTTGTGGAGGGAGCATCAACAATATCTTGAGGGAGATTGTTCCAAGTATTAATGACTCTGTTGTTGAAAGTGTGGTAGCCAACATTTGTATTGGATCTTGTTCTTGCTAGTTGTGCATTATTCATATGCCTACTTCTATGTACAGTGCTCTTGTTTAAAATATCCTGTAGACTTGGGCAATTATATTTTCCAGATAGGATTTTGTACACCTCAATGAGATCACCACGTTTCCTTCGGTCTTTAAGGGTTGGTAACTTAAGAATTTCCAGCCTCTTTTCATAGCTCTTTTTCCTTAACTGAAATGGCATCTTGGTGGCCTTCCTCTGTACACTCTCCAGAAGATTAGTGTCTTTTGCAAAATAAGGGTTCCATATCTGAAAGGCGTACTCCAGTAGCGGTCTAACATATGTCTTGTAGATTTTAAGAAAGCAGTTAATAGTGATATGCTGAAATGATTTCCTTATTGTGTAGAGTAAGGAATTTGCTCTCTTGACGATTCCTTCAATATGTAAGCCCCATTTCAGGTCTGATGAGATTGAAACACCTAACTCCTTTTGCATGCTTGTAGACAATACAGGCACATCTCCAATTTTGTAGTTATCTTTGGGATTTTTACCACCTATATGTAAAACACTGCATTTGGAGGGGTTTAATTTAATTATCCAGTCCCTTGTCCATTCCTGGATGCGATCTAGATCCTCACGTAACGTGCCACCTTGTGTTAGGGGATTTCCGAAATATTTCACATCATCAGCAAAAAAACAGACAGATTTAGAACAACGAGTTAAACCTTAAGTTATAAGTTAGAACCGTAAGTTAAGCCTTAAGTTATAAATCAAAACATAATTTAACCTTAAGTTAGTCAGAACCATAATTTAAACCTAAAGTTATAAGTCAGAACAATGAGTTAAACCTTAAGTTATACATTAGAACCGTAAGTCATAAGTTAGAACCATACATTAAAACATAAGTTAGAACCATACATTTAACCATATCATATGTTAGAATCATACGTAAAACCATAAGTTAGAACCATAACTTAAAACATAAGTTAGAACCATACATTGAAACATAAGTTAGAACCATACATTGAAACATAAGTTAGAACCATACATTGAAACATAAGTTAGAACCATACATTGAAACATAAGTTAGAACCATACGTTAAGTTATAAGTTAGAACCATACGTTAAAACATAGGTTAGAACCATACCTTAAAACATAGGTTAGAACCATAAGTTAGAACCATTTGTAAAACATAGGTTAGAACCATACGTTGAAACATAAGTAAGAACCATACGTTAAGCCATAATTTAGAACCATACGTTAAATCATAAGTTAGAACCATACGTTAAATCATAAGTTAGAACCATACGTTAAACCATAAGTTAGAATCATACATACATACATATAATCACGCCTTTATCCCTAATGGGGTAGGCAGAGCATAAACGAATCATACGTTAAACCATAAGTTAAAACCATACGTTAAACCACAAGTTCGAACCAAATGTTGAACTGTAAGTTAGAAATAAAAATGGTTACATGGTGTTAACCCGGTAATAACCTAGAGTTACCCCAATTTACTTTTTTTTAAATATCTTATTTTGTTTTTTTTGCTGTTGTAAATAAAAACATACATACATATAATCACGCCTTTGTCCCTAATGGGGTAAGCAGAGCGTAAACGACCTAAACAAAGGCCGTTCCGCCACATCTTGAGGGCCATTCAAGACAGATTTGTACGTATATTGCTGTAGTGACAGGTTGTCAGCCCATCGCCTAAATTACAACATACTGAAACCCTCAGATCCCGATGGAGGAAATGCAGCTGGCACATTCTATGTTTTACCCTCTCAGTCCAGCATGGACGATAAAGATATAAGATGTAAATAAATTAATAATAAAAATAGGTCTTCCTTCCATGCTGGACTGGGAGCGAACTAAATCATAGAATGTGCCAGCTGCATTTCCTCCCAGGCAAGCTGTAAAAACCAGCTAAAGGATCCATGGGTTTCTGTATATTGCAATTTAGGCGATGGGCTGACAACCTGTCACTGTAGCAATATACCTACAAATCTATCTTAAATTACCCTCAAAACTGTCAGACGTGGCGGAACGACCTTTGTTCAGGTTGTTTACGCTCTGCCTACCCCATTAGGGATAAAGGCGTGATTCAAATTTCAAATTCAAAAGTCTGTATTTGTTTAGAATATAGGTTAACAATTTGATCTTATATATATAATTTACCGCTATATCCGACCATATGTTAGGTATACAAATAAATAAAATTATAAATAAAAAATCATTCATGCATAATATATCCTATCTAAAAACAATAATAATTCCACCACAGATCAGGAACTGTACTAGTAGTCTTACCTTTAAGTTGAAGTTTAAAAAATATTTATTAAGTCTACAATAGTGTTAAAGAATTAGTAGCGGGTTGAAGATTACAGATTGTTAGCTCATTTTATATCATTCCACTTGTTAATTTATGTTGCTCTCATTTCTTATTTTATTTGTGTTGGATTATTGTTACCTTGTTGTTATTTTAATTACCTTGTTGTTATTTTAATTACTTTGTTTATAAAGTCTTATTCAGATGGAAATGTATATCAGCGCTCTGATGCGCTTTGAACCGGTGGCCACGGAAGACCAGCGTTTTGGGCCAAAAAACCCAAGACAATATGCTGAGTGGCAGCCATTTTGGTATAAATTTTGTTTAGTTTTAAGTTTAGTATAATTATGTTTTTTTTTTGTATCATTTATTACCAAATAAATTTCTTCTATTCTATTCTATTCTATTCTATTCAATAAATTAGACTAGAACAATAGATATGTATGTATGTAAGCTCTTTATTGTACCTTAAAAATCTTAAAACTAAAATACAAGAAGATTAAAACAATAGTGGCACAAAGGCGGACTTATCCCGTTAAGGGATCTCTTCCAGTCAACCTTTGATAAATCCAGAGGAGACAATTATGCTTGCATGTAAACTAAGATAGGTACTTGAAACGATTATATAACGTGACAGATTATATGTATGTATGTAAAAACTTACTTCCATGCTGGTCTGGGAGCGAGAGAAAAACATAGAATGTGCCAGCTGCATTTCCTCCCGGGCATGCTGTAAAATCCAGCTAAGGGATCCGAGGGTTTCAGTATATTGTAATTTAGGCGATGGGCTGACAACCTGTCACTACAGCAATATACCTAGAATTCTATCTTAAATAACGCTCAAAACTTTGTCAGACGTGGCGGGACACCTTTGTTTAGGTCGATTGCGCTCTGCCTACCCCATTAGGGATAAAGGCGTGATTATATGTATGTATGTAAAAATAGGTTACCAGTTCGTTCTCGTGGTTCTGCAAAGCCTCGAGTTTGTCCAGTGCTCCGATCTCTTCTAGCTTTATACACAACGCTTCTACTTGACCGAATTTAGTGGCAGCCTGAAATCAAAAAAATAGTTTCAAATAAATTAAATAAAATATTACTGAGGAAATTAACTTTTTAACTGCCTCCGTGGTCTAGTGGCTAGTGCCATGGGCTTCCGATCCGGAGGTCCTGGTTTCCCAGGGGGTAAAACACAAAGTTGATATTTGAAAATTTATCACTTTGTGATTTTTTCCCCAGTTTGGGTAGGACATTGCAGGCTGAATCACCTGATTGTCCGAAAAGAAAAAGATTTCGTGCTTCGGCGGGCACGTTAAGGCGTCGGTCCCGGTCGCTGTCTTTGATAGTGGTCGTTACTCAAACCATGTCAGAGGCCTGATAGTTGTGCTACTAGGCGGTTTAAAAACGCTGACACCAGGGTTCATCGGGTCCATAGACTCGATACCCACTCGACAGAAGAAGAAGGAAATGAACAGTCAGTCATATTACCCAAAAATAGACGCATAAAAATCTAGAAAACAGGCAAACAAAATCAATTGCCATGCCATAAGTTTCAATATTATACATACATACATATAATCACGCCTTTATCCCTAATGGGGTAGGCAGAGCGTAAACGACCTAAATAAAGGTCGTTTCGCCACGTCTGACAAAGTTTTAAGGGTTATTTAAGATAGATTTGTAGTATATTGCTGTAGTGACAGGTTGTCAGCCTATCGCCTAAATTACAATATACCGAAACCCTCGGGTCCCTTAGCTGATTTTTACAGCATGCTCGGGAGGAAATGCAGCGGGCACATTCTATGTTTTTCTGTTGCTCCCAGGCCGGCATGGAAGAAACGACCTTTGTTTAGGTCGTTTAAGCTCTGCCTACCCCATTGGGGATATAGGCGTGATCGTATGTATGTATTATCAAATGTAGCCCCTATTCATTGATTTTTTTGTTCGGTCTATTTTATTTTTATTATTGTAGAGGTGCCATCCTTAACAGGGTAGGTAGAGCGTCAAAAAGAAACGGCCCTGTCGCCAGTGACAGGTTGTCATCACCTTCTTCTGTCGAGTGGGTATCGAGTCTATGGACCCGATGAACCCTGGTGTCAGAGTTTTTAAACCGCCTAGTAGCACAACTATCAGGCCTCTGACATGGTTTGAGTAACGACCACTATCAAAGACAGCGACCGGGACCGACGGCTAAACGTGCCCTCCGAAGCACCTAAATTGCAATATATTGAAACCCTCCTGGCATCCAACACAACAGCGACTGCCTGCTTCGGAGAGCACGTTAAACCGTCGGTCCCGGTCGCTGTCTTTGATAGTCGTTACACAAAACCATATCAGAGGCCTATTAGCTGTGCTATTAGGTTTAAACTCTACTCACCTCAAAACCCACACGACAGAAGAAAATCGAACCCAGGACCTCCGAAGACATACATACATATAATCACGCCTTTATCCCTAATGGGGTAGGCAGACCGTACATGACCTAAACAAAGGTAGTTCCGCTACGTCTGACAATGTTTTGAGGGTTGTTTAAGATAGATTTGTAGGTATATTGCTGTAGTGACAGGTTGTCAGCCCATCGCCTAAATTGCAATATACTGAAACCCTCAGATCCCATAGCTGGTTTTACAGCATGCCCAGGAGGAAATGCAGCTGGCACATTCTATGTTTTTATTTCGCTCCCAGTCCAATATGGAAGAAACCTTTGACATAAATACGTCCTGTAACAGTTGACATAAATAGTTGACATAAATACCTGCCGCCGGCCTGGGAGCGAGAGAAAAACATAGAATGTGCCAGCTGCATTTCCTCCCGAGCATGCTGTAAAAACCAGCTAAGGGATCCGAGGGTTTCGGTATATTGTGATTTAGGCGATGGGCTGACAACCTGTCACTACAGCAATATACCTACAAATCTATCTTAAATAACCTTCAAAACTTTGTCAGACGTGGCGGAACGACCTTTGTTTAGGTCGTTTACGCTCTGCCTACCCCATTAGGGATAAAGGCGTGATTATATGTATGTATGTATGTATGTAAATAGTTGACATAAATACCTGTAACAGATGTGTGATTCCATCCAACACGACGGCCACGGCCCGGTGGTCTCTGGCGGACAGTAGGGCGCTGTAGGGCTCCAGGGCTCCGGCCGACAGCAAGCAGTCCAGCTGCTCGGCGGAGCCTCCCAGGCAGAGGTTGGTGATCGCCCACGCGGCTTCTTTCTGACATCTGGAAGAGATAAGATTGAGAGTTCCACTACCGCCCACAAATACGGCATTTGCGGGACGCTTGGATCCATTTGTCTCAGCGTACGTGTACAACAACATCGTAAAGTTTTGCGACATTAAAAACTGCTCGGCAAATGAAGCGAAACATAAAATTATAAACTGGCTGGCTGAAATTTGCTATGATGAGACTGAATCCTTGCTCACTACTGTATTGAAAAACTTCTGAATAAATTTTAATCACGTATGGATCTATATTTTGTATATATATTTATTTGTTTAATATCTATTATAATATTAAATATTTATGATATTCCTATACTATATTATATTACTAATTTATGTAATGAGTGTAAATTCATGTAATCATATACATGTAATATTTTTTAATGACTCTTAATAGGTTAAGTTTTTTTTTTCTTTTATTGATTTTGTATTTAAGTCAAAGTAAATTCTTTTCTTTTTATGTTGATCGAATGACTGTAGGCTTTAACTAAAAATTTTAACACTAAATGGGACCCTGCGATACAGGCTTGCGTAGTGTGGGGACCATGATTAAACTTTATGTAGTTATCACTCCAAAATGTACAAAGTAAAGTGTAATACATATTAGCATTTTTTAAATTTCTGTACTCTGTGCATTTGTTAATAAATATATTTTTCATTTTTTTTCATAAGTTCTTTTTAAATACAAGATTATATTTTTTCCCGAGCATGTCAAAGTCAAAGTCAAATCATTTATTTACAAATAGATTCCTAAGAACTTGTCTAAAAACGATGGAAGCCAATAACATTAAAAAAAAAAAACACAGACAAACAAGTCACAAGCGAGTCTATTACAAAGAAAATTAAATTATATCTATGTCACAAAATAAACTATATCACAATGAAGAAGATGCATGCTGTAAAAAGGCGTGATTATATGTATGTATGCTGTAAAAACCAGCTAAGGGATCTGATGGTTTCAGTATATTGTAGCTTAGGCGATGGGCTGACAACCTGTCACTACAGCAATATACGTACAAATCTATCTTAAATAACCCTCGAAACTTTGTCAGATTTGGCGGAACGACCTTTGTTTAGGTCGTTTACGCTCTGCCTACCCCATTAGGGATAAAGGCGTGATTATATGTATGTATGTTATATTTTTTTTACATGTCAAACAAAGTAGTAAAATAAACCAAAATTAAGTAATTTTATTATTTTTATTTTATTATTTATTTAGAGGCGAAGTCGACGTTTACTTAAGAGAAGTCAAAGTTTGTTTAGAGAAGCTTGCGTTTACTTAGGGTGCGAAGTTGACGTTTACTTAGAAGTGAAGAAGGCCTTTATTTAAGAACAAAGTCGGAATTTGCTTAGACGATAAGAAAGCGTTTAAATGCAAAGTCAACATTTCTTTCGCTCTTAGGTCAGCGTCTTCTTAAACGCGTCTTTGGAGTTTAATTAGACGGGAAGATGAAGTTTCCTTAGAAAAGTGTATTTAGAATTTAAAGCCTGCCTTGCATTTACTAAGTAGTTGACGTTTACTTAAGAAAGAAGTTAACGTTTACTGAATGAAGCCAACATCTACTTCAAATAAAACCCAAAATCTTACTTAGGATCAGAGGCTGACAAAGCTTGCACTAACGGCACCAGCATTCTCTCCGGTGGTCGGAGAGCACGCTCGATCTGTTCTGGAGTGCCTGCAAGAATGTTCGAGGCTGCCCAGGCGGCTTCTTTGATTAACGATGGGGTCCCCGAGTGTAGAAGAGCGGATAGCTTGTCGACACAGCCGGCGTCGATGCAACGGTCAGTCTGGAAGAGAATAGAATAGAATAGAAAAAAAATATTTGGTAATAAATGTTACAAAAAAAAAATAACAAAATTATACTTAACTTAAAACTAAACAAAATTTATACCAAAATGGCTGCACTCAGCATATTGTCTTGGGTTTTTATAGGCCTAAAACGCTGGTCTTCCGTGGCCACCGGTTCAAAGCGCATCAGAGCGCTGATAGAAAATATACATACATACATATAATCACGCCTTTATCCCTAATGGGGTAAGCAAAGCGCAAACGACCTAAACCGAGGTCATTCCGCCACGTCTGACAAGTTTTGAGGGTTATTTAAGATAGATTTATAGATATGTTGCTGTAGTGACAGGTTGTCAGCCCATCGCCTAAATCACAATATACCGATACCCTCGGATCCCTTAGCTGGTTTTTACAATGGAAATGCAGCTAGCACTAAGAGAAAATATGCATAAATATAAATTCATATATCGTTTACTTAGATAAGTGGACATACACAGCATAAACATACTTTATTCATAATTATGTACTGAGATATAAAGTCGGCGTATAACTAAGGCAAAGTAACCGTTTACTAAGACAATGATAAAATTTGCTTATAAGCGAAGTTAACTAAGTTAGGGTTTATTTAATAAAGAAGTTAGTGGTTATTTATACGCAAAGTTGGCGTTTATTTAAAAACGATGTTAGCTTTTTTAAACATGAAGTTTATTTTAGTTTATTTGAACATGAAGTTAGTGTTTAAATAAACACAAAGTTAGCTTTTATTAAAAAAATAAAGTTAGCCTTTATTTAAACAAAAATATAGCGTTTATTTAAACACGAATATAGCGTTTATTTAAACACGAAGTTGGCGCTTATTACCAGAAAGTTAGCGCCTATTTAAACAAGAAGATAACGTTTATCTGAACACGAAGTTAGCCTTTATTAGTAATATTATTGTGCACGTTATAACCGCATCTCGACATCAAAATACTCACTTCTGTAGGTCTGCTGTAGGAAATTTCTTCATAGAAATAAGCAGTGTTGTGTCTTTTTTCTTTGTGTTTGTTTTGTTAGGTCCTTTAGTGTGTGTACAATAAATTGTTAAATAAATTTAAAGACACATTCGATAGTTTGTAATAACTGCCTCCGTGGTCTAGTGGCTAGTGCCATGGACTCCTGATCCGGAGGTCCTGGGTTTGATTCCCAGGGGAGAATCACACAGTTTATATTTCAGAATTTATCACTTTGTGATTTTTTCCACAGTTTGGTTAGGACATTGTAGGCTGAATCACCTGATTGTCCGAAAAAGATTTCGTGCTTCGGAGGGCACGTTAAGCCGTCGGTCCCGGTCGCTGTCTTTGATAGTGGTCGTTACTCAAACCATGTCAGAGGCCTGATAGTTGTGCTACTAGGCGGTTTAAAAACTCTGACACCAGCGTTCATCGGGTCGATAGACTCGATACCCACTCGACAGAAGAAGTTTGTAATAATAGCTTACCTGTTCATCAGATCCTGTAAGCATATTGCCAACAGCTCTCAAAGCGGGGGTCTTCACAGCAGCAGATCTGTGTTCCAACAATCTAACTAGACGTAGTAACAGGTTGTCAGTCTGTTGGACGCCCTCTATGCGGTCGTTGGGGCCATCTGTGAGGTAGGAGAGGGCCCAACAGGCGTCCGCTAGAAAAAAAATATAAAAACGATTATTATTATTTTTTTCTTCCATGCTGGACTGGGAGAGATAGAAAAACATAGAATGTTCCAGCTGCCCTTCCTTCCGGGCATGCTGTTGAAGTCAGCCAAAGGGACTCGAGGGTTACAGTGTATTGTAATTTAGGCGATGGGCTGACAACCTGTCACTAAAGCAATACAAATTACAATCTAAAATGGCCCTCAATTTTTGTCAGACGTAGCGGAAGCGCGTTTTACGAGGCGTTTAACGCTCTGCCTACCCCGTAAGGAATAAAGGCGTGATTGTATGTATGTATTATTTTTGGAGTATGGGATCATTCAAGCAAAGCTATCGTATCAAATCTACTTTCTATCATTTTACATACATACATATATGTACGGTCTAAGTACGACCGCATGTTTGAATCAGCTAATATAGTTTTTACCTCATCATCCTCCTAGCCTTATCCCGTATTTCTCGGGGTCGGCTACCTAATCTAGGTGATTGAACGGGGGTACTGGTTTTTACACAGAGCGACTGCCATCTGACCTCCGCAACCCAGAAGGGAAACCAGACCCAATCCTAGATTAGGTCAGAGTTTTCAAGCCGCCAATGCTTAGCACTGGCCTCTGACATGGCTTAACGACTAATATCTACGGTATTAAACGATATTAACCGGGACCAACGGCTTAACGTGCCTTTTGAAGCACGGAAAAAGCACCGAATAAACGTACATATGAAATTCGAAAACCGAAAAACACATTGGTACGTGGCGGGATTCGAACCACGACCTCCCGCTCAGGAGGCAGCGGCCCTATCCACTACACCATCGGGCTCCTCATGTAATGTAAATTTCTTCCATGCTGAAAGGTTTGTAGGTATATTGCTGTAGTGATAGGTTGTCAGCCCATCATCTAAATTACAATACACTGAAATCCTCGGGTCCCTTAGCTGGTTTTTACAGCATACCCGGGAGAAGATGCAGCTGGCACATTCTATGTTTTCCTATCACTACCATTGTAAAATAAACTAATACATAATATATAATAAACTAATACATGGTTGCTGTCTTTGATAGTGGTCGTTACTCAAACCATGTCAGAGGCCTGATAGTTGTGCTACTAGGCGGTTTAAAAACTCTAACACCAGGGTTCATCGGGTCGATAGACTCGATACCCACTCGACAGAAGAAGAACTAATACATAAACTGATAAACCTTCTTACCCAGAACGTCCTGGTCTTCAATTTCCAGCAAGTCGGAGATGTAAGGCAGGGCCGGTGCCACCATGTCGAACCTTACCAACGGGTTTTTGTTTCTGCAACAAAATTATTATTAAGATATAAAGTTTGAGTCCTTGAATTGAGTCCGTCTACAACAAGACATATTTTTTTACATACATACATAAAATCACGCCTTTATCCCTTACGAGGTAGGCAGAGCGTTAAACGACTCGTAAAAGGCGCTTTCGCCACGTCTGACAAAAATTGAGGGCAATTTTAGATTGAAAAGTGTATTGCTATAGTGACAGGTTGTCAGCCCTTCGCTAAAATTAAAATACAATGTATTGTATATTGCTGTAGTGACAAGATTGTCAGCCCTTCGCCTAAATTGCAATATACTGAAACCCTCAGATCCCTTAGCTGGATTTTACAGCATGCCCGGGAGGAAGGGCAGCTGGAACATTCTATGTTTTTCTATCTCTCCCAGTCCAGCATGGAAGGTATACATTTTTTTTTCATTTATATATATGATACTTCTTCCATTCTGGACTGGGAGCGAGAGAAAAACATAGAATGTGCCAGCTGCATTTCCTCCCGGGCATGCTGTAAAATCCAGCTAAGGGATCTGAGGGTTTCAGTATATTGCAATTTAGGCGAAGGGCTGACAACCTGTCACTACAGCAATATACGTACAAATCCATCTTGAATAACCCTCAAAACTTTGTCAGATGTGGCGGAACGACCTTTGTTTAGGTCGTTTACGATCTGCCTACCCCATTAGGGATAAAGGCGTGATTATATGTATGTATGTATGTATATATATGATAAATTGACAAATATCAACTTTGTGTTTCCCCCTTGGGAATCGAACCCAGGACCTCCGGATTGTAAGCCCATGGCTCTAACCACTGGACCACGGAGGCAGTTAGGCCTACTGGGCTAGAGACATTTGAGATGGGGTTTGAGTTG
The DNA here is from genome assembly GCA_949820665.1 of Scrobipalpa costella. Lineage (NCBI taxonomy): Eukaryota > Metazoa > Arthropoda > Insecta > Lepidoptera > Gelechiidae > Scrobipalpa > Scrobipalpa costella. The sequence continues at coordinate 1,361,894 of OX463323.1, read as the reverse complement.
CCATTATGTTTGACTGCCTCCGTGGTCTAGTGGCTAGTGCCATAGACTCCCGATCAGGAGGTCCTAGGTTCGATTCCCAGGGGGGAAACACAAAGTTGATACATACATACATACATAAATCACGCCTTTATCCCTTACGGGGTAGGCAGAGCATTTAACGCCTCGTAAAAACCGCTTTCGCCACGTCTGACAAAAATTGAAGGGCAATTTTAGATTGTAATATGTATTGCTAGTGACAGGTTGTCAGCCCCTCGCCTAAATTACAATACACTGTAACCCTCGAGTCCCTTTTGCTGACTTCAACAGCATGCCCGGGAGGAAGGGCAGCTGGAACATTCTATGTTTTTCTACCTCTCCCAGTCCAGCATGGAAGTAAATAAGTAATTTATCACTTTGTGAATTTTTCCCCAGTTTGGTTAGGACATTGCAGGCTGAATCACCTGATTATCCAAAAGGAAGAGATTTCGTGCTTCGGAGGGCACGTTAAGCCGTCGGTCCCGGTCGCTGTCTTTGATAGTGGTCGTTACTCAAACCATGTCAGAGGCCTGATAGTTGTGCTACTAGGCGGTTTAAAAACTCTGACACCAGGGTTCATCGGGTCGATAGAAGAACCCAGTCGACAGAAGAAGTTGCCATCGACTGGATAGAAGATCATACATACATATAATCACGCTTTTATCCCTAATGGGGTAGGCAGAGCGTAAACGACCTAAACAAAGGCCGTTCCGACAAAGTCTTGAGGGCCATTCAAGAAAGATTTGTACGTATATTGCTGTAGTGACAGGTTGTCAGCCCATCGCCTAAATTACAATATACTGAAACCCTCAGATCCCTTAGCTGGATTTTACAGCATGCCCGGGAGGAAGGGCAGCTGGAACATTCTATGTTTTTCTATCTCTCCCAGTCCAGCATGGAAGGTATACATATTTTTTTCATTTATATATATGATACTTCTTCCATTCTGGACTGGGAGCGAGAGAAAAACATAGAATGTGCCAGCTGCATTTCCTCCCGGGCATGCTGTAAAATCCAGCTAAGGGATCTGAGGGTTTCAGTATATTGCAATTTAGGCGAAGGGCTGACAATCTTGTCACTACAGCAATATACGTACAAATCCATCTTGAATAACCCTCAAAACTTTGTCAGATGTGGCGGAACGACCTTGAGGGCCTTGACAAAGTCTTGAGGGTCATTCAAGAAAGATTTGTACTTATATTGCTGTAGTGACAGGTTGTCAGCCCATCGCCTAAATTACAATATACCGAAACCCTCAGATCCCTTAGCTGGTTTTTACAGCATGCCCGGGAGGAAATGCAGCTGGCACATTTTTTTTCTCTCACTCCCAGTCCAGTTTTGACATTTTGTATTTATACCGATTTTATTAATTTTATTTTTCCCACTTCCACCTCGAAAAGAGTTCATTTCGCGCCTTAATTCCATGGGTAAAAGCCCATTTTATTCTTAAGAGAGGCAAAGTAGCTCTTTAATTTTTTTGAATAAGGCAAAGGTACGGCTCAGTTTCAGACTAAAATTTAATTTTGGAGGGATTTTTTTTGTTACGTTTTACTTTCTGTTATAATAATAATAATAATTACTTTATTGACAGATTTTCATCCATAGATTGTTAGTAAAACACAAACACATTTAAAAATAATTGTTAGTAAGGCATATAAAAAATTAAAATAAATAAATAAATAATCACACGTAATAAGATCTGCCGATACTGCAACCTTTAATCGGGGTCTTATCGACATGTAGTCGTACCCAGCGCTGCAGTATCGGGGAATCCCAGCGGTCTGCGAGTGCGCGCAAGATGCTGTTTGAGCTGTCACGTATACGACTTAAAAGTGAGGCGGATCGACTGCGTATTATTGCGAAAAAATCGTTAGTGTTCGCTTCTGCAAACATCGCCGACGCGCTGCAATAACGAGGCATCCCAAACTGCACCCTGAACGCGTTATTATATTGCACGCGCAGGGCATTGTAAGCACGCTGCGTGAAATTGACCCACAGGTTGCACGTGTAAAAGGACTGGCAATAAGCTTTAAAAAGCGTCACCTTAACCTCGTCTGTACACCGTGCAAACCTACGAGCCAACATGTTACAGCGCACTGACAGCGCCCTGCGCTCCCTCTCGATGTCTAGATTATCTGACAAATCTTCGACAACCCAGTGACCCAGATACTTACAGCGTTTTACTCTATTCAAAGGAGTACCATACAAAGTGACGTTGGGTACTGAAGAGTGTGATTTCATTTTGGATCTAAATATCATAAATTCACTCTTCTTAGAGTTGTATCTGAGCCCATGGGATGTCACGTAAGTCTCACACAATTTCAACAGCCTACGCAGGGCACCTATTGACGGGCTCAGCAGCACCATATCATCGGCGTAACTAATATTATTGATGCACACCCCATCAATATGACACCCTATGCCGGTACTGCTGAGCTCTTCTATAAGCTGATTCATGTACAGGTTGAAGAGCCGTGGAGAACCTCCCTGTCTCACACCGCACTCCAACCTATATACGTTAGTTAGTTAGTTATATTATTTTATATTATTTTTCAAATAAATTTATTTTATATTGTTTATATTATTTTTCAAATAAATTATGATGACGTCTGTAATATTTATTTTTAAAAGCTAAAAATAAACAACATTTATTGCTAATTTTAGAATAATAACTATATATATTTGATTATTTACTAAGTGTTGTTGCAATTTCCAAATGCAATGTTCCAAATAAAAAAAAAATATGGCGGGAATGTCTCTATACAAACATATTTATTTATTTATTTTTGTTAATTCTATTTTCTTGTATTCATTCTATTTTGTTTTATTTAGTTATTAATAAATTTAATTGATATAGTCATATTAAGTTTATCTTATGTTTCAATCTCACAACTCAACATTTTCTCACTGGAAGAGGGAAAAGTTGTATGTATCACACGAGAGCAAATTCATTTACATCTCGTGCTTTGAATCCCTTGGTTAGCTCAGGATACTATTTATGAATCACTCGCTACGCTCGTGATTCAATTTTAGTATCCTTCAATACCTCAGGATTCAAAATCAGCACTCGCAGTAAAAATCGACTTTGCACTCTAGTTGAACAAAAATCTATTGTTTAACTGACGAACACTAAGTGAACGCTTATAATATTTCTTCCATGCTGGACTGGGAGAGATAGAAAAACATAGAATGTTCCAGCTGCCCTTCCTCCCGGGCATGCTGTTGAAGTCAGCAAAAGGGACTCGAGTGTTACATTGTATTGTAATTTAGGCGATGGGCTGACAACCTGTCACTATAGCAATACACATTACAATCTAAAATTGTCCTCAATTTTTGTCAGACGTGGCGAAAGCGCCTTTTACGAGGCGTTAAACGCTCTGCCTACCCCGTAAGGGATAAAGGCGTGACTTATGTATCTATGTATGTAATAAATTTATCTCTATCTCTATCGACTCGATACCCACTCGATAGAAGAAGTTGCCATCGACTCGATAGAAGATCATACCTGCATAGATTGCTGTATGTCCAAACAGCGGTTCTAAGTTGCGTGTGAGCGTTGGATGAGCCTATACTCGCTCCGGTAGGCGGGTTCAGTAGAGGCAGCAGGGCTGGGGAAACATTTCGATAATTAATACATACATATAATCACGCCATTATCCCAAATGGGGTAGGCAGAGCGTAAACGACCTAAACAAAGGTCGTTCCGCCACGTCTGACAAAGTTTTGAGGGTTATTTAAGATAGATTTGTACGTCTATTGCTTTAGTGACAGGTTGCTGAAACCCTCAGATCCCTTAGCTGGTTTTTCCAGCATGCTCGGGACGAAATGCAGCTGGAACATTCTATGTTTTTCTCTCGCGCCCAGGCCAGCATGGAAGACAATCATTACATACATTTAGAAAAAAATTTAAACTATTTACTAGAAACCCGAGCAGAGAATGAAAATAGTTCAAAAAGAAAGTCGTTTTATAGCCTTAATTATATATAAGAAATCTCTTAAAGGGTCGTGTCTGTACATTGAATACTTTAACAAAAAATAAAAATGCAGCAGGCATTATTAACGACATAAAGTATTTCCTAATTACTTACTGGGAGGCCCCGTAAACATTGTGCATTTGTAGTTTTTTAAAATAAAGATATTTTTATTTTTATAAAGATCAAAACTATTTTTTTTTATTTTTGTCTGTATGTTACCACATCACGCCAAAACTACTGAACCGATTTCGATGGGACTTTTTTAATTCAACTGTGTGTTACCCGGGTTGCAACCTTAGGATATCTAAAATCACGCTACCTGACTTAGGGGGTAGGCAGGAAATTGAAATTCGGATTTTTCTTAACCAATTTTTATGGAACTTTTTTTTTCGTCTGAGCATTATTTAAAATCAAAGTTACGGTACAAATAATCACGCCACCTGACTTATGGGGTAGACATTAGTAGAAATATTACCTGGCAGCACCCCAGCGTCCAGAACCGTGTCCCTGGCGGCGGCGCCGTCGCCCGCGATGTTGCCGAGACACCAGGCGCTTTGTTCGCCAACGTTACCGCCAATGGCCACTAGGGAAACCAGGCGAGGTACGGCGCCACCCTGATGACGATGATAATGATAATTAGGACAATGCACTTCATTCATTTGCGGCATAAAGATTAAACTAGTTGTAATGAAAATTTTACGCTCTCTTCGCTAGTTCTATAATTTACGTACATACTTACAACATGTATTTAATCACGCCTTTATCCCTAATGGGGTAGTTAGAGCGTAAACGACCTAAACAAAGGTCGTTCCGCCAAGTCTGACAAAGTTTTGAGGGTTATTAACGATAGATTTTTAGGTATATTGCTGTACTACAGCAATAGGTTCTCAGCCCATCGCCTAATTTGCAATATACTGAAACCTTAGCTGGTTTTTACAGCATGCCCGGTAGGAAATGCAGCTGGCACACTCTATAATGACAATTAATGAATAGAGATAGAGAGATAGAGATAAATTTATTAATAATTGTAAATTACAAGTCAAGAAATTGTAAGCACTTAAGTATATCACATTAATAATCATTTAAATTGTATTGCTTTTATTATCATTAAAATCAATAAAATCATTATAACTATAGAATGCCTGTTCGACAATAAATAAATAATAACGAAATAACTAGCTATTTAAAAGACAAGGGTAAGCTATTTGTTGAGAAGTTGTCGTCCTTGCTTCGCTTGCGATACGTGTAAATTTTAAATTGTTGAATTTAATGTATTGATGAATTCTGACGAAATTGTTGTATTTAATTAATATTAATTTTATTATTGATTCTTTATTTTATGTGACATTTTAACTTACTTTTACATTTTAACTTTACTTTATTCTGTGACATTTTAAATTGTTGAATTTAATGTTTTTACATTTTTAATTGTATTTTAATTTATATTGATATTAAGTTTGATTTTTTTTTCTGACTATTTAAATTATTTGAATGTAATTGATTTATATAATAAGATGTTGCTAATTTTATGTTATTTCGAACACAATGTATATTGTTCACGAATAAATTTAATTGAATTGAAATGTTGCCATAGTTACGTATCATGCCAAAAAAAACATAGTTACGTATATCCGTGCTTCGGAAGGCACGTTAAGCCGTTGGTCCCGGTTAATATCGTTTAATACCGTAGATATTAGTCGTTAAGCCATATCAGAGGCCAGTGCTAAGCATTGGCGGCTTGAAAACTCTGACCTAATCTAGGATTGGGTCTGGTTTCCCTTCTGGGTTGCGGAGGTCAGATGGCAGTCGCTCTGTGTAAAAACCACCACCCTCGTTCAATCCCTTAGATTAGGAAGCCGACCCCGTGAGATGCGGGATAGGGCTAGGGAGATGATGATACCCCTGACCAAGAACTAAAAAGACCTGAAAAGAGAAGGCAGAGAAAGAAGTAGAGAACTTATGGAGATCCTATAAGCCCTTCTCTATGGTTCCACTATGAAAAGTCTTTTTATTCAGGTCATGCCAACGATGCGTTCGTTTCGGTCGCATCACAAACTACCTACCCTACATAGATCTTCTCTTCATTTAAACGAAGGTTGGCATAACTTTGACCACAAAAACCAACAACAACATTAAAAAAGACGGTATTTCTGCTTACATCAACAACGGTCATGGTATGTTCGTGTGTGCCCGATGCGATGTTAGTGAGAGCCCACGCCGCTTCGAATTGCAAGTCGGGGCTGTAACAACAACAAATATACTAGAAATCGTTGGAAAATATGATCCCACCAAAACCATAAATGTAAAAGTGAAAGCCAAACTCATGGTGGTTCTTCTTCTCAAATCTCCTACTTTTTCGCTCAAATCTCCTACTTTCTTGCTCAAACCAAAGTCAGAGTCAAATAATTTATTTCCAAATAGATTCCTAAGAACACTTTTAGAAAGTCACAAGCAAGTCTATTACAAAGAAAAAACTATATCACAATGAAGAAGAAGCATGAGAAACTCGCACTTTGCGCCCCTCCCTTCGTTTTATCTTATTCTTACTTTTTGTTCAAAATAGGGTTTGTGACCGCAATGTGTGCCAATTTCTTAGGCTTCACTGAAATATCAGAGCTCCAGACATCTTTGTTATTAGTATAGTCATCTAACTTATAATAGGCTTTCCGACATAATGTGTTTTTAATAGTATCTTTAAATTGATTTTCTGACAAATTTAATAACCTCTTGCGTTCATGCTCAAATCTCTTGCTTTCATGCTCAAATCTCTTGCTTTCATGCTCAAATCTCTTGCCTATTCGCTCAAATTTCTCGCTCAAATTTAAGGCGATCAATAAATGAAGGTATCTTACCAGTCATCTCTATCTTAAGCCTCCACTTAAGGCTTGATGACGCCACCAACAACCATAACAGACATGGGAGGGTTCTGTACTAGCGACGGCATACGGCGTCTTACTTACTATAACTTATAAAAAGTTGATACTACCTCCCCAAAGTTTAATACCATACTGAATACCTGATCTAAAATCATGCTCAAATCTCGTGCTTTTCGGCTCAAATCTCTTGCCTTTTCGTTTAAATCTTTTACTTTCTTGCTCAAATCTCTTGCTATCTTGCTCAAACCTCTTGCTTTCTTGCTCAAACCTCTTGCTTTCTTGCTCAAACCTCTTGCTTTCTTGCTCAAATCTCTTGCTTTCTTGCTCAAATCTCTTGTTTTTTTTGCTCAAATCTTCTACTTTCTTCCTCAAATCTAAGGCAATCAATAAATAATAATAAACAATAATCAATAATTGAACTTATCTTACCAGTCATCTCTGTCTAAAGCCTCCACCAGTGGTTTGATGACGCCAGCATCAACCATGACAGAGATGGGAGGGTTCTGTTCTCGCGACAACATGCGACGCGCGGCGCGGGCTGACGTGGTCTTTACCAGGATATCCGGAGACTTTAGACCTGGAAATATATAACATTGTTGAGCTTCCATGCTGGACTTGGAACGATAAAATAACGTAGAATGTGCCAGCTGCATCTCCTCCCGGGCATGCTGTAAAAACCAGCTAAGGGTGTAGAGGATAGGGGCGCTGCCTCCTGAGCGGGAAGTCGTGGTTCGAATCCCGCAACGCATCAATGTGTTTTTCGGTTTACGAATTTCATAGGTGCGTTTATTCGTTGCTTTTTCGTGCTTCGGAAGGCACGTTAAGCTGTTGGTTACCGATTTGTTATTTTCTTCAAGAGCCAATATGACAGAAGAAGCAGATGTTTTTCTTCAATTCAATAATAAGAGATAAAAATGCTAATAATCTGATACATACTGGCCTGGGAGCGAGAGAAAAACATAGAATGTGCCAGTGCATTTCCTTCTGGGCATGCTGTAAAAACCAACTAAGGGATCCGGAGGTTTCTGTATATTGCAAATTAGGCAATAGACTACCTGTCACTACGGCAATATACCTACAAATCTATCTTTAGTAACCCTCAAAACTTTGTCAACCATGGTGGAACGAACTATGTTTAAGTTGTTTACACTCTTCCTACCCCATTAGGCATAAAGACGTGATTCTATGTATGTAGAGATAAATATACAAAAGTAATAAGCAAACCTTGCACAATTTCTTCTGGTGTAAGAGTCTTCTCATTGAGTACCACCTCGCCTCCTTCCGGTGACATGGCTCTCCGCTTCTGCAGCTGGTCATCTCTTGCTTGCTTGCGGAGGGACACGCTGAGCTCAGCTCGTTTGCGACGCATGTCCTGAAATGCAATGTAAATATAACTTCTTCTTAGCAAGTGGATTCTCGAGTCGAACAACCAATGAACCCTGGTGTCAGAGTTTTCAAACTGCCTAGTAGTACAGCTATTAGGCCTCTGACATGGTTTAAGTAATGACCACTATCAAAGACAGCGACCAGGACCGAAGGCTTAACGTGCCCTCCAAAGTACAGAATCTTTTTTCTTTTCGGACAATCAGGTGATTCAGCCTGCAATGTCCTAACCAAACTGGGGAAAACCTTACAAAGTGATAAATTGACAAATATCAACTTTGTGTTCCCCTCTGGGAATCGAACCCAGGCCCTCCGGATCGTAAGCCCATGACTCTGACCATTAGACCATGGAGGCAGTTGAGTAAATAAAACTGATAAGACAATTTATTTTGTTTGCTCTTGACCTTGTACCCATCTATATCTTTTAGTGAATACTTGCAACCCGCCCCAGCTTCGCACGGATATTATCAGTGTTTCTCTACTGTTATACATGTATTATATATATAAACCTTCCTCTTGAATCACTCTATTCATTAAAAGAAACCGCATCAGAAACCGTTGCGTATTTTTAAAGATTTATGCAATATGAAAGATACCATGAGGCTGGCATAGTCACCAGATGACTGAAGCCTCGTTAAAAATTTAGAGAGAAAAAAAAAAAAAAAAAAAAAAAAGATTTATGCATACATAGGGATATAGGGACAGAGAAAGCGACTTTGTTTTATACTATGTGGTGATGATGAATGGCTACCACCAATTGAGTAAAGTGGTTATGGTGTCAGGGTCAGAGGGACAAGTTCAAGGTCAAAAAAATAAAGGGCTTGTCTTAAGATTATGTGAAGAGAAATTAGGGTACAATACAAAATCTATCTCTGAAACTTTTATTTTCCATAACCTGAAATTTTTCAAGGAGGTTCCCTAGATCTAGGCCTATTCCTAAAAAATCTAGGAACCCTAACTCCGCGTCACATAATCAAAAGACCTTCCAAATAAAGATTAGATATCTTTCTAAGAAGCAGGTAGCAAGCAATAATAGTTTTGGATGATTTGAATAATTTGGTCAGAGTTCATATTCAAATAAGGAACCATGAGGAATGAGATTGACTCCATGACAAAAGTAGTTTTAGTTTTGGACGTATCTGTAGGCTAATAAATGAAATAAGTCAAACAGTCTTTTTCCAAATTTACCATATCTTTATTAAAGTGGGTAAAATAAGAAAATAATTAAACTTCGTGATAATCAATTAATTGGTTAGGTGGTTCAGACGTTTCTAAAACAAATAAATGAAAATCAAAAATATGAGCATGATAGATAAGTACAGGAAATAAGAAGTTATTTGAAATTAGAACAAAGAATCGTTTACTTACCGTAGTGCCATGGCCGGCATTTTTGTAAGCAGCTAAACGTGAGTTGCGGGTTTCAGCCATTGCGATAATAGTAAAATGAAATAAAACACGATAAATAGGGATAAATAACCACAAAATAATGTAAAAAAATATTAAAATTCGTAAAGCAACCGTGCACGAACCAACGGACGGATTATTTGAAATAAGTGTTCCAAGTTATTGAAAAAGCTGCAAATTTAGACAAAAATTAGAACTGCAAACGTGTCTTATATTTCGTTGATTTTTAAAATTTGTCATGGTAGAAACCTCTTAATGAGAAATTGCTGCTTTAGCAGTAAGGCCGCCCATATTGTACTGTCACCTTTGTTCCTTTTTATTTCCATTGTATGTGTTTCATTGTGCAATAAAGAATTTTGTATTGTTTTGTAATGAGGCTGTTCCTAATAAACTCTTATGTTGAGGTATTTCGATTGTTCAATTAATGGACTTGGTGATCTTAAATATTTTTAAAACGATGTCGATCCAAAAAAAAATCACATTTTGTAAGAATTAAAATAGCAACATTAATTTGTAATAAAAAAATAAGTTATCAAATAAGGGTGACCATTAAAAATCATTACCCAAAACTAAAGGAAAACATACATACATACATATAATCACGCCTCTTTCCCGGAGGGGTAGGCAGAGACCACATCTTTCCACTTGCTACGATCCTTACATACTTCTTTCGCTTCATCCACATTCATTAATCTTTTCATACATGCTCGTCGGTTTAGGGTACTCTTGACCTGACCTTTCTTTAGGACGTCCCCGATTTGATCCAAGTACGTGCGTCGAGGCTTTCCCCTCCCAACATTTCCATCCACACTCGCCATATATATCTGTTTGGTCAACCTGCTTTCACTCATTCTCTCAACATGTCCAAACCATTTAAGCATTCCCTTGTCAATACCTGTCACTATATCTTCTTTCACACCACAACGTTCCCTAATCACACTATTTCGTATCCTGTCACTCAGTTTGACTCCAATCATACTTCTTAACGCTCTCATTTCTACTGCATTTATTCTGCTTTCATGCTTCTTCTGCCATACCCAACTTTCACTCCCATACATCAGTGTTGGAACCAACACCCCTCTATGCACAGCCAGACGGGCCTTATCGGACACCTTCTGACTGCTAATAAAGGCGTGCAACGCTCCATTCACCATGTTACCGGCATTCACTCTTCTTTCAATATCACTATCATTCTTTCCATCTGCTGTAAACATTGATCCTAAATACACAAACTCTTTCACTTGCTCCACTTTTTCATTCCCTATCAAGATATTACACTCTGTCATATTCTCCTTTTCAAAAACCATTGCTTTCGTCTTACTAACATTTACTTTCATTCCTTTCTTGTTCAAAGCTTCATTCATAATATTTACCATCTCCTGCAACTCTTCTGCCGACGATGCAAGTAAGACTAAAGGAAAACAGTGCCATAATATCACCTCAGTTAACGATTTCCAGCTACCTCTAAAAACACAGCCACATTTTATTTCTAACAAATAAATATTCTAACCTGGGAGCGAGAAAAAAACATAGAATAAGCCAGCTGCATTTCCTCCGGACATGTTGTTAAAACCAGCTAAGAGATCCGAGGGTTTCAGTATATTGTAATTTAGGTGAAGGGCTGACAATCTGTCAGTCATATAAGCTCTGACATAAATAACTCTCAAAACATTGTCAGACGTGGCAGAATTACCTTTTTTTAGGTCTCTTACGCTCTGCCTACCACATTTGGGATGGAGGTATGTAATTATTCCCGTTTTTACATATCTTATCCTATGAACATACCAATCCATATTATATAATTAAATGTCTGCGATAATAGATTACACTTTATTCCTTTTAGTGGAGAACCATATGCTTAGTGTAGCAACCCTAATCAGCTGTTGTGTTGAACTGTCATTGTGACATTTTACTGCGATGTTTTCGGTCGCCGATTTATGTGTTTTTCTGCTCAATTAGTTAGTTTTCCGTATATAAAATAGTATTTGTTAGTAACATAACCGGTAGAAAAGATGTTTCTAAATCACGTTCGCAAACTAGTCCGCCAGGATACAAAAATTATGAGGTTAGAATTGCATTTACGTTTTCATCTTATTTTTACGCTATTTCGCATTTATATGTTACTAGCGGCCCGCCCCGGCTTCGCACGGAAATTATCAGAGATTCTCTACTATATTATGCATGTATTATACATATAAACCTTCCTCTTGAATCACTCTATCCATTAAAAGAAACCGCATTAAAATCCGTTGCGTAGTTTTAATGATTTATGCATACATAGGGATGTAGGGACAGAGAAAGCGACTTTGTTTTATACTACGTAGTGATGATGATGAAAAAAATAATAATAATAAATTCGTTTCTGGCATTTGTTTATTTTCTTTCTTTCATAATATATGAAATAAAAATAGCTTTGTGAGTGCTAAAAATCCTCAAATAAAAACTTCGCATTTGTTGACTGATATTTATGTAATTTTATAAAGCTTGTACTGTCAGGTAGATTCCCTGGCACCTAGAAGTCATTTAATGCAGGATAACTTATATTTTACTATACTTTAATAGACAAGCTGGCCTGGGAGCGAGAGAAAAACATAGAATGTGCCAGCTGCATTTCCTCCCGGGCATGCTGTAAAACCAGCTAAGTATCCAACGGTTTCAGTATATTGTAATTTACACATTGGGCTGGCAATCTGTCACTACAGCAAAATACTAATCTTAAATAAACCTTAATACTTTGTCAGATGTGGCGGAACAACCTTTGTTCAGGTTGTTTACACTCTGCCTACCCCATAGATTTGTAGGCATATTGCTGTAGTGATATGTTGTCAGCCCATCGCCTAAATTACAATATACTGTAACCCTCAGACCCCTTACCTGGTTTTTACAGCAGGACCGGAAGGAAATGCAGCTGGCACATTCTGTTTTTCTTTCGCTCCCAGGCCAGCATGGAAGACAGCAATATGACGCGGCAGAACTACCTTTCTTTAAGTCGTTTAAGCTCTGCTTACCCTATTAGGGATAGAGGCGTGTTTATATGTATGTATGTATTAGAACCTTTTTAAATTGTTTTAGGTCTGTCCGCAGCTATGCTAAAGCAGCATACGAGGGCGATGGCAAGACAACGGTGCGTGTTATCAACCAGGACTACGACTTGGGGCTCATGATAGACTCTTACGCTACTGTGAGTATCATAACATAAAAATACTTTATTGCACGTAAGAATACATATCATACAACACAACAGATAACAACAAAAAACAAGTAGAACATAGGCGGCCTTATTGCTAAGGTAGCAAATTCTTTCAGGCAACCTTTGGGTAAAATAAAAATGCGTAGCGTAATGAGTATCATCATCTCCCTTGTACTTAATAAATGAAACTCAAAGTCAAAGTCAAATTATTTATTTCCAAATAGATTCCTAAGAACACTTTTAGAAAGTCACAATCGAGTCTATTACAAATAAAATTATATCTGTGTCACAAAATAAAATAAAACTATATCACAATAAAGAAGAAGCATGAGAAACTCGCACTTTGCGCCCCTCCCTTCGCTTTATCTTATTCTTACTTTTGTCCTTCTTTTTGCTAAAATAGGGTTTGTGACCGCAATGTGTGCCAATTTCTTAGGCTTCACTGAAATATCAGAGCTCCATACATCTTTGTCATTAGTATAGTCATCTAACTTATAAATAGGCTTTCCGACATAATGTGTTTTTAATAGTATCTTTAAATTGATTTTCTGACAAATTTAATATATGGTCAGGTAATCTTAAATAACCCTCAGAACTTTGGTAGACGTGGCCATGGGGTCCCATCCGGAACAACAGTAAATAGATTTTACAAAATATCAATAGATGGCGCTACGGGTATCGATTTGTAAATCAACAATAAAAAACTAAGGAACATAGTGACAGAAAATAAATATTTAATAACATAAATATACCATAGCACACCTACACACACACACACACGAAAAATCGATAAAAAACTTATTTTAAATATTTATTTGATTAACTGCTAAGTGGTAGCATGGTGGCAGGAATTGGTACTACGCGGAGCCACAACACGGTCATCTGGGCTCAATTTGTCACAAAGTGTGTTAAGTAGGGGATAAAGGCGTGATTTTATGTATGTATGTATGTATGTGTGTTAAGTTTTAAGCGTGCATTGATAGATGTCGCTGTCATCTTGCGAATGAGCTCGTTTTTCCGTTTCAATTTTGTATGCCGTTACTTTATTTCAAATACTTCATTATTTAAAAAAAAATTGAATTATTTTAAAAAATATGACAACAATTTAACATTAAACGAATAATAATAATTTATTACATCTTATTGCTCATATAGATCAGTAAGCTATTTATTTTCGTTTTATTTACTATAACGAATAGCACAATATTTGTGAAAAAAAAACGCGATACCGAACTTGGGACGACGTAAAGTTTGATTTGCTTTTGCGACGATCCTGAGTTGTATGCGCAGACGTTCTTTGGTGATTCTTTATTAATTTGTGATCTGTGCTTTGAATTTGGACTTGACGACGATTCCTACGACGAACTGACACTGGCTATCCCAACGGACATCGAGATTTGCTTCAACGAAGACCAAGGGCTTGTTATTACGGATTAAGTTGTGTGCACTACAATAGGAACAAAACGATAATGCCACCCCATAAATGTGCATATTTCAGATGTGAAAACACCTCGGACAAAAAAATCTATGTTTCTGAGCGAATTGTAACTGACATGATTATTAGGGTTTCCTGTTACCTATCGTGACAGAAATATTACAATAGTAGCCTTATTTTAGGTAGATCGTGATAGGGAATTAAAGGATAAAGGCTCGACTGTATGTATGTGTTACGCACTATTCCCGAACAAAAAATCGCCATTCCGTGAATTGTAAAACAACCATTCTGCGGACTGGTAAACACCAAATGGTCAATTGCCGAAGTCGACAAAATACTAGGTGTAAGGGAGAGCTTAACACTAAGTATTATATATTCTGTGGCTTAACGCAAAGTGATAGATGTTGCCCAGTCAAAGAAACTGAATAACTTTCACTAGAAAATGAAAATATTAATGACTTTACCGTTCAAAATTATCACCTCGATAATCACTTCCTGATCAAAGTTGTTATATTTCGTGAATTCATGACCTAAGCAATCAGTTTGCATTAAGCTGTCTCATACACCTAGTATTTTCACTACTTCGGTAATAGGCTGTTTGGTGTTTGCCAGTCCGCGCAATGGTAGTTTTACAACGCGCATTAGCTGAAATATGAAGACATCTCCCGGATTGTGCGTTTTGCGATCAAAATCCGCGGAATGTCCCTTTTACCCGGCTAATTAATGAATTCGGGGATTGTACGTAACACATACAATTGAGTCTCTATCGCTTAATCCGTCGCTTATGGTACGGGGTGGGCAGAATACAAAATACAAACATAAACCTTTCCTCTTTCAAAGAAGTCTGAATACCACTATAACAAATCACCAACCTATGTATCCTGCCTGCCAATGTCTTATTGGAATCCTTCGATCCGCTTAAGCGTGCAATGGCAATTGACGAACATATTTACTTTTGCATCTATAATATTTATTTTAATTCGTGGAAATTACAAAACATATGCTGTGATTTTAAATCTTTGTTTCATTTACCTACTTTAATTTTTAGTGACCATGACCATGCTCTGGAGCCGATTCTGTTAAAGACAAATTTTAGTTTCGTTCTGACCCATTGTAAAATTTAACAGCAACATAACAGATAATTATAGTCCTGTCAACATTAAGTTCTTAAACTGGAAAAGGGTCAAAGTGCGTTGATAAATCACTTCTCAAACCTAAGCTATACCTACGGACGAGAAATAGAAGCCCAACTGCGCGCATTGAATCAACAAGGAACCAAGCCTACCAAGCAGCCCATCCAGATTGGCGCCGGCACGCTATACTTGCGAGCGACTTTGCGGAAGGGCAAACATTGCAGACGACGCGGTCTTAGATCTTGTAGGAGTTACTGCTTTTGATTTCATCTTTTTTTATTGGAATTGAAAAATAAATAATATAAAAAATAATGTACAAAATTACTTATTGTCCTATAATAATCAATAATCACACAATGTTTCTTAAAACACGTAAAAACTTATTTTAATATCTACATCATTTCCAAATATTACAGGAATTGGATGTTTACGGGGTTAGATGGGAAGTTGCATCTTCAAACTCCTTCTAACAAACATTCGACGTAGGCGGTGCGGTGTATTACTATGATGTTACAGTGCCCTTACAGGGATCAATGATCTAAGAATGTTATACCATAAGACCTATTTGTACAGCAAAAGCAAATAAATATATTGAGTACCTATTGGGTGCACACACTGCGCTACACGCAACGTCGTCTATGTTTCATTATTCAACACAATGCAATATGGGCTAGCATGAGGGCGAACTCTGCGAAGACGGGCCGATTCGAAAGCGTTTTATAGCCTTAGGCTTAGGTATGTAGTACTATTATATATTCTGTGGCTTAGGTTTACACGCACTTGCTTGTCCGTACCCGTGCTAGTTGAATCCCGCTTTAAAGAAGAAGAAAAGACCACGTTCACAGGGGTTAAGTTGTATGAATCTATTATGAACCTCTCTTTTACTCACGTCACGAACTATTAGTAAACAAGTTGTGCCTACGACCGAATCACCACCAATGTGGCTAGTGTATGTGTAGATACAATTTTATCCTTCACTTTCTCCTAAATATCTTAAAAAATCAGGTTTTATCGGCTAACCGCTAGCTATATCTTCGTTACAAGTAAGTATAAGTAGGCACTACACATCATTTAGTTACAATCTAATTCAAACCAGATTTCTCATAATAGAAAATGACAGTTATTGATGCTGATTCGGTTGGAGACACAACTGATAATTTAGTGTAGTCATGTAACTTTCTAAAATATGAACAAAAAGGAGAAGGCAACACGACAGTTATTATCCTACCCTCGTTTTAAACACTAGGTATAGGTACGTCACTGAAATAATCAGCTGTTGTATTTCTGTCCATTTTTAATTAAAATTGTATGAAGTGAGAAAACAAATAAGGTACACTAGGTACACTTGAGTAGTTTAAGTTGAAGATACAACCGAATCGGCACCATGGACTTATAATTACCTTGTCTAAGGACTTGCAACGCCGAATTTCTATAGGTACGTACACCATTCGTTTTTAAGATAAAATTTTAACATTTTTATTTTCAAAATGATTGTTATAATGTAATGTCTAGTTATTGTATTTATAACGCAAATTGTAAGAAATGCGCATTAAAAAAATAACAACATATAATGACGCCTTTATCCTTAATCGGGTAGGCAGAGCGTACACAACCTACACAAAGGTCGTTCCGCCACGTCTCAGAAAGTTTTGATGGTTATTTAAAATAGATTTGTTTGTTTGTTTGTATATTGCTGTAGTGACAGGTTGACAGCCCATCGCCAAAATTACAATATACTGAAACCCTCGGATACCTTAGCTGGTTTTTGGAGGAAATTCAGCTGGCACATTCTATGTTTTTCCCTCGCTCCCAGGCCAGCTGAGAAAAAATAACAATCGTGTAAAGCAGTTTATTAACTTTGTAAATGATAGCACCTAATATGGTTGTAGTCAGCAGAGGAGACATCTGGTCAGGCTCGCTCGAAACGGAAGAGATCATTTCAGGAAACTATTGATAAACTTAAATAAAATCTCGCTTATTTGCACGATTCACTTACTGCAATAAATATACTAAACCACATTAAAATTCATACATAATTTCCTGAAACAATCTCATCCGTTTCAAACGGCACTGCCCAGCAATAGCCTTTGCTGACAGTACATAAGATAAGTTTCATTATTCAATCTCTTACAAATTACAAATTAAAACTGTTATTATCTGTGCTCTGGCGCAGCGTTCACTTCTCTCTTACCGCCATCTAGTAGTCTAGTAGTGGGGCCATCTGTGATCACGGTAAAATATTACGACCGAACACTTCCCGCCGTGGTCTGTCACGTGGTACCGTTGCGTCAGATTGTACTAAAATCTTGCGGCCCGCCACTCGGCCCGACTTATGGCGGACCAGTTTTGTTGTATGACATTAGGCATCTGTACTAGTATAGTATTATATTATCTGTGACGTGGCGGAACGACCTTTGTTTGGGTTGTTTACGCTCTGCCTACCCCATTAGGGATGGAGGCGTGACTATATGTATGTATGTATTTTTTAATAGTATTGTATACTTAGACCTAAAAATGATTTTTCGACTTTAACTAACCTAAACTCGGGTTGGTCAATTTTATTTTTGCTTCTAAGGTTCCGGTTATGCCTGTCACCATTTTTGGTAAAACTATGAATATTTTTCCTTGCTTACATCATATTTCCATATAGAAGTAGCGCACTCCCACCGAACTCCAACATTCCAAGTTTTCGCACAAAGCGGTACGCTTCTACATTTTTAATGTGAACGGCCAAAGTGTGGAACTCCCTGCCTGCGGATCTATTTCCGGAACGTTATAACCTGGGCCTTTTCAAGGCGAGAGTGAACAGGCATTTTCTAGGCAATCATGCTCCATCATAGTCTACATCATCACTTACCATCACGTGAGATGGCGGACAAATGATTGCCTATCAAATATTAAAAAAAAAAAAAAAAAACTAAATGGTACTGACTGAAAAACAGCGCTGTGGCGTTTTTTTTTTTAACCACTGCAGCATTATGCTGAGTCGGGGCCTTTTCGAGGTTTCGGGACACTACATCCTAAACTCTTTTTTTTTCTTCTCTTTGTTTATCGTGTATCCATGTCAATATCCTGTATGGTGTTCTTGAATAAACATTATATCTTATTTATTTATTTACTGTTTATTGTACATAAGTTTATATTACATTAGGGATAAAGACGTGATTATATATATATGTATATTGTACATAAGTAACATGAGAAACACAATACACAAGGAATAACGACACAACAGGTACGGCTTATTTCTATCTATCTACTTCTTGGTGGGATGGCTGCGATGTACGCAGACGGGTGGTCAGCTCCCGGTGCTGGAACCATTTCACCCAATTAGATTAGATTAGATTCATTTATTTCACATTATCAATTTAACAATTACATTGCAATAATAATAAAAATGTCAAAGAATAATATGATCGTCAAAAAATACAGATTACACAATAAAAATAAATCAAAAATGTCAAAACAAAAATTACAATTATACAAATGGATTCTAACAGTTGTCTGAATAATTTAAAATAAGTCAATTTGTAAAATCAAATTTAAAAACTTATTTTTATCACGATGTCAAAACTAAAATATAAATATAAATCAGTATATTATGTGAATATGTCAGATCAGTAAAAATAAAATAAATGAATGAAAATGTCAATTTAAAATAAAATAATAACTACATAAAGTACAGATTAAATGTCAATATAATTCAAATGTCAACAATTCCCAGTATCATCATCTCCCTAGCCTTATCCGGTATTTTGACCTTATTAATGTGAATTGTGATGACGCACATCCGCTTTGGAAGTATTTCAAGGTATACAGGGTGTAAGGAAAGCCGCAAACTGATAGCGGTTGGTCAGTCAACGACACTGAACAAATATCACAACCTTACAACTGCTGTTAAAAAAACTTCTTCCATACTGGCCTGGGAGCGAGAGAAAAACATAGAATGTGCCAGCTGCATTTCCTCCCAGGTATGCTGTAAAAACCAGCTAAGGGATCTAAGGGTTTCAGTGTATTGCAATTTAGGCGATGGGCTGACAACCTGTCACTACAGCAATATACCTACAAATCTATCTTAAATAACCCTCAAAACTTTGTCAGACGTGGCGGGACGACCTTTGGTCGTTTACGCTCTGCCTACCCCATTAGGGACAAAGGCGTGACTATATGTATGTATTAAAAAAACTAAGCATTATGAATAATTTTCAAATTATTCTTTTTATAATTCCAGTATGGCTTCAGACTCAACAACGGTGTGACAGTATTAGGACCATTGGCTATATTCCCTAGGTAAGTAGGTATTGGTAGGCTTCAATTCTGGCCTGGGAGCGAGAGAAAAACATAGAATGTGCCATCTGCATTTCCTCCCGGGCATGCTGTAAAAACTAGCCCGATGGTGTAGTGGATAGGGCCGCTGCCTCCTGAGCGGGAGGTCGTGGTTCGAATCCCACCACGTACTTACGAATGTGTTTTTCGAGATTCGAATTTCATATGTACGTTTATTTGGTGCTTTTTCCGTGCTTCGGAAGGCACGTAAAGCCGTTGATCCCGGTTAATATCGTTTAATACCGTAGATATTAGTCGTTAAGCCATATCAGAGGCCAGTGCTAAGCATTGGCGGCTTGAAAACTCTGACCTAATCTAGGATTGGGTCTGGTTTCCCTTCTGGGTTGCGGAGGTCAGATGGCAGTCGCTCTGTGTAAAAACCAGTACCCTCGTTCAATCCCCTAGATTAGGAAGCCGACCCCATGAGATACGGGATAAGGCTAGGAAGATGATGAATGATGCTGTAAAAACCAGCTAAGCGATCCGAGGGTTTCAGTATATTGTAATTTAGGCGATGGGCTGATTATCTGTCACTACAGCAATATACCTACAAATCTATCTTGAAAAACCATCCAAACTTTGTCAGACGTGGCGGAACGACCTGCTCAGGTAGTTTACGCTCTGCCTACCCCATTAGGGAAAAAGGCGTGATTATATGTATTTATGAATGTAAATAATTTTGGAGTTACGAAAAATACTTTTTTTTCTGTAGACGTAACTTTTTAGCAACATACCTACAAATACTTAATAATCAGTCTAAACTTTGTCAGACGTGGCGGAACGACCTTTGTTTAGGTTGTTTACGCTTTGCCTACCCCATTAGGGATAACATACATACATACATAAAATCACGCCTTTATCCCTAATGGGGTAGGCAGAACGTAAACGACCCAAACAAAGGTCGTTCCGCCACGTCTGACAAAGTTTTGAGGGTTATTTAAGATAGATTTGTAAGTATATTGCTGTAGTGACAGGTTGTCAGCCCATCGCCTAAAGTACAATATACTGAAACCCTCGGATCCCTTAGCTGGTTTTTACAGCATGCCCGGGAGGACATGCAGCTGGCACATTCTGTTTTTCTTTCGCTCCCAGTCCGCTTATTGAAGTTTTGTAGGTATTTGTCAAATTTCAAGACATTTGTATTCTGTGCTGTCACTACATCTCGAGGTAGCTTGTTCCAATTAGCAACCACTCTATTTGAAAGACAGTGCTTGTGTGCATTAAATAAATAATTTTGTATTCCACAGGACAGCATTAGCGTGGACTGTCAAGGGATCTGAGGATATCAATTCGGATTCATTACGTTTCTTCAGGATACTGGAACCTAAGATAGATCTGTTGGTAGGTTTTTCAATAGACTGGTTTGTACTGCTTCCATGCTGGACTGGGAGCAAGGGAAAACATAGGATGTGCCAGCTGCATAGCCTCCCGGGCATGCTGTAAAAACCAGCTAAGGGATCCGAGGGTTTCAATATATTGCAATTTACGCGATGGGTTGACAACCTGTCAGTACAGCAATATACCTGCAAATCTATCTTAAATAACCTTCACAACTTTGTCAGACGTGGCGGAACGACCTTTGTTTATTTCGTTTATGCTCTCCCTATCCCATTAGGGATAAAGGCGTGATGATACGGGGTGTAAGGAACAGCGTCACTTCCTGAAAGAATTTCTTGGTGGAAGTTGTTTAGTATCGATAATTAAACAACCCCTATCAGTTTGTGAGACGCTGTCCCTTATACCCAGTATGTTTCTTGCCGACACGAAAGAATAAGAAGAAGTATGTATGTACGTGGGACACTCAGAAAGTTTTGCGACACTAAAAAAAATTGTTCTACAGGTACATATATTTTTATTAAATCTTTTCAAAGTACTCTCCACCAGCCTCTATACAAAGATTCATGCGTCTGAACCAGTTTTCAAAACACTTTTTCCAGTCCGCCGTAGACACCTCGTTTACAGCCTGCTCGAACGCAGCCAGCGCATCTTCCGGCGACGAAAATTGTATCCCCTTGAGCTGATTTTTTATTTTTGGAAATAAAAAGAAGTCACACGGTGCTAGATCAGGGCTGTAAGGAGGGTGACCCAGGAGTTTGACTGGTGTGCTGTCCAGGAAGTCCCTCGTTTTGAGCGCGGTGTGTGCAGGCGCATTGTCGTGGTGGAGCAGTAGTCCGTGGAGCCCTGTGTTTGGTCGCTTGTTGCTCACAACAGAAAAATCTTCTGGTAAACATTTGGTAGTATACCATTCGGCGTTAATGCTTCTTTGATCTCGTAAGGGATTGAGGCCAAGTGGCTAGTCAAATTAAAAAAGCTGGCGATCAAAATCTTCCCCCCGCTTCGAGATCGCTTCACTTTGGTAGGCGTTGGTTCATTTTGAAACACCCAAACTGTCGACTGGCGCTTGGTTTCTGGATCTTATTGATAAATCCAGGACTCATCACCTGTTACGATGTCGTAAACACGCCGAGACGAGCCTGCTTCAAATTTGTTCAGCATATCACGGCACCATTCCACCCGGGCCTGCTTCTGAGCGTCGGTGAGGTAGTGCGGCACCCAGCGCGATACTATCCTCCTCACGCGAAGATGCCCATGTAGAATCTCGTGAACGCTTCCCGATCCAATCTTTAATATGTGCTGAATCTCCTGATATGTAATTCGCCTATTATCTTGGATTAAATTTTTCACTGCTAGCACGTTTTCTTCCGTAATAGCCGTCAAAGGGCGACCGCTTCTTTCTTCATCCCCCAAGGTTGGTCGACCGCGCCTAAATTCGTTATACCAACGATACACGGTTGCCTTGGAGGGGCTTTCATCCGTAAATGCCATTTAAAGTCTATCGAACGATTCATCCGGTTTCAGGCGACACTTGAAATCGTAAAAAATCATAGCTCTAAAATGTTCCCGGCGCAGATCCATTTTTCAGTAAGACACGATACTTTGAATTGGCTCGCAAAAAATGTGGAGGGAAATTTTGAAAATGGAACACACATATTTTTACTTACAAGTAATCATATTTTCAAAAAAGATTCTAACCGGCCAGTCTGCCATATATAAAAACTATTTATCGCAATACTTTCTGAGTGGCCTGGTATATATCTCTAAGAGAAAATCCTGAGCCTCGTTTTTTAATGGCTTCACATCTCATGATTTGAGACGTATTTTGCCAATGACAACGTATACTCGATCTCGACACAGTAGGAGGTCGTTCTGTAAAATAATTTGAAGGGCGATATCAAGATTGACAGCGATATTAAGGCCTGTCAAAGGCCATATTGTACTGAAATGACATTTCTGATACAAACTCAAACTAGCTGTCAATCTCAAGTATCAATGCAAAATACGTTTCAAATCATGATGTGAAAAAATATACAAATACGGACCTGAGAAACATACATACATACATATAATCACGCCTATATCCCTAATGGGGTAGGCAGAGCGTAAACTACCTAAACAAAGGCCGTTCCGCCACGTCTGACAAAGTCTTGAGAGCCATTCAAGAAAGATTTGTATGTTTATTTCCGTATGTACCTGAGAAACCTATCCTGTATTTCTTTCTTTTTTTTGTTACAAGTATTTGTTTTTAAATTGGACGTCCTTCTTCCTTTCAGGTTATAGGTCTAGAAACGAAGGAGCGTGTTGCAGTGGATAGAGTGTTCAAAGCAGCTCGATCAGCTAAACTCAACATCGAGATATTGCCCGTGGAACACGCTTGCTCTACCTTCAACTTCCTGAATGCTGAGGGACGGTAAATGTCATCCGTAATCTTCCGTCTTTAGGTCGCAGAATGTCCCTTTGTCAAAATGTCCCTTGCACGAAATATCCCTTTTCTTAAAATGTGTCTTTCGCTGGGGCATTCCGCATACGTAGTTTTTTTCTCAATAATACTAAATTGTATTTTTTTCGTAAAACGCATTATAGTTGGCAGACTATAAAGTGATACCTATGCGATAAAAAAAATGCTTAAACAAAAGCCATTTACTAAACATGCCCTAGTGGTTTCACTGTATCTAGGGTCAGTTGGGGATCGAGTCACGCACAGAATGCGATGTTTACTTTTATGGCATCCACAATTCGCTGAATTTGGGAACGAATTGTGTAGATATATGTGATTGCTGATCGTCCGATATAGCTCTACATGTTGTATGTAAAGTGGTTCCAGGAAATATATGTATATTATAATATCGTATGATAGTCGCTTTGCAGAGAGCCCGATGGTATAGTGGATAGGGTCACTGCCCCCTGAGCGGGGGGAGGTCGTGGTTCGAATCCCACGACGTACCAATGTGTTTTTCAGTTCTACTATATTACGCATGTATTATACATATAAACCTTCCTCTTGAATCACTCTATCCATTAAAAGAAACCGCATCAAAATCAGTTGCGTAGTTTTAAAGATTTGTGCATACATAGGGATATAGGGACAGAGAAAGCGACTTTGTTTTATACTATGTAGTGATTTAGTTCAAATAGTCGGTCTACTAAAAAGACAGTAACTAAGGGTTATAAGTAAAGGGATATTTTGCGAAAAGGAAATCAAAATATGAGAAAGTTTACTGCCTCCGTGGTCTAGTGGTCTAAACCATGGGCTCCCGATACACGGTTCGTGGGTTCACCAATATCATACATAAGGAGCGTGTTGCAGTGGATAGAGTGTTCAAAGCAGCTCGTTCAGCTAAACTCAATATCGAGATATTGCCCGTGGAACACGCTTGTTCTACCTTCAACTTCCTGAATGCTGAGGGGCGGTAAATGTCATCCATAATCTTCCGTTCTTACATACATACACAAATCACGCCTTTATCCCTTACGGGGTAGGCAGAGCGTTTAACGCCTAGTAAAAGGCGCTTTAGCCACGTCTGACAAAAATTGAGGGCAATTTTAGATTGTAATATGTATTGCTTTAGTGACAGGTTGTCAGCCCATCGCCTAAATTACAATACAATGTAACCCTCGAGTCCCTTTTGCAACAGCATCCCCGGGAGGAAGGGCAGCTGGAACATTCTATGTTTTTCTATCTCTCCCAGTCCAGCATGGAAGAACCATCCGTTCTTAGATATCAGAATGTCCCTTGATCGTCCATCATCATGTCCCTAGCCTTATCCCGTATGTCACGGGGTCGGCTTCCTAATCTAGGGGATTGAACGAGGGTTTTTACACAGAGCGACTGCCATCTGACCTCCGCAACCCAGAAGGGAAACCAGACCCAATCCTAGATTAGGTCAGAGTTTTCAAGCCGCCAATGCTTAGCACTGGCCTCTGATAAGGCTTAACGACTAATATCTACAGTATTAGACGATAATAACCGGGACCAACGGCTTAACGTGCCTTCTGAAGCACAGAAAAAGCACCGAATAAACGTACATATGAAATTTTAAAACCAAAAAACACATTGGTAGGTGGTGGGATTCGAACCACGACCTCCCGCTCAGGAGGCAGCGGCCCTATCCACTACACCATCAGGCTCTTGATCGTCCTTTTGCCTTAATCCCTGATGGGAGAGCATAAACGACCTAAATAAAGGTCGTTCCGCCACGTCTGACAAAGTGATATTTACTGACTATTTTATTTACTGACCAAGTTGATATTTCTCAATTTATCACTTTGTGAGGTGTTCCAGAGTTTGGTTAGGACATTGCAGGCTGAATCACTTGATTGTCCGAAAATAAAAAGGGTTCCGTGCTTCGGAGGGCACGTTAAGCCGTCGGTCCCGGTCGCTGTCTTTGATAGTGGTCGGTACTCAAACCACGTCAAAGGCCTAATAGCTGTGCTACTAGGCGGTTTGAAAACTCTGACAGCAGGGTTCATCGGATTGTTCGATTCGAGAATCCGCACAACTTATAGGCCTCTGACATGGTTTGAGTAACGACCACTATCAAAGACAGCGCCCGGGACCGACTTTTCGGACAATCAGGTGATTCAGCCTGCAATGTCGTAACCAAACTGGGAAAAACCTCACAAAGTGAAAAGAATAGAATAATTGATTTACTTCAAACATGGTAGTAATGGTGGTCATCAAAATTGTACAGTAGTGACATACATACATACATATAATCACGCCTTTATCCCTGATGGGGTAGGCAGAGCGTAAACGACCTAAACAAAGGTCGTTCCGCCACTTCTGACAAAGTTTTGAGGGTTATTTAAGATAGATTTGTAGGTATATTGCTGTAGTGACAGGTTGTCAGCCTATCGCCTAAATTGCAATATACTGAAACCCTCGGATCCCTTAGCTGGGTTTTACAGCATGCCCGGGAGGAAATGCAGCTGGCACATTCTATGTTTTTCTCTCGCTCCCAGGCCAGCATGGAGGTGATAAATTGACAAATATCAAATTTGCGTTCCCCCCTGGGAACCAAACTTGAGACCTCCGGATCGTCCATGGTTAGACCACTAGACTACGAAGGCAGTTCAAAAAATCTATTAGGAAACCATTATTTTTTTTATTGCAGTTGCATCGCCGCTGCGTTAATCCCTCCGCTGCACATTCAGCCCACAGAAGACGACATGCTGCAATCCAAACTGCACTATCAGAACCTTTACCAAGCAGACTTGAAGTAGTACGGAAGAATATTTTGCGGGAAAAATAATTTGCGAAAAGGACTTTTTGTGATAGGACATTTTACGAAAAGAACAATCATATGAAATAAGACGAACGGAATAAGAAAAAGTTCCATGTTTTAAATTAAAAATCTTAGTTGGAAATAGTATAAGTTACTCTTAATCTCTGTTACTCTTAATCGCACACTTCGCCCTTCGCGCTACCTCTCTCTTACTATCCCATCTCATTCTACCAATTTTTACTCTAATTCGTTTACAGTCTTGGACGAAACTTACAGTTCGTGCAGTAAGGCTTTGGAATCTATTGCCTGCGTCTGTAAGACAAGCTTCTTCATTAGATTCTTTTAAAAAACACCTTATAGCTCACTATCTTTCTCTATCTTAACCGCTTGCACTTGCGTATTCCCTTAATAATTTGGTTGTAACATTTTCTTTCATTAATATTATATATATTATAATATTTATGTATTTCTATGTAGGTGTAAGTAATTTATATGTATGACTATTTATTGTTATTTATTATATACTTAAATACACCTAAATAGCTTATTTACTTACCTATACAATATATTGCCTAATATGTATACCAGCCCACTAGTTCAACTTTTTATTTTCCTGTACCCTAAGGTTGCCTGGAAGAAATTGCTGCTTAGCAATAAGGCCGCCTATTTGTACTACTATTTGTTTCGTTTCATTTTATTTTCTCTTGTGTCTTTTCTGTGCAATAAAGTATATTCTTATCTTATCTTATAAGTTATCGTCCCATACAGCTCTTTTCGAAAAATGTCCCAAACAGTACTTTGCGAACCTATCTACGGTCGAATAATTGATTAGCATCTCAATTACATTAGAATGATCAAAATATTCATTAAGTAGATGAATTTGTAAATATAAGTAGTTACTATTTTATTTTAGTTAAATAAAATTTCGTTTGTTTTTACTATAAATTTGTTTTCTTTCAACATCAGGAACCTGCTTTTACAAGCATAAGG
The DNA here is from genome assembly GCA_949820665.1 of Scrobipalpa costella. Lineage (NCBI taxonomy): Eukaryota > Metazoa > Arthropoda > Insecta > Lepidoptera > Gelechiidae > Scrobipalpa > Scrobipalpa costella. Next base: position 1,334,605 of record OX463323.1, on the reverse strand, counting down.
TTTACACCTTGGACCACAAAAAGTTCTAAATATTAAAATAATAAAGGCCCTAAGTTACATCCTTGAGCTACACCCATTATGAAACTTTTAAGATGCCAGCAGTTTTGTACCATCAATTGTCAGATTTACCCTTAAGGTTAGAGGTTTTTTTACCCACCGTACACCTCTTGAGACCACCTTTATAACTACATACATATAATCACGCTTCTATCCCTAATGGGGTAGGCAGAGCGTAAATGACCCGAAACAAAGGTCGTTACGCCATGTTATCTTTATAACTGCACAGAGTATACTGAGCTGGTACATACATATATATATGTCGCAGGGATATGCCAAAATTAGGGACTTGGCCGAATCCCTAAGCGATTTGATCAAATCCCGGCAAATGATCAAATAATTACAACATTTTAACATATCCCTAAACAAATCTAGAGATTTGGCCAAATCTCGAATCTGGTTTAGTGAAATGACATAAACTACGTTTGAGTGTTTAATCAAAATGTTTAATTGGTAAGACAAGTATTTTAATTTGAACATAAATCTCAAAAATCACTTCCTACTAATCGTAGCATTTAAGTACCTACTACTAGCCGGAGAGCTGGCTACGTTAGAGGGCGTACGATTTGAAGTGCAACGAAACTTTGTAGGTAGTAAGCCATTCTATATCCTTATCTTCTATATTCTTATCAGATCGAGATGCCTGCCAGCTTTTCATTGGTAGGTTTAGGTATGGCAGAGTATTAAAGGTGTTAAAAAATTAAAAGGAATTAAAAATCCAAACAAATGGAGGAGTATTTTTGAGAATAATTTACTTGATACGAGAAAAATATAAAATAAAATATTAGTTGGCGGGAAAGCAGCGGTAGGCGACGTTGAAATTTCAAACTTTGACGGTGCCTACAAAGTTTTGTAGCTCTTCAAATCGTACGCCCTCTTACGTAGCTAGCTCTTAGGCTATATAAAATCAAATAAATTAATGAATAATGAAAATAGCCTCGATTCTGACACCTCCTTAGCTAATTCTTAGATACTTGAGTCATTTTCTTAAGTAAGCTAGAGAAAAGAGACAGGAAATCTGCAGCTGTCAATCGTCTCCCTGAAGTAATGTTTGATTCCTTATTTACGCATTTTTACACAAGAGGACCATTAAATATGCTTTCTAATTTTGCCTTATTTAAGAAATCAATCGTCACTTTAGCACGTAAAATGACAGCTGTAGATTTCCTATCTCTTTTCTTTTGTTTATTTAAGAAATTGACAGGAATAGCTAAGAATCAGCTAAGGAAATGTCCCGCCAGAATCACAATAAGAAATCACGTAAGGTAGGTAATTCTAAAAATACAGAGAATTTTTATTTATTAAGACACGTTGCAGATTTGTGGCATCTTGAGTTGCACAGAACGTTACTTTTCTTGCAGGCACATCTGTTTGTTTTGCATCGTATTTTAGACTTTTCGCATGAACACTTCTTAAAACCTTGACCTCCAAATACAGATAATTTTCCTGCAATCTCACGTAGACTTAGCTTAGTTGGTAAAACTGGACCGGTAAATGTAGTTGTGGAAATTTGCAAACAGTTTTGAGGAAGCCAGTCTTTTACTATGCCAGATGAAGTGCCGATTTGAAATAAATTGTTTTTCTCATTTAATACGATTCCTGTTATATTGTTTGAATCTAGTGGACCTCTGTCCACCTTCGCAGGCAGAAGGGGGCACGGTAAAACTCAAGAACTGACATTAATTTTCGACATTTCACTGAAATCGTATAGGGATTTGATCAATTCACTAGATTTAGTCTAGGGATTTGGCCAAATCTCTAGATTTGTTTAGGGATGTGTTAAAATGTTATAATTATTTGATCATTTGCCGGGATTTGATCAAATCGCTTAGGGATTCGGCCAAGTCCCTAATTTTGGCATATCCCTGCGACATATATATAATCACGCCTTTATCCCTCTTAGCTGGTAATAGCATATAATTTCGTGATCGATACTATCAAATGCTTCAGACAAGTCAAAAAATGCTAGTTGCCTTCCTGGATTAATTTAAGCCTAATAAAACTAATGAATAAATAAGGGAATAAAACTAAAGACTTTATGCGTATTTTTTATATTTTACATCTATAAAATGTACAATACACAGAAATTTACATTTAACATTATTTAACTTTTTTTTACACTACACGGGCCGAACATATTTGTTAAAAAGTAACGCACAATGCACAACTTAACAACATAAAAAACACTTAAAAATTCGCTATGTTTTAAAGCTATTAATAATAGTAAAAGTCGTAAACAATTTATAAATTAATTAATATTGTCGCGTTTCTCTTTATGTTGGGTGTCGCCCGCCGTCTCTTTGCTTAGTTGCTTCGATCGTTTTCAACGGTCCTCCAATTTTGTTTCTGAAAATAAAGAACAACTTATTAAACTACATTAGGTAATTTCCAAAAACATACCGAGAGTTAAAAAAATGCTGACCATATTTTGCGGGCGATTCTATCCATGAATCTGAACAACAACAAAAAAAAATGTGTTTTGTCTTTCGTATGCGAATTCGATTCGAGTGGTTCAAAAATACGGCCCTTGGTAGCATGAAATATTACGTTATCCATCGAAGTAAATTATTTATTTATTTATAATAATAAAACATTGTAACAGTACAGAGTAAAAATCCATGGCATTACAAAGATACATCAAATTAAACAAAAATAAAATTATAAATTATTATAAATTACACAAACATCCATTATTAATAATTTTTAGAAATATATAACTATTGTATTGAACTTACAGGCATCATACTTTCAAATCTTTTCTTACACTCATTAAGCAAACATTTCAACGAACTATCAAACAAATCACACTGTGGTGATGCTTCGAGGACAGAACTGAGCAACGCCATAGCTCGTAATACTGGCGACTGCTTATGAGCCACCGTCCGCGCGGACGGCTGTGCCAGCAGCTCGTGGTGGCGCGCTCTCAAATACCGGTCCGGCACAAATAAATGCAGTACTCGCTGCGTTAGGTATGAGCTATCAACTTTTCCTCTAAGTATGTTCAAAACGAATTTTGTGAGGGCCATGTATCTACGCAGCTGGAGGGAGTCTAGTCCTAAATGTCCCTGTAAAAACAGCGTAGGTAGTATATGTACTATAGGGGTAATAACCATACTCTTTTTTGTAGAAATGACGCAAAAACCTCTTTTGAATTTGTTCGATCATTAGAGTATACTTGCTCTCATGTGGGCTCCAGACTACCGTATTCGTTTCTAATATACTACGCACTAAAGAAACGTATAATGTGCGAAGTGCTCGATCAGAGAGATGTGACGCGTTGCGAAGCACAAAACCAAGGCGGCGATACGATGTTTCCGCGACCGATTCTGCGTGAGGACGAAAAGTAAGCTTTCTGTCAAATAGAACTCCAAGATCACGTACTTGGTCCACTCGTGCTACTGGGATTCCGCCTATGGTATATGTGAATTCTGGTGAGGAAGTCGAGCGTGAAAAGGAGACAGTCTCACATTTTTCCGGATTGAAGTATAGTTTGTTAACTATACTCCATTCATAGACCCGGTGTATATCCCTTTGCAAGGCCACAGAATCATCCCTTAATTCAACCGACTTTACTAATTTGATATCATCCGCAAATAGCAACACAAGCGAATCCTGTACAACTTCCGGCAGATCGTTGATTAGTAACACGAACAGTAAGGGTCCCTAGTTAGATCCTTGACTTACTCCAGAACGCGTTGGATATGGGCTAGATATGAATGACCCATACTTAACGAATTGCTGCCTTTCAGAAAGATAATTTGCAAATAGTTTTAGCAATCTGGGAGTAAAGCCCATCTTTCCCAATTTTCGTAGCAATACGTCATTGTCTACCCTATCAAACGCCTTCTGAAAGTCGAGATAGATCACATCGACCCTATTGCTTTCATTCAGTTCAGTGGATAAAAAATCTACAAGATGGACAAGATTAGAAGCCACTGATCGTTTTTGAAGAAAACCGTGCTGAGCTTCGGTGATAAAGGGTAGACATTGCGGCAATATACGGTTGTATAAAGTAGATTCAAATGTCTTAGCCAATGCACTCAATATCGCTATCGGGCGGTAGTTCTCCACCGCATCTCTAGAACCTGATTTAGGGATAGGGGTAACACGTGATTGTTTTCATATTCTAGGATAAACACTCGTCTTCAACACCAGATTAAACATAAAAGTGATCGGCTCTATTAAAATATCAGCACACCCCTTAACTACAAAAGCTGGTATTCCATCAGGTCCCGATGATGTCCTAGGTTTAAGTTTCTTAATGGAAAGCGAAACATCTGTTTTTGTGACGAAACGAATGTCCACGTGCCTCGCATGAGAGATCGTATTAATATTGGCATCCTCCCAGTCCAAGCACGGTTGTTCTTTAAGAAAAACCGAGCTAAAATGGTCTGCTTAGGCTGTGGCCGCCTCAACACCCCGATATTCATTGCCGCACCGCGTGACTTTGGCCTCTATACCACCTTTACTACGTAGCGAGTATACAAATTTCCAAAACTACTTAGGGTCTGAAAGTATCTGACTTGATATTTTACTTACATAGTTTTTGTACGCATCACGTATGTCAGTCTTAATTTTACTACGCAACAAAGAAAACATACATACATACATATAATCACGCCTTTATCCCAAATGGGGTAGGCAGAGCGTAAACGACCTAAGCAAAGGTCGTTCCGCCACGTCTGACAAGTTTTGAGGGTTATTACAGATGATCATGACGTATATTGCTATAGTGACAGGTTGTCAGCCCATCGCCTAAAATTGTAATATACTATAACCCTCGAATCCATTAGCTGGTTTTTACAGCATGCTCTGGAGGTGATGCAGCTGGCACATTCTATGTTTTTCTATCACTCCCAGTCCAGCATGGAAGAAACAAAGAAAACAAGTCGTAAAAAGAGTCATCTCCCGTACTTTTCCACATGCGATGATGTTTAACTTTAGTTTCAATTAACGTGTATACATACATAAAGTCACGCCTTTATCCCTAATGGGGTAGGCAGAGCAAAAACTACCTAAACAAAGGTCGTTCCGCCACGTCTGACAAAGTTTTGAGGGTTATTTAAGATAGATTTGTAGGTATAGTATATATTGCTGTAGTGACTAAATTACAATATACTAAAACCCTCTCTGTTTTTCTCTCGCTCCCAGGCCAGCATGGAAGCAATGGGGTAGGCAGAGCATAAACGACCTAATCGGTCGTTCCGCCACAACTGACTTAAGTTTTGAGGGTTATTTATGATAGATTTGTAGTTATATTGCTGTAGTAATAGGTTGTCAGCCCATCGCCTAAATTGCAATATACTTTTGGCGAGAAGGGCATGCGGTTGATGGTGGTGAAGTAAAACTGCTGCGTGCTATTTACAGGTGTATATTTACAGAACTAGCTGTGCCCGCGACTTCGTATGCCCGGTTTGTATGGAAAACACGCAGTGTCGAACATACTGAAAACGCTTCTAGCGGGATCTGCTAGGTCGCGCGCGGAATCGTGTTTTCCATACAAAAACAAAGATCAGACAATGCGAAACACGCTTCCGCTTGCGGGATAGCAGATATTTCTCCTACGCGCGGAGAAGCGTTTTCCGTATGTTTCAATTTCTATACCCAAAGGTTGCTTTGTAGAAATTGCTGCTTTAGCAATAAGGCCGCCTATATTGTACTGTCACGTTTGTTCCTTTTTATTTCTGTTGTATGTGTTTCTTTGTGCAATAAAGAATTTTGTATTATATTGTATGTTCACTGCGTGTTTTCCATACAAACTGGGGTACTTACTCAATATCAGAATGGTTTGCGTGATTATTTCTAACCTAGGCTGGACAACAGGTAATTAAAAAAATTCAGTCAAATAAAAAGTGCCTTTAAGATCGGTTAAAAACGATCAAAGTTAAATTTCCTGCCTATCCCCTAAGTCAGATGGCGTGATTATTTGTATCGTAACTTGAGTTTAAGTAATGCACAGTCAAACAAAAAAAGTTCCATCAAAATCGGTTAAAAATGACCGAAATTCAATTTCCTACCTACCTCCTGAGTCATGAAGCGTGATTATTTATAAAGTAACTTTGATTTAAAATAATGCTTAGTCGAATAAAAAAAGTTTCATAAAAATCGGTTAAGAAACAGCCAAATTTCAATATCCTGCCTACCCCCTAAGTCAAGTAGCGTGAGTTTAGGTATCCTAAGTTGCAACCCGGGTAACACAGTTGAATAAAAAAAGTCCCATCGAAATCGGGTCAGTAGTTTTGGCGTGATGTGGTAACATACTGACAGACAGACAGACAGACAAAAAATTTAAAAAAACATCGTTTTGATCTTTATATCGTTAATAATGCCTGCTGCAATTATTTTTTTGTAAAAAAAATTAATGTACAGACTACTCTTAGAGATTTATTATATGTATAGATACACGTACAGGTTGGTCAATGCGATAAAACATATCGGGTGGCCCAAAGAGTGACGTCCAAAGGAAAAATTTTGATTCCTTAGGTCAAGGGGTAGCCAAATCACCCCCATGTATGTTCAGCGATTTTTAGTAGTTTAGGAGTTAAGAATTTTTTTGCTAATTTTCTAAGAAAATTGACCTCAGTGGATTAATTATTTTTTATTATTTTTTTTTAATAACTTTTTTTTATTTTTTTTTATTTTTGTGACATCCTCTTAAATTGTTCTTTTAACCATAAAAGTTTCAGCTTCCTAGCTGTAATGTAAGTTAGTTATTTTTTTATCGAAAGTTCGAATTTTACGATCGAGCTAGTCTGCTCTGAATTTTCAACTTGAAATTAAAAATTGAAAAAGATAATCTCATGGTCCCTTATTAGTTTCAAAATTACATAAAAATAAAAATTAACTATTGCTTAATGGGGTATTATTTGCAGAAAACAGCCTTCAGAGGTACTTGGGTGGAAATTACCTAATTAGTAAATTGATTCAGAAAGTTGAAAGATTCCTGTTATGTCATTACTAAGGACTAATTAAGTTAGAAAATGTATCAAATTAAAGGGAAAATAAAATTATTTACTAAAAAATGTTATTTAAGTTACATTTTTGAATGAAAATTCTTAGTAAAATGTTTTAGTGTGAGTTGTAAGATTTATGAGACAATTGTATTATTAATAATAAGTAAATAAACTCGGATAATTCTTTTACACATTTACTCACAATAAATTTTCAAAATGGCGACCTCCCACAGCAATACACAACCTACATCTAGGCAAGAAATTTTCTTTAAGTCGCCTAAACGCTTCTCTGTTTCCTCTAACGACATTTCCGGCCTCTCCAATTCGCTGTCTTGGCTCCTCTTCATTTAACGATTCTCGGGCGTAAGCTATGTCCTTGTAATAACCCCAAATAAAAAAAACAATCGGATTTAGGTCAGGCGATCGTGGAGGCCATCTGATTGGACCGTTTCGTCCGATCCACCTGTTGGGATACGTTTCATTCAAATGATTACGCACTTGTGCTGCGTAGTGGCATGGTGCACCGTCATTTTGGAAAACCATGTGTCTTCGTAAATCGAGGTTGACTTCCTCCAATAACAAGGGAAGATCATTTTCGAGAAACAATTTGTATGTCTCGCCATTGAGCCTCGGCGGCAATTCGAACGGCCCGATCATTTCTCCGTTCAGTATGCCTGACCACATGTTGACGCTAAAGCGATGCTGGAACCTAGTATCTCTGGTCAAGTGGGGATTCTCTACTGCCCAGTGGTGGGTGTTATGAATATTAAATATTCCTGTGCGCTCAAAACGCGACTCGTCAGTCCACAAAACTTTTTCGAAAAATCCCGGGTCGTCTCTCTCCATCCTTAACATAGTCTGGCAAAAATCAACTCTCTGTTGGTAATCAGCAGGCATTAGAGCTTGAACCCGTTGAATGTGATATGCATGGTACCCTTCGACTTTCAATATTCTTTGGATTGATGTTCTGGGGATGTTCAAATTGCGAGCCATTATTCTTGTACTTGTTGAAGGGTGCTCAGCTACTTCGTCCAATACGAGGTTTCGACGGCCCGGATCAACTATTGGAATACCTTCACGCCTGCCTTCTCGACCAGGAATGCGGCCTGCCATCAAAGTGTTGTGTGTGTTAATAAAAACACGATGGTCGGGATACCTATTAGGCTGCGGTCCTCCACGGCGTTGAAGTTGCTCCCGATAAAGTCTTGCCGCTTCATGGCCGTTGCCTTGAGCAACTCCAAAATGACGGTGCACCATGCCACTACGCAGCACAAGTGCGTAATCATTTGAATGAAACGTATCCCAACAGGTGGATCGGACGAAACGGTCCCATCAGATGGCCTCCACGATCGCCTGACCTAAATCCGATTGTTTTTTTTATTTGGGGTTATTACAAGGACATAGCTTACGCCCGAGAATCGTTAAATGAAGAGGAGCTAAGACAGCGAATTGGAGAGGCCGGAAATGTCGTTAGAGGAAACAGAGAAGCGTTTAGGCGACTTAAAGAAAATTTCTTGCCTAGATGTAGGTTGTGTATTGCTGTGGGAGGTCGCCATTTTGAAAATTTATTGTGTGTAAATGTGTAAAAGAATTATCCGAGTTTATTTACTTATTATTAATAATACAATTGTCTCATAAATCTTACAACTCACACTAAAACATTTTACTAAGAATTTTCATTCAAAAATGTAACTTAAATAACATTTTTTAGTAAATAATTTTATTTTCCCTTTAATTTGATACATTTTCTAACTTAATTAGTCCTTAGTAATGACATAACAGGAATCTTTCAACTTTCTGAAACAATTTACTAATTAGGTAATTTCCACCCAAGTACCTTTGAAGGCTGTTTTCTGCAAATAATACCCCATTAAGCAATAGTTTATTTTAATTTTTATGTAATTTTCAAAAGAAGCCTTGCGGAGTTTTTAAAATTAATAAGGGACCATGAGATTATCTTTTTCAATTTTTAATTTCAAGTTGAAAATTCAGAGCAGACTAGCTCGATCGTAAAATTCGAACTTTTGATAAAAAAATAACTAACTTACATTACAGCTAGGAAGCTGAAACTTTTATGGTTAAAAGAACAATTTAAGAGGATGTCACAAAAAAAAAAAAAAAAAGTTATCCAAAAAAATATTAAAAAATAATTAATCCACTGAGGTCAATTTTCTTAGAAAATTAGCAAAAAAATTCATAACTCCTAAACTACTAATAATCGCTGAACATACATGGGGGTGATTTGGCTACCCCTTGACCTAAGGAATCAAAATTTTTCCTTTGGACGTCACACTTTGGGCCACGCTGTATAAATATTGTTATCACTAAATCGCAAGAAATAATCAAGTAACAAGAGCTGTGGCGTCTGTACAAGAATGACAGTTTGACAATCTGTCAGTAGTGAAAAATATAATTACAAAAGAGTTTGCGTCTAATGAAGTTGGACGCTACATACTGAAACCTCCGGATCCCTTAGCTGGTTTTTACAGCACGCCCGGGAGAAAATGCAGCTGGCACATTCAATGTTTTTATTTCGCTCCCAGTCCAGCATCGAAGTAAATTAACGTATATGGTGGTGGTACAGTGCTAAGCATTGGCGGCTTGAAAACTCTGACCTAATCTAGGATTGGGTCTGGTTTCCCTTCTGGGTTGCGGAAGTCAGATGGCAGTCGCTCTGTGTAAAAACCAGTACCCTCGTTCAATCCCCTAGATTAGGAAGCCGACCCCGTGAGATACGGGACAAGGCTAGGGAGATGGAGATGGATGGTGGTGGTACATTATTGACATATTTACCAATAAACATTCTTACCTATAAGAAGTGAGCTCCAACACCAAACTGTAACCCAGGCGCAGTCCTATCCCCAGCGCGCGCTAGTAATGGCAGGCAGTAGTTCAGTTCCAGTCTAGCCGCCCTTCCCAAGCGGACAGCCACTCCGCAACCGCACGACACTCTTGGAGCGCCCAGGCCTTCCAGGATACTGCCTGAACCGCCTTCCTCTGATAGGAAGAAACGGGATATAAGTAACAAGGAAATATGGAGAATAAAAAATGTTGGTAATCTTATGCCCCTCGGTGGAGACGTAACGTAAGTATATGAGCTGATGATGATGATGATAATAAAAATACAGACACCAAATGTTACTATTGTAATGGACGAATAACAAACAATTTATGCTTTTCTGCTCGTGACGAGCGAAGCGAACGCGATGCATTACGCACTAAGTTACATATATGGCGAGTGTAGCGAGTGCGAGATTTCACGTTAGCGATCGACGTATTTAAATTAAAATAGCGAGCGAGATATAATTATTACTGGAGGTGTTACTAACCTGGCGACGTGAGGCATCCCGCGAGGATGAACCCGTGTGTTCTGAACAGCTCCCCGAGCCCGCCCTTGCCCGGACGGAACGGCAGCGGCGTGTAGATGTGCAAACCGCCCGCCCAGTACAGCTGTACATAAAAAACAACAACCATGATCATATCACTACATAGTATAAAACAAAGTCGCTTTTTCTGTCCCTATATCCCTATGTTCGCATAAATCTTTAAAACTACGCAACGGATTTTGATGCGGTTTCTTTTAATGGATAGAGTGATTCAAGAGGAAGGTTTATATGTATAATACATGCATAATATTGTAGAGAAACACCTTTGATAAACAATAAACAAACTAGATGCACAATCACGAAGAAACCCCGACCAAAATATAGCTGCACTGCGCATACGTATAGTTATTGTTATATTTATAACATAAAAATATTCATTCAAAGTTGGACCTTAACGCGTCGAAGAAAGGGTACAATATCAATAGCACTCGCAAATACTATCATTTTGACTGAGCACTTCGTCATTGTGGCACGTCAAAAGCCGCGAGCGAGCATGGTGATACTGAATGAAAATTCTCCCCGATTGACGTGATGGGCAGATTTTTGCCGCGGACACTTTTTGAGTGAGATTGTGCATCTAGTTAGTTTATTGTTTATCAAAGAGAAACACTGATAATTTCCGTGCGAAGCCAGGGCGGGCAAGTTAAATATATGATATATAAATTTTATAACACAGTTGCTCGTAAAGGGTCTTATTGCACCATATTTTTATTTATTTTTTCGCAAATATGTTATGAAACTTAGTATGACATACTTGCGCTTTGATAATTACAGCCTCTGCTTTCTTGTAATATCGTACTAGTAATATCGCCTCGGCTATAAATTATCAATTTAGCGCACTGGGTACATTAGCTTTTCCCTGGTAGCTTTTCCAGACGGCCCTTTGCCTAAGCCCTCTCAAAATAGTCGTTTCCCCAAAAAAGAAATGGTCTATCCTTAATCCCACTATGCGCATCACAAAAGCTTAAAACCAGGTTTATACGTCGCTCGGCACGACATGTATCAATTCAAGACTATGCCATTCGGAATAACAAACGCACCAGCCATATTTCAAACATTGTCTAACCTAAAGGACTAAAGTTACAGGTTATTGAGACTGAAAGGAGAATGTTGGGTAAGTTACCTTTCCCCCGGTAGCCTGTCCGTCGCTATACCAGCCGCCTCTTATAAGGTACTCGTCGCGGTATGTATCAATTCAAGGTTATGCCATTCGGACTAACAAACGCGCCAGCCACTTTTAAAGCTTTGTCTAACCTAAAGAATAGTAGTTACAAGTTTTTTTTACATTACCTTTTCCCCGGTAGCCTGCCCATCGCTGTACCCGCCGCCTCTTTTAAGGTACTCGTCGCGGTATGTATCAATTCAAGGTTATGTCATTCGGACTAACAAACGCACCAGCTACTTTTCAAGCTATTTCTAACCTAAAATATTCAAGTTACAAGTTTTTGTTGGGTACATTACCTTTCCCCCGGTAGCTTGTCCGTCGCTATGCGGCCCGACGCCCCTCTGTTTAAAGCCCCGCATAGTAGTTGGTCCTCCCAAGAAGAAGTGGTCCGGAATGTCAGTACCGAACATGTCGTGTAAGACGCCTAGAGAACCGGACGCTTGGAGCACCTAGCAGAGATAAAGAAAGTTTACTAAAAGTTTATTTGCATAAGATTTTCGTATGGCTTCAGATTTTAGTTTAGAAAACAGCTTTATCGCAATTAGGTATCATTCGCCATTTTATTAATTCATGAGTTCATTCAAATCATTCATTAGTTAACTCTTTTGTTCATTCATTCAATTCATTCGGTCAATTAATTTGTTTTACATACCGCTTGTCATTTACATACATACATACAAACGCCTTTATCCCTAATGGAGTAGGCAGAGCGGAAACGATGTAAACAAAGGTCGTTCCGCCACGTCTAACAAAGTTTTGAGGGTTATTTATGATAGATTTGTAGGTATATTGTTGTAGTGACAGGTTGTCAGCCCATCGCCTAAATGGCAATATACTGAAACCCTCGGATTCCTTTGCTGGTTTTACAGCATGCCTGGGAGGAAAAGCAGCTGGCACATTCTATGTTTTTCTCTCACTCCCAGTCCAAATAAATAACTCTCAAAACATAGTCAGACGTGGCGGAACGACCTTTATTTAGGTCGTTTACGCTCTGCCTACCCCATTAGGAATAATGGCTTTATATGTATGTTATTTTTATAATTAATTCGTCATTCATTTGGTCATTAAGTTCATTCGTTTGGTCATTTCGGTAATTTAGATAATTAATTCGGTCATTTCGTTTAATCATTCCTAAGTACTTTAATTCATTCGGTTTTTGTTCAATATTCCGCAATTTCGTTTATTCATTCGGTAATTTCATTAATTCTATCAGTCATTAATATGCATATCCTCCCGGGCATGCTGTAAGATCCAGCTAAGGGATCCGAGGGTTTCAGTATATTGTAATTTAGGCGATGGGCTGACAACCTGTCACTACAGCAATATACCTACCAATATATCCTAAACAAACCTCAAAACTTTGTCAGACGTGGCGGAACGACCTTTGTTTAGGTCGTTTACGCTCTGCCTACCCCATTAGGGATAAAGGCGTGATTATATGTATGTATTAATATGCTTACCACTTGTGGTTTGGGGCTGGTGTTGGCCTGCGCGTGCAGTTCTGATCTGAGATGCGCCACGCCGCCGCCCAGACCGCACACTTCAGAGCTGAATTGAAGCCAGGTACCCTTTAGGAAGAAATTATTAATTATTATGTAAATAACTGCCTCCGTGGTCTAGTGGCTAGTGCCATGGACTCCCGATCCGGAGGTCCTGGGTTCGATTCCCAGGGCGGAAAACACAAAGTTGATATTTGGGAATTTATCACTTTGTGAATTTTTCCCCAGTTTGGGTAGGACATTGCAGGCTGAATCACCTGATTGTCCGAAAAGAAAAAGATTTCGTGCTTCGGACGGCACGTTACGCCGTCGGTCCCGGTCGCTGTCATCGATAGTTACGCAAAACCATGTCAGAGGCCTGATAGTTGTGCTACTAGGCGGTTTAAAAACTCTGACACCAGGGTTCATTGGGTCCATAGACCCACTCGACAGAAGAAGAATGTAAATAATTATATTAATGATCACAAATTATTGAATGTCATAATCCTAAAATAATCGTCAATCGTTAATTTATAATCATAACTTAGTGTAGCCGACAAATGGCGCCACGCCAAGAAACACAATTTCTGAAATGCGGTAATAAAGTTTTCTCGCGATCTTCAGATATACCTTACCCTTTTGACCTACCTTGGTGGGGAACCAGGCCTCGTCTCTGTGGTCCACTGTCACTATGTGCCGGAGGATAGACTTCATTTGGGGACCTGGTATGAGATAAGCATAAAAATATTGTAAAAACGTCAGAATCTGAGAACCACTCTGCGGAGATCATGCTTAACAGCTGCTCGTAAAGAGTTCCGATCAGTTCCGTTCCGACAAAAATAAGCTAAGCTCACAAGAGCGAAGCACTTGCAAACCAACTGTAAAGATTGAGTCGAAATGAAGACGAAACAGTTAACAACAAACGACGAACCGAAAAGTACATACATACATAAAATCACGCCTTTATCCCTTACGGGGTAGGCAGAGCGTCAAACTCCTCGTAAAAGGCGCTTTCGCCACGTCTGACAAAAATTGAGGGCAATTTTAGATTGTAATGTGTATTGCTATAGTGACAGGTTGTCAGCCCATCGCCTAAATTACAATACACTGTAACCCTCGAGTCCCTTTTGCTGACTTCTACAGCATGCCCGGGAGGAAGGGCAGCTGGAACATTCTATGTTTTTCTATCTCTCCCAGTCCAGCATGGAAGAAAAGTAAGAATAATAATAATAGTTTAAATTTAATTACAGTATTAAATATTATTAGTTAAGGAAGAGCGGTGCCTCCCAACACAGGCAAATGTTTGCTTACTGGGAGACTCCATCCCTTAGTTTGTAAGTAAACTGTAATTTACTTAAATAAAGAATTTTGTATTTGTAACCGATGCATTTCGTTTTCTCGCACAGTTATCACAAACGCTAAAGTGCCTTTACACTAAACATTGCATTATCTCAACAAGGATACACGTGGGAAAGGGCCTCCTTGCGGGGAGGACCACTCTGCGGAAATCATGCTTAGCGGCTGCTCCTAAAGAGTTGGATTCCGTTCCGATCCAAACAAGCAAAGCTCACAAGAGCGAAGCACTTGCAATGTCAGAATCTTGAAAAGATTTCATTAAAGCCTTTGATACATCAGCATATAAATTGTAAAATAAGTAGGTAGATACATATACTGCTAGTTTTAATTTAAGTTACTAACGGAATAAAGCATATATCTCATATACGATAAAATCTGTAAAATTGAACCCAAAAATCAGTTAATCGACATGAAAATATCATTCCTAGCTATTGAGTACCGCAAGGTTCTATACTATTCTCTTTAAAAATTACGAGGTGGTACAGCATTCCACAAACTGATAGGGCTTGCTCAGTCAACGACACTGAACTACTTTCACCAGACAATCCTTAAGAAAAAGGCTTTTCCATCCAAAATATCCACCTCGATCAGACAATTTGTATGGAAAAGCAACTTATTTACTTTCAGAAATAATTTCCTGGTAAAAGTTGTTCAGTGTCGTTGACTAAGCAACTCCTTTTGTGGGACGCTGTCCCTTACGCCTGGTATATTTTGTTACTTACCACTAGTTTCTCTAACCCTGAAGCTGGTAGTTTTGCTGAGTACAGAGGTGTCCCGAACCACTCCCTCCCATTGGACGCTGTGTTTAGTCTGAAAGAAAAAAATATATAGATTAAGTTAATAATAGGGTTGCCTGATAGAAATTACTACCGTAGTAATAAAACCATCAAAATTATAGAATGTAAGAAACATTTTCCCATAAACTGATACAACTGGAGTTTCCAAAACCACTAAACTGAACAAACCCTTTTAAAAAAAGAAAAAAAAATTACTTCCCCATTTAAAATTACAACCTCGATCCAATTTTTTTGCTACCTGAAGTTTTCAATGCAACATAAGTAAATTAAAAAAAAAAAATATATTTATAATATAAATATAATTTTTTTTAATTTTATTTTGATAACATCATTCTACTACATTTACTGTTATATTAATTGTATGCATTCGCTTTCCTATTAATGCTGTGTTTAGTTGTAAGTGGGCATCGGATTTATGAATGTTTTGTTGTATTATTTATTGTGTCTAATCTTAGTCTGTTGTCTGTAACTGATCCTATTTAAATAAAATGAAAATAAAATAAATAAATAAATCTTAGCAAAACACGTTTGAATAGATACTCACGGCAGGCGAGGTGTTAAAAGACAGGTCCAATAGAACTCCCCTGTCAAGCAGCCGGTAACCCGACCAGGGGTACTCGTGGTTTTGCTGGTAAACCGAGCCTGACAAACTGAAACACGAAATACACCGTTATACGTTATACATACATAACGTCACGCCGCTTTCCCGGAGGGGTAGGCAGAGACATCCTTCCATTTGCTACGATCATTGCAAACTTCTTTCGCTTCATCAATCTTGTCATGCACGCTCGTCGGTTTAGGGTACTCCTGACCTGACCTTTCCCTAGAACGTCCCCGATTTGAACGCGGTACGTTCGCCGAGGTCTTCCCCTTCCAACATTCCCACTCACACTCGAATGTGTACCTACTAACTTGAAATCATATTTTTTCACTTATATAGCACACATCACACAAAGATTCGCTGTTCAAAAGGACAACACGCTTTCTCTCCCAAGATACAGGTTCTAACCTAGTTTGGGAGCCAGAGTTTCACAGTCACTTAATCTTGTTAGTTCTTAAATATTTTTAAAAACTATGTAACTAAATGTAAGTGCATTAGGTTTTTTATATTTTTTGCTTAAATAAAGTTTTATATATTATTATTATAATTAAAGGCGAGCTTTACACCTCACGAAAGTTGAAATGAAATGGTCTTGGTCCCGGGATAAACAACATTAGTATCATTTTTGTACGGGGTGTAAGGGACAGCGTCTCGCAAACTAATAGAGGTTGCTCAGTCAACGAAACTGAACAACTATCTTGTCTAGCCGTTAATGTCCCACTGCTGGAGAAGGCCTCTCTCCGGTCTCTCCACGATTCTCTATTCTGTGCTTCCTCCGGCCAGAATAACTATCACCAGGAAATAAATTCTTTCTGGGAATTACAAAAAAATATTGCTTTTCTATACAAACTGTCTGATCCATGTGATCATTTTGTATGGAAAATGCATGTTTTTTCGTCTCCTGAAAGAATTTCCTGGTGAATTTTGTTCAGTTTTGCTGACTGAGCAACCACGACCAGTTTGCGGGACGCTGTCCGTTACACGCGGTACAAAAATGACAGTAATGTTGTTTATCTCGGGAACAATACCTGACTTTAATTGCGGATAAGTTGGACTGTCCGTATATGCTACATAGTTGTAGGCTGCACAGTGTTGGCTCGGTGCGGTCTGCAGCTTTGGGGCGTGTACGGACAGTATAATGTTGCAAAGTTAACATTAGTTTAAAGTTATTTTTACTAATCATGTGAGTCTATTTCCTAATTTCTAATGGGCATTTATATATTATCACATTGTTGAAATAATAGTACCTATTGTAAATTTTTACTAATATTTGCATGTCACGAAACAGACGAATTTATGTGATTCTGATATTTTTTTTTTTTTTGTTTATTGTACAAACATCTTGCCAAATTATATTAAAGGTACAATTTAGGTGGTTTAAAAAGGCCACAAGAAAAAGTAGTGAAACTCACTGCACTAGTTTGCACTGTACCGCAGTGGGAATTGCTTCCATTTCGTCATGACATAACATAATGTTATAAAATATGTGTAACAATTATGGATATACAATGTGTATGAAACGATATACAATCTGATTTCATTTTAATGTAACCTATATTAGAAAAAAATAAAAGAACTGACCAAAAAGATGTGACTTTTTTATGAAAAACATAATAATAACATAAAAACAATAAAAATAAAAGAACTAGTTGTATTTATACCATCGCAGACAATGACTGTGTGTGTGTGTAACTAGATATTATATATATATATATATATACATATATATAATTTTGATTGACATCTATTGTATTTCTTCCATGCTGGCCTGGGAGCGAGAGAAAAACATAGAATGTGCCAGCTGCATTTCCTACTGGGCATTCTGTAAAAACCAGCTAAGGGATCCGATGGTTACAGTATATTGTAATTTAGGCGATGGGCTGACAACCTGTCACTACAGCAATATACCTTCAAATCTATCTTAAATAACCCTCAAAGCTTTGTCAGACGTGGCGAAACGACCTTTGTTTTGTTTACGCTCTGCCTACCCCATTAGGGATAAAGACATAACTATATGTATGTAAGTATGTATCTATTGTACCATATTTTCAAGCTAATAAATATCATTTCATTTCATTTCTATGCTACTTGAATTAAATACAATTATTATTATTAAAGTACATACACAGAAGAGAGTGCCCGGTGCGGGTAAGGCTTGGCTGTGGTGACTCTGAAGTTGTACGAGGGGCGAGTTTTATGATGATATTTTAGTGCTATACGCTATTTAAAAAAACGTAATGAAGCTTAACCTAGGGGCGTCCTTGTTGCGCAGCGTGCGGGCCAGCTCTAATAGCATCCTGACTATGATTGCGGATAAGTTGGACTGTCCGTATATGCTACATAGTTGTAGGCTGCACAGTGTTGGCTCGGTGCGGTCTGCAGCTTTGGGGCGTGTACGGACGGTATAATGTTGCAAAGTTAACATTAGTTTAAAGTTATTTTTACTAATCATGTGAGTGTATGCTACTTGGAATAAACAAAATAATTATTTTTGTTTTTTGGAACAATTCCATCTCGGCGTCAAAGTGCCGGTTTTCCGATGTTACGGGCCTAAGCCAAGAAGTGAACATCGTTTTGATTTGCAGTTTCATAAGGGTGTGCTGTATCGACCTGTAGAAATTTTCTTACAATGCGACAAGTGTTGAGTATAAATGCTATAATTATTATTATTATTATTAAAGTACATACACAGAAGAGAGTGCCCGGTGAGGATAAGGCTTGGCTGTGGTGACGCTGAAGTTTGACGAGGATCGATGTCCCATGGAATACTCGGCCGCCACGCGCTCGCCGCGACCGAACACGTTGGGCAGTTTCACGCCTGCACACAAAACATATAATTGTAGTCACGCCTTCATCCGTAGCGAGGTAGGCAGATTAATCGTCAAGTAAAAGGCATCAGACCATCGCCTAAATTATAACCTTACTTCTATGCTGGACTGGGAGCGAGAGAAAAACATTTCCTCCTGTGTATGCTGTAAAAACCAGCTGAGGGATCCGATGGTTTCAGTATATTGTAATTTAGGCGATGGGCTGACAACCTGTCACTACATCAATATACCTACAAATCTATCTTAAATAACCCTCAAAACTTTGTCAGACGTGGCGGAACAACCTTTGTTTAGGTCACTTACGCTCTGCCTACCCCATTAGGGATAAAGGCGTGATTATATGTATGTATGTATGCATACCAGGTGTAAGGGATAGCATCCCGCAAACTGATAGAGGTTGCTCAGTCAACGACATTGAACAACTATCCGCAGGCTTTTTTTCAGGGAGTGAAACAAAAATTGGCTTTTCCATACAAACTGTCTGATCGGGGTAAACATTTTGTATAGAAAAGCCACATTTTTCTCTCATTCTGATAGAATTACCTAGTGGAAGTTGTTCAGTTTCGTTGACTAAGCAACCCCTATCAGTTTGCGGGATGCTGTCCCTTACATCCATCATTCCAATTCCTTACCAAGGACAAGGTTGCCTTCATTCTCGCTGACAGTGGTGTTGATGCCGCCCACCACACGAGACAACTCTTTAACTTGGAAAGTCACCTGTTACATACAAAAAAGAATAAAATTGAAATATTTTTTTAAAGAAGGGGTCCAAATAACGACCCTTGGGGAACATCAAATGGCTGTAGAGGGTTCGTAATAAAACACACGTTGAGAGTTCAAGAGACGTCTATTGAATGCGCATTAATAATGAACACGAGTACTTATTTACTAACCTATACCTAAAGGTGGGAAGGCAGTGTCTCTATACTACACTTGTATAGGTGATAATACCTCGAGTCTTTCAGGGGTAGACTAGGTCTAAAGACACGTCGATAAAAAAATTAAATACTTTTTTACAGCATTCGTCCTAGTAAAGAGCCTTGCGAACCTTGTTACAGCGATGGTCGTAGTAAAGAACCTTGCGGAACTCCACACAATTAACTTATCAAACTAGTCTTGTCTTACCTCGAGGCCTTCAGGAGTGGAACCAGGGCCTGAAGACACGTCGATGAAGACTCCGATATCGCGGAAACAGCCCATAGAGTCTAACGCACGACGGACCTGGGATAAAAATGAGGTTTTGTACTGTGGTGATGGTTATCAAAGGGCTGTGTAAAATCAGAGTTACTTTTATTACGGATTATTGAGACCAACTATGAGCATAAATAGTTTCAACCGAATTTCGGTAATTACCAGCCAATTTCCCATAGATCAATCAGCTACACGGGACTTCGTATTTAGTGCATTCGTATTTAGTGTTTGCGCTTCGTTGCACAGACTGAGCACGCTCTATTTCTGCATTTTTTTATCCTGATGGGACAGACTGACTGGCATCATCTCTCTAGCCTTTTCGCGTATCTCACGGGGTCGGCTGCCTAATCTAGGAGATAGAACGAGGGTACTGGGTTTTATACAGAGCGACTACCATCTGACCTCCGCAACCCAGAATGAATCCTGTATTAGGTCAGAGTTTTCCCAAATAAATGTAACCAAATAAGGGAATATCTTACAGTCTGGGAATCTAAACCAGGACCTCCGGATCGTGAGCCCATGGTACTAGACCACGGAGTCCTTGATGTACTCACCCGATGTGCGCGGAATATGACGTCCTCAAAGTCGGTGGCATGGAAGAGGTCATCCACGGTAGATTTGAGGATGTCATCTTTGGTCCGCACGAGGCCTGCCACGTGAACGCGGTCCACTCGCGCCTGGGAGATTAAAGTTAATAAATAGTACATAAAATCACGCCTTTATCCCTTACGGGGTAAGCAGAGCGTTAAACGCCTCGTAAAAGGCGCTTTCGCCGCGTCTGACAAAAATTGAGGGCAATTTTAGATTGTAATGTGTAGTGACAGGTTGTTAGCCCGTCGCCTAAATTACAATACACTGTAACCCCCGAGTCCCTTTTGCTGTCTTCTACAGCATGCCCGAGAGGAAGGGCAGCTGGAACATTCTATGTTTTTCTATCTCTCCCAGTCCAGCATGGAAGAATCTCCCAGTCCAGCATGGAAGAATCTCCCAGTCCAGCATGGAAGAATCTCCCAGTCCAGCATGGAAGAAATACAATGAAAGACATACAAACATACATACTAATCACGCCTTTATTCCTAATGGGGTAGGCAGAGCGTAAACGACCTAAACAAAGGTCGTTCCGCCACGTCTGACGAAGTTTTGAGGGTTATTTAAGATAAATTTGAATGTATATTGCTATAGTGACAGGTTGTCAGCCCATCGCCTAGATTGCAATATATAGAAACCCTCGTATCCCTTAGCTGGTTTTTACAGCATGCCCGGGAGGAAATGCAGCTGGCACATTCTATGTTTTTTTATCGCTCCCAGGCCAGCATGGAAGAAAATAATAAATAGTACATTTCTAAAATATTACTAACTAGCGACCGCCCCGGCTTCGCACGGAAATCATCAGTGTTTCTCTACTATATTATGCATGTATTATACATATAAACCTTGCCCTTGAATCACTTTATCCATTAAAAGAAACTGCGTCAAAATTCGTTGCGTAGTTTTAAATATTTATGCATACATAGGGATATAGGGACAGAGAAAGCGACTTTGTTTTATACTATACATACAAACATACATAAATCACGCCTTACGGGGTAGGCAGAGCGTTTAACGCCTCGTAAAAAGCGCTTTCGCCACGTCTGACAAAAATTGAGGACAATTTTAGATTGTAATATGTATTGCTATAGTGACAGGTTGTCAGCCCATCGCCTAAATTACAATACACTGTAACCCTCGAGTCCGTTTTGCTGACTTCAACAGCATGCCTGGGAGGAAGGGCAGCTGGAACATTCTATGTTTTTCTACCTCTCCCAGTCCAGCATGGAATTAAGTTGTTTTATACTATGTAGTTATAGATGCTGTTGTTATCCTGAATAAATAAAAAAAACAAATCATAAATTCGACCGCTGACAGGATTTGAACCGCGCCTTTGGAAAACCGACCCAATGGACTTAAATTCCTTCTGCAGAGAGGACTAGTTATAATAGTATAGTTGTAATATTTTAAGACAGGTGTCGCTAACGTCGCTATGACGTGTGAATAAGAAAGACTATGATAAAGTGAATAAAAATATTTTTTTGTTGTAACTTAGTCAATTAGTCTTTTTTTTCTTTTGTTCTAACTTTCTTAGTTAATACATACATAGGTATAATCACGCCTTTATCCGTAAAGGGGCAGACATGTGTTTCAGCCCTTTAGCACAAAAAGTTACACCTAACGGATCCGAGGGTGTCAGTATATACAGATCTATCTGGAATAACCCTCAAAACTTGTCAGACGTGGCGGAACAACCCTTGTTTAGGTTGTTTACGCTCTGCCTACCCCATTAGGGATACAGGCGTGATAGTATGTATGTAAGTTAATATTCTTTTTTGATAATTTTATTTAGTTAATTCTTATTTATTTATTTTAATTTTGATTTATAATTATTTGTCTTATAGATTTTAAATTAAGAACTTCTTGTTTCGCATGCAAGTTTTGGCTCATCACATTTTATTTAAGAACTTTTTTTACCATGTTTGCCTGCAATAAATTATTCATATTTATTTATTTATATTATTCATAGAAAATTCTTTTCTTCCATGCTGGACTGGGAGCTAGAGAAAAACATAGAATGTGCGAGCTGCATAACCTCCCGGGCATGCTGTAAAAACCAGCTAAGGGATCTGAGGGTTTTAGTATATTGCAATTTAGGCGATGGACTGACAACCTGTCACTACAGCAATATACGTACAAATCCATCTTGAATAACCCTCAAAACTATGTCAGACGTGGCGGAACGACCTTTGTTTAGGTCGTTTACGCTCTGCCTACCCCATTAGGGATAAAGGCGTGATTATATGTATGTATGTATGTATTTATTTTATTCATAGAAAAATCTCACAGCATATACAGAGATCATTAAAAGAGTATTAATACATTAACTATCCAGATTAAGAGATTCTTACAGATTAAAATATAAATTATTATATTTCATTTTATTTTAGTGTTGCATTGAATAGACCAAACTCCTTCTAATTTGTTTCATGTTTGCTCCTCAGACCCTCTATCCAGCAGAGCGGTTGGGTTGTACCGTTTTCTGACTCTATCTGGTTAAATACATGTTTTTTTATTATTGAAAGATACCATGAGGCTGGCATAGTCACCAGATGACTGAAGCCTTAATTTGTGTTTGCTTAATTTAATTTTAAATGTTATGTAATTTAAATTTTTAGAAAAGATTTTTTTTAAGTTTTCTTTTAGGCTGATGGTCATGTCAAGCCATAATATTTTATTTATTATTGTATTTATGAGCCTGTGGTGTCAGTCAGCCACTGCAGGTCAAAGGCCTCTCTCCCTTCCTTCCATTACTCTCGATCTAGTGCCAATTCTCTCCATTCCATACATACATATAATCACGCCTTTATCCCTTATGGGGTAGGCAGAGCGTACAAGACCTAAACAAAGGTCGTTCCACCACATTTGACAAAGTTTTAAGGGTTATTTAAGATAGACTTGTAGGTACTTTATTGCTGTATCGCCTAAATTGCAATACACAGAAACCCTCGGATCCCTTAGCTGGTTTTTACAGCATGCCTGGGAGGAAATGCAACTGGCACACTCTATGTTTTTCTCAGGCTCCCAGGCCAACATGGAAGAAAAAAAAAACTCCATTCCGTAAGATAAAAAAAACATAATCATCATCATACCCTGACTCCGTTGAGCTTGATCTGCGCTTTGGGCATGGGCTCATCATCCAGGTGGAGAGGCTCTTCCAAGTTCATCACACCCCCCACCTCCATGCTGTCTCCGGCTCCCCCTGCCTGGAAAATAACAAAATTTGTTTATAGATAATTTTGTAAACTATGTTGTTGCCACTGATAAACTGATGTTGCCACTGTCGCGCCACAGTTCGCCCCTATTAGGTACATTAAGTGCTTCCATGCTGGACTGAAAGCGAGAGAAAAACATAGAATATGCCAGCTGCATTTCCTCCCGGGCAGGCTGTAAAAACCAGCTAAGGGATCCGAGAGTTTCAGTATATTGTAATTTAGGCGATTGGCCTGTCACTACAGCAATATACCTACAAATCTATCTTAAATAACACTCAATACTTTGTCAGACATGGCGAAACAACCTTTATTTAGGTTGTTTACGCTCTTTTTACCCCTTTAGCTAAGGGATCCGAGGGTTTCAGTATATTGTAATTTAGGCGATGGGCCTGTCACTACAGCAATATACCTACAAATCTATCTTAAATAACTCTCAATACTTTGTCAGACATGACGAAACAACCTTTATTTAGGTTGTTTACGCTCTTTTTACCCCTTTAGGGATTAAGGCGTGATTATATGTATGTATAATTTTGAAATGGTTGTTTTATAAAACTACTAAACTTGACTCTCTCATCTGATCTCCCTAGCCTTATACCATATCTCATGGGGTCAGCTACCCATGAGTAATACTATTTCACAATAGTTGCCGTGGAATTTTTATTTGGAATTGTTTCAAATTAATATCGCTTTAAAACAGACTAAGGCCCTGATCTTTCGTCTCAAAGGAAAGAACTTGGTTACAAAGTTCCGAAATAAAATGCTAGGTTTATCTTATGAATTAACTATCTATCTTATCTATTAATGCAGCATGCAATGACGAGTTTCTGAGAGCATTTTTGTAACAATTACCAATTACAATCTGACAATATGGGTTTTTATTCAAGTAAGAACATTTTGAAAAGGAACTTCAACATAACCTCTTACAGGTCTTTAAATAAATTCAATTAACATTTACCTTGGCGTGTACTGTCCCCATGTTTGTAAATAAAGCCGAATTTACTATATTAGATGATTTGGCCTGTTGTAAAATTTAGAATTTTCTTTGAAAACAAAATTACATAAACAGGCAGATTTGACAGACGGCCATCTTTTTTATTTGCCTTCTAATTATTAGTTTTAGGATTAGAATACGTCGATTTTGCCCAGAGATTTCATTTTGTATCAATGTTATAAAAAGATTCTTAATTCTTAATTCTTTATTGTACACACAGATATTCTTAAAATTAACTTAATCTAGATACATTATGTACAAAGGCGAGCTTAACTCAAAATATTTGAGTTGTCTTCCAGCTTACCGTGTGAGAGGAAAAAATATATATAGATAACAGCAGGCAAGAGTGTACGCAAAAACTATAATAAACTACATATAAATATCCTTACATACATAAGTATAAATACTAACTAAATAATTATATAAATAATATTAGTACATACAATACGTGGAATATAAATAAATATATATTATATACACTTAAATATAGTAAAAATAATTCGACATATGAATACATTTATGAGGATAAGAAATGCTCCTTCACTCTTCTCTTAAAAACATCCAAAGAAGGGCTTGCACGGATTTCATGTGGCAAGGAGTTCCACAAACGCACAGAATGCACCGAAAACGAGTTGCCATAACAGGTTGAGGAGTGGGAAGGGATTTTCAGGAGGAGGGATCTAATGGTCCGACATGGTTGCCCACGAGGGACCATATACTGGAAGCGCTCACGGAGGTAAAGCGGAGTGACTGGGTTGTTCAGTATTTGGTACAAAGTCGACAGAACATGCACATCGCGACGTCGACGAATGGGTAGCCATTTTAATTCAGATCTGTACTGCGAAATGTGATCGTACTTGCGTAGCCCATAGATGTATCGTATGCACAGATTCTGTAGTCTCTCCAGCTTATTCAGCATCTCCTCCGTGGCGTCGAGGAAACAGACATCCGCATAGTCAAGGAGAGGAAGAAGGAGGGATTGGGCGAGGACAATTTTAGTTTTAAGAGGTAGGAACCTTTGTAAGCGCTTAAGGAAAGGAAAGATCTTACGAAAGAATGAACACATATTTGTCTTTGGATGCTGTTCACATAACAAAAAAGTTTGTGTACTTATTGTTTTATGCATACATTTTTGCTAAATAAATAAAAAAGGTAGGGAAACGTTTTTGATTATTTCTAGCTGCCATGTCAGCTTTAAAAAGTTAAATGTCATTGTCAGCTGATTGTCATGTTATGTCAATGCGGGCGTGCCCAGTCGCCTGTTTTGTTATTTTGTTCGATTTTACCGTGAATATAAATGAAACATGGATCAAAAAGCAGTAATTAAACTCTGCAAGGAGCTGGGATGCTGCAATGCGTGTTGTATTCGTTACATAGGCGTGAAAAACACCAATGCTTATGGGAATTCCCAGGAGTATATTGCCAAAGTATGTTTTCTTTATTTTTAAGGAAATACCAACAGTACTGATAATTTACCGAATGGCTTACTCTTAAACTGGATCTTATTAACACACATGTCACCAAATAAATAAGCTACTAGGTTTCCAATAAGTATTGCGTACGCCAAAGTTTATTTTCATAACCTCAATTTTTTTTTTGTTCTAGTATCTAGACCCACCAAATGCCGAGACAAATAATCCAGAGACTTCTCAAAGCCAGGACAAGCCTGTAGAGGACATCACAGACGTCGATAATGATAAAAAGTCTTCAGAAGAAGAGAAAAACAAATTAGAAACTGAAACTAACGAAACACACACTAATATGGAAGTTCAAACAGAAACTGACGAAACAGACACTAATATTGAAGTTCAAACAGAAACTAACGAAACAGATACTAATATAGAAGTTCAAACAGAAACTAACGAAACAGACACTAATATAGAAGTTCAAATAGAAACTGACGAAACAGACACTAATATAGAAGTAAAATCTGAAGAAAAAGGCTCCACTGAAGTACCAGGAGAAGATAACAGTAGTGGAGATGGCTCTCCTCCTGCAAAACGAATCAAAACTGAGATCTGTTTGAGTTGTCTCGGAATCGTACAAGAATCAACATGGCCGCAGTCTTTTGAAGCTGTGAAGGAACAACTTGAAAAAAAGGGGTAAATATACCATAAATATTAAATATATAATGTATTTCTTCCAAGCTGGACTGGAAGGGGAAGAAAAACATAGAATGTGCCAGCTTCATTTCCTCCCGGGCATGCTGTAAAAACCAGCTAAGGGATTCGAAGGTTTCAGTATATAGCAATTTATATACTGAAACCCTCGTTAGCTAAGATTTGGGTGGCTAAGTTTTTATTTCTTCATATTTCAACCTGTTGTTACAGTGAGTTGTTCAGTTTCATGAGACGGCTCATTCAAAGATACCCTAAAGTTTGGACAGGGAATTTCTACTTACTTTAAGTTTTAGTCTACCAATTTTCTTCCATGCTGGACTGGGAGCGAAAGAAGAATATAGAATATGCCAACTGCATTTGTGCAGGGGCATGCTGTAAAATCCAGCTAAGGGATCCGATGGTTTCAGTATATTGCAATTTAGGGGATGGGCTGACAAACTGTCACTACAGCAATATACCCAAAAATCTTATCTTAAATAACCCTGAAAATGTTGTCAGACGTGGCGGTGCGACCTTTGTTTGGGTCTCTTTACCCCATCAGGGATACAGGCGTGACTGTGTATGTATGTATGTTATTGTGGAGAAAATAAAACATTTTTATATTATTTTATTATTATTATTGTATATAACTTGATTATGTTGGACTGATTTTTCAAGTAACTGCGTTTTTAGTGAATTATAATATATTTTTTACTAATGGGGGCGACATTTGGCTAGTATTGTCATCTTACGGCCTTTGTTTAAGTCGTTTACGCTCTGCCTACCCCATAAGGGATTGAAGCCTGATTATATGTATGTATTACCCTATTTGTTTCAGATATGACTGTGATAGCTTTGCTTGCGCTCTTTCGGCGCCAATGGTCACATTAGTCAGAGAAAAAGCCATAATATTACACTTGAAGAATTCTCTACCAGAATATGATACAAGTAAGTACAATATTGTATATATATAACTTTAGGTTACTTCGATGCTGGTCTGGGAGCGAGAGAAAAACATAGAATGTGCCAGCTGCATTTCCTCCCGGGCATGCTGTAAAATCCCGCTAAGGGATCCGAGGGTTTCAGTATATTGTAATTTAGGCGATGGGCTGACAACCTGTCACTACAGCAATATACCTAGAATTCTATCTTAAATAACCCTCAAAAGTTTGTCAGACGTGGCGGGACGACCTTTGTTTGGGTCGTTTGTGCTCTGCCTACCCCGTTAGGGATAAAGGC
This sequence comes from Scrobipalpa costella, assembly GCA_949820665.1. Classification (NCBI taxonomy): domain Eukaryota; kingdom Metazoa; phylum Arthropoda; class Insecta; order Lepidoptera; family Gelechiidae; genus Scrobipalpa; species Scrobipalpa costella. The sequence continues at coordinate 1,306,658 of OX463323.1, read as the reverse complement.
GTGATTTTATGTATGTATGTATGTATAACTTTACTTCCATGCTGGACTGGGAGAGATAGAAAAACATGGAATGTCTCCCGGGCATGCTGTTGAAGTCAGCAAAAGGGACTCGAGGGTTACAGTGTGTTGTAATTTAGGCGATGGGCTGATAACCTGTCACTATAGCAATACATATTACAATGTAAAACTGCCCTCAATTTTTTGTCAGACGTGGCAAAAGCACCTTTTACGAGGCGTTAAACGCTCTGCCTACCCCGTAAAGGATAAAGGCGTGATTTATGTATGTATGTATGTATATATAACTAGCGACCCGCCCCGGCTTCGCACGGAAATCATCAGTGTTTCTCTACTATATTATGCATGTATTATACATATATACCTTCCTCTTGAATCACTCTATCCATTAAAATAAACCGCGTCAAAATCCGTTGCGTTGTTTTAAAGATTTATGCATACATAGGGATATAGGGACAGAGAAAGCGACTTTGTTAAGTCACGTGTTTACTTGCTATTATGTTCTTATGTCAAACTTAAGAAAGTGACAGCGCTAGCTAAGAATTAGAATTATGTCGCGAGAATCGACGCCATTTTATAAAACTACAGCTGTATACCTACAAATCTATCTTAAATAACCCCTTAAAACTTTGTCAGACGTGGCGGAACGACCTTTGTTTTGGTTGTTGACGCTCTGCCTGCCACATTAAGGATAAAGGTGTGACTATATGTATTGTATAAAATTGATATATTAAAATACGTAATGGTTACTAAAAATTACAAATGCTGGTAACTAGAAAACGTAAAAATCTATTAAGCATGCTTCACTACATAGTATAAAACAAAGTCGCTTTCTCTGTCCCTATATCCCTATGTATGCATAAATCTTTAAAACTACGCAACGGATTTTGATGCGGTTTCTTTTAATGGATAGAGTGATTCAAGAGGAAGGTTTATATGTATAATACATGCATAATATAGTAGAGAAACACTGATGATTTCCGTACGAAGCCGGGTCGCTAGTCATATATAAAAAAATATATCTTTATTTCAAAAAAGTACAAACGCACAGTTTTTACGGAGCTTCACAGTAAGTAATTAGGAAATACTTGTAGTGGGAATGCTCCGCTCTTTCATAAGGTTATTAAACAATAATAGAACTTTTATAGTAGTAAGGTAAAACTTAGATTTATGATTGCAAAGACAAGAAAGTCAAAAAAAGATTTGTCAAATTGTAGTTCAAGTTCTGTGCTATTTATATCTGTACACCTGTACACCTTGGCTGTTTTTAAATCTACCCTAACCCACTTCTGTTAAATATCTATATGCCTACCTGTCCTGTTTGTTATGATATTCTTGATTGTGTGTTTTTATTTAAAAAAAAAAGAAAAAAAAAAGGGATTTGAGGGTTACAGTGTATTGTAATTTAGGCGATGGGCTGACAACCTGTCACTACAGCAATACACATTACAATCTAAAATTGCCCTCAGTTTATGGCAGACGTGGCGAAACCGCCTTTTAGGAGGCGTTTTACGCTCTGCCTACCCCGTAAGGGATAAAGGCGTGATTTTATGTATGTTATGTATGTATGTGTTTTTATTTTTTGTAATGTGTTTTGTGGAAATTTAGTGATTTGTATTTGAAAGTAAGAAAAAGTACCCATATTTAAAATAAATCCTTTTTTCCTACAGAGTGCCTAACACCACTAAAAGAAGCATGGAAGTGGTCATTCGGGGTTAAATTGGAGTCGTACATTAACAAGACGCTGACATCCGGGTCTACGTCACCATTGCTTATTACTGTTGTCATGGAGTACCCTGATGATTCACAAGTGAGTTTACATATATATGCAATCACGCCTTTATCCCTAATGGAGTAGGCAGAGCGGAAACGACCTAAACAAAGGTCATTCTGCCAAGCCAAAGTTTGTCAAAGTTTTGAGGGTTATTAAAGACAGATTTACAGGTATATTGCTGTAGTGACAGGTTGTCAGCCTATCGCCTAAATTGCAATACACAGAAACCCTCGGATCCCTTAGCAGGTTTTTACAGTATGCCCGGGAGGAAATGCAGCTGGGACATTCTATGCTTTTCTCTCGCTCCCAGTTCAGCATGGAGGATTGTTTTTGATTGTGAGATCAATTGAGTTTGGTTTATAATATTTTACCAACACCCACTTGTCAGACGTGGTGGAACGATCTTTGTTTAGTACGTTGACTTTCTGCCTACCCCATTAGGGATAAAGGCGTGATTGTATGTACCTACTCACTCACGGAAAACATTGTTTTTTAATTCCTCATTCTACAAAATGCTCTATAAAGAGACAATCGAGTATCAATCAATTCAAATAAAAATGAACAACTTTTGCTAAGGAACATTGGTCGAAATTCGAAAAGGAAATTTGAGCCCATATATTTAACTCCATGCTGGACTGGGAGCGACAGAATAACGTAGAATGTGCCAGCTGCATCTCCTCCCGGGCATGCTGTAAAACCAGCTAAGAGATTTGAGGGTATATTGTAATTTAGGCGATGTGCTGACAACCTGTCACTACAGCAATATCCAGTTATATCTTAAACAACCCTCAAAACTTGTCAGACGTGGCGGAACGACCTTTGTTTGGGTTGTGCACGCTCTGCCTACCCCATTAGGGATACAGGCGTGATAGTATGTATGTATTAAACTCTTGATCAGATTTTGTAATTTGTATAGAAAGTTGATTTGAACAATGTACTTTGTGGAAAGTTGTTCAATTTCATTGGGATTTCCTTCACATTCTTGATCCTTCTTCTAACATTTTTGCAGGAGCTAGAAATAGTAAAAGTGCTATCACCAAATCTCTTCGAATCGCGCCGTCAGCAGCGGAGACGCTTTACAGTAGAGCTTACCCGTCGTTCAGTGGAACAAGCGTTAGACCGTGCGACGTTTGAAGCGCTGGAAAAGCTGGATTGGAAGCCAGCTCCTAACGTACGGGTGGCCGCTCACTGTGCTAGTGTGGCTTGCACTCATGTTCCGCATTATTTAGGAGGCAGGTGAGTCGGGCTTTATACTAAAACTAGCGACCCGCCCCGGCTTCGCACGGAAATTATCAGTGTTTCTCCACAATATTATGCAAGTATTATATACATAAACCTTCTTCTTGAAACACGCTATCCATTAAAAGAAACCGCATCAAATTCCGTTGCTTAGTTTTAAAGATTTCTGCATACATAGGGATATACGGATAGAGAAAGCGACTTTGTTTTATACTATGTAGTGAAAAACACGAAACCTCGGTGAACTATGGAAACACACAGCACAAAAACATAAATAAGAAAATATAGTCAATTCAATTCAATTTATTGCTTGTTTTCATGTACACAGTTAAAGGTCTTAAATGAGCCCGATAGTGTAGTGGATAGGGCCGCTGCCTCCTGAACGGGAGGTCGTGGTTCGAATCCCACCACGTACCAATGTTTTTCGGTTTTCGAATTTCATACATACATACATACATAAAATCACGCCTTTATCCCTTACGGGGTAGGCAGAGCGATAAACGTCTCGTAAAAGGCGCTTTCGCCACGTGTGACAAAAATTGAGGGCAATTTTAGATTGAAAAGTGTATTGCTATAGTGACAGGTTGTCAGCCCATCGCCTAAATTACAATACACTGTAACCCTCGAGTCCCTTTTGCTGACTTCTACAGCATGCCCGGGAGGAAGGGCAGCTGGAACATGCTATGTTTTTCTATCTCTCCCAGTCCAGCATGGTCCGAATTTCATATGTACGTTTATTCGGCGCTTTTTCCGTGCTTCGGAAGGCACGTTAAGCCGTTGGTCCCGGTTAATATCAGAGGCTAGTGCTAAGCATTGGCGGCTTGAAAACTCTGACCTAATGTAGAATTGGGTCTGGTTGCCCTTCTAGGTTGCGGAGGTGAGATGGTAGTCGCTCTGTGTAAAAACCAGTAACCTCGTTCAATCACCTAGATTAGGTAGCCGACCCCGTGACATACGGGATAAGGCTAGGGAGATGTTGATGAGTTAAAGGTCTTAAATATAGGTATAACATGGCATAAGTACATGAACACTGTTTAATAGGGCATTACAAGTTGATGGCATGCAAAGTTTTTACATATATAGTCCCCTCGTACAAAATTACTTGAGCAATTTTTTTTATTCATATTTCGCCCTATATTTGTTAGCAAGGTACAACAATATATATTAACTTAACAATTCAGTAAATTTTCCACTAAGTGCACTTTTTCCCCGGTGTTAAGATGACGATACTAGCCAAATGTCGCCCCCATACATAAATAATACATAAAATCACGCCTTTATCCCTTACGGGGTAGGCAGAGCGATAAACGCCTCGTAAAAGGCGGTTTCGCCACGTCTGACAAAAATTGAGGGCAATTTTAGATTGAAAAGTGTATTGCTGTAGTGACAGGTTGTCAGCCCATCGCCTAAATTACGATACACTGTAACCCTCGAGTCCCTTTTGCTGACTTCTACAGCATGCCCGAGAGGAAGGGCAGCTGGAACATTCTATGTTTTTCTATCTCTCCCAGTCCAGCATGGAATTTCGCCCCCATAAGTAAAAAAAAATATAATTCACTAAAAACGCAGTGACTCAAAAAATCGGTCCCAACAGAATCAAGTTATAGTAATTAAGATAATTAAGAACCTTATAAATTAGCGATTCATAGCTCGTTGTAGTAACAGGAAGAACAATTGCGAATAACTGCCACCAACGGCAACTTTTCTTCCTGTTACTACAACGAGCTATAAATCGCTAATTTATAAGGTTCTAAATTTATCTTAATTACTGTAACTTGATATTGTTTTAAGTGCACATGCAACAAAATACATAATTTTTGGTGCACAATTGCTCTTGAGGTGGGTCAACCTTAGTATTATTTTACAGATACATAAAACTGTCCCGTGAGTTACCACAAACCCCGTGGCTGGTTGCTGGAGCCCGCATGATGGAGTCTTCAGTGCAAGAGATAATATTTGAGCCGCTTGCCAAACTCATGCAGTAAGTTGTATGTTATTACTCTCTCGGTCGTTTACGCTCTGCCTACCCCATTAGGGATAAAGGCGTGATTATATGTATGTATGTATGTATGTATTACTCTCTCAATGAATACTTCAATATCAAAAATAAATAATGTAGTGCCAATGTCAAATATAATGTAATGTAAAATTTGCATGCCTTGACGGTAGGACATATGATACAAACATACCCATGTACCAACAATTATTTTACTATGTTCTTGCAAATAAATTATTATTTCATTAAGTAATTTTGCGATTGGTTTGATCTAGATCATACCCGATGCTGTTTCTATGTCCGTCACCACTGCGGCTAATTGTATTGTATTTATTTATTATACATACATATAATCACGCCTTTATCCCTAATGGGGTAAGCAGAGCGTAAACAACCCAAACAAAGGCCGTTTCGCCACGTCCGACAAAGCTTTGAGAGTTATTTAAGATAGATTTGCAGGTATATTGATGTAGTGACAGGTTGTTAGCCCTTCCCCTAAATTACAATATACTGAAACCCTCAGATCCCTTAGCTGGTTTTTACAGCATGCCCGGGAGAAAATGCTGCTGGCACATTCTATGTTTTTCTCTCGCTCCCAGGCCAGCATGGAATAATTATTTATTATCATTTTATAATTAACTTATATCTATTACAATAGTCCTACAAATCTGCTTGCGTAGTTTGTCTGCAGGATCGATGAGTCTCTTTCATAGGTACGCTATTCGTATACATACATACATAACATCACGCCTTTATCCCTAACGGGGTAGGCAGAGCGTAAAAGACCTAAACAAAGGTCGTTTCGCCACGTATGACCAAGTTTTGAGGGTTATTTAAGATAGATTTGTAGATATATTGCTGTAGTGACAGGTTGTCAGCCCATCGCCTAAATTACAATATACCGAAACCCTTGGATCCCTTATCTGGTTTATACAGCATGCGCGAGAGGAAATGCAGCTGACACATTCTATGTTTTTCTCTTGCTCCCAGGCCAGCATGGAAGAAGTTCGTATATGATATTTAATACATGCATAATTATGTTATTTGATGTAAAGTATTTAGTAGGTATGGAATACCCTTTTTGAGCGTCCTATCGCCATAATAATTAATTACCCTGGGTACTTCATATTTCTTCCATGCTGGCCTGGGAGCAAAAGAAAAACAGAATGTGTCAGCTGCATTTCCTCCCGCGCATGCTGTATAAACCAGCTAAGGGATCTGAGGGCTTCGGTATATTGTAATTTAGGCGATGGGCTGACAACCTGTCACTACAATACCTACAAATCTTTCTTAAATAACCCTCAAAACTTGGTCAGACGTGGCGAAACGACCTTTGTTAAGGTATTTTACACTCTGCCTACCCCGTTAGGGATAAAAGCTTGATGTTATGTATGTATGTGTGTACTTCATATTTATCCGTGGATATTATAGGGATAAATGCGTGATATTATACTATTAGATTCCACTGGTCTAGCAGTCCAGTCTGGCTGCTGAGACAGGCTCGATACTGGAACGATGGAACATATCAAGTTAGGTACTTGGCGCAAGATCTGTAAGAAATGGTTACAATGCCTGTGGCCCCCGTAACATACCACCACCACCGCATAAGTGGGATCCACCACTTCTTTAAAGCAAGCCTGTTATATGATCACTAGGATGTAGATCCAATTCCGCCATAAAGTCGTTAAATGTGGACGTGCACAATACTAAGTGCACCATCCTCCCGCTTGAAATTAATTCCCTCGATTAAAGGCCGCCTATAAAATAGAATCGAAACCCTTTATTCGGTACCAGTATACAGACAAAGATCTTAAAAGTTACAACCTAAACGTTACACTCGATACCGAAAATGTGTCCGGCTCAGCATATGCTCCAGTCTAAGACTGAAGCGTTGATCTTCATGTTGTGCACGTCTTTTGTTGTTATCTGTGGTGTTGTATGATTTATTTTTTTACCTTAAAGAAACTAGGTATATATTTAATCCACTCAGCTAATTCGTTTATTTGTTTCACAAATAGTAAGGGCAGTTTAATATAATGAGGGCAGTTCGGAAATCTAAACATCTATTTTTGTTTATCCAGAATGCCAGCAGATGAGGTGGAATCTAGAATGAAGTTCATGTCTGCGGGCAGAGAGGATGTAGATGTGAGATGTCTCGGTGAGGGCAGGCCGTTTGCTATCGAGGTAAGCAGTCGGGGACTTTTGTTTTACAAAACATACATACATATATATAATCACGCCTTTATCCCTAATGGGGTAGGCAGAGCGCAAACGACCCAAACAAAGGCCGTTTCGCCACGTCTGACAAAGTTTTGAGGGTCATTTAATATAGATTTGTAAGTATGTTGCTGTAGTGACAGGTTGTCAGCCCATCGCCTAAATTACATACATAAATATAATTACGCCTTTATCCCTAATGGGGTAGGCAGAGCGCAAACGACCCAAACAAAGGCCGTTTCGCCGCGTCTGACAAAGTTTTGAGGGTCATTTAATATAGATTTGTAAGTATGTTGCTGTAGTGACAGGTTGTCAGCCCATCGCCTAAATTACATACATAAATATAATTACGCCTTTATCCCTAATGGGGTAGGCAGAGCGCAAACGACCCAAACAAAGGCCGTTTCGCCGCGTCTGACAAAGTTTTGAGGGTCAATTAATATAGATTTGTAAGTATGTTGCTGTAGTGACAGGTTGTCAGCCCATCGCCTAAATTACATACATAAATATAATTACGCCTTTATCCCTAATGGGGTAGGCAGAGCGCAAACGACCCAAACAAAGGCCGTTTCGCCGCGTCTGACAAAGTTTTGAGGGTCAATTAATATAGATTTGTAAGTATATTGCTGTAGGGACAGGTTGTCATCCCATCGCCTAAATTACAATATACTGAAACCCTCGGATCCCTGAGCTGGTTTTTACAGCATGCCCGGGAGGAAATGCAACAACAATGCAAACATAGAATGTGCCAGCTGCATTTCCTCCCGGGCATGCTGTAAAAACCAGCTAAGGGATCCGAGCGTTTCAGTATATTGTAATTTAGGCGATGGGCTGACAACCTGTCACTAGGCAATATACCTTCAAATTTATCTTAAATAACCCTCACAGCTTTGTCAGACGTGGCGAAACGACCTTTGTTTAGGTCGTTTACGCTCTGCCTACCCCATTAGGGATAAAGGCGTGACTATATGTATGTATGTACATTCTATGCTTTTCTCCCGCTCCCAGGCCAGCATGGAAGAAAACAAAACAGAACTTACAAAACTCACTCTTTACAAAACTGACTTCTTTATTGCTCACAAATTCATTTTTTCTAGAATCAGATGTAGGCGGAGGATCTCGTTTGAGAAGTCTACTTGCTTATGATTTTATTCACAGATGAATACAAATTTGTATAAGGAACTAGGGTGATTTTATTCTTTCTTGACAATACGTCAAGATTCTGTTCTCGATATTAAATCCTATTAAAATATTTTGGCACAATTTTCTTATTTGTGCTAAAATATTGTTTAAAGCAAGAAGTTCGAGCTTACATACATACATACATATAATCACGCCTTTACCCCTAATGGGGTAGGCAGAGCATAAACTACCTAAACAAAGGTCGTTCCGCCACGTCTGACAAGGTTTGAGGGTTATTCAAGATGGATTTGTACGTATATTGCTGTAGTGACAGGTTGTCAGCCCATCGCCTACATTGCAATATACTGAAACCCTCGGATCCCTTAGCTGACTTGTACAACATGGGAGGAAATGCAGCTGGCACATTCTAAGTTTTTCTCTCGCTCCCAGGCCAGCATGGAAGTTCGAGCTTGAACGGCAATAATAGCTGTGATGTTTTCCAACCCAGACTAGGTAACGTTTGTCGGAAGAAAAAAATAATGTTTTCGTACTCACAGTGCTATTTTTGAAAATATTAGAAAATATGAACCCACGTCTTTGGAAAACCGGCCCAACGAAAGCCCAAAGATGCGGGTTCAAATCCCATCAGGAGTTGAATTTTTGATTTGTTATCTTCTATTATTTTGAAAAATAATGTTGTTTAGAAAGTATAAGCTAAACCAGCTAAGGGATCCGAGGGTTATGGTATATTGCAATTTAGGCGATAGGCTGACAACCTGTCACTACAGCAATATACCTACAAATCTATCTTAAATAACCCTCAAAACTTTGTCGGACATGGCGGAACGACCTTTGTTTAGGTCGTTTACGCTCTGCCTACCCCATTAGGGATAGAGGCGTGATTATATATACATATATATGTATGTATGTATGTAGAAAGTATAAGAAAAAAATAACTTAAAGAATGTATATTTATTTATTTATTTATCGTATGGCATTAGGTAACTGGTATACTTCATTTGTGTCAGAGTTTGTTACTCAAACCCAAATATGTCCGTGAGTTATCTGACAAGAGTTTAATGTCTTCTGGTCGTCCGGGAAACTTAGTAAGTGGGCCTTCAAAAACTATATGTCGCACTGTTTGATCCTAATTTAAACATAATAGGCTCGTAAGGTCTCTAAATCAATAGTTGTTCAGTTTCCCAAAAATAGTGATAAGGAATTTGACATTGTGTTAATTTTCTCTTCTAAACTCTTCTCGCTATTTCAGGTAGCTGATCCGCGCCGGCTGCTAACAACTGAAGAACTTAAACAGGCTTGTGAAGAAATATCAAGCGAAGAAAATGTAATAGTCAAAGAGTTAATATACGTCACGAAGTAAGTATTAAATTATTTTTTTATACATACATACATAAAATCACGCCTTTATCCCTTACGGGGTAGGCAGAGCGTCAAACTCCTCGTAAAATGCGCTTTCGCCACGTCTGACAAAAATTGAGGGCAATTTTAGATTGTAATGTGTATTGCTATAGTGACAGGTTGTCAGCCCATCGCCTAAATTACAATACACTGTAACCCTCGAGTCCCTTTTGCTGACTTCTACAGCATGCCCGGGAGGAAGGGCAGCTGGAACATTCTATGTTTTTCTATCTCTCCCAGTCCAGCATGGAAGCAATGCATTTTTTTTTATTGGAATTTTATTACAATAAATGACCCTTATACAATCTATAAGACATCGCTAAACCCGTAATAGGTTTGTCTCGATGACTATCCGCATAACAATATTACAGATTTTTAACTGCCTCTGTGGTCTAGTGGTGAGAGCCATGGGCTTACGATTCGGAGGTCCTGGTTTCGATTCCCAGTAGGCATATATATATTTATTACAGAAGTGGAAAAAGGTGTGGACACAGCTTGGCTGTTTTTAAGTCCAGCCTACGTCATCTTTATCTTACACTCGCCATATATATCTGTTTGTTCAACCTGCTTTCACTCATTCTCTCAACATTTCCAAACCATTTAAGCGTTCCCTTCTCAATACCTGTCACTATATCTTCTTTCACACCACAACGTTCCCTAATCACACTATTTCTTATCCTATCACTCAATTTGACTCCAATCCAACACCAGCCTACTGATATAATTTTATTTGTTATAGACTCGCTTGTTACTTTCTAAAAGTGTTCTTAGGAATCTATTTGGAAATAAATGATTTGACTTTGACGAAAAACAGGAGTTTTGACCAATTGGCATTAAAATACAAGAAATGAAGTTTACAGAAAGGTATGCAAGGGCGAACTTATCTCTATGAAGAGATCTCTTCCAGCTAACCCACTGGCAGTTGAGAGAATGAGAAACATTTTAAGCGCAAGACAAATACAAAGCAATGTAAACTAAAAATTACTCTAAAATACATGAAGTATAACTATTAAACGTAAAAATAATAAATCAATAAGATTAAATCAAACAATACATACATATCTAATACTTATGTATCGTATATATATACGTACATACATAATAGATACATAAACTACAATACATAAATACGTACATTAAACTTGTTCAGATAAGAAGTGCTCTTTTAATCTCTTTTTAAAAACGTAAATAGACGGACTTTCTTGAATACATTTCGGAAGTCCACAATTTTTATCAAGTTTTTATCTCCACATTTAATTTACAGAGACGATCTAACTATATTAAAGAAAGGCGAAGAAACAAAAACTAAAACATATGAAGCGTTATGTATAAAAGTCTCGCACACAAAGGAAGAAAAAGAAAAATTACAAGAAAAACACAAAGTAAGTACTTGCTACTGTCGTATTGGGAGCTATAAAAAAGCATAGAATGTACCAGCTGCTTATTTATGGCATAAATTACATGATGCGTTAAAACAAATGCAGCCCATTTTTTCAAATGTATGAATTTATGAATCTACCCATGAAACTGAACAACTTTCCCCAATAAACATACATACATACATACATAAAATCACTCCTTTATCCCTTACGCGGTAGGCAGAGCGTTAAACCTCACCTCCTAAAAGGCGATTTCGCCACGTCTGACAAAAATTGAGGGCAATTTTAGATTGAAAAGTGTATTGCTATAGTGACAGGTTTTCAGCCCATCGCCTAAATTACAATACACTGTAACCCTCGAATCCCTTTTGCTGACTTCAACAGCATGCCCGGGAGGAAGGGTAGCTGGAACATGCTATGTTTTTCTATCTCTCCCAGTCCAGCTTGGAAGTAAACAATAAACAGCGGTTAAAAATGTTGAAATACGAACGGGTCTACCGTAAAAAATGTATCGAGCCACCAACAATATTTGAAAGGGTATAGGCGTTTTTATATGTATAAAAAGTTGTTCAGTTTAATGGGCAGGTCCATACACTAAAATATGATCAGCAAAATCTTCTTCCATGCTAGAATGGGAGCGAGAGAAAAACATAGAATGTGCCAGCTGCATTACCTCCCGGGCATGCTGTAAAAACCAGCTAAGGCATCCAAGGTTTTCAATATATTGCAATTTAGGCGATGGGCTGACAACCTGTCACTACTGCAATATACCTACAAATATATCTTAAATAACCCTCAAAAATTTTACAGACGTAGCGGACCGACTGTTTGTTTAGGTCGTTTACGAACTGCCTACCCCATTAGCGATACATACATACAGATAGTCACGCCTTTATCCCTAATGGGGTAGGCAGAGCGTAAACGACCTAAACAAAGGTCGTTCCGCCACGTCTGACAAAGTTTTGAGGGTTATTTAAGACAGATTTGTAGGTATATTGCTGTAGTGACAGGTTGTTAGCCCATCGCCTAAATTGCAATATACTGAAACGCTCATTTTTACAGCATGCCTGGGAGGAAATGCAGCTAGCACATTCTATGTTTTTCTCTCGCTTCCAGTCCAGCATGGAAAAAATATACGCGCCTTTAAATAAACGTGATTATATGTTTGTGTGTAAATATTTTGCACATCGTATTTATAATTATTTCAGGATACCAAACCAGTAGTGACAGAACAAGACATAGCTAACGTCAACTCGTACCGCAATACGGAAGATGAAGACGCAAGAATCGTTTTACAGCAGAAAACACCCATCAGAGTGTTGCACAGGCGGCCATTATTGACTAGAACTAGGAGGATATTGGCACTAGAAGCTGAGCTAATTCCAGGTAAATCATTTTCAAAGAAAAATGTCTTGGTTTAAGTGCACTTTTTCCCCGCCTATTATAAATTAAGTGCACATACGATATACATAGGTGGTTAAGTGCACATTATCCCCGCATTAAAGAAATTAAGTGCAAGGACGATATACATATATGGTTAAATGCACATTCTACAGCAGTAAACACCCATCAGAGTGTTGCATAGGCGGCCATTATTGACTAGAACTAGGAGGATATTGGCACTAGAAGCTGAGCTAATTCCAGGTAAATCATTTTCAAAGAAAAATATCTTGGTTTAAGTGCACTTTTTCCCCGCCTATTATAAATGAAGTGCACATACGATATACATAGGTGGTTAAGTGCACATTATCCCCGCATTACATAAATTAAGTGCAAGGACGATATACATATATGGTTAAGTGCACATTCTACAGCAGTAAACACCCATCAGAGTGTTGCATAGGCGGCCATTATTGACTAGAACTAGGAGGATATTGTCACTAGAAGCTGAGCTAATTCCAGGTAAATCATTTTCAAAGAAAAATATCTTGGTTTAAGTGCACTTTTCCCCCGCCTATTATAAATTAAGTGCACATACGGTATACATAGATGGTTAAGTGCACATTTTCCCCGCATTTAATAAATAAAGTGCAAGGACGATATACCTAGATGGTTAATTGCTAATTTTTTTTCGATTTAAATAAATTAAGTGCAAGGACGATAATTATACATTGATGGTTAAGTGCACATTTTTTCAACAATTCAATTCAATTTCACAATTAAGTGCAAGGACAATATACATGGATGGTTTAGTGCACGTTTCGCCCTCAGGTACACAGTAACTAAATGTATCTTGGTTTAAATGTAAATGTATGGTTTTTTTCAAAAATATTATTGCTATAGGTTATAGCCCTGCCAGGAATTTAAAATACCTGTCATAGTGATAAATAGAGACAGAATAAGAGAGGAACTTATGCACTTCCTATAATCTTGGTACCTCTATAACAGGTATATTTAATTTCTGGCAGGGCTATAAGTGCACTTACCACCCGTCTTAAATAGATGAATGTGCACAACCTATAACTTTTGTATACTTTGTTACAGATGAACCACAAATGTTTTTGGTGCGCTTGGTTACTGAAGCTGGCACATACATTAAGGTATATACGCATATTTACTTCTATGCTGAACTGGGAGCGAAAGAAAAACATAGAATGTGCCAGCTGAATTTCCTCCCGAGTATGCTGTAAAAACAGCTCAGGGATCCGAGGGTTTCAGTATATTGTAATTTAGGCGATGGGCTGACAATCTACACCAATATACTTACAAATCTTATCTTAAATAACCCTCAAAACTTTGTTCGTCGTGGCGGAACAACTTTTGTTTAGGTCGTTTACGCTCTGCTTACCCCATTAGGGATAAAGTCGTGATTATATGTATGTATGTATATACGCAAATAAGTACAGTTATGGGTATATTGCTGTAGTGATAGATTGTTGTTGAAATCCTCGGATCCCTTAGCTGGTTTTTACAGCATGCCGGGAAGGAAATGCTGCTGACACATGCTATGTTTTCCTCTCGCTCCCAGTCCAGCATGGAAGAATTTTAGCATAAGATTAATTAATTATTCACTAATGTTCTGTCCCCTTCGGGTAAAAGCCTCCTCCAAGAAATTCCATTCTTCTCTCTTTGCTGTGTTTAGCCAATTTTGTCCTGCGACTGTCACTATTTTACCAAGCCTGAGACGCCCTGTATAGTACCTACTCTCAAATTCAACAGTGGCTAATGTATTTCTACTCCACCTTTATTTTATTCTAGGAATGGGCTCACGGCGAGTTTGGCCGGACAACACCCTGCCTCGGCACCGCTTTCGGCGCATGCACCGATATTGTATTGTTAGACGTCGCTGCTGTGGACTTGCCCTGGCCTCACACTAAACCTACTAAACCTACAAAATCTACGTGAAAATGCTGTTGTTAATGGTGTAAGGGACAGCTTCCCGCAAACAGATAGTTGGCGAGAAGGGCGTGCGGTTGATGGTGGTGAAGTAAAACTGCTGCGTGCTATTTACAAGTGTATATTTTCAGAATATACAATACAAGATAAATTATTGCACAAAGAAATGCAAATACATACAGCAGAAAAGTAAGGAACAAAACAGTACAATATAGGCGGAATGAACAGGTTGGTCAATGCGATAAAACATATTAATATTGTTATCACTAAATCGCAAGAACTCTTTTTTTTTAAATGGCTTCGCATCTCATGATTTGAGACGTATTTTGCCAATGACAACGTATACTCGATCTCGAAACAAAAGGAGGTTGTTCAGTAAAAAAAATTAAAGTGAGGAACAGACAGGAATTTATAAATAAATTAATTATTACAAAGTAAACAAAATATAAAACTAACAAAGTCACAAGAGCTGTAGCGTCTGTACAAGAATGAGTTTGACCATCTGTCAGTAGTGAAAAATATATTTACAAAAGAGTTTGTGTCCAATGAGGTTGGACGCTACAGGTTGCTCTGTCAACGAAACTGATATTTTCCAGGAATTGGCAAAATTAATGTATTCCTCATGTAAATTGTCTGATCGAAGTGAAACTAATAAAAAAACACATCTGTGGGAAGCTGTCCCTTACACCACGTATAGATAAGATAAGAAATTTATTTCACAAAAATACAGTGTTTCTTACTTCGCTAAGTGCGTCTTAATTAATTGTTTGGCGGAAGAATATATTGAGCGGCTAGTATCTTAATAAGTGTAAAACCTATAGTTGAGTAAGTTTGAAAAGGATTTACTTTAAATATGTATTGAAAATTGCGTTCAGTTGGAAAGCTGTCCCTTACACCTTATATAGCTGAGTAAGTTTAAAAATTAATAAAAGGTTTTATTTGGAATTTAATAAAGCATTTAATTTATCAGAGTATTTTGCTATTTAATTCTTGTTATTAATAACCAGTCAATGATTAGGATTAATATGAGAAACCAGTCCATTTTGAAAGAAAACCAAAATGGTTACTCGTAAAAAGTAAAAGCGTGTTTACACTTTTAAAGGGACCGCTATATTCTTGTTAAAAAGTCGGATACACCTTTATTTTTTCTTAGTTCAAATTATATTCTTGTCTTACCGTATCTGGCATCCAGCATGAAGACTACAGCTTGATAAAAATGAGTTGAAAATATAAAAATATTTAAATAGTTAAGTGCACTTTCTGACCGCCGTCA
This sequence comes from Scrobipalpa costella, assembly GCA_949820665.1. Taxonomy (NCBI): domain Eukaryota; kingdom Metazoa; phylum Arthropoda; class Insecta; order Lepidoptera; family Gelechiidae; genus Scrobipalpa; species Scrobipalpa costella. Next base: position 1,290,888 of record OX463323.1, on the reverse strand, counting down.
TATAAATTAAGTGCACACTTTAAAATTCTTCATGATTTTTCTATTTTACTTGATTCAAATCGGCTTGGTACAAATGGGTTGACTTTGGTGTCGTATTGTACAGAAAAAATATTAAAATTCATAATCGTTAAGTGCACTATCTGCCCGCCGTCAAATAAATTAAGTGCACACTTTAAAATTCTTCATGATTTTTCTATTTTACTTGATTCAAATCGGCTTGGTATAAATGGGTTGACTTTGGTGTCGTATTGTACATTAAAAAAAATCGTTAAGTGCACTTTCTGCCCGCCGTCAAATAAATTAAGTGCACAGTGTAATATTATTAATGTAGGTGTTTTTCTATTTAAATTGGCTTGGTATTAAAAATTAGACTTTGGTGACGACGTATTGTACAGAAAATATTAAAATTCAAAATCGTTAAGTGCACTTTCTTGCATAAATTAAGTGCACAGTGTAAAATTATTCATGTAGGTATTTTTCAATTTAATTTGGCTTGGCATTAAAAAGTAGACTTTGGTGTCGTATTGTACAGAAAAATAATAAAATTCAAAATCGTTAAGTGCACTTTCATTCCGCCGCTAAAATTCTTTGTTCTTTTTCTGATTTGAATTGGGTTTCTCAAATCAACTCCATATGCCCAGGTCTGAAACGCCACGGTCTTGTGCAGGGTCGTGTATCAGGCTCCAGCAGCGGAGGTAAAACTACCTTATTTAATGTATTTAATGTATCCTCATCGTTGTCAGCGCTCACACTGGCTCTTCGGAATTTCCCTAACAGTGATTGCAAAACCTCCTCTACCTCGTCCTCAGAAGCCGCTGGTAGTAATCTGGGAATATTTTTTTTTATTACAAAAAACACTTAATATGAAAGAAAGAAAATAATAACAAAATTAAATAGCCTATGAAAAACATAAATGTGCCAGCTGCATTTCCTCTCGGGCATGCTGTAAGAACCAGCTATGGGATCCGAGAGTTTCAGTATATTGTATATTGGTGTAGTGACAGGTTGTCAGCCCATCGCCTAAATTACAATATACTGAAACTCTCGAATCCGTTAGCTGGTTTTTACAACATGCCTGGGAGTAAACGCAGCTGGCACATCTATGTTTTTCTCTTGCTCCCAGTCCAGCATGGAATATCACTAAATAAGACCGCATCATAGACGATAAATGTTGTGATTTTATTCTCTCTGTGATAAACGGTCGTCTAATTTTAATTTAGGTATTTTTCTATTTAAATTGGATTGGTATTAAAAAGTAGATTGGTGTCGTATTGTCCAGAAAAATATTAAAATTCAAAATCGTTAAATGCACTTTCTGCTCTCCGTCAAATAAATTAAAAAGCACAATGTAAAATAAACAGTCGTCTAATTTTAATTACGGTAAAGTCTATCTGGATTAAAATCTATTAGCACAACTGACGTGCCGTTCCTGTCTCTTTTTGTTCGAATTTAAAAAAAAATACTCTACTTAATAAGTACCTAGTTGAAAATGACTAAATCTAATAAAATAAATATGAGAAGAATGGCGCACTTTAATGTCGGAGGCCAAGATCTATTTCGGTTCGCTGAGCCAGCGAAGTAAGTAATATATAATTCTTCTTCTTCTTAGCGAGTGGATTCTCGAGGCGAACAACGACCCGAAGCGAACGAGCCCCCTAGCGTCAGAGTTTGCAAACCGCCTAGTAGCAAATCTATTAGGCCTCTGACATGGTTTGAGTAACGACCACTATCAAAGACAACGACCGGGACCGACGGCTTTACGTGCCCTCCGAAGCACGGAATCCTTTTTCTATTCGGACAATCAGGAGATTCAGCCTGCAATGTCCTAACCAAACTGGGGAAAACCTCTCAAAGTGATAAATATCAACTTTGTGTTCCCCCCTGGGAATCGCACCCAGGACCTCTGGATCGTAAGCTCACGGCTTCGACCACTAGACCACGGAGGCAGTAATAAATGATAAAAGTCAAGATAATAAATAATTTAAACTAGGTAGGTGGCGATACTAGTCAATTGGCGCCCCCATTAGTTAAAAAATCATAACTCAGTAAAAACACAATGAATCATAATTCACTAAAAATGCAGTGAATCGAAAAACCGGTCCAACAGAATCAAGCTATAGTAATTAAGATAATTGATAACATTATAAATTAGTGATTCATAGTTTGCTGTAGTAACAGGAAGAAGATTGCGAACAACGGCCACCATCGGCAGTTTTTCTTCCTGTTACTACAACGAGCTATGAATCGCTAATTTATAAGGTTCTAAATTATCTTAATTACCTACTATAACTTGATTTAGTCTTCTTCTTCTTCTGTCGAGTGGGTATCGAGTCTACGGACCCGATGAACCCTGGTGTCAGAGTTTTGAAACCGCCTAGTAGCACAACTATCAGGCCTCTGACATGGTTTGGGTAACGACCACTATCAAAGACAGCGACCGGGACCGACGGCTTAACGTGCCCTCCGAAGCACGAAATCTTTTTCTTTTTCGGACAATCAGGTGATTCAGCCTGCAATGTCCTAACTTGATTTAGTGAATTATGTTTTTTCACTAATGGGAGCCACTTGGCTAGTGTCGTCACTTTAAGTCTAACCTTGTGAATGTTGTTCCATTTTTGGAGATGAAAAACTTGGTGAAAGGATCTTTTATTACTTTGTATATGCCTGTAGGTGGCGCCACTGTAGTCTGGAAAAGTAAAATCATCATCATCATTTCCGCTACACACATACTCCAGATCCCTTAGCTGGTTTTTACAGCATGCCCGGGAGGAAATGCAGCTGGCACATTCTATGTTTTCCTCTTGCTCCCAGTCCAGCATGGAAGAAATGTCCAGCATGGACTTCCGCTAAACGTAAAATATTCATGAAAATGTTTGTATTTCGGACACATCTAATTTAAAACTGATGTCGCTACAGTTCGCCCCTTATAGGTGTTTTTTTTCCTTTCTGTAGTCTGCAATCGAGTCTTCAAGTCTTCATCAGATAGTTGGATAGCTTTTTTTATATTTTTTTAGTTGTTCCATTGAACGCCATCTCCAAGGTCTTTTCCAGTAGTAATTTAGAATTAGCTTCTTTTTTTTTTCTTATAGGTAGGTACGTTTAGTGCACCGCCCGCCCGGTGGCAGTGACAGTATCCAAACAGATAACTTAGGGCAATAGACGATTTTAAACCCATCGGTAGTAGTGATGTGATCGGGGACTGTCATCGTATGTGCACTTATTTTCGGGCGTGTTGTGCACTTAACGTTTTTTTTTACGTGTTATTTAAAACGTTTACATATATACCTACAAATATATCTTTGATAACCCTCAAAACTTTGTCAGACGTGGCGGAGCGACCTTTGTTTAGATCGTTTACTCTCTGCCTACCCCATTTGGGATACAGGCGTGATTATATGTTTTGAGGGTTATTTAAGTAAGATTTGTAGTTATATTGCTGTAGTGACAGGTTGTCAGCCCATCGCCTAAATTACAATATACTGAAACCCTCGGATCCCTTAGCTGGTTTTTACAGCATGCCCGGGAGGAAATGCAGCTGGCACATTCTACGTATTTCTCTCGCTCCCAGTCCAACATGGAAGAAATGCACCCTGTACACCTTTCTTTTCCATGCAGCAATACCTATACCTACAAATCTATCTTTGATAACCCTCAAAACTTTGTCAGACGTGGCGGAGCGACCTTTGTTTAGATCGTTTACGCTCTGCCTACCCCATTTGGTGTAATACATTTGGTGGATACAGGCGTAAATATATGAATGAATGAATACCTTTAAATACTTCCAAAGCGGATGCGCGTCCTCGCAATTCACATTAATCGGGTCAAAGACATGGAATTTGACGCCATGTAGCTCCATGAATTTCTTTATACCCTCATTCGTTTCATGGTGGTTGAACTGGTTGGAAGGAAATGCCAGGATTCTGAGGCCTGTAATATCACTACATAGTATAAAACGGGACATTAACGGCTAGACAAGACAAGACAAGTATAAAACAAAGTCGCTTTCTCTGTGCCTATATCCCTATGTACCTATGCTTAGATCTTTAAAACTACGCAATGTATTTTGATGCGGTTTCTTTTCATGGATAGAGTGATTCAAGAGGAAGGTTTATATGTATAATACATGCATAATATAGTAGAGAAACACTGATGATTTCCGTGCGAAGCCGGGGCGGGTCGCTAGTTTAAATATAAGGTGATATAATTAAATTAATAAAAGATCCGTTCACCAAGTTTTTCATCTCCAAAAATGAAGCAACTTACACAAGGTTATCTTCCATGCTGCACTGGGAGCGAATGAAAGACATAGAATGTGCCAGCTGCATTTCCTCCCGGGCATGCTGTAAAAAACAGCTAAGGGATCCGAGGGTTTCAGTACATTGCAATTTAGGCGATGGGCTGACAACCTGTCACTATAGCAATATACGTACAAATCTATCTTAAATATATTTGATTTCTTCCGTGATGGCCTGGGAGCAAGAGGAAAACATAGAATGTGCCAGGTGCATTTCCTCCCGGGCATGCTGTAAAATCCAGCTAAGGGATCTGAGGGTTTGAGTATATTGTAATTTAGGGGATGGGCTGACAACCTATCACTACAGCAATATACCTACAAATCTATCTTAAATAACCCTCAAAACTTTGTCAGACGTGGCGCAACGACCTTTGTTTAGGTCGTTTACGTTCTGCCTATCCCATTAGGGATAAAGGCGTGATTATATGTATGTATCTATGCTATCTTAAATAACCCTCAAAATTTTGTCAGACGTTGCGGAACGACCTTTGTTTAGGTCGTTTACGCTCTGCCTACCCCTTTAAGGATAAAGGCGTGATTATATGTATGTAACACAAGGTTAGACTTAGAGTGACGATACTAGCCAAGTGACGCCCCCATTAGTAAAAAAACATAATCCACTTAAAACGTAGTGAATCGAAAAACAGGTCCAACAGAATCAAGTTGTAGTAATTAAGATAATTTTGAACCTTATAAATTCGGGATTCATAGTTCGTTATAGTAACAAAACGTAAAATTTACGTTACTACTACGCACTATGAATCGCTTATACATAAGTATAATCACATACATACCTACATATAATCACGCCTTTATCCCTAATGGGGTAGGCTGAGCGTAAACGACCATTACAAATGTCGTTTCTCCACGTTTGGCAAGGTTTTAAGGGTTACTTAAGATAGATTTGTATACGTATATTGCTGTAGTGGCAGGTTGTCAGCCCACCGCCTAAATTGCAATATACTCAAATCCTCGGATCCCTTAGCTGGTTTTTACAGCTTTGAACATTCTATATTTTTCTACCCGGTCCAGGACGGAAGAATTATAGTGAGTTAAAAAAATACTGACCATATTTGAGGGTGAGATACTGCCCTTGGAGCTGAACAACTTTCCATAAGGAATATAGGTCGAAAAATGAACAACACAATGCGCCTTCCATACAGATCGACTCGAGCTGCTGACACTCTTTGTATGGGAGGTCCTTTTTTTTCGTATTTGGACCTATGTTTTTAGGGGAAAGTTGTTCAGTTATATAGGCAGAATCACAACCTAAAATATGTTCAGCTATGTTTTTTACACACTATGTCAGATGTTTTATTAAATCATAAATTGATTTTACTTACATTCTGGACTAGGAGCGAGAGAAAAACATAGAATGTGCCAGTTGCATTTCCTCCCGGGCATGCTGTAAAAATCAGCTAAGGGGTCCGAGGGTTTCTGTATATTGCAGTTTAGGCGACAGGCTGACAACCCGTCACTACAGCAATATATCTACAAACAACCCTCAAAACTTTTTCAGACGTGACGGAACGACCTTTGTTTTAGGTCGTTTACGCTCTGCCTACCCCATTAGGGATAAAGGCGTGATTATATGTATGTATGTATATGAGATGTTTTAGGCCGATGATATAGTGGATAGGGCCGCTGCCTCCTGAGCGGGAGGTCGTGGTTCGAATCCCACCAGGTACCAATGTAGAATCACACCCTAATATGGTAAGCTAATTCTTTTTACTCACTGTAGAAACCAAAAACTCCGCACCGAAGAGTTTGAACCTACGACGTTAAGCGAACCGAGCCGCTGCTCTTACCGCTGAGCTATCACATTCAAATGTTCCGGCGAAATTTGTGTTCAATTCAAGCGTCGTAAGTGGACGCTATTAGCAAAGCTAATAGGCCTCTGACATGGTTTATACATACATACATATAATCACGCCTTTATTCCTAATGGGGTAGGCAGAGCGGAAACGATCTAAACAAAGGTCGTTCCGCCACGTCTGACAAATTTGGAGGGTTATTTAGGTAATATTATTAATAGATTAGCAGGTATATTGCTGTAGTGACAGGTTGTCAGCCCATCGCCTAAATTGCAATATACTGAAACCCTCGTATCCCTTAGCTGGTTTTTACAGCATGCCCGGGAGGAAACGCAGCTGGCACATTCTATGTTTTTCTCTCGCTCCCAGTCCAGCATGGAAGCTATGGTTTATACAGGTGTAAAAAAAGCACTGCGTTCCTTTAAACCACGTAATGTATTAGTGATATATAACACAATATACTGAAACCCTCGGATCCCTTAGCTGGTTTTTACAGCATGGCCTGTTTTTCATTAAAATCGGCCCACGCGTTTCGTCTGTGGAGCGACACAGAGGATCAAACAAACATCACTACATAGTATAAAACAAAGTCGCTTTTTCTGTCCCTATATCCCTATGTATGCATAAATCTGTAAAACTACGCAACGGATTTTGATGCGGTTTCTTTTATTGGATAGAGTGATTCAAGAGGAAGGTTTATATGTATAATACATGCATAATATAGAAGAGAAACACGGATGATTTCCGTTCGGGTCGCTAGATAAACACATTACACTCCTTTGCGTTGCTCAGTCGGGTAAAAAGCAACAACAAAACAATACTAACCTTCTTTATGATATTTATCATACAAATGGTTCAGTACCTTGTAGTTATGAAAACTAAAACCCAGCGCTGTTGAACACACATTAACAATAATACAGACTTTTCCCTTATATTTACTTAATTTCACTGGTACATGGTTCAAATCCCTTACAGAAAAATCATAAATTGATTTCGCTTGGTCAAAGTCTGGATTGGTCATGAAAGGCAGTTTAATTTCGACCGGGGGCTTTTTGTACACACTTTTGGATTTATTGGACCTCATTTTAGACATTTTTGATACAAAAAATTTAATTTTATTTTATTTACGATTAATTTGAAAGAAAAATGATGCTTAGCATAGATAAAAGATAATACTATTTGAAGTCATGTCATAGCAATATATTTTTTTGCATTTTTAATTATAAACACTTTTATAGATTACATGGTTCAAAAATATACCCGGTGGTAAAGGAGATGATCACAAACTAGAACCCATCGCGTGTTGTAGTAGTACAAGCTAAATCCGATAGATGGCCAAGTTTATTCACCTTTACGTAACAAACATCAGGGGAGAGAACGGGGGGGGGGGGGGTGAGGTGTCAGGTAAGCAAAACGCTCAACTGGCTCAAGGTCATTGAGACAGGGAAGCGTCTGAAGGATGCTATATTTGCGCACGCCTAATTTGCCTCTCATTTTAAGTCTCACTTCCGTAGGTCAGCTGGAAGAAATTTCTTAGTAGAAATAAGCTGTACCTGTTGTGTCGGTATTCCTTGTGTATTGTCTTTCTCATGTTACTTGTGTACAATAAACAGTAAATAAATAAATAAGGATATTAGATATTACAGTTTTTTTAATGTAGCAAAAGAACCTAAATAACTAAGTCTGCCTACCTTTTTCTTGCCTAATGCTTTCACCTTCCGAAGCAAGGAAAACAAACACTTTTAATTCATTATGTATCTTTCAATCTGCTATCAATATAATAGCAGCTATTTCACTTGTTTAGAGTAATGTACTTAGTTAGTTTATGTTACAAATATCTATGTAGTAGCTTGTACTTAGTTTATGTATTATTTTTAATGTATTTAGGATACCTATTTGACTAGGTTTGCACTATCCCGCTTACCGCTACACATTTTTTTCTTTCACCTAAAGGTTGCCTGGAAGAAATTGCTACCTTAGCAATAAGGCCGCCTATGTTCTACTTGTCTTTTGTTGTTATCTGTTGTGTTGTATGATGTATTATTACGTGCAATAAAGTATTTTTATGTTATGTTACTTTTATCCATTAACAATAAAATTCTTTTATAGCAAAAATAGCTTTTAATCAAATAAATTAAACTTACATTTCTAATTACATTATTATTGTTACATATTTGTTATATTACAAAATGTTTCTTCCATAGGATTGTAGAATATTTTGAGTTTTAGTTAATTAATAATTTTCTAATGTGATGATTCAAAGACAAAAGCTTCATCACTTGGAAAAATTTGTTTCAACAATTACCTTTTTTTATTTTATTTAATGATAGGCAAACCATTTGTCTTCCATCTCACCTGATGGAAAGTGAAGGTGATGATGCAGACGATAATGGAGCATGTTTATTAATATAATAATATTTATTCAGTCTTACCTTCAAAAGGCCCAGGTTATAACATTCTAAAGCAGAGTCTCCAGCGCGCAAAGTAAACATGAAACATACCCCTGCGTGCCAGATAGGGAAAGAAAAATGTTTGAGAAACCCTTCACCTCTCTGCCCCATATCCCCGTATATTTCGTGTTTGGTTTAAGCACTTGAGACTCGGCTTGAGAACGTTATAACCTGGGCCTTTTGACGGCAAGAGTGACTAGGCATTATCTAGGTAAACATGCTTCATCATCGCCATCACTTTCACGGGTCACGGATTTATGTAAACAATCTGGAATTTCAATTACAACTACTGTATTAATTACACCATAGCCTAAAACTCATCCTAAGCCCTTCCAAGCGGCACTATAAAGGATATTGTATCGCCAGTGGCCCCCCAGGACACCCGTTGCGTTTGGTACAACGCCACCCAGGCTGCAAGGAGCGCTGCCCATGCCACGGCACCGGCTGCTGATAATATCACGTCTGGAAATGAAGAGGATTATTACAAACAATGCTTAATTACTTCATAGCCTTTTCTAGCGTTATCACTTATCTCACGGGGTTGGCTACCTAATGTAAGTGATTGCATGAGGGTACGGGTTTTCATAGAGAGATATTTACACAGAGCAACTGCTATCTGACCTCCACAACCCAGAAGGGAAACCAGACCCAATTAGGTCAGTTTTTAAGCCATCAATGTTTAGCACTGGCCTCTGAGAGAGAAATACAATACAATAAACTTTATTGCACAAAAACACAGAAATTACAAATTGCTAAAAAGAAAAGTAGTACAATTGGCGGCCTTATTGCTAATGTAGCAATATCTTCCAGGCAACCAGGCAATAGGAAACAGAGGAGTCAAATAAATTGACGCCAAACCAAACTAAAAATAACAACACAAAGTAATTGTCCTCTGCCGGGAATCGAACCCGGAACCTCCAGGTTGTGAGCACAGACTGCCAGACCACGGGGACAGCTTTTATAATAGATAGGGCTTTGGTAAATAAACTCACATCTTTTAATTTGTTTCTGTTCCTCAAACACTGGCTTCGTAAATGCATCGCTGAAGAACCACACCGCATTCACTGCCCACACAAACGGTAAGAATATGCAGCCAACTGAAAGGAATAAAAGAGTATTATAAAAAATATGTTTCTTACCATTAAATTAGATTGTATAATATGTGACATACTGCATACAAGCTAGTGAAGGATTCCAAAAGTCGAGTTTCTGCGCTTTCTAAGGCCCTTGAGTAAAATAAACAATATGAAATGAGATCTAAAACACACAGAAAGAATGACCAAACTTACCTTTGAAATACCATCGACATAAAGTTAGCTTTTCTTCATTGGGCAGTCGAGCGAGATCCATTTTTGTAGGGTAAATGTAAAGAATATGCTTCCAATAATATAACTTCCACAGTTAATTACCAAAAAAGCGAAGGAAACTAAATTCACCACATTCACAAACTCATATATCACAATGGATTAGAATACGTCAAAATGTATGTATGTGAGTAAGTGACTTGTGTCACTGAATCATTATAGAAGGGGAGAGATGACTCATTTGTATCAAAAGACTTGTATCCATGCCATCAACAAAAAAAAAGTTCTCTTAGTAATACTTCTACTCCTCAATAGATGGAGATAACAGATTGTTAATTCTACTTAATAATAGATGGCGTTATAAAAAAAATGGTACGTGGGAATAAAGACTCAAAACTGCCGTTATCTTTAGCTAGTAATATTAGTTACTCTATGCTAGTGGCTGCTCTTTAGCTCCTATATAAAGCCTACAAAATTCCTTGCCTACAACTGATTCTAACCCTTTTGAATGCAGAGCATATTTAAAACTACATATAACTTGCCATGAACGAAGCTATATTATTTTTGCCTATTTGTGTGAACGTGTCAATAAATACCGGAACGTTATTTAAAAAAAATAAGGTCGGCCAATCAGATATCAGTATTCAATTCACCGGTCAAATACTGCGCGCTGATTGGTCGAACGCTCAAACAGGTGCTATGCGTCATCCGCCATTATCGTTTGTGAATTTGTGAAAGTACGCGTGAAGTGAATTTTGAGTGAAATACTGTTAAAACTGAAGTGTTTTGTGTTAATTTAGTGATTAAATGTGTAATTAACTATGGCAGATACGTACAGGATGAAGGACGGTTATAATCACAAGCACAATTCGTCAGAATTGTCAGTGGAAACATCATGTGATACATCGGACCCTTTTAACATGTTTTCGGACAACCTGAGCCCGATACCAGCGTCTGTGGTGCCTCGGAAGTTGGATTTCAGTAATGTGGACGACGAGGAACCTATCAAAGACGCTTCTATGACACCCATGTCTCTTAGCCCACCATACAAGAGAGTACGAGCATTGAGGTAAACCATCCACTTTCATTCTAAAATTCTGTTTGAAAATCACCACGAAATCTCTAAAACCTCATCAAATATACCTTATGAGAAACTATCTATCAGTTTATCAAAAAAATATATGAAAATGCATTAAAATCCCATTTAAAAAATTGTTTGTATCAAAACATGGTAATTTTGACCTTTACTTATGCAGTTTACAAATAATAATAATTATGAATACTTCTAGAATGTGTGGTTTATTATGATTTTGGCGTTTGCATATTTAGAAAAAAGTATAAGGTCCATTTTATTGTTGTTATGTTAAAAACTCATTTTGAAAACCTGTATACTTAAACTATTTATTGTACACAGAAACTTACATAGGACAAAATACATAAGGAACTCTCTTCTATCTGTGTGAAGGCTATGAATGTTCAATAGAACAAGATAATCGCATAATATTTTGTATATAGATGTTTTGGTATTTAATTTCAACCTTAAAAATACTTTGAATGGAAGAAAAAGAGCAGTTTTGCTATCAATTATCTTCATAGAAGGGTTGTATGGAAAGTCTTGTAAGTTCAAAGTCAAATACAAGTCTTTTAAGTTCAAATTCAAGTCTTTCAAAGACCTTATGATCATGATCTTTTTATAAATAAAACTTTTGTGATCTTCTCTGTGAAAGGGGATTGTCGACTTTAAAGTCAAATTTTTAAAAACGTTTTTCTATAGTTTAATACTTACATACTTATAATCACGCCTTTGTCCCTAATGGGGTAGGCACAGCATAAATGACCTAAACAAAGGTTTTTCTGCCACTTCTGACAAAGTTTCGAGGGTTATTTATAATAGATTTGTAGGTACATTGCTGTAGTGATAGGTTGTCAGCCCATCGCCTAAATTGCAATATCCTGAAACCCTCGAATCCCTTAGCTGGTTCTTACAGGATGCCCGGGAGGAAATGCAGCTGGCAAATTCTATGTTTTTCTCTCGCTCCCAGTCCAGCATGAAAGAAAACAAAAACAAGTGGTTTTATACCAACAAAATAACAAGGAATTAAGTTTCACTAAGAACCAACTTAGTCTCAAGTATAAATTATAATATAACATATTTTTACATAAAGTTTTATATTATTTACCTTTACCATCCAGTATCAAATATTAATTACATGAAAATCACCATGGTTCATTGTTTACAAATTGGCATGACTCATCTCCAAATTCCACAAGATGGCCTAAACAAGTGGGGACAAGTCTCAACAAGTCAACATGCAACTAAATCTCTGTTCTGCCTATTGAAACCTGTTTCCTTTTTACAGGAACTGGTTAATTAATTATATTCTTACAACATACATACATTTAATCACGCTTCCATCCCTAATGGAGTAGGCAGAGTGTAAACAAACAAAACCAAAAGTTTGTGTAGCCACATCTAACAAAGTTTTGAGGGTTATTTAAGATAGATTTGTAGGTATATTGCTGTAGTGACAGGTTGTCAGCCCATCGCCTAAATTACAATATACTGACTATTGTTATATACTCCCTAATGTTACCTCTACCAAAGCCTGTTTCCTATAAAACTGGTTTCAAAAATTTCTTTTTTTTCCTCACCGTTAGAGTTAGCCTAGATTGTAGTAGATTTAAACATTTGAATGCAAATTTATTTCAAAGATCTAGTAAATATTCTAAGCAGGTTTCTGCCTACATTAATTTGAAAAGTTGCCTCTGCCTACCCCTCCGGGAAAGAGGCGTGATGTTATGTATGTATGTGCCTCATGACTGTTTTACAAGACCAATATGTTTAAATGGTATTTTAATCAAACACATATGTAAATAAATATAATGATTATGTTAGTAATGTATTCATATGTCTTGCCATGTTTAATATTTAGTTTTACTTAGATTTAGATATTTTGATAAAACTAGGTGAAAACAAAACTTGTTCCTTACAGTTTAATATAAAAATATCAGTTTTCTTATACTGTATAAGTTTGTTATGTTTCATTTTCCCATTTATTTAAAAATTATTATTATTTGCAAAAAAAGGACATAGTTTTACTACAAATTTTAATCATTTGTTATTCTTCTATGCTGGAGTAGTGAAAGAAAAACATAGATTGCGCCAGCTGCTCTAAAAACCAGCAAAGTTGCAGTGTATCAAATTATCTTATACTAGCGACCCGCCCCGGCTTCGCACGGAAATTATCAATGTTTCTCTACTATATTATGCATGTATTATACATATAAAGCTTCCTCTTGAATCACTCTATCTATTAAAAGAAACCGCATCAAAATCCGTTGCGTAGTTTTAAAGATTTATGCATACATAGGGATATAGGGACAGAGAAAACGACTTTGTTTTATACTATGTAGTGATAATTCTCTGACGACATGGCCAAAACGCCATTTACTAGGCGTTTTACGCTCTATCTACCCATGCGGAATGAAGGCATGTATGTATGTACAATTATTTATGCTGCACAATCCTTAAATTTCCAAAAAGTTCAGTTAAAATACAGCTACCCAACACAATGACATCAAAACATATGATCAGACCAGCTGGCTACAAAAAAAACACACCCACTAGAAAAAAAAAAAGATGCATGATATCACCTCTTATTATCATGTGCACCTTTAAGAAAGATGGGATAGGTTTTGGGTGATTTCGGACCCTATTTGTCAGGATATAAGGTGTAGTTTTGTGTTTTGTGCCATTGTAGTTTTTTTTGTTAGATGTTTTGCTTGAACAAGATAGAAATTGAAATACACCTTTAAGAAAAATGGGACAGGTTTTGAGTGATTTCGGACCTTATTTGTCGGGATATAAGGTGTAGTTTTATATTTTGATGTTTTGCTTGAACAAGATAGAAATTGAAACACACTAATCTTTTTTGCAAAGTATGATTTTAAAAAGAGAATTAGCAATCTATTCTTATGTTTGATATAAGTAGAAAAATAAAGGATACATACATACATAAATCACGCCTTTATCCCTTACGGGGAAGGCAGAGCTCAAATTGTTGATTGCCTTCATTACTTTGTTGTTTTGATTTGGACAATTTGGACATTATTTGTGATTTCTTTGTCTCTACATACATACAAACTTAAAATCACGCCTTTAAGCCTAATGGGGTAAACTGAATGTATAATGTCTAGTAATACATACATATAACCACACCTTTATCCCTAATGGGGGTACGCGGAACAATTGGTTTAGATCGTTTAAGCTTTGCCTACCACATTACGGATAAAGGCGTGATTATATGTATGATTAAGATAGATCTGTAGATTGATAAATATTTATTTGTGTTGATAAAATATTTAAGTTCTGCATGTCTATCTGCATTACATTTTATGCTATCGCACTTTCATTAGGTCTGCTGTAAGAAATTTCTTTGTAGAAATAAGCAGTGCCTGTTGTGTCTTAATTCCTTATGTAATTGTTCTGCGTATGTTTTTGTTTACAATAAATTGTTAAATCACTACATAGTATAAAACAAAGTCGCTTTCTCTATCCCTATATCCCTATGCATAAATCTTAAAAACTACGCAACAGATTTTGATGCGGTTTCTTTTAATGTATAGAGTGATTCAAGTTAAGGTTTATATGTATAACTAGCGACCCGCCCCGGCTTCGCATGGAAATTATCAGTGTTTCTCTACTATATTATGCATGTATTATACATATAAACCTTCCTCTTGAAATCACTCTATCCGTTGAAAATCTGTTGCGTAGTTTTAAACATTTATGCATACATAGGGATATAGGGACGTAGAAAGCGACTTTGTTTTATACTATGTAGTGATACTTGCATAAAACACTTGCACACACACATGTGGAGAAACACTGATAATTTCCGTGCGAAGCCGGCGCTGGTCGCTAGATAAATAAATAAATTGATGTAGTGACAGGTTAAGGGGATCCCCGGTGCACGCCAGCGCCCTCATCAGTCAAAAAATCATTGCTCACCGAAAACGCAATTAATCGAAAATCCGGTACATCAGATTGAAGTAGGGGTACTGAAGTTTTTTTTAAGCATTATAAATTAATAATTCAGTGTTCACTTCAGTTACAGATAGTAAAAGTGCTAAAAGTGGCCGTTTTTCGCAAATTTCCTATCTGTAACTGCAACGATCTATAAGTTGCAACTTTATGAAGTTCCAAATGACCTTTATTGCTTTAACCTCAATCTGATCTACCGGATTTTCGATTGATTTTGTTATCAGTTAATTATGATTTTTTTACTGATGAGGGCGCCACTTATCCCAGGGAAGCCCCTTAAATACCTTCTATTAACTGTCCGTTTCCTTACAGACTATTCGACAGCCCGCACACACCTAAAACCTTACTGGACAAGTGTTCTACCCCCTCACACAACAACACCAGGTCAAGGCTATTCCCGCCCAAACTCCAGGTGCCAAGTGGTAAGTTAACATAGCTGGGGTGGTGGTAGGATGGGTAGCTGACCCCATGAGATACGGGATAAGGCTGGGGAGATGAGATGAGAGGTAAAACAACAATTTCAAAATTATACATACATACATATAATCACGCCTTTATCCCTAATGGGGTAGGCAGAGCGTAAACAACCTAAAAAAAGGTCGTTCCGCCGCGTCTGACAAAGTTTTGAGGGTTATTGAAGATGGATGTGTTATTGCTGTAGTGACAGGTTGTCAGCCCATCACCTAAATTGCAATATACAGCATGCCTGGGAGGAAATGCATCTGGCACATTCTATGTTTTTCCCTCATCCAAGTCGAGCATGGAAGCATGAAAATTATTCTACTATAATTAAAAAAAATCTTCCATGCTGGACTGGGAGAGATAGAAAAACATAATATGTTCCAGCTGCCCTTCCTCCCGGGCATGCTGTAGAAGACAGCAAAAGGGTCTCGAGGGTTACAGTGTACTGTAATTTAGGCGATGGGCTGACAGCCTGTTACTACACATTAGCAATACACATTACAATCTAAAAATGCCCTCAGTTTTTGTCAGACGCGGCGAAAGCGCCTTTTACGAGGCGTTTAACGATCTGCCTACCCCGTAAGGGATAAAGACGTGATTTTATGTATCATCTCCCTAGCCTTATCCCGTATCTCACGGGGTCGGCTTCCTAATCTAGGGGATTGAACGAGGGTACTGGTTTTACACAGAGCGACTGCCATCTAACCTCCGCAACCCAGAAGGGAAACTAGACCCAATCCTAGATTAGGTCAGAGTTTTCAAGCCGCCAATGCTTAGCACTGGCCTCTGACATGGCTTAACGACTAATATCTACGGTATTAAACGATATTAACCGGGACCAACGGCTTAACGTGCCTTCCGAAGCACGGAAAAAGCGCCGAATAAACGTACATATGAAATTCGAAATCCGAAAAACACATTGATACGTGGTGGGACTCGAACCACGACCTTACTCAGGAGGCAGCGGCCCTATCCACTACACCATCGGGTTCTTTGTATAATAAAAAAAATAATAACTTATCTTTCAGGCATGCCGTCTGGCTCTAGCAACCATCTCCATCCACCGAGCGACGACGACAGTGCATTAGGCAGTTTACTACCTGACGACTCGGGTCTGGCCTTGGCTAGGCGATCCATTGCCAACATCAACCCTTTTACACCGCAAGGTCAGTTAGTTTACAATATAACGGAAGTGTTCTAGGCAGTTTATAATATAACGGAAGTGTTCTAGGTAGTTTACAATCTAACGAAAATGCTCTAGGCAGTTTATAATATAACGGAAGTGTTCTAGGCAGTTTACTACCTGACGACTCGGGACTAGCCTTGGCTAGGCGATCCATTGCTAACATCAACCCTTTTACACCGCAAAGTCAGTCAGTTTACAATATAACGAGAGTGATCTAGGCAGTTTATAATATAACGGAAGTGTTCTAGGCAGTTTACAATATAACGATAGTGATCTTGGCAGTTTACTACCTGACGACTCGGGACTAGCCTTGGCTAGGCGATTCATAGCTAACATCAACCCTTTTACACCGCAAGGTTAGTCAGTTTACAATATAACGAGAGTGATCTAGGCAGTTTATAATGTAACGGAAGTGTTCTAGGCAGTTTACTACCTGACGACTCGGGGCTGGCCTTGGCTAGGCGATCCATTGCCAACATCAACCCTTTTACACCGCAAGGTCAGTCAGTTTACAATATAACGGAAGTGTTCTAGGCAGTTTATAATATAACGGAAGTGTTCTAGGTAGTTTACAATCTAACGAAAATGCTCTAGGCAGTTTATAATATAACGGAAGTGTTCTAGGCAGTTTACTACCTGACGAATCGGGACTAGCCTTGGCTAGGCGATCCATTGCTAACATCAACCCTTTTACACCGCAAGGTCAGTCAGTTTACAATATAACGAGAGTGATCTAGGCAGTTTATAATATAACGGAAGTGTTCTAGGCTGTTTACTACCTGACGACTGGGGATTAGCCTTGGCTAAGCGATCCATTGCTAACATCAACCCATTTACACCGCAAGGTCAGTCAGTTTACAATATAACGGAAGTGTTCTAGGTAGTTTACAATATAACGACAGATCTAGGCTGTTTACTACCTGACGACTCGGGGCTGGCTTTGGCTAGGCGATCCATTGCTAACATCAACCCATTTACACCGCAAGGTCAGTCAGTTTACAATATAACGGAAGTATTCTAGGTAGTTTACAATATAACGACAGATCTAGGCTGTTTACTACCTGACGACTGGGGGCTGGCTTTGGCTAGGCGATCCATTGCTAACATCAACCCATTTACACCGCAAGGTCAGTCAGTTTACAATATAACGGAAGTGTTCTAGGTAGTTTACAATATAACGACAGATCTAGGCTGTTTACTACCTGACGACTCGGGGCTGGCTTTGGCTAGGCGATCCATTGCTATCATCAACCCTTTTACACCGCAAGGTCAGTTAAGATAGATTTGTAGGTACATTGCTGTAGTGACAGGTGGTCAGCCCATCGCCTAAATTGCAATATACATAAACCCTCGGATCCCTTAGCAGGTTTTTACAGCATGCCCGGGAGGAAATGCAGCTGGCACATTCTATGATTCTCTCTCACTCCCAGTCCAGCATGGAAGTAGTATTTGTAGGTATAATAATCTCCCTTTCCGACTGCTGTCGACTCCTGTATTAGTTTTGGCCCTCGCCCTTATGTGGCTTACGTAGCTTGTAGGTATATTGCTGTAGTGACAGGTTGTCAGCCCGTCGTATCTAATGTTTTGTTTAATTTTCTCAGGTCAAGCGTTGAACAAGAAGAAACGAGCGTTGTCAAAGACACCGACGTGGGACGCCTCGCCCGAACAACCCGCCAAGAGGCTTAGAGTGAGTACTTATTTGTCTAACGCCCTGCCTCCGTGGTCTAGAGAGGTCCTGGGTTCGATTCCCAGCGGGGAAAACACAAAGTTGATATTTGAGAATTTATCATACATACATATAATCACGCCTTTATCCCTAATGGGGTAGGTAGAGCGTAAACGACCTAAACAAAGCTCGTTCCGCCACGTCTGACAAGGTTTTGAGGGTTATTTAAGATAGATTTGTAAGAATATTGCTGTAGTGACAGGTTGTCAGCCCATCGCCTAAATTGCAATATACTAAAACCCTCGGATCCCTTAGCTGGTTTTTACAGCATGCCCGGGAGGAAAAACAGCTGGCACATTCTCTGTTTTTCTTTCGCTCCCAGTCCAGTATGGAAGATAATTAAATAAGTATAATTTATTGCTTCCAGGAATCAAACATATCCCGGTACACAGTAGAATTCGTTGAGCTCGAAGTGATAGGCAGAGGAGAGTTCGGCCTAGTCACCAAGTGCGTGAACAAGCTAGACGGGTGTGTCTACGCGATAAAACGAAGCATCAAGCCCGTTGCGGGGTCGGCAGCGGAGAGAGCGGCACTTACTGAGGTGTACGCACACGCCGCGTTAGGGAAACATCCGCATGTAGTAAGGTAAGCGATCCAATACTATCGTTTTTGTCTAAAACACATATTAATTTCTTCCATGCTGGACTGGGAGAGATAGAAAAACATAGAATGTTCCAGCTGCCCTTCCTCCCGGGCATGCTGTTGAAGTCAGCAAAAGGGACTCGAGGGTTACAGTGTATTGTAATTTAGACGATGGGCTGACAACCTGTCACTATAGCAATACATATTACAATCTAAAATTGCCCTCAATTTTTGTCAGACGTGGCGAAAGCGCCTTTTACGAGGCGTTAAACGGTCTGCCTACCCCGTAAGGGATAAAGGCGTGATTTATGTATGTATGTATGTACATATTAATCTTCGAAAGACACAAAACATCGCCAAACACAATCACAAACATAAAATTTATTGTCAAAAACAACATACATCGCTAAAAACAACCTACATTGTCAACAACACAAATTACATTGTTAAAACACAGCATACATCATTAAAAAACCTGACTTTACTGTCAAAAACACTATCTTTTCAAACATACAATCTTACATGTACAGAAAACAATATAGTTCTTCTAAATTCACTATAAACAAAACTAACATAAACAAAGTTAGACGATTGCGTTTATGCGATAAAATGAAGCATCAAGGCCGTTGCGGGGTCGGCAGCGGAGAGAGCGGCACTTACTGAAGTTTATGCTCATGCCGCGTTAGGGAAACATCCGCATGTTGTCAGGTACGCATAAAACACTGACTACGTAGCCGAAAATATAACCTACGTTGCCATAAGAAACATAAATTAGTAATAACACAATATACATCGCTAAAAACATAACATACCTCACTAGAAACACAACAAGCTATGTATGTTACGTTTTTAGCAATGTAGCTAAAAACGTAACATACATAGCTAAAAACACAACCAACATCACTAAATCACGCCATACATTGTTATAAACATAACATACATCGCTAAACACAACAAACATAGCTAAAACATAACATACACCGCTAAACACAACAAACATAGCTAAAACATAACATACATCACTATAAACACAACATACATAGCTATAACGCAACAAACATAACTAAAACACAACAAACATAGCTAAAACACAACAAACATAGCTAAAACACAACAAACATAGCTAAAACACAACAAACATAGCTAAAACACAACAAACATAGCTAAAACACAACAAACATAGCTAAAACACAACACATATAGCTAAGAACATAACATACATCACTTAAACACAACAAACATAACTAAAACACAACATACATCACCAAAACACAACACACATCACCAAAACGCAACACACATCACCAAAACACAACACACATCACCAAAATACAACACACATCACCAAAACACAACAAACATCACCAAAACACAACACACATCACCAAAACACAACATACATAACCAAACATTATTTCTTCCTCAGATACTACTCAGCGTGGGCGGAAGACGACCACATGGTGATTCAGAACGAATACTGCGATGGCGGCTCGTTACAACAGTACCTCAACGAGAACGGACCACTGCCCGAGTCAGAATTATTGGTGTTGTTGGCCCATATAGCTCAGGGATTAGCGTGAGTAACCATTAGTCTTATTTCTCTATAGAGTGGGTTTAAATGACCCGATAAACCCTGGTGTCAGAGTTTTTATACAGCTTAACAGGTCTCTGACATGGTTTGAGCGATTACGGGAGAGGCAGACCGGGGTTGATGAGTAAGTATCCATCATTCTTCTTTTTCTATCAAATTGGTTGGAAACGACCCGATGAACCCAGGTTTCTTAGTCTAATAGGGCTCTGTTATGGTTTGACCTTTATGCCACTATGGTGCCCTCTGAAGCACGGAGTCTTGAATACTGTGATGGCAGATTGTTAAAATAGTACCTCAACTAGAACGGACCACTGCCTAAATTAAAGTTATTGGTGTTGTTGGCTCATATCACTCAGGGATTATTGAGTAACCATTAGTACATACATATAATCACGCCTTTATCCCTAATGGGGTAGGCAAAGCGTAAACGACCTAAACAAAGGTCGTTCTGCCACATCTGACAAAGATTTGAGGGTTATTTAAGATAGATTTGTAGGTATATTGATGTAGTGACTGGTTGTCAGCCCATCGCCTCAATTACAATATACTGAAACCCTCGGATCCCTAGGCCGGTTTTTACAGCATGCCCGGGAGGAAATGCAGCTGGCACTTTCTATGTTTTTCTCTCGCTCCCTGTCCAGCATGGCAGATTACATATAAACCTTCCTCTTGAATCACTCTATCCATTAAAAGAAACCGCATCAAAATCCGTTGCGTAGTTTTAAAGATTTATGCATACATAGGGATATAGGGACAGAGAAAGCGACTTTGTTTTATACTATGTAGTGATTAATAACATTTAAACTTTTTAACTGCCTTCGTGGTCTAGTGGCTAGTGCCATGGACTCCTGATCCGGAGGTCCGGGGTTCGATTCCCAGGGGGGAAACACAAAGTTGATATTTGAGAATTTATCACTTTGTGAATTTTCCCCCAGTTTGGTTAGGACATTGCAGGCTGAATCACCTGATTGTCCGAAAAAGAAAAAGATTTCGTGCTTCGGAGGGCACGTTAAGCCGTCCCGGTCGCTGTCTTTGATAGTGGTCGTTACGCAAACCATGTCAGAGGCCTGATAGTTGTGCTACTAGGCGGTTTAAAAACTCTGACACCAGGGTTGATCGGGTCGATAGACTCGATACCCACTCGACAGAAGAATAACATTTAAGTAACAAATCTTTTTGTTTGACCTTTGCTTAGGTCGTTTACGCTCTGCCTACCCCATTAGGGATAAAGGCGTGATTATATGTATGTATGTATGTATGTATCTTTTCGTTTCCAGTTACATCCACTCGCTCCAGTTGGTACACATGGACGTAAAACCTGGAAACATCTTCATATCTCGCTCGGAGACGCCCCCCCCCGCGCACTCCTCGGACTCGGAAGACGACGAGCCAGCGCCGCCGAAACATAAATATAAGATCGGTAAGTCATCTCCCTAGCCTTATCCCGTATCTTACGGGGTCGGCTATCTAATCTAGGGGATTGAACGAGGCTACTGGTTTGTACACAGAGCGACTGCCATCTGACCTCCGCAACCCAGAAGGGAAACCAGACCCAATCCTAGATTAGGTCAGTTTTCGAGCCGTAAATGTTTAGCACTGGCCTCTGATATGGCTTAACGACTAATATCTACGGTATAAAACGATATTAACCGGGACCAACGGCTTAGCGTGCATACCGGAGCACGGAAAAAGCGCCGAATAAACGTAAATATGAAATTCGAAAATCGAAAATCACATTGGTGGGATTTAAACCACGACTTCCCGCTCAGGAGGCAGCGGCCCTATCCACTACACCATCGGGAAAATACAATTTTAACAGTGTTTTAAATAACTATGAGACATTTGCCATTTGGATATGTTGCGTATATGATTTTCATACATACATACATATAATCACGCCTTTATCCCTGGTGGGGTAGGCAGAGCGTAAACGACCTAAAAAAAAAAAAAAAAAAAAGATTGTTACGCCACGTCTGACAAAGTGTTTTTTAAGATAGATTTGATGATTTTCATTCCTCCGCATAACATCAAGATTTCGAGTAATAACATATATATTCACGCCTTTATCCCTAATGAGGGTAAGGGTAAAAAAAAAAAAAAAAAAAGATCGTTCCGCCACGTCTGACAAAGTTTTGAGGGTTATTTAAGATAGATTTGAGGTATATTGCTGTAATGACAGGTTGCCAGCCCATCGCCTAAATTGCAATATACAGAAACCCTCTGATCTCACAGCATGCCCGGGAGGAAATACAGCCGACACATTCATTGTTTTTCTCTCACTCCCAGTTCAGCATGGAAGGAACAACAAGATTTAAGATTTAAGATATTTATTTCCCATAAAGAGTACATACAACTCACTTACATGAGAAACAAAACTTACATTTTATATTAAATACTAGTACAAGCATACATATTCTTCCATGCTGGTCTGGGAGCGAGAGAAAAACGTAGAATGTGCCAGCTGCATTTCCTTCCGGGCATGCTGTAAAAACCAGCTAAGGGATCCGAGGGTTTCAGTATATTGTAATTTAGGCGATGGGCTGACAACCTGTCACTACAACAATATACCTGCAAATATATCTTAAATAACTCTCAAAACTTTGTCAGACGTTGCGGGACGACCTTTGTTTAGGTCGTTTACGCTCTGCCTACCCCATTAGGGATAAAGGCGTGATTATATGTATGTATGTACAAGCATTCAGATAATCTTTTGGTTACACAAAAAGAAATACACAATAGTTAAGTTTAAGTTATCGTTTAAGATTTCGAGCAATAATCTGAAGTTTATTATGGTTTTAGGTGACCTAGGCCACGTGACGTGCGCATGGGCACCCTCGGTGGAAGAAGGCGACTGTCGCTACCTACCCCGGGAGGTTCTACAAGAGGACTTCACACATCTGGCGAAAGCAGACATCTTTGCCTTTGGTAAGTACTAAGAACATTTAGAGTAAAGGCTTATATATACTTTATTGCATAAACACAAAAGAAATGTAATTTACAAATATAGTGTGCAAGGGCAAACTTATCTCTATGAAGAGATCTCTTCCAGCCAACCTAATGGTAGTAAGAGAAAGGGAATAATTTTGAGGGCTTTGGCCTTTGTGATGACTGTGAGAGAAAAATTGACTGTCAAATTCCATGCTGGCCTGGGATCGAGAGAAAAACATAGAATGTGCTAGCTGCATTTCCTCCCGGGCATGCTGTAAAAATCCAGCTAAGGTATCCGACGGTTTCAGTATATTGTACAGCAATATACGAACAAATCTATCTTAAATAACCCTCAAAACTTTGTCAGGCGTAGCGGAACGACCTTTGTTTACGTCGATTACGCTCTGCCTAGCCCGTTAGGGATAAAGGCGTGATTATATGTTAGTATGTATGTGCCCCCTTGCGGGGAGGACTACTCTGCGGAGATAATACAATACAAAATTCTTTATTGCACAAAGAAACACCTACAACAAAAATAAAAAGGAACAAACGTGACACTACAATATAGGCGGCCTTATTGCTAAAGCAGCAATTTCTACCAGGAAACCTTTGGGTATAGAAATTGTACAAGCAGAAAGCGGGATAGTGCATATTACTACATATAATACTTAGACAATATTTACACACTATTAAATAAATATTTCAAAAAAATATACTGATATATATCTTATGATAAACTAATACATAATATATGCTACATAAGATAGGATACATACATATGCTCCTAAAGAGTTGGATTCCGTTCCGATACAAACAAGCTAAGCTCACAAGAGCGAAGCACGCGCTAACTAAGAACATTATTCTATTCAGTCTAAACCTGATATTAATTTTAAAACTACTTTTTTTATTATGATAGATATAGCCACTATGAGAAACAACAGTAGTTGTTTTGTAGTTATTCACTGAATATATCATTTATTGTGCTAGTAAAAAGGTTGATTTTGTTACAAAAAGTGTTGACTTTAGTTACGAAAAAGATTGAATGAAGTTACGAAAAAGGTTGAATGAAGTTACGAAAATTGTTTTTAAACAAAGTTAACAGAAGTTACAACTAAGGTTGACTTTTGCTTACAAACAGGGTTAAATGTGGTTACAAAAAATGCTCATTCCATGCTGGACTGGGAGCGATAGAAAAACATAGAATGTTCCAGCTGCATCTCCTCCCAGGCATGCTGTAAAAACCAGCTAAGGGATTCGAGGGTTTCAGTATATTGTAATTTACGCGATGGGCTGACAACCTGTCACTACAGCAATATACAAAACAGATCTATCTAAAACAACACTCAAAACTTGTCAGACGTGGCGAAACGACCTTTATCGGGGTCGTTTACGCTCTGCCTACCCCATTAGGGATACAGGCGTGATAGTATGTATGTACAAAAAATGTCGACTGTAGTTACAATAAGGTTGAAACATAGTAAGTGTTTTTTACAGAAGTTACATTAAAAGCGGAATTTAGTTTCATTTTTTTTTACAAACGAGTTGAATTTTTATTGCAGGTCTGACGCTGTTCGAGGCGGCCGGGGGCGGAGCCCTACCGCAGAACGGCGAGGAGTGGCACCGCGTGCGGGACGGCAACCTTCCGCATCTACCGCACGTCTCCGCGGAGTTTAACCTGTTACTGAAGGTAATTTAACCTCCTGCTGATGGTAATTTAACCTCCTACTGATGGTAATTTTACCTCTTACTGAAGGTAATTTAACCTCTTACTGAAGGTAATTTAACCTCCTACTGAAGGTAATTTAACCTCCTACTGAAGGTAATTTAACCTCCTGCTGATGATAATTTAACCTCGTACTGAAGGTAATTTAACCTCCTACTGAAGGTAATTTAACCTCCTACTGAAGGTAATTTAACCTCCTGCTGATGGTAATTTAACCTCCTTCTGAAGGTTATTTAACCTTTTAATGAAGTTAATTGCTTTACGTTTTATGGTATCTCACTTCTTAGGTCTGCTGTAAGACATTTCTTTTTTTAGAAATAAGCAGTACCTGTTGTGTCTTGATTCCTATGTAATTGTTCTGTGTATGTTTCTGTGTATAAACTGTTAAATAAATAGATAAGGTAATTTAACCTTCTACTGGTGGTAATTTAACCTCCTACTGAAGGTAATAAAACCTCCTACTGAAGGTAATTTAACCTCTTACTGAAAGTAATTTAACCTCCTACTGAAGGTTGTCACCAAATTATTTTTTAATTCTTTCACTGTAAGAGCCATACAACTTTGGAATAAATTACCAAAAACTTTACAAGAGAGTCCCTCGAGTTTCACCTTTAAGAAGAGACTGAAAGAGCATTTTATTAACTCTCTATGACATTTATATATTTAGATTCATTTCAATATTTTTTATACCATTTAATTATAAATCATATTGATATTGTTATGTATTAGTTTATTTTATTGAAATATATTTGTGTGTATTAGTATTACTATAATTATTAATGTTATTACGTTTATTATATCTGTTCCCGTGATTTTCCCTTCTTTCATCCTCATTAGGTTGGCTGGAAGAGATCTCTTATAGAGATAAGCTCGCCTTTTGTTTTAATTTTTAAGTTTACTTTTATGTTTAATTTGTTAAAACAATAAAGAATTTAATAAAAGGTAATTTAACCTCCTACTGAAGGTAATTTAACCTCCCACTGAATATAATTTAACCTCCCACTGAAGGTAATTTGTCCTCCTACTGAAGGTAATTTAACCTCCTACTGAAGGTAATTTAACCTCCCACTGAAGGTAATTTAACCTCCTATCGAAGGTAATTTAACCTCCTATCGAAGGTAATTTAACCTCCTATCGAAGGTAATTTAACCTCCTGTGTCCCACTGATTATATATATGTATAATGTTTTTTTTGCTTACAGCAAATGGTGCACCCGTCGCCCGCCGTGCGCCCCTCGTCCCGCGCGCTGCGCAAGCACGCCATCCTGCGCGGGGGGGGCGCGAGCGGCGCCGGCACCAGGCGGGCCTCGCGCGCCGCGCTGGCCAGGGAGCTGGCCGCCAGCACCTTGAAGAACCAGCTGCTCACCAGCAAGCTGCAGGAGGCCGCCAGGTGAGCCTCTCATACACACATACTATACAACAAAGTGTCTATATCCCTATGTATGCTGGCGAGGGAGCTGGCCGCCAGCACCTTGAAGAACCAGCTGCTCACCAGCAAGCTGCAGGAGGCCGCCAGTACATACATACATACATACATATAATCACGCCTTTATCCCTAATGGGGTAGGCAGAGCATAAAAGACCCAAACAAGGTCGTTCCGCCACGTCTGACATAGTTTTGAGGGTTATTTAAGATGGATTTGTAAGACGTATATTGCTGTAGTGACAGGTTGTCAGCCCATCGCCTAAATAACAGTATACGGAAACCCTCTGATCCCTTAGCTGGTTTTCACAGCATGCTCGGGAGGAAATGCAGCTGGCACATTCTATGATTTTCTCTCGCTCCCAGACCAGCATGTAAGAAACTCACTGACTCATTATCACTAATATTGATATTTCTTCCATGCTGGACTGGCAGCGAGAGAAAAACATAGAAAGTGCCAGCTGCATTTACTTGATCCGAGTATTTCAGTATACTGCAATTCAGGCAATGGACTGACAACTCGTCACTTCAGCAATATACCTACAAATCTATCATAACTTACCCTCAAAACTTTGTCAGACGTGGCAGAACGACCTATGTTTAGGTATTAAACGCTCTGCCTATCCCATTAGGGATTCAGGCGTAAATATATGTATGTACAATTTGAATTCAATTTAACCTTGTCACAATTTGAATTCAATTTAACCTTGTCACAATTTGAATTCACACTAAATGTTCTAACATTACTCCCATCCTCTTTACAGATGCATAAAATCCCTCACTCCGAACATCCAACCGAGCCAAGATTCGGCCAAGTTCCGGACAAGGTCAGCCAAGCGACTACAGCCACCTGACAACGCGCATAACAGGTACATACAGTCACGCCTGCACCAACAGCGGGGCAGGCAGCGCGACAACCGAGCCAAGATTCGGCCAAGTTCCGGACAAGGTCAGCCAAGCGACTACAGCCACCTGACAACGCGCATAACAGGTACATACAGTCACGCCTCCACCAACAGCGGGGCAGGCAGGGCGACAACCGAGCCAAGACTCGGCCAAGTTCCGGACAAGGTCAGCCAAGCGACTACAGCCACCTGACAACGCGCATAACAGGTACATACAGTCACGCCTGCACCAACAGCGGGGCAGGCAGGGCGACAACCGAGCCAAGACTCGGCCAAGTTCCGGACAAGGTCAGCCAAGCGACTACAGCCACCTGACAACGCGCATAACAGGTACATACAGTCACGCCTGCACCAACAGCGGGGCAGGCAGGGCGACAACCGAGCCAAGACTCGGCCAAGTAGGATTGGGTCTGGTTTCCCTCCCTTCTGGGTTGCGGGGGCAGATGGCAGTCGCTCTGTGTAAAAACCAGAATCCTCGTTCAATCACCAAGATTAGGTAGCCGACCCCGTGAGATACGTGATGATATGCAATAAAAACATACATACATTCATATTGTCACGCCTTTATCCCTAGTGGGGTAGGCAGAGCGTCAACCACCTAATCAATGGTCGATCCGCCACATCTGACAAAGTTTTGAGGGCTATTTAAGATAGATTTGTAGGTATATTGCTGTAGTGACAGGTTAGCTAAATTACAATATACAGGGCGTCCCACGGCGATGCCACACGGAGGGAAAGTACCTTAAATATTAATGATAGGATATTTTACTGAAAGAAGACATCGTTTAATTTTTAATAATAAGTAGAACTGCATTTACTGATTTTTTTAAAATCGCCTACCTCAATCGGGAATCGAACCCGCCAAATGTGACAGTAAAATTGCATGTATTTTATAATAGCGTCTGAAAGGGCTCATAAGCATTATTTTTTCCTTAATAACCTAGCATATTAAATGAAACTAAAAACATAAAATTTTACATTTTTTCATGAATTGTTTAGTTAACAACGTTTTTGTAGAATTTCCTCGAAACCGAAGTAAAAAGCAGAGTTTATAACTCTTTCACAAAACCATTTTCGTGTTCGACACAATATCAGCCCTCGCCCTGCGGGCTCGGGCAATTAAAAACTCGCCCAAACATGTTTTGGCACTTGTCGTAAAATCTGCTATTTTTGGGATTATATGTGCTTATAAAGACTTTTTTCCTTACAGACGAACACACAAACCCAAAGTGGACGCACAAGTTGCGGACACGATGCTAAGCGTGACGTCACCCAGGGTGGACCGCCGGAACAACAACAGGAGGACGAAAAAGGTCTGAGTTTAGTTACGGAGAGGGCTCAAATTGTTACGAAAAAGGTTCAAATTGCTACGGAAAGGGTTCAAATTGTTACGAAAAAGGTTCAAATTGCTACGGAAAGGGTTGAAATTGTTACGAAAAAGGTTGACTGTAGTTGCGAGAAATTTGAACGATGTTTTGAAATAGTTACGAAAAATGGTTGAGTTAGTGTCGAGAATACCTTAACCATCTTCATAAACTTAAATCATTTTTATTTGTCTCATTTAGCTTTCTGTATAAATACAAATATACAGTTGTCAAAAAGGTCACCTTGAATTTGAAATTATATACAACTGATAGTAACGAAAAGGTTGAGTATCGTTACGGCGTAGTTACGGAAGAGTTTTTGTGTGGAAACTGAATTCAACCTTTTTCGTAACCACAGAGATTGAATTTGGTTACGAAAAGTGTTGAATTTAGTTACGGAAAGGGTAGAATGTAACTTTGACAGTCTTAAACGTGGTGTAAGGGACAGCGTCCCGCAAACTGATAGGGGTTGCTCAGTCAACTAAACTGAACAACTATCACTATAAGTTGCGTGGAAATTTCAGGAAATGAAAAAAATATGATTTTCTATAGAAACTGTCTGATCGAGATGGACAATTTGTATGGAAAAGTAAAAAAATAATTTAATATATTGTTCTCAATTTAACAAACTCAATTTTGTAGTTTCTTTATTCATCATGCTGAACATAGCGTGGCATTAATTCAATACATGCATAAACTCACGCCTTCATCCCTTACGGGGTAGGCGAGCGTAAAATGCTTAGTAAAAGGCGTACATTTGATTTCTTCTGTTATCTATTCAGTATTTATCATAATATCTTTAGGTATATCCAATTAATTTCTAAAAGTACATTTCTGAATATTTAAAATGAAGATTTAATTGTCATGCTATGCTGAATGAAAATGCAAATATTTGACATATTTTTTCTTATAATAATGCGTCTTTGCTATATTATAGGTATTTTTTTGTAGGAATTAAAAATTATTGTATTTATACCAGGTGTAAGGGACACACACGTCCCGCAAACTGATAGGTGTTGCTCAGTCAACGGAACTGAACAACTATCAGCATGATTTTTTTCAGGGCGTTTAAAAAATTGGTTTTCCATACAAATTGTGTGATCAATTGCAGTATTTTTTTTCATCTCCTGAAAGAAATTCCTGGTGATATTTGTTCAGTGTCATTAACTGAACAACCGCTATCAGTTTGCGGGACGCTGTCCCTTACACCCGGTATACCCTTTCTGTTTTATATTGTATCATCATCTCCCTAGCCTTATCCCGTATCTCACGGGGTCGGCTTCCTAATCTAGGGGATATATTTTAAGAAAACCTAACTGTATTTTAAACTGTTTTTCGTAGATTGCTAAATAATTAAAAACATTTAAGTGCCTTTTAAATAATAACTCCTGTACCGCGAATGTGATTTATATAGTTCGTATTTTTAACGCTGGGTTATCGATACTAACTTGTTTTTATTTGAAACTTAGTTATTTAGGAACTGCAGACGATAACCTTGTTACAAACATATGTTTTGCGGTTGACTCGCTTTAAAGTTGTAAAGTGAAAACGGGTTATGGACCGCAAAACAAAGTTGTTATCGATAACTCAACGTTACAAACGCAGTTAACGTGCTCGTACGAATTTAAGTGTAAAATAAATATAGAAATGTAATAATCTAGTATAAATAATAAATGATAAACAAGTGTTATTCATAATTAAAACTGATCGGATTACTTTTTTGTATTGAAAGGAGGGTTAGACGACGTTTCGATCCTATTCGAAGGTTTTTTTTTTTTTTAAATATTTGATAGGCAATCATTTGTCCGCCATCTCACGTGATGGTAAGTGATGATGTAGACTATGATGGAGCATGATTGCCTAGAAAATACCTGTTCACTCTCGCCTTGAAAAGGCCCAGGTTATAACGTTCCGGAAATAGATCCGCAGGAAATAGGTTGCACTTGCCGGGCGGTGGAGTGTGACTTTCTTCTGCTGGTGAAGATCCTCGTATAGGATCGAAACGTCGTCGGCTAACCCTCCTTTCAATACAAACAAGTAAGCCGATCAGTTTTCATTATAGAAAATAAATATCCTAAACTATTCTTCCATTCTTTTTTTGTATGTGATATTTGGATGAAGGTAGGTTTAAGGTTTCAGCACTCGGCTTTTGTGTATTTATGACTAAATTTTCCCGTGATTTTCCCTTCGGAAAAAGATGTTTTCCTAAGGGAATAAGTAGTATTATGTTACCTTCTGGCCCTGCAGAATTATTCAATGGAAAATCGTGTTGTATTTCGGATAGAATTATTAAACGACATACACTATTAAATTATATTATAAAATACTAAGAGTTAATATACTTTATACCCATGTTCATACCATAATAATTTATTCTGAACAACAAACACAAATATTTAAAATAGCGAATCATTCATTTTTTTTTTAACTTTCTAGTTTTACATACAAATAATCACGCCTTTATCCCTAATGGGGTAGGCAGAGCGTAAACGACCTAAATAAATGTCGTTTCGCCACGTCTCACAATGTTTTGAAGGTTATTCAAGATAAATTTGTAGGTATATTGCTGTAGTGACAGGTTGTCAGCCCATCGCCTAAATTACAATATACTGAAACCCTCGGATCCCTTAGCTGGTTTTTACCTATGCTCGGGAGGATATGCAGCTGGCGCATTCTATCCCTACAGCTTTCTAGTTTTAAATACACAAGAGCCTAGTGTTTAATATTATACCCATTTTGAATGTGGGCAGCTTTTTACATTAAATAAATATACTTTAACTTAGATAATAGATATTAAAATGAGAATTTTTATGTAGTATTTATGATAATGAAAAATCATTTTGTATAGATGTAAAAAATAAAAAAACAAATTTATCCACTTAGTTAGGAATTGTAGCTTACTACCTAATATTTAAGTTTATAAGTTTACCTGACAATGTCCCATCTTTATAAAATATTTTATGTAAACTTGCTGAGATATATAAGCAAATCTCAAAAATATAAATCCAAATGTAATATAGGGATGAAATGAAATTTTCATCATTTAAGGTCCAGGGATCGGGTAGGCACAAAATGTCAAACGAGAATCATTGTACGGAACGAGTTTATATAACAATATATGTTCTTTTTTAAATACCACTAGTGTTGATGTAAAACTTTCAATTGTATAATAAATAAATAAGTTATAGTTATAATTAACTTATAATATTGACATATCTACAAGGTGGATTGTCTGTCTTTTTGATTAATTTTAGTTTTACGATCTCATAATCTTCTTATTTTCTTTTTTAACTTCAAAATCTTAATTCACTAAAAACGCTGTGAATCGAAAAACCTGTCCAACAGACTCAAGTTATAGTAATTGAGATAATTTAGAACCTCATAAATTAGCGATTCATAGTTCGTTGTAGTAACAAGAAGGAAAATTGCGAATAACGGCCACCAACGTCAATTCTGTTACTACAACGTCTTAAATTATCTCAATTACTATAACTTGATTCTGTTGGACAGGTTTTTCGATTCACTGCGTTTTTAATGAATTATGATTTTTTTGCTAATGTGGGCGCCATTTGTCTAGTATCGTCACTAAGAAATAACCTAACTGTTGTAATATTTAGTTGTACCCTCGGCTGTTCGACTTGCGTGACCAAAGTGCGGCTTGTCATGAAGAAAAAGTAAAAA
The DNA here is from genome assembly GCA_949820665.1 of Scrobipalpa costella. Classification (NCBI taxonomy): domain Eukaryota; kingdom Metazoa; phylum Arthropoda; class Insecta; order Lepidoptera; family Gelechiidae; genus Scrobipalpa; species Scrobipalpa costella. The sequence continues at coordinate 1,258,412 of OX463323.1, read as the reverse complement.
AACGATGTTTTTGTATATTTGCACTAAATAATAATTGTAATAAATGCTTGTTCCAATAATATAAGTTTTTTTGCTTTCATTTTGGTCCCTCCCTGTTAGCTAAAGTATTTAGGCGCAGAATGTTCAAATGACATAAATACATATCACGCCTTTACCCTTAATGGGGTAGGTAGAGCGTAAACGATCTAAACGAAGGTCGTTCCGCCACGTCTGACAAAGTTTTGAAGGTGATTTAAATACTAAAAAATAAACAACAGAATTATCAAAAAGCATATGTTTTATTAATTGAACTTAACGGACTAGATAAGCTTAGCCTGGCTAAGTCAAAGAATAGTAAGTGCACATTATGTCTTATATCGCATCAATACATACTCAAAAATAAAAAATAACACTAGTTACAATTTTGGCCATAAATATTGCACTTCGCCTCGACTTTTTGAAAGAGTCATGTTTGCTAGAAATAGTGATGTTTATAAGACAGTGTTAGCGCTTTAAACCAAATTTAGCAATTGTGCAATATTTATAGCCCCATACAATATGCCGTCTGTTGACCTTTATTAGGGCTTGCTCAGAAGAAAACAAAATAATATTTTGACCTAAAATGCATTTATCCTTTGTGCAAAATGATCAACGTTACGAGGTGTAAGGGACAGCTTCCCGCAAACTGATAGGGGTTGCTCAGTCAAACCATGTCAAATTGAACAACTTTTGCCAGAAAAAATCAATTGCTTTCCCAATTCGTTTTCACGATAACTATCTACTTCATAAACGCATTGCTAAAGTAATTAATTTAAAGTCTTAGATATTTTATTATTATATTATTGACTGTACAAATATCTTACACAATTTCATGGCAACTTCGCAAAATTACCCTTTCGCAAAATGGCCCTTGGTCGCAAAATGGCCATTGGTCGCAAAATGGTCATTGGTCGCAAAATGACCTTTTCGCAAAATGGCTCTTGGAAAATATTCTAAGTCTTTTTGTGAACTAAACTTATAAAAAAACGTCAATTTGCAAAAGTAACATTCTGCGAAGTAACGAATTTTAAAGAGCTAGGTATTCAAGGTATTTTTATTACAGTGTATTGTAAACATTACATTTAGAACACACTATTAAAAATACTCACTAAAAAGATATTTAATAGGATCTTAAACTTAAAAATCTTAGTGTCATGGAAAGAAAATAAATATTACATACATACATATAATCACGCCTCTATCCCTAATGGGGCAGGCAGAGCGTAAACAACCTAAACATAGGTCGTTCCACCACGTCTGACAACGTTTTGAAGGTTATTTAAGATAGATTTGTAGGTATATTGCTGTAGTGACAAGTTGTCGGCCCATCGCCTAAATTACAATATACTGAAACCCTCGGATCCCTTAGCTGGTTTTTACAGCATGCCCGGGAGGATATGCAGCTGGCCCATTCTATAATTTTCTCTCGCTCCCAGTCCAGCATGGAAGTAAGAAAAATAATAATAATAGTAAAAGAAATATTAATATTTGGTAAAGCAAAATTTAAAGAAAAATTGTTTCAAACAAAAACATTTCGTCTAAAGCATATATTCAAACTAACTAAAATCCTAATTATTTTCAAACTAACCAAAAGAGAATATTTTCAAGGCAATAGTATAATCTTCCATGCTGGACTTGGAGCGAGAGAAAAAGTTAGAATGTGCCAGCTGCATTTCCTCCCAAGCATGCTGTAAAATCCAGCTAAGGGATCCGAGGGATTTTCTTTATTGCAATTTAGGCGATGGGCTGACAACCTGTCACTATAGCAATATACAAATAAATACAAATAATACAAATTTATCTTAAATAACCCTCAAAACTTTTGTCGGACGTGGCGGAGTGACCTTTGTTTGGGTCGTTTGCGCTCTGCCTACCCCATTAGGGATAAAGGTGTGAGTATGTATGTATGTAATAGTATAGTAATTAACAATTTTAAAATAGCACCTTACATATTAACTTATTTAGGTTTTTGAACAATTGGCAATGAAAATCTAGATAATCATTTATTCATATGTAGACTCATCTCCCTAGCCTTATCCCGTATGTCACGGGGTCGGCTACCTAATCTAGGGGATTGAACGAGGGTACTGGTTTTTACAAAGAGCGACTGCAATCCTAGATTAGGTCAGAGTTTCCAAGCCGCCAATGCTTAGCAGTGGCCTCTGATATGGCTTAACAACTAATATCTACGGTATTAAACGGTATTAACCGGGACCAACGGCTTAACGTGCCTTCCGAAGCACGGAAAAAGCGCCGAATAAACGTACATATGAAATTCGAAAACCGAACACATTGGTACGTGGTGGGATTCGAACCACGACCTCCCGCTCAGGAGGCAGCGGCCCTATCCACTACACCATCGGGCTCTATATTATCGTTATACATATGTAGACTTATAGTGCTTAAATGAAGGCTGAAATGATGATGACGAATCTGGAATGTGCTCTATTATGTGCCCAGTTTTATATTATTGTATTATAACTATTTAAAAATAGTTATTAATGTTTTATTTAACTGCCTCCGTGGTCTAGTGGCTAGAGCCATGGACTCCCGATCCGGAGGTCCTGGGTTCGATTCCCAGGGGGAAAACACAAAGTTGATATTTGAGAATTTATCACTTTGTGAATTTTTGCCCAGTTTGGTTAGGATATTGCAGGCTGAATCACCTGATTGTCCGAAAAGAAAAAGATTTCGTGCTTCGGAGGGCACGTTAAGCCGGCGGTCCCGGTCGCTGTCTTTGATAGTGGTCGTTACTCAAACCATGTCAGAGGCCTGATAGTTGTGCTACTAGGCGGTTTAAAAACTCTGACACCAGGGTTCATCGGGTCCATAGACTCGATACCCACTCGACAGAAGAAGATTTTACATATTTTATTTTCTATTTGTTCTCCTTAGTTAATTTTGATATATTCAACACACACACTAACATTATTACAGCGATTTTTGTAACACATATAATCACGTCTTGAGACACGCCTGTTAAACGCCTTTACCCCATTAGGGATTACATTACAATAACTTCGAAAAAAAACCATTTTAGCCTCTAATATTATTACATAACAAAAATAACGAAAAAATTCAAACTATAGATAGCTATAAAAAAAATTGTTTATACACGTAAAACTTTCTTTGAGATCTATAACTTAAAACTAACAAATTCAAAGTCAAGATAAAATAAAATAAATTTTAAGTTTACAAGTGCTTAGCTCTTGAGCTTAGCTTGTTTGTATCGGAACGGACACTTCGCATCTGATGAGTCGAAATTAAGTCTTTTAAAATGTGTAGTCTAAGATAATAGTGGAGTTAAATCGATTATATTTAACATACTATTTTATTAATTAAATTAAATTGACTAATTTAGGCCACAAATTTTACAAATTTCATGTTTATATTTTTATTATTTTTGTTTGTTCAATTTAATTACATAATTGAGTGTAAACTCAAATATGTATAGCAAATTGTTCAATAAATATATTTTTTCAAATCATATTCCAAATTTAGCAAATTTATTGCCGAATTTGATAAATTTGCATCTGATCATTCTTAACTGAAATTTGTCAAATTTTACAATAAATTAAATATGTAAAAACGAATAGACTTATCAAATTCGAAACACAACTATTTTATCCCTTCTAATACTAGACATCATCTATGGTCAAATATAAATCTGTTATATCAAGGCTGTATTTAGCAAATTTTTTACTCTTGTTTATCAAATTTGACATATCAAACACAAAACTGTCACATTTCCTAATTTATGTTGCAAATTTCACAAATTCGTTTCATAAATTAGTCAATTTTCATTTACATTTATTTATTAGTTCAAAACACAGCTATTTCATCCCTTCCAACACTACACAAACTATCATCTATGGTCAAATACATATTGAACGAGAAGAACATAGCTATAGCGGACATGAAATGTCAAATACAAATCTGTTAGCAAATTTTTGTATTTTGTATATCAAATTTGACATATCAAACACTATTAGTGTCAAATTTCCTAATTTATGTTGCAAATTTCTTTCATTAATTGAGTCCATTTTAACTATCTTTTCTTAATTCAAAACACAGCTATTTCATCCCTTCTAACACTATATATATATATATATATATAGATATCGTCTATGGTCAAATACATATTGAACGAGAAGAACATAGCTATAGCGGACATGAAGTGCCAAATAAAAATCTGTTAGCAAATTTTTGTCTTTTGTATATCAAATTTGACATATCAAACACTAAAAGTGTCAAATTTCCTAATTTATGTTGCAAATTTCTTTCATTAATTGAGTCCATTTTAACTATCTTTTCTTAATTCAAAACACAGCTATTTCATCCCTTCTAACACTAGATAGATATATATATATATATATCGTCTATGGTCAAATACATATTGAACGAGAAGAACATAGCTATAGCGGACATGAAGTGCCTAATAAAAATCTGTTAGCAAATTTTTGTCTTTTGTATATCAAATTTGACGTAGCAAACACTAAAAGTGTCAAATTTCCTAATTTATGCAGCAAATTTTCTCAAATTTCTTTCATAAATCAAGTCCAGTTTTAGTTATATTTTTTCTCAATTCAAAACACAGATATTTCATCCCTTCTAACACTAGATAGACTATCGTCTATGGTCAAATACATATTGAACGAGAAAAACATGGCTATAGCGGACATAAAGTGCCAAATGTCGTGTGAGTCGTATAACTGTAGCAGAGAGCATTGGCGGTTGCTTTGTCGCGATTCTGCTGGGCTTAGCTGAAAATAATACAAATAATTTATTGATCGAAATAAACTTAGGCCTATTACAAATTTCCATTGGAAATATAAATAATTATTGTTTTTTTCAAACTTCCATGCTGGCCTGGAAGCGAAAGAAAAACATAGAATGTGCCAGCTGCATTTCCTCCCGGGCATGCTGTAGAAACCAGCTAAGGGATCCGAGGGTTTCAGTGTATTGTAATTTAGGCGATGGGCTGACAACCTGTCACTACAGCAATATACCTACAAATATATCTTAAATACCCTCAATACTTTGTCAGACGTGGCGGAATGACCTTTGTTTAGGTCGTTTAGGGATAAAGGCGTGACTATATGTATGTATTGTTTTTTTTTTTGTTAAATTGACGCAATGAAAGTGGTCATTCAGGGAACAGACTTAATGAATGTGAACGTACAGGGAAATGAACTTAATCAAAGTGGTCTTAATCAAAAAACAGGTTTGATGTAAGTGGACTTTCATGGAAATGGACTTAATGAACGTCGACATTCAGGGAAATTGACTTAATGAAAGTGGGCATTCAGGTTAATTGAAGTTTAGGAAAGTGGACGCTCGAGGCATATTAACTATTGTACACACATAAAAACACGCCTTTATCGCTAATGGGGAAGGCAGAGCGTAAACGAAGAAACAAAGGTCGTTCCGCGACGCCTGGCAAAGATTTGAGGGTTGTTTAAGATAGACTTGTAGGTATATTGCTGTAGTGACAGATTGTCAGCCCATCGCCTAAATTGCAATATACAGAAACCCTCGAATCCCTTAGCTGGTTTCTACAGCATGCCCGGGAGGAAATGCAGCTGGTAAAAGCTTTTCTATCGCTCCCAGGGCAAGAATGGAAGGATTCGTTTCGTTAACGCAACGTTAAAAAACGGAGTATAACTTACCGCCCAGTTGGTGCTCTGGTCCAAATAGAAATAGCTTGAGCTGAACCATACGGAGTAAGTCAGCGCTATGAACACCCAACTGCAAATACAAACGTTTACATTACATTTTATTACATACATACATAAAATAACGCCTTTATCCCTTAGCGTCAAACGCCTCGTAAAAGGCGCTTTCGCCACGTCTGACAAAAGTTGAGGGCAATTTTAGATTGTAATGTGTATTGCTATAGTGACAGGTTGTCAGCCCATCGCCTAAATTACAATACACTGTAACCCTCGAGTCCCTTTTGCTGAATTTTACAGCATGCCCGGGAGGAAGGGCAGCTGGAACATTCTATGTTTTTCTATCTCTTCCAGTCCAGCATGGAAGATTACATTACATTATATTAAGAATGAGAATAACTTTATTTTCCTCAACAAACAGCATATACAACAAATTAAGTTGGTACATATAACCTTTGTGGACAAAAAATGCGTTTGGAGAGGCTGGCACCTAAACTAGGGAAACCCTGTATATGTACCTCCACCTAGGTATAGGAAAAAAAAGTAATAGTATAAATTACTTAACAGGTAATTACCAAGGTTTAAATAACTTAGTGGGTAGTAACATGCAGAAAAAAATAATTTATCAATTCAATTTATTAAAATAGTAGGTAATTTATTAAAATAGTAGGTAATTTATCAAAATAGTAGGTAATTTATTAAAATAGTAGGTAATTTATTAAAATAGTAGGTAATTTATTAAAATAGTAGGTAATTTATTAAAATAGTAGGTAATTTATTAAAATAGTAGGTAATTTATTAAAATAGTAGGTAATTTATTAAAATAGTAGGTAATTTATTAAAATAGTAGGTTTCGAGGAGCCCGCTGGTGTAGTGGATAGGGCCTCTGCCTCCTGAGCGGGAGGTCGTGGTTCGAATCCCACCACGTACCAATTTATCTTTCGGTTTTAGAATTTCATATGTACGTTTATTCGGCGCTTTTTCCGTGCTTCGGAAGGCACGTTAAGCCGTTGGTCCCGGTTAATATCGTTTAACACCATAGATATTAGTCGTTAAGCCATGTCAGAAGCCAGTGCTAAGCATTCTAATCTAGGATTGGGTCTGGTTTCCCTTCTGGGTTGCGGAGGTCAAATGGCTCTGTATAAAGACCCTAGTTCAATTCCCCAGATTAGGTAGCCAACTCCGTGAGATACGGGATAATAACAAGTGAGATGATGAATTTTAAGGGCTTGTATAAACCATTAAACTGAACAACATTTTCTGTAAAATATAGGTTGAAAACCAAAAATAGGCGTTTCATACAAAATGCTTTAAAACATACATACATACATATAATCACACCTTCATAATGGGGTAGGCAGAGCGTAAACGAGCTAAACAAAGGTAGTTTCGCCACGTCTGACAAAGTTTTGAGGGTTACTTAAGATAGATTTGTAGGTATATTGCTGTAGTGACAGGTTGTCACCCTATCGCCTAAATTGCAATATACTGAAACCCTCGGATCCCTTAGCTGGTTTCTACAGCATGCCCGGGAGGAAATGCAGCTGGCTCATACTATGTTTTTCTCCCGCTCCCAGTCCAGCATGGAAGAAATGTTTACATTTAGAATTAATTCTAAATTAGTGTATAATATCGAGTGTGTGGCTAATAATAATATTGATTGAGTAGCTAATATTGTGACGAATAATAATTGAGTAACTAATATCATAATAATAATTGAGTAGCTAATATTGATTGTTTGGCTAATAATAATTGAGTGGCTATTATTGATTCTGTGGCTAATAATAATTGAGTGGCTAATATTTATTCTGTGGCTAATAATAATTGAGTGGCTAATATTGATTCTGTGGCTAATAATAATTGAGTGGCTAATATTGATTGTGTGGCTAATAATAATTGAGTCGCTAATATTGATTCTGTGGCTAATAATAATTGAGTGACTAATATTGATTGTGTGGCTAATAATAATTGAGTGGCTAATATTGATTCTGTGGCTAATAATAATTGAGTGGCTAATATTGATTCTGTGGCTAATAATAATTGAGTAGCTAATATTGATTGTGTGGCTTATAATAATTGAGTGGTTAATATTGATTGTGTGGCTAATAATAATTGAGTGGCTAATATTGATTCTGTGGCTAATAATAATTGAGTGGCTAATATTGATTCTGTGGCTAATAATAATTGAGTGGCTAATATTGATTGTGTGGCTAATAATAATTGAATGGCTAATATTGATTCTGTGGCTAATAAAAATTGAGTGGCTAATATTGATTCTGTGGCTAATAATAATTGAGTGGCTAATATTGATTCTGTGGCTAATAATAATTGAGTGGCTAATATTGATTGTGTGGCTAATAATAATTGAGTGGCTTATATTGATTGTGTGGCTAATAATAATTGAGTGGCTAATATTGATTGTGTGGCTAATAATAATTGAGTGGCTAATATTGATTGTGTGGCTAATAATAATTGAGTGGCTAATATTGATTGTGTGGCAAATAATAATTGAGTGGCTATTATTGATTGTGTGGCTAATAATAATTGAGTGGCTATTATTGATTGAGTCGTTAATAATAATTGAGTGACTAATATTGATTGTTTGTTCGGCTAATAATAATTTTAGCTAAAATTGTTTGAGTGGCTGATATTAATTGATAGGGTAATATTGATAATGTGGCTACTAATAATAATAATAATTAAGTGGCTAATATTGTTCATGTGGCTAAAAATAATTAAGAAGCATAAATTGTTTGTGTGGCTAATAATCATAATTAGGTTGCTAAAATTAATTGTGTGGCTAATATTAAACATACCTGTACCAGGCGATGGTTTCCCGATGCAATAGCTTCATCACGATGTAGAATAACGTGTACAGGAACAGATTGCTCATCAACACTAGGAGTAGGTGGGACGCGAAGTCGCGGCTGTGTTGGGACACGCTGTAAGAAAAAAAAAGTTCTTTATTGCTCTATTTATTCAATTTTACACAGATGAGGTCCTCCCAGTAAGCAATTACAGAATGCTTGAGTTGGGAGTGCCTCACAAATTCCCAGGGCTTTTAATCTTAATAAATTGAGACATGCCAACAACTTACTCTAAGAAATCTAACAATTATTACAAGTAATCATTTTGTAAAGTAAAATTATAAATTATAAAAGAGAAATACAAAATTATCTTGTGAATCAGTTCGTTATATTTCCTATATTTATTAGATCTTTAGTAGTTAAGACCAATTGGCTTAGTGATGATGGATGGGAAAAGGGTAGCTACCCACGTGGTCGGGTGTTGTGACCACGTGATCAGGGGACCGAGGTAAAACCGGACCAGTTTGGAACTTGTACGAGTATATATCTGCAGATCGCTGAGAAAACTTCGATACCGCGTTTCAGAAATTGTGTTTCTTGATGTGGCGCCATCTGTCGGCTACAGGTCTTTGACAAACGCAATATATTATGATTCATAAAATATTTATAAATTAAAGTCATACATACATATAATCACGCCGTCATCCTTAATGGGGTAGGCAGAGCGTAAACGACGTAACAAATTTATATATGTATATATAATTATATTTATTTAAGATATATTTGTATGTATATTGCTGTAGTGACAGGTTGTCAGCCCATCGCCTAACTTTCAATATATTGAAACCCTCGGATCCCTTAGCTGGTTTTAACAGCATGCCCGGGAGGATATGCAGCTGTCCCATTCTATGATTTTCTCTCGCTCCCAGTCCAGCAAGGTAGTAAATTAAAGTCTTTGTTTTTCAAAATATTCTTGTTCTTATAATTTTATTCATTTAGAACACAAACAGTCTTTCAAGTGGCGATACTAGCTAAGTGGCTAAAAACGCAATGAATCGAAAAACCAGTCCAACAGAATCAAGTTATAGTAATTAACCTTATAAAGTGGAGATTCGTAGTTCTTTGTAACAGGAAGAAAAATTGCCGTTGGTAGCGGTTTATCGCAATTTTCCACCTGTTACATACATACATATAATCACGCCTTTATCCCTAATGGGGTAGGCAGAGCGTAAACGACCCAAACAAAGGTCGTTCCGCTACGTCTGACAAGGTTCGAGGGTTATTCAAGATGGATTTGTACGTATATTGCTGTAGTGACAGGTTGTCAGCCCATCGCCTAAATTGCAATACACTGAATCCCTCGGATCCCTTAGGTGGTTTTTACAGCATGCCCGGGAGGAAATGCAGCTGGCACATTCTATGTTTTTCTCTCGCTCCCAGGCCAGCATGGAAGAACCTGTTACAGCTAAATAAATAAAAAAATATAGTTCAAAATTATCATCATTACATATGTTTTTACTGATGGGAAGCCATTTAGGCTCTATCTACTTTAAACCCTGTTAAAGGTGGTAAAAAGGATTTGTTTTTATAGTATGCGGTCATTGAGGATCGTAATATATTATGAAAATATATAAGATCGATATTAAAGGATAAAGAATGCAAATAGTTACGTTAATGTCAAAGCTTCCATGCTGGCCTGGGAGCGAAAGAAAAACGTAAAATGTGCTAACTGCATTTCCTCCCGGGCATGCTGTACAAACTTGGACGAAACAACCTCTGGAAGTGCAATTATGACATTTTACTCCTTACCCCTCTAGACCGATAGTGTGAAATTTGGACACAGTAAACAAACTACCAACGTCAGTGTGACTTCAAATTTCGAGGAGGAAAAATACCTTTGAAAATGGTGAAATATGCTGTTTTGTTTAGCAAAACTTATAGTAATCGAATCAGCAATATTTTTTTTCATATGCAATTGTATTTTAGATCAATATTTCTTGTTATTTTCTTCTAAAATGAATAAAATGCGCGGTGACAGGAGTGAATAATACGACCCAATAAAACATCCAGGGTTCTGAATGCATGTAAACCAGTATGTTGTCATTCTCTAATGAGTCGGATTATAATTGTATTTTTTCCATTCGTTCATTCATTTTTGTTAATCTAGAGACGTGACACAATCGATGAACGATATCGATAGGAATTATTTACTGTATCGTCGCCGGCATGTCGTAGGTCTAAGAAAAACATAAACATTTGAACGGACAACGCTAATATTTTGTGATCTGTTGACTGGTATAAGCTTCATCTGTGGTTGCGTGACTTTTTATTTTCATTTACAACTAATTATGCCTACTTCTTAGTACGCGTGGTAGTCATCAACAATGTTGGTTATGCTGTTCTTTGTTTAAAAAGCTCCTGCCTCTGTGGTCTAGCAGTCTGAGCCATGGGCTCTCGACCCAGAGGTCCCGGGTTTGATTTCCGGCGGGGGACAATGACTTTGCATTGTTGTTAGTTTGGTTATGATATTGCATTGCTGATCACCTGATTGTCCGAAAAGTAAGATGATCCATGCTGTCGGATGGGCATGTAGATAGTTGGTCCTGTGCCTGATTTATCTCTGGTCGTGTCAGGCAATCTGTCCCATCAGAATAAGAGATTGAAGGAACAGAGAGTGCACCTGTGTGTAGTGCAAACACTTAGGCACTAAAAAACGGATCCTGTGCAGTTGGCCGATCCCTGGGAGATTGGCCGCCATCACCAAAAATCGGTGGGAGAACTAATTATTATAGTATGTAAATGAATAGGTACATTTTTTAAATCGAAGCCACGTAGCTTAATAGATATGTGTATTTAGTTCCAAGTCAAAACCCAAAATACAATTTATTCATTTCCCCAAGTCGTAACTTAAGCTACGAAATCTATGTTTGAGTCTACAAAATATTTAGATGAAAAAAAAAGATGCATCAAAATCGGTTGAAATACAACCAAAATTCAATTAACTGCCAACCCCCTAAATAAGGCAGTATGATATATGTATCCTTTGTTGAGTCAAATGACACTTAGTTGAATAAAAATACTCCCATCGAAATCGATTCAGTAGTTTTGGCGTCATGTTGATACAGACAGATAGACAGATAAATATTTAAAATTTATTATATAGGCGTTGGTGGTATCGCTATAATGCCTATTGCAATAATGTTTCCATGAAAATATTCAAAGTACAGACAAGACCCCTCTAGAGATTTCTTAGTGTATAATAATGGTATAAATTCAATGAATAGTGATCGATTTGAAAATTTTACTTTACTTTTATTTCAAAAATAATTTAATAAAAACACGTGTTCATATTTCTATGATTCAGGAAACATCATTCACTCAACATTCATTCTTTATCGATTATCGACTAGGGTACAACACTATCTATGACACGATCAAAAAAGACATACAACCCGAATATTTAAAAAGTGTCAAAAATAAACAAATATGTTAGGAAGCGCGTAGTTTTTAAATCTGTTCGGGTATTATCTGTCATACCTCCCTCCCCCCTAGTTTTGGTTGAACGAGTTCTCATACATTTTTGTTTGGTGACGCGTCCAGAGGATTATTCGTCCAAGTGTAAAAACCAGCTAAGGGAGCCGAGAGTTTCAGTATGTTGTAATTTAGACGATGGGCTGACAACCTGTCACTACAGCAACATACCTACAAATCTATCTTAAATAACCCTCAAAACTTTGTCAGACGTGGCGGATCGACCTTTGTTTAGGTTGTTTACGCTCTGCCTACAATGGGGTAGCCATTAGAGATAAAGACGTGATTGTATATATATATATACTTTATTGCATAAACACAAAATAAATGTAATTTACAAATATAGTGTGCAAGGGCGAACTTATCTCTATGAAGAGATCTCTTCCAGCCAACCCAATGGTAGTAAGAGAAAGTAAATAATTTTGAGGGGACACGAAAATGCAACATTAACAGAGACTAGTAAAACCAAAAAAATTAAAATACTAACATACCTAAACATAGAATAAATACCTACCGTATATTACTATCTTAAATAAACATACATATATACTAAACAATATATTGATACATACATATACGAATAAACTACTACATAAATACATACATCAAAATTGTTCAGATAAGAAGTGCTCTTTTCTTGTATGTATGTATGTAATGCCAAAGTACAATGAGCGAAGCGAGCGCGGCATTTCACTCACCCATAAGCAGCGATAGCCCAGTTGGATAAATTAGCGATGAGCAACATCACGCATCGCCCGCAGTGTGTGGGCGTTATAGCCGCGAGGGGTCGTCGGATCAGTTCCCGGGCCGCTCGGTACACCACGCCACCGTCTGTAAAAAAAACATTTAATACATACAAACATATAATCACGCCTTTATCCCTAATGGGGTAGGCAGAACGTAAACAACCTAAACAAAGGTCGTTCCGTCACGTCTGACAAAGTTATGACAAAGTAAAGAAATAATTGACGTTAATATTGAAAAACAGAACTGGAAGAAATTGAAGTTTATTTGAAGTTCCTTTGGTTGTAGGAAAGATATTGAGACACGTGTTTTTTATATGATAACATTTTTATTGACATGGGTTCCCATAAGGGAGGAGGTAGATGAAAATAAATATGAAAAAATGTTTATTTTCCACTAGGAATAGTTAAATCACAGAAAAAAATATAAAACATCATTTGAAAAACAGAGTAATCCCAAACTAGGAATATATGTATGTATCATTCCACATCTTAGCTGCTGCAAACTTAAAACTTCCTGTAATATAAAAAGTGTGGAAGGAAGGGCAACAGACCTTTGCTCTGCAGTGGGACACCATAAATAAATTAATATAAAAGAAAATAAAACTGAGTGCAAAAATCCCTAAAGCTTCCTGTTTTATGCCTAGGTAAACCCGATGGTGTACTGGATAGGGCCGCTGCCTCCTGAGCGGGAGGTCGTGGTTCGAATCCCACCACGTACCAATGTGATTTTCGGTTTTCGAATTTCATATGTACGTTTATTCGGCGCTTTTTCCGTGCTCCGGAAGGCACGTTAAGCCGTTGGTCCCGGTTAATATCGTTGAATACCGTAGATATTAGTCGTTAAGCCATATCAGAGGCCAGTGCTAAGCAATGGCGGCTTGAAAACTCTGACCTAATCCAGGATTGGGTCTGGTTTCCCTTCTGGGTTGCGGAGGTCAGATGGCAGTCGCTCCGTGTAAAAACCAGTACCCTCGTTCAATCACCTAGATTAGGTAGCCGAGATGATGATGATGATGAAACGGGTTGTTTTACTCACCGAGTCTAAACCTGCCTAAGTAGTAGATCTGGAAGGTCATAACCAGGCAGGTGAGGAGATGGAGCACCGTGAACATTATCCAGAAATAGAAGTTGGCATTCAACACTCCCACCAGACCTGGGAACAACAAAATAATTCAATTTCGTGCGTGCTGAAGTGTTTAAATGATACATACATATAAACACGCTTTTATCCCCATTTGGGTACGCAGAGTGTTAACGACCTAAATAATGGTCGTTCCGCCACGTCTGACAAAGAATAATACATACATACATATAATCACGCTTTTATCCCTAAATAGGGTAGGCAGAGCGTAAACCACCTCAACAATGGTTTTTCCGAAACGTCTGTCAAAGTTTTAAGGGTTATTCAAAATAGATTTGTAGGTCACATATAAGGCAATGCATCACTTGCTTTTAGCCTACCTAATTTAGCCGCTACTTTACCTTATTTAGCCGCTATTTTTAAAACTGGAACCTAGCTTATTTAGCCGCTATTTTAGGTTTAGAATCAAGCTTATATAGCCATGTCGCTAATTTTGAACCGAGACCTAGCTTATTTCGCCACTATTTAGAAATGGAACCTAGCTTATTTAGCCGCTAATTGAGGAATAGCACCTAGTTTATTTAGCCGCTATTTTAAGAATGTAACCTAGCTTATTTAGTCGCTTGTTTAAGAATGAAACCTAGTTTTTTTAGCCATGCTTTTTAAAGAATGGAATCTGGCTTAGTAAGCCACAAATTTAGTGTTGGAACCTAGCTTATTTTAGAAATAGAACCTAGCTTATTTAGCCTTTATTTCTTGACTGGAACCTAGCTTATAATGATGACATATCTCACCAATAAATATGTTGAGCGCGAGCACTCCGAAGGTGGCGTGTGCTCTCGCGTTGATGTCCGGATGTCGCGATTGGTAGATCTTCACCATACATAGTACTGACGCACACGGCGGAGCGTGCTTCGGAGGGCACGTTAACGCGTCTGTGATAGCGGTCGATTCAGAAACCATGTCAGGGGCCTTTTAGCTTATTTAGTCGCTATTTTAATAATGGAACCTAGCTTATTTAGGCATGACACTAATTTAGGACTGGAACCTAGCTTATTTAGCCATGTCGAAAATTTTGAACTGAAACCTAGCTTATTTAGCCGCTATTTCAAGAATGGAACCTAGCTAATTTAGCCGTTATTTTAAGACTGAAACCTAGCTACTACTACTTTAAGAATGCAAGCTAGATTAATAATCCTCTATTTTAGAAGTGGAATCTAGCTTATTTAGCCACTATTTTAAGAATGGAACCTAGCTTATTTTGCCGCTATTTGAGGTTTGGAATCTAGCTTATTTAGCTATGTCGCTAATTTTGAACCGAGACCTAGCTTATTTCGCTGCTATTTAGAAATGGAACCTAGCTCATTAAGCCGCCATTTTAGGACTGGAATATAGCTTATAATGATGACATATCTCACCAATAAATATGATGAGCGCGAGCACTCCGAAGGTGGCGTGTGCTCTCGCGTTGATGTCCGGATGTCGCGATTGGTAGATCTTCACCATACATAGTACTGAAGTCACGTACATAAACGATGTGTCTGAAAAGATAGGAAGTATATAAGTCTTTTTATGTATTTTTACACATACAATCACGCCTGTATCCCTAATGGATTCATTAGCATCATTATTGGCCTTGTACGTCATCGTTTGACGATTTAATTTCTTAAATAGATACATATACACAACTAATAACTACCTACTTTAATTTTTTAATAATTTTGCTCAGTTATTCTAAGAATGTTGTGTTTATCTATAACTGTTTAGTATATAAGAACTAACTATTATTGTTAAAACGCCATCAATGCTTGTATTTACTAAAAGTTGATGAACCAATAAATAAATAAATGATTTAATCAGTGTTTGAGACGACCTAAACAAAGGTCGTTCCGCCACGTCTGACAAAGTTTTGAGGGTTATTTAAGATAGATTTGTAGGTATATTGCTGTAGTGACAGGTCGTCAGCCCATTGCCTAAATTACAATATACTGAAACCCTCGGATCCCTTAGCTGGTTTCTACAGCATGCCTGGGAGGAGATGCAGCTGGCACATTCTGTTTTTCTCTCGCTCCCAGGTTAGCATGAAAGGAAAATTATATATATTTATATATAGGTATTTACTTATTGTCCTGTGCAAGTTTATGTAAGAACTAGTTTTCTGTCAACGGTGTCACCCGCTGCTAAATAAGTTTTCTCGTAGGAATGTTGCACTTTCCCGCGGTAAAAAATTGCCTATGTTACTCGGGGTGAACGTAGCTTTCCAGAGGTGAAAGAACTTTTTAAATCGGTCAATTAGTTTTTCAGTTTATTCGTTACAAACATACATACAATATACTAAAACTCTCGGATCCCTTAGCTGGTTTTTACAGCATGTCCGGGAGGAGATTTTCTCTCGCTCCCAGTCCAGCATGGGAGACAACCAAATTAACAAACAGGTCTTCAGGGATTTCGTTTTACACTATTACGTGTTCATAAAGTATTTTTTAACTTACCAAACTGGAATTTCATGCTGTTAGGACAGACGTGGTAGGCGGCGGAGAGTAGTATCGCTAACAGCAGAAGCTGGGACATTCTATGTTTCTCTATCGCTCCCAGTCCAGCATGGAATGTTGATATTATTACTTACCGAACTGGAAATTCATGCTGTTAGGACAGACGTGGCAGGCAGCGGAAAGCAGTATCGCTAACAGCAGAAGCTGGGACATTCTATGTTTCTCTATCGCTCCCAGTCCAGCATGGAATGTTGATATTATTACTTACCGAACTGGAAATTCATGCTGTTAGGACAGACGTGGCAGGCAGCGGAAAGCAGTATCGCTAACAGCAGAAGCTGGGACATTCTATGTTTTTCTATCGATCCCAGTCCAGCATGGAATGTTGATATTATTACTTACCAAACTGGAAATTCATGCTATTAGGACAGACGTGGCAGGCAGCGGAAAGCAGTATCGCTAACAGCAGAAGCTGGGACATTCTATGTTTCTCTATCGCTCCCAGTCCAGCATGGAATGTTGATATTATTACGCGAATGGATTCTCAAATCGAACGACCCGTTGAACCCTGGTGTCAGTCTTCAAACCGCCTAGTAGCACAGCTAATAGGCCTATGACATGGTTTGAGTAACGACTACTATCAAAGACCGACGGCGTAACGTGCCCTCCGAAGCACGAAATCTTTTTTTTTTGGACAATCAGGTGATTCACCCTGCAATGTCCTACCCAAACTGGGAAAAACCTCACAAAGTGATAAATTGACAGATATCAAATTTGTGTTTCCCACAGGACCTCCGGATCGTAAGCCCATGGGTCTAACCACTAGACCACGGAGGCATTACTTACCAAACTGAAAGTTCATGCTGTTAGGACAGACGTGGTAGGCGGCGGAAAGCAGTCCCTCGCTTACTAAAGCGATTCCCATCGCGTATAAAAGGCCGAAATGTTGCGGAATTCCGAGCTCTTTCTGTGAACAATTGATTATATTTATAAGGATTTTTTTACCCGACTACGGCAAAGCAATAAGGAGGGTTATTATGAGAATATTATTCAATCACAAGTGCTGTTTTGTTTTCTAAAAAAATGGAAAAGAAAAACGTAGACAGAACTTCCTGTACCGTCTTATAATACGATCTTATTTCACAACAGTAAAACAAGGTTAGAGCATACCTTGGACGATTAAGAAAAAGATAATGACCCATAATATGATCCAATTACATATCTATGACCCAATGACCCATTTATGACCCAGTGACCCATTTAACACAGTTTTTTAATTACTTACCCTGTGAGCTGGCATGATCCAATGACCCATAATATGATCCAATTACATATCTATGACCCAATGAGCCATTTATGACCCAGTGACCCATTTAACACAGTTTTTTAATTACTTACCCTGTGAGCTGGTATGATCCAATGACCCATAATATGATCCAATTACATATCTGTGACCCAATGACCCATTTATGACCCAGTGACCCATTTAACACAGTTTTTTAATAACTTACCCAGTGAGCTGGTATGATCCAATGACCCATAATATGATCCAATTACATATCTATGACCCAATGACCCATTTATGACCCAGTGACCCATTTAACACAGTTTTTTAATTACTTACCCAGTGAGCTGGTATGATCCAATGACCCATAATATGATCCAATTACATATCGATATTATGGGTACTGGTCGATACTGGATTGGCTCAAATTGTATATGCTTGCGTATATCGATCACATAGTGGAGATTCGGAGACGACCAAGTTATTTAACCTTCTTAGTGAGGCTGCTGATGAAGCTCTGCAGAGATACCCGTCGGCACAGCTAGTCATTCTGGGGGATTTTAATGCCCACCATAAAGATTGGTTATTCCCATACCAGAAGACCGATCATGCTGGGCAAGAGGCGCGAAAATTTGCGTTATCGCTGAATCTCTCCCAGCTTGTAAGCTGTGCAACTAGAGTTCCTGATATAGAGTCTCATACAGCGAACTGCTTAGACCTTCTGCTGACTACTGATCCGGACCGTTGCTCAGTGTCAGTCGTGGCTCCCTTGGGCTCTTCTGACCACTGTCTGGTAAAATCTGTATCTGTATACTCACCACCTAATCAGGGCCCTTGTGGTATGAGACGGGTGTGGCGATACAAGTCAGCAGATTGGGATGAAATGCGACACTTTTTTGCATCGTACCCTTGGAAAGTCTGTTTTTCTTCAGGAGAATCGTCGAGCTCCGCAGATGCTATTACTGAAGTTTTGCGTCAGGGTATGGAGTATTTCATACCGTACTCGGACGTTCCCACGGGTAGTAAAGCTCGCCCCTGGTATAATGCCGACTGCCGCCGTGCAGAAGCGCTAAAGCAGACGGCTTATCAAGCTTGGGCTGATGCTCGACTGCGCAAAGCTTCGAATACTCGGGATCTGAAGGAAAGCTACAATAGGTCCTCCAAGTTTTGCAAAAGGGAATTACGTAGGGCACATTTTCACCACATCGGCAGAGTAGGCGCCAAACTTGCATCCTATCCATCTGGTAGTAAGGCATTTTGGTCCCTTGCCAAGGCAGTTGAAACAAATTTTTGTCAACCCACTTTACCGCCTTTGCAGAAAACTGACGGCTCACCTGCTCACACTGCAGAAGAAAAAGCAAACCTCTTTGCTTCCCTTTTTGCTGAAAATTCACGACTTGACACTGCAGCTAGAGTTCCACCCAGCTTACCTCATGTTGGTTGTACTATGCCAGCCATTCGCATTTACCAAAAAGAGGTACTAAAAACCCTGCGAAACCTTGACGTGAATAAAGCAAGTGGACCAGATGGAATCCCTGCAATAGTCCTACGTAACTGTGCGCCAGAGTTGTCTCCGATATTGACGCGTCTGTTCCGACTCTCACTGGAGACTGGTGTAGTCCCCCAGTCGTGGAAGCTTGCAAACGAGCAACCTGTGCCCAAAAAGGGCAGCCGTTCGGACCCTGCCAATTATAGACCTATATCGGTAACCTCTATACTCTGTAAGAGTATGGAGCGTGTGCTCAATAATCGGCTCCTGGCTTACCTGGAGGATAATGATCTCCTCAGCGACCAACAGTATGGCTTCCGCCGTGGGCGGTCGACGGGTGACCTCCTGGTGCATGCCACCCACTTGTGGAGCGAGGCTATCGAGAGACACGGTGAAGCTCTCGCTGTGTCTCTGGATATCTCTAAGGCATTTGACAGGGTCTGGCATGGCAGCCTTATTAACAAGCTTCCCGCTTATGGGCTCCCTGATGGACTTTGCAACTGGATCACAGATTTCTTGAGAGGACGATCGATACGGGTGGTCTTAGAAGGCCGCTCCTCTGTTCATCAGGCAATTGATGCCGGGGTCCCTCAAGGATCGGTACTTTCCGCAACTCTATTTCTGCTGCATATCAACGATATGCTGACACCCGACACCTTTGGGTATGCAGACGACAGTACGGTTGTCGGTAGATATTTGTCCCGTGCAAAGTCCAGCAAGGAAGCTATTCAGTCTTGTCGAGAGTCCGTAGTAGATCATTTAAATTTAACACTTAAGGCAATCTCCGAATGGGGTGATGCCAACCTGGTGAAGTTTAATGCATCTAAGACACAGGCCTGTCTATTCTTGACCAAATTGAGTCCCTTCAATATAGCTCCCACTTTCCGAAATGTATCCGTTCCGATTTCCGATCACCTCGAGCTTCTTGGTATGAGCCTTACGTCGGACCTGAACTTTGGACGATATATAGAATCCTTGGCTTCGACTGCAGCCAAAAAACTTGGTATTCTCTCAAAGGTTAGGCGATACTTCACACCGGGACAGCTACTACAGCTCTACCAAGCTCAAGTCCGATCGTGTATGGAGTATTGCTGCCACCTTTGGGACGGATCTGCCAAATACCAACTGGCAACCTTGGATTCTATTGAAAAACGCGCCAAGAAGCTCATCGCCGACCCGTCACTGGTAGAGGAAAAGCTGCAGAGCCTCGAACATCGTCGCAAAGTAGCTTGCTTGTCTGTGTTCTACAGGATACATTTCGGAGAATGTGCAGCATCGCTTCATGACCTGATACCCCCCTCCCCATTCCATCTCCGGGGTACGAGACGCCGGTTGGGATTCCACCCTTATGTTGTCGACATTCCAAGTTTTCGCACAAAGCGGTACGCTTCTACATTTTTAATGCGAACGGCCAAAGTGTGGAACTCCCTGCCTGCGGATCTATTTCCGGAACGTTATAACCTGGGCCTTTTCAAGGCGAGAGTGAACAGGCATTTTCTAGGCAATCATGTTCCATCATAGTCTACATCATCACTTACCATCACGTGAGATGGCGGACAAATGATTGCCTATCAAATATTAAAAAAAAAAAAAAATATCTATGACCCAATGACCCATTTATGACCCAGTGACCCATTTAACACAGTTTTTTAATTACTTACCCTGTGAGCTGGTATGATCCAATGACCCATAATATGACCCAATTACCTATCTATGACCCAATGACCCATTTATGATTCAATAACCCATTTAACACAGTTTTTTAATTACTTACCCTGTGAGCTGGTATAAGGACATAATAGCTATGTCTCCGCCACACTTGGAACAGGAAAAGCGACCCCAATATAATATATCCCAAGTTTGAGTACACGTGGTTGAAGTCTGATAGCACCATCAGCGGATGAGCGCAGAGGAAATTGAAGTAGCAGAGGTCTTGGTTGCCAGATTGGTTTAATAACTGGAATAAGAAAAATACATATAATCACGCCTTTCTTCCATGCTGGACTGGGAGAGATAGAAAAACATAGAATGTTCCAGCTGCCCTTCCTCCCGGGCATGCTGTAGAAGACAGCAAAAGGGACTCGAGGGTTATAGTGTATTGTAATTTAGGCGATGGGCTGACAACCTGTCACTACACATTAGCAATACACATTACAATCTAAACTTGCCCTCAATTTTTGTCAGACGTGGCGAAAGCGCCTTTTACGAGGCGTTTAACGCCCTGCCTACCCCGTAAGGGATAAAGGCGTGATTATATGTATGTATGTATTTTTATTCCTAATGGGGTATAAGCGTAAACGACATAAACAAAGGTCGTTCCGCCGCGTCTGACAAAGTTTTGAGGGTTGTTTAAGATACATTTGTAGGTATATTGCTAGTGATAGGTTGTCACCCCGTCGCCTAAATTACAATATATTGAAACCCGCGAATCTCTTAGCTGGAATTTACAGCATGCCCGGGAGGAAATGCAGCCGGCACATTCTATGTTTTCCTGCCACTCCCAGGCCAGCGTGGAAGATTTTAAGGTGACGATACTAAACATAATTCACTAAAAACGAGGTAAATCGAAAAACCGGCCTAACAGAATCAAGGTATAGTAATTCAGTTAATTAAAGCTCGTATTTATGAAGCGATCTCAAACTTGAGACCAATATTAAGTAAGGATTTAACAGGCCAGTTTGTACTGAAATGATATTTCTGATACGAACTCAAACTTGCTGTCACTCATGAGAGCTGATTATAAATCGGCCCCTAGAACCTTATAAATTAGCGATTCATAGCTCGTTGTAGTAACAGGGAGAAAAAATGCCGTTGGTGGCTGGTATTCGCAATTTTTCTCTTGTTACTACAACGAACTATGAATCGCTAGTTTTTAAGGTTCTAAATTATCTTAATTACTATACCTTCATTGCGTTGGACCGATTTTTAGATTCACTGCGTTTTTAGTGAACTATGTTTTTTAGATAGATAGATAAAACCTTTATTTCATTTCTAACACGACATACCATAACAAAAAAAAGGAAAATGTATACATTTAAATGACAAAAATAAAAATTAACATACGATAAATTTACAACAAACTATAGACTAGAGCTTAACTAATTATTAACTAATATTTATAAGTGTTTTATCCGTGGGTGTACGTGCGTGGGTGTATGTGTGTGGTTGTTGCGTTATGTCGTGTTAGTGAAAATGGCGCTGACTCAGCATGTGTCGCAGAAAAACCACGACGCTGTTATTCTGCCAGAACCATAGTGAGTGTTTGCGTACACTGCGCGCGCATGATCTATGAAATGTTTTTTTTTTCTAATGTGGGCGCCACTTGGCTAGTATCGTCACCTTATGGACATCCTGAATGATCATTAGAAAAACATCTTCTTAGCGAGTGAATATGCGAGTCGAACAACCCGATAAACCCTGGTGTCAGAGTTGTCAAACCGCCTAGTAGCACAGCTATTAGGCCTCTGACATGGTTTGAGTAACGACCACTATCAAAGACAGCGACCGGGACGGCTTAACGTGCCCTCCGAAGATAATCAGCTGAATCAGCCTACAATGTCCTAACCAAACTGGGGAAAACCTCACAAAATGATAAATTGACAAATATCAACTTTGTGACCCTGGGAATCGAACCCAGGACCTCCGGATCCTAAGCCCATGGCTCTGACAACTAGACCACGGAGGCAGTTAAACATAAGTTCAGATCAATCACTACATAGTATAAAACAAAGTCGCTTTCTCTGTCCCTATATCCCTATGTATGCTTAGATCTTTAAAACTACGCAACGGATTTTGATGCGGTTTCTTTTAATGAATAGAGTGATTCAAGAGGAAGGTTTATATGTATAATACATGCATAATATAGAAGAGAAATACTGATGATTTTCGTGCGAAGCCGGGGCGGGTCATACATACATACAATCACGCCTATATCCCTTACGGGGTAGGCAGAGCGTAAACACCTCGTAACAGGCGCTTTCGCCACGTCTGACAATAATTGAGGGCAAATTTTAGATTGTAATAATTTGTATTGCCATCGCCTAAATTACAATACACTGTAACCCTCGAATCCCTTTTGCTGACTTCTACAGCATGCCCGGGAGGAAGGGCAGCTGGAACATTCTATGTTGTTCTATCTCTCCTAGTCCGGCATGGAAGAAAAAGGGCGGGTCGCTAGTGATAAATAAAACCTAGACTTACCCGTTGGTAGGTGACAACAAGTTGTATAACCGGCAATGTATAAAACACAGCAACAGTCAAAATGTTCCATAAATACATTTTAGAGCGAGCTTGGAGCACGCGCGGACGACATCTGAAAGAGAAAAAACATTTAACATATACATACATACAATCACGCCTTTATCCCTAATGGGGTAGGCAGCGCGTAAA
Source organism: Scrobipalpa costella (assembly GCA_949820665.1). Classification (NCBI taxonomy): domain Eukaryota; kingdom Metazoa; phylum Arthropoda; class Insecta; order Lepidoptera; family Gelechiidae; genus Scrobipalpa; species Scrobipalpa costella. Next base: position 1,234,902 of record OX463323.1, on the reverse strand, counting down.
CGACCTAAACAAAGGTCGTTCCGCCACGTCTGACAAGTTTTGAGGGTTGTTTAAGATAGATTTGTAGGTATATTGCTGTAATGGCAGGTTGTCAGTCCATCGCCTAAATTACAATATACAGAAACCCTCGGATCCCTTAGCTGGTTTTTACACCACGCCCGGGAGGAAATGCAGCTGGCACATTCTATGTTTTTCTCTCGCTCCCAGTCCAGCATAGAAGTAAAAGTCACTCGTTAAAAACCCTTTACTGTTTTTTATAACATAACATAAAAATACTTTTGTGCACGTAATAATACAAAATACAACACAACAGATAACAAAAAACAAGTACAACATAGGCGGCCTTATTGCTACGGTAGCAATTTCTTCCAGTTTAAAATGTTTTACTTCCATGCTGGACTGGGAGCGAGAGAAAAACATAGAATGTGCCAGCTGCATTTCCTCCCGGGCATGCTGTAAAAACCAGCTAAGGGATCCGAGGGTTTCTGTATATTGTAATTTAGGCGATGGGCTGACAACCTGTCACTACAGCAATATACCTACAAATCTATCTTAAATAACCCTCAAAACTTTGTCAGACGTGGCGGACGACCTATGTTTAGGTTGTTTACGCTTTGCCTACCCCATTAGGGATAAAGGTGTGATTTTATGTGTGTATGACTTTTGACTCGATGAACCTTGGTCAGTTTATAAACAGCTTGTTAGATTTAGTAAAAGCTACAGAAAGAGTAACAAAAACTGTTCATACTACAAAACAGATGATTTAGGAGTTACTATAATATAATAGAGTTATAAAAATAAATAAAAATAGTTTATTTGAGAATCTTAGTTTCTTAGTTAACTGCCTCCTTGGTCTAGTGGCTAGTGCCATGGACTCCTGATCCGGAGGTTCTGGCTTCGATTCCCAGGGGGGAAACACAAAGTTGATATTTGAGAATTTATCACTTTGTGATTTTTTCCCCAGTTTGGTAGAACATTGCAGGCTGAATCACCTGATTGTCCGAAAAAGAAAAATATTTCGTACTTCGGAGGGTACGTTAAGCAGTCGGTCCCGGTCGCTGTATTTAATAGTGGTCGTTACTCAAACCATGTCAGAGGCCTGATAGTTGTGCTACTAGGCGGTTTAAAAACTCTGACACCAGGGTTCATCGGGTCGATAGACTCGATACCCTGTCGACAGAAGAAGAAGTTAATAATAACAAAAGTGATCGAGGAACTGCTTTTATTTTTTTTAAAACTTGTGTTATGAGGCCCCGCTCTTCCATAAGGATTTAACAAAACTAAGTAGTGTGGTTTAAAATGATACAATATAAGTTAAAGTTATAAAAATACAATTATCTAACTAACAATTTAAAATTATTGAAAACAAAATTTAAAAGGTGTGTGTGTGTACGTGTAATACCTAATAATACGAGTGTGCTGTGTGAACATATTTTTTGTGTTTTAATAACATAAAAATACTTTATTGCACGTAAGAATACAAATCATACAACACAACAGATAACAACAAAAAACAAGTACAACATAGGCGGCCTTATTGCTAAGGTAGCAATTTCTTCCAGGCAACCTTTGGATAAAAGAAAAATGCGTAGCGGTAAGCGGGATAGTGCAAACCTAGTAAATATATCCTAAATACATTACATATAATACATAAACTAGGTACAAGCTACTATATAGATATTGTAAAATAAACTAATACATAAACTAATGGAAGATAGGATAATGCAAACTACAATCAGAACTAGACGAAGGAAATGACAGCAACAGCACAGGATAAAACTGAAGTAAAACAAATGATAAGTAAAATTATTAATTATTTTATGTGATTATCTGTAAAATGGATTCAGTGCCTTCGTAAGATTTGTTTAGGAGATATTGTTTTATGTTCTTTTTTACTGGCATACAATATACATACATACATATAATCACGCATGTTGTGTTGTTATTCCTTGTGTATTGTCATTCTTATGTTACTTGTGTACAATAAACAGTAAATAAATGAATAAATTCAAAACGGTCAACAGATGTCGCTGTTAGTTTTTAAAACGCGGTATCGTTGTGTTTTTCTGGAAACTATAAGATGTTCCCTCATTTTCGGTTTTGATACTCGGCCAATCACCTTGCTACCTACGCTAAGCAAGGTGTTTGAGAAACTTCTTCTGCGTCACATGATCCCCCACATCATGCCACGCCAGGAGCAGTTCGGCTTCCGAGCCGAGCACTCCACAACCCTTCAACTGTCGAAAGTACTGCACGATATGACGGCGGCCCTCAACAAGAGGGAGACTACCGTAGCAGTATTCCTCGACATGGAGAAGGCGTTCGATCGCGTTTGGCACCCGGGCTTGATATACAAGCTGTCCACGTCTACGACTCCTCGCAGAGTCGTCAAGATTGTGGCCACCTTTTTAGAGAACAGGCGCTTCCAGGTGGCAGTGGAAGACGCCCTCTCTCAAGTCCGAAGGATCGCTGCTGGAGTTCCCCAGGGTAGCTGCCTTTCTCCGGTTTGCTACGCCAGGTACACCGACGACATTCCTGTCGAGGGGGGCACCAAGCTGGCCCTCTATGCCGATGATGCTGCATTTTTCAGCGTGTCCATGAACACGCGTCATGCCGCTCGAAAAATGCAGCTATCTCTTGATGCCCTCCCTGCCTGGCTGGCAAAGTGGAGATTGCGCGTAAACGTTGGGAAGACTCAGGCGATCATAGTGGGGCGTGGTCGGCTGGATCCTCCGAAATTGAAGCTTCATGGGGAGGAAATCGGGTGGCAACCTCAGGCTAAATACCTGGGGGTAACCATAGACCGAAGCCTGTCCATGAGTAAGCATGTGGCGAGCGTGATTGGGCAAACAAGGGCTGCCATTGCTTTGCTCCGTCCCGCTCTCTGCTCGAGGCTCCCGTTGCGCATGAAGATCGGCGTCTATAAGGCGTACGTGAGGACCCGTCTTACGTACGCCGCGCCTGCATGGTACGCGTTGGTCTCTGAGACCAACCGCCAGAGACTGCGGGCCCAGCAGTCGAAGGCGTTGCGCACCATTGCGGATGCGCCGATGTTCGTCCGCAACGAAGTCATTCGGAGAGACCTAAAAGTCGAGACCCTGGATGAGTTCGTGTCCAGGCTCTCGACCAGGATGTTCGCGCGCGCAGATCGGTCAGACTTCGAGCATCTTCGGAATCTGGCCCCGTATCACGCGCGCCCCCCTGACCAGAAACCATTCCCTCGCGAGCTCGCTGTGGTGGAGGAGCTCGACGAGGGAACTGACAACCCAGATTGACCAACGCCACCGGTTTGAGGGCGTCGTCACACTGACGACTCGACCTTGCCGGTGGCCCCTGACATGACTTCCCCGACCTTGACTTTCACCAGCTGAGCGACCCCGACAACTTTCGGGTCAGCTCGCCGGTTCCTCCGGACGTAACATCAACCGCCTGGCTAGAAGTCGCTCACTGAGCCTCCCTGAACAGGGAATCACTCGGTGGGCTGACTCGCCGGCGGTCACCGGCTTTTGACGCGCGGTCGGCCAAAGTGCCGGCCACGCCCCACCGGACTCTGAATTCGTTGGCCCATAGAGGGGCGTTCTTCGCCCACTATGGGCTTTTAACCCCACGCCACGCCCGTTTTTACGGGCGTCGATAGATTTCACGCCCAGGGGGCCTAGCCCCGAAGGCGTCTCCCCGCCGGCCGCTTCGCGGCCGACGAGAAGAATTTCGCACGGCACGGCGGTTTTGATACTAAGCTTTTGAGAATATAATACACTAAGTAAAAATATATTTTTGATTATCTGTCTTTAATTCCAAAGGCAGATATCATAAACTTCATAACGCTACATCATTCTATTTAGCTAATAATGTTTAATGTGTAGCTATCTGATTCATAAGTATAGTGTATGTAGTGATAATATCCCTAATAGGGTAGGCAGAGCGTAAACGACCTAAACAAAGGTCGTTCCGCCACGTCTGACAAAGTTTTGAGGGTTACTCAAGATAGATTTGTAGGTGTAATAATTATAAATAAATAATAATAATCTTTATTTGGTGTAGTGACAGGTTGTCAGCCCATCAGCTAAATTGCGTTCATCATCAGTTCGCGGGACACTGTCCCTTACACCCGGTATATGCCTGTTGAATTACCTCACCATCTCCCTAGCCTTATCCCGCATCTCACGGGGTCGGCTACCTAATCCAGGGGATTGAACGAGCGTACTGGTTTTTACACAGAGCGACTGCCATCTGACCTCCGCAACCCAGAAGGGAAACCAGACCCAATCCTAGATTAGGTCAGAGTTTTAAAACCGCCAATGCTCAGCACTGGCCTCTGATATGGCTTAACGACTAAACGGTGTTAAACGATATTAACCGGGACCAACGGCTTAACGTGCCTTCCGAAGCACGGAAAAAGCGCCAAATAAACGTACATATGAAATACGAAAACCAAAAAACACATTGGTATGTGGTTGGATTCGAACCACGACCTCCCGCTCAGGAGGCAGCGGGCCTATCCACTACACCATCATACATACATACATATAATCACGCCTTTATCCCTAATGGGTTAGGCAGAGCGTAAACGACCTAAACAAACGTCGTTCCGCCACGTCTGACAAAGTTTGAGGGTTATTTAAGATAGATTTGTAGGTATATTGCTGTAGTGACAGGTTGTCAGCCTATCGCCTAAATTACAATATACTGATACTCTCGGATCCCTTAGCTGGTTTTTACAGCATGCCCAGGAGGAAATACAGCTGGCACATTCTATGTTTTTCTCTCGCTCCCAGGCCAGCATGGAAGTGGAAGTGAACCACTACACCATCGGGCGCTCTTAAATTACCTACCTGGTCTGTTGAATTACCTATCTGGCTTGTTGAATTACCTACCTGGCCTGTTGAATTACCTACCTGGCCTGTTGAATTACCTACCTGGCTTGTTGAATTACCTACCTGGCTTTTTGAATTACCTACCTGGCCTGTTGAATTACCTACCTGGCCTGTTGAATTACCTACCTGGTCTGTTGAATAACCTACCTGGCTTGTTGAATTACCTACCTGGCTTTTTGAATTACCTACCTGGCCTGTTGAATTACCTACCTGGTCTGTTGAATTACCTACCTGGTCTGTTGAATTACCTACCTGGCCTGTTGAATTACCTACCTGGTCTGTTGAATTACCTACCTGGCCTGTTGAATTACCTGCCTGGCTTGTTGAATTACCTACCTGGTCTGTTGAATTACCTACCTGGCTTGTTGAATTACCTACCTGGCTTGTTGAATTACCTACCTGGCCTGTTGAATTACCTATCTGGCTTGTTGAATTACCAACCTGGCCTGTTGAATTACCTACCTGGCCAGTTGAATTACCTACCTGGCTTGTTGAATTACCTACCTGGCCTGTTGAATTACCTACCTGGCTTGTTGAATTACTAACCTGGCCTGTTGAATTACCCACCTGGCCTGTTGAATTACCTACCGGGATAAATTAGCTACGCAGAGTCTGCCTGCATATGTCGTCTTATCTGGATCTGGTTCAACCACTGTCGATAGTTCAGACTCTGTGTCCGATGGTGAACTGCAGTCTGCAACAAATACATTGCAATCACAATTCAAAACGAAAAGAATAAACAAATAAATGAAATAAAATCAAGAAAGGAAAGGCAAACCACCATAATCTCCCTAGCCTTGTCCCGTATCTCACGGGGTCGGCTACCTAATCTAGGTTATTGAACGAGGGTGTTGGTTTTTACAAAAAGCGGCTGCCATCTGACCTCCGCAACCCAGAAGGGAAACCAGACCCAATCCTAGATTAGGGCAGAGTTCTTCTTCTATAGTGTGGGCATTGAGTCGACCGACCCGATGAATCCTGTTGTCAGAGTTTTTAAACCACCTAATAGCACAGCTAATAGGCCTCTGAGATGGTTTGTGTAACGACCACTACCAAAGACAGCGACCGGGACCGACGGCTTAACGTGCCCTCCGAATGCTTAGCACTGGCCTCTGACATGGCTTAACGACTAATATCTACGGTATTTTCTTACCTTACCTGGTGTCTCCTTTTACCAATGGTTGTCTTGGCAGTGCTTTCGGCACTAGTCAACATATTGACGACACGACGTCTGGCCGTTTGTAGTCGGCTACCTAATCCAGGTGATTGAACGAGGGTACTAGTTTTACACAGAGCGACTGCCATCTGACCTCCGCAACCCAGAAGGGAAACCAGACCCAATCCTAGATCAGGCTTGGATCAGCTGTCAGTGTTCAAGCCGCCAATGCTGAGCAATGGCCTCTGACATGGCTTAATGACTACACACATATTATCACGCCTTTATCCCTAATGGGGTAGAATCTAGAAAATCAAGTATATTATCTTACCTTCCCTAGTGTCTCCTTCTACCAACGGTTGTCTGGAAGTGCTTTCAGCACTAGCCGACATGTTGACGACGCGACGTCTGGCCGTTTGCGTCGTGGTGACATACATATAATCAAGCCTTTATCCCTTATGGGGTAGAATCTAGAAAATCAAGTATATAATCTTACCTTCCCTAGTGTCTCCTTCTACCAACGGTTGTCTGGAAGTGCTTTCAGCACTAGCCGACATGTTGACGACGCGACGTCTGGCCGTTAGCGTCGTGGTGACATACATATCATCACGCCTTTATCCCTAATGGGGTAGAATCTAGAAAATCAAGTATATAATCTTACCTTCCCTAGTATCTCCTTCTACCAACGGTTGTCTGGAAGTGCTTTCAGCACTAGCCGACATGTTGACGACGCGACGTCTGGCCGTTTGCGTCGTGGTGACATACATATCATCACGCCTTTATCCCTAATGGGGTAGAATCTAGAAAATCAAGTATATTATCTTACCTTCCCTAGTGTCTCCTTCTACCAACGGTTGTCTGGAAGTGCTTTCAGCACTAGCCGACATGTTGACGACGCGACGTCTGGCCGTTTGCGTCGTGGTGACATACATATCATCACGCCTTTATCCCTAATGGGGTAGAATCTAGAAAATCAAGTATATTATCTTACCTTCCCTAGTGTCTCCTTCTACCAACGGTTGTCTGGAAGTGCTTTCAGCACTAGCCGACATGTTGACGACGCGACGTCTGGCCGTTTGCGTCGTGGTGACATACATATCATCACGCCTTTATCCCTAATGGGGTAGAATCTAGAAAATCAAGTATATTATCTTACCTTCCCTAGTATCTCCTTCTACCAACGGTTGTCTGGAAGTGCTTTCAGCACTAGCCGACATGTTGACGACGCGACGTCTGGCCGTTTGCGTCGTGGTGACATACATATCATCACGCCTTTATCCCTAATGGGGTAGAATCTAGAAAATCAAGTATATTATCTTACCTTCCCTAGTATCTCCTTCTACCAACGGTTGTCTGGAAGTGCTTTCAGCACTAGCCGACATGTTGACGACGCGACGTCTGGCCGTTTGCGTCGTGGTGACATACATATCATCACGCCTTTATCCCTAATGGGGTAGAATCTAGAAAATCAAGTATATTATCTTACCTTCCCTAGTATCTCCTTCTACCAACGGTTGTCTGGAAGTGCTTTCAGCACTAGCCGACATGTTGACGACGCGACGTCTGGCCGTTTGCGTCGTGGTGACATACATATCATCACGCCTTTATCCCTAATGGGGTAGAATCTAGAAAATCAAGTATATTATCTTACCTTCCCTAGTATCTCCTTCTACCAACGGTTGTCTGGAAGTGCTTTCAGCACTAGCCGACATGTTGACGACGCGACGTCTGGCCGTTTGCGTCGTGGTATCATCGAAGCTTACAGTAGGCGGCGTAGAGCGGCCCTCTGCAAATTATACATACATATTCAATTCAATTCAATAATTTATTTATAAAATAATAATCTTACACGTCACATAATGCATTATACTTATAACATAATTACAAAATTTGTTTTAGAATTAGTCATGTCATGTCATTTTAAAATACAAGTTAATTAATGTAGTTTATATAATTTCATCTATAATGTCAGGCCTGGCCAAAACAAAAATATGGCAAAAATGCATCAGCAATTAGTTTTTGTTTTAACTTTTTAACAAATGACCCAAACATACATACATAAAATCACGCCTTTATTCCTTACGGGGTAGGCAGAGCGTTTAGCGCCTCGTAAAAGGCGCTTTCGCCACGTCTGACAAAAATTGAGAGCAATTTTAGATTGTGATATGTATTGCTATAGTGACAGGTTGTCAGCCCATCGCCTAAATTACAATACACTGTAACCCTCGAGTCTAGTGATGAAAGAGACTCAGTCCTTTAAGTCCTTTATAATGAGACTAGCCTCGTTTTACACGACTTGACTTAAAAATTAAGACTGCAGCTGTTAGTCTTAACTAATATGACTCAGTCGGTTAACGTATAAGACTTCTAGAATTAAACGACTTAAACGACTAAAAGGCTTAAACGACTTTAGTCCTCTACAATTGAACTGGCGTTTAAGCGTGACACTCTTTATGCTCAAATTAAGCAACATTGTAACTCAAATGGAAAAAGAAACTGGATAAGTACGAGATCCCTCCCCCCCAAGGTAAAGCTTGGGGACTAAAAGACTGACTCAGTCGTGAGGCTTCAAAAATAAGGCGAGTCCTTTTTAAAATACTTTAATTGACTCGCCCCAAGGGTTTCATACCTATCGTAGTCGTCGCCTTATAAATTTTAACCATATGTGTATGTATAAGAAGTTTATAAACACGCCGCTCAAATACCGTTGTTTAACTTCGATGAATGATTTGATTATATTCAAAATGTATAGTTTTTAGAATTTTCCCTATTTATGTGGTATAAGTATGGATTTTTGGTCATAATAACTAGCCGTATCTTTCCTTTTTTCACGCTAACTTAGAAAGTTTATTTTTGCACAGCTTATAGCGACCGTAGACCTAATTACATGATTTTAATTCTATCGCTCGCAGTCCAGCATGGAAGTATTTCTATCTCTCCCAGTCCAGCATGGAAGTATTTCTATCTCTCCCAGTCCAGCATGGAAGTATTTCTATCTCTCCCAGTCCAGCATGGAAGTATTTCTATCTCTCCCAGTCCAGCATGGAAGTATTTCTATCTCTCCCAGTCCAGCATGGAAGTATTTCTATCTCTCCCAGTCCAGCATGGAAGTATTTCTATCTCTCCCAGTCCAGCATGGAAGTATTTCTATCGCTCCCAGTCCAGCATGGAAGTATTTCTATCTCTCCCAGTCCAGCATGGAAGTATTTCTATCTCTCCCAGTCCAGCATGGAAGTATTTCTATCTCTCCCAGTCCAACATGGAAGTATTTCTATCTCTCCCAGTCCAGCATGGAAGTATTTCTATCGCTCCCAGTCCAGCATGGAAGTATTTCTATCTCTCCCAGTCCAGCATGGAAGTATTTCTATCTCTCCCAGTCCAGCATGGAAGTATTTCTATCTCTCCCAGTCCAGCATGGAAGTATTTCTATCGCTCCCAGTCCAGCATGGAAGTATTTCTATCTCTCCCAGTCCAGCATGGAAGTATTTCTATCTCTCCCAGTCCAGCATGGAAGTATTTCTATCTCTCCCAGTCCAGCATGGAAGTATTTCTATCTCTCCCAGTCCAGCATGGAAGTATTTCTATCTCTCCCAGTCCAGCATGGAAGTATTTCTATCTCTCCCAGTCCAGCATGGAAGTATTTCTATCGCTCCCAGTCCAGCATGGAAGTATTTCTATCTCTCCCAGTCCAGCATGGAAGTATTTCTATCTCTCCCAGTCCAGCATGGAAGTATTTCTATCTCTCCCAGTCCAGCATGGAAGTATTTCTATCTCTCCCAGTCCAGCATGGAAGTATTTCTATCGCTCCCAGTCCAGCATGGAAGTATTTCTATCTCTCCCAGTCCAGCATGGAAGTATTTCTATCTCTCCCAGTCCAGCATGGAAGTATTTCTATCTCTCCCAGTCCAGCATGGAAGTATTTCTATCTCTCCCAGTCCAGCATGGAAGTATTTCTATCTCTCCCAGTCCAGCATGGAAGTATTTCTATCTCTCCCAGTCCAGCATGGAAGTATTTCTATCTCTCCCAGTCCAGCATGGAAGTATTTCTATCTCTCCCAGTCCAGCATGGCAGTTAGTAGTATAAAATATATAAATAAATAATAGAAAGTGTTAAAATATTAAAAATGAGGGACACATACATACATTAATACATAAATCACGCCTTTATCCCTTACGGGGTAGGCAGAGCGTTTAACGCCTCGTAAAAGGCGCTTTCGCCACGTCTGACAAAAATTAAGGGGACTATTTTAGATTGTAATATGTATTGCTTTAGTGACAGGTTGTCAGCCCATCGCCTAAATTACAATACAATGTAACCCTCGAGTCCCTTTTGCTGACTTTAACAGCATGCCCGGGAGGAAGGGCAGCTGGTACATTCTATATTTTTCTATCTCTCCCAGTCCAGCATGGAAGAATGAAATGAGGGACACAGTTTAACTTTTCAAAAACACATTACAATAAATCATAAAGGGCAACTAACATACATACATTCAAGCCTTTATCCCTAATGGTAGGCAGAGCGTTAACGACCTAAACAAAGGTCGTTCCGCCACGTCTGACAAAGTTTTGAGGGTTAATTAAGATAATTTGTAGGTACATTGCTGTAGTGACAGGTTGTCAGCCCATCGCCTAAATTCTAATATACTGAAACTCTCGAATCCCTTAGCTGGTTCTTACAGCATGCCCGGGAGGAAATGCAGCTGGCATATTCTATGTTTTTCTCTCGCTCCCAGACCAGCATGGAAGAAACTTCATAACACTACATCATTATTTAGCTAATAATGTTTGATGTGTAGCTGTCTGATTCATAAGTATCGTTTAAATAAGTATATGTAGTGATATTCTATCTACTAATTTATCTGATATATAACATACAGTTTCCTGTCTTATATAGCATATATTATGTATTAGTTTATCATAAGATATATATCAGTATATTTTATTGAAATATTTATTTAATACTGTGTAAATATGGTCTAAGTATTATATGTAGTAATATGCACTATCCCGCTTTCTGCTTGTACAATTTCTATAACCAAAGGTTGCCTGGTAGAAATTGCTGCTTTAACAATAAGGCCTCCTAAATTGTACTCTCACGTTTGTTCCTTTTTATTTCTGTTGTGTGTGTTTCTTCGTGCAATAAAGGATTATGTATTGTATTGTACATCCAAAAATGGACAAAAAATAACTAAATAATAGTGCCCCAACCCAACGATAGATTAGATAGGTTTGTAACTAAAGCCATCTAAGGGTGTCCTAATTAAGGTATTTAGCGCCATCTATTTGTAGCTTGTATAATATAAACCTACCTTCACTACAGTACAGGGTGTCCTAATTAAGGTATTTAGCGCCATCTATTGGTAGCTTGTATAATATAAACCTACCTTCACTACAGTACAGGGTGTCCTAATTAAGGTATTTAGCGCCATCTATTGGTAGTTTGTATAATATAAACGTACCTTCACTACAGTACAGGTTGTCCTAATTAAGGTATTTAGCGCCATCTATTGGTAGCTTGTATAATATAAACCTACCTTCACTACAGTACAGGGTGTCCTAATTAAGGTATTTAGCGCCATCTATTGGTAGCTTGTATAATATAAACCTACCTTCACTACAGTACAGGGTGTCCTAATTAAGGTATTTAGCGCCATCTATTGGTAGCTTGTATAATATAAACCTACCTTCACTAGAGTCCAGGGTGTCCGAATTGCTCCTTCTTCCCCCATGGACTCGTTGGTAGATGACCACAATCGCGAACCCGGCGTAGAACGACATGAAGAACCCTAGTACTGCCCCAGCGGCGATCAAATACTCCTGGTAGGAAATGGTCTCGATAATTCTGAAGCTGAAACAAAATGTTTACACATGTTAGTAATGAAATAATAAACACCTAAAGTTTTTAATCCTTCCTTCAATTTCGTTATACGAGACAACACAAAACATACGCACACATACACACCTTTTTTGATGACCGGAATGTGTGACATCATTAATTGTTTTCATTCCAAAAATACACCAACACACATTCTCAGTACACAATCACACACTTTCACACAAAACACACAAACACACACACATTACCTGAAGTTTTTGACCCTGCCGTCGTCAGTATAAGCGGTGGTGCAAACACATTATCACATCAATCACACTCTATCACTTAAAACACACTCTTTCAAACACACTTTCAAACTCTATCACACAAAAAACACTCTTTCAAACAAAATTTCACACTTAATTACTCAGAACACACTCTTTTAAACACACTTTTACACAATATCACTCAAAACACTCTTTCACACTCTATCACACAAAATACAATTTAACACTCTATCACACAAAACACACTCCCTCAAACACATTTTCAGAACAATCACAAAAAACACTCTCTCAAACACACTTGCACACCAATCACACACACATTATCTGAAGTTCTTGACCCTGCCGTCGTCAGTATAAGCGGTGGTGAAAACACACTATTACATTAATCACACTCTTATCACTCAAAACACACTCTTTCAAACACACTTTCAAACTCTATCACACAAAACACACTCTTTCAAACATAATTTCACACTCAATCACTCAAAACACACTCTTTCAAACATAATTTCACACTCAATCACTCAAAACACACTCTTTCAAACACACTTTTACACAATTTCACTCAAAACACTCTATCACACACACAAAACACACTTTCACATTCTCTTAAACACACTTTAACACTCTATCACACAAAACACACTGTCTCAAACACATTTTCAGAACAAACACAAAAAACAGGCTCTCAAACACACTTGCACATCAATCACACACACACTAACTGACACACACACAATATTACCTGAAGTGCTTGAGCCTGCCGTCGTCAGTATAGGCGGTGGCCCTCCCCCCCTCCCACCGCACGGTGGTGCGGGAAGCGTTCGTCCCGCTCACACCGCCCATCACGCAATCATCGTCCGAACTCTTCACTATGAATACCATGTAGAAACCCAAAGGGAATGTGTCTTGCTGGAAAATAACATACGTACATATTAAAGTACTAGCGACCCGCCCCGGCTACGCACGGAAATTATCAGTGTTTCTCTACTATATTATGCATGTATTATACATATAAACCTTCCTCTTGAATCACTCTATCCATTAAAAGAAACCGCATCAAAATCCGTTGCGTAGTTTTAAAGATGTATGCATACATAGGGATATAGGGACAGAGAAAGCGACTTTGTTTTATACTATGTAGTGATATTGCGTATAGTGTCTTTGGCCTTTAGGAGTTAAAGGTTAAAGCCAATTGGCTTAGTGAAACTTGTGTTTCTTGATGTGGCGCCATCTGTCGGCTACAGGCCTTTGTGATGACCACAGGAGATGACTGTTCGCGATTATGTCAGCATATTTCAGAAGGAGACAGAACAAAACTAAATTAAGTTAATTTGCAAGTGATTCGCTCTTGTGAGCTTAGCTTGTTTGTATCGGAACGGAAAACAACTCTTTAGGAGCAGCTGTTAAGCATGATCTCCGCAGAGTGTTCCTCCCCGGAAGGAGGCCCTGTCTCACGTGTGTCCCTGTCGAGATAATGCAATGTTTAGTGTAAAGGCACTTTGGTCTTTGTTGAAGCACTTACAAACCATCTGTAATGCGAACACTACCGCATCTGATGAGTCGAAATGAAGACGAACGAGTGGTCAACAAATGACGAACCGATGCGTTTCGTTTTCTCTCACAGTTATCACAAAGGCCAAAGTGCCTTTACAATAGACATTGCATTATCTCGACAGGGATACACGTGGGAAAGGCCCCCTTGCGGGAAGGACCACTCTGCGGAGATCATGCTTAACAGCTGCTCCCAAAGAGTTGGATTTCGTTTCGATCCAAACAAGCTAAGCTCACAAGAGCGAAGCACTTGCAAATATATTGCGTATAACTCATATAGCGAGCGCGAGATTTGACGTTACTGACACACGAACACTAACTCATGTGGCGAGCGAAGCGAGCGCGAGAATTCACATTTCTCATCAAGGTATATTAACTCGCATGACGAGCGCAACGAGCACAACATATCACGTTATTGATACAGGCATATTATTTCTTGTCTTGCGCGACCTTTCGTATTACTTATCGAGGTATATTAAGTAACTGAGTATCAATATAATAGCGACATAGCTTTGACAGCCTTTCGCCTAAATTACAATACACTGAAAACTTCGACTCTCTTTACTGATTCTTACTGTAAGCTGGTACTAGTTATTCTATGTTTTTTAATTGAATCAATATTTCTGGTTTGTTAATATTAATTATTTTCTTTCTTTGTGAGACTGTTAATATTACTTTACATACATACATAAAATTACGCCTTTATCCCTAATAAGATAGGCAGAGCAAAAACGACCTAAACAACGATCGTTCTGCCACGTCTGACAAGTTTTGAGGGTTATTACACTTGATATAAGTATTATATTGCTATAGTAACGGGTTGACAGGCCATAGCCTAAATTGCAATACACCCTCGAATCCCTTAGCAGTTTTACAGCATGCCCGGGAGAAAAGCAGCTGGCACATTATATGTTTTTCTTGCTCCCAGTCCAGCATATTTCCGATTTCTTAATATCCATCATTTCGTCTATTTGTTTGTAAGACAGTTAATATAACTTTACATACATACATACATAAATCACGCCTTTATCCCTTACGGGGTAGGCAGAGCGTTTAACGCCTCGTAAAAGGCGTTTTCGCCACGTCTGACAAAAATTGAGGGCAATTTTAGATTGTAATATGTATTGCTATAGTGACAGGTTGTCAGCCCATCGCCTAGATTACAATACACTGTAACCCTCGAGTCCCTTTTGCTGACTTCAACAGCATGCCCGGGAGGAATGGCAGCTGGAACATTCTATGTTTTTCTATCTCTCCCAGTCCAGCATGGAAAAATAATATAACTTTACCGTGAGCGTTATTCCTCCACGTCTTGTCATAGTTAGGTAGTATCCATCGTACAGTATGTCTCGTTCATTGTCAAACACTGGACACTGAAAGAAAACAAGGCATTGGGTGTTAATGAATGATTCTAAGTTTTAGTACTTTTAGTTTTATAAATGTAGGTACTGTTTAGCATTATTAAAATTGCTATATTTAGAAGTAAATATTGTAATGTAACATACGTTCCGCTCAATTTGCAATACCCTAACAGGGTTTATGTACCTCAATTGACCTATTTTTAAGAACATTTATCATTGTACATGAAGGCAAAATAAAGAATTTGAATTTGTATTTAAAAGTCCTTCAACTGATTTTTTTACTGTTAGAAAAACGTGTAAATAGTTTTAAATACATACATACATATAATCACGCCTTTATCCCTGATGGGGTAGGCAGAGCGTAAAAGAACTTAATAAAGGTTGTTCCGCAACGCCTGACAAAGCTTTGAGGGTTATTTAAAATAGATTTGTAAGTATATTGCTGTAGTGACAGGTTATCAACCCATCGCCTAAATTGCAATAAACATAAACCCTCGGATCCCTTAGCTGGTTTTAACAGCATGCCTGGGAGGAGATGCAGCTGGCGCATTATATGTTTTTCTCTCGCTCCCAGTCCAGCATAGAAAAAATAATAATAAAGCGAATATCACTCACCGAAAAGTTTTGTATAGAAACGACAGCACAAATATCATCATCCGACTCTATCATAACTATGACACTCTTAGGCCTAGAGAGCCAAGAATACTGCCTCTTCAAAGCGTTGCTTTGCAAGAAATATCTATCCAGACTTATCAACTCAAAATGATCTAACTCCTCATTGCATTTGTATTTCCTTTTTATTTTCTGCGTATTAAGGTCTAATTTCGGTTTCTGCTCGAATGGATAGAAGTAGTATCTAGGTTGGCTTGGCGTTACTGTCATGTTTGTGGTCTTATTCAAAGTTATGTAGAAGTCTTTGACTGTTTCGACTACTATAGTAACCCTTATTGGTTCGGGGGAGGCGGATGTTAAATGAACTATAGGAGTATTAACTGTTGTGACATCTGAAAAAGAAGGTATCTTTAAAAATGTTGAGGGAAAAAATATATTTGTGTCAATATTGTATTTTTTTAAATATAATCGAAATAAGTCTGCAAAATGTTTCTTTGTCATAAAATGAACTTTACCTAAGAAATAAAAAAAAAACATACAAAACCGACGAGCACCGAAAAAAAAACCGGGAATCGAACCTAGACTTGAAAAACTTAGTTTTAAACAAGTACGTGTTGTATGTGTATTTGTGAGTAACTGATGTGAAAGTGTGTGTGTGTGTGTGTGTGTGTGTGTTTGAGAGAGAGAGCGAGAGAAAGAGAGATTGTCGGAAAAGTGTGTTTGTCTATTGATAAATTGTGTGTTTGTGTGTTGATAAATTGTGTGTTTGTGTGTTGATAACTTGTGTGTGAAAGTATGTGTTTCTCTGATGATAAAATGTGTATCTTTAATAGACGAAAAAACCAAAAAGACGAGTAATGAATGTGAGATAAAATAAAATAAAAAAATACTTTGTAATTGTTGGATATTTGCATGTGTGTGTGTGTAGCCGCTGCGCCGGCTCATCCCGTGTTCTAATAAACTAGTATGCTAATAGCCATCTTGTGTGATTCACGTGCTCCCGCGACGCCCCCTATCGAATACACAACACGTGGCGACGAACGAATTCGCGTGTGATAAATGGCTTCCGCTTTTTCTTTTGGTGTTATTTCTACATTCGATCACCGATCCCATGATTGGGACAGTTACAAATCACGTTTGTTTATGTGGTTTGTGGCTAATGAGATTAGTGACGTTACGGACAAGGCGAAAGTTAAAAGGAGGGCGATTCTGTTGAGTGCGCTGTGTGAAGAAACTCACAAGTTGGCTAGTAATTTAGCTCAGCCTGATAAATTGGAAGAAGTCGAGTTTGACAAGATTATTAATCTTTTGGATGGCCACTTCATTCCGAAACGAGTAGGGTTTTCGGAGAAACATCGATTTTACTCGGCTATTCAGCAACCAGGCGAAGGGCATACTCAATGGGCGGCTCGTATCAGGGGATTGGCAGCACACTGCGGGTTCAAGAACCTTGAGGAAGCATTAGTGGATAAGTTCCTCATGGGCATGGTAGCTGGTCCGGAGCGGGACAAGCTATATGCGCAGGACCTGCAGGCATTAACGTTGGCGAAGGCTCTGGACATGGCAGAGAGTGTGCGCTGCGCGCGTCAGGCTGCGGCCGCGGGCGCACCGCCAGCAAGGCTCGGCGAGAGCGCGGGCGCGGCCGGTGCGTTTTCACTGCAGGATGTCTTCAGTATCGGCAAAAGTGAAAAGTGTAATGTGTGTGGCTATGCCAATCATAAATCCGATAATTGTCGTTTTAAAAGTTACAAATGCAAAAAGTGTGGTCTAAAAGGTCATTTACGTAAAATGTGTGATAAAAAACAGCAAGTTCACTTTGTATCGGAGACTTCGGTAGATGAAGGAGATGACGGTAAGCGATTATATAATATTAAGAGCGAGAAAGGGGAACCTATGTTTGAGTTAATTACCATCTGTGGCCAAGTGTTAAAATTCCAGTTAGATAGCGGTTCTACCGTTACAGTCATTTCTGAATCGGATTATTTAACCTATTTCAGTAAAGTGCCATTATTACCAACAGACAAACCTTTGACTTGTTATAGCGGTAAAGATATTTGTACGCTCGGGGTTTTGCGGGTGGACGTGGAATACCACGGTAGGTCGCGCTTGTTGGATCTTTACGTGGTGCGGAATTGTAAGGGACCCCGCTTACTAGGCCTCGATTTTATGGCTGCTTTTAATCTACAAGTAGTGGAAATTGACGCAGTTAATTATGTAGTTGAATCTGATTCCCAGTCAATTAACGCGTTGTTAAATAAATTTCCGAACTTATTCTCGGGTAAATTGGGATGTTTCAATAAATATAAAATTAAATTACACTTAAAACCTGATTCAAAGCCGATTTTTTTTAAACCGCGGCCAGTAGTTTATGCTCTTAGAGAAAAAATTGATAAGGAACTCGACCGTCTCCTGAAATTGGGTATATTAGAACCAGTGGAATTTTCCGAATATGCATCTCCGATCGTTCCTGTTTTAAAAAAGGACGGTAGTATTAGGTTATGTGTGGACTATTCAGTGACAATTAATAAGCAACTTGAAATAGTTAAATATCCTTTGCCAACTGTTGAGGAAATGTTTACAAAGTTACTTAATGGCCAGCAATTTTCTAAACTTGATTTATCGATGGCCTATAATCAGTTTGTACTCACGGATGAGTCACAATTGTTAACTTGCATCAGTACTCACAGAGGTGTTTTTAGGCACACCAGGTTAAATTTTGGGATTTCTTCAGGTCCAAGTATTTGTCAACGTGCGATGGAAAGCGTTCTAGCGGGGTTGGATGGTGTTATTGTTTTTCTAGACGACATTTTAGTTACGGGAAAGGATAAACAAGAACACCTCGATCGATTAATGGCTGTTTTAAAAAGATTAGACGATGCAGGACTGACTGTTCAGAAAAGTAAATGTGAGTTCATGAAGTCTGAAGTTTCCTATTTAGGGCACATAATTGATAGGAATGGCATTAGGAAATCACCTGATAAGGTCAAGGCCATTTTAGAAGCACCTGCCCCAACCAACGTTTCTCAATTGCAATCCTTTTTGGGGTTAACTAATTACTATCGTAATTTCGTTCCTGATGCGTCATCAATTTTGAGTCCGTTTTATAACCTTTTACAAAAAAAACAGTAAATGGTTGTGGTCATCAGCTCAAGAGCAAGCTTTTAATAAGATTAAAAGAATATTGAGTTCTGATAAAGTCCTAGCGCATTTTAATCCGGATGCTAAAATCATATTAACGGTGGATGCATCACCAACCGGTTTAGGGGCCATACTATCACAAGTGGGTAATGATGGATGTGAGCGTCCTATCTCGTTTGCTTCACGAACACTCTCGTCAGCAGAGAAGAAGTATTCTCAAATACAAAAGGAGGCGACCGCAATTATTTTTGGAGTCCGACGTTTCCATCAATATTTATATGGGCGAGCCGATCCTTTTGTATTGAGAAGTGACCACAAACCCCTAATTAGTATTTTTGGTCCACAAAGCGGCATACCAGTAATTTCTGCAAATAGATTGCAACGTTATGCAATGTTTTTGTCAGCGTATAACTACATAATTGAATATGTGCGAAGTAGTGATAATAGTGCGGATTACTTATCTCGGTCTCTATTACCCGCGGTCGCAGTGGGAGCGAGCGAGACGACTTGCGAGGAAAGCGCCGCGTATGTTAACTTTATAGTGGAGGGAACTCTGCCGGTCACTATGAAAACATTGAAGCTGGCCACGGAACAGGATGACGTATTATGTAGGGTTAAACATTTTGTTTACCATGGATGGCCTCGAAAAATTAATGAGGCGGATTTGAAACCATTCTTTAATTGTCGCTATCAGCTGGCTTGGGAGAACGGTGTGCTTATGCGCGGTCACAAGGTGGTCGTGCCAAGAAGTTTACGAGATAGACTGTGTCAGGAACTACATAGTTCGCATTTCGGGGTTGTTAAAATGAAAGCAGAGGCTCGGAAGCGATTTTGGTTCCCCGGTGTGGATGCTGCTCTGGAGCGGCTTGCGGCGGCGTGCGGCGTGTGCGCGCAGCTGAGGCCGTCACCGCCGCACGCGCCGCTCGCGCCCTGGCCGCATCCTCCGCACGCGTTTCACAGAATTCATTTAGACTTTTTGGGACCTTTAAATAACCAGATGTTCCTTGTGATCGTTGATGCATTTTCGAAATGGGTTGAATGCTATCCCATGACTTCCTCGTATGGTTCAAAAGCGGTAATTAATTGTCTTTGTGATTTTATTTCAAGGTTCGGAATTCCTAATGTTTTAGTGAGTGATAATGGCACTTCGTTCACGTCGAAAGAATTAGAAAATTTTTGTTTATTAAATGGAATCAAGCACTTATTTTCGCCACCTTACCATCCCGCCAGTAATGGCCAGGCGGAGAGTTTCGTAAAAATTATTAAAAAGGGTTTAAAGTCAATAATATTAGATAGCAAATGCAGGACACCCGTTAAAGAAAAGATTGCAAAATTTTTATTTGATTACCGTAATTCAAAAAATTGCACTACTGGTAAATCACCCGCGGAGATCATTTTTGGTCATTCTTTGCGCTCGCGGTTAGATTTAGTGAATCCAATGGAATTTCCTTCATCTGCAGAGGTCTCTGATGAGGTGGAACGTAAACAGTGCTCACAGGTTAAGCAGTATGGTGGTAGGGCTCGTAAAGAATTTAAAATTAATGACAGTGTGTGGGTTAAAAAAATATTGAACAATAATAAGTATAGTTGGATCAAGGGAATAATAAGGAAAAAACTTGGCAATGTTATATACTTGGTTTATTTACCAGAGTTGAAAACTGATGTCACCAAACACATTGACCATCTTTTGCACAGGAGGCAGAATACGCAGGTCGAATCGTTTGAAAATATGAGTAGTTGGAGTTTAGATATTGTACCGGATTTACAACCCTCATCGAGCACAGTAAATTCTGTGGATGGCACTGACAGTGTAGAGACCACGGAATCAGAACAGGAGGTGGCTGATGTGACCTTGGACGGAAGTAACTCTTGTAGTGGTGCTGGTGCTACTACGGTTATCAACGAGTTAGAGCCTTCTGTGTCGGAGGTCGTGCACGATGTTTTGGTGGGAAGGGAGATGGAGCAGCAGCAAACTTGTGAGAATTGTTTTCAGTCGACGCCTACGAGTAGCAGGGAGACTGAGCAAATTGAGGCTAGTGAGAACGTCTCTCCGTCGACGCCTGCGAGCAGCAGCAGTGAGGGATCTCGTACCGTGACCCAGGCATCGGTGCTTGATGATGGAGAAGAGGAATTCTTATCCCCGATCCAACCTAGAGTTTTGCGAGATAGACCGAACTTAGATTTTAGGCGTTTCTTTTAGTATTTTACGGGTGTTAATTAAGGGGAAGGGGTTGTTGGATATTTGCATGTGTGTGTGTGTAGCCGCTGCGCCGGCTCATCCCGTGTTCTAATAAACTAGTATGCTAATAGCCATCTTGTGTGATTGACGTGCTCCCGCGACGCCCCCTATCGAATACACAACAGTAATATTGTGTCATTATGTTTTGGTATAAAACAATACCATTTTGCAGACTCATTCAAATATAGATAGTATTTAATGTATTCTATTTACGTATCAAAGGCCCACAGTAGACACTACTCCTTCGCTCACTCTCTGGACGCGTGAACAGAAAGAGAAAACAATACTGAATGACGTCATCGATCCCAATATACGGACCAACAGACGGAACTAATAAAGTAATAAGTACCAATGTGGACGAAATTTTGGTATTTTATAACACTACAAGGCAAGTCAGATGAAAATAAAGATATTTCAGTACATACATACATATAATCACGAGTTTATCCCTAATGGGGTAGGCAGAGCGTAAACAACCTAAACAAATGTTGTTCCGCCACGTCTGACAAAATTTTGAGGGTTAGTTAAGTTAGATTTGTACGTTTATTGCTGTAGTGACAGGCTGTCAGCCCATCGCCTAAATTACAATATACTGAAACCCTTGGATCCCTTAGCTAGTTTATACAGCATGCCCGGGAGGAAATGCAGCTGGCACATTCTATGTTTTTCTCTCGCTCCCAGTCCAGCATGGCAGATATTTCAGTACTTATACTAAATTATACATAGAGATAACTGTTTGTAAAAATCAGTTTTAATAGATTCTATTTCTTCCATGCTGGCCTGGAAGAAAGAGAAAAACATATAATGTGCCAGTTTGCACATTCCAAGTTTTTCTTTCGCTCCCAGTCCAGCATGTAATAAATGGAATAAATAATACAATAGTATAATTAAAAATACAATTAAATCAGTCAATTGATTGATCAAAGTGCAAACAAGTTCTTAATAAAATATTATTATTATATTGAGGACAGGCAGCATATATATGCTGATAGGTCCTATCAGTGTTGGATTTATATTGTTCGGTTATCACTATTCACTAATATTATAAAGTCTATTGCATGAATTTAAGTATATTTACAAATTCAATCTTACCACAAGTATCCTCATCTTCAGTGTACAAGTTGTTGTGAGGGCACAGGGTTCTGGAGATGTTGGTGAACTGCTCCAAGCTCATCGGCGTCTGGACCAGCATTGGCAGCTGCCAGGAGAACACTCCTGGAATTAAGGAGTGTAGTAAAAAAAAGTTGGTTCATTTATGCCTAATGGATAAACCAAGAATCAACGGACCAAGCGAAAAGAGGAGCTGAAAAATGTAGAAGATACACTTTATTACTTAAATACTCTCTCTTTCTCTCTCACACATACACTTATACACACTCACACACTTAGAACGCCAAGGACGCTAGATATACTGTCGAAGGAAAGGTTTACAGGAATCTTTGTAATGTGACGAGTGATGAGAAAGTCTGTGTGATGTTGGTGTATGTGTGACTGTCATAAATGTGTTTCTGTAATGTGTTGTTGTGAGGGCACAGCGTTCTGGTGATATTGGTGAACTGTTCTTAGTTTATCAGCGTCTGGACTAGCATCGGCAGCTGCCAGGAGAACACTCCTGGAAGTAATGGCCAAAGATCATACATACATAAAGCCAAGCCTTTATCCCTTACGGAGTAGACAGAGTGTAAATTATCATTTTGCGCAAAGAGACATTTTGCAAGAGCCATGAGAATGGTACATTTTGTGTGTGTGTTTGTATTTATGTGTGTGATAGATGAGAAAGTGTGTGTGATGTTCTTCTTCTTTATTATTGAGTGGGTTTCTCGAGTTGAACTAACTGATGAACCTTGGTGTCAGTGTTTTAAATCGCCTAATGGCCTTGGCAATAAGGCCGCCTATGTTGTACTTGTCTTTTGTTGTTATCTATTGTGTGTGGTATGATTTGTATTCTTATGGTGTTATATGGACCCTTCGCCACTGATGTACTGGTTTATCATACCTTTCTGTTGCCTGGCGGTGATGAAAAGAGGGTAGGTGCGGTTCGCAAAGTCACTTGCCACCGTCACCCTGGCCGGCGTATCGTACGCCTTTTCATCCTAGAATATAATAAAATACACACGTACATAAATGGATGTATGCTCCATTTTTATAACATTAAAAATATGACCCTTTTGTATTGTGAGAGCTAAAATCCTCATAAATAATAATATTTATGAGGATTTAATGCTATATTATGTCATATAATATGAAAGAAAAAATAAAGGTTTCGACATCTAGCCATAAAGTCTTAGAACTACGTAGTTCTTAAACTGCATGGCTAGATGTCGCTAACGTCGCTTCTTCTTCTGTCGAGTGGGTATCGAGTCTATGGACCCGATGAACCCTGGTGTCATAGTTTTTAAACCGCCTAGTAGCACAACTATCAGGCCTCTGACATGGTTTTGTGTAACGACCACTATCAACGACAGCGACCGGGACCGACGGCTTAACGTGCCCTCCGAAGCACGAAATCTTTTTCTTTTCGGACAATCAGGCGATTCAGCCTGCAATGTCCTACCCAAACTGGGGAAAATTTCACAAAGTGATAAATTCTCAAATATCAACTTTGTGTTTTACCCCCTGGGAATCGAACCCAGGACCTCCGGATCGGGAGCCCATGGCACCAGCCACTAGACCACGGAGGCAGTGGCTAACGTCGCTATGACGTATACATAAGAAAGACTATGATAAATTCGTCATTCCCGCTACCGTTTCTGTAGCTCAGTTGGTAGAGTAAAGGACCAGCATTCCAGAGACGCAGGTTCGAGTCTTGCCAGAAACGACTCGAAAAATCACTTGCTAAGAAGAAGTTCACATTATGTATCTTTTAAAAACATAAGGTTCAGAAAATGGTAATAATGGTCAGCTAAATTGTTGGTTGGCAGACCCGCTATCCAGCAGAGCGGTTGCGTTGTACCGTTTACTGACTCTACCTGGTTAAATACATGTATTTTAGTTATAGAATAGAATAGAATATATTTATTTGCCAGAATACAGTATTTCGATCCTAAAATATTACAGAGTTCCATGTATTCAACCTGCGAGCAGGCATGCAAATTTGACTCGTTGTACAATTTAGTCAATTTATTTATTTATGATTAGATAATTAAAAAAAATAAATTTAAATATAGGTACATCATAATAGTTGAGTCAATATAAAATTAACTGTCAAATACAAGATGTACATACATACATATAATCACGCCTTTATCCCTAATGGGGTAGGCAGAGCGTAAAGGACCTAAACAAAGGTCTTTCCGCCACGTCTGACAAAGTTTTGAGGGTTGTTTAAGATAGATTCGCAGGTATATGGCTCTAGTAACAGGTTGTCAGCCCATCGCCTAAATTGCAATATACAGAAACCCTCGGAATCCCTTAGCTGGTTTTTACAGCATGCCTGGGACGAAATGCATCAGGCACATTGTATGTTTTTCTCTCGCTCCCAGGCCAGCATGGAATAACTTTATATTTGATATATTTAAAAAAAAAAAATTCTTCCATGCTGGACTGGGAGAGATAGAAAAACATAGAATGTTCCAGCTGCCCTTCCTCCCGGGCATGCTGTTGAAGTCAGCAAAAGGGACTTGAGGGTTACAGTGTATTGTAATTTAGGCGATGGGCTGACAACCTGTCACTAAAGCAATACATATTACAATCTAAAATTGCTCTCAATTTTTGTCAGACGTGGCGAAAGCGCCTTTTACGAGGCGTTAAACGCTCTGCCTACCCCGTAAGGGATAAAGGCGTGATTTATGTATGTTTAAAAAAACTTGATTATTTGGAAATTGTGTTTGTCCCTTACCCCGGCAAACTCCATGATGTACTCGGTATGCTTATCAACATTCACCACATAGGGGACATTGTATTTGTACCTGGAAATAATTAAATAATATCACAGATTGCTTTTGGGTCCAGATGAAGAGTCGATTGCAGATTAAAGAAAGTAAAACGTTTGACCCTCGTACCGAAAAGCCGGACAGAGCTGTGAGTTTGGCCTAACATTTGGGTCAAAAAGCCGGACATCCTGCATTTTCAACCATTTTAAATATTCGTGTAAAAAATCATTTTTTTTTGGCCTAACATTTTGGTAAAAAAGCCGGACACTTTGCATTTTAGGGGATTTTTTGGTATTAATGTAGAAAATTTATGAAAACCAAGCTTTTTTGATAATTTACAATAAAACGAATGCCAAATTAGTCTCGATGCGCGCGAATTTTGAAATCTAAAAAGCCGGACAGGCCGGACGACGCTTATTTTGGCCGGACAGGCAATCAAAAAGCCGGACGCCTAGCAACGCTACTCGTGCCGGGTTGTTCCTGGCGCAACAGTTGTCCGTTGCCATACAACCAGGAAACGCGGCAAGTGTAATAGAGACTTTTACGCCCGGTACAAGTCGGGGAGGTGTTTTTGACGAGTGTTTAAGAAAGCACTATAGTCTGTCAACGTCGTGCTTACCGCGCCCTAGGGGTACAGACGTTGGCGGGGACGCGGTAGCACGCGGCGATTGCGAACATGAACACATTGCGTCGTGCTCGCTCACCCTCCTGCTTCACCGCCCGCACCCCCGTTACCGCGTCCCCGCGCACGTCTGTACCCCTAAGGCGCGGTAAGCACGACGTTGACAGACTATAATTGATTATGTATTTTTGAAAATTTAGTTTAAGTTTGCGATGACTGAAAATTTTTATACTAACAAATAAAGAAAGTAAAATAACGGGAAAACTTATTAAGTAAGCTGAAGGTGAAACTACAGCGTAAAAGGCTAGTAAATAAAGTAACTAGAAAGCCCACAACACTTGTTTACTGAGTGATTCTGATTACAAGTCCTTTGTCATAAATAATCACTACATAGTATAAAACAAAGTCGCTTTCTCTGTCCCTATATCCCTATGTATGCATAAATCTTTAAAACTACGCAACGGATTTTGATGCGGTTTCTTTTAATGGATAGAGTGTTTCAAGAGGAAGGTTTATATGTATAATACATGCATAATATAGTAGAGAAACACTGATGATTTCTGTGCGAAGCCGGGGCGGGTCGCTAGTCACAAAACAATATGTAATTAATTACAATGTATTCGATATATCTTCATAGGTTGCAAATTAGTACAGGCAATGAAGTGTACAAAGAAAATGAAAACATTTGTAAAATAAGGCCAAAGGGTGAACAGTCTTGATATTATTATCATGTACAAATAAAGATATTATAGATGAGTCATTGAATATATACACATACACATATAATAACGCCTTTATGGTGTAGGCAGAGCCTAAACGACCTAAACAAAAGTCTTTTTGCCACGTCTGACATAGTTTTGAGGGTTATTTAAGATAGATTTGTAGGTATATTGATGTAGTGACAGGTTGTCAAATGTGGTAAATTACAATATACTGAAACCCTCGGATTTTTATAATCTCTTTTTTGAACACAATATTGTTCCTGATTCTTGGAAGTCGCAAGTGGTCATTCCTATACTGAAACCGGGTAAACCTCCTGCTGATCCAAATTCATACCGACCTATAGCGTTATCTTCTTGCATAGCAAAAATTTTTGAACACTTACTTAAAAATAGACTTGAGTGGTTTTTGGAAAGCAAAGGTCTTCTTTCTAAGTATCAATTTGGTTTCAGGAGAGGAATGGGTACTCTTGATAGTCTAAGTATTTTTACTACAGATGTTAGAAGAGCGTTTAGTGATAATGAACATGTTATTGGTGTTTTCCTTGATATTTCCGCAGCTTATGACAATGTTCTGCTCCCTCTGCTCAGGCAGAAAATGCACTATCTGAACGTTCCAGGGAAGTTGATCAATATCATAAGTAATCTCTTCATGGCTCGTTCTATTTCAGTCCGAGTCAACGGTAGTCTTTCTCCTCCGAGACTTATCTATAAAGGCTTACCACAGGGTTCAGTCCTTAGTCCTTTATTGTACAATGTGTATACATACGACCTGGATCTCACTGTTCTCTCTTTTGGAAATATCTTGCAATACGCTGATGATATTGTTATATATGTTCGTTCTTCATCATTTGAACAAGCCTCTAATCGTGTAAATTCTGCTTTGTATTATTTAAATAATTGGCTTTCTGATCATGGACTTTCGCTTTCGGTTCCTAAATGTTCTGCTATTGTTTTTACTCGCAAACGGGCTATTCCTCAAATTAATATCTCAATTGACGGTCAACCTATTTTAATTCAGGAAAAGGTAAAATTTTTAGGAGTCATACTTGACTCTAAATTGAGTGGTCAACATCACTTAAATCATGTTGTTAATAAATGTGAAAAGAATATTAATATTATTAGATGCCTCTCTGGTGTTCGTTGGGGTTCTCATCCATTTAGTCAGAAACTTCTATATAATGCTATTATTAGAAGTCATTTTGATTATGCCGGGTTTATATTAGAACCTTGTAATAGGCTTGCTCTGGCGAAACTAGATAAGATTCAAGCTAAATGTCTCAGAATTATTGTTGGTGCGATGAAGTCCTCGCCTACAGTCGGCCTTCAAGTAGAATGTTTAGATCCTCCCTTACATTTTAGGAGACAATTCTTAGCTGATCGATTTTTTTTTAATGTAATTCAGTTTTCTCAACATCCTCTTATCGACAAAATTAATTCTTTAAAGGGAAAAACTCTGACCTCTTCTTATTGGCTTCATAAGGAGAATCCTTTGTTGGTTAAGTCATTGAGCAGAATTGATGTAGATTCCATTTTCCAGATTAGTTGTAATCCTATTTTTAAATTTGACTTTGAATCTCTATTATTTTCACCTAAAATTGTTACTGATATGGATATTGTAAAAGATTCTCCTAGTGCTAATTCTCAGTTTAACAGGATTGTTGATAATAATTGGTCAGGATGGCTTCACTTGTATACTGATGCCTCAAAAATTACAGAATCTGATCATGTGGGTTCTGCTGTATGGATCCCAAGATATAATGTAATTTTAAATTTTAAATGCCACCCTCAATCTTCAATTTTTACCGGTGAGGCTGTAGCTATTTTAGAAGCAGTTCTATATATTGAATCCAATAAGTTAAATCGATCAATTATATTTTCAGATTCTCTTAGTTGTTTGCAAGATTTGAAAAAACTTCCATTTCACTCTAAATCCAATTTTTTATTATGCTTACAAATTAAAGATGCTTTGTTTAGATGTCAAAAGTCTAATATTGATGTTGTACTGGCTTGGATCCCGAGTCATAGTGGTATTACAGGCAATGAAGCTGTTGATTCTATGGCTAAACAAGCTATTCAAATTGGTATCGACAAATATCCAAAAATCTTTGCAAGGGATCTTCGTTGTTCAGCTAAATCTTATTTACGTAGTTCCTGGCAATCTTGGTGGCTATCACCTAATGTTTCGGTTGGTAAGCATTATCGTGCTATACAACCTTCTATTCCTTCTGTCCCATGGTTTTTTAGAGTACGTGATCTTGACAAACTTGTTACGTCAGTAATTATCCGTCTGCGACTTGGCCATGTTTGCACTCCTGTATTCTTAGCTAATTTACGCATTCGTGACCATTCCATGTGTGAATGTGGATTAGAAGAGGGAACTGTTGATCACATGTTCTTTAACTGCCCTAATCTGAATGTTTCTTTATACCAGATGCTTCCGAAAAATATTCCCCGCCCAGTAAATGTTAACTTTTTACTAACCCTTGTGCAGTCTTCGTTCGTGTATACCTTAGCCAAATTCATTAAAATTAATAATATTAAATTATAGACTGTTTTGTCCTTCCACTTGTATTCTAACATACCTACTTTACTTTTTTATACTAATTTGTGTCTTGTTTTAGGTTGGATTGGGAAAAAAACCACTGGTAATCGTCATTATTTTGTTTTAAGAATGGTTTTTTAATACCAGTGTATTCTTTGTACCGTGACATTGGCAGAATCATCGTATAAAAACGATGGAAGCCATACTATGAAGGAAAAAAAAAAAAAAAAAAAAACCCTCGGATCCCTTAGCTGATTTTTACAGCAAGTTCAGGACGAAATGCAGCTGGCACATTCTATGTTTTTCTCTCGCTCCCAGTCCAGCATGGAAGAATAAGATTAAGCTAGATTTGTAGGTATATTGCTAGTGTAAACGTATAGT
The DNA here is from genome assembly GCA_949820665.1 of Scrobipalpa costella. NCBI lineage: Eukaryota > Metazoa > Arthropoda > Insecta > Lepidoptera > Gelechiidae > Scrobipalpa > Scrobipalpa costella. Next base: position 1,205,727 of record OX463323.1, on the reverse strand, counting down.
TATTGAATGCATGAACAATACACTATTTCTAGTAGATATAAGAATGAAAATGAATGTGTATTGTATTGTTATACAGTAAAATTATGACCATGATTCAAATAACTATGTAAACTGTTTTTATTACTATTAATAATATTATGAATGTATTTTGTAAGTGATTTTTTTTTTTTTCTCAAAATTTTTAACGAGGCTTCAGTCATCTGGTGACTATGCCAGCCTCATGGTATCTTTCATATAATTAAAAACATGTATTTAACCAGATAGAGTCAGAAAACGGTACAACGCAACCGCTCTGCTGGATAGCGGGTCTGCCAACCAACAATTTAGCTGACCATTATTACCATTTTCTGAACCCATAAATCTAGCCCTCAGATCTGCATTCCGGGAACACTCCAACATTATATGATTTAGATCATCAATCTTGTTACATGTCAAACAAAGGGGAGACTGTTTCACACCCATCATGTGATAAAATTTGTTTCCTGGAATGTGCCCGGAACGCAGCCTCAGTGCGGAAACAAGTTCTTTTCTTGTAAGGCTCGCAGAGTCAAACCACGGTAAAAAATGTGGTTCATCCAAAAGGGTCCTGTACCAAATACCTTTAGTGACTGAAACCTCGTTAAAAACTTCCTTCCATCTTTCTTTACAATAACCTTTGACACTACTAAACACTTCAGTATAATAAGGTTCACATTGTACATCCCTACCATCACAAACTGCTTCATTTGCCAGTTGATCTGCTACTTCGTTACCTCTCAAACCAACAAATGACTGTAATTTTATAATTAGATCAAGTATCTGATAAGCAATCGGCGTACAACGCGCCCCAGAAACACAACGCACGAGATGTTGGAGAGCACTCCTCGAATCCGTTAAAATAACAACCCTGTCAAATTTCTTGATTTGAATATATTGCAGAGCTTCGAATATGGCATACAACTCTGCTCTCATGATCGAGAAATCTCCTCTAAGCTTAATTTTAACAGAGATATCGTTCAAAGGGTCAAAAAGAGCAGCACCAACACCCTGAGCGCTTTTGGAACCATCAGTATAAAGTTTGTGATAGCCGGAATATAAGTTTTGTAACTGCTGCACAGAAAGCAATCGTAAATTAGAACTATCATAATTGTGTTTAGCAAATGTCAAACCCTCTATGCGTAGATTAACTAATTCAGATATATCAACATATGAAAGCCATACATTCAAAGAAAACATCTCCAGGTGAGGACTTCTATGAAGTTTCCTATCTTTTAAAAAATTGTGTATATCGATTAGTATAGGTACATTTTTGTTTCTCCAGAAACCAGCATTCAGAGACAAACTATTGATTAATCTTAAATTGTCATTGGAGAATGAAGCAACTCTCAGCCAGTATCTACATCCTAGCCAAAAACGTCGAATGTTCAACGGCGGGAGACTCATTTCACTCTCCATAACGTGAATTGGAGTGCTACGAATAAAGCTACCACAAATTCTCAACGCTTTGTTTTGTATTAAATTTAACTTATTTAAATGTGTCTTTGCTGCATTTGAGTATAGAAAACTAGCATAATCAATGCGACTTCTCACAAGAGAAATATAAAGTCTGCGGAGATGTTTAGGATGAACACCCCAAGAGCGTCCCGCTAACACTTTCAAAACGTTGAGAAGTTTGTAACATTTTTCATTAATCTCATTAATATCAGCGCTCCATTTAAGCAAAGGGTCAAACCATACCCCTAAATACTTAACTTTTTTCAATATTTTCAAACTATTATTATTTACAATAATAGAGATATTGAAATTTTTCCTTGATTTGTTAAAGATACAAACATTGCTTTTAGCTTCAGACAAACATAAACCAATTTCATCCAATAAATTAGTTAATACATTAACTGCCTCATTAATATTATTTTCAGCAGACCCTATGTCAATATAATTAACAGTTTTATACAAAACAAAATCATCAGCATACTGTGACACATTAACATCTGGAATACTATTACTAATGTTTTTCGTAACAATGTTAAAAAGTAAAGGAGACATAGGGTCACCTTGAGCTAAGCCCCTAGATGAGTGTCTGTTAATATATTCATTGCCAACTAACATACTACAATTTCTATCAGAAAGGAAATTCCACAAATACATACATATTCTCCGACCAATACCAATATTATCTAGAGCAGAAATGAGAGGAGCAATATTGACATTGTTATAAGCATTTGTAATATCAACAAAACAAGCTATAGTGGTTTTTCCGTTAGCAAACCCAGTTTGTACATTGGTAACTAAGGCTGACAGATTATCAAGACAAGATCTAGCGCGCCTAAACCCAATCATGGACGAAGGAAATAAATTCTTATGCTCCATGAACCATTCCAATCTCTTCGTCAAAATGAGATGAAAAAGTTTGCACGGACAAGACATTAGAGATATTGGTCTCAAAGCGGAAGGTAAATTGGGGTCTCGTCCATGCTTAGGTATAGGCACCACTAACACATCTCTCCATTGACTGGGAACTTCCCCAGTATTCAATATTAAATTAAATAATTGAACAAGCAACTTCTTAGCATTAATTGGTAAATTAAATAGCATAGAATAAGATATGTTATCTGCACCTGGAGATGTATCCTTACGTTTTAAACAGTTATTTAGCTCAGATAAAGTTATTTCACTATCAGAAATTATAGACTCTTGCGGCGAAAGAACCGGCCGAGACCCCTCTACACTATGTGGCGTAAGAGAGTACAATAAATCTTTGGCTTTGATTGGATCAGCTGCATATTTGCTGCCCCCACCCTTCACCCATCTCATCCTACGCCACATATCGGCAGAGGAAGTTTCGTGATCAATGCTAGAGCAAAACTCAGACCAACCATCGAATCGGGCCTTCTTAGATATTAAGTCCGCTTGAGCAACTTTATCTTGAAATATTATATAATTGTCAGGAATAGGATTGCGTCTGACCTGTGCTAAAGCAAGCCTCCTCTCAGCCACTGCCTTCGACAATGTAGAGTTCCAATATGGTTTAGGTCTAAATTTTCTATGTGGATCCTGACTAATTTTGACCCAAGGAATTGCAATATCTGCTGCAGATTGAACAATTTTAATAATAGCATTATAACACAACTGTACATTGTTTACAAAATCGAAAGAGCTGAACTCTACTTCTAAATTTTCCCTATATTTGACCCAATCAGCTTCTTTATAGTTCCTCTTCTTTACAAAATAGCCAGATCTTTCAAAACCAAATTTAATTTTAATGAAGAGATGATCGCTACCTAGAGTCTCATTAATAATGTTCCATGCAAATTTAACAGCAACATCCGCAGATGCAAACGAAATATCCGGGGACGTCTTCTGAAGAACACCGTTCACTAACTTAATCCGAGTGTGGCTGCCATCGTTAAGACACACGAAATCATTTTCAAACATGGCTTGGTAAACTTGTTCTCCTCTTCTATCTGTTTTCACTGACCAAAGGACGTGGTGAGCATTCATATCTCCAACAATGATTGTTTCAGACCCAAATAGTTCAAAAATAGTATTCCAATCACTTTGAGTAGTTCTGCCAGAAGGTGGACCTGGGCAGTATACAGCAACTATATGTTTGAGACCGGGAACATTAAAAACATTTAGTACCAAAATCTGTATATCTGGATTTGGGCTTCTTTGGATCTTCTGACTAACTTTCACTGATTTGTGTACCAATGCGCAAACACCACCATACGAATCATCACGATCAACTCTAAAAATGTTATAGTTGGTCACCCTAAGAGACGTATCTTCTGAAAGCCAAGTTTCACTGATTAGAGCCAAATGAATTTTTTCTTGACATAAAATTAGTTCCAAATTTCGCAACTTTGGGGACAAACTATTAGCATTCCACTGGATGATGTTCAATACAGCTCCACGATTATCAACATTTCTATGATGATCCATTATAGAGTTTTGAAATAAATTGGAAAATGGAATCTGGATTAACATGATTAGCTATCCATCTTTTCAGTACTGAAATAATTAAATTGAATGCCATCTCTATCTTCTTTTCAATATTATTTTTAGAAAAAAGTATTTCATTAAGTCGCTCTAAAAACTTCGCCATCAAAGTTTTATCTCTACTTCTTCTTTTATTATTAGAATTAACTTCTTCAGGCTCGCTGCTCTCACTACCATCTGTGCTCAAATGCTCATCTCGTTGGGTTTTTTCCTGTTGCTTTTTACCTGCTTTTTTCCGAACATTGATAACTCTTTCCTTGTTGTTGTTTTTGGTAGAAGTGCTAGTTTCATCCTGCACCTGTATGATCTCCTGGACATCCATGGCTTCTTGACTTTGATCTATAGTCTTCACTCCTCTAATCACATTTGAATATGTTTGCACCTGCTTACCAGAAGGCATAGAGCTGTTATCATTATGGCTGGACTGGTTTTCTTTCTCTACATTCAGATATTGCTCTCTATTATTTAAATCTCTGCGTAATGCTTCCTTCTTTTTGCGTTCGTTAATCTGACTCAGGGCTACCTTATATGTACAGCTGTATTGAGCCATATGCAAACGTATCTCCTTCTCCCGTAGAAAGGCTGGACAAGCACTTTTAATAAGAGACATATGTGCCCCCTTACAGTTCACACATTTAAAAACATCTGTGTCGCAGTTCTCATGTTCTTTTCCACATTTAGGACATAATTGTAACTTGGATGTACAAAAATTCCTTACATGTCCATACTTCCAGCACTTTGAACACTGGGTGACGGGGAAAATAAATGGTTCCACCCTCAGACGGCAACCATATGCCGCAACATATGGCGGTAGAATGGCACCTTGGAATGCAATGCGAATAGATTCACTCTTGCCCCACTTACTACTATCTTTGTCCTTTTTCTGCAATCTCTTAACAGATAAAATTGTCACCTCACTCTCTAATACATTCTTGATTTCATCTTCTTCCAAGTCTATATCTACATCCCTAATTACACCATAAGAATATACTACATCGCTAGTTTTCCTGCAAGTCCAGCCTTTTTTCTTAATATTCTCATTGTTTAAAAAAGTATTTACCCCTTTATCAGACTTGAACCGGAACAAAATCTTGTAAGGATTTTTATAAATTATTTTCAGTACTTCCTGTATCTCTTCATCTTTCAACATTTTTGCAAGTGCTAATTGCTTAGGTAAATGCTCTTGGGCACTAACAGACACTTCATACAGCTCTGAAATTTTTTCGCTAACAGGTTGGGTATGCATTCCATTTTCTTCACGGGATGAGGTACGTCTCAGTGCTCTGCTCCTCTTACGGTTTGTATACACAATGAAGCCCTCTTCATCCGTCTCACTATCCCTTTGAAATCTTGTTCTCTTTAATGAGTTATCTCTTGACCTTCCGCCCTCCACCATCATAACCTCAAAATTGCCATCCTGGTTGCTGGGTTCCTGGGAAACCGGTGAACCGAAAATGACCTTTCTCACATCATCAGCAGTCATTTGACTAACATCAATAGCTGGAGGAGGCTCCTTATCACCACTTTCACCATTTTCACCCATAACACAAAAATTGAGGGTAGTACAAAAACAAATTTGATAAAAACGCAAAGTCGTCCACACGCAATGACGCCTGACGCGAGACTGGTAAGTGATTTTATAACATGTTAAAAGAATACAGCATTTGTTTTATTAAACCATGTATTATGGATAGGTAACGGACTGGGAGCGAGAGGAAAACATAGAATGTGCCAGCTGCATTTCCTCCCGGGCATGCTGTAAAAATCAGCTAAGCGATCCGAGGGTTTCTGTATATTGCCTAAATAAATATAAATCTACCTATAATAACCCTCAAAACTTTGTCAGACGTGGCGGAACGACCTTTGTTTATGTCGTTTACGCTCTGCCTACCCCATTAGGGATAAAGGCGTGATTCTATGTATGTATGTATGTATTAGCCTATGCTGTCCCACTGCTGGGCAAAGGCCTCCCCATCCTTCTTCCACCTCGCTCGATCTTTGGCAACTGCCCGGCAATTTTTACGATATGCGTCCAGGTCGTCTCGCCATCTTTTTCGAGGTCTACCCCGTCGACGTTGTCCGTCGTATTTATTAATAGGAAATATTTTTTTATTTATTTAATTTGATGTATGTTTTGTGTTGTATTATCACTAGTAGGTACAGTATGCTTAAAACACATAAAGAAATGCAGTCTTTTTTTACATCCTGTATAAAAGGGTATAAGTATACATACATGTAATCACGCCTTTATCCCCAATGGGGTAGGCAGAGTGTAAACGACCCAAACAAAGATCATCCCGCCTCGTCCGACAAAGTTTCGAGGGCCATTTAAGATAAATTTGTAGGTACATTGCTGTAGTGACAGGTTGTCAGCCTATTGCCTAAATTGCAATATACAGAAACCCTCGGATCCCTTAGCTGGATTTTACAGCATGCCCGGGAGGAAATGCAGCTGGCATATTCTATTACTAACATATACATTATAACAACTAATTAATACAAGGGAAATTTAGTAAGTACTAACATGCAGTTTGAACAAAATAAAAACTTAAAAAGATTAGGTACATAGCAAATAGATACATACATACATACATACATAAATCACGCCTTTATCCCTTACGGGGTAGGCAAAATAACGTTAAACGCCTCGTAAAAGGCGCTTTCGCCGCGTCTGACAAAAATTGAAGGCAATTTTAGATTGATAAGTGTATTGCTATAGTGACAGGTTGTCAGCCCATCGCCTAAATTACAATACACTGTAACCCTCGAGTCCCTTTTGCTGACTTCTACAGCATGCCCGGGAGGAAGGGCAGCTGGAACATTCTATGTTTTTCTATCTCTCCCAGTCCAGCATGGAAGAAATTAAAGTTGTGATTTTTTAGAATTGATGAGCGCCTTGTAAGTATGTATGTATGTATATATATTACCCCTAAAAACATCAATATCTGTGTGGCAACTAATTCGTTGTATTGTTTCATAAATCTATTCTATATGCTTGTATGAACTAATCTTCTTCTTCTTTCGAGTGGGTATTGAGTCTATTTACCCGATGAACCCTGGTGTCATAGTCTTTAAACAGCCTAGTAGCAGAAGCAGCCTAGTAGAACACAACTATCAGGCCTCTGACATGGTTTGAGTAACAAGCACTTTCAAAGACAGCGACCGGAACTGACGGCTTAACGTGCCCTCTGAAGCACGAAATCTTTTTTTCTTTTCAGACAATCAGGTGATTCAGCATGCAATGTCCTAACCAAACTGGGGAAAAAATCACAAAGTGATAAATTCTCAAATATCAACTTTGTTTCCCCCTGGAAATCGAACCCAGGACCTCCGGATCGGGAGTCCATGGCACTAGCCACTAGACCACGGAGGCAGTTATATTATTTATTTACATACATACATATAGTCACGCCTTAATCCCTAATGGGGTAGGCAGAGCGTAAACGATCTAAATAAAGCTCGTTCTGTCACATCTGACAAAGTTTTGAGGGTTCTTTAAGATAGATTTATAGGGACATTGCTGTAGTGACAGGTTGTCAGCCCATCGCCTAAATTACATTATACCGAAACCCTTGTATCCCTTAGCTGACTTTTACAGCATGCCCGGGAGGAAATGCAGCTGGCTTATTCTATGTTTTGCTCTCGCTCCCAGTCCAGCATGGAAGTTATATTATTTATTTATTTATTCAATCACAACATAATTATGAACATATTATGAACTAATAACACTAGATAGACAATGATATATACTGATAAAAGAGCATTATATTGAAGGGTATAGCATTATAATAACATTGTTATTGAATAAGTTATTGCTGTTATAAAAAATAGCAATCCAATACATAGGTCATCCACACTGGCATGGGATGAGAGAAAAACATAGTACCAGCCGCATTTCCTTCCAGGCATGCTGTAAAAACCAGCTTGAGATCTAAGAGTTTCAGTATATTGTAATTTAGGCGATAGGCTGACAACCTATCACTACAGCAATATACCTACAAATCTATTTTAAATAACCCTCAAAACTTTGTCAGATTTGGCGGTATGGTCTTTGATTAGGTCGTTTACGCTCTGCCTACCCTATTAGGGAGGGAGGCGTGACTGTATCTATGTATGTATGTATGTGAATAGCATAATAAAGACATTTGAATAAGTTATTGCTGTTAAAAAAAATAGCAAAGAAATCCATAATTCTGCATTGAAATTCATAAATTTCACAAAGGTTACTTCTTAGTAGAATGTAGCTTAGAATTTATAGTCACTTACGTATTGTTGTAGTGAAATACAATTTCTTCCCTTTTTAATTTCTGTCCGAAAGAAACAGGTAGGCACACGAACAAACACACAAAAATGCCGGAAATTAAAGCCATTGTTGTTCTTTAAATGGAATAGTCGAGCTTTTTACACCTGTGATTTAATACACATGACATGATACATTTGAACTTCTTTTTGTAAATAATTTTCCGCAATCAAAACACAAGTAAAACCCCCACTGCAATGCAACCATAATGCAACTGAAAACGTCAATGTCAAATACTTTTTTTTTTAAGTGTTTTGGCCTGGTATCTAAGATCTTTTGGCCATGTCTTATAATGTCAAATCAAAGTGGTAATCAGTGTTGCCTGCACTTAGGATAAAAAAATAAACAAAAATACATACATACATACATATAATCACGCCTTTATCCCTAATGGGGTAGACAGAGTATAAACGACCTAAACAAAAGTCGTTCTACCACGTCTGACAGTTATTCTTAGTAGACTGTAGCTTAGAACTGTCAGACGTGGCGGAACGACTTACAGTCTCCAAGACTTTTTTGATGAAAAATAAATAAGTAATGTACTTAATAATCGCCTATATAGAATGTGTCTGTTTGTATTTACTCCATAGAACCAGTCAATTTATGTACCAAATTGTTGTATTTTGTTAATTAAGTATAATATTAGTTAAGTATCTCATAATTAACTCTCACAAATATTGCAATACCCTGTTATAAGGGGTATCATGTGTTGGACTTTACAATATTATAACATCTTAATGTACCATGTGATTCGCAATAAATAAATAAATATGAATATTCTTTAGACTGAGGGTTATTAAAGATTTGTAGGCATATTGCTGTAGTGAAACTAGTGCAAGATTGTCAGCCCATCGCCTAAATTATAATATACTGAAACCTTCGAATCCCTTAGCTAGTTTTTACAGCATACCTGGGAGGAAATGCAGCTGGCACATTCTATGTTTTTCTTTTGATCCCAGTCCAGCATGGACGCTACAAAGAATTGAAATTGTGAGCCACCAAATATTACACATGTTTATAATTTTTTATACCGCTCTGATTCTAATTACGATTTTAATCTTTTAATTCTCGGAAAAAATCAGAATCAGACGTATTTTGTATACATTGGCAACACTAAAAGCTCAATTATGATTTTGCAAGTAGTTGGGCGTTATACATTGATGTACTTTCAATGACTCCTGAAAACCGGGATGTCACAAAAGTAGCGTTGGATGAATAATGATGTGTTATTTGACAGATGGTCAATAGTAGATTTGGCCTTGCATCTGCAAGTTCTTATTCTATTTGATAAAAGAGGGCGCAAAAAATATGGTACCGCTACTCAAACAGAGATGGCGCGATGTCACATTTTTTGTCACACGCCAAATGATTTTGTCTACTAAAGATCATGTCCGTGTACGTAGCGGGACCCTGCATTGTAGGAAAGTGTGGATGATACCATGACGGACGCATTGAGTACTGTTTGTAATAAAGGAATTAGATTTGATACCCCAAAGGCCACAAAATAATTTTGCATTAAACGAAAACTTTGGCTAGCGGGGCCCTGTTTTCCTAGGACGCATATTTGAATCTTTAGTACAATAACATTTACTACTTTTCATTATAATTAGTTATGTACTAAATGCGTCCTATGTCATGGTATCATCCACACTTTTCTACAATGCAGGGTCTCGCTACATATACGGACATCCAAAGATCCTATTATTTATTTTCTTATTATATTTGTCTTCATTTAGTTAGATAATAAATGGAATGTTAATTAGAAGTTCATTTGGTGGTTCAAATATGTATTTCTTAGATAAAATAGGTACATAGAATGCAGCAGCAGCTTCTCGTCGACCTTGTCGTAGACAAATAGTAAAAATCAGTAGAGGGACTCTGATGCCAACATACAAAAAACGATCAACTCTTTGATTTTCACGTTCTGCCCACCTCCATACCATACACATGTTTCCTAGGGACGCGCAATCACTATCTATTGTCATAAACCATGTCAAAGTCCTAGTGGGCGATTTAAAAACTCTGATACAGGGATTCAAAAACCCAGATACCCGTGTTTCGATGATTTATTGGACTCTGGTTGTCTGGCCTGCTGGATAGTTTTAAATATAACGACAGTAATTTGTTTTCAAAAGTGTCATGTAATTTTATCTTCTTAATATTAATTTGTTTTTCTATTTTGGGATATTGTGCGTCGATATTTCGTTTGTCGAAATAGCGTGTTCAAGATAATTTGGACCAGAAAAGATTTGAAATATCTAGCTAGCGGTACATAAGCCTTGGGTGGCAACAACGGGTTAATAACAAGAGATGAAAATAATAACAACAAGAAATTAAAAAGTAATGCGATTTCTGAACGGGTGCGTTTGACAGTTGACAGCGAATTTGGCGGGAATTAAGCGCCGGCACGTGACGCCATCTTTTGTCCGATTCGATTTGCTCCCTTCTTTCGTTACGGAGATTCTGTTTTGTCATAATTATTTATTTTATTGCAGTCATGTTTATTACTCGGCAATATAATTTGATTATATTATGGCCGATTTGATTGGCTCCGGTTTTGAATTCTGTGCAACTGTTTCACGGTGGATTTTTTAAATGCACAAAAATATTAGGTTTAAAATAACCGGTTTGAATTAAAACTGGTTTTTCGGCCAGACATTTTCATCATTAACATGATTACACGCATGGCATTATCCACACATGCTTAAAATACTGAAACTGAAGTTCATTTTCTTTATTAATTATTTAAGAGCTAAGGCAATTTGGCCTATGAGATGACTGTGAGAGAATGAACATGCGTTTCGTGTTCGGTTCGTCCTTTGTTGACTAATGTTTAGTCTTCATTTCGACTCATCAGATGCGGAAGTGTCTGCCTTACAGTTGGTTTGCAAGTGCTACACTCTTGTGAGCTTAGCTTGTTTGGATCGGAACGGAATCCAACTCTTTAGGAGCAGCTGTTAAGCATGATTATGCTATAACATTAAATATTTTATTTCAACTAACACATAGAATTAAGTATGAAAATACTAACACTAATTTATTAAGTGAAATCAGTAATTAGTATATTCTTATTTGAAATTGTTTTGTTTTTGTGCACAAGTTCAGGTAAATATTATTGCATTACTTAATTGTAAGATACCTAAGATACAGGTAAATATTTACTTAGTTTAGGTATCAATAAAATTTTTTTGAGACCCTAAATTAACTTTTAGTACTTATTTTATGGTTATCAGTTATTGTTTACACGTTTTATTGTATTATATATCCTTAAGTTAGTAACTAATGATCTCCGCAGAGTGGTCCTCCCCGCAAGGAGCCCTTTTCCACGTGTATCCCTGTCGAGATAATGCAATATCAAGTGTAAAGGCACTTTGGCCTTTGTGATGACTGTGAGAGAAAACGAAACGCATCGGTTCATCGTTTTTTTACCACTGTTTCGTCTTCATTTCGACTCATCAGACGCGGAAGTGCCTTTACAGTAAACATTGCATTATCTCTAGAGGGATACACGTGGGGCGGGCCCCCTTGCGGGGAGGACCACTCTGCGGAGATCATGCTTAACGGCTGCTCCTAAAGAGTTGGATCCCGTTCCGATACAAACAAGCTACTATTAATTATTTTAATTAATTATCTTTCTTAAGCCTACATACATACAGACGACGAATGGATAACTGGCGCCCAAAGTGGGTTCAGCAAGATTGATAGTTACATACATAAAGTCAAGCCTTTATCCCTTACGGGGCAGGCAGAGAGTAAAATAGGCGTTATCGCCACGTTAGACAAATACTGAGGGCAATTTAGACCACAGAACAGAGGAAGGCGCTGGGAGCTGGAGCCCAACTTCTTATATCTGTGTTTTAGGCCATTTCTTAGACAGACAATCTGAATGGTACTCAAGGCCTGTCTAAGACTAAGCAATAAATATTGTAATAATTACTGTTTTGACATTCCCGAGCCCGACGCACCCCTTTCACGATTCGTGTCTGTCCGTGTCGGAACACGCATGCTTTCAAATTTGTTTTAAATAATATAATGATTAGAATAAATTATTCTAAAATTGTGGTAGGTATATAACTCATCGGGCCAAATAACCCACATGTACGACCCAATCGCCAATATGACCCAAATTACCTAATGATTTATGACCCATATGACCCACATTATCCAATGACCGAACTAACGTTACAGAACATAATTTAATATCTCCTTCACGGCGATTAACACCTACTACAAATAAACCCAATGTCGGGTTTACCGTAGATTAAGGTTATCATAAAAACTGTATTACTTTGTTTCTGAAAAAAAAACTAAAAATAAAAACAAAACTCAAAACCACAACATACACGCAATTTTTGTTAAAGAAATTATAAAATAGCGATCTTATTACTTAAAGCGATCTCTTCTAGACATCCTTTGGGTGCTGCAATAATTACTGTTGTGACATTCCGTACGCACCCCTTTCGCGAATGTCCGTGTCGAAACACCCTTGCTTTCTAATTTGATTTAAATAATATAGGGGTTGGGAAATAAAGACTGACGATAAATTATTACGATATTTATGCAAGGAATTAGAGCATCCACGTTTTGATAACTTTTTTTTTATAAGTTTATTTTATTAATAGCAGAAAACCCATGTTCTACGTCGCTCTACCCATAGTCTACCTCTGTCTATATTATAATTAACAATAGTACATTATTCCGAGGCCGAAAAAAAACTCGACTCGACTCGACTCGGCCTATCGCATCAATATCCTCAAGAAAAAATACTATTTGAATGCATTAATCACTATTCTTATTTAATTAAATCTGAAACATTAGCATCCCGACGAAAACATATTGAAAAGAGGTTGGCTGATTGTAGAAATCCAGCTAAAGAGATATGGAGTGTGGTCAATGACGAAATTTCTACAAAAAGTTCATGCGAAATACGTCTGAGGGATACAAATTCTAAGGATACCACTGAGTGACGTTCCAGACTACATTTACTCCCATTTATTAAATATTGGTTCGAAATATTCGCAGCGGATTGACTATCAAAGTTCTAAAAACTATCTTTCCGAATATTTACAAGACACAAGTATTCCTGTTTTCTCTCTGCCTATAATTAGTAAATCTGGTTTAGACAAAGTGCTCAAATCTTTGCTGAAATCTCGTGGTACCCTGGATATATATGATATATCTGTAAATATACTTTTATGTATCTGGCCAGTACTTGCGGATATTCTTGTGACACTGATACATGAAATGTTTAAGGGTGGCGTGTATCCAGAAGTTTTAAAATGCACAAGAGTATGTCCAGTTTACAAAGGGAAAGGTGAGAAGCACAAAATTGATAACTATCGGCCTATTACAATCGTCCCCAACATATCAAAAATTATTGAATCGATTTTATCAAAACACCTTATGCAACATTTAGAGACAAACGGCTTACTGACTGATAAACAGTTTGCTTACCGTAAAGGTATGTCAACTACGACCGCCGCTCATAAAGTGTTGGATTGCATAATTACGGGGATAGATGATAAGTATAAAGTTGCTGGTATATTCTGCGATCTATCAAAAGCATTCGACGTCATTAATTATAAATTGAAGTTAGAAAAGTTGAACACATATGGAGTCCGAAATAATGCTCATCAACTACTGAACTAATTTTTAACGGGTCGAAAACAGACCATCCAGTTCACATCACAGGGCAGAAAGATAAAATCAGAGGCAGGTAACGTTAAAATAGGCATTCCACAGGGATCCTCATTAGGAAATACGTTGTTTTTGGCTTTTTTCAATGATCTCCCATCTATTGTTACTGACGGTTTGGTAGTTCTGTTTGCTGATGACACCACTGTAGTTGTGACCGCGAAAACTTTTGAGCAACTAAACATTAAGATCTGTCGAGTATGCGAGCAGCTGCAGAAATGGTTCTTAGCAAATGGACTCATCCTCATCATCATCTCCCTAGCCTTATCCCGTATCCCGTAAATGGACTCATCCTCATCATCATCTCCCTAGCCTTATCCCGTATCCCGTAAATGGACTCATCCTCATCATCATCTCCCTAGCCTTATCCCGTATCCCGTAAATGGACTCATCCTCATCATCATCTCCCTAGCCTTATCCCGTATCCCGTAAATGGACTCATCCTGAATGTGACAAAATCTAATATTGTGTTGTTCTCCAGCCACAACGTAGCTCCCCCTCAAATGAACTGTCCTATGCCAATAAGCAACGAATGTAAATTCCTAGGTTTTGTGCTTGATAGTCACACAAACTGGAAAGCGAATATTGACACTCTTTGCGATAAGCTAAGTAGCGCAGCATTTGCATTGCGAAGACTGAAACCCCTTATATCTAGTGATGCGCTCCGGCAAACATATTTTGCACATTTTCACTCCATTATGTCGTATGGTTCAATTCTATGGGGTAACTCAACTGAGTCATCAAGGGTATTGAGATTGCAGAAACGTGCTCTTCGGACAATGGCCGGAGTAAACTCACGATATTCGTGTAAGGGCATATTCAAGAAATACGCTATAATGACACACTTCCCGCAATACTTATTCGACGTAATCATGTATATTCGTTGTAATTTATCGAATTTTGAGCGAGTAAGTGTTCCGGGAAGGACGTTACGTCGGACTGGATGCCTACTTTCAGTCCCACATCGCTTAGTCCTTGCCGAGAAAAATCCGCGCATTATCGGACCGACCTTCTATGAAGCACTACCTACCGACCTAAAAGCCGAACTATCTGACGAAACGTTTCGATCCCGATTGAAAAACCTTTTGTTGGATAATGTATTTTACTCTGTTAAAGAGTATAAGTATTGAATTTAAATTTACAAAATGACATTGTACCTATTTATACCTAGTATTTTTTATTTCTTTTGTTTTGAAAATTTATTTATGACATTTTGTATTTATACCGATTTTATTAATTTTATTTTGTTTAACTGACGAACACTTAGTGAATGCTTATAATATGACATGTAATTTTGAACTTTTATAATGTAATTTTCACTGTGTGATAAATAAAACTAAACTAAACTTTCAAATTTACATACATACATAACTCACGGCTTTATCCCTTACGGGGTAGGCAGAGCGTTTAACGCCTCGTAAAAGGCGCTTTCGCCACGTCTGACAAAAATTGAGGGCAATTTTAGATTGTAATATGTATTGCTATAGTGACAGGTTGTCAGCCCATCGCCTAAATTACAATACACTGTAACCCTCGATCCCCTTTTGCTGACTTCAACAGCATGCCCGGGAGGAAGGGCAGCTGGAACATTCTATGTTTTTCTATCTCTCCCAGTCCAGCATGGAAGTATATAAAATTCAAATTCAAATTTACTCGACCTTTAAATACCTTTAAAGACCTTTATATCGGCTGATAAAAGTATGGTACTTTGATCTCATTTGAGAGAAAACAATAACAATACAATTCAAAACAAAGCTTACGAAGTATGCAGACCTGAGACTGAGCTATGATTTCATTCCCTTTGCAGTAGAAACTTCAGGGGTTTGGTGTGCTGCAGCAAAAGACTTTGTGCGCAAGATACGGCGGCGTTTGAGGGATTGTGGTCGAGATCCCCGTTCCTGCTCGTACTTGGTCCAACAAATAGCTCTGGCCATTCAACGCGGCAATGCTGCCAGCATCATGGGCACATTTGGGCCAGGCACCAGTGGGAATGGAATCTATAGTTAAGCTTGGTATTTATATTTATTTTTGTTATGTTTTTGTAATTAATAATTGTAAATTTTTAACTTTCAATTAATAAATATCTATATTTTTTTTAATTCAAAACATACATGAAACTTCCGATTCCTCTATAATATTTTGGCACATAAGATTTGCATGGCGCTTTGACAGGTGCACATTCCATTAATTCATTCCATTTTGTAAATTTAAAAAGTTGTACATATTCAGCCTTAAAATAATCAATATGTGAACTAAAAAATTCTTCTCTATGTTCTAAAATGACAGAATTAACTAAAACATATTTGTAAACGTGTTTACAAGTTTGGACATCATCAAAATTGTGATAAGATGGAATAAGTACATTTCAAGAAAAAAATGTTGTGCTACAAACGAAACCCATTATTCCAAAATGTAAACACAATTGTTTTCAATCTTACGGGAATTGAACTAAGGAAACGATCCATTGCTTCCAAGAAAACTCCTGCTACGATTGATGGCAAAGTCAAAAGCAGAATTGGGTACAGAAAATAATAAATTCATATCATCATAACTCCATTCCGTCGTCATTTCCGGTTCAAATAACAAAAGAAGTAAAAATTCTTGTCGTTTATGAACTTACCCCTACAAAAACCACCCAAAAATGCACCTCAACTCTTTGAAATACAGATGAAAATAGTTTATCAGTGAATATAGTGCATACGCCATTTTGCGAAGTGTGTAACAGCCAATAACGGGAGGGGGCGGGGCTAATTTCAAAATCGGAACGATTTTTTCTTCAGAGTTCACCGAGTGTTTCTTTTTCTTACCAGCCAGCTGAATCGTGTCTCGGACAGGGTTGAGAGGTACAGATGGTCCGATTTTGGAAGCGTAATAAAAGTATTACCCGTTTAGGGGTTATGATATCAGATATGTTAGCATTAGTAGGTTCAAGAATATTTGATCAAGTTAAAAACCAGTTTATAATGGACTCGATTCTAAATTCCACCGGCTAAAATTAAAATTAAAATCTATCTGTCACTTCCAAGGACAGGTGATTTGTACTCTATGGTTTTACACTTTGTCCGCTAGATTTTGACGCGCTTTTGCTCGTTTCCCCGGTGTTTCTGTCAATTTTATCCGCCATATCATATGACGGCGGATAAAAATGACAGATAACGCATAAAACCACCGATTATAAACGGTGTAGAATGATTATAGTTAAAACCTTACAAAAACGTCGCTCGCTGTAGAACCTCAGCTGACGCGTCAATTAATTGCAGCCGTCACGTTTCATTCAAGCAAGCCTACTCAGTCTTGCTACGCTAGGCGATGCCAACGTAATACGCATTCTAAATACATACATATAATCACGCATTTATCCCTAATGGGGTAGGCAGAGGGTAAACGACCTAAAAAAAGGTCGTTCCGCCACGTCTGACGAAGTTTTGAGGGTTATTTAAGATAGACTTGTAGGTATATTGCCGTAATGACAGGTTGTCAGTCCATCGCCTAAATTACAATATATTTAAACCCTCAGATGCCTTAGCAGGGAGGAAATGCAGCTGGCACATTCTATGTTTTTCACTCGCTCCCAGTTTTATAGTATTTCCTATTCGGTTTTAGATTAAAGGTAAACAAAGTTTCATGTCTTTTAATCGAAGAAATTGTTTCGTATATAAGTTTTAGCTATTAGATATAACAACATAATGAAATAGTAGTTTTAGTAAATGAACTAATTTGCCAACACGTATCATTTATTTTTAAAATGTGTTTTTGAATAAAAAGACATGAAAATTTGTTTATCTTTATTCTAAAACCAAATTGGAAATACTATAGCTACCATGCTGGACTGGGAGTGAGAGAAAAACATAGAATGTGCCAGCTGCATTTCCTCCCGGGCATGCTGTAAAAACCAGCTAAGGGATCCAAGGGTTTCAGTATATTGCAATTTAGGCAATAGGCTGACAACCTGTCACTACAGCAATATACCTACAAATCTAACCCTCAAAACTTTGTCAGACGTGGCGGAACGACCTTTGTTTAGGTCGTTTACGCTCTGCCTCCCATTAGGGAAAAAAGCGTGATTATATGTATGTATGTATGTATAATTTCCAAAAAAAAGAGAGAGATACCATTCATTTAATTCTTTTAATTCTATGATTTAATTCTAAGTATATAGGTACGTAGTAGAAAGTCTATTTTCCAAAACTTAATTTGATCCGTTTCGTCTAAAATAAAACAATTTCTTTTTTTTTCTATAAGAAAAATAACTAAGTATGTATTTTAAAAACGCGACGAAGTCCTAAGCAAACAAGCCAAAATTTTCATACAGTCTTTTTACGATAATCATTTATTGTGCAAGTGATGTGTATTGAGATCAAAACATATTGGCTTACAAAGCACTTACCTACTACAAAAAGGTGTATCCCACAAAAGATCCCATTTCACCCGATCCAATCGACCAATAGAAACAAAAAGACGAATAATGGAGTTACGACCTTTTGCCGTTTCACTGGCAAATAAACACACACGCTCAATTGTATTTGTCTTAATTTTAGTACAAAATGAAAGTGCACTCACTCTAAACGAAAATAATCTTTATTTAAAGTGCAATAGAGTCAAACGTAATGCAGATAGAATTTTGTAAGTTTCTAATCCAACCAATTTAGTTTGCACTGTAGATCCGAGGATACTATCCTTAACATTTATGGAAACAGGTTAGATTTGAAATGGAGGGGAGGTCAAGGGATTCTGGTTTAGTACACACAAAAGCGCGGGTAAAAAGCCACCCTACAGATACGCCCCTTTTGGAAGAACCACCCTATGCCAAGCTCAGTCTTTGCTAAACCACAGCGCGCGGTGCATGCGTCAAAAAATTCTTTTTGCCGAAAATGACGTGCGATCGCGAACGCACCCTTTCTAATTTCAAATTCTCGTTTATATTTTTTAATAGTGATGTGATAATTACTGTCTAATAACCGTTATTTGACCGGTATTCCTACACAATTTATTTTTGTGTTAAAGTTTTGTTTTTCTATTATTTTATGCAAACGTATGATGTACTCATCGGACTTGAAACATGGACTTAAATTGAACACATTCAAAGATTTCGACCACAACATTATGTTGAAAACTATACAAAATCTATATTATAAAAAGACAAACGGTGTTAATATGACTTCGCCATTTCTAGTCGATAACATATTGCATCAACAAAAGACTGTGAATTTTCACCATCAGTATTTAAACCAGCAAATCGAAAATTACGTGCTGCAGCAACAACGGCAGAATTGTCAAAACTTCGAGCGATCGAGAGAAAACTCTCCAGAAATGGATGATTCAAAAATGGCTGACGGTGAAGATGACAGGCAAGAAGCCGTTACAGAAGCAAAATTAGAACAAGACGAGGATTCAAAAAGTCGCGACGAAGACGAAAGTTTTAATCCCGTAAAAAGCGAAGCCTATTACAATGATTACTACCGCGAAAACGCAGAAAAAGAAATCCTATCTATTCCAAATTTAAATCGGCGTTGCACATCTTGCGGCGCGTTCGACTGTCCGCCGTTTTCTTGTAAGAAATCTGGGATAAGACGGCTTGAGGAATTAGAAAAGAGGTTCAATTTCAACTATCAGGAGAACTCTGGTGACGAAGGAGATATGACCAAGGAGAAGGCGTTCACTGATGATATAGTTAGAAGCTGCGAGGAGTTTAGCGAGCAGAAGAAGCCGTTACTGAAATTTAGTGTTAGTGCCATATTGGGGGATAGAGAGGACAGTGGAAGAAATAGCAATATCAATGGTAAGTTTTGTTGAGTAATTTAAAAAGTACAAATAACTAAATATGGTTATTGAGATTATGATGGAGTGGAAATGAAAAACACGGTTCGACCGAAGGATAAGAACGTCTTAACCTATGAAATGTAATTTAATTACAATACTTCGGAACCTATAGTATTTCCAACTAAGTTTTAGAATAAAGGTAAACATAGTTTCATGTATTTTAATCGAAAATATTGTTTTTAAAATAAGTTATTAGATAATAAACATAATGAAATAGTAGTTTTAGTGGTTTAATTAATTTGCCAACACGTATCATTTATTTTTGAAATGTCTTTTGTCTGTGTTTTTTAATAAAAATACATTAAACTTTGTTTACCTTTATTCTAAAACCGAGTTGAAAATACTATAGGTACCAATAACTCGTTTAAAAAAAAGTATTTCACCGATGATAATGTTTGCAAATCAAAGTTTCTGGTACCCGCACACCACGGAGTAGAAAACCAAGTTGTCTGCTCCATGCCGCACACCCACGGCGTAATGTATAGTATACTTATCATGCTATAGTATAATATACTTATCATGTTATGAAGATGTCCAACCTTACCCCGAAACCGTTATCAATGCGTTAACGCGTGATGACTGTTGATTGTGGTTTCTATAAATTAAATAAATTGCGTTTGAATATTTTAAAACTGCTTTATTCCATTAAAGTTTTTAATTTCATAAGATTGAAAGAAATAAAATGTTAAATGAAACAATAATTGAATTTTCATTAACTTTGAAACAGTTTACGAAAATATAATCGGTTTATTATTTATCTTATACAAAGAAAACATCAGTAAATTAAAGATTGATTGACAGGCTGTCTAGACTAGACATACCTAGACCAAGAGACAAAATTTGCTAAATAAAGATTGCGAGTCAGTTTACATTATATACCGGAAAGTCCAAGAGGATGGCCTATTGTCATCTGCCGGACGACAATACGATCTCATTTGATCGTGCGTCAAAATAAATAAATAAATAAATCATTTATTTCTTTTTACAAAGTGCATTATAACAGTTTTGATTGATGCCTACTTTTAAGCCAAAGGCCTGTGTCAGGAGGCACCGCTCTTCCATAAAATACAGTTGTTTTAGTACGCTAGTAAAAAGAAGATAAGTCTTTATTGTTCACTTTGTACATAAGATCTTATAAATAAGGAGGTTCCACTCGATAATTTATCCATTCCGGAAGTACAATAATGTATATACTTATTAAAATAACAATTAATTATTCTAAATGGGATGAATCGTATGGTTGCTTGATCTTATGAACTGATGTTACTACCGACGGTCATAATACCATGACACCAACGTGTTTTGCAGCCTATAAACTGCTTTTTCTTTGTAACTTAGCAGCGGTTCAAATTTCGGAACCGCAGCCGATAGCCTATGTCTACAACATATGTTTTGCGGTACACTTTCTTTAAAGTTGTAAAGCAAAAACAGCGGTTATTTGTCGCAAAACAAGTTGGTATCGATAACACAATGTTAAAAAGAACGGAGTTTAGGTATAGATATTATACTTTCACTTTAGGACTGCGACCCATATTCCCTAAAACTCAGATTTATAATTCTTATAGCGGCTATAAAATGCTTGAACGCCTTACGTTGAAAGTGTACTTAAAATTACCCTCAGACCCCTCCAAATTAAAAACAGAACGCCCGCGGCGGCGGGAAATCTCCCCGGCGTCACTTCCGGTTTTCGTTTAAAAAAATAATAAACGAATATTTTAGTAGCGATTACTTTATAATAAAAAGATAAAGAAAAGATTTTCATGGTTTTTGAGGGATTCACCCAAATGTCCCCCGCTTTCTGTTTAGTTAAAATTGACTTCTTCCATGCTGGACTGGGAACGACAGAAAAACATAGAATGAGCCAGCTGCATTTTCTCCCTTGCTGGCTGCTGTAAAAACCAGCTAAGGGACTCGAGGGTTTCTGTATATTGCAATTTAGGCAATAGGCTGACAACATATCACTACAGCAATATACGTACAAATCTATCTTAAATAACCGTCAAAATGTTTGTCAGTGGTGGCGGAACGACCTTTGTTTAGGTCATTTGCGTTCTGCCTACCCCACTAGGGATTGATGCATATAGCATGTATGTAAAATTAACATGCATCCTTTAAAACTAGCGTGGAAACAGTGCTACGAAGGCTACACTTTGCTACAGCTTAGCAACTTCTGTAGACAATTAATTTGATTGTGTCGGGATTAGGGCTATACAAATCTTAAAAACACTCGCCTGATGGTGTGATAATGTAAACGCAAATCTTTCACATATATTTTTTTTACGAATCACAGGTTTTAATGATACTAACAAAATCTGAATTCAAATAGTACCGCAACGATTTATACAACAAGTGCACAAAACGAGCAGGTACATTGTCCGAGATTTTTATTAGGTCGAGGATAAAACAGTTGTGTGCATAGTAATATAATTTATATTATACAAGCGACCTAAACGGTATCAGTATTTGTCTACTATATTATGCATTTATTATACATATAAACCTTCCTCTTGAGTCACTCTATCCATTAAAAGAAACCACATCAAAATCTGTTGCGTAGTTTTAAAGATTTATGCATACATAGGGATATAGGGACAGAGAAAGCGACTTTGTTTTATACTCTGTAGTGACACCGTGATGACGATGTCAGGGTGCACGGATAACCCTATACACAGATTTTTGTTGCGTTCTTTATGTTAATCGCTGTGTTAGAATTTTTGAAAATTTTAAATAAATAAAGTAAATAATAACGTATACCCTGGTTTTGAGCAAGATGTAATCTCTGCTTAATTGCGAGGCAAAACAAAAAGACAAGTCTTTCGCAAATTGATAGGATTCGTTCTGTACACGAAACTGAACAACTTTCACCAGGGAACGATTCTTTTGTTTTCCCCATAAAAATTAACGTGCATCAATCCGACAATTATGTAACTTTTTTAATTTATTTCTTTTTGTTTTCTTTTTAAGATATTTTTGTGAAAGTTGTTCAGTTTAGTTGACTGTACAACCCCTAACAATTTGCCGGAAGCTGTCTCTTATACCCTGTATACATATGGAGTCAAGCAACTATTAACTCAATTATACTTCCTCCCTCTCAGTAAATACATAATACTTGATATATAATAAGTGTTTTTATGTTACAAACAGATCCTACCAGTTTCATAACGTTGTTTTATTTATCTACGCCTAATTGCTTTCCCGATATCAAATAACAACACGGACGAACAAAAAATAATAATAATAGTGAGCCAACATCAATAATAAAATAATAAAGCAACTTGTGCCAACGAAAATGCTAAGAAAAGGACATATTAATTTCGGTATCGCACCATCCCTTTCCAACTTGAAGGTTTTTCTATAGCGCTATCTCCTTCGTTCTCCCAGCCTTAAGTGTCCCGCCAGATGTTGCCAGTTTTATTGAAAAACTCGGCGGCCATACTGCGAGTCTCAGTAAATTAAGATGTAGCGTTCGGGGGAATCATTACGGCCGATAACGTTATTAATAGCGCGTTAAACGGTTAACGGTTTTTTTTGCGGTTAATTAATTTGTGGGTGCAACACTATTGTTTAGGCGCAGAGGTTATTGGAATGGATCTAGAAGGTGATCGCGAAGTGACTAGAATATCAATTTTAGCGTGCTTTCGTGTTTTGGAAGGTACGTTAAAACTTTGAGTTCCCGCTTACGATTGTTTTTATTTCTATATTTTCTTGTTTTGAAGAAAAGCTGAATGAAACTAAAAAGAACCGAAAAACAAGCATATAATATTTTTCTTCTGTTGCTTAGTTTGTCATGTTGAAAAACCCGATGAACCCTGGGGATGCTGAAAAAACCAGCTAAGGGTTTCAGTATGTTGTAATTTAGGCGATAGGCTTACAACAATCTATCTTACATAATCCTCAAAACTTTGTCAGACGTGGCGGACTGACCTTTGCTTAGGTCGCTTACATTTTGCCTACCTCATAAGGTAAAAAGGTGTGATTATATGTATGTAAGATATCCTAAAAAAAACGAAAATTTGTAACGATAAAAAGAAATCAGTGCCACGATTTTCAGCTATAACCTTATAACCTAAAAATTCAACTCACGTATTCGGGAACGACTGCCAAACCCCGCTACGCCCCTTGTTCCAAGCGGAAAACACAGGACGACCACGCTTTATATGAATGCGGCGGAAATGGAACGCCGCCATCTTGAGATTTTACATTGATTTGACAGTTCACCTTGTACTGCAGCGATCTCGCCCACGTTAAGATAAAGTATTTATCGCATAGAAAATGGAAATAAATCAATTAGTAGTACAAATAGGTGGCCTTATTGCTAAGCAGCAATTTCTTCCAGGCAATCTTAGGGCAAAGGAAAATAAAAGTTGAACTAGTGGGCTGGTATACATTGCAGGCAATACATTGTATAGGTAAATAAGCTACTTAAATGTTCTTATATAATAAATTATTAACAATAAATAGTCATACATATAAATTATTTATACCTACATAGAAATACATAAACGGTTTACGGTTTAGGGTACTCTTGACCTGACCTTTCTTTAGGACGTCCCCGATTTGATCCAAGTACGTGCGTCGAGGCCTTCCCCTCCCAACATTCCCATCCACACTCGCCATATATATCTGTTTGGTCAACCTGCTTTCACTCATTCTCTCAACATGTCCAAACCATTTAAGCATTCCCTTGTCAATACCTGTCACTATATCTTCTTTCACACCACAACGTTCCCTAATCACACTATTTCGTATCCTGTCACTCAGTTTGACTCCAATCATACTTCTTAACGCTCTCATTTGTACTGCATTTATTCTGCTTTCATGCTTCTTCTGCCATACCCAACTTTCACTCCCATACATCAGTGTTGGAACCAACACCCCTCTATGCACAGCCAGACGGGCCTTATCGGACACCTTCTGACTGCTCATAAAGGCGTGCAACGCTCCATTCACCATGTTACCGGCATTCACTCTTCTTTCAATATCACTATCATTCTTTCCATCTGCTGTAAACATTGATCCTAAATACACAAACTCTTTCACTTGCTCCACTTTTTCATTCCCTATCAAGATATTACACTCTGTCATATTCTCCTTTTCAAAAACCATTGCTTTCGTCTTACTAACATTTACTTTCATTCCTTTCTTGTTCAAAGCTTCATTCATAATATTTACCATCTCCTGCAACTCTTCTGCCGACGATGCAAGTAAGATTTAAGATAGATTTGTAGGTATATTGCTGTAGTGACAGATTATTGCTAGCTTATATGATAGCCAAATGAAAACGAACTCATAAAATGTCATCCAACTTCTTGTGGCCTTCAAATCAAACCCACGATCATCGAATTAAGATGCCAAGGCTTCACTACCAGGCTTTTACAATTTGGGTTGTCTGCGGTGAGCAAAAGCACAATTTCGGTTGAACAAAACATAATAATGTCACCGACATTTACCCGCAAAACTCACTCGCTGTTTCATAAACATGCCTTGATTACATACATACATATGGTCACGCGTTTACCCCTAACTAGCGACCCGCCCCGGCTTCGCACGGAAATCATCATTGTTTCTCTACTATATTCATCATCTCCTTAGCCTTATCCTGATCTTATGGGGTCGGCTACATAATCTAGGGGATTGAACGAGGGTACTGGTTTTTACACAGAGTGACTGCCATCTGACCTCCGCAACCCAGAAGGGAAACCAGACCCAATCCTAGATTTAGTCAGAGTTTTCAAGCCGCCAATGCTTAGCACTGGCCTCTGATATGGCTTAACGACTAATATCTACGGTATAGATATTAAACGATATTAAGCGGGACCAACGGCTTAACGTGCCTTCCGAAGCACGAAAAAGCGCCGAATAAACGTGAAATTAAATTCGAAAACCGAAAAACACATTGGTACGTGGTGGGATTCGAACCACGATCTCCCGCTCAGGAGGCAGCGGCCCTATCCACTACACCATCGGGCTCTCTGTTTCTCTACTATATTATGCATGTATTATACATATAAACCTTTCTCTTGAATCACTCTATCCATTAAAATAAACAGCATCAAAATCCGTTGCGTAGTTTTAAAGATTTATGCATACATAGGGATATAGGGACAGAGGAAGCGACTTTGTTTTATACTATGTAGTGATGGGGTAGGCAGAGCGTAAACGACCTAAACAAAGGTAGTTCCGCCACGTCTGGCAAAGTTTTGAGGGTTATTTAAGATAGTATTGTAGGTTTGTTGCTGTAGTGACAGGTTGTCAGCCCATCGCCTAAATTGCAATATACGTAATGTAACGTATACATAAACCCTCAGTGGTTTAGTGGTCTGAGCTATAGGCTCATTGGGCTCTCGACCCGGAGGTTCCGGGTTCATTTCCCGTCGGGAGACAACGACTTCATGTTGTTGTTTCTAGTTTTCTTCTTCTTCTGTCGTGTGGGTATCGAGTTAATCGATCCGATGAACCCTGGTGTCAGCGATTTTTAAACCGCCTAATAGCACAGCTAATAGGCCTCTGGCATGGTTTGTGTAACCACTATCAAGATAACGAACGGGACCGACGGCTTAACGTGCCCTCTGAAGCACGGAATCTTTTTTTCTTCCAGACATTTGATGGACAGGTGATTCAACCTGCATTGTTCGAACCAAACTAGAGAAAATCTCACAAAGTGATAAATTGACAAATATCAACTTTGTGTTCGCCCCTTGAGAATCGAACCTTGGTTCCCGAATCTTAAGCCTATGGCTCTGAGCACTAGACCACGGAGGAAGACAATCAAAAGACAACCAATATCGCTACGCCGTAGCAAAGCGTAGCTTTCGTAGCATGATGTCTACAACTGCTACGAAATTGCTACGCAGGTATAAATATGATGGATATTGAAACTTTAAAACTATACATACATACATATAATCACGCCTTTATCCCTAATGGGGTAGGCAGAGTTCCGCCACGTCTGACGAAGTTTTGAGGGTTATTTAAGATAGATTTGTAGGTATATTGCTGTAGTGACAGGTTGTCAGCCCATCGCCTAAATTGAAATATACTGAAACCCTCGGATCCCTTAGCTGGTTTTTACTGCATGCTCAGGCACGTTCTATGTTTTTCTCTCGCTCCCAGTCCAGCATGGAAGAAACAACGCAAGAATAAATGATGTCTATTGAAACATTAAATCTATATCTATCTCCCTAGCCTTATCCCGTATATCACGGGGTCGGCTACCTAATCTATGGGATTGAACGAGGGTACTGGTTTTTACACAGAGCGACTGCCATTTGACCTCCGCAACCCAGAAGGGAAACCAGACCCAATCCTAGATTAGGTCAGAGTTTTCAAGCCGCCAATGCTTAGCACTGGCCTCTGACATGGCTTAACGACTAATATCTACAGTATTAAACGATATTAACCGGGACCAACGGCTTAACGTGCCTTTCGAAGCACGGACACATAAACATTAAAACTAAACTTTGAAAAAATCTATTTTTTTTTATTTCTCCCATACGTATGGGAATGCAAAGACTTTTCGCCCATGCAGCCTAGTCTGAACTTCAAAACCTTCTTAAAGTTTTTTACTGACAATATAACAGAGGTTTACATAACTTTGACAGAAGTTTTTGATAGAAAAACATTGGTTTTGGTTCTCTTGAAATGGAAAAAGATTATTTTTCAGCTAAGCAATGGTAAATATTGAATTAAATACGTTGATGTACTATCTAAAGCACGGAATATGAACAATCAAGTGACTCGGGTTCATCCTGATACAAAAATATAACAAACTTTTTGTCCCCCAAAGATTTAGATCTTATCTTATTTAGCCGTTAGTGTTCCACTGCTGGGTAAAGGCCTCCCTCCCTTTAGATCAAAATATGATTATTTATTTACTCGTTTGGTGCTCAGTAAAAAACAACTAAACGCGTGAAAATTGAGCTTATGACCTCTGTATCAGAAGCCCATAGCTAAGACTTCTGAAGATTTTTTTTTTCAAGTGAAAATGAGGCCTAAAATATTTATTATAACAAATTTACACGTAAATATAACAATAATAATTATTACAGATAAAAAATCTCTTCTAGAGATCCGATTACTTACTATGTACTACATACAATACATACATGCATAAATCCCGCCTTTATCCCTTACGGGGTAGACTGAGCGTAAAACGCCTCGTAAAAGGCGCTTTCGCCACGCGTATAAATAAATATGAGGGCCATTTTAGATTGTAATGTGTATTGCTGTAGTGGCAGGTTATCGCCTAGATTACAATAGACCTTGATTCTCTTTTGCTGACTTCTACAGCATGCCCGGGAGGAAGGGCAGCTGGAACAATCTATGTTTATTTCTCGCGCCCAGTCCACCATTAAAGAAAAAATGCCTCATTTTACAAACAAGTTACAAGTTTTACTGGATGGATGAATCATTTGGTGGCTCAGTGGTTAGAGCGTCGGCACGGTACGTCGCAAAACCGTGAGTTCTAACCCCATCCAAGCGTTTAGCTTGTTATTTTCCAAAAATATTGATATACTTATTTATATTATTTTCAGGCTGTGTCTTTGGGTTGGTGGGTGTATGTGTTCATATCTATCTTCGCATTTGCCATCTTCATGATCATTCATTACATCGTGAAGAAAGTCAATGGTAATATTTATAATTTTGTCAATAGACCTTTTCTCTTATGATATAATTTGTAAATTTTCAACATACCTGCTTTATATATTCTTTATTGCATTAAAACACAAGAAATGAAGTTCACAGAAAGGTATGCAAGGGCGAACTTATCTCTATGAAGAGATCTCTTCTACCTGAGACAGACAAACTGTGCTTCGGAAAGACAGAACTAAGAATCTTATGTAATGACACGGCTGACCTCCTCAATATCCTTATAACTTTAGAAACAACAATGAAAAGTCGTTGTCCCACTTGAAAATTGAACCCGGTACCTCTGAATCGAGATCCCGGAGGCAGTTCTTGTAAAGTAGCTGATAGCAGTAAATCCAATGACTAAGGAAAAATAGAGTAAATCAAACATTGACTTAGAATTTGCTGAACATAGATATCTCTTGGAAAGTATTTGCCATTCACGCCATTAAAAACACGATGGTTAGCTAAACATAGAAATATGTTGCTTTCCTTTATATTTGGATTTAGCCCTTTGTCTGTTTTAAATACTGCAAAGTCATAGTCAAATAATTTATTTCCAAATAGATTCCTAAGAACACTTTTAGAAAGTCACAAGCAAGTATATTACAAAGAATATTATATCTATGTCACAAAATAAAATGAAAATATTTCACAAGAAGAAGCATGAGAAACTTGCAATTTGTGGACCCTTCGTTTTGTCTTACTCCTATTTCTACTTTTGCCCTTAAATATACATATGAATATATATGAACTGGATTGAGCTAGCATTAAGATAAAGGAATTTCTCAATCATTTCCCAAGACCAAGGAAGGTTTTACAAAAAATAAATCTCAAATATATGTTTCAGAGGCTCGTTTCGAAGACAGAATTCAGAACCTGTACAGCACGAACTCTGTCAGTGTCCAAGTTGCTCCCCCTCTTCTTGATATTGAGAGCAAAAACCAGCTAAGCAAATACTCTAAGCAAGATAGAAGATTCTCCAAAAACGCTGAAGGCATATCTTTAATATTCAGCAAAGATCAGAACAAAGATAGAGCTGATAAAGTTATAAACACTAAACATATTATAAGATATGGTAAAGGACTTAAGTGGCTTTCATCTGATAATTTACTCAATGTAAGTAAGAGTTGTAGTAAAGTCACTGTTTTAAAAGAAAATAAGTCTAGTTCCACTCCATATATTCCTATAGCCACTGTTTGTGCTATAAATGATGACATTGTTACAAAAATACCTGAAAATATTATTATTACATCTAAAACAGATGTGACAGACGATAAGGAGCAAATGTTTGATGGCAATCAAGAACCTAAAAATGAGAAGTCAATTTTAAGATTAAAATCTGACTTAGAGAAGAGTAACGAAGAAATTATTAGTATTAGCAGTGCAGACACCTACAGTAATTTTCTTGGTGCAATTTATAATCCTAAGATTTCAAAAAATAATATATTCGATAAAGCAACTACTTCTAAAGTGATGTCTAAAACTGATCTGAATGAAAGATCTGAATACGAAGTTCTTACAATTAATCCTGTAGACGACAGAAGTAATGACTCTAAAGTCACTTTATGCGCTATCGATAAAGAAACCCTGAAAACGAATAGCGAAGTATCCTCTTTACCAGATGATATTAAGAAGTCTGTTTCTTTTAAACTTGATACCAAATCTTTAACAGATGACAAAAATCAAGAAAAAGATGAATCTGAAACTGAAATTGGAATTTCTGAAATGTCTACGTCAACACTAAAAATAAATTATCCCCTCGATGCTAAAGAGGGGGTAAAACCAGTAGCCAAAATTGCTAAAACACCCGATTTGATTTCGAGCACATCAAAAGTGTCGTTTAAACCAGAATCAGTCACTATTTACATAGACGACATAGCAAGTGATCCGGATATCATACAGTCTAAATCTTCAGAATTACACGCTGCAAATCATTACATGAAAAAGTCACAGAATTATGATCCGAACGATGAAAAAAATACATCTAAAACTGAAGACTCTGATAAAAAGCTGCATAATACTATAAAAACTGAATCAAAGATCCAAATGAATGTTTTTTGTGAGCCTTTAAACTACAGAAAGGATTCTTCATCTATTAAAACGCTCAAACGCAGTGAAATTAATAGCAGCAGTAATTATAATGAAGAAACTGTGCTAAAACTTATGCAAGATGCCATACACAATCCAAGTTTTACAAATTCCGAAGAAGCCCATGACGAAAACACAAAGAAGTCTGTTTCGATTCTGAAATTCACTGACAGAGACTCCGACGAAGATTCAAATTGCTATGCATCAAAACGCTTATCACCAGAGAGAGTGCGAAGAAGTGCATCCAGAGTAACATTTGTTGATGAAGTGGTTTCCATAAGCACTGGCAACATATTCCGCATTAACAGTAAGACAAATGCTTTTGACAAGACATCGCCTAAAAGCGACTCTTTCGAACGAGACTCGAGAGGTAGTTTCCTTGATGAAATGGCATTTTTCAAATACAAGCTTGACCAGAAACTAGACAATTTGATGAGGCAAGAAGCATCGACTTCCCGCGATGATAAAACGTACCACATGAACCATGTAGTGCTTAAACAGCTGTACTTAAGTGGTGACGCGAGGGTTTTTGAAGGTATAGCTTCTGACAGTAACATAAACGATACTAGAAGAAGTCAGGGTCATATACATGAGACAGTGTCTCTAGATCGCTCAGATTTCAGTTCCACGAAGTCTTGGCATGATGAGAAGAGAGATGGGAAGAAAAGCAAAGAAGATAAAAGTAAAGATAGTAAGAGAAAAGATAGATAGTTTTAGGATGTGCCTTCGAGTGTACTGAGAAGCTAAGTTTCATTAAACAATTTGAAAATATTGTGTATTTTTTCTATGTACTTCCATGCTGGTTTGGGAGTGGGACAAAAACATAAAATGTGCCAGCTGCATTTCCTCCCGGACATGCTGTAAAAACCACCTAAGGAATCCGACGGTTTCAGTATATTGTAATGGGCTGGCGATGGGCTGACAACCTGTCACTACAGCAACAAATACCAGGCCACTCAGAAAATATTGCGATAAATAGTTTTTATATATGGCAGACTGGCCGGTTAGAATCTTTTTTGAAAATATGATTACTTGTAAGTAAAAATATGTGTGTTCCATTTTCAAAATTTCCCTCCACATTTTTTGCGAGCCAATTCAAAGTATCGTGTCTTACTGAAAAATGGATCTGCGCCGGGAACATTTTAGAGCTATGATTTTTTACGATTTCAAGTGTCGCCTGAAACCGGATGAATCGTTCGATAGACTTCAAATGGCATTTATGGATGAAAGCCCCTCCAAGGCAACCGTGTATCGTTGGTATAACGAATTTAATAATAATAATAATAAACGTTTATTTCGGATTTTCATCCATAAGTGTTAGTAAATACAATTATCCTTAATATCTAATGTTAGTATTACAGATATAAGCTAGGTTTAGGGTATATGTGCCAACGGGTACAATTTTGAATTAATAGACCCTGTAACATTTCTGCAACAACACTCAGGAGGCCGTTGCCACTGCCACGAACTCTGCTCATCAGGGATGCCACTCTTTTTCTTAAAATGGCCCAAAAGCCGTCCACATGTGCTTTAGCAAACATCCCCGACGCACTGCAGAAGCGCGGCAGCCGCAACAGCATCCTAAACATATTGTTATATAACACTCTCAGGGAGTTGAGTGCCCTCTGGGTGTAATTGACCCATAGGCTGCAGGTATAAAAAGATTGGCAATATGCTTTGAAAAGAGTAATCTTAACATCATCAGAACATCTTGCAAACCTACGGGCCAACATATTTCCCCTCACAGCTAAAGCTCTGCGCTCCCTCTCAATATCAACATCATCTTCTAGCGACTCCGAGACCCAGTGCCCAAGATATTTAAACCTAGTAACCCTTTTAAGAGGAGTACCACAAAGTTTAACCTCAGGAACGGAATCGTAGCTTTTGTTACCAGCTTTAAACACTAACATTTCACTTTTAGCTGCATTATAGCGAAGGCC
Organism: Scrobipalpa costella; assembly: GCA_949820665.1. Classification (NCBI taxonomy): domain Eukaryota; kingdom Metazoa; phylum Arthropoda; class Insecta; order Lepidoptera; family Gelechiidae; genus Scrobipalpa; species Scrobipalpa costella. Next base: position 1,173,276 of record OX463323.1, on the reverse strand, counting down.
CTGGACCTCGGCATAGCTTTCACAGATACCTACCAGCTTCCTGAGCGCACTGATAGAGGGACTCAGTAGCACCATGTCGTCAGCGTAACTAAGGTTATTGAACATAGTTCATAGTTAATTTAGGCGCGGTCGACCAACCTTGGGGGATGAAGAAAGAAGCGGTCGCCCTTTGACGGCTATTACGGAAGAAAACGTGCTAGCAGTGAAAAATTTAATCCACGATAATAGGCGAATTACATATCAGGAGATTCAGCACATATTTAAGATTGGATCGGGAAGCGTTCACGAGATTCTACACGGGCATCTTCGCGTGAGGAGGATAGTATCGCGCTGGGTGCCGCACTACTTCACCGACGCTCAGAAGCAGGCCCGGGTGGAATGGTGCTGTGATATGCTGAACAAATTTGAAGCAGGCTCGTCTCGGCGTGTTTACGACATCGTAACAGGTGATGAGTCCTGGATTTATCAATACGATCCAGAAACCAAGCGCCAGTCGACAGATTGGGTGTTTCAAAATGAACCAACGCCTACCAAAGTGAAGCGATCTCGAAGCGGGGGGAGGATTTTGATCGCCAGCTTTTTTAATTTGACTGGCCACTTAGCCTCAATTCCCTTACGAGATCAAAGAAGCATTAACGCCGAATGGTATACTACCAAATGTTTACCAGAAGTTTTTTCTGTTGTGAGCAACAAGCGACCAAACACAGGGCTCCGCGGACTACTGCTCCACCACGACAATGCGCCTGCACACACCGCGCTCAAAACGAGGGACTTCCTGGACAGCACACCAGTCAAACTCCTGGGTCACCCTCCTTACGCCCTGATCTAGCACCGTGTGACTTCTTTTTATTTCCAAAAATAAAAAATCAGCTCAAGGGGATACAATTTTCGTCGCCGGAAGATGCGCTGGCTGCGTTCGAGCAGGCTGTAAACGAGGTGTCTACGGCGGACTGGAAAAAGTGTTTTGAAAACTGGTTCAGACGCATGAATCTTTGTATAGAGGCTGGTGGAGAGTACTTTGAAAAGATTAAATAAAAATATATGTACCTGTAGAACAATTTTTTTTAGTGTCGCAAATCTTTCTGAGTGTCCCACGTATATCTTAAATAACCCTCAAAACTTTGTCAGACGTGGCGGATAAATTTTTTTTTAGGTCGTTTACGCTCTGCCTACCCCATTTGGGATAAAGGCGTGATTATAAGTTTGTATGGTCAAATAGACAAATATAGATACGGAGTTTATTTATAGTTACATGAGTACTTAATTATATTTGTACCTTAGAAAACAGCGTCCCGCAAACTGATAGGGGTTTCTCAATCAACGATATTGTACAACTTCCACCAAGAAATTCTATCAGAAAGTGAAAAAAAAATTGCTCTTCCATACAAATAGTCTGATAATCGTCTGATCCATTTCGGGCCACGTGGTCAGAGTTTCATAATGTCAAGAGTTTCAGAACGTCATTAATTCAAATCGTCAGAGTTACAATTAGTCAATGTACAGTCGTTATTAGGTTATTGTACAATGTAAGAAATAATTTCGTACTTATTTTATATTATGATGATAAAAACAAACAAAACTTACAATTCCTTTCGAGGTGGATATTATGTATAGAAAAGCCAATATTAATTTTATCTTCCTGAAACAATTTCTATGTCGAGCATCTTTGACTGAGATACCCTTATTAGTTTGCGGTGTTCTGTCCCTTACACCCAGTATTATTTTACTCCATTGTATCCATTATGTAAACACAGTTAATACACTACGGAAGCCACTACACCTGTTCTAAATTTGAACGCGTGGCGGTTATGTAACCGCCACGCGTTCTGAATTTAAACAGCCCAATGGCAGCGGTCGCGAATTAACGCGACTGTGAGCCGATTTTAAATTTGGAATAAGATGATCCTGAGTTTGTGGGTTCGATTGTCGCAAAAGATTCATAGGCCCTTATTTATATATATGTTCTTAATTGCATAAATTTCAATACATTGGTTAAATCTTAAAATTAAAGCAAAGGCGAGCTTATTTCTATAAGAGGTCTCTTCCAGCCAACCTGGTGCTAGGTTTAATTCCAAGCTGGACTGGGAGCGAGAGAAAAACATAGAATGTGCCAGCTGCATTTCGTTCCGGGCATGCTGCAAAAACCAGCTAAGGGATCCGAGGGTTTCTATATATTGCAATTTAGACGATGAGCTTACAACCTGTCACTGCAGCAATATACATTCAAATCTATCTTAAATAACCTTTGTCAGACGCGGCGGAACGACCTTTGTTTAGATCGTTTAAGCTCTGCCTACCCCATTAGGGATAAAGGCGTGATTAGTATGTATGTATGCAACTTGGTGGGGATGAAAGATATGACTCCACGGGATATGGGTACAATAAGTAAATCATACATACATACATAAATCACGCCTTTATCCCTTACGGGGTAGGCAGAGCGTTTAACGCCTCGTAAAAGGCGCTTTCGCCACGTCTGACAAAAATTGAGGGCATTTTAGATTGTAATATGTATTGCTATAGTGATAGGTTGTCAGCCCATCGCCTAAACTACAATACACTGTAACCCTCGAGTCCCTTTTGCTGACTTCAACAGCATGCCCGCGAGGAAGAGCAGCTGGAACATTCTATGTTTTTCTATCTCTCCCAGTCCAGCATGGAAGTAATAATAATTTTAAACTAATATTGCACATATTTATCCGAATACTTATATACTTTATAACATTTTTATAAAGCGATCTCAAGATTGAGAGCAGTATTAAGTATGGATTTGATAGGTCATAATGTACTCAAATGACATTTCTGATACAACTCAAACTAGCTGGCAGCCTCAAGTGCTGTTTATAATTACGGACCACAAGGTCGTTTTTTTGTAGCGATCTCAATCTTAAGAGCAATATTATGTATAGATTTGACAGGCCAGTTTGTAATGAAATGACATTTCTGATACGAACTCAAACTCGCCGTCACTCTTGAGAGCTGATTATAAAAAAAGGCCCCTACCAGCGGGTGTAGATTTTGAAAGAATTTTGTTGGATTATGTTCAGTTTCGCTGACTGAACAACGTCCCATACACTACATATAGTCACGCTTTTATCTCTAATAGGGTAGGCAGAGCGTAAACGACCTAGATAAAGGTCGTTCCGCCACGTCAGATAAAGTTTTGAGGGTTATTTTAAGATAGATTTGAAGGTACATTGCTGTAGTAACAGTTTGTCAGCCCATCGTCTAAATTACAATATACCTAAACCCTCGGATTCCTTAGCTGGTTTTCACAGCATGCCCGGGAGGAAATGCAGCTGGTACATTCTATGTTTTTCTCTCGCTCCCAGTCCAGCATGGAGGAGGGAAGCTGCTGTCCCTTAACCATACCAGGTGTAAGGGATAGCGTCCCGCAAACTGATAAACTGAACAACTTCCACCAGGATTATCTTTCAGAAAGTGAAAACATGGCTGTTCTATACAAAATGTTAACTTCGATCGGACTATTTGTATGGAAACACCAATTGTTTCCTTCACTTCCTGAAATAATTTCCTGGTGGAAGTTGTTCAGTGTCATTGACTGAGCAATCCCTATCAGTTTGTGGGACGCTGTCCCTTACACCCAGTATGAAATAAAAAAGCATTGTGAGTGCCAAAATCTTTAAAAATACAATTCATACATACATAAAATCTCGCCTTTATCCCGTACGGGGTAGGTAGAACGTAAAACGCCTCCTAAAAGGCGCTTTCGCCACGTCTGACATAAATTGAGGGCAATTTTAGATTGTAATATGTATTGCTATAGTGACAGGTTGTCAGCCCATCGCCTAAATTACAATACACTGTAACCCTCGAATCCCTCTTGTTGACTTTTACAGCATGCCCGGGAGGAAAGGCAACTGGAACATTCTATGTTTTTCTTTCTATCCCAGTCCAGTATGGAAGATAAAAAATACCCTAACTACTAACCCAACTAATATTAAAAATACCCTATTCTATATTTTATATTGAAGTACATAATTAACTACTAAATAGGATAAGGAAGTGAGGAGCGATTTAATCGTTTGGATGTGGTACAAGTCATAAAAGTCGTAGTAATTAAAAAAATGAGATAAGTATTTATTATTTTTATTTATTTACTGTTTATTGTACACAAGTAACATGAGAAAGACAATACACAAGAAATAACGACACAACAGGTACAGCTTATTTCTACTAAGAAATTTCTTAAATTGTAAGTAAATAGTTTCTCCATATAAAAGACACCAACGTGCTACGAAACCCGTTACGGATAATAAGGTCCAAAAAAGGACAGCTTCCCGCAAGATAGATGTTGTTTAGTCAACGAAACTTTCACGAGGACATTCTTTCATTAGATAAATAAAAAACAATATTTTGAAAATTTTACACTTAGTGTTAATGTTACTTCAAACATGACAATAAACATGCTTAAAGCTACACTTGGGTGGGATTTGAACCCACTATCTTCGGCGTACCGTGCCGATGCTCCAATTAACTGATCTTATACTTGATAAGTGGCGAAAATACCGGTTATTCGCTATGTTTTTAAGCGTTAGCTTTGCTTACCCCACAAACGCTAAAGCTCACTCTACTCACCTCGCGTTCCCCTATTTTCTTCACCGCGCTGTCAAACCCACACTTCAGCTAATATATTGTGCTGCTTTGTCCTACTAATAAGTGATTTAATGATTTAAGTGTTGTTTATTACGATAGGCTTAGCAATCGGCCATAGACACCACTTGAGATAACGGATTGATGGGAGGGACTCTTGTCCGACCCTTTTAGGACGGGAGGGACGAGGGACGTGAGGGACAGGAGGGACGTAAGGAACCATCGGCAGGGCCTTTAGGAAAGGGAGGGACGAAAGAAACAACGAAAAAAAAAAGAACGGAAGCGGTATGAGTGAAGGTTAAATCATTGAATCAAGTGACGTGGTACGTGATTGACAGGAGGAACGTTAGGAAGCAGGGCCTTTAGGGAAAAGGGTGACGAAAGGGACGGAAGCGGTATGAGTGACAGGAGAGACGGAAAGACGGAAGCCGTAGGTTTTTTATCACTCTCAACGGCTTATAACCTGGATTCAGCTTATATATTGCATTGCTTTGTCCTACAATTAATCAACTCCACAATGTTTTACATTCAATGATTCGAGTGTTGTTTTTTTACGATGGGCTTGGCGACCGACTTGACACCACTAGATAAGGGATGGACGGGAGGGATAGTAGGGACGTAAGGAACCATCGGCAAGGCGTTTAGGAAAGGGAGGGACGAAAGAAACGGAAAAGACGGAAGCGGAGAGCCGGAAAGACGGAAGCCATAGGTTTTTTATCGCTCTCCACCGCTTATAACGTGGATCCCCCCTATTTCCTTCGCCGCGCTGTCAAATCCACACTTCAGCTAATATATCGCGCTGCTTTGTCCTAAAATTAATCAACTCCACAAAGTTTTTCATTCAATGATTTAAGTGTTGTTTTTTTCGATGGGTGATCGACTTGACACCACTAGATAAGGGATGGACGGGAGGGATAGTAGGGACGTAAGGAACCATCGGCAGAGCCTTTTGGTACGGGAGGGACGAAAGAAACGGAAAGGACGGAAGCGGAAAGACGGAAAGACGGAAGCAATAGGTTTTTTACCGCTCGCCACCGCTTATAACCTGGGTCCCCCCTATTTCCTTCGCCGCGCTGTCAAAGCCACACTTCAGCTAATATATTGCGTTGCTTTGTCCTACAATTAATCAACTCCACAATGTTTTTGACTCGCGGGTTAATTTAAACAGGGGTTACACCTAAATCAATGTTTTAAGTGTTGTTTATAACGATATTGGTGCTGATTTTGATGTAGAAACAATTCATTTATTTTAGTTTTGTTCTGTCATTTTCTAACATACATATAATCACGCGTTTATCTCTTTTGGGGTAGGCAGAGTGTAAACGTCTTGAACAAAGGTCGTTCCGCCATGTCTGACAAAGTTTTGAGGTTTATTTAAGTAAGATATGCTGAAGTAGTGACAGGTGTCTTTCGTATAGGGTCGAAACGTCGAAGTCAATACCTCTATCAAATCTACAAGTGAGTTGCAGAACATTTTATAAATAAGGAGGAGTTACATACTATCACGCCTGTATCCCTAGTAGGGTAGGCAGAGCGTCAACGACCCAAACATAGGTCGGCCCGCCACGGCTAACAAGTTTTAAGGGTAGTAGTAAGTGAGATAGATCTGTATATTGCTGTAGTTACAGGTTATCAGCCCGTCCCCTAAATTGTAATATACTAAAACTCTCGAATCCCTTGGCTATCTTTTACAGTTTTCCCGGGAGGATTTGTAGCTTCAACATTCTATGTTTTTCTATCGCTCCCAGTCCAGCATGGAAGGAGGAGATGGTAACAGTATTCATTTTTGGAAAATTTACTCGAGGGTTACAGTGTATTGTAATTTAGGCGATGGGCTGACAACCTGTCACTATAGCAATACTCATTACAATCTAAAATTTGCCCTCAATTTCTGTCAGACGTGGCGAAAGCGCCTGTTGCGAGGCGTTTTACGCTCTGCCTACCCCGTAAGGGATAAAGGCGTGATTTTTATGCCTTATTCAGTTTTTGTAAACTGGTGTCACAAATAATCACGTGTTTCAGTACCTACATATTGATAAAAAAAATGACTTGTTTCAGAATACCGACAACCGGTGGTCACCAGTCCATGGCCGATCGCCAAACCCATCGCCAGCAGACCGTTACCACCGCCACATCCTCAGCATTTACAGCACCTACTGGCACACTGTCACCATCCTTACTTAGGTGAGTCTACAATATAAGAAGTCCCTTAAGTCCTTCCATCCCTCCCAACCCTTTCGTCCCACCTGTCCCTCTCGTTCCTCTTACGTCCCTCCTATCTTTACTGTCACTCTTGTGGAGGCAAGTCCATGGCCGATCGCCAAGCCCATTGCCACCACCACATCCTCAGCATTAACAACACCCACTGGCACACTGTCACCATCCTTACTTAGGTGAGTCTACAATATAATCTTCCATTCTGGTCTGGGAGCGAGAGAAAAACATAGAATGTGCCAGCTGCATTTCCTCCCGGGCATGCTGTAAAAACCAGCTAAAGGATCCGAGGGTTTCAGTATATTGTAATTTAGGCGATGGGCTGACATACTGTCACTACAGCAATGTACCTACGAATCTATCTTAAATAACCTCAAAACTTTGTCAAACGTGGCGGAAGGATCTTTGTTTAGGTCGTTTACGATCTGCCTACCCCATAAGGGATAAAGGCGTGATTATATGTATGTATGTATGTACAATATAAGAAGTCCCTCCAGTCCTTTCATCCCTCCCAACCCTTTCGTCCTACCTATCCCTCTCGTTCCTCTTACGTCCCTCCTATCTTTCCTGTCACTCTCTTGGTGTTCAGTCCATGACTGAATTTTGTACATACATACATATAATCACGCATTTATCCCTTATGGGGTAGGCAGAGCGTACATGACCTAAACAATGGTCGTTTCGCCACGGCTGACAAAATTTTGAGGGTTATTGAAGATAGATTTGTAGGTATATTGCTGTAGTGAGAGGTTGTCAGACCATCGCCTAAATTACAATATATTAATCACTTGAATACCTTAGCTGGTTTTTACAGCATACCTGAGAGGAAATGCAGCTGGCACATTCTATGTTTTTCTCTCGCTCCCAATCCAGCATGGAAGAAATATATGGATAATTTTGTAATCATAAAATATTATCATGATGGTGTTAAAAAAACATCTGACGCAATATTTTTATAAACCAATAAAATGTCCGACCACAATACAATAAAAATACAATACAATACAAATATAACGCCCGAACAGATTTGATAATGCAACTACCAACTTATGAGGATCAAAACAGCTTATCTGCGTATTGTTAAATAAAAAAACAACAATGGATAAGATGTCTGCCCTGAGCTTGAATAAAACTAATTAAGTACGAATTATACTTTAGCATTGAGGGTTCTGTATACTAAAACTTATTATTTTTCGTTACTCATCACCCCAGTCTTATCACGTATCTCACGGGATCGGATACCTAATCAAGGTGATTAAGCGAGGGTACTGGTTTTTACACAGAGCGACTGCTATCTGACCTCCGCAACCCAGAAGGGAAACCAGACCCAATCCTAGATTAGGTCAGAGTTTTCAAGCCGCCAATGTTTAGCACTGGCCTCTAACATAGCTTAACGACTAATACCTACGGTATTAAACGATATTAACCGGGACCAACGGCTTAACGTGCCTTCCGAAGCACGGAAAACGCTCAGGAGGCAGCGGCCCTATCCACTACACCAACGGGCTCTTCCTTTTCGTTACTATTTCCTGAATTTCACTCATAAACTAAATAAATAAAAATATTTTTATTTAATCTTCCATACTGGACTGGGAGAGAAAAAAAACATAGAATGTTCCAGTTGCCCTTCCTCCCGGGCATGCTGTAGAAGTCAGCAAAAGGGTTTCGAGGGTTACAGTGTATTGTAATGTAGGCGATGGGCTGACAACCTGTCACTACAGCAATACACATTACAATATAAAATTGCCCTCAATTTATGTCAGACGTGGCGAAAGCGCCTTTTAGGAGGCGTTTTACGCTCTGCCTACCCCGTAAGGGATAAAGGCGTGATTTTATGTATGTATGTATGTATCTTTATTTCAAAGAAAGTACAAACGCACAATGTTTACGGGGCTTCCCAGTAAGTAATTAGGAAATACTTGTAGTGGGAATGCTCCGCTCTTCCATAAGGTTATTAAACAATAATGGAACTTTTATATTACTTAGGTAAAACTTACATTTAAGATTGACTGATTTCAAAGATTCTTTACTATTCGATAGCTCACCCTGAGCATACACTTCATACCGCGGGGATCTTTTTGATTCCTACGAGAAAAATCATTAAACTGCACTGCAGTGCAAAAGTTAGTTTTAAATAAGACTTAATTTTATATATTTCTGTGTAGAGAAGAGATGAGATGTCACGGATCCCTAAAATATCCAAAAGCTAAAAAAAATATGTGCCATTTTGCGGGCTACCACATTTTTTGTGCCAAAAAACATATTGATTTTTTATTGCTTTTCTATAACGATAATATTAATATGAACTTGGCACTTCGTAAATATAATTTGATAATAAAAACCACAACAAAGCTGAATCATTTTGAACCGTCTATTTGAACAGAAGTAATTTAATGTTATGTCGGTTAAGTAGAAGAAATAACGACCGGATGAACCATATCAGAGTTTCGATTTATCAAAGTTTAACGTCAGTGTATTGTAAATTTTAGGCGATGGACTGACAACCTGTCTCTGTAGCGATATACACATTTTAATCTAAAATTGTCCTAAATTTTTGTCATACGTCGCCAGAACGCCTTCTTCAAGACGTTTTCACCCTCTGCCTACCCCGTAAGGAAAAAAGGGCGTGGTCGTTGACTCGAAAACCTACTGTACAAAATTGAGAAACAATACCCTCTGGCTTCGCTCAGTCGGTTAAAATTGTACCAAGACCACCCAATATTGTTGCAGCTATCAAAACAGATTAACTTTTCACAGTAAAAAGATACACTATAGCCATTAAACATTATAAAAATTGTATTGTTGATCTTACAGATTAAGCTGACAATAGATCTTTGTTATATTGTTTAGTAAATTGGGCGTGGCAGGGTTTTGGACCAAATACATACATACATACATAAATCACGCCTTTATCCCTTACGGGGTAGGCAGAGCGTTTAACGCCTCGTAAAAGGCGCTTTCGCCACGTCTGACAAAAATTGAGGGTAATTTTAGATTGTAATGTGTATTGCCATAGTGACAGGTTGTCAGCCCATCGCCTAAATTACAATACACTGTAACCCTCGAGTCCCTTTTGCTGTCTTCTACAGCATGCCCGGGAGGAAAGGCAGCTGGAACATTCTATGTTTTTCTATCTCTCCCAGTCCAGCATGGAAGTATAGCCATAAAACATTATAAAAATCCTATTGTTGATCTTACAGATTAAGCTGACAATAGATCTTTGTTATATTGTTCAGTAAATTGGGCGTGGCAGGGTTTTGGATCAAATATGGGATGGAAAAAAATATATTCATACATGATCACGCTGATATAACATAAAAATACTTTATTGCACGTAAGAATACAAATCATACAACACATATATTGCCTGCGGATTTATTTCCGGAACGTTATAACCTGGGCCTTTTCAAGGCGAGAGTGAACAGGCATTTTCTAGGCAATCATGCTCCATCATAGTCTACAACATCACTTACCATCACGTGAGATAGCGGACAAATGAATGCCTATCAAATATTTAAAAAAAAAACACAACAGATAACTACAAAAAACAAGTACAACATAGGCGGCCTTATTGCTAAGGTAGCAATTTCTTCCAGGCAACCTTTGGGTCAAAGAAAAATGCGTAGCGGTAAGCGGGATATTGCAAATCTAGTAAAATATGTATCCTAAATACATTACATATAATACATAAACTAGGTACAAGCTACTACATAGATATTGTAAAGTAAACTAATACATAATATATAATAAACTAATACATAAACTAATGGAAGATAGGATAATGCAAACTACAACCAGAACTAGACGAAGGAAATGACAGCAACAGCACAGGATAAAAGTGGAGGATAAATAATGATCAGATAGTAATTTCTTCTTTTTCTTCCATGCTGGCCTGGGAGCGAGAGAAAAACATAGAATGTGCCAGCTGCATTTCCTCCTGGGCATGCTGTAAAAACCACCTAAGGGATCCGAGGGTTTCAGTACATTGTAATTTAGGCGATGGGCTGACAACCTGTCACTAAGCAATATACCTTCAAATCTATCTTAAATAACCCTCAAAGCTTTGTCAGACGTGGCGAAACGACCTTTGTTTAGGTCGTTCACGCTCTGCCTACCCCATTAGGGATAAAGGCGTGACTATATGTATGTATGTATGTAGTAATTTCTTCCAAGTAATGTTTTTTAAGTCGGCTCTTAAAGGTTTCAAGAGACTCATATGTCTTACGGGATAGATCTTCTTCTTCTTCTTCTGTCGAGTGGGGATCGAGTCTATGGACACGATGAACCCTGGTGACAGAGTTTTAAAACCGCCTAGTAGCACACTTTCTTTTCGGACAATCAGGTGATTCAGCCTGCAATGTCCTAACCAAACTGGGGAAAAATTCACAAAATGATAAATTCTCAAACATCAACTTTGTGTTTCCCCCCTGGGAATCGAACCCAGGACCTCCGGATCGGGAGTCCATGGCACTAGCCACTAGACCACGGAGGCAGTTACGGGATACGGGATAGATACTCGTAGGTAGGTCAAAAGTATAGCAAAAGTTATTTCGCCATATTTGTCTTTCCATATGTATGACTATTTATTGTTATTAATTATATAAATACACCTAAGTAGCTTATTTACTTACCTATACAATATATTGCCTAAAATGAATACCAGCCCACTAGTTCAACTTTTTATTTTCCTGTACCCTAAGGTTGCCTGGAAGAAATTGCTGCTTAGCAATAAGGCCGCCTATTTGTACTACTATTTGTTTCATTTAATTTTATTTTCTCTTGCGTCTTTTTTGTGCAATAAAGTATATTCTTATCTTATCTTATCTTTCTGTCGTATTTATTAAAACCATATATATATTCTTTATTGTGTACAAAAAGTTTACAATAAATAAACAATCTTAAATTTAGTTCACAAAACCATATCAAAGGTCTATTTACTAGGCGTAATTAAAACCTTGCTTCCATGCTGGACTGGGAGCGAGAGAAAAACATAGAATGTGCCAGCTGCTTTTCTTAATACATACATACATATAATCACGCCTATATCCCTAATGGGGTAGGCAGAGCGTAAACAACCTAAAAAAAGGCCGTTCCGCCGCGTCTGACAAAGTCTTGAGAGCCATTCAAGAAAGATTTGTACGTATATTGCTGTTACAGATTGTCAGCCCATCGCCTACATTACAATATACTGAAACCCTCAGATCCCTTAGCTGGTTTTTACAGCACGCTCGGGAGGAAATGCAGCTGGCACATTCTATGTTTTTTCTCACTCCCAGCCCAGCATGGAAGATTAAGATTAAGCTTTTCTTAATATTATTTATAATGTTCTTTTTTCTTACAGTGCGACCAGCTCAGGGGCATACTCAAGTGTTCCCGCTACCAGGAGGATTCCCATGGGCGCACAGTTCCCGAGGTAATTTATTCACATAAATATAATCACGTCTTTATCCCTAACTAGCGACCCGCCCCGGCTTTGCACGGAAATCATCAGTGTTTCTCTACTATATTATGCATGTATTATACATACAATATAAACCTTCCTATTGAATCACTCTATCCGTTAAAAGAAACCGCATCAAAATCAGTTGCGTAGTTTTAAAGATTTATGCATACATAGGGATATAGGGACAGAGAAAGCGACTTTGTTTTATACTATGTAGTGATGGAGTAGGCAGAGCGTGAACAACCTAAACCTGACCGTTTCGCGGCGTCCGACAAAGGTAAGAGGGTTATTTAAGATAGATTTGTTGGTATATTGCTGTAGTGACAGGTTGTTAGCCGATTGCCTAAATTGCAATATACAGAAACCTTAGCTGGTTTTTACAGCATGCCAGGGAGGAAATGCAGCTGGCAAATTCATTTTCTCTTGCCAGTCCAGCATGGAAGAAAATTCTTTATTTCGGGTTTACAAGACTAACTTTACTTTACTTCCATGCTGGACTGGGAGCGATAGAAAAACATAGTATGTGCCAGCTGCATCTCCTCCCGGGCATGCTGTAAAAACCAGCTAAGGGATCCGAGGGTTTCAGTGTATTGTAATTTAGGCGATAGGCTGACAACCTGTCACTACAGCAATACACAGATCTATCTAAAATGACCCTCAATACTTGTCAAACGTGGCGCAACGACCTTTGTTTGGGTCGTTGACGGTCTGCCTACCCCATAAGGGATAAAGGTGTGATTATATGTATGTATGTATGTAAAAAACTAAAACAGTTAATTTTGCAGGAAAACCCCGCCGCGGCATGATGCGGCGAGCTGTCTTCTCAGACCTGCAGCGCAAAGGTCTGGAGAAGAGGTTCCAGGTGCAAAAGTACATCTCCAAACCTGACAGGAAGAAGCTGGCTGAAAAACTTGGACTCAAGGACAGTCAGGTGGGTCATAAGTTCATATTGTAGCTAATAGATGGAGCCATGAGAAGGAACATAGGTTATTAAACGCGGTATCATAGTTTTTTCGGCATACTATATATTATACTAGCGACCTGCCCCAGCTTCGCACGGAAATTATCAGTGTTTCTCTACTATATTATGCATGTATTATACATATAAACCTTCCTCTTGAATCACTCTATCCATTAAAAGAAACCGCATCAAAATCCGTTGCGTAGTTTTAAAGATCTAAGCATACGTAGGGATATAGGGGCTGAGAAAGCGACCTTGTTTTATACTATGTAGTGATATTATGTGCTACATATACATATAGGTGCAGGAATACATCTCCAAGCCTGAGAGGAAGAAGCTGGCTGAGAAACTTGGACTTTAGGACAGTCAGGTGGGTTTTTACAGGTTCTAAAACGCGGTATCGAAGTTATTTCGGCATCCTAGATATATACGGGGTTCAAACATGTCCAATTGAACCTCGATTCTTTGGTGACTTCAACGCAAAGATCAAGCAAGAGGTTCCAAGTTCAGAAATAAGTCCCAAGCCCAGTCCAAGCCAGACAGGAAGACCCTGGCTGAGAATTCTCCCAGATTTGCTATTGTTAAAACTCAAGCTTTCTGTCAACATATAGAAATCGTATTAATAAATCTCACGTGACAGGTTGATTCCTAGTGTGAGATTTGCAAGATAAAAGCTTTGTATTACGACAGAACTAGCAAATATAATTAAATATTGCTAAAAATGTATTATATTTAGTCTGTTGTGTTTTTTTGTATTTTTTTGAGAAACTCGGTTTGAAGAATAGCCAGGTACCTAACTTAGTTACTCCATAAGACAATCTTCCATGCTGGCCTGGGAGCTAGAGAATAACATAGAATGTGCCAGCTGCATTTCCTCCCAAGCATGCTGTAAAAACCATCTAAAGGATCCGAGGGTTTTAGTATATTGCAATTTAGGCGATAGGCTTACAACCTACTACAGCAATATACCTACAAATCAAAATATACCTATAAATAACCCTCAAAATTTTGTTAGACGTGGCGGAACGACCTTTGTTTAGGTCGTTTACGCTCTGTCTACCCCATTAGGGATAAAGGCGTGATTATATCTATCTATCTATAAGACACCCGTAGTGATCTTGGCTTCCGACACTACAATCGTCCATTGATCCCAGTCCAGAGCAATTTCGCGTCGCCAGTCTGCTTTCGTACACAATACTACTATAAAACCTTGAGGTGGTTACTACAGAATAATTGTCTTACTTTGAACTGTTTATTCTAGCCATAATAGGCGAATATCGTCACGAGAATCAAGAGAAGGAGGCAGCTTCGTGTTTTTTTTCTATTTAGCAAAGTTCAAGTAATCGTGTTTCTAAGACATATATTAATGAGTTTGAATACGTAACTGTCTTACATATTAATTTCACAATTAACATTTTAGCCTGAACGACACAGCATGCGAACAAAAATGACATAATTTCGTTTTTCTCACACGAGAGATAGAGAGAGAAAAAGGGAGATAGAGATAAATTTATTAATAATATTTGTAAATTACAAGTCAAAAATATGACCACGATGGATCCTTTATAATAAACTGGCTAAAGAAACCTTATGACTACTATTTCCTTAATCACTTTCCATTCACCGCCTACCAATTACCCCAAGCTTTAAACCTCAAGTCTCTAACCACAATATTTATAAATCAAAAGCCCACGTAAACATTATAATCCTGAATTCCTTCGTTTAAGGCCCCTCGGAGAGGAGGGTGTCACAAAAAATTGCTACCCTAAGGGTTGGAGGGAGCGTCACTTGCACGCGTATAGGGCGCCGCCCTAAACGGTACGGTTTGGGAACCACTGGCTGACTTGGTCGGACACTTAGTTTAAAATGTGTTAACATACATATAATCACGCCTTTATCCCTAATGGGGTAGATAGAGTATTAACGACCTAAATAAAGGTTGTGCCGTTACGTCTGTTAAAGTTTCGAGGGTTATTTAAGATAGATTTGTACGTATTTTGTAGGTTGTCAGCCCATAAAGTAAATTGCAATATACTGGAATCCTCGGATCGCTAAGCTGGTTTTTACAGCAAGCCCGGGAGGAAATGCAGCTGGCATATGCTATGTTTTTCTCTCGCTCCCAGTCCAGCATTGCCTTCGGTCCCGGTCGCTGTCTTTGATAGGGGTCGATATTCAAACCAAGTCAAAGGCTTAATAGCTGTGTTTCTAGGCGGTTTGAAAATTCTGACACCAGTGTTCATCGGTTCGTTTGACTCGAAAATTCACTCGCTAAGAAGAAAACTCTTACCTGATAAGATCAGAAGCTAAGTCCGTCCATGTGTATACCGCAGCAGCCTTAAAACAATTAGACTCGATATTTGAATGTTGAAAGAGTTCGATTATATCCAGCTGGCTGTTCGCGCTCTGCCTTTGCCCTTTTTTACACCTTGTGTGTGTTTTTAATCTGTGAATAGGTTTTTAAAATGGCGCCGGCGGGAGGCCGGTTTAGCCGCGAAATTCGTCATTAAATGGGCATACATACATATAGCCACGCTTTTATCCCTAATGGGGTAGGCAGAGCGTAAACGACAAAGGTCTTTCCGCCACGTCTGACAAAGTTTTGAGGGTTATTTAAGATATATTTTAGGTATATTGCTGTAGTGACAGGTTGTCAGCCCATCGCCTAAATGGCAATATACTCAAACCCTCAGATCCTTTAACTGATTTTTACAGCATGTCCTGGAGGAAATGCAGCTGGCACATTCTATGATTTTCTCTTGCTCCCAGTCCAGCATGGGAAGTCATAAAAATGGAGAACATTAATGAAGGCCTTTGCTGTGGTTTTAAATGGTTTATACATACATACTTAAAGTCACGCCTCTATCCCTTACGGGGTAGATAGAGCGTAAAATGCCTAGTAAAAGGCGCTTTCCCCATGTCTGACAAGGTTACATTATAACATCATAATTATCATCAGTAGCCACCATCTGCTTACGAGTAGGTTTTTCGAGGCAACGACCGACCAGATGACCCCAGGTTTCAGAGTTTTTGAAACGCCTATTATTAACAGCTAACAGGACTCTGACATATAAGTCATTTAATTTAATTTATTTATAAATTAAACCATTTTCCTTCCATGCTGGACTTGGAGAGATTGAAAAACATAGAATGTTCCAGCTGCCCTTCCTCCCGGGCATGCTGTAGAAGTCAGCAAAAGGGACTCGAGGGTTACAGTGTATTGTAATTTAGGCGATGGGCTGACAACCTGTCACTATAGCAATACACATTACAATCTAAAATTGCCCTCAATTTTTGTCAGACGTGGCGAAAGCGCCTTTTACGAGGAGTTTGACGCTCTGCCTACCCCGTAAGGGATAAAGGCGTGATTTTATGTATGTATAAATTACACGAATACACAGTCATAACAGGTTTATACCTAATTAACTATGCTTAACACTAAAATAAATTACCTAAGTACATACATTAAATTTTACAGTCAATATTAACAGTCAGATATTTTTAAATCGATTATGTCAAACCATGTCAAACTTATAAAACAATTGTCAGATATATGAATTAGAATATGGTCACTTTTTAGAAGATTATCACAATTAGAATAATACAATTTTACATAATGATAATTTACATTCACAATAAATAGGTATATTTCATGTCAAGTTTACTACTCATTAGAAAAAATAAAAATGTTCAACCATTATTCTTGCATAGATACATTAATGTCGCTTCTGTGAATTTAGTCAGTGAACAATTAAATAAATCTATGTCCTTCGATATCCCATTTAAAATCAATCTATGCTGTCGTCTTAATAGAGCCCGATGGCGTAGTGGATAGGGCCGCTGCCTCCTGAGCGGGAAGGTCGTGGTTCGAATCCCAATACGTACCAATGTGTCTTGCTGGCCTGGGAGCGAGAGAAAAACATAAAATGTGCCAGCTGCTCTTCCTCCCGGGCATGCTGCAAGAACCAGCTAAGGGATCCGAGGGTTTTAATATATTGCAATTTAGGCGATGGGCTGACAACCTGTCACTACAGCAATATACCTACCTACAAATCCATATTAAATAACCCTAAAAACTTTGTCAGACGTGGCGGAACAACCTTTGTTCAGGTAGTTTATGATCTGCCTATCCCATAAGGGATAAAGGCGTGATTATGTGTGTATGTGTGTGTTTTGCGGTTTTCGAATTTCACATGTACGTTAATTCGGCGGTTTGTACGTGCTTCGGAAGGCACGTTGAACCGTTGGTCCCGGTTAATATCGTTTAATACCGTAGATATTAGTCGTTAAGCCATGTCAAAGGCCAGTGCTAAGCATTGGCGGCTTGAAAACTCTGACCTAATCTAGGATTGGGTCTGGTTTTTCTTCTGGGTTGCGGAGGTCAGATGGCAATCGCTCTGTTTAAAAACCAGTTCCCTCATTCAATCACCTAGATTAGGTAAACGACCCCGTGGGATACGGGATAAGGCTAGGGAGATGATTATGTATTTATTTATTTAACAGTTTATTGTACACAATAAAATACAAAGAACATATACATATAAAACAAAGACACAACAGGTAAAGCTTATTTCTAAAAATAAATCTCTTCCAGCAGACCTAGGCTAGTGAAATAGCATTCTGAGAAGCAGATACGACGTGCATACATTACATAAAATCACGCCTTTATCCCTTACGGGGTAGGCAGAGCGTAAAACGCCTCCTAAAAGGCGCTTTCGCCACGTCTGACATAAATTGAGGGCAATTTTAGATTGTAATGTGTATTGCTGTAGTGACAGGTTGTCAGCCCATCGCCTAAATTACAATACACTGTAACCCTCGAATCCCTTTTGCTGACTTTTACAGCATGCCCGGGAAGGAAGGGCAACTGGAACATTCTATGTTTTTCTTTCTCTCCCAGTCCAGTATGGAAGAATACGACGTGCACAATTAAAAATATTGAAAACAATAAATTATAATTTACTTATCACTAAAAAAATAAAAACAAACACAATTACTTGAAAATTATGTCGTCATTTTCTGTTTTTTTTTCATGACTAAAAATACGTACCTTGCCCGCAAGTACCAAATTTTATGTTCAAATTAATTACTGCTTGCATTCTTTCCCATCTCAAACCTTCAATAAATCCCCAAATAGTCCAAGGTTCGATTCAAATCGCGTTGGATCCGGTGAATTAGGGAGAGGGGCCTTAATTCGTTAAAGGACGTCATCATTTCGTCGCCATCCGGTATCTGAGGCTGTTTCCATTGTACTTCCGATATTTTTCAGATATTCTAGAACAATCTTCCATGCTGGACTGGGAGAGAAAGAAAAACATAGAATGCGCCAGCTGCATTTCTTCCCGGGCATGCTGTTAAAAACAGCTAAGGGATCCGAGGGCTTTAGTATATTGTAATTTAGGCGATCGGATGACAACCTGTCACTACGGCAATATACCTACAAATCTATCTTAAACAGCCCTCAAAATTTTGTCAGACGTGGCGGAACGACATTTGTTTAGGTCGTTTACGCTCTGCCTACCCCATCAGGGATAAAGGCCTGATTATGTGTATGTATGTTCTAGAACAATTTTACATTGCGTTTTGTATTCAATTTTGAAATGTAACGTTTTCAATACCTGACCCACAGATTTTGGAAACAGTCTTTTCAATACGATATATCTAATACATTCCGATAATGAAAGTTAAGCAATCCTCGTCGTGGCCATGGATGGGTGACCGGTAGTGGTATAACAACTCGCACGTTTCCATGCTTTGGAAGGCAGTGGTCGTTACTCAAACCATGTCAGAGGCCTGATAGTTGTACTACTAGGCGGTTTAAAAACTCTGACACCAGGGTTCATCGGGTCGATAGACTCGATACCCACTCGACAGAAGAAGAAGAAGGAAGGCACGCTAAGCCGTTGGTCCCGGTTAATATCGTAACCATCGGATCCCTGAGCTGGGAGGAAATGCTGCCACATTCTATGTTTTTTTCTCGCTCCCAGTTCAGCATGGAAGTCATCATCTCCCTAGCCTTATCCCGTATCTCACGGGGTCAGCTTCCTAATCTAGGGGATTGAATGAGGGTACTGGTTTTTACACAGAGCGACTGCCATCTGACCTCCGCAACCCAGAAGGGAAACCAGACCCAATCCTAGATTAGGTCAGAGTTTTCAAGCCGCCAATTCTTAGCACTGGCCTCTGATATGGCTTAACGACTAATATCTACGGTATTAAATGATATTAACCGGGACCAACGGCTTAACGTGCCTTCCGAAGCACGGGAGTTCAGCATGGAAGTATCTTCTGAATTTGTATATATTGTAGGTCACATTTTACATACATACATACATATAATCACGCCTTTATCCCTAATGGGGTAGGCAGAGCGTAAACGACCTAAACAAAGGTCGTTCCGCCACGTCTGACAAAGTTTTGAGGGTTATTTTAAGATCGATTTGTAGGTATATTGCTGTAGTGACAGGTTGCCAGCCCATCGCCTAAATTACAATATACTGAAACCCTCAGATCCCTTAGCTGTTTTTTACAGCATGCCCGGGAGGAAATGCAGCTGGCACATTCTATGTTTTTCTCTCGCTCCCAGGTCAGCATGGAAGAAACACACATTTTACGTTACCGGTAATCGTGTCGGTTACACCATGGTGTAAGGGACAGCGTCCCACAAACTGTACCGCCACGGCTGACAAAGTTTTGAGGGTTATTCAAGATAGATTTGTAGGTATATTGCTGTAGTGACTGGTTGTCAGCCCATAGCCTAAATTGAAATGTACAGAAACCCTTGGATCTCTCGTCTTAGCTGGTTTTTACAGCATGCCCGGGAAGATATGCAGCTGGCACATTCTATGCCACAACCTCATTGTCATTACGACAATATACATGTCTCTCTAAAATAACCCTCAAAACTTTGTCAGACGTGGCGGGACGACCTTTGTTTAGGTCGTTTACGCTCTGCCTACCCCATTAGGGATAAAGGCGTGATTATATTTATGTATGTATGTATGTTACCTTCATTTGTACATTATAGATATATTTTTTATTCGCATCAAGTCCAATTTATTGGATCCGATATCGTATTACCGGATGACAATGTAAACGCGCACCAGGTTACCTCCCGCGGTTTCTCGATTTAATTTTATCACTCCCCCCTCCCCTCCTTTCCCCTACCGTTTTCTAAACGATTAAGATCTTTGATTGAGCTCTTTTTAAAAGCCAATTTAATATTGAGATCATTGGGTTATTTATCAATTTCTCTAAAATTGAATCTAGAAGTAATATCTCTATTTGTTTCTGTAAAAGCCATCTAAGGGAACCGAGGGCTTCAGTATATTGTAATTTAGGCGATGGGCTAAAAACCTGTCACTACAGCAATTTACAAATCTACCTTTAATAACCCTCAAAATTATGTCGCACGTGGCGGGAGAGAAAGAAAAACATAGAATGCGCCAGCTGCATTTCTTCCCGGGCATGCTGTAAAAAACAGCTAAGGGATCCGAGGGCTTTAGTATATTGTAATTTAGGCGATCGGCTGACAACCTGTCACTACGGCAATATACCTACAAATCTATCTTAAACAGCCCTCAAAATTTTGTCAGACGTGGCGGAACGACCTTTGTTTAGGTCGTTTAAGCTCTGTCTACCCCATTAGGGATATAGGCGTGATTGTATGTATGTATGTATGTTTGCCTCTATAATTTGATTGTTTAGGCCAGGCTCGCGATCTGGAGGTCGTGCATTTGATTCCAACGGAGTGACACAATTTTTTTAACCAGATCATCACTTTGTGAGATATATCCCAAATTTGGAATATGATAGTCCTGAACCTCACAATTATTTGGCTTCTGTGCTTTAGACATACATACATACATATAATCACGCCTTTATCCCTAATGGGGTAGGCAGAGCGTAAACGACCTAAACAAAGGTCGTTTCGCCACGTCTGACAAATTCTAGGGTTATTTAAAATAGATTTGTAGGTATATTGCTGTAGTGACAGGTTGTCAGCCTATCGCCTAAATTGCAATATACAGAAACCCTCAGAACCCTTAGCTGGTTTTTAAAGCATGCCCGGGAGCTGGCACATTCTATGTTTTTCTCTAGTTCCCAGTCCAGCATGGAAGATTAGATAAGATGGGCGAAATAACAAATAAACAACAAATAACACTGCTTGAATAACAGGAAAGTCATGAAATAACAATCTGCATTTAAAACGAAACGACTGACGATGAAAGATGATACCCTAATAAAAGCAAAAGTTCAAATAGCATAGCAAAACTCACAACCCCGCCATTTTGCCTTTCCCAATAACAATACAAAACAACCCGAGCCGCATCTAAACGCAACTAAATAACTCTGAAACAGAGCGAAAACCTGCTTACAAGTGTCCATAAAATTCAGGGATATATCATAAAAAACGAAACGCAAATAAAAAAGTAAAAACTCCGACCAA
Organism: Scrobipalpa costella; assembly: GCA_949820665.1. Classification (NCBI taxonomy): domain Eukaryota; kingdom Metazoa; phylum Arthropoda; class Insecta; order Lepidoptera; family Gelechiidae; genus Scrobipalpa; species Scrobipalpa costella. The sequence goes on along the minus strand of OX463323.1, from coordinate 1,151,598 downwards.
TAACGCGCGCCTAAACTTTTATTCGATACAAATCCGCCAATAGAAAAGCGTTTTAAGACGTAATACTGGAATGTAGCCGTCTCTTTCTGACCTATGGCTTTGTATATATCTGTTTCGCGGATCTCAAGATGCTGAAATATTATATTGGGTGCTACGGGTCGGTTTTAGGGATCCTTTGAATAAAGTAGCTTACATTTTGTGAACTTTTGCCTCCAAAGTTATGCGATATGTTGTGTCAATGACATGAACATTGAGTGTAAGCATATTTGTTTTTTTCTAAAAACACCAACGTACGTTTACTATAGAATTATACGGGGTGTAAGGGACAGTGTCCTGCAAACTGAGAGGGGTTGCTCAGCCAATCATCTCCTGAAAGAATTTCCAGGTGAATGTTGTTCAGTTTCGTTGAATGAGCAACCCCTGTAAGTTTGCGTGACGCTGTCCCTTACACCATAGCGAGAGCGAGCCATACACATTTCAAATCTAAAACTCTAAATATATTGGTCAGATTTAGCGAAGGCACCTTTTATTACGCGTTTTACTCTCTGCCTACCCCGTAAGGAATAAAGGCGTGACTTTATGTATGTATTCATGATCTCTCACGCTAGGTGCCTAAATGACCTGCCTACCTCATAAGGGATAATAGATACATACTTATAATCACGCCTTTATCCCTAATTGGGTAGGCAGAACGTAAACGACCTAAACAACGGTCGTTCCGCCACATCTGTCAAAGTTTTGAGGGTTATTTAAGATAGATTTGTAAGTATATTGCTGTAGTGACAGTTTGTCAGCCCATCGCTTAAATTACAGTATACTGAAACCCTCGGATCCCTTAGCTGGTTTTTACAGCATGCCCGGAAGGAAAAACAGCTGGCACATTCTATGTTTTTCTCTCACTCCCAGGCCAGCAAGTAAGGGATAATGGCGTGAGTTTATGCATGTATGTATGTATATTTTTTAAATATGCGGGACCCTCACCCATCTGTTTCAACGCGAACTTGAATTCTTTATCGTTTCTCGTTTGAACGGGATCGGTAGTTCGGTTTTTATTAACTCAAAATGGCTACCTTATGTTTTTGGCGGGTAATTTGCTAACCCCTACGGAATTGAAATATCCTTTTTATTCTTCGTTGATTTTTATTGTGAATAGAATTTACCTACTTATTATTCCGATCACATAACTGAATATGAGCTATAACTTTTTTTAAGGTCTGGAATAAACGATTTTATTATTATTATTATTAAAGGCACTCTTCGTTGAAAAACAATCATGATTTTAAAAATAATAAACTTTTGGATGATGACCGCTCGTAATTGAAACGAAATCTAAGTAGGTAGGTTTTTACTGAACAATAAACGTTTTTCAAGGAAATTAGAAAGGATATTTTTTTTTCACGATACTCTTATTATTTCCTTAATTGAAATTTAGGCGATGGGCTGACAACCTGTCACTACAGCAATATACAATATAAAATTTTGTCAGACGCAGCAAAACGACCTTTGTTTAGGTCGTTTACGCTCTGCCTACCCTATTAAGGATAAAGGCGTGATTATATGTACTTGCATGCTTTTTATTGAGAAATAAGTGCTTTATAACATGAAAGGCTGCGCTAGTTCTGCCGTAAAAATCTTAATTTCACGTAAAAAAAAAATTGTACGTACCTACCCAAAATTTTCAAAGTTCATGCCATCTGATAGAGCTTTTGAAACTGTTAACTCTCCATCCGTTTTCTAGACGCTGCAGAGTTCCATTAAAGACGAGGATTAAAAACATTTATGTCAATTCCAAGAACATCGTAGGGCCAATTCAATGTTTACCTACTCATGCAAAAAAGTCACCAGACAATCAAAATGACATTCCAAAATAAACATTGCGTCTTTTCACTAGCAATAAAAGGGTTGCGATAGAGAACTGATTTAAATACAATATCGAAACCGCACTATTTAAATTTAATATTTGCCTTGTCAAAACGCCAGTCAAAACACGTATGCAAATACTCACTAAAAAAAGAAAAAGTCAAACTCGACCGCGCGCGAAAAAAGATCCGAATTCAAAATAAATAAATGCAAATATTTGGAATTGGAACCCCGTGAATGTAAACAGGGAGCCGTTTGAATATTCATTCCAAATATGAATATTTCAAATTTGGAAGCGCGGGTTCGTCCGAAAATCAGATTCATTGGTCGAAGGAGGGGGTGGGGGGGCGGCCACTGGCCAGGCTTTGTTTACTGATAGGTATTCAGCTCATTATTTCAATTAAATTACCGCGATACAAACCGATCTGGCAAGCAATTATTTTCATAATTCATATCATTATTCAAAACTTTGCAATGGAATCTACCAATATTATTTTCTCTGTGCCTGTGTTTCATCGAATTCATGTGTGGATTTAGATGAATGTGTCCTCAATCAAGTTTAATTTGGGTTAAGTTAACACTAGCAGAACATTTTCAAAAAGCCCCACATCGGCGCCAAAATTCGCGACCGCATGAAACTCGTTCCTAATTTAAATGCAACAGAAAAAATGAATTATAACCGTCATATCCACGAGCGCCTGCATTCCAAGCATCGCTTGCGAGTCTGCGACACACTCGGAGCTTCCATACATTTGAATTTTAAACGGAACGCGAGAGACCCACAGATAAAAATAGAACAGAGCAATAAAAATAAATTTTGTTCGGTCGGTAGCAGGCACTTGGCGCCTAGATGGCGTTATTGCTTAGCCAATATAAGTTAATACATATTACAATCTAAAATTGCCCTCAATTTTTGTCAGACGTGGCGAAAGCGCCTTTTACGAGGCGTTAAACGCTCTGCCTACCCCGTAAGGGATAAAGGCGTGATTTTATGTATGAATGTATGTATATAAGTTAAGAGGTGAAATATTGGGTTAAAGGTTCATTTCTCTCAGATTTATACGGGTCCCTTCCCATTAATGCTGCAAGTTTTTGTGATTAATTGGCTTCCTAACACAAAAAAAAACTATATTTACTTAGAATTTAGATATTTTCATAATATTATAGCCCGAACACGCTATTCGAACGGCTTATTAAATTTTTAGATCTTCGATATTCTCTTGCTAGAAACAGTGATTTATTAGATTTATTCTGCAGTAATTGAACCTTCAAATTCCGCGGGAAAAAGAATCATAACAAAGACCAGTGTAAAAACAAATTGCAGTCTCTATTTTGGGCACTACACGACCGCTTAGCCTCTCAAAACGTGTCAATCCGTTAAGAGAGGTTGCGTCGGTGTAGTTAATCCCTTTAGGAGGTTGGGACGACGGCCCCTCACGGCGCCCATTAAATAAATTCCAACTACCCTCCCTTTTTAGCCACCTCTATGCAGTGTATAGATCTGACAGGTTACTTTATAGACTGCAAATTAATTAATTCGCTAGTTTAGAATCAGTGTTTTAAGTGGCGTCTAGCAGCTTCAAGAAAATATAATTTCACACACAAACGAATAATTTCTAAAAAGAAATAATGCCCGAATATATGAGAAAAAGAAGCTATGTCATAAATATAAATTACAATCAGATCTTTCTTTATATTCTGATGAACGCTATGAAATTAATACTACAAATAAATAGCATTCTTTTAAAATTCAAACGTCTAGGAGGTATATTTGTAGTTAAATTATTTTTATTCAAACTCAAGCTCAATACCGATACGTTTGAAAAATGGTTGTAAAACACGAGATTCGAAGAATAACTCTTCCAAATTCGAAAATAACGTGCCAGTTCTACCGCTTCTGAGGCGGGAAGGGGCGCGGGCCGGCGCCCAACAATTATTTAATGTCAAACGCAGCAGCGCGCCAAGATTGCGGAGGCGAGCGGCAGAATGGAGCCGCTTCCAATGCCTGTTCGATTTTTAAACGAGGTTCGCTTTTAATTGCATTTTATGGCGTTCGAAACGCGGAGTTACTTTTGTGGCCGGTAATAGAGTTATTTGGCGCCCGAAATGGGGCTTGTTTTGTTTGTCGCTGTATTGTCACTTTAGGTTATTATTTTGTTGTTTAGGGCACGATCTAATCAGTATAATTTGAAAATTCAATAATTGAGGCTCTTTACTTATAAGGATCGTAGTTACTGAGTGGTCAAATTTGTTTAAAAATAATTTATATACTAGGTGTAAGGGACAGCGTCCCAAAAACTGAAAGGGGTTGCTCAGTCAGACTCTGAACAAATATCAGCAGGGTTTAAAAAGAAATACTTTCCCGTACAAAATGACCACTACGATCAGACAATTTGTATGGAAAACAAAATTTTAATTCTAAAAAATCCTGCCGATACTTGTTCAGTGTCGTTGACTGAGCAACTTCTAGCAGTTTGCGGGACGCTGTCCCTTACACCCAGTACAAATTAGTTAGTTTGCATAATTGGAATTGGATTGTTAATTTGGAAAATAAACTTTTTTTATATAATGACGGTATTTTGATTTCTTATTTAAGTAATTAAACAGTTGTTTAAAAACGAAAACACATCAACCATAAAAGAACTTCAAATAAGAAATACACAAAGATAAACCGAGCGACTCCACGCCACTCCTATTCAATAAAAGAGATCGCAAAACAGATCTCCAGCATCATCGGGGGTTATCAGTCGCAGCGTCGTAATAATTGAATTAATTGAATTAATCCCATTGTACTAAAGACCCAATAGAACTCTATAGATGTTTAGAAATGACAGCTTACTAAGTATAACTTAAGTTAATATACGATATTATTTCCATGCTGGACTGGGAGTGAGACAAAAACATAGAATGTGCCAGCTGCGTTTCCTCCCAGGCGTGCTGTAAAAACTAGCTATGGGATCCGAGGGTTTCTGTATATTGCAGTTTAGGCGATGGGCTGTCAACCTGCCACTACAGCAATATATGTACAAATCCGTTTTAAATAACCCTCAAAACTTTGTCAGATATGGCGGAACGACCCTTGTTTAGGTAGTTTACGCTCTGCCTACCCCATTAGGGATAAAAGCGTGATTATATGTATGTACCTGTGTATGATGCTATGAAGTCACTTAAATTAGGTAGTCACTTAAATTTTAGGAAGAAGACAAAAATAGGAAATACAACGGGACGAGCTTAATTCTAACAGTACATGTCTAAACTTAAATTGCTAAGTGAAAACGAACTTAAAACAATAATCTGGTACTACAGAAATTCACGTGAATTTAATTTAAAATGACGTCTCTAAATAATCACTACATAGTATAAAACAAAGTCGCTTTCTCTGTCCCTATATCCCTATTTATGCAAAGTTCTTTAAAACTACGCAACGGAGTTTGATGCGGTTTCTTTTAATGGATAGAGTGATTCAAGAGGAAGGTTTATATGTATAATACATGCATAATATAGAAGAGGAACACTGATAATTTCCGTGCGAAGCCGGGGCGAGTTGCTAGTTTATTTTAAGCGGGGTCCTTTATAATCGCCGCTAAAATTTTCCGCCTTTAGGCATTTAAAGCTTCTATTTTAAGCTACAAATTCACATTATCATTCGTTTGATTTGGACATAGCTGCTGGCATATTCTAGATTGGCTTCGATCACAACATAACCTAAAACTTGAATTACCTACTTTATAATAATAACATTTCCTATTTCAATAACAAAAATCATGCAGAACTAAAGACCCCGAAATTTCACGGCATATTTACTCCCTCCGGCAAAGAATAATCGTTAAACCCATATGTTTTCTCCCCTCAGAGATGTTATCAGTATTATAATAGCAGCGTTTTACATCAAAGGCGGCATGATCTGCGATTAAGCTATTATCTCTGCTAATTACTAAGACAATAGCTAGCAGATCCGCTGAATCTGTAGGTATTTTATGTATAGCAGGCTAAAATTAGAACAAAGCTTTGTTCTAATTTTAGCCTGCTATACATAAAACAAAGTTCGGATGTGGGGAATATTACGGGTTTTTGGTGTTGTTCGTAATTGATTTTGCAGTTTGGTAAATTTGGCGCCCAGCGTTGGCCCTCGTAGGTGACTATTTTAATTATTTTGTGTTTTAAAGCATACATAAACACTTTTTTTATTCAAAGGCATACATACATACATATGGTCACGCCTTTATCCCTAATGAGGTAGGCAGAGCCTAAACGACCTAAACAAAAGTCGTTCCGCCACGTCTGACAAAGTTTTGAGGGTTATTTAAGATAAATTTGTAGGTATATTGCTGTAGTAACAGGTTGTCAGCCCATCGCATAAATTGCAATATACTAAAACCCTCAGGTCCCTTACCTGATTTCTACAGCATGCCCGGGAGGAAATGCAGCTGACACATACTAAATTTTTCTTTCGCTCCCAGTCCAGCATGGAAAAACTTTTTACTCAAAGGCGTTAGCGTAATATTTATTTTATTTAATACAGATTAAACCTAGTTGTTTGATTAGAATTCAGAAAAAAGACAAGGATGAGAGAAAAGACAGGGATGCTAGATCATCGCCAAGTCAACAAATAAAGGAGACAAAGGGAATTGAAGGTTTAGGTGTATTGTAAATTTTATGATTCAGACGATAATCTTGAAGTCTTAAGGTTCTGCCGGAGTAGTGAAATCCCATACAAACGTAGTTACTGTTATTCCTAAACACTAAAAATTAACTTAACCAACCTTCGTACACATGACCAAATGCAATCTATGCTTCTAATTAGGTTTGGTTTAAAAATATTAAGCATAAAGAAAAATAAACGGGACGACGATTTTGTGCGAAAATAACCTAAAATTAAATTTCCTAAAACTTGATTTTTTTCACGGTTTTACTGTTTAGGAATAAAAGCTAAACTACGTTTGTATGGGATTTCACTACTCCGTCTGACCACAGATTAGATAATAGTTACTACGTCTGACCTTCAAAATTTAATATATTTGTGAAAAGAAACTGCTTCCATTAAGCCACTACTTACCCCGGATGCTTTCTGTCCAAGACCTTTCGCCGTAATAAAGATCTCTGCGAACACTGAATGTGATATTTCCTTGGTCCGGTGAAGGGGCGACAATATGTCAGTAACAGGTGACGCGGCCGCCATCTTGAATCTAGGGATGTGAGTAATGTGTTCATCGTTATAATTTATTATCGCTATAAAATATGAACAGTAGGGATTTGGGTTGATGATTGTAGTGAGGTTTCGGTCTTTGGGAGTAGAACTGGCTATTTCTGTCGCTAAACAATTTTACGTCTAGTTCACTTTTAACAAGTAATTTAACATACATACATACATATAATCACGCCTTTATCCCTAATGGGGTAGGCAGAGCGTAAACGACCTAAACACTCTGACAAAGTTTTGAGGGTTATTTAAGATAGAATTTTAGGTATATTGCTGTAGTGACAGGTTGTCAGCCCATCGCCTAAATTACAATATACTGAAACCCTTGAATCCCTTAGCTGGATTATACAGCATGCCCGGAAGGAGATGCAGCTGGCACATTCTATGTTTTTCTCTGGCTCCCAGGCCAGCATGGAAGTAATTATTATATCTACCTTCATATTGTGACAATTCTAGTCCACTTCTACAGTCTGCATCAATACTTGCACAGGGGAGACAACCTTCTCAAACTGTGAGGTTTACGCGCAAATGCGGACGTTAAATAATCATTTTACGCGCGAAATTTATTAACGACATTTTAAGTGCTGTTATTGGAAATTGTAACGAGATGAAGTCGATTTAACTGTAGAGGAAGTTATTATTACTATTATTTCAAACATATATATTTTTAAATTCAAATTAGCATAATAATTAAGTTAGTTTTTAATGTTTAGTATAAGTAAGTTGTATTGCGCAGAGCAACTGATCTCCCGTTAAACTTTTACGAAGTTTTGGAGAATATATTTATAATAGCATTGTACAAATTGTATATGACAAAATAAATAATAAAAAAAATTGTTATATGATTCTCTTAGCATGCATACGGGGTATAAGGAACAATGTCCCGCAAACAGATAGGGGTTGCTCAGTCAATGAAACTGAACAGCTTTCACCAGGAAATTCTTTCAGGTAATAAAAAAAAATGCTTTTTCATAGAAATTGTCTGATCTAGGTTGTCATTCTGTATGAGAACGCCATTTTTTTTCATCTGCTGGAAGAATTTCCTGGTGAAAGTTGTTCAGTTTCTTTGACTGAGCAATCCTTATCAGTTTGCGGCACGCGGTCCCTTACACCCGGTATGGAAGTTATCATACATTTTTGCACCAATCCATACAAATTTTCATGAATACGAATCGAATACGGAGCAGTGCAAAATCACCCTATGAATATTAATACATAAATAAAATGTTTATTTCCTTCTAATACATTTAAATTTGACAAATATGCCGATGTTCCTCTTTAAGCTTAACACCTGTGTTCAGAATATGAGTTGTGGTTTTCAGGAGTTTTCAATAAAATCAATAAATAGGTAAAGTAATAATAGTCCTCCTGCCGATTTTCGGTGATGGCGGCCAATCTCGCGGAGATTAGCCAACTGCGCAGGACTTGTTTTTAGTGCCCAAGTGTTTGCGCTACACACAGGTGCACTCTCTATTCCTTCGATCTCGTATTCTGATGGGACAGACTGACTGACACGACCAGAGAGAAATAAGGCGCAGGACCGACTATTTACATGCCCATCTGACAGCATGGATCATCTTACTTTTCGGACAATCAGGTGATCAGCCTGCAATGTCCTAACCAAACTAGAAACAACAACACAAAGTCATTGTCCCCCGCCGGGAATCGAACCCGGGACCTCCGGGTCGAGAGCCCATGGCTCAGACCGCTAGACCACGGAGGCAGTTATAAGTAAAGTACGTGTGTATTGTAGGTAGTTCACAAGGGCGAGGGGGTGAAGGGGACAAAAATCTTATACGAAACGCCTAAAATAAGATGCATAGCAAACAGTTCCAATGGAAGAAATGTTGTAATAGTCTTGTAGGCTGATCCGGAACACCCTAACTACGTAAAGTCACGCCTATCAATCCACACAAACGGACAAAATGACGGATGACACAGTACTTCTGTCACCAACGTCATCATTCACCATTTTATCACGTTATTTGCAATAATTTTGTGCAAAACTCGACTTCCGTTTGGGGTCCATACCAAATTAGTTATTTTTAGTGCGGCCAAAATGAATTGATTCATTTCGTGATGATTGTCAGAAAATAGTTTTCGACAGTATTTTTTACTTCTTTTGTGTTTTTTTTTAAACAATAGGCATAAGGTGTATTTTGATTCTACAATTTTATAAAAAATCACACGTGCTTCGGAAGGCACATTAAACTAATATTGTTACACAAACAATATCAGAGGAATACAGTTAGTTTTAAATCTTCGATCATCAACTGTGTTCTGCTCTAAAAATCCATAGCAGAAAGCAGGAGAAGAAACATGGAGTGATAATCAGCCCCTTATCGCAAATTCTTCCAATCTTCTTCTTAAACCGTGACAATAGAGTTCATCGGGTCATGCATACGTCGACTCAGAAAATCCCGCCCTATTAAAAGATCGAAAACTCTTTCCAATTTTTAATTAGGTATTAGTACCGATTCCTTGAGGGCACAACTAAACCAAATCTTGATTCTTGATTGTTGCTGTCTCCTTCTGTTCTCTCGTTATAGAAAATTACAGATATAGAATAGTTAAGAATTAAGAGTTTAGAATTATAATAGTTAAGTCGTGATTTTTGCAACTACGAATTGCTACCATTAGCTCTTTTAATTTTAGAATGACATATCGTCCACCGATTGGCTGTAGCGAATCAGCTGTTGATCGATGCACACCGTTCGATTCAAAATTCGAATCATTTGTCAAACGTTTAAATATCGAACGTTTTAGTTTTTTCGCCGTGAAATCGTTTTGTTCGCTAATTGATTCGTCAAAATAGGAGTGATGACGGGAAATAACGGTTCCTGGCAAAAAAAAATATTGTGATAAATGTCATATCTACTGGAGTGATCGTAATTTTTGTGCAGAGTTATGCTAGTAACTTACCTAAAACTAAAAGCGTACAAAGTATTGGCGTTCTCATACAATGACAAAACACAGCAAGCTAAATGGCACCAGGGTGAGAGCTAAGAAATACAATGACGCTTTAATTTCATACTAAGGTCAAATGAATTGCACAATAATATAATGCCGTATTTTCGCAAAAAATACACAAAATGACCCTAAAATAGCCATAATCCATAATCATAAAAGTAAAAAAATGCGCGAGCCCCACACGTTTACTAATAAATTCACAAAATCCATTATTTTGCTTTTTTTCGCGCCGCATTGACACTTTTTTTTCTTTTTTTTAAGTAAAAATTGGGCAAAAGCATACAGTTTCGGAAAGCCAGAGTTTCAACGTATTGTGCGACTGACAGAGAATATTGATGGTGGGGCGGGGCTGTAGAATACGTCAAGGGATTTTATGAACGTGGGCGTGGGAGCAGCTTGTTAGGAGATCTGCCAAAAATGGTCCTAGTTCCTTTTCTGGCCACGATCATTTAAACCTTTGACGTGGCTGTATGAGGGTGTTTCCTTTGCCGGGGTTAGAAAAATGTTGTATTTTTGTTTTGGCGCCATTCATAGCGATCATTTGTCGCAGACTTTTTAGATTTTATTGCGGGAATGGAATACACAACACAGCATTGTTTTGGGAAAGACGGGTAAATAATATCATAATGCATTTTATTTTTCAAGCTTTGGGTTCAATTCTAGACGTCATCGGCTAAAACTAAAATTAGAATCTATCTATACCTACTTTAGAATAATAATGTTGAAAACAGACAAGAGACATTCGAATAGATTAATATTTTTGCTTTAGCCGGTGACATCTAGAATTGAAGGCCAAGGCCTACCCTTTATTTGTGTAAGAAGCCTAAAATAGGTACTTTTGTTTATCACCATAAACATCACAGTCACCACTGTTAACATCAATCGGAGCACTTTATGACAAAAATACCCCTAATGACATTCTCAGAAACTTATACCAGGTGTAAGGGAGCGTCCACAAACTGATAGGGGTTGCTCAGTCAACGACACTGAACAACTATCAGCAGGAATATTTTTGCGGAAGTGAAAAAAAAGGCTTTTCCATACAAATTGTCTAATCGTGATGAACATTTTGTATGGAAATGCCATTTTTTTTGGTAGAGGCCTGGTAGAGGCTCACTTGCCTCTTACTGAACTTGAATTCAATACCTACATAAACTAACTTTTATCCTTCTCTTTCGCAGGTAAAAATCTGGTTTCAGAACCGACGCATGAAATGGCGGAACTCAAAAGAGCGGGAACTTCTAGCTTCAGGCGGGTCTCGAGAACAAACTTTACCAAATAAAAACAACCCACATCCAGATCTTTCTGACGCAGAAGCCGACAAACCGAAACTGTCTCCTCTTTCAATAGAAGAAGAAGAAAAGAATAAGATTTTCGCGGGCACCAGTCAGGAGTTTCGGTTTGAAGACAAGATGGCGCCGGCTTTCAATAGGGAGTTTCAGGATGATGATGATTTTGATAGTGAGAGTGGATCTGATGAGGAAATTAATGTGACCTGACCTGTTTTTCGTGACTAGGTAGATTAAGTGCTTGTAAATATTTATGAGTCTGTAAAAAATATACGGCTAGATTTGAAAATTTTAAACCTTTGCACATGATCTTTGTAAATTAGACACAACTTAACTATTAAACATAACTATTTAAGGCCACGTTGCGCCCCCATTAGTCAAAAAAACAGAATTCATTAAAAACGCAGTGAATCGAAAAACCGAGTAACAGAAAGCAAAAATGCGAATAACGGCCATCAATGGCAGTTTTTCTTCCTGTTACTACAACGAGCTATGAATAGCTAATTTATAAGGTTCTAAATTATCTTAATTAATAGTAATTAAAGAATTAAGTTATAGAACTTGATTCTGTTGGACCGGTTTTTCAATTCACTGCGTTTTTAGTGAATTATGTTATTTTTACAAATGGGCTAGTATTGCCACCTGAACTTATTTGAGCTTGGTCTTGTTTCTTTCTAAAATCTGAATAAAAAAGGAACAGAAACACAATATCTGGTTATTATCCTATCAGAGTGGTGTTACACGCCTGAAACAAGATGGCACGCTAAGTGGTGACTTATTTAATACAATAGGTACATGTCACTTTGACAGGATTAATAAACAGCTGTTATAATTCTGATTGTTATCTTGTGCTGATCTTTTTTTTTTATTACAGTAATTTATCAGAACAAAAATACTCGACAACATATGTTTCGAGTTTTGATCTGTGTACATTCGCATTTTCCATACCATATTTATTTTAAAGTGTAATTATAAAAGCAAAGGCTTCAGTAATTTTAATTAAGTCATAAGCAGTTAAATAAGCAATATTTGTAGAATAAATACATAGTTTTTAAGTTTTACTGAATATTCGCACATCTATTTGATACCAATACCCCTCCGGAAAGAGGCGTGACGTTATGTATGTATGTATTTGATACCAATACTAATTTCATAATAATTAAGTTACTGAATCATAATAATTTCGAATTAATCAATTTATATTGATTATAAATAAATAATATAGGTAACAATTCTGACTGACAAAGTTAGTTTTTCTAATTTAAAATTGGACTAAATTAAATCTAATGTGTCAGCCAGAATCGGGTCCTATCCTTGCGAAATAGTTCATATCAAACTGATACCTGTTATTTTCTCTGAATCCGTCCTACATTATAAAAATCTAGATATCAACTTATAAACATTTAAGACATAGTCCTTGTACTTCTGTTCTTAATAAAAAGAAAACAAATGATAGAATAGGTGGTCGATGAATAATGCTTAAATATTAAAATGTCTATACAAGATTACGACTTAAATATCTGTCACTAATATAACTATATAGGGTTAAGGGACAGCGTCCCGCAAACTGATAGGGGTAGCTCAGTCAACGAAACTGAACAACTACCAGCAGGATTTCTATTTCAGAAAGTGAAATAATAATTAAATTTTCCATGAAAATTGTCTGATTGAGTTCTTCATTTTATTTTTTCACCTCCTTACAGAATTTCCCGGTGAAAGTTGTTTAGTTTCGTTGACTGAGCAACCCGATCAGTTTGCGGGACGCTGTCCCTTACACCCGGTAATATAATGACCACACAAACATAATTATTGATCATACATAATATATGCACCATATTTTGTAAATATTAGAAACTATAAACAATATTTATGTTTAGATAAGTAAAAGTAAGTGATCTCTGTATTTGTTAAAAAAGAAAATCTCAGTATAATATTTAAGAGAATAATTTAATAACTCTCCTTGTGTGATTTCTGTAATTTTAACTTTTCTTTAGTTACGTAATTATGAAAAAGACTCTGTATATAAAAAAATATATAGATAATTTCACATCCTGTATAATATTAAATAATCACTTCGATTAATGTAATTGTAATTAAAATATATGTGGGAATAAAATAATCGAAAAATCTGTTGTTGTTTTTAATTAAATCTACTCATTCCAAAACTATACTCAAAAATAAATTGACTTACTTACTGGGCCTCGCTTTAAATCGTTTAAAAAGTCTAAATTTAAAATCGGTAAATAAATATTAATTTTAAACAATGCTGTCACCGTGGTAAAGCACTAATCAAAACACATTTAATTTAAGAAGAAGAAGTTTAAAAACCAAAATCTTAGCAAATGGTATTTTAGGAATTCACATCAACTTAATTTAAACTAACATACATACATATAATCACGCCTTTATCCCTAATGGGGTAGGCAGAGCGTAAACGACCCAAACAAAGGTCGTTCCGCCACGTCTGACAAAGTTTTGACGGTTATTTAAGATAGATTTGTAAGTATATTGCTGTAGTGACAGGTTGTCAGTCCATCGCCTAAATTGCAATATACTGAAACCCTCGGATCCCTTCAGCTACGGGATCCGAGGGTTTCAGTATTTTGTAATTTAGCCCATTAGGGATAAAGGCGTGATTATATGTATGTATGTATGAATCCTTATTATCGAATTATTTTTACCGAATGATTTATTTTTCGCCGATCTTATTTATCCCTATTATATACAGTTTTTTAACAATTTGTATAACTTTAAACGCGTTTCGTTACCCTACCTTTTATGAATAGCATAAAAAAAAAAACACTTGACACTGGCACAAAGTCTCTAGTGCCACAAAAAAAAAAGGCAAACACAACCAAATCACACACACACACACATTCACACAGCATATCCTTTTATTGATTGTCAAATATCAACTTCAGCTTCAACTTTTAGATGTTTGGCGTTTCCGTGATGATTCCGCCAGTGTCAAGTTTGTAGGGCCTTTTACGGAGTTAGGCCTATGACAATGCTTTTAAGGATAGGTATCTGTGAGAGAACAAGGGTAAGAAGGATGAGGTAAAAAGGAAAAAAACAAAATGTAAAGAAATTGTCAAATATCATTTTTATTGTTATTTTTTATGATCTTTTACTACGTATTCAAGTTTTTTCTATCAAAGTAAATCTTACTTCCTTGCTGGACTGGGAGAGATAGAAAAACATAGAATGTTCCAGCTGCCCTTCCTCCCGGGCATGCTGTTGAAGTCAGCAAAAGGGACTCGAGGGTTACAGTGTATTGTAATTTAGGCGATGGGCTGACAACCTGTCACTAAAGCAATACATATTACAATCTAAACTTACCCTCAATTTTTGTCAGACATGGCGAAAGCGCTTTTTACGAGGTGTTAAACGCTCTGCCTACCCCGAAAGGGATAAAGGCGTGATTTATGTATGTATGTATGTAAGTAAATCACTCCCAAATGACCTGAGCACCGCTACTTGTGTAAATTTTTATAAATTCAATGTAACTGGATGAACACTGCTACTTAAGCTACAGGTTGGCCTAGTTTAAGAAGCAGGGTTTAATGTCATACATACATACATACATACATATAATCACGCCTTTATCCCTAATGGGGTAGGCAGAGCGTAAACGACCTAAACAAAGGGTTTAATGTCATGTGCAAATTATTACATATTACAATCTAAAATTTCTTTCATGCTGGACTGGGAGTGAAAGAAAAACATAGAATGTGCCAGCTGCATTTCATCCCGAGCATGCTGTAAAAACCAGCTAAGGGATCAGAGGGTTTTAGTATATTGTAATTTAGGCGATGGGCTGACAACCTGTCACTACAGCAATATACGTACAAATCCATCTTAAATAACCCTCAAAACCTTGTCAGAAGTGGCGGAACGACCTTTGTTTAGGTCGTTTACGCTCTGCCTACCCCATTAGGGATAAAGGCGTGATTATATGTATGTATGTACAATCTAAAATTGCCCTCAATTTTTGTCAGACGTGGCGAAAGCGCCTTTTAAGAGGCGTTAAACGCTCTGCCTACCCCGTAAGGGATAAAGGCGTGATTTATGTATGTATATATGTATGCAAATTATTTAAAATTCAAAATCTGATTGTAACAAATTGTACTTTTTTCTATGGTTTAATAAATTTATTATTTAATTTTAATCCAAATCGCCAAGTTCACATAAAAATGTTGTTAATTATACATACATACATATAATCACGCCTTAATCCTTAATAGAGAATAAGCGACCTAAACAAAGGTCGTTCCATCACATCTGATAAAGTTTTGAGGGTTATTTAAGATAGATTAGTATGTATATTACAGTCACAACCTGTCACTACAGCAGCTGTAGTGACAGGTTGTCAGTCCATCGCCTAAATTACAATATACTGAAACCCTCGGATCCCTTAGCTGACTTTTACAGCATGCCCGGCAGGAAATGCAAATTCTGTTTTTCTCTTCCTCCCAGTCCAGCATGGAACTAAATGAATAAACATAAGGCACACAAAACAAGGCGGCCTTGCCGGCCTTATTGTAAGCCAAAATGAAATCTCTTCCAGACAACCTAAGTACCGAAGATTACCAAGACCCCGTACCCTTCTTTCCTTCGCTCAGTCGAATAATAAAACTTTCACCCCTCAAATAAGCATTAATTTGTCAAGTCAATAGGAGCAAGACTGCGTATCAAATCCTGACGTCATATGGTGTGCGAGAGAGACAGCTTTATGGGCAAGACACGAGAGAGAAAGGGACGGAAGATAGGGCGAGCAAAGGAAATTTAAGGATAATTGGTTGATGCGATTAAGTTTTTAATAAAATAAATATTAAGATTGGCACTCCCTATTTTAGGATAGAAAAAAAAATACTATAATAATTAACCATGCTGGACTGGGAGCAAGGGAAAAACATAGAATGTGCCAGCTGCATTTCCTGCCGGGCATGGTGTAAAAATCAGCTAAGGGATCCGAGGATTTCAGTACATTTTAGGCGATGGGCTGACAACCTGTCACTCCAGCAATATACCAACAAATCTATCTTAAATAACCCTCAATACTTTGTCAGACGAAGCGGAGCGACTTTTGTTTAGGTCGTTTAGGCGTGATTATATGTATGTATGTTATTAATTTTCTTCCATGCTGGACTGGGAGCGATAAAAAAATAGTATGTACCAGCTGCTTTTCAAGAGCTCGATAGTGTAGTGGATAGGGCCGCTGCCTCCTGAGCGGGAGTTCGTAGTTCAAATCCCATCACGTACTAATGTGTTTTTCGGTTTTCGAATTTCATATGTACGTTTATTCGGTGCTTTTTCCGTGCTTCGGAAGGCACGTTAAGCCGTTGGTCCCGGTTAATATCGTTTAATACCGTAGATATTAGTCGTTAAGCCATATCAGAGGCCAGTGCTAAGCATTGGCGGCTTGAAAACTCTGACCTAATCTAGGATTGGGTCTGGTTTCCCTTCTGGTTTGCGGAGGTCAGATAGCAGTCGCTCTGTGTAAAAACCAGTAACCTCGTTCAATCACCTAGATTAGGTAGCCGACCCCGTGAGTACGGGATAGAGCTAGGGAGATGATGTACCAGCTGCTTTTCCTTCCAGGTAATGGATTTGAGGGTTTTAATATATTGTAACTTAGACAATGGGCTCATAATACGTCACGACAACAATATAAAGATCTATCTCAAATAATCCTCGAATATTGTCAGACGTGGCGGAAATTATCTTTGTTTAGGTCGTTGACGCTCTCCCTACTACGGATAAAGGCGTGATTTTGTATGTTTTTTTTTATTATAGCTAGCCTACTAGATGAGAGCCCGATGGTGTAGTGGATAAGGCCGCTGCCTCCTAAGCGGGAGGTCGTGGTTCGAATCCCACCACGTACCAATGTGATTTTCGGTTTTCGATATGTACGTTTATTCGGCGCGTTTTCCGTGCTTCGGAAGGCACGTTAAGCCATTGGTCCCGGTTAATATCGTTAAATAACGTAGATAATAGTCGTTAAGCCATAGCAGAAGCTAGTGATAAGCATTGGCGGCTTCAAAACTCTAATCACCCTAATCTAGGATTGGGTCTGGTTTCCATTCTGGTTTGCGGAGGTCAGATGGCAGTCGCTCTGTGTAAAAACCAGTAACCTCGTTCAATCCCCTAGATTAGGTAGCCGACCCCGTGTGATGCGGGACAAGGCTAGGGACATGATGACTAGATCCCACTGTTGGGCAAAGGCCTCCCCCGCGGTCTTCCACTCATCACGGTCCAATGCAACCTCAGTCCAATCTTTCAGAATGTCTTTCATGTATGAATGTATTAATTTTATACGTATCCTATATTAGGTAGACTATTAATTTATTTATAAAAAAAACATAAAAATACTTTATTGCACGTAATAATACAACATACAACACAACAGATAACAGCAAAAGACAAGCACAACATAGGCGGCCTTCTTGCTAAGGTAGCAATTTCTTCCAGGCAACCTTTGGGTGAAAGAAAAATATGTAGCGGTAAGCGGGATAGTGCAAACCTAGTCAAATAGGTATCTTAAATACATTACATACATACATATAATCACGCCTTTATCCCTAATGAGGTAGGCAGAGCGTAAACGACCTAAACAAAGGTCGTTCCGACACGTCTGACAAAGTTTTGAGAGTTATTTAAGATAGGTTTGTAGGTATATTGTTGTAGTGACAGGTTGTCAGCCCATCGCCTAAATTACAATATACAGAAACCCTCGGATCTCTTAGCTGGTTTTTACAGCATGCCCGGGAGGATATGCAGCTGGCACATTCTATGTTTTTCTTTCGCTCCCAGGCCAGCGTGGAAGTAAATACATTACATATAATACATAAACTAATTACAACAGACAGATAGGTAAGACAATATACCCTTAAACTCTTCCCAAATAATCAACTAACAAAGAAATTCGCTGAATTTCTTCAAAGGGCTTCGGAGGGGCGCGTCTAAAACAGACACACATCGAATTAAGTTAACTAAACATGTGACCTCTATCGGTCATGCATACGAAATACTACCTGCAGGGCTATGACGCACTTCGATCTCTCTGACAAAGTTTTGCAGGTTATTTAAGATAGATTTGTAGGTATGTTACTGTAGTGACAGGTTGTCAGCCCATCGGCTAAATGGAAATATACAGAATCCCTCGGATCCTTTAGCTGGTTTTTACAGCATGCCTGGGAGAAAATGCAGCTGGCACATTCTATGTTTTTCTCTCGCTCCCAGTCCAGCATTATAATCAACTGTGAACGGATTTCTTCAAAAGCCTTCGAAGGGCACGTCTCAAACAGACACACGTCGATTTAAGTTAACTAAACATGCAAGCAAACGAAATACACTACCTGGCAGAAGCAATATGTATACTTTATTGCATAAACACAAAAGAAATGTAATTTACAAATATAGTGTGCAAGGGCAAACTTATCTCTATGAAGAGATCTCTTCCAGCCAACCCAATGGTAGTAAGAGAAAGTGAATAATTTTGAGGGGACGAGAGAATGCAACATTAACAGAGACTAATAAAAGAAAAATAAAATACTTACATACCTATACATAGAATAAATACCTACCGTATATTACTATCTTAAATAAACATGCATATATACTAAACAATATATTGATACATACATACATATAATCACGCCTTTATCCCTATTGGGGTAGGCAGAGCGTAAACGATCTAAACAAAGGTCGTTCCGCCACGTCTGACAAAGTTTCGAGGGTTATTCAAGATGGACTTGTACGTATATTGATACATACATATACGAATAAACTACATAAAAACATACATCAATATTGTTCAGATAAGAAGTGCTCTTTTAATCTGCAACTGGCACATTCTATGTTTTTCATACTTTCCTAACCCAGTATGAAAAAAATATATACTATTTATTGAATATCCTTAAACACTTTCCAAACAATCAAGCTACAAATAATACCAGCGAATTTCTTTAAAAGACTTCGAAGGGCGGAACAAACTTTGTTAAGCTCGTTAACGCTCTGCCTACCCCATTAGGGATAAAATCGTGATTATATGTATGTATGTTGAACGCATTTCTTCAAAGGACTTCGAGGGGCGCGTCTCAAACAGACACATATCGATTTAAGTTAACTAAACATGCAAGCACTATCGGCGCCATGCATACGAAATACTTCAAATAAGCAAATAAATGGTTAAACGCCTAGAGGTGGCTTTGAGATGTGCAGGGTCGTATTCAGGTCGTGGCAGTTTTTTTTATAAAAACAGCAAAAAAAAAATGTGTACAAATTCAGAAAAGAAAGACAGTTTTTAATTGAACTTTAAAAAAAATGTGTAGCCCAAAATTATATCAATCTTGCGAGAAAACATAAATTGGAATAAGTGTTTGAGTTTTGTCTAAATCATACGTGCATTCAGGATTGATTAGAGCTTAGAGAGCTAGCTTAATACATACATACATACATATATTCACGCCTGTATCCCTAATTCTTCCATGCTGGACTGGGATTCTTCCATGCTGGACTGGGAGAGATAGAAAAACATAGAATGTTCCAGCTGCCCTTCCTCCCGGGCATGCTGTAGAAGACAGCAAAAGGGACTCGAGGGTTACAGTGTATTGTAATTTAGGCGATGGGCTGACAACCTGTCACTAAAGCAATACATATTACAATCTAAAATTGCCCTCAATTTTTGTCAGACGTGGCGAAAGCGCCTTTTACGAGGCGTTAAACGCTCTGCCTACCCCGTAAGGGATAAAGGCGTGATTTATGTATGTATTTTTTAATGACTGTTTTTGTGTAACAGTTTTCATCTAGAACCACCCTGACTCCGACCCACCAATCCACCATAAGTCACACATCAAAGCGTACTATTTCGCGCTGGCAACACATGTTCGTGACGTCATCTGTGACGTCACGTGGCGGCCGCGTGTGCGACGTCTGGCGAGCATCGATCCGAGGGGGCGATAGTTTGTTTTTTTCTGTGATTTTGGTCAGGGCATTATGCATTAACCTAACCAAGGCTAGGATGTGGACTGGGAGAAAGAAAAAACATAAAATGTGGCAGCTGCTTCTCCTCAAGGGCATGCTGTAAAGACCAGCTAACGGATCCGAGGGTTTCAGTATATTGTAATTTAGGCGATGGGCTGACAACCTGTGACTACCCTCCAAACTTTGTCAGATGTGGCGGAACGACCTTTATTAAGGTCGTTTACGCTCTGCCTACCCCATTAGGGATAAAGGCGTGATTATATGTATGTATTTATAAATGTATATCCCATAATTTTTCTTTTTTTCGTCCACCACCAAAATGAACACAGAAGCCGTGAGGGCGTGACCATAGCTATAAAATATAAAGGTGTTGTCACACGTCGCGCGCAGAGCTTTATTTATACTCACACCTTTCGTGTGAACACACCCTAATGGGTACGTGGAAAAAATATTTATTTGCTAACGGGTTTATTGGCTATTAATATTTGTTTTTTTTTAAGGTTTATGAAAGGCCGATTTAGACAATACTTCCATTGGAATTTCAAAGCAGAATGGAAGAACTGTAAAAAAAAAACTAAACGTAATATTATTGCCTAATTTTAAACATTTGACGCCGATTTATCAGCTGTAACGTGAGCTGTAGTATTTTCTACACACTTACATATATAAACACGCCTTTATCCCTAATGGGGTAGGCAGAGCGTAAACGACCTGAACAAAAGTCGTTCCTCCACGTCTGACAAAGTTTGGAGGGTTATTTAAGATAGATTTGTAGGTATATTGCTGTAGTGACAGGTTGTCAGCCCATCGCCTAAATTGCAATATACTTCTTCTGTCGAGTGGGTATCGAGTCTATCGACCCGATGAATCTCAGATCCCTTATCTGGTTTTTGCAGCATGCCCGGGAGGAATTTCATTATGGGATATTGTTTGAGATAATCCCTAACGTTCATAAAAATATGAATATAAAAATACAATGGAAATCCATAAAACGAAAAGTATCTTTTAACACTAGTTTTTCTGATCACGGTGATAAACAGCACTGAGACAGCGAGTTTGAGTTCGTATCAGAAATGTCATTTCTGTACAGTGTAGCCTTAATTCTAAATAATAATTCTTAATTTTAATTTATTAATTTTACATTAGCAAATTTTATGTTAGGCATAACTTGTTTTGCTACATGTATCTATATTATTGCATGTTTTAATCAATTTTATTTCCCATTAATAATACAATTTATTTCATAATTAATAAAATAGTTACTATTTACATTTTATCAATTTTATTTCCCATTAACAATACAATTTATCTCATAATTAATCAAATTATTATTTATATTTTATACATGAAACATTTTAGTAAATTCCTACACAATGAGCACGACTACTCAATCTAATGTCAAATCAATTAAATGATGTAACTAGTCCTGACACAGACCTTGGTCTTTAAGGACTGTTACTGCCTACCACTGTGATGACGTTTTGTTAGCGCTTGTTGTAATACTATTTATTGTGGTTATAATTAAATCCTTTGTAATGTCATACTGTATGCTTATAAATAAATAATAAATACTTAATATCGCTCTCAATCTTGATCATCATCTCCCTAGCCTTATCCCATATTTCTCGTTGTCGGCTACCTAATCTAGGTGATCCAACGAGGGTACTGGCTTTTATACAGAACGACTGCCATCTGACCTCCAGAAAACCAGACCCAATCCTAGATTAGGTTAGAGTTTTCAAGCCGCCAATGCTTAGCACTGGCCTCTGACATGGCTTAACTATTAATATATACGGTATTACATACATACATACATATAATCACGCCTTTATCCCTAATGGGGTAGGCAGAGCGTAAACGACCTAAACAAAGGTCGTTCCGCCACGTCTGACAAAGTTTTGAGGGTTATTGAAGATAGATTTGTAGCTATATTGCTGTAGTGACAGGTTGTCAGCCCATCGCCTAAATTACAATATACTGAAACCCTCGGATCCCTTAGCTGGTTCTTACAGCATGCCCGGGAGGATATGCAGCTGGCACATTCTATGTTTTTCTCTCGCTCCCAGACCAGCATAGAAGTAACGTAGTAAAGTAAGTTAAGTCTACGGTATTAACCGATATTAACCGGGACCAACGGCTTAACGTGCCCTCCGAAGCTCTTAATCTTGATATCGCTTTCTAAATACGAACCTAAATCTCGTCTTAAGAATTATTAGAAGATGGTTTTAGTTTTTCCGTAATAAGTAATTAAACATTACCATTTTTTTTCCTAGTTGCCTGTGGTTCACCTGCTTTTTATAACAATTACCGTAGATAAGGGGCTCAATTCTATCCGCTACTTTCTATTTAAATTTAGTCTCGTCAGTCTTCGTAGCGGCTTCGTAGCATTGTTTCTACGTTAATACTACATTGCTACAATCTTGCTACGATTGTTTTGCTTTACTTGAGAAAACTATTATTTTCTGTAAAAAAAAGATCCATAAATACTTATATCACGTTTGTATCCAGTATGATGTAGACAGGGCCTTAATGGCTTACAAAAAGAAAACTGTTTGGCTACGTGGTATCAGTGTTCAGTGTAATTTAATTATTTAAGGCGCTGAGAGCAATTGCTATTATAGTGGTCATCTCCCGAGCCTTATCCCTTGTCTCACGTGGTCGGCTAGCTAATCTTGGGGATTGAACGAGGGTACTGGTTTTTACGCAGAGCGACTGCCATCTGACCTCCGCAACCCAGAAGGGAAACCAGACCCAATCCTAGATTAGGTCAGAGTTTTCAAGCCGCATATACTTAGTACTGGCCTCTGATATGTACCAATCAATGAATTCTAAAATCTCATACATATATAAATTAATCACGCCTATATCGCTAATGGGGTAGGCAAAATTCTTCCATGCTGGACTGGGAGAGATAGAAAAACATAGAATGTTCCAGCTGCCCTTCCTCCCGGGCATGCTGTTGAAGTCAGCAAAAGGGACTCGAGGGTTACAGTGTATTGTAATTTAGGCGATGTGCTGACAACCTGTCACTAAAGCAATACATATTACAATCTAAAATTGTCCTCAATTTTTGTCAGACGTGGCGAGAGTGCCTTTTACAAGGCGTTAAACGCTCTGCCTACCCCGTAAGGGATAAATGCGTGATTTTATGTATGTATGTATGGGTAGGCAAAGCGTCAACAACCTAAACAAAAATGTCGTTCCGCCACATCTGACAATGTTTTGAGGGTTATCACTACGTCACTACATAGTATAAAACAAAGTCTCTTTCTCTGTCCCTATATCCCTATGTATGCATTAATCTTTAAAACTACTTTTCTTTTAATGGATAGAGTGATTCAAGAGGAAGGTTTATATGTATAATACATGCATAATATAGTAGAGAAACACTGATAATTTCCGTGCGAAGCCGGGTCGGGTCGCTAGTAGTACACTAAACAATTGCTTTAAGTAAAACTCAGCCACAATCTCAATTTTACTATCACATCAACAGCGCGTGTGTGAGTTCAACACACACATGCGCAAACTCATCAATAACGACGGTACAACACGACATGCAGTGGTATGTAAACACTAGCGCAGGGACGGACTCAGGGAAACATTTCACTAAGCCAGCGAATAGTTGGGTATTAAGATTGAGAGTAATATTAAACATGGGTTTGACAGGCCATATTGTACTGAAATGACATTTCTGATACGAACTCAAACTATCTTCCATACTGGACTGGGAGAGAAAGAAAAACATAGAATGTTCCAGTTGCCCTTCCTCCCGGGCATGCTGTAGAAGTCAGCAAAAGGGATTCAAGGGTTATAGTGTATTGTAATTTAGGCGATGGGCTGGCAACCTGTCACTACAGCAATATACTTACAAATCTATCTTAAATAACCCTCAAAGCTTTGTCAGACGTGGCGGAACGACCTTTGTTTGGGTCGTTTACGCTCTGCCTACCCCATTAGGGATAAAGGCGTGATTATATGTATGTAATAAAATTGAAAAAGGACAAGCGATATATACTTTATGGTTTTACACTTTGTCCGCTAGATTTTGACGCGGTTTTGCACGTTTCCCCAGTATTTCTGTCAATTTTATCCGCCATATCATATGACGGAGGATAAAAATGACAGACATCGCTCTAGCGACATGTTGTCAGCCCATCGCTTAGTAACAATACTGAAGGAAACCATAATTAGCCTACACAAGATGCAGCTAGCACATTCTATGTTTTTTCTATTACTCCCAGTCCAGCAAGTTGTTCATTCATTAATTCTTTCATTTTAAGTCTATTTGCTTCTGCTAACTAGCAATTCAGCCAATGGGCAACTGCCTCCGTGGTCTAGTGGCTAGTGCGATTTCGATTCGATTCCCAGGGGGGAAACACAAAGTTGATATTTGATAATTTATCACTTTGTGAATTTTTCCCCAGTTTGGGTAGGACATTGCAGGCTGAATCACCTGATTGTCCTAAAAGAAAAAGATTTCGTGCTTCGGAAGGCACGTTAAGCCGTTGGTCCCGGTCGCTGTCTTTGATAGTGGTCGTTACTTAAACCATGTCAGAGGCCTGATAGTTGTGCTACTAGGCGGTTTAAAAACTCTGACACCAGGATACATCGGGTCGATAGACTCGATACCCACTCGACAGAAGAAGAAGCCAATGGGCTCGATTCTATTATTACTAGTATTTGTCACTTTCAGACTAAAAAAAATGGAAAAGGACAGGAGATCTATTCTCTCAAGTTTTTGATTTAAAGTCGGTGGTTTTATGCGTTATCGGACATTTTTCTATTTATTTATCCGCCGTAATTTTTATATGATACTAGCGACCCGCCCCGGCTTCGCACGGAAATTATCAGTGTTTCTCTACTATATTATACATATAATCCTTCCTCTTGAATCACTCTATCCATTAAAAGAAACCGCATCAAAATCCGTTGCGTAGTTTTAAAGATTTATGCATACATAGGGATATAGGGACAGAGAAAGCGACTTTGTTTTATACTATGTAGTGATGTTTCGTATGAGGGTGAACGTTTTATCTCCTCCAGTAAGGGATTGTACACAGCAGGGCCCATTATGAGGATCTGCTTTCCCTTTTTTGTGCTACACGCCATGCGCCACCGAGACGAGTAATCCCGCGTTGCGTGTGTGTATTTTTACAGCTTGCCCGGGAGGAGATGCAGCTGGCACATTCGGTGTTTTTCTTTCGCTCCCAGTCCAGCATGGAAGTCGACGTATGTAAGATTACATACATACATACATACATACATACATAAAATCACGCCTTTCTCCCTTACGGGGTAGGCAGAGCGTTAAACGCCTCGTAAAAGGCGCTTTCGCCGCGTCTGACAAAAATTGAGGGCAATTTTAGATTGTAATGTGTATTGCTAATGTGTAGTGACAGGTTGTCAGCCCGTCGCCTAAGTTACAATACACTGTAACTCTCGAGTCCCTTTTGCTGTCTTCTACAGCATGCCCGGGAGGAAGGGCAGCTGGAACATTCTGTTTTTCTATCTCTCCCAGTCCAGTATGTAAGATTTAGTTAATATAAGTGGTTTTCTACCAATTTGATACCATTATCCATTTATTTGATAGGTCTTGAATATAATTTGTGTGCCTGAGTCCGCCCCTGCTCCGGCACTTAAAGCGGTGTTCTGTTTCAGCAATTTGTGAACATTCGATCCTGATTCGCTTGTTCAACGTGTTGTATACAGGGTGGTAGTAATACACAAGTTATACAGGGTGTGAAATGTTTAATTAATTTATTAATTGGCTTGATTTAGATTTTTCCGGCTAAAAATTAAAATTACAGGCGATCTATAGCTACTCTATGGTTTTACACTTTGCTTGCTAGATTTTGACGCGCTTTTGCACGTTTCTCCAGTATTTCTGTCAATTTTGTCCGCCATCACTACATAGTATAAAACAAAGTCGCTTTCTCTGTCCCTATATCCCTATGTATGCATAAATCTTTAAAACTACGCAACGGATTTTGATGCGGTTTCTTTTAATGGATAGAGTGATTCAAGAGGAAGGTTTATATGTATAATACGTGGGACACTCAGAAAGATTTGCGACACTAAAAAAACTGTTCTACATGTACATATATTTTTATTAAATCTTTTCTAAGTACTCTCCACCAGCCTCTATACAAAGATTCATGCGTCTGAACCAGTTTTCAAAACACTTTTTCCAGTCCGCCGTAGACACTTCGTTTACAGCCTGCTCGAACGCAGCCAGCGCATCTTCCGGCGACGAAAATTGTATCCCCTTGAGCTGATTTTTTATTTTTGGAAATAAAAAGAAGTCACACGGTGCTAGATCAGGGCTGTAAGGAGGGTAACCCAGGAGTTTGACTGGTGTGCTGTCCAGGAAGACCCTCGTTTTTAGCGCGGTGTGTGCAGGCGCATTGTCGTGGTGGAGCAGTAGTCCGCGGAGCCCTGTGTTTGGTCACTTGTTGCTCACAACAGAAAAAACTTCTGGTAAACATTTGGTATATACCATTCGGCGTTAATGCTTCTTTGATCTCGTAAGGGAATTGAGGCCAAGTGGCCAGTCAAATTAAAAAAGCTGGCGATCAAAATCTTCCCCCCGCTTCGAGATCGCTTCACTTTGGTAGACGTTGGTTCATTTTGAAACACCCAAACTGTCGACTGGCGCTTGGTTTCTGGATCGTATTGATAAATCCAGGACTCATCACCTGTTACGATGTCGTAAACACGCCGAGACGAGCCTGCTTCAAATTTGTTCAGCATATCACGGCACCATTCCACCTGGGCCTGCTTCTGAGCGTCGGTGAGGTAGTGCGGCACCCAGCGCGATACTATCCTCCTCACGCGAAGATGCCCTTGTAGAATCTCGTGAACGCTTCCCGATCCAATCTTTAATATGTGCTGAATCTCCTGATATGTAATTCGCCTATTATCTTGGATTAAATTTTTCACTGCTAGCACGTTTTCTTCCGTAATAGCCGTCAAAGGGCGACCGCTTCTTTTTTCATCCCCCAAGGTTGGTCGACCGCGCCTAAATTCGTTATACCAACGATACACGGTTGCCTTGGAGGTGCTTTCATCCATAAATGCCATTTGAAGTCTATCGAACGATTCATCCGGTTTTAGGCGACACTTGAAATCGTAAAAAATCATAGCTCTAAAATGTTCCCGGCGCAGATCCATTTTTCAGTAAGACACGATACTTTGAATTGGCTCGCAAAAAATGTGGAGGGAAATTTTGAAAATGGAACACACATATTTTTACTTACAACTAATCATATTTTCAAAAAAGATTCTAACCGGCCAGTCTGCCATATATAAAAACTATTTATCGCAATACTTTCTGAGTGGCCTGGTACATGCATAATATAGTATGGAAACTCTGATAATTTCCGTGCGAAGCATATCGCATGACAGCGGATAAAAATGACATATAACGCATAAAAGCACCGACTATAAACAAAAACCGGAGTGAATAGATCTCCTGTCCTTTTCCAATGTTTTTGACTGAAAGTGACAATAATTTTAGTTTTAGCCGGCAAATCTAGAATCGAGCCCAATCATGTATTGTTTAAACATACATACATATAATTACGCCTTAATCCCTAATGGGGTAGGCAGAGCGTAAACGACCTAAACAAAGGTCGTTCCGCCACGTCTGACATAGTTTTGAGGGTTATTTAAGATAGGTATAGGTATTGTTTAAATATAGTCCTATTTTGCTTCCATACTGGCCGGGGAGCGACAGAAAAACATAGAATGTGCCAGCTGCATTTCCTCCCGGGCATGCTGTAAAAACCAGCTAAGAGATCCGAGGGTTTCAGTATACATATTGTAATTTAGGCGATGGGCTGACAACCTGTCACTACAGCAGTATACTTATAATTATATCTTAAATAACCCTCAAAACTTTGTCAGACGTGGCGAAACGACATTTGTTTAGGTTGTTTACGCTCTGCCTACCCCATTAGGGATAAAGGCGTGATTATATGTATGTATGTATGCTATTTTTGAAATAACGAATTATTAGATGTTACGAAGTACACAAACGCATCCGTACACAAATGTAAGCTTAATTTGTAAATTCTAGTTTTAGTTTAGTTTCTACGTTTTATTATATCCTGGAAGAGCGGTGCCTCCTAGCACAAGTTTTATTAAACTTAAAAGGAGGCTCCGGCCACTGTCAATCTATCTTTTAAACTTATTTAAAACTACCTCCGTGGTCTAGTGGCTACTGCCATGGACTCCCGATCCGGAAGTCCTGGGTTCGATTCCCAGGGTGGAAACACAAAGTTGATATTTGAAAATTTATCACTTTGTAAATTTTTCGCTAGTTTGGTTAGGACATTGCAGGCTGAATCACCTGATTGTCCGAAAAGAAAAAGATTTCGTGCTTCGGAGGGCACGTTAAGCCGTCGGTCCCGGTCGGTGTCTTTGATAGTGGTCGTTATTTAAAACCATGTCAGAGGCCTGATAGTTGTGCTACTAGGCGGTTTAAAAACTCTGACACCAGGGTTTATCGGGTCGAAGGACTCGATACCCACTCGACAGAAGAACTTATCTAAAACATTTTTTTTTATTATTTTTGTAAGTAGGCCCGGTAAGTTGACACTTAGTAAAGTGATGGGCAAACTGTGGGGGTCATTTCGCGATTGTTTACAATCAGTCAATACGCACTTTGATTCATAGTTTGTTGTTAGCAAATGCCGTATTGAATACCGTAGGCTAGGGGAGGCCAAAACACAGTCTTCTTCTGTCGAGTGGGTATCGAGTCTATGGACCCGATGAACCCTGGTGTCAGTTTTTAAACCGCCTAGTAGCACAACTAGCAGGCCTTTGACACTATCAAAGACAGCGACCGGGACCGACGGCTTAACGTTCCCTCCGAAGCACGAAATCTTTTTCTTTTTGGACAATCAGGTGATTCAGGCTGTAATGTCCTATCCAAACTGGGGAAAAATTCACAAAGTGATAAATTCTCAAATATCATACATACATACATACATACATAAAATCACGCCTTTATCCCTTACGGGGTAGGCAGAGCGTTAAACGCCTCGTAAAAGGCGCTTTCGCCGCGTCTGACAAAAATTGAGGGCAATTTTAGATTGTAATGTGTATTGCTAATGTGTAGTGATAGGTTGTCAGCCCATCGCCTAAATTACAATACACTGTAACCCTCGAGTCCCTTTTGCTGTCTTCTACAGCATGCCCGGGAGGAAGGGCAGCTGGAACATTCTATGTTTTTCTATCTCTCCCAGTCCAGCATGGAAGAATCAAATATCAACTTTGTGTTTTACCCCCTGGGAATCGAACCTAGGACCTCCGGATCGGGAGCCCATGGCACTAGCCACTAGACCACGGAGGCAGTTAACAGTACGGAGGCAGTTAAGTTACACAGTAAGGCTCGTATTTATAAAGCGATCTCATATTAAGACGACCTGTCTAATCCATACTTAAGATTAGATGATACTAATATTAAGTATGGATTGGACAGGTCGTTTAGTACTGACATGACATTTATGATACAAACTCAAACTCGCTGTCACTCTTGAGAGCTGGTTATAATTACGGGCCTAAGTAGGTACCTAGTTTGTTAAGATGTCACGTTTTAAGGTAAGTTGTTTTTTTTTTACATACATACATACATAACATCACACCTTTATCCCTAATGGGGTAGGCAGAGCGTAAACGACCTAAACAAAGGTCGTTACGCCACGTCTGACAAAGTTTTGAGGGTTATTATAGATAGATTTATAAGTATATTGCTATAGTGACGGGTTGTCAGCCCATCGCCTAAATTGCAATATACTGAAACCCTCGATTCCCTTGGCTGGTTTATACAGCATGCCCGGGAGGAAATGCAGCTGGCACAATCTATGTTTTTCTCTCGCTCCCAGTCCAGCATGGAAGTTAGTTAGTTTTTTTTTTATTATATAAATATTTATTATTACAAAGGTACAGGTAAATATAACAATAATAATTATTACAGATAAAAAATATCTTCTAGAGCTCCGCATCGGGGCAACGTTCCCAGAAGGCTAGCTGCTTGTTACTTCCAGATTTAAAAAATCTTGCGAAATAAACGTAAAACCATAGAGTATAAATCTCATGTAATTTTTCACTCTTATTATTCTGAATGTGACAGATAGATTTTTATTTTAGCTTAACTTTTTGTGCGTCGTTTGACAGGACTTAACTGTTTAGGTTAAACACAAATTTAAAGAAACAACTGAAAGAACGAATGATAAGTTTAAGCTTAGAGATTATATTAGACTAGCGACCCGCCCCGACTTCGCACGGAAATTATCAGTGTTTCTCTACTATATTATGCATGTATTATACATATAAACCTTCCTCTTGAATCACTATATTTATTAAAAGAAACTGCATCAAAATCCGTTGCGTAGTTTTAAAGATTTATGCATACATAGGGATATAGGGACAGAGAAAGCGACTTTATTTTATACTATGTAGTGATAGTGGTAGGTGCCTGCAAGAAAAAATCTTCAATAGAGAGTAATATTTGTAAATTCTTACTTTTAAGGCCGCGCGATAAGTAACTAGATGCTTTCAATTAGAACATATAAAATGCCCTACCAAAATCCCCCGAAGGCTCGAAAGCACGACTAGGCTTAACCTAAAAACCATCTTCTCACGCCAACACATGCGAAATAAAAAAAAACATTGATCTCGCAAAATTCTTCCAAAGATTATCCCTCGGTAAAGAATCAAGCCAAATGGCTAACAGAGATAAAGACCACACGCATAAGCCCAAATGGATACTTTAGCTATTAAAAAGTAAAAAACTTGCGACCCCATATAAACATTGCCTGCGTCACCCCTTCTTAGTTTAAAAAAATATGTTTGATTTATAAAGGGTTCTGTATATTGATAGCTTTTGAATTTTACTAGAAAAAAATACGTAGGTATCTAAGTTTCGTTTTGTTATTAAATTACATACATTTTAATATATTAAAATTCATTTTCTTTAGTGTTATTATAGTGTCGTGTTAACTTGAAAAACATAAAAGATGCGTTAAAGAAAAAATAGCAAGTGCTATTTAATACATAATCTTTTCTTATTAGGTTTTTATGGCACAGTATTAATATCTTAATAATTTTTACAATAATAGAACTATTATTGTAATGCAATGATCCACTTGAAACACAATTAAGCGATCTCTCCTCACCGACCTGCGGATCTGTAAAAATCCCAAACGCACGAATGCACCCAAAAAATGGAACAAAAGGTAACCATTGTTAAAATGGCGGGCTAATTTGACAGCAAAAAACGCGCGAATTCAATTGTCAGATAATTTATCGATGTTGTGAACTTATAAAAAGGTTTTATTAATGATGTTTAGTAAAAATACATTCTTTATCAATTGTAGACCATAAGTAAGAGCAATTGTAAGTATTTTCACGCAAGAGTTGGTTTTTTAAAGCGGCTAATTCATACAAATGGTTTTTAGTCACATTTTCGTTCAGAAACTGGTTTTTAAAGTGTTAATTACAATTTCTTCCGGTACATAAAATCTTTAAGGATATATTTCGAAATTATTTCTGGTTAAACTTTGAAATTAGAAGGGGCTAAATATAAATTTTACATGTATGAATAACAAGTTTTGGGAACTTTAGAAAACCCGACCATTCTAGACTAGTAGAGAAAGAAAAACATAGAATTTGCCAGCTCTTTGTCAACATGCAGGCATACAGGTATTCATAGTTACAGTGTAATTATATGTTAAGCGATGGGCTGACAACCAGACACTATTAGACATACACATTTTAATCTAAAATTGACTTCAATATTTGTAAGACATCGCTAAAACGCCTTTGCTTATTCGGCGTTTTTATGTTCTGCCTACCCCGTAAGTAACAAAGGCGTGATTTAATGTTTGTACGTAATACGTATGTATAAATTCTGCTTCTAACGTTCGTTGTTGAGCGAAAGATTTCCTCTATTTTCGTCACGTCGCCGTCAAACTACTACACCAAGCGACGGACAACAAAGGCTAGTTTTCGCTTTAACAGTGGCCAGTGCCTTTAAAAAAGTAAAACAATAAATTCTAAAATTTCTAAACGAACGGCTGGCAGCTGCCCTTTGCAGCCATGTCCGTTTTGATTGAGTTTCCCGCGCTAAAACTATGTGGATAACTTTAGCTAGCCACTCTCCGCTCTAGAAAAAATGGTACAGTCAACAACAACTTTAGGGTGACAGGGCCGATCGAAACCGACGAAGATTTCTCGAGTAAATGTTAATGCTTTTTCATGAAGTTTCGTATAGTTGTGCAGGTTGCGAAGCGCTCTATGTATTGGTTTCCAAATTTATAATTGTTTGCCATTTTTTTGCTAGTTAGTCCAAATCCAAGAAATTTTCGCGTAAACTTAAGCTATTATTACTTGATAATCCATTCTATAATCTGAAGGAATACTTTGAATATTGTAAGAATTTTTGACATGTTAGAATTGTAATAAATGATCATTATTTTTGTGTATATTTAGGACTTTTTCTTTAATTAATTAATTAATTTTCATTTGACATACTTATCTATATTAAATTACAAATTATGTACCTAATTCGTTATTATTATGATTAATTAAGTTTTATGTTTCTATTGTACACTGATTTGCATACCAATTGTGAACTTGGTTTTTTTTTAACTTGCAAGTAAATGAATCTTATCTTATCTTATCTTATCTTATTTACTGTACAAGTTTATGAAATTTCCTCTAAATATGCATATAAACACTTGAGAAAACTCCATTGCTTTGGAGCAGCCCTGTTACCTTGAAGGTGTTGACTGTACATACATACATATAATCACGCCTTTGTCACTAATGGGGTAGGCAGAGTGTAATCGACCTAAACAGAGGTCGTTTCGCCACGCTTGACAAAGTTTTTAGGGTTATTTAAGATAGATTTCTACGTATATTCTTGCAGTGACAGGTTGTCAGCCTATCGCCTAAATTGCAATATACAGGAACCCTCGGATCCGAATGGTCATAGGGTCGAAATCAAAACAAAATACTACGAACCAGGATCTTTCTTTCCTTTACGATTTTAATTTGAACGCTTCTGAACTATACGAATAAATAATAACAGGATTCGTATTTTTAAATCACTCAAATCAAATTCGCATACGCAAGAGTAACATTCACAACTCAATTTTCAAAAATTCATACTAGTTAAAAAATACGCCTTCTGCTCTTTACATACATACATACATATATTCACGCCTGTATCCCTAATGGGGTAGGCAGAGCGTAAACGACCTAAACAAAGGTGTCCCGCCACGTCTAACAAAGTTTTGAGGGTAATTTAAATTGAAATTAAATTGAATTCTAGGTATATTGCTGTAGTGACAGGTTGTCAGCCCATCGCCTAAATTACAATATACTGAAACCCTCGGATCCCTTAGCTGGATTTTACAGCATGCCCGGGAGGAAATGCAGCTGGCACATTCTATGTTTTTCTCTCGCTCCCAGACCAGCCTGGAAGTGTCTTCTGCTCTTTATTCTTGTAATAACTTGTATAAAATACAATGAAGACAATTCAATAAAAACATGACTTACCTAAATTCCTTCATGATAGTAAAATGACAGAAATGGACTTAATTAGTAAAATCGTTACGTTTGCTAGTTTCTTACATCTTTATAATTTCTTTAAAATTATTTCGATAAACATATAATGTAAACACTTATTCATTTATTGTTAATTATTAACTATATTTAATTACTAATAAAATACTAAAAAGTTTGCATAAAGCATTTCCGATAATACTTAAAGGAGGCTAGCTTCAGTTATCCACGAACGAAGAACACGATTTCAAATTTTCAAATTTCGAACATGGCATTTTTGACGGACGCCCGGAGTGGGATGGAAAATACAGTTTCGAGCTTTGGGCGTTTTCATGACGGGTAGAACGCAAACATTGGGTTGTTTTCAGCCAGTTCGTTAATTGTTTCGAATTACTTGTATAACGATATATTGTTACTGTCAAAATCAATGTATTTTACTGCCTCCGTGGTGTAGTGGTCGTAGCCATGGGCTTACGGTCCTGTTGTCCTGAGTTCGATTCCCGGGGGAACACAACGTTGATATTTGTCGATTTATGACTTTGTGAGGTTTTCCCTAGTTTGGTCAGGAGACTGCAGGCTGAATCGCCTGATTGTCCTGAAGTAAAAGGATTCCGAGCTTCAGAGGGCACGTCAAGCCGTCGGTCCCAGTCGCTGTCTTCGATAGTGGTCGTTACTTAAACCATGTCAGAGGCCTAATAGCTACTAGGCGGTTTGAAAACTCTGACTGATGTTTCGAAAGTAAACACAGCATGGTTAGTTTTGCAAAAAAAAAGTAATAATTTTAGTTTTATGGGAATCTTTCCTCAACCTAAACAAAGGTCGTTCCGCCACGTGTGACAAAGTTTCGAGGGTCACTTTAAGATAGATTTGTAGGTATATTGCTGTAGTGACAGGTTGTCAGCCCATTGCCTATATTGCAATATACTGAAACCCTCGGATCGCTTATCAGGTTTTTACTGCATGCCCGGGAAGATATACAGCTGACACATTATTTTTTTCCTCAAATTTTTTAAAGAGGCTTCAGTCATCTGGTGACTATGCCTATTCATGTAATTAAAATACATGTATTTAACCAGAGTCAGAAACCAGTACAACGCAACCGCTCTGCTGGATAGCTGACACATTCTATGTTTTTTTAACACTTCCAGTCCAGCATGGAAGTAAAGTTATGTTTTAATTTCACAGATTATTTTCTAAAGACGATACGATACAAATAAAAATACGTATGTTATTTTTTATTTACATTTAATTTCAACCCTTCGTAACATAAATTAAGTGTAAGTCTAATGATGCGTGAAATTTGTCGATATATTTAACATCCTTTGTCAATGACATGAGTATCGTAATGTCTATATTGTGTACTAAGTTACGACTCCGCATATGGTCCTATTAAAATATCGTAAACATTTTGGTTATTGTCAAAATAATTAATAATATTATTATTGTAAAAGAGCCCGATGGTGTAGTGGATAGGGCCGCTGCCTCCTGAGCGGGAGGTCGTGGTGCGAATCCCACCACGTACCAATGTGTTTTTCGGTTTTCGAATTTCATATGTACGTTTATTCGCTTTTTGCGTGCTTCGGAAGGCACGTTAAGTTAATATCGTAGATATTAGTCGTTAAGCCATATCAGAGGCCAGTGCTAAGCATTGGCGACTTGAAAACTCTGACCTAATCTAGGATTGGGTCTGGTTTCCCTTCTTGGTTGCGGAGGTCAGTAGGCAGTAGCTCTGTGTAAAAACCAGTACCCTCGTTCAATCCCCTAGATTAGGTAGCCGACCCCGTGAGTTACGGGATAAGGCTAGGAAGATGATGATTATTGTAAAAGTGCTGTTGTGTCCGTAAATTTATACTATAGTCCGATAGCGCTGGTCTATTTTGACACCATAAGTTTCAAAAACTCTAAAGTTGCTTATTTCTTGCCTGTGGATACAGTCGTATTTATGAATCATATTTTTTGCATTTTGTGTCACATCTGGTACTTGCATTTTCAGTAAATCGATGATTTGTAGTTGTTTTTTTTTATTCAAATTAAAACTGGCAAAATTAATTTAAACTTTAAAATAACTATAATATCATATCTAGGATAGCCTGCGGAGTGTGCAAACCCGGTTTGTGCCATCTTCGTCCAGTGCAAACTGACATCTTAGGGTCACTATGTAAAAACAGTGCAAAAAAAAATACAATTGATGAAATAACTGTTTCCTTACTCAAATCACTTTCATTATGCCTATTAAATAAATTTGTGCCAAATTAGGGCATGCACTTTTAAGATTATTAATTATTTTGTTTTTCCAAGCTTCCGTAGCTCCAGAAAAATGTTACAATTATTAGAGTTTACTTATTCAATATCAAAAATGCATGAATAATCATTATTCTAAATTTGTGTCACTTTCATGCACTATATTTAAATGAATAAAACACAAAAACAATAGATGCAGTCGAAACAGGCGGACGCGGGCCGGCGGCAGGGGGCGGAGGGCATACGCACGTCCACATTCATAGGGTACGGTTATCTCCGCTACGTAGGTACTATAAGGTCATTTTAAATCAAGTGCAAATATTGAAACGTGTGAATCTACACATGACACTAAACAATTTTCCTTAAGAAACATACTCGTAGGTCGTATTACGAAAAATAAAAATTTACTTCCCATACTAAGTGCGATATCAGCTGGAGCATTTTGTATGGAAGGTTCAATTTTTTTATTCGTTTTTCGACCTATGTTCCTTAGGGAAAGTTGTTTAGTTTCATGGGTTTAACACGATTAATATTTGCACTTGATTTAAAATGACCTTATACAGTTATATCTATCTATACATATAATAAATATCTAGAAGGGTGGTGTCTGTACATTGAATATTTTTCCAAAAAAATAACTGCAGCAGACATTATTAACGATATAAAGATCAAATCGTTTTTTTTTAGAATTTTTGTCTGTCTGTATGTCTGTATGTTACCACATCACGCCAAAACTACTTAACCGATTTCAATGGGACTTTTTTTATTTAACTCAGTGTTACCCGGGTTGCAACTTAGGATACCTAAAATCACGCCACCTGACTTAGAGGGTAGGCAGGAAATTCGAATTTGGCTGTTTTTTAACCGATTTCGATCAAACTTTTTTATTTGACTGATTGTTATCTAGGAAAAAACATAGGGTACAAATAATCACGCCACCTGAGTTGAGGGGTAGGTAGGAAATTAAATTTTGATAGTATCTTTTCCGATTTGATGTTTTTTTATTCGGCTCAATGTTAACTCACGTAAAACTTTATAGATATACGTATAAAACCACGCCACCTGACTTAGGGAGTAGGCAGAAAATTTAATCCTGTTTTATTTCAAATCTCACTAAAATACGGTAAGTCGTATTACGCACACAAGTATAGTGTTATACACGTGTTAGGCTTATCTAATGCGATTCAAAATGACACAAATAAGTAAGAGTAAAGAAAATTTAAAACAAAAAAATACATTGCTGTTTAAAATTATAACCACCACGCATACGGAGTCGCGGGCACAGCTAGCATACATATAAAAATAAAATAACGAAAAGACGTGCGAATTTTCTAAATGCATTTTTATAAAACGCACGCCTGCAATCTCAATACCCACGTATGTCAATGGTCAATGCTTAGACGGTCAATATGGTCAATATTATTTTACGACGCGACGAATAAAACCTGAATAATTATCGGCATATCTACCTACAGCTTTTTCGCTATATATAACGCTTCTCGATGTCGCGCGCCCCACTTCGAGTAGGTACGTAGTGTACAGTCAGTGAAAAAAAATATACACGAATTAAAAAGAATTAATTAATATTTTTGTTATGTGTGGTGTGACCACTTTGAACAGTCTGACGGAGTAGTTTCTGATAGGTACCTATGTAGTCATCAGAGTACATAGGTGTGTGTACAAGTGATGTAACGAGAAGCGGTATCCCGATTAAAAATCCACTTGATTTTTACGGCCCGATAGCCTAGTTGGTAGTGACCCTGCCTTCCTGCCTACGAAACTAGAGGTTGTAGGTTCGAGTTCCGCCGCACAGTGGGTCGAAACTGCTAAATGAGGGACATAGGGTTTTTTACTATTAAATTTCATAATTTTAAGATACCCATCAGTCGGTTTTTCATTTTGATGAATAATTGTGATAACAAGTTTTTGTCTAAAACAGATAGTTTGTCTGGAAAAAAACTTTTGATTTTTTGTTGTATGGAATAAGACAAAATGATCAAGGAGTGTGCCCTGCTGGCATTATACAATATTTTTTCGTTGTAAAACTGTTCATAATCTATGTAGGAAAAAAATATATTCAATATATTATAATATCCTACAGTAGTTTTTAAATAAAATGAAATAAATAGTTGGGCGTCGCCACTGCTCCATACAGTGGTGGTCATGCGTAGGCTTGTAACAGTAGTTACAGGAGATGTGCATTGCCAGCAACAATCTTATGTGTCAGAACCTTATCTCTTGTCAGTGCAGTTGCAGAAGACGGCAATGTCCGGGGACCTCTTTTAAATTGCTTAACCCTCTCTACATTTGGCAGACAAATTGACGAGCATGGAGGTAGTAGAATATTAATAGTCATAGATGATTTAGAAATCCTTTCCGTCTCTCAGTTACTCCCGCTTCTCTGGTCTCTCACGTTCCCAGCCCATTAACGTTCTACCCTAAAGTCCCTTCGTCACTCTGTCCCTCTGTTCAACCGTAATCGTTTCATCCGTCCATCCGCTTATCCATCCCAGTCTCTCCGATAATCCCCTTTCTTTCGGCTTACCCATTCTACCAATCCCATCTGTCCCTCCTACCTCAACGTCCAAGCATCCCTCTTTCCCTCCGCTCACGTCCCTCCCGTTGCTCCCACCCATCCCAGCATAACGTCCCTCCGCTCTTGTCCCTACCTCTGTCTCTCCATAACTCTGTTTCTTTTATCAGGGTATGAACGTGATACCAGGGCCACGTTTTGAAGGTATTTGAAATGTGACCAGTCACAGCGCACAAACATTTCGATTGAGAGCTTGGACACGAACTCACCCAAGGTCTCATAGGTCTCTCCAAGTATGTAATGTAATGGCACGCTCCACCTTCGACTCCTGGGCCCGCAGTCCCTGGCAATTAGTCTCAGATACATACGCATACCATGCTAGAGCGACATACGCAAGACGGGTTCTCACGTACGCCTTATGGACGCCAATCCTCATGCGCAAGCATGCGGGAGTTTCTAGCAGAGAACGGCAGCATATTCCTTTGCTCGCTGAATTGCAGTCGCGAACTCGCTTGTGAGCTCATCTACATCCCTTAGTGTTGAGACTGGTTCCCGGGAGTATTCTGTACCTCGGGCCGTATGCCGTGTGAGTATCTTCTGCCTCAACGGCAGCAGCCTGGAATTTGCCGGCTGGTCTGAGATGGTCGGAGCATACATGGTTGTCGAAGGTTTAAATGTGATTTAAATGATAAGACCGACCTCTGGCTTGACCACCGCAAGATCTATTAGTTATAGGGGGTTTTGTTTGGTTGTGCGGTTAGTGAGTTGAAGTCACCGAGCCCAAGACCAGTTGTCTGTTGAGGTTGGCGTCACCTTCCCATCAATATCCCATCCGGACAAGTCCATGTGGTATTTACACAATTTGTTTATAATATCTCTCCTTGCAGCTATCGTCGGCCCTGTGAAGTCCAGAAATTTCTGGATATAAAAGCGTATACCGACTGAAGGTTAGCTATGATGAAGAGTAGCAGGACAGAACCAACCTTTTTTTTACCAGGACGGCTTAGCTTCGAAAGGCACTCAACTCGTCCTTCCGATACAAAAAGGAAAAGGCCAGAGGACATAACACAAACCTACACATGATCATTATTGATCTAGAAAAGGCTTTCGATCACGTGCCCCGAGAACTTATTTGGGATGCACTTAGAGCCCAAAATGTCCCAATATATCGCCTTCATACAGGATGTACAATGGTGTTACAACTCAAGTCCACCAGGCATCTGTATATCACTGTCAATTACAGTTGGCGTTGATCAAGGGTCGGCTTTGAACCCTTTGTTATTTAACGTCACCAATGTATCCAAGGACTATCTCTCAAACCGCTGCCAAAAACCTGTACCATGGAACACCATGGAATAATACTGTATGCAAATGACGTTGCTCTGATATCAGACTCAGTGGAAGACCTACAGACTGATTTTAATCTCTGGCTGAAGTCACTTAAAGATAATTGTCTTAAGATTAGTTGCAAAAAGACAGAGCATATGTCGTGTATATTTGATGGTCACACGGACATGAGCCAGATAAAACTTTTCATAGACGGGGCGTCCATACATAAATATTTGGGATCAATCATTAGCAATGACGAAAAAATTGAGCGAGATGTAACCCATAGAACAACTAGGTACGGGATGGATGAAGTTGAGACAACTCACAGGTGTAATGTGTGACAAGAAGATGCACATTAAACTTAAAGCACAGAATATATAATAGTATTACATACAGAATGGTCATTTACCTCCCTTCCCCTGTCCGACATACGTCACACTCCGCGCCGGATTGTGGGCCATATTGAGCGTACGCTTAGCGGGTATGGCGCACGCATGTTTCCCAGTGTAATGGAAATAATCAAGTTTTGTGTTCCAAAGATGGTTAGGTAATGTTCTGTGTACGGATGTCTTTCTACTACAAGAGATGACTCCAACAGGAACTTTTTTAGATTCCACAGTGATGACAGACGGTAAGTAAATACATACAAAATGTAGAACCTAATCTATTCTAAATATTCAGTTACAGTGAACAACTTTAAAACGTTGGTTTATCAAGTGATGATTATGACCGGTATAACAAAATTTGTCAACCCTTATAACACACACACACAAACGCATGCCAAGTGCAACATGCCGTCTGTCGAAATGACACGGTAGTTAGGAATGCCCAAGCTGTGCTTAAAGGCAAACTGTACAAAACGGCCATAAGACCTGCCACCTCTACGGTACAGAATATTGGGCATCTACTAAACAACACCTGTCAAAGCTTTACACTACAGAAATGCGCATGTTACGCTGGTCAGTGGGTGTCACACTGCTGGACAAATGTCAATGTCCACATCAGAGGAAGATAAATAATTGACCCAATTATAGACAAGGTCGAAGAACGACGCCTACGATGGTATGGACATGTGCTTCGGCGCCCTAAGGACCATATGGTACGAATAGTCCTAAACTTACCCACGACGACGCGACACCGCGGAAAACACCCCGCCACTTGGCTGATGACGGTACAAAAATACCTGAAAGAATCCGACATAGACGCCGAAACAGCACAATATAGACAAAAATGGAAGAGGCAGACAAGGAAAACCGGCCCCAGATAATGGGAAGAAGGCTTAGGAGAAGAAGAAGAGTAATAGAATAAGAGTAGAGTAAGAGTAGTAACACAAAATTGGAAGATCCTATGTTCAAAATTGGCGGAGTTTCCATAGCTTTTATCGACTATTGACCCTTGTTTTCACCCGACATATTGGGTGATAAGGGATTAAAACCGGGTGATTTGGGTTATTACCCGGTTGTAACCCCAAAAAGCTTCCATGCTGGACTGGGAGCGACAGAAGAACGTAGAATGTGCCAGCTGCATCTCCTCCCTGGCATGCTGTAAAAACCAGCTAAGGGATTCGAGGGTATATTGTAATTTAGGCAATGGGCTGACAACCTGTCACTACAGCAATATCCAATTCTATCTTAAACAACCCTTAAAACTTGTCAGACGTGGCGGAACGACCTTTGTTTGGTTTGTTCACGCTCTGCCTACCTTATTACGGATACAGGCGGGATAGTATGTATGTATGTAACCCCAAAAATTGGGTGATAATGGATTTAAACCGGGTGATTTGGGTTATTACCCGGTTTAAACCCGGGTGGATTGAATGGGTTTTTACCCACTACTATACATGTAAAGCCGGTTCAACCAAGCGGGTTCAAACGTCGAAATCGGCTAAAAACCATTTTGGGCGAATGTAGCCGGGGAGAAACGGTTGTTTATAAATAACTATATGTATATACTTTATTCAAAAACTAAGATTATTTTATGTTTTTTGCATTAAATATAAGTTTTAACATAAAAAAAAAACAGTTTCTATTACTTAATACCTAAGTATGAGATGAACGTGTATGTACGTAAGTATGAGATCAAAGTGGCAACTGAGTGCGCGCGATGGCGCCAAAGCCGCTAAGCGTGCTTCCCGCCCCGCCCCTCACCTATACCCTCCCTCCCGCAGGCTCACCGAGTCATGCAGTGGAATGAAAAATACCTACCTTACTTTGCAAACGAAAGATTTTATGACAGTAAGTGAGAAGAAGAAGTGTATCAAACAAATACGTACCTATCTTTACCTTAATGTCACTTAGCACATACTAGTTTTGTTGCGATAGCGATAGTCTACTCGTACTTATACTTTTTTTCAAGGTCAACTATCCATTGTGAAACTATCGTTATTGCAACAACACTGGTACATACCTACTTAGTCCTGATGTATTTTTTAATGATGAGTGACATATATTTTTTTCGGATTTGATTTAATAAGGTACATATAAGAGATCTCAGTGTGGAATTACGAAAAAACAAACACAGGAGTAACAATTTAGTAAAAACAGGCGTGATCTACAGTAAAAAACGAACAAAAATCTCATTATTCTTCGTTGGTCCGGTCGAGTAATAACTCAGTTTCGATTTCCATTTAAGTCTGTCACAGTTTCATAACTAACTTTTACTAATTGCTTGTCGCAACTTGCACCAAGAAGACTGAATGTAAACAAAATACACGCGTCCGCGCTTTTGGCTGGCCGGCGCCCCCCGCCGCCCGCGCCCGCGCACGATGTTCCGCGCGCTCGATGGTCCCTGTGCTCGCCATTCTTATATAGGTACGTACCTAATATTAGAAGTTCGTGGATAAAAACAACACAAATTATGAATAGTGTTTTGTTACACCATAATAACAAAGAACACGTAAACTCTAATAACTTGCCATTTCTTTTGTGGATTTTACAGGCTATAGTAATGAAAAAAAAGAATATCTATAAACGTCGTGGATGAATTCGACACAAAATATTTTAAACAACAGATATCAGTATTCTGAAACGCGTAACACCTATTTTACCTATTGTAATATTATATTAGAGCTAGTTAGTGCCGTATTAGGTACTGGTTAAATATTAGGATTCTCGTGGACATATATAGCACAAAATGCTTATGTACATCAATAACTATCTCGTTATTACCATGAAAGTAATATTTGCATCTCTAATTATCTTTTCGTCCAATACTGATCGAAAAGACAAATACCTAAATTGCTACCTATGCAAGTACCTAGGATGACACAAAATAATGTATTAGGTTGGGCAAATGGTCCGGAAACTGTATGCAAAAAACAAAAAACTTTAAGAGTTTTGAAACTTCAAAACCTAGCGCTATCGGACTACTATGCGTCTCGCTCTGCAATAAAGAAAGTTGAAATGCCAGAAATAAAGTAAAATCAACAATTTAGGTAATAATATTGTCAGTAACGGAACTGTCCAATCATTTTAGCTGTGAAATTAATAAGCTAAGATAGCCTCAAATCGGTTTAAGAATTACAAACAAAACAAACATACAATATTACAAGTAAGAAATAAAAACACGACGCGGCCGACCTGCGGCCTTCGGAATGCCGTTCCATCGCTCTGCCAACTGAGCTACCGGAGCTGTGATTACATTCGCGGCGAATTTTTAATATCTTTCTTTTTATATTTATGAAAGATAACAGCACTACATAAAATCACGCCTTTATCCCTTACGGGGTAGGCAGAGCATTAAACGCCTCGTGAAAGGCGCTTTCGCCACGTCTGACAAAAATTGAGAAAAATTTTAGATTGTAATGTGTATTGCTGT
This sequence comes from Scrobipalpa costella, assembly GCA_949820665.1. Classification (NCBI taxonomy): domain Eukaryota; kingdom Metazoa; phylum Arthropoda; class Insecta; order Lepidoptera; family Gelechiidae; genus Scrobipalpa; species Scrobipalpa costella. Next base: position 1,107,803 of record OX463323.1, on the reverse strand, counting down.
AGTGACAGGTTGTCATCCCATCGCCTAAATTACAATATACTGTAACCCTCGAATCCCTTTTGCTGACTTCTACAGCATGCCTGGGAGGAAGGGCAGCTGGAACATTCTATGTTTTCCTATCTCTCCCAATCCAGCATGGAAGAAAAAACAGCACTATGAGTGCAAAAATCCTCAATAATATACAAATATTTGTGCAAATACAACGTGTAACAGAAAGGGTATATTCACCAGAAAGGATGCCTATGAAACTGAACAACTTTCCCAAAGGAACATAAAGGTCGAAACGCGAAAAAAAAGTTTGACTCCCCATACTACACACGGTATCAGCTGATGCATTTTGTATGAAAGATAAAACACTTATTTTTTATTTTGACCTATCTTCCATCGGGAAAGTTGTTCAGTTTCATGAGCCGGTTCATAAACTTTCCGGTGCATATACCCTTTCTGTTACACGTTATATATGGACTTAGGCAACTCGTAAATTGAATTAATTTGGCTCCAGTGTGGGCGCCAATCACACGAGTGCCTCGGGCCAGTTGCATGGAAATGACCAGTAACTGACAGACAGAATTTACCTGTCGAAACAATAACCGAATCTAGTTTCAATGTTTATATTACATGTATGTATAAATTACTTTAACCGCGGGAAAGGATCCTAGTTTTACGGCAAAACTCACTAAGCCGCAGTCGCAAAGCTAGTTCTTACATAAACCATATGTATCGCAAGGATAAAACAAAAGTACATACATACATACATATATTCACGCCGGTATCCCTAATGAGGTAGGCAGAGCGAAAACGACCTAAACAAAGGTCGTCCCGCAACGTCTGACAAAGTTTTGAGGATTATTTAAGATAGAATTCTAGGTATATAGAATTGTAGTGACAGGTTGTCAGCCCATCGCCTAAATTACAATATACTGAAACCCTCGGATCCCTTAGCTGGATTTTACAGCATGCCCGGGCGGAAATGCAGCTGGCACATTCTATGTTTTTCTCTCGCTCCCAGACCAGCAAGGAAGTACTGACAGACAGCGTTTACCTGCCGAAACTAGTACCTTTTAATGAAATACACATACCGGGTGTAAGGGACAGCATCCCGCAAACTGAGAGAGGATGCTCAGTCAACGAAACTGAACAACTTTACCGGGAAATTACTTTCATACAAAATGACCACCTCAATTAGTTTCATCAATTATAAGTTACGGGATACTTTTGTGGGGAAATTCTACAGATTTTCAGGATGTATTTCTAATGCAAAAACGCTGTATTAGAGCAATTTTTAATATTAACCAAAGAACTTCATGCCGTCCATATTTCAAAAAATATAATATTTTACCAGCACCTTGTATATACTTGTTAGAAGTTTGTTTATTTGTATATAAGCATAAGTATCTATTTCGCCAGCAAATAGATGTCAGTAACCGTAAGCTAAGGACAAAATACTTATATAAATTGTACAAATCACCATCAAAATTAACTTTAGTCGATAAGAATTCATTTATGATGTGCATAATAATCTATAATAAACTGCCAGATTCTTTCAAACAGGAACCAATAGCACTGTTTAAAAAACTAACATTAAGTTTACTATCAGATAATTGTTTCTATAGCGTCCAAGAGTATATGGATTTTACATTAAAATAAAGAGTAAATATACTTATAGGTATGTATTTAAGGTTGTAAATACCTATAATTAACAAGTTATGTGTGTATACCTGTAAAGGTAGAGTTTGGTGAGACATAATTTATTGTAAGCAATTGTAACTGCTATTGTAACCCGAATTCATCGCACAATAAATCATTCATTCCTTCATTCATTAGACAATTTGTATGGAAAACTATTCTATTCCACTTTCTGAATAAAATTCCTGGTGAAAGTTGTTCAGTTTCGTTGCCCTCACACCCCGTATAGTCACGCGTGTATCCCTAACAGGGTAGTTTGATCGTCACCGGCTTCAAACCGTTTCCTCTTTTCGTCAAGGGAGCCCATTCTAATATGCAGCTAGAGCTATATAAGCTTGAATTTATACAGTCGCGTCCTTCGGGGCAGTTGTATGGAAATGACCAGTAACTGACAGACAGCATTTACCTGCCGAAACAATAACCGAATCTAGCATATAATCACGCCTTTATCCCTAATGGGGTAGGCAGAGCGTAAACAACCTAAACAAAGGTCGTTCGGCCACGTCTGACAAAGTTTTAAGGGTTATTTAAGATGGATTTGTGTGTATATTGCTGTAGTGACAGGTTGTCAGCCCATCGCTAAGTTGCAATATACTGAAGCCCTCGGATCCCTTAGCTGGTTTTTACAGCATACATACATACATACATAAAATCACGCCTTTATCCCTTACGGGGTAGGCAGAGCGTTAAACGCCTCGTAAAAGGCGCTTTCGCCACGTTTGACAAAAATTGAGGGTAATTTTAGATTGTCATGTGTATTGCTATAGTGACAGGTTGTCAGCCCATCGCCTAAATTACAATACACTGTAACCCTCAAGTTCCTTTTGCTGTCTTCTACAGCATGCCCGGGAGGAAGGGCAGCTGGAACATTCTATGTTTTTCTATCTCTCCCAGTCCAGCATGGAAGAAATATTATATTATTGGCACATACTTATTAATATACATAAGTTATATTGTAAAATAGGCTGTAAGCTTCCCAAATAAAATAATTATTAAGCAACAAAATAAATATTTAAAGAGCGTGAATTGTAAAGTGATTTCAATTTGCTGGCCCCATTTCGTGCGCCAATTACCAAACCGCCTCAGGGCGGCGTGCGTGTGACCGCGCCGAGTCCGAGGTACGTCACTCATTCAACTGAACTGACGGACCTAGCTGTTAGAATACGCTCTACCTGCCCTCTAAGTTAATAGGGGCGTGACTACCTATGTGTAGGCGGGCAGAGAATATTAATAGGTTAATAGGAACATATCCAAAATAGTATAAAGAGATGATGAGTATTATTAATTTGTTATTATTTGTAACTAGCGACCCGCCCCGGCTTTTGTCAATTATCAGTGTTTCTCTACTATATTATGCATGTATTATACATATAGAAACCTTCCTCTTGAATCACTCTATCCATTAAATGAAACCGCATCAAAATCCGTTGCGTAGTTTTAATGATTTATGCATACATAGGGATATAGGGACAGAGAAAGCGACTTTGTTTTATACTATGTAGTGATTTGCTGGCCCCATTTCGGGCGCCAACTACCAAAACGCCTCAGGGCGGTGTGCAATTGACCGCGCCAAATCTAAACGTCACTCATTCAGAGACGGATCTACTTGTCTGCTAGGCTATAGGCTAGGATGTGTAAGGGACAGCTTCCCGCAAACTGAACAACGAAATTCTTCAAGTGAACAACGAAATTAAAAAAAAATTGTCTCGTCGAGGTGATTTTGTATGGTGAGGTCATTTTATTTTTTCATTTACTAGTGAAAGTTGTTCAGTTTCCTGAACAACCCCTAACCCAATCCCAGTTTCTAGGAGGCTGTCCATTATACCCTTTTAATTTCTGCTTACTACTGCCATCTGTTATTGAGTAGCTATACTAGAACTACTTTTACTCCCCCTCCCTCTAGTGGTGAAAAGCCGTACTACTTTTAACGAGAACAGTAGTGTAACGTTTAACTGAATTTCTATTCTCTTTTATAAATGACTTAAATAATAGATTGTGGATTTACTACTTGAAGATATTATAAAGAATTCAAGGAATTTGGTGACTTTTCTGTTGGTTAAATTAAATATTCTTTAAAGCTACACGTGCAGCCAAAGCGGGTTTTCTAATGCCGTTGATGTTCCATTTGTTCGGTATAGGACAGATTCTTGGATTGGTCAGATTCGTGAATTCGGCAGATTCGTTATTGGACAGATTCGTAGATAGGGCAGATTCTAGCTCCTGCCTTGTAAGGACTGCAGCCGTGATTGTAATTAAAAAATAAAACAAGTTATCACTTTGGTAAGCGGTATTTATTAAAAATAAAAACACTAGAAAGATCATACAAAAAGAATAACATTAAAATATCTACTATAAATATTCCCAACTCAGTTTTAGAATAAAGGTAAAAATAGTTTCATGACTTTTTATTCAAAAACACATTTCAAAAATATATGAATGAAATTTAGTTAAATTACTAAAACTCATATCCCTAGCCTTATCCCGTATTTAACGGCTACCTAATCTAGGAAATTGAACGAGGGTACTGGTTTTTACACAGAGCGACTGCCATCTGACCTCCGCAACCCAGAAGGGAAACCAGACCCAATCCTAGATTAGGTCAGAGTTTTTCAAGCCGCCAATGCTTAGCACTGGCCTCTGACATGGCTTAACGACTAATATCTACGGTATTAAACGATATTAACCGGGACCAACGGCTTAGCGTGCCTTCCGAAGCACGGAAACAGCACCGAATAAACGTACATATGAAATTCGAAAACCGAAAATCACATTGGTACGTGGTGGGATTCGAACCACGACCTCCCCGCTCAGGAGGCAGCGGCCCTATCCACTACACCATCGGGCTCTCTAGGGCTTAAATTACTAAAACTACTATTTCATTATGTTGTCATATCTAACAGCTAAAACTTATTTTAGAAACAAGATCTTCGATTAAAAGACATGAAACTTTTTTTACCTTTATTTAAGTTGGAAATATTATAGATTCTTAAAATCTACTTTAACGAGCGCCAAATTATTGTGATGTAATTTTTACCCAACTGCGCTTGATATACTAAGTGTAAAAAAAATACCTGAACAAACTTTTGAACCAACTCATGAAACTGAACAACTTTGTCAAAGAAACATAGGTTTTTAAAGAAGAAAAAATTGGCCTTCCATACAAATAGTGCCAGCTCAAGCTGTGTTTTTTAATCACATTTCGACATAGTTTGGTTTCTTGGGAAAAGTTGTTCAGTTTCCAAAGTTTGGCCAGTTATTTTTTTACACGTAGTAAATGGGAAAAGTTTTTTAAACAGCATATTTTCACAGCAAAAATATATTTCCAATTTATATTTTGGCAGTGTCAGTATTTTTATAGGTTTGTTCAGATTTTTTTAAAAACTTTGATATAATTGTAAATCCTACTGATTTTACAATTTAATTTCAATTATAGTATTGACAATCTCATTCATAATACACTTATATACTATTTACGAAATAAAAAAGAATCTCAAAAAGAAAAGTTAATCGCAAGGATTATTTTTTTGTATTTTGCCAGAAATTGTATGTATTTGGTAAAATTACTGTATCTTTGTGAGGACACAACTTAACTAAATCTTAATTAAAATTATTGCTTTTCCTCATTATGGAAAATTACATACATACATATAATCACGCCTGTATCCCGAACGGGGTAGGCAGAGCGGAAACGACCCAAACATTGGTCGCTCCGCCACGTCTGACAAAGTTTTGAGTGTAATTTAAGGTAGATTAGTAGGTATATTGCTGTAGGGACAGTTTGTCAGCCCATCGCCTAAATTGCAATATACTGAAACCCTCAGATCCCTTAGCTGGTTTTTACAGCATGCCCGGGAGGAAATGCAGCTGGCACATTCTATGTTTTTCTCTCTCTCCCAGTCCAGCATAGAGGTGGACAATTACTGGTGGTAATTTTAGTCAAGATTTAGTGATTTTGTGTGCTCATTTTGCTTGTTTACAACTTTTACAGGTTTTTACAATTTTCTTTCTTAAAACAGCTTTAATTTCGGCTAGCGTTGTCTAAGTTTTGTACTACAGATCATTTCTATTGAATATTAGTGTAAGATGAAAAAAATATAAATCAACTTCTTCTTCTGTCGTGTCTATCGATCCGATGAACCCTGGTGTCCGCCTAGTAGCACAACTATCAGGCGTCTGACATGGTTTGAGTAACGACCACTATCAAAGACAGCGACCGGGACCGACGGCTCAACGTGCCCTCCGAAGCACGAAATCTTTTTCTTTTCGGACAATCAGGTAATTCAGCCTGCAATGTCCTAACCAAACTGGGGAAAAATTCACAGAGTGATAAATTCTCAAATATCAACTTTGTGTTTCCCCCTGGGAATTGAACCCAGGACCTCCGGATCGGGAGTCCATGGCACTAGCCACTAGACCACGGAGGCAGTAATATAAATTAACTAGCTTTCCGCCCGCGGTTTAATTAGGTTTCCCGTGGGAAATAGATATGTTCCCGCGGTAAAAAGTAGTCTATGTCCGTCTCCAGATTACCAGCTATCGTCCTGCCAAATATCATCAAAATCAGTTCAGCCGTTTAGGAGTGAAAGAGCAAGAAACAAACATACAGACAGAGTTACTTTCGCATTTATAATATTAGTATGGATAAGCAAATATGTTTTTAAAAAAATATTTATAAAAATAAAATAGAATAATTTTAAACGAGGAATTTCATTCTTAGAGTCTGTTACTCATTACACTGCCTATTTTTTCCCTATAAAATTAAAAGTAATTAAAAAATATGTAGTACATATAATCACGCCTTTGTCCCCAATGGGGTAGGCAGAGCGCAAACGACCCAAACAAAGGCCGCTCCGCCACGCCTGACAAAGCTTTGAGGGCTATTTAAGATAGAATTGCATGTATATTGTTGTAGTGACAGGTTGTCAGCCCATCGACAATTCGTAATTATTAAATATTTTTCACCATCCATATCCATATAATCACGCCTTTATCCCTAATGGGGTAGGCAGAGCTTAAACGACCTAAACAAAGGTCGTTTCGCCACGTCTGACTAAGTTTTGAGGGTTATTTAAGATAGATTTTAAGGTTTGTCAGCCCATCGCCTAAATTGCAATATACTGAAACCCTCGGATCCCTTAGCTGGTTTTTACAGCATGCCCGGGCGGAAATGCAGCTGGCACATTCTATGTTTTTCTTTCGCTCCCAGTCCAGCATGGAAGGTTAAATATTTTTGGAAGGTTTAATATTTTTCACATCTTACATTAATATAGGTACACTGTATTTACAATGGTATATAAAAGCATACATTACTCGGGGAGTAAGGGACAGCGTCCCGCAAACTGATAGGGGTCGCTCAGTTACCGAAACTGAACAACTACCAGCAGGATTTCTTTACAGGAAGTGAAAAATAATAATAGGTTTTACTTACAATTTGTCTGATCGAGTTGTTAATTTTGTACATACATACATAAATCACGCCTTTATCCCTTACGGGGTAGGCACGTCTGACAAAAATTGAGGGCAATTTTAGATTGTAATATGTATTGCTATAGTGACAGGTTGTCAGCCCATCGCCTAAATTACAATACACTGTAACCCTCGAGTCCCTTTTGCTGACTTCAACAGCATGCCCGGGAAGAAGGGCAGCTGGAACATTCTATATCTATAAATATAATTTTTTATGGGAAGGCAAATTATTTTTTATATGAATGAATTACCTGCTGATAGTTGTTCAGTGTCGTTGACTGAGCAACCCCTATCAGCTAGCGGGACCCTGTCCCTTACAGCCCGCATTTAACAATTCAAGGAACATACACCTATGACGAGAGAGCATGATTTCACTTCACTTAACTATTAATTGATCACTCCATAATATCACAATAAAATTAATTACAATAATGCAAACTTATATTTAATTTAAAAATGTTTGTTAAAGATTGTTTAGTGGTGCTTTTACATATACATATAATCACGCCTTTATCCCTAATGGGGTAGAAAACAGAGGCTGTTCCGCAACGTCTGACAAAGTTTTGAGGGTTGTTTAAGATAGATTTGTAGGTATATTGCTGTAATGACAGGTTGTCAGCCCAGCGCCTAAATTGCAATATACTGAAACCCTCAGATCCCTTAGCTGGTTTTTACAGCATGCTCGGGAGGAAATGCGGCTGGCATATTCTATGTTTTTCTTTTGCTCCCAGTCCATTTGATATGTATAATCACCACTATATAAACCTTTATTATTTTTATTCTATCCTTGGCAGTATAATTTCATAAGTGATTTCGTCGATTTATTTATATGGACAAAGTCTGAAATATACAGAATGTAACAAAAAGCATGCACCCTGAAGAATGTGAATGTGCCCATAAAACTGAACAACTTTTACCAAGGAACATAGGTCGAAAAGCGTTTTTTTTTTACTATACATCATACAGCATAAAACGAGCAAAAAAAATTGTTTTTCGACTTTTGTTTCTTGAGAAAGTTGTTCAGTTTTATGGGCAGAATCATATACTTCAGGATGCATATCCACCCGTATACATTTTTCTTCTGTCGAGTGGGTATCGAGTCTATGGACCCGATGAACCCTGGTGTCAGAATTTTTAAACCGCCTAGTAGCACAACTATAAGGCCTCTGACATGGTTTTAGTGTAACGACCACTATCAAAGACATCTTACATTATCTCGAGAGATACCAACAGTTTATTATTTGAACCTAGTACGAAACATTGAATTGAAGAAATCTATTTGAAGCAATCAAAAAACTATTATAAAGTATTTGAATTTAATTTAATATTTATTTTGAATACAAAACCAGTCTCCTTATTTTATTATTTAAGACTTTGCCCATAAATTAACAAAACCCTACCTTAATATCTAAACTAAAACTATGACTGTACTGCCATCTCTTTTTCGTATACATCTTCCTTTCTAACACTCAAATTCTGAATAGTTTCATCATTCTGAATTTGTTCAAAATTCTCGTTTATTGTTGGAGCTATTTGATCTGTATGCTTAAACTGCATGTGTTTTTCTAAACTAGATTTCTGTACACATTTGTAAGGGCAGTGAGGACATTTTACGGATTTCTGTCTAGGGCGGTAAGGTTTCGATTGAGTTTTAACATCGCTTTTGTCACCGTCTTTCTCGTTTAAATGCCTTTGCTTATGTTTAGTAAGATTAGTTTTCTGAACGCATCTATAACTACACTGATCGCAGCTAAACGGTTTCTGGTCTGTATGTAAATACATGTGTTTCACTAAGTTCGGTTTTTGAACGGTTCTATAGTCGCAGTAAGGACAGGCGAAAGGTTTGAACCCTGTGTGAGTTCTTTCGTGAACAACTAAATTGTTTTTTTGGGCGCAACGGTAGTCGCAAAATTGACAACGGAAAGGTTTTTGGTTCATATGGACTAACATGTGTTTGGCTACGTTGTTTTTTTGGCCGGACTTGTAACTGCAAAAAGTGCACGAAAAAGGTTTTTCGCCGGAATGTACGCGTTCGTGTATTTTCAAAATGGCGGGCGATTGACACCTATAAGCGCATTGCGAGCAACAGAACTTTCCTAGTTTCTCCGCGTCATTTTCACCGTTTTCCGAGCACGCTTTTGCGTGCTGTTTCAAACCTCTTTTCGAAGGAAAAACTTCATTACATTTATAACAGACGTACTCGCCTTTAATTACCGAAACGTCTTCAGAAATAGAAAGTTTGCTTTCCGTCGAATCATCGCTTTTCTCCACAGTCGGATTGGAATACTGTCCATTGAAATCCGAATAAAAAATCTTATTTTCCGAAGGCTTCAAGTTTTCTTTCCTTTGCTCCTTTTTCGCGCCATTTTCTTCGACGCCATCTTGTCGAAACTTTTTAAACTCGTCATGGTAAGGGCTAGCGTTTTCGAACTGCCTTTGGATAACTAAGTTTTGTGGGTTTTCCCTGTAGTTTTGAACGAAGTTCTGTGGACGGGAGTATAAGTCTACAGAGTTAAGTGCTGGTATGATATTAGGGTTGTTTTGTGAGTATACGTACAGACCGTCTGGATGTAGGTTTGATGGTTGGTGTTCCGTCGGTACTGGAAGGTGACCTGAAAAGGCGCAATAAAAAAATATTATTAGCTTGTAAAATAGTTTTTTTGGCGATGGGATGGTAGAAGATTCTTCCATGCTGGCGTGGGAGCGAGAGAAAAACATAGAATGTGCCAGCTGCATTTCCTGCCGGGCATGCTGTAAGAACCAGCTATAGCAGGATCATGTCGCGAAAATTGACGCTATTGTTAAATAACCTATGACTTATGTATGCATTTATTTATTTATTAAGACGAACACAACAGTTTACAATCAAAAAATGCTTAGTTAAAAAAAAAATACAATATATTGTTCCAAATTGTGAAACCAACAAAGTGTCGTACAGCTCGAACAATCATTCAGCTATGTTAATACTTATTAAAATATATATACATATATGTATGTTAGTAATTCGGAAACAAAGACGAAAGAGATTAGTTCCTGAAAGAGTTTCTTTGTTAAAGTTGTTCAGTTTCGTTGACTGAGCAAACCATATCAGTTTGCGGGAAGCTGTCATTTACATCCTTTATTTCACGTGAATAAAAACCTTCCATGCTGGCCTGGGAGCGAGAGAAAAACATAGAATGTGCCAGCTGTATTTCCTCCCGGACATGCTGTAAAAACCAGCTAAGGGATCCAAGGGTTTCAGTACATTGCAATTTAGGCGATGGGCTGTCACTACAGCAATATACATACATATAATCACGACTTTATCCCTAACGGGGTAGGCAGAGCCTAAGCAACCTAAACAAAGGTCGTTCCGCCACGTCTGACAAAGTTTTGAGGATTATTTAAGATAAATTTGTAGGTATATTGTAATGCAGCTGGCACATTCTATGTTTTTCTCTCGCTCCCAGCCCAGCATGGAAGTCTAAGCTCTTCAAAACAACTATTTGCCGTTAAGAATCACATTAACACATGCATTAAGATATAAATATTAATTATTAAATTCTAAAATATGCGGAATCCGAAACAGGTACGAAACAATAAAAAAAAAGTTAGCATCATCGCTATATTTGCATTTTGAGTTTATGGTCTAATAATTTATGCGTACATGCAAACACTATTCAGATTAATACGGGGTGTAAGGGACATTACTTCCATGCTGGTCTGGGAGCGAGAGAAACATAGAATGTGCCAGCTGCATTTCCTGCCGGACATGCTGTAAGTTCCAGCTAAGGGATCCGAAGGTTTCAGTATATTGTAATTTAGGCGATTGGCTGACAAGCTTTCACTACAGCAATATACCTAGAATTCTATCTTAAATAACCCTGAAAACTTTGTCAGATGTGGCGGAACGACCTTTGTTTAGGTCGTTTACGCTCTGCCTACCCCATTAGGGATAAAGGCGTGATTATATGTATGTATGTCTGTAAGGCACAGCGTACCGCAAACTGATAGGGATTGCTCAGACAACGAAACTAAACAACTTTCACCAGGAAATTGTTTTAGTAAATGAAATCTAAATGGGTTTCCCAAGCAAATTGTCTGATTGAGGTTGTAATTTTGTACAGGAAAAGCCATTTCTTTTTTCGTTTCCCAAAAAAATCTTCGTTAAAGTTGTTCAGTTTCGTTGACTGAGCAACCTCTTTCGGTTCCGCTGTCCCTTACACCCGTTATTTGCATTCGAGTTTCTGGTTTATCTAATTTATGCGTAGACGATGCAAAAAGTATGCAAATGAATATAAATGCATGTCTGAGTTGTTCACCTTATCACCTTTCCCGGCCTTGGCCTTACTTACGGCAACTTGACATTCAACCCGATGAACCCTGGTGTGAGAGTTTTTAAACCGCTAAACACACAGTTGAAAGGAAACTTCGCAAAATGTAGCTATCGCAAAAAGTATTTTAAGTAGCTGCACACTATTTGAACAATCTCACAAGAAAGAGTAATTTTGCGAAATTTTGGGACATTATGCAAAAGAAACGTTTTGCGACCAAGGGTTTTTTTGCGAAAGGGAAATTCTGAGAATGTCTGAGTTGTCCACCTTTTGACCTTTCTCGGCCTTGGCTTACGAGACTTGACACAGTAGCCACGATTAGGCGTGAAGATTTAACTAAAGTAAATAAGATTTAACTAAAGTAAATAAGATTTAACTAAAGTAAAACTATATAAGAGGTACTGAGAATGCTAAAGGAGAAGATAAATATACTGACTACAATAGAGAACCGAAGAAGACAAATGATAGGCCACGTGATGCGACATGGCGAATCTTTAAAAAATCTGAGTCGTCAGATATAGCCACAATTTTTAATTAACATTTCCTTAAAACACGTGACCATAACCAATCGCCATATAACCCAGATTGGCCTATGAACCTAAGTAGTATGTATGTGTTTCTGTTCCCAATTTTTTGAAAATTTTAAAACAATTTAAAAATAAAAGAAGTTGCGGGTTTGATGGCATCCCAATGCAAATAATTAAATGCTGTATAGATCACATAGCCGAAGAAGCTATTATAAATCTAGCTATTGAAACTGGTTGCTTTCCAGATAATTTGAAAAAAACCCTTATTAGAGCATTGAATAAAACGGGATGTAAAACTGATATGGCAAATTACAGACAGACACAGATAGCACTACTGTCCAGTTTTGCTAAGATTTTTGAGAAAGCAATTCATAATAGGCTCACCTCGTTTTTCAGCGCAAATAACATTATAAGTAGCAATCATTTTGGGTTTCAGAGAGAAAAAAACACTATACATGCTATTTATAAAGTTTTAGTAGATTTCTGGCAAAAAATAAACAACAAAAAAAGCTGCGTTGGTTTATTTTTGGATTTTTTCCAAGGCTTTCGACTGCGTGATTCATGATATTCTCTTAAAACAGTTGGAACGTAATGGAATAAGAGAAAATGCCTTGCAACTAATACAATCTTACTTGAATAATAGATGTCAAGCCACAGTATTGGATATCTACAATAAAAACTCAAAAACTATTAAAAAGGTTTCTTCTGAATTTAGCCTGTCAAACTGGGAGTACCACAGGGCAGGGTGTTGGGCCCACTATTATTTTTAGTGTATGTCAACGAGTTACCAATGCTATCAAATCATCTGTGCGTCATGTTTGCAGACGATGCCTCAATTTTCATTTCTAGGAGTAAATTTACTGATTTTGAGTTTAAAACAGAAATAAATAGAAGACTAAATTGTTTGTCGGGTGGCTTGGCTCTTTAAATCTAAAAGCCAATGTTCAAAAACAAAGTTGCTTCAGTTCAGGAACTATAAGCAGAAAATAGCTGTTCTAAATGTAGTAAATGACAATAAAAAGGTTGAAGAGATCAGTCAAATTCATTTTTTAGGAATATCTATTGACTCCCACCTGAATTGGAAGTTTCATTTTAAAATGACGAATACTAAAATTACTAATAATTGTTAATCTCCTTTAAATTTTGAGAAATGTAACATCTGAGGAGGTAGCCAGAAATGCATATTATGGTCATGTCTTTCCATTTTTGTCCTACGGAATAATATTTTGGGGCAGCTCTGTGAACTCTGAATCTACTTACCTTCAGCAGAAGAAATGTCTAAGAATAATTTATAGAATACCTGACATTGACACATTAAGAAATGTATTTGTAGACAAAAAAACTGACATTAACATGTATATTCATATTGGAAATCTGTGTTTTGTAATAAAACAAGATGAGATTATAATACGACTTGCTAACATTAAACCAAATGTCCGACTCAATATAAGTAAGACTCAGACTTATGTATTCCAAATATGTTTAATCACTTGCCGCAGTATATAAAAATGTTAAATGGACATTGATTTAAGATTCTTTTGAAAGATTGGTTACTAAAAAAGGCATATTATAATTTGAATGATTTTTTTCAGTGTTTCCTGTTGACATTTATAATATTCTTACATGCTGGCCTGGTTGTCAGCCCATCGCCTAAATAACAATATACTGAAACCCTCAGATCCCTTAGCTGGTTTTTCCAGCATGCCCGGGAGGAAATGCAGCTGGCATTCTATGTTTTTCTCTCATTCCCAGTCCAGTGTAACGGAAATAATAAAGTTTTGTGTTTCAAAGATGGCCCGGGTGCAATTATTTTCGTAAATGCCAATGATTGGATCATCATCATCTCCCTAGCCTTATCCCGTATCTCACGGGGTTGGCTACCTAATCTAGGGGATTGAACGAGGGTTCTGGTTTTTACACAGAGCGACTGCCATCTGACCTCCGCAACCCAGAATGGAAACCAGACCCAGTCCTAGATTAGGTCAGAGTTTTTCAAGCCACCAATGCTTAGCACTGGCCTCTGATATGACTTAACGACTAATATCTATGGTATTAAACGATATTAACCGGGACCAACGACTTAACGTGCCTTCCGAAGCACGGAAAAAGCGCCGAATAAACGTACATTTGAAATTCGAAAATCGAAAAACACATTGGTACGTGTCGGGATTGGGAATAATGAATATTTAGTAGTAAAACATCAGTGCATAAGATATTTAGATTTCGATGAATATTACTCTTCCGAAAGGCCACTAAAACTAGTTACTAAAAAAGTGATTATCTTTTTTTGAATTTAAATCTTAATGTTATGGGTTAAATAAATATACTACTTGATTTTAAATATCGAAGTAATGAATGTCAAGTTATTTTATCTGATGCCTGTGTGGTATAGTGGTCTGAGACTTGGGCTTGCGATCTGGAGGGCCCGGTTCGATTTCAAGGACACAAAGTTGATAATTATTATCTATTTTATCATTTTTTTTAGATAGTTTAGTTACAACACAGAATATACCGGGTGTAAGGGACAGCGTCACGCAAATTGATAGGGGTTGGTCAGTCAACGAAACTGAACAACTATCACCGAGAAATTCTTTCAGTAAGTGCAAATGATAATTCTCCTTTCCATACAGAATGACCACCTCTATAAGACAGTTTGTATGAAAAAGCATTTTTTTCTTTTTCAATTTCCGGGGCAAGCAAATTATAAGGGGTTCCTCTCTCAATGAAACTAAACAGATTTCATGAGGATATTCTTTTAGAAAAAATATTAAAAAGTAAAAAATATTTTGGTTCCCACCATGCAAATTATCTGATCGAGGTGGTTAGTTTGGACGGAGAAGTCATCTTCCGTCGCCTTATCCCATATCTCGCGAGTCGGCTACCAAATCTAGGTGATTGAACGAGGGTACTGGTTATTACACAGAGCGACTGCCATCTGACCTCCGCAACAATCAGACTTAATCCTAGATTGGGCTTTTTGCCAGGTGTCAGAGCTGACAAGCCGCCAATGCTTAGCACTGGCCTCTGACATGGCTAAACGGCTAATATCTACGATATTAACCGGGACCAATGGCTTAACATGCCTTCCGACGCACGGAAAAACGGGGATGTATTAAGTATAAATGTACGGGCCTTAATACATAGGCGAAAATTTATTGCGTTAGCTGTGAACTCTGAACAGATTTTAATAAAATTTTGCATGGCAGGGCCGGCAATAAATTGTAATCTAAATATGGAACATGTGCTTTTTTTTCATTCAAGAAAAAAAAACCACTATGCGGTTACGCTTAAAGGGCAGTATAGGAATTTCGACAAAATTCAGGAAAACTGATAAAATCTAGAAAGAGAGTTCATAGGCTTTTTCCACAGAAAAATATCTAATGTCCATGCCAAAAATTTAATTTCTGATTTCATTATGATATATTTTTTTTAAAATACTGCCTTTTTCTTGGAAAAGACCATTCCTCAGAGAAACTTGTCGGGCAGTAGATAAAAGCAGAAGCCAATGTTGTGTGTGAAAATGTTACTTTCTCAAAATGACCCTTTTCGCAAAATGTCGCTTTGAATTTTATAAAGTTTTTTTTGTAGACCTAATATCTAAAAACTATCTAAAAGGGCGATTTCGTGACTGAGTCGTTTTCAACAGACCTTTGTGAAAAGGGGCATATTGCGAAAGGTACATTCTACGACGTAATAACGGATTATCTCTTTCATTAAATCCTAGTCATTAAGTAAGAAAATAAAGAATGTGTGCAACTTACCATTCAATCCGTTAACGGTCATCGGCTGGTTTATATTTTCATAGAAATATCCATCGTCTTCCTGCTCCGATTTTATATGAAATGGCATCGGTAACAGATGCTCATTCTGCTCTATCGGCCTTTGAGGATCATGGATGTTCATCGCTGGATTCACCAAACGTTGTCCTAGATTCGACTCCAACCGTTGACCTAAGTTCACATTCTGTTGTAAGCTATGTTCTATTCGGTGGTTCAAGTTGTGATCAACCAAGTTATCAGCCATATTGATAATCAGCCTCCGTTCGTTTTGATTCAAAATTTCCTGCTCAAGATTGTGACGGTTTAAATGTTGAGACAGATCTATATCATGACTCAAGTTCTGAGGTAAATTCAAGTCGCTACTCAAGTTTCTAGCTAAGTCCTGCTCGGTTACGTTGTGAACTAAGTGTTGAGCTAAACTGTTCTGTAATTCCATTTCCACAGACAAATTCCTGGCCAAATCCAGGTTTCGGCCTAGATTTTGAGTCAAAACTAAGTCCTCCGGTCTGCAATTTTGCAAATCATGACTCAATTGCAAATCTATGTCAGTTAGATTTCTAGACAGATGAGCCGGAATCTCATTGAAGTTACGAGCTAAATGATTCGTTTTCAGCATGAGCGTGGACATTTGTCGTGGCGACAACGGTAGTTGGAAGTTGTGGACGATTGTTGTTGCACTGAGCGACGATTGTAGTTGGTGTAGTTGCTCCATGGTCATCGGCGTGTGCTGGTATTCCGACTCCATTTGGTGGGATTTCTGGAGCTGTTAAAAGACAAAAAGCAGTTTATTAAATGCAGGGTTGTCTGGAAGAGTTCGCTTGAAGCCTTTGCGCACACTGTTATTTTTAAGTTTTTCCAAACTGTACGATTTATGCGCAATTATGAGTTTATCTATCTATCTAAACGAGTAAAAATAATAATCATCTATTTACGAAAAACACATTCCCTGCCGGGCATGCTGTAAAAACCAGCTAAGGAATCCGAGGGTTTCAGTATCTTGTAATTTGGGCGATGGACTTACAACCTGTCAATACAGCAATATACCTACAAATACATACATACATACATATAATCACGCCTTTATCCCTAATGGGGTAGGCAGAGCGTAAACGACCTAAACAAAGGTCGTTCCGCCACGTCTGACATAGTTTTGCCTACAAATCATCTTAAACCTCAAAACTTTGTCAGACTTGGCGGAACGACCTTTGTTTAGGTCGTTTACGCTCTGCCTACCCCATTAGGGATAAAGGCGTGATTATATGTATGTATGTAACTTTTTGGAATTAATTAGATGGTAAAAAAGGGTTGCCACCTAGAGCAACATTTGTCCCCAGTTCAAGTTTGTATGATTCGAAAGTTAGTAGGAGAAATAAATCGACACATCTTCATCAATTTGAAAAAAAAAACATTCTCTTTAAATTAGTTAAATATACGGGGTGTAAGGGACAGCGTCCCACAAACTGATAGTGGTTGCTCAGTCAACGACACTGAACAACTCCCACCAGGAAAAGAAAAAAAAATGTCTTTTCCATACAAATTGTCAGATCAAGGTGGACATTTTGTATGGAAAAGCCAATTTTTATTTACACTTCCTGAAATAATTTCTTGATGGAAGTTGTTCAGTATTGTTGCCTGAGCAACCGCTATCAGTTTGCGGGGACGCGGTCCCTTGCACCCGGTACACTTTATATTATGAGTTAGGCCTAAATTGAAAATAATTACAGGAATTTTAATACATGCAGGTCGCAATTTTCTAAACATCGCATAATACATACATACATAAATCACGCCTTTATCCCTTACGGGGTAGGCAGAGCGTTTAACGCCTCGTGAAAGGCGCTTTCGCCACGTCTGACAAAAATTGAGGGCAATTTTAGATTGTAATATGTATTGCTATAGTGACAGGTTGTCAGCCCATCGCCTAAATTACAATACACTGTAACCCTCGAGTCCCTTTTGCTGACTTCAACAGCATGCCCGGGAGGAATGGCAGCTGGAATATTCTATGTTTTTCTATCTCTCCCAGTCCAGCATGGAAGTAATCGCATAATGACTATGACCAATCTATACCTCTATGAAATAATATCATATGTCCGCCGTAATATAGATGGTTTCAATCGCCGCGGATGTGGGGAACGTGTGTTGAGAAACACGGGACGACTGGCCAGTGTTCCCCGACGCACGCAACTATCCACAAAAAATCCGCGTGTGATTGGACCAACTTATTATGAGCAGTTACCTGCAGATCTAAAAAAATTAACCAATGATGAAACATTCTATCGCCGGCTGAAGAATCTCTTGCTGAGCACACTGAATTCTACTCTATAAATGATTTTTTACATACATACATACATATAATCACGCCTTTATCCCTAATGGGGTAGGCAGAGCGTAAACGACCCAAACAAAGGTCGTTCCGCCACGTCTGACAAAGTTTTGAGGGTTATTTAAGATAGATTTGTAAGTATATTGCTGTAGTGACAGGTTGTCAGCCCATCGCCTAAATTAGAATATACTGAAACCCTCGGATCCCTTAGCTGGTTTTTACAGCATACCCGGGAGGAAATGCAGCTGGCACATTCTATGTTTTTCTCTCGCTCCCAGGCCAGCAGGCTGAATTTTTAATTTATTTATATGACTATCCTATTGATGATAGTGACATTATTTTTATTGTAGAAATTATTTGACATTAGCTATTGCTTCATTTTTATTTCATTTTTACTCTTTGACGTTGTGTATTGTTTTTTATTTTGACTTAAGCTATTGCTTAATTTTTATTTTATTTTATATTTCTTGACATTGTGTATTGTCTTTATTTTGACTTAAGTTATTGCTTGATTTTATTTTATACTTTTTGACATGGTACTATTAGTTTTTTTTTTTACAAATTGATATGTTTTAGTTTTTAAGATATTTTATATTTTTATTTTTGACGATCATTTTATCCTTGGACATTTTTAGCATTATTGTAATGTAATTATGAAATTGATAAAATGTAATAAATAAATCTAATCTAATCTATTTCTTTTCGAGTTTTAATTCGACTTTTTCCTCTTTTGCAAGGAATTCCCCAGAGGAAATATTTGTATTTTTGTGCGTATGTAACAAATAAACTCAGAAACTACTGGACCGATTTCAAAAATTCTTTTCCCATTAGAAAGTTACGTTCATACATACATACATAAAATCACGCCTTTATCCCTTACGGGGTAGGCAGAGCGTTAAACGCCTCGTAAAAGGCGCTTTCGCCGCGTCTGACAATAATTGAGGGTAATTTTAGATTGTAATGTGTATTGCCATAGTGACAGGTTGTCAGTCCATCGCCTAAATTACAATACACTGTAACCCTCGAGTCCCTTTTGCTGTCTTCTACAGCATGCCCGGGAGGAAGGGCAGCTGGAACATTCTATGTTTTTCTATCTCTCCCAGTCCAGCACGGAAGTAAAGAAGTTACGTTCACTCTGAGTAAAATAGGCTACTTGTTACTGCGGGAAAGTATCTGATTCCTACGGGAATAACTGCGAAACTGCGGCGTAAAAGGCTAGTATTTTATAAAGATGTAAGGGACATCCTCATGCGAACTAGTAAGGGTTGCTCAGTCAATGAAATTGAACAACTTTTACCAGGAAATTCTTTCAAGAAATCGGGAAATAATTGTACATCTCCATAAAAAAATAACAGCAAGACAAATTACAGAAAGAATTTCTTTATGAAAATTGTTCTTTGTTGCTTTCTGCTTGTACAATTTCTATACCCAAAGTTTGCTTGGTAGAAATTGCGGCTTTAGCAATAAGGCCTATTGTAAGCAATATTGTACTGTCACGTTTGTTCCTTTGTATTTCTATTGTATGTGTTTCTTTGTGCAATAAAGAATATTGTATCCTTTATTCTTTTTTTTTTTTTTTTTTTTTTTTTTTTTTATATTTGATAGGCAATCATTTGTCCGCCATCTCACGTGATGGTAAGTGATGATGTAGACTATGATGGAGCATGATTGCCTAGAAAATGCCTGTTCACTCTCGCCTTGAAAAGGCCAGGTTATTCTCACTAGTTCGATTCATTAGTTCGATCGTCGAAGTAGTGAGAATTTTTTTCTCATTTGTTTGACCGTCGAACTAGTTATTCAGTTTAATTGACTAAGCTTATCCTATCAGTTTGAAGCCAGGCAATTTTGTTTGTCACTACGCGTTGCGAACTTTACACTGAATAACGCCTTTATAGTATTTCAAACTCAGAGACATAGATATATACTCATTTTTATAGAGCCCGATGGTGTAGTAGATAGGGCCGCTGCCTCCTGAGCGGGAGGTCGTGGTTCGAATCCCACCACGTACCAATGTGTTTTTCGGTTTTCGAATTTCATTTGTACGTTTATTCGGCGCTTTTTCCGTGCTTCGGAAGGCACGCTAAGCCGTTGGTCCCGGTTAGTATAGTTTAAAACAATACAATACAAGATACTTTATTGCACAAAGAAACACAAATACATACAGCAGAAAAGTAAGAAACAAAACAGTACAATATACTCGGCCCTATTGCTAAAGCAATTTCTACCAGGCAACCTTTATACCATAGATATTAGTCGTTAAGCCATGTCAGAGGCCAGTGCTAAGCATTGGCGGCTTGAAAACTCTGACCTAATCTCATACAGTCATAAACCCAATGCAATAAATTGATATCCAAATAAATTAGGCCAATTTTCTTCCACACTACAAAACCAGCTAAACAGGCTCCTACTGCAAGAGTGATGTCTCCTTAATGACATTATTCAGTCACCCGACACAGATGTAGATTTATTTTATGATAGTTATACAGTGCTGCCAAGTGCGGCGATTTATCGCCATTTAGGCTATCTCGGAGGGTGCCGTGGCGACCAAAAATTGCGATTTGCGACTGGTTTGGAATTTAGGCTATCTCGAATAAAATATTAGGCAATATTAGGCTACTTCTGAAATAATTAGACGATGTAGGGTATTTTCATCATTTAGGGTAAGAATACGAACAAAATGGGCCCAAACTCGAGGGGTTTCTTAATAATCATTGGAAATTTCTACCATCCACCCATGCTCCACCCTCTATGATTTAAGATTTTGAGATCGAACTAAGTTATGTAAATAACATCCCTACTGAATAGTCTTAAGGGATAGGTCTCAAGCATTTAAAATAGTAGGTATTTAGACTATTCGTAAACTATTTAGGCGATTTTAGGCTACTTCACCTTGGGCGACTTTTAGGCGACTTGAAATTGACTTTTCGGCAATTTCATACTTAAAAGACTTGGCAACACTGATAGGATAAGTTAGTCAGTAGTTAGTTATTAAATTAACGTATAAGCGCTTT
Source organism: Scrobipalpa costella (assembly GCA_949820665.1). Classification (NCBI taxonomy): domain Eukaryota; kingdom Metazoa; phylum Arthropoda; class Insecta; order Lepidoptera; family Gelechiidae; genus Scrobipalpa; species Scrobipalpa costella. The sequence continues at coordinate 1,086,695 of OX463323.1, read as the reverse complement.
GGAGCAATCTGTTAGCTTGTATTGTAATAAATAAGGGATTTCAGGGTTTCAGTATATTGCAATTTAGACGATAGGCTGACAACCTATCACTACAGCAGTATCTATTAATTTATTTACTTGATAGGCACACAAAACAAGGTACAGTCATTATAAGTTGAGCAGAATTGAGGTTATACATTGTATAGATATAAAACTGGACTATATCTCTACACATGTATGCACAGTAAGTTAAGGTTCAAAATAAAAACGAATACGAGGGTTAGTTTTGTCAGATCTTTTAGCTGGTTTTTACAGCAGGGCCGGGAGAAAATGCAGCTGGTATATTCTACGTTTTTCTCCAGCTCTCAGTCCAGAATATAAAACTTTAAGAATGAGAATCATTTATTTGCCATAAACAGGGTTACATTAAGGTGTTACAAATGTGCATTAAATCATGCCTGCTAAGCTAATATTAATAGCATACAAAATGTCAAAAAAAAAGAAATAATTATACAATTGAATTTAAAATAATACGAAAATTCTAATCATTACAACAAATCAAAATGTCAGTCTTTTAAAAATATTTATGTTTTGAATAAGTTTATTGTTTTAAATGAAAATTTTAATGAAGGCCAAGCACATCAAATAAATATAATATTACTTTTATTTTCGAAAAACTTTTAATTTCGACTTTATGTCGGTATTTAAAAACAGGTACGGGCTCATGCCTAGTATCCTGATTCTTGTGTTAAACAACTGATAACTTCTGTATCTCAATTTTTAAAGTTCAAGTTTGACACTATATAGCACTGATAGTTCATTTTAGTTCTTGAAGTAAAATTTTGTCAAAGCATGTTTGCGCTATTTAAACACTGGTGAAAATTTTTGAAATAGTTATGTACATAATAATTGCTATTTGGTTATTCACATAATTATAATCTATTTAAGACTGAAAATTTATGTAATGTTATATTTTTTGATATGCCACAACATTGTTTTTGATAATTGCTATATCACTACATAGTATAAAACAAAGTCGCTTTCTCTGTCCCTAAATCAATATGTATGCATAAATCTTTAAAACTATGCAACGGATTTTGATGCGGTTACTTTAAATGGATAGAGTGATTCAAGAGGAAGGTTTATATGAATAATACATGCATAATATAGTAAAGAAACACTGATAATTTCCGTGCGAAGCTGGGGCGGGTTGCTATTACTTGATATAGCTAAAAATAAAATTAAAATGTATAAAGGGATGTTATACTGTTACCCATTTGTAGTTGAAAAAATCACAACTTGAAGTAAGTTCAGTCTATACCTGTCCTTTTCTACCATGAAAGCTCAGTAAAAGATAGCAATAATTTTAGTCAAGATTTAGTTTAGTCTTGCCTTCCACAAATTGGTAGCATTAAAGGTATGATTGATATAATTCAGTTTCAAAATGCTAAATATTTAAAGACATCATTACACAATTTACAGAGAATTCAAGATATTTAGGGCTCATATTTTTAGTGTTTGTTCAGTTAATATTAAAATTGTACAGATTAACATAACACTAGTAAATGATACCTTGTTTTTTTTTTATACAAAACAAAACTTTACAAAAACAGAACTTTAAAAGGACAGAAAGATACAATTTGGCTGCCTTATTGTTAGGAATACCATGGTAGCAGTTTTTTCCAGGCAACTTTTGGGTAAAGGTATCTAACTAAGATAATGTAAATGCGGAAAAGTTACTATTGGATGTTATACATTTAATGAAATATATTTAATCAATGGGACTAACCTCTCTTGAGAAGTCTAATGCAAAACTGATCACAGCTAACTCAAAACAAAATAAGCATAGAAATAAATATGTCATAGTTCACACAACTAGTTTATGACCAAGAAAAAAACTGCTCCTTTTTTTGTGTGCATAAAAACTGTTACAACTTACGCTCTCCAAATAAGCCTTGTATTGATCATCTTCGGGCAAATTCTGGTCTTCACGTTTCACAAAATCCATTGTTATTGTTCTAATAACGTTTTCTGTGTCACAAAAAGCTTGAGTTAGCTAAAAAACTGTTTTTTGCATGTAACGTTCAAAACCTAACCTAGTCCTATATTTACATTGTCGTATGACTTAAAAATACGGTTTAGACTAACAAAACTAATTACATGATAATAGGAAATAAAGAATTACATGATTTTATATTTAATGAAAACGGAAAAGAAGAGAAAATGGAATAAAAAGGGATTTTCTAAATAGCTTGACGTTAGGACGAGCCAAAGAAAGGAAGCGTCCATAGACAGTATAGAGTTGCCGTCAACGAACATCTGTCAGGGATACCATGCTTAGTTAGCAATTTCCCTAACTTAGTAGTTTTTGGTTGAAGAGGCAAACCGGCTTCATAACAAAAATCAAATCGTGGACTTTAAGATGGGATACAGCTGTTAAAAATATAATCTGCATTTTACAAACATACATATAATCACGTCTTTATCCCTAATGGGGTAGGCAGAGCGTAAACGACCTAAACAAAACTGTAACTTATTGTATTTCTTTATTTATGGCCGTATATGTGATGATGTAGCATGTGAATATTGTGAATCGGGATGTAATGGATGTGATATGTGATGTCTCGGGTATACTCCTACCAGGAGTTAAAAATACCTGTCATAGAGAAAAAGAGAGACAAAATAAGAAAGGGATTTATGCAGTTCAATAGCCCTTCTCTGTGGTACCTCTATGAGAAGTTTTTTTTAATCCTGGCAGGGCTATATATAAATTCAGGATTCGGTCTGAATTTTTACTTATAATTTGGGAAAAGTTTTATACTGGCAACACTTGGCCATAGACAAGTAACTCGTTCAGAAATAAGTAGCTAAATATGTTTTTTTTTTATTATTATTGTTTATTTATTATTACTAATAATAAGAATTAACTCATACCTCTTTCGCTTCATTTTGAATTTTAATTATAAAAAAAAAACTATTTATTTATATGGCTATCGTTAACCTTTATAATCATTCATTACATTAGGACCTTTATATTTTCATAAAATTCATGAATGACCTTCATACGCACTTCTCATTTATTTCTGAACGTGTACAGAACTGTCAAAAACCAATGTTTTTCTCTAAAATATTTCGAAAGGGACACATTTGTATTTCGCCAAATATCGCGAATAAATACGTATCCCTAATAACAATCCCATATTCATCACCTTTAAGGTTAGTTTGGTTTTATTTACTACGTGTTATATAATGTACAAACACATAAAATCATTTATTAGTGCCGGAATGTAAGCTTAACCTTTGCCGGCATATTTCCTACATTAGTATTAAATATTTATGTTAAACGTCTAAAATCATGAGATGTGAAGCCATTTAAAAAATATATTCTTAATTCCAATTTTAAGCTTCCCAAAAAGTCTAATTATAATATTAAGTATAATCTCAAAAGGCCTAATTCTCAGAACGCCAACTTATCAAAACCCCAAATTCTCATAATGACAAATTATCCTTTCCTTAATTTCCTATGTATTTATTCTTTGAGTGGTACAAAAATGGTTAAATAGCTCATATCAACAGAATTAGAATATTTATGTTAAATTGGTTTTTTTTTGTATTTAAATTAACTTAGACATAGACAAAGAAATTCTTTATTCTCAGTTACAAAACAACATAGCACAGAATTAAGAATACAGAAATAAGATTAGGATACAGAGTAGAAGGTAAGAGTATACACATCATACATACATACATACGTACAATCACGCCTTTATCCCTAATGGGGTAGGCAGAGCGTAAACGACCCAAAACAAAGGTCGTTCCGCTACGTTTGACAAAGTTTTGAGGGTTATTTAAGATGGATTTGTACGTATATTGCTGTAGTGACAGGTTGTCAGCCCATCGCCTAAATTACAATATACTGAAACCCTCGGATCCCTTAGCTGGTTTTTACAGCATGCCCGGGAGGCAATACAGCTGGCACATTCTATGTTTTTCTCTCGCTCCCAGGCCAGCATGGAAGAAATACACATCATACAATAGTTGAAAACAGTACAATCACATATTACAAACAGTAACGTAAGAGAAAGTGTAACATGTTACGTAGCTGAGAAAGGGTGCTGACTCAGCATGTACTGTGGTTTCCCTCAGCGCTGTTATTCTGCCAGAACCCAAGTCCGTGAGCTAATCACAGCACGCACGAAAGTATATGTTGGTGTAAGGTTTAGTTATAGAAAACAAATATTTATATTATATACATAATAAATAAATTTTGTTTGTATATAGAAAGATAATAATGATAGGATAATAATGTGGCACGGCGCATTACACCATGCATTTAAAATATAAAATAATTTTGGACCTAGTAAATTACTTCCCTGCTGGACTGGGAACAAGAGAAAATCGTAGAATGTGCCAGCTGCATTTCCTCCCGGGCATGCTGTAAAAACCAGCTAAGGGATTCGAGGGTTTCTGTATATTGCAATTTAGGCGACAGGCTGACAACCTGTCACTACAGCAATATACCTACAAATCTATCTTAAATAACCCTCAAAACTTTGTCAGACGTGGCGGAACGAACTTTGTTTAGGTCGTGTACGCTCTGCCTACCCCATTAGGGATAAAGGCGTGATTATATGTATGTATGTGCTTAGTAAATTTTTGGATGAAATTGACTCCCCATGAACTTTTTCTAAGTGTTGTTTTGTTTTAGTTCCCCAAAGAATACCATAATGATAACATAATCCATAATCAATTTCTTCCATGCTGGCCTGGGAGCGAGAGAAAAACATAGAATGTGCCAGCTGCATTTCCTCCCGGGCATATAAAAACCAGCTAAAGGATCCGAGGGTTTCAGTATATTGTAATTTAGGCGATGGGCTGACAACCTGTCATTACAGCAATATACTTGCGAATCTATTTTAAATAAACCTCAACACTTTGTCATATGTGGCGGAATGTCCTTTGTTTAGGTTGTTTATGCTCTGCCTACCCCATTAGTATGTATGTATGTATAATCCATAAAATGTTATTTATTTAATTACTATTATTATTTTTAGACTTGATAAGTGGTTAAACAGTGACAGACAATAAGTGTAGTGAAGGGACTAAAACTAACATGAACTGATACACACCAGCTTATATATAGGCACATCAGCCTGTGGCTGCTCGCCTATTATTAAATAACTAGCGACCCGCCCCGGCTTCGCACGGAAATTATCAGTGTTTCTATACTATATTATGCATGTATTATAAATTTAAACCTTCCTCTTGAATCAATCTGTCCATTAAAAGAAACCGCATCAAAATCCGTTGTGTAGCTTTAAAGATTTATGCATACATAGGGATATAGGGACAGAGAAAGCGACTTTGTTTTATACTATACTTCGTTAATTTAACATTGACTTATCAATACCAACGTGGTTTACAGTCCATAAAAAGCTTTTTCTTTGCAACTTAGCAGAGATTCAAATTCCAGAACCGCAGACAATAACCTTGTTACAAACATGTGTTTTGCGGTTGACTCTCTTAGAAGTTGTAAAGAAAAAGCAGTTTATAGGCAGCAAAACAAGTTAGTATTACTAACTGAACGCTAAATAAATTAAGTATATGTAGTGATAATAATATTTATCATTTCAGTTTCTCTACAAGTGCTAAGATGTCGAAGTCTGCTCTGGTGATTCTGGCCACAGGTGCCGAGGAGATGGAGACCATCATCACAGCAGACATGCTGCGCAGAGGAGGGGTAAGTACACCGGGTGTAAGCGTCCCGCAAACTGATAGGGGTTGCTCAGTCAACGACACTGAACAACTATCAGCAGGTTTTTTTCTGGAAGTGAAAAGAAAAAATAGCATTGTCATACAAATTGTTTCATCGAGGTGAACATTTTGTATGGTAACACCAGTTTTTTTACTACCTGAAAAAAAATCCTGCTGATAGTTGTACAGTTTCGTTGACTGAGCAACCCCTATCAGCTTGCGGGATGCTGTCGCTTAAACCGTATTAATTATGCCAATAAAATCCATCCGGTTCACCCCGGATTTGCCTGGGGTTAGTAAAATTAATAAGGAAGTAATGTAACCAAAGACAATATAGCCCTGACAGGAATTAAAAAGACCTGTCACAGAGAAAGACAGAAAAAATAAGAGAAGGACTTTTGCACTTCCTAAAAGCCGTTCTCTGTGGTACATCTTCTACTACCAGGGCTTGGAACCGGTTTCAAATAAACCGGTTAATAATGGTTTATACCGGTTTTTCGGAAAGAAATCGCTTTGAGCGTAGTGAGAAGCGAGCGCTTCAAAAACCTAAATAAACTGGCTTAACCGAAAACTGCAAATGTTACGTCATTGGAAGCGCGGGCGGGTTTTGAACCAAACACTGTTTATATTTTTACTTTTTGGCTAGATAATTTGAATGTAAATAAATTGTATGTTTTAATAAATAATTCATTTCTATTGTGTATTTTTGGCAATAAAGACTTTTTTACTTTTTACTGTTAAGGTGACGGCGAAAATCAAAGAGTGATTGAAAAGAACCGGTTAATTGATGCATTACCTTACAATCATAGATGATTATAATTTTGATCTCTAAGGAAACCGGTACCTTTCAGGTTACGGTAGAGCCAAACCGTAACGAAACGCTCCTATGTACTTGCGCTCTGAAATATGATACCGGTTTGAAAATTTTACCGGTAAACAAGCCTTGACTACTACTTCTTGAAGGGACGGTGGACGGTGAGACAGGTTCCCCAACCAGCGACTCGTTACAAACGAAGACCTAGGCATGTCCTTACCGACGGCGATGACCAAATTACTCTTGCGTTTAATGCTGCCAATACAAGTCGAGCCACACTCTGTACAAGCTCTTCCAGCATCCGCGCACCCCGCCGGCGGGGTCGCGGAGGTCCCTCCTTTGCTCCCCACTTTGGGGTTTACCGGCACGTTCCGGGCAGATTCTCTCCGATAAGGAGTCCCCAAGGCAACGCCATAAGCCGAGGTTCGAGCCCTAGTGCGCGCCCTTAGGCAGTTGCCACTTCATTAAGGGTGTAGATTGCGTGTAGCAACTCCCCGCCTTAGCCCGGTGACGCATTATATACACTTTGTAGTATTTTGCAAACAGGTCCATTAAAAAAAAAACAAAAGGTAAGACAGGTGATCAGCTACCGATGCTGAACCATTTAACCCAATTCCCGTCAGCGTCATCTCCTCGAATCTCCCGGTGGCCCTGCAGAAGTGCAGTGTCTACTAAGGAAATGTTTTCTTCTTCCATGCTGGCCTGGGAGCGAGAGAAAAACATTGCATGTGCCAGCTGCATTTCCTCCAGGGCATGCTGTAAAAACCAGCAGTATATTGCAATTTAGGCGAGAGACTGACAACCTGTAACTACAGCAATACACCTACAAATCTAGCTTAATTAACCCTCAAAACTTTGTCAGACGTGGCTAAAGGACCTTTGTTTAGGTCGTTTACGGTCTGCCTACCCCATTAGGGACAAAGGCGTGATTATATGTATGTATCTATGTTCTTAATCCTTTTTCTCTAACGTATCATCAGTTCCTAAGTATTCTCATCTCGGCAGTGAGTAGCTAGGACATTCGGGTAATAAGTGGAAACTGTGATACCTCTATGACAGGTCTTTTTAATTCCTGGCCGGGCTATATATCTATTTTCGTAAAATGACACTCTTCACTTATACATTATGTAAAGTATTAATTAAATAGTCGTGATAATTCGTGCGTACTTCGCTCGCGTAACGAATTAAAATGTTGCGCTCGCCTCGAATACATTTTGCTCGTGTAACTTATTGATAAAAGTTTCGCTCTATCTTCAATTTTAATGGAGATTCGCGCTCGCTTCGCTTCTTTATTATTATTAATATTTAATAATAGGCGAGTAGTCATAGGCTGATGTGCCTATATCTAAGCTGGTGTGTATCAGTTCATGTTAGTTTTAGTCACTTCACTGCACTTATTGTCTGTCACTGTTTAACCACTTATCAAGTCTGTTCTTAAAACTGTTCACTGATGGAGCATCAATCACTTCCTGTGGCAACTTATTCCACAGTGTTAGAACACGATTGTTGAGGATATGGTATCCAACGTTGGTGTTGGATCTCCAACGTTGATGTTGGATCTCCAACGTTGATGTTGGATCTCCAACGTTGGTGTTGGATCTCCAACGTTGATGTTGGATCTCCAACGTTGATGTTGGATCTCCAACGTTGATGTTGGATCTCCAACGTTGGTGTTGGATCTCCAACGTTGGTGTTGTATCTCCAACGTTGATGTTGGATCTCCAACGTTGATGTTGGATCTCCAACGTTGATGTTGGATCTCCAACGTTGGTGTTGGATCTCCAACGTTGATGTTGGATCTCCAACGTTGATGTTGGATCTCCAACGTTGATGTTGGATCTCCAACGTTGATGTTGGATCTCCAACGTTGATGTTGGATCTCCAACGTTGGTGTTGGATCTCCAACGAGCTAACTGTCTATCATTGTCATGACGTGCTTTCCAGGTGTTGTTTTTTTGTACGCCATACTATACCGGGTGTAAGGGACAGCGTCCCGCATATAGGGGTTGCTCAGTCAACGGTACTGAGCAATTTATAGCAAAAATTATTTCAGGAAGTGTAAATAAAAATTGGCTTTTTTATACAGAATGTCCACCTCGATCAGAAAATTTGTATGGAAAAGCCATTTTTTGGGACGCTGTCCCTTACACCCCGTATAATTCGTCACCGGACTAAAGGCGGGAAGTTGCAGGTGTTGTATTTGTATGCTATGTACTTACATAATGTAATTTGAACAGGTAACAGTAACGATCGCTGGACTGGACGGTAGCGGTCCAGTGCTTTGCTCAAGACAGGTCACAATCGTACCTGACAAGTCTTTAGCTGATGCTTTGGCCGAACAACCTGAGTATGACGCTGTAAGTATTTTAAAAAAACACGCTCTTAAGAGCCCGATGGTGTAGCGGAAGAGCCCGATGGTGTAGCGGATAGGGCCGCTGCCTCCTGAGCAGGGAGGTCGTGGTTCGAATCCCACCACGTACCAATGTGTTTTTCGGTTTTCGAATTTCATATGTACGTTTATTCGGCGCTTTTTCCGTGCTTCGGAAGGCACGTTAAGCCGTTGGTCCCGGTTAATATCGTTTAATACCGTAGATGTTAGTCGTTAAGCCATATCAGAGGCCAGTGCTAATCATTGGCGGCTTGAAAACTCTGACCTAATCTAGGATTGGGTCTGGTTTCCCGTCTTGGTTGCGGAGGTCAGATGACAGTCGCTCTGTGTAAAAACCAGTACCCTCGTTCAATCCCCTAGATTAGGTAGCCGACCCCGTGAGATACGGGATAAGGCTAGGAAGAAGCTCTTAACCCCCACTAGGCTTCCAGGGTTTGTGGCAGATTTTGCCCTGGGAGTAAACAAAAGGAGTAAAAAAATCTTCATAGCTTTACGCTGAGCTGGGACCCTATTTACTATATTAATTCTATGCCCTAGATTAAGTTGTTTTTGTTTAATTGTACATAATATTTTAGGTTAAGTTTCTGTTGTAATAATTGGTGACAAATAAACGTTTTCTATTCTATTCTAAAAAGATTTCCATGCTGGACTGGGAGCGAGAGAAAAAGATAAGAAGATAAGAATATACTTTATTGCACAGAAAAGACACAAGAGAAAATAAAATTAAATGAAACAAATAGGCGGCCTAATTGGAAAAACAGTGTGTGCCAGCTGCATTTCGTCCCGGGCATGCTGTAAAAACCAGCTGATCCGAGGGTTTCAGTATATTGCAATTTATTCGATGGGCGGACAACCTGTTACTACAGTAATATACCTACAAATCTCTCTTAAATAACCCTCAAAACTTTGTCAGACGTGGCGGAGCGACCTTTGTTTAGGTCCTTTACGCTCTGCCTACCCGATTAGGGATAAAGATGTAGTAAAAAAATTGCGGCGATATAATAGATTGCCGTCCATCGTTACAGGTAATTAATCTTTGTCATTTCTCCCATGCTGGGCTGGGAGCGAAAGAAAAACATAGAATGTGCTAGCTGCATTTCCTCCCCGGCATGCTGTAAAACCCAGCTAAGGGATCGGAGGGTTTCAGTATATTGCAATTTAGGCGATGGGCTGACAACCTGTCACTACAGCAATATACCTACAAATCTATCCTAAATAACCCTCAAAACTTTATCAGATGTAGCGGAGCGACCTTTGTTTAGGTCGTTTACGCTCTGCCTACCCCATTAGGGATAAAGGCGTGATTATATGTATAATGTTACAGGTTATCCTGCCAGGAGGTTTGGAAGGATCAGACCGTCTTTCCAAGTCTAGTGTGGTTGGAACTCTGCTGAAAGAACATGAGAAGAACGGAAAGATCGTTGCGGCCATATGTGCTGGTAAATATAATAATAATAATAAATTCTTTATTGTCAGGTACTAGTCCCATAGTTAACAATTAAAATTACAAATAAATAAGAATACAATACAATACGTAGGTCAATACAATACAAAATATTAATAATATTGTATATATTAGGACGTCAAGTGTAAATAATTACATTAAAATTTTCATCATTAATATAAAAATAATTGTAGATAGCTTCTACTATTATATTCATATACATCGACGAAAATAGAATTTAAAAAAAAACATACATACATACATAAAATCACGCCTTTATCCCTTACGGGGTAGGCAGAGCGTTAAACGCCTTGTAAAAGGCGCTTTCGCCACGTCTGACAAAAATTGAGGGCATTTTTAGATGTTAATGTGTATTGCTATAGTGACAGGTTGTCAGCCTATCGCCTAAACTACAATACACTGTAACCCTCGAGTCCCTTTTGCTGACTTCTACAGCATGCCCGGGAGGAAGGGCAGCTGGAACATGCTATGTTTTTCTATCTCTCCCAGTCCAGCATAGAATAAAAAAAACCCGGCTACAAAATAGGCCTTTTATCTCTTATCTATACGATTCATGTAACGATTAGTCTGTGCAAAACCGGCGTAGAATATGAGTAATATTAACTTTTCCTTTTCATTCAGCCCCGATAGAATGCTATAGGGAGCGACCTTTGTTTAGGTCCTTTACGCTCTGCCTACCCGATTAGGGATAAAGATGTAGTAAAAAAATTGCGGCGATATAATAGATTGCCGTCCATCGTTACAGGTAATTAATCTTTGTCATTTCTCCCATGCTGCATTTCCTCCCCGGCATGCTGTAAAACCCAGCTAAGGGATCCGAGGGTTTCAGTATATTGCAATTTAGGCGATGGGCTGACAACCTGTCACTACAGAAATATACCTACAAATCTATTATAAATAACCCTCAAAACTTTGTCAAACGTGGCGGAACGTCCTTTGTTCAGGTCGTTTTCGCTCTGCATACCCCATTAGGGATATAGGCGTGATTATATGTATGTATGTTAACTTTGTTTTACTTTATTCTAAAACTGAGTTGGAAATACTATAGACACTACACACCAGAGGCAGTTAGTAATACTAATATTTGCCTAACTTCCATTTCAGCCCCGATAGCATTCGCCGCTCACGGCGTGGGCAAAGGCAAGCGCGTGACGTCTTACCCTTCCACCAAGGAGAAGATCCCGGCGGACTCTTACACTTATGTGGAGGGAGAGAGGGTTGTGGTTGATGGCAACTTCGTCACGAGCCGAGTAAGTAGCTAAGCTATGTTTCTAGAAGGTTGTCTGGAAGAAGTCGCATCGAACGATAAGGCTGCGTTTGCTTCAAACTTCGTCACTAGCCGAGTAAGTATCTACTCTTTATCTTCCACAGGTTGGGTGGAAGAAGTCGCTTTTAACAATTAGTTTGCCTTTGTGCATAGACACAAACTGTAATGTTAGTATCTTTATTAACCAAATTTTGTGTGGAAGAAGTCGCTTTTAGCTAATAAAAACTCATTTGTTAATGTGAACATTCAAATTGATACAAATCGAGAATTTGTCATTTTGCGACCTTGTCATTACGCGAATGTGGCATTCTGAGATCGTGGGCAAAGGCAAGCGCGTCACGTCTTGCCCTTCCACCAAGGAGAAGATCCCGGCGGACTCTTACACTTATGTGGAGGGAGAGAGGGTTGTGGTTGATGGCAACTTGGTCACGAGCCGAGTAAGTAGCATTAGCATTATTACTTAAAGGTTGTCTGGAAGAAGTCGCATCGAACGATAAGGCCGCGTTTGTGCAGTTACCAACAGAAAAGTAAGTATCTTTATTAACAAAATGTTGTGTGGAAGAAGTCGCTTTTAGCTAATAAAAATGCATTTGTTAATGTGAACATTCAAATTGAGACAATAAAAAAATTACATTTTGCGACCTTGTCATTACGCGAAAGTGGCATTCTGAGATCGTGGGCAAAGGCAAGCGCGTCACGTCTCACGCTTCCACCAAGGAGAAGATCCCGGCGGACTCTTACACTTATGTGGAGGGAGAGAGGGTTGTGGTTGATGGCAACTTAGTCACGAGCCGAGTAAGTAGCTAAGCTATGTTTCTAGAAGGTTGGGTGAATGAAATCGCTTTCAGTGATAAGACCGCCATTTAAAGTTCTGTCTAACCCGCCCCGGTATGAAAAATATGTGACTAAGGTAGGTAAATAGGCACGAAATTTGTCATTTTGTGATCTTGTAATCACGCGAAAGTGGCATTCTGCGATCGCGACATTTTCTAGCCAAGTCCATTTTAATCCTTATGTGGACGGTTGTGGTTTATGGTAACTTCCTAGCCGGGTAACTAGCTAAGCTATGTTTCCAAAAAGTTGTTTTAAAGAAGTCGCTTTTAACAATAAGTCTGCCTTTGTGCATAGACACAAGCTGCAAAGTAAGAATCTTTATTAACCAAATTTTGTGTTGAAGAAGTCGCTTTTAGCTAATAAAAACGCATTTGTTAATGTGAACATTCAAATTGAGATAAATCAAGAATTTGTCATTTTGCGACGTTGTCATTACGCAAAAGTGGCATTCTGCGATTGCGACATTTTCTAGTCAAGCAAGCCGCCATTTGAAGTTCTGCCTACCCCGGTAGGAAAAAGACGTGACTTAGGTAAATAGGCACGAAATATACGAATCGAGAATTTGACATATTGCGATCTTGTCATTACGCGAACGTGAAGGAAAAGATCCCGGCGGATTCTAACACTTACGTAGTGGGAGAGAGGGTTGTGGTTGATAGCAACTTCGTCACTAGCAGAGTAAGTAGTATTGCTAACATTATTTAACAAGGATGGGGTGGAAGAACCTAACCTGTAACCTTAACTTAACTTTAACCTGGGCCTTTTCAAGGCGAGAGTGAATAGGCACTACATAGGTGAGTATGCTTCAACATAGTCCGCATCGTCACTTTCCACCAGCTGAGATGGCGGACAAATGCTCGCCTATATATATTAAAAAAAAAAAAACCGCTCTCAGTGATAAAACCGCCATTTGTAGATATTCTTTAAATATCGCAAGTGAAGCGAGCGAGAGATATCACGTTTCTGGGCGCTTATGTGTCCAGCGTAGTGCTTCGGAAGGCACGTTAAGCCGTTGGTCCCGGTTAATATAGTTTAATACCGTAGATATTAGTCTTTAACCCAAGTCAGAGACCAGTGCTAAGCATTGGCGGCTTGAAAACTCTGACCTAATCTAGGATTGGGTCTAGTTTCCGTTCTGGGTTGCGGGGGTCAGATGGCAGTCGCTCTGTGTAAAAACCAGTGCCCTCGTTCAATCACCTAGATTAGGTAGCCGACCCCGAGAGATACGGGATAAGGCTAGGGACATGATGATATGGCCAGCGTAGCGAGCGCGTGTTTTCATGTCATTGATCGAGGTATACTAAATTGAGAGCTTAGTGAGCCCTATACAAGTATTTTACGTTACTAGTCAACACTTTATAATATTTACATACATACAATCACGCCTTTATCCCTTACGGGGTAGGTAGAGCGTTAAACGCCTCGTAAAAGGCGCTATCGTCACGGCTGACAAAAATTGAGGGCAATTTTAGATTGCAATGTGTATTGCTATAGTGACAAGTTGTCAGCCTATCGCCTAAAGTACAATACACTGTAACCCTCGAGTCCCTTTTGCTGACTTCAACAGCATGCCCGGGAGGAAGGGCAGCTGGAACATTATATGTTTTTCTATCTCTCCCAGTCCAACATGGAAGCACATATCGAGCTTTTAACTTTATATAATTTCAAAATAGGCATAGATAAACCCACAAGGCTAATAAACTGTCTCGATCATTGTATGGTGAGATCCCATAATCGGGAATATAATTGTTTGGTGTACGAAGAGCCCCTAACTGATCATCGACTAACAATATGTGTCTATCAGACTAAAAACGACATTCACAGCAAAAAGGAACCAAAGACTGTTTTTAATAAAATAATCATTGATTATGAAAATCTCAACATGGCACTCAAAAAAGAACAGTGGCTCAATGTGTACCATGAAAACAATCCCAACGTAGCTCTCTCAAAATTTTGTACAGTGCTACGTAAGCACATTGATGATAATAAAATCATTAAATCAATAAGTCCACATAAAAAAAAAAACTCTTAAACCGTGGATGACTCAGGGTTTGTTAAACTGTATAAAAAAGAGAAATAGACTTTATAAAATTCATAAAAAATATTCTGATAATCTACTGTTAAAAGAAAAATACGTTAAATATAAAAGAATATGTAATATTATTATAAAAAAAGCCAAGGCCAAATATTTTAAAACGAAATTTATAAAAGCAAATAACAATTTAAGAAAGGTTTGGGATGTGATTAACGAAGCTTCGGGTAGAGGGATAAGCAAAACAAAAGATATCAAGCAGATCAAACTTCAAAATAACTTGATTACTGTTTCTGACTCTCCGGAGATTGTATCTGAAGCATTCAATACTTATTATACTAGTATCGGACAAAATTTAGCTTCTCAACACCTAAATGATTTAAATACCACAGAAGAGTGTTTGGCTGATCTTATAAATTCAGAACTGCCAAACACTTCATTTTACATGCGTCCAACTAACCCTAAGGAAGTATACAAAACAATTGGAACACTGAAAAATAACAATACAGTGGGGCTTGACGGTATGTCAGGTAAATTGCTGAGGATAATATCTCACAATATTGTTAAACCTTTAGCGCATTTAATTAATTTAAGTCTGGTTTTTGGTATATTTCCTAATGAATTAAAAAAAGCTGTAGTTATACCACTATACAAAAAGGGTCACATTCGGAAATAGAAAATTATAGGCCGATATCTCTTCTTCCGTGTTTATCAAAAATTTATGAAAAAATTGTTAAGTTTCGCCTAAACTCCTATCTTGAAGATAATTGTCTCCTTTCGAACTCTCAATACGGATTTAGGAAGGGACGTAGCACAAATGATGCTATTGCTAGATTAACGGAATACATTGTTAAAAAACATGATAATAATTTGAAAGTGCTATCAGTATTCGTTGATCTAGCAAAGGCATTTGATACTATCTCGCATAAGATATTACTTAAAAAACTAGAAAATTTCGGTATAATAGGAAATGCTTTGAAATGGTTTGGCAGTTACTTATCAGATAGAAAACAAGTTGTGCGCATTAATGACATGATTTCTGACGAAAAACCTATTGGTTTTGGTGTGCCGCAGGGCAGCGTTTTGGGGCCTGTCTTATTTAGCATTTATTTAAATGAATGTATAGCTCACGTGCAATCTGAAACTACAAATGTTATATGCTTTGCAGATGACACTGTCCTTAGTTTTGCTGGGAAATCGTGGTCTGATACGTTTAAGATTGCAACAGCAGGACTTAAAAAAGCTAAACAGTGGTACGACAGCAATCTCCTGTCGCTCAACGAAACTAAAACTGCCTATATTTGTTTTGCGTTATCTAAGGCTGGTCTACCGGATAATAACCTTGCGCTTAATATTCATAAATGCCACAATAAAGATATGCCCTGTGGTTGTAGCTCTATATGCAGAGTACCTTCTGTTAAATATCTAGGCATTGAGATTGATCAGCATCTGAGATGGGATCTGCATATAGAGCAAATTTCTGCAAGGGTCAAACAGACAGCATTTATTTATCTGGACTTGCGAAACATTTTAGATCCCCAGACACTTATGTCAGTTTACTATGCCATTACTCAGTCCATTCTGTCTTATGGAATCACTTCATGGGGGGGTTGTAGCCAAACTCTTATGCTTAAACTTGAACGCGCTCAGAAATATGTTCTTAAAATTATTAATAGAAAACCTAGACTTTTTCCTACCCATGACTTATATGAGCTAGCCGGAGTAATGACGCCCCGTCACCTGTTTGTTTGGCAAACTATCATGTTCTTTGCCAATCATCTTGATGATTTTCTACACCATGCCGCTAGACCTAATCTTAGAACTATTAGTAGTAGAAAATATAGATCAACCGTAAGTGCTAGTACAGAAGCAAAAAAACACTTTCTTATCTTAGCACCAGAAATTTATGCTTCATTTCTGATTGACGAATTAAGAGAAATCATAGATATAATAAATGCAACAGCAGTAACATTTCAAAAACATAAATATTTGTCTATTTTAAGCAAAAAAGTTAAACAGTATCTCCTAAATATCAATTATAAGGATTTTAATACCATGTATAGTAAACTCAACGAGAAACTTATTTAAGTATATTTAATAATTATAAAAATGTGTGTAATTTATCTATGAATATTAATATTTATTTATTTTTCTATTGATTTAAATAATATTTATATATTTTTACTAGGTATATATATAACTAATAAGCCGGCTACTCTCAAATGTTCTTTCTAATTAGCGTAATTAACCCTGCCACAGGCTTGATTGTCTATTAGGGTTGTTACTATCTACCACATGCAAATTTTGTTAACGCTTGTTTTTAGTTACATTTATAAATTGTGGTTAAAATGTAATGCTGTTTTTGTTTCATTGTATGTAAAAATAAATAAAAAAAAAAAAAAATATATAATATTTTACTGATATTATTACAGAACCAGCTTTCAACAAGTGACGATACGTTAATTGTGCAATTTGCAATATTGTATACTTCCATGCTGGCCTGGGAGCGAGAGAAAAACATAGAAAGTGCCAGCTGCAACTCCTCCCGGGCATGCTGTAAAAACCAGCTACGGGATCCGAGGGTTTCAGTATATTGTAATTTAGGCGATGGGCTGACAACCTGTCACTACAGCAATATACCTATAATAATCTATATTAAATAACCCTCCAATTTGTCAGACGTAGCGGAACGACCTTTGTTAGGTCGTTGACGCTCTGCCTACCCAATTAGGGATAAAGGCGTGATTATATGTATTATATGTATGCTATATCGTCATAAAAAAATCATACATAAAATCACGCCTTTATTCCGTACGGGGTAGGCAGAGCGTTAAACGCCTCTTAAAAGGCGCTTTCGCCACATCTGACAAAAATTGAGGGCAATTTTAGATTGTAATGTGTATTGCTATAGTGACAGGTTGTCAGCCCATCGCCTAAATTACAATACACTGTAACCCTCGAGTCCCTTTTGCTGTCTTCTACAGCATGCCCAGGAGGAAAGGCAGCTGGAACATTCTATGTTTTTCTATCTCTCCCAGTCCAGCATGGAAGTATGCTATATCGTCATTACGAGAAAATGACATTATGCGATTGTAACATTTTTGTTTAGCTGCTTACGACGCAGACTGTTCCTAATTGTATGTGGTTTATTCCAGGGTCCCGGTACAGCCTACTGGTTTGGTCTCACGCTGATCGAGAAGCTCGTCGGAAAAGAGAAGGCTGATGCAGTTGAGAAGGGAATGCTCATCTCTAATTATTAAAAATATTTTTGAACAACATAATGTGGGGAGGGCAAATTTGCGATCTAGTGGGGATCTCTCACTCAGGGTACCTACATGCTCTTCTCAATCGTACGCACAGTCTTTCACTATTCATGCTGCCTGTTTATGGAATAAACTTCCTTCAGATATTCGGAAAAGTAAAAATATCACTTCCTTTCCTAATTTCAATTAAGAAACTGGGGTTAAAAGTTAGAAAAAACGGACAATACGTAGGATATACATACATACATACATATAATCACGCCTTTATCCCTAATGGTGTAGGCAGAGCGTGAACGACCGAAACAAAGGTCTTTCCGCCACGTCTGACAATGTTTTGCGAGTTATTTAAGATAGATCTGCTTATCTTCCATACTGGACTGGGAGAGAAAGAAAAACATAGAATGTTCCAGTTGCCCTTCCTCCCGGGCATGCTGTAGAAGTCAGCAAAAGGGATTCGAGGGTTACAGTGTGTTGTAATTTAGGCGATGGGCTGACAACCTGTCACTATAGCAATACACATTACAATCTAAAATTGCCCTCAATTTATGTCAGACGTGGCGAAAGCGCCTTTTAGGAGGCGTTTTACGCTCTGCCTACCCCGTAAGGGATAAAGGCGTGATTTTATGTATGTATGTATGTATGTAGATCTGCTTATCACTAATTATTAAAAATACATTTATACATACATATAAAAAAACAGCATTTTAATAAAGCTGTTACGAAATGTTCTATGTAGCGTGTCGGGTTCAGTTTAGTCGCTTTCTTACAAACATACATACATATTATAATCACGCCTTTATCCCTAATAGGGTAGGCAGAGCGAAAACGACCTGAAAAAAGCTCGCTCCGTCACGTCTGACAAAGTTTTGATTAAGATAGATTTATAGGTATATTGCTGTACAACCCATCGCCTAAATTGCAATATACTGAAACCCTCGGATCCCTTAGCTGGTTTTTACAGCATGCTCGGGAGGGAATGCAGCTGGCACATTCTATGTTTTTCTTTCGCTCCCAGTCCAGCATGGAAGTCATAAGAAAACATAATACTTATTTACCAGTTTCTCAATTTTTAAAGTTAATTTGTTGACGTAGGTATATAATAAGTAAAGTTATATTGTAAATCAAAATTGGCGAGCTAAGTTTAAGGAAAATTGAATATAATAAATTTTATTATTATACCTTATCTTTTTCGTTTCTTTTTATAATAATAACACCAGGACCCACTGGGGTGTAAGGGACAGCATACTAGAAACTGATAGGGGTTGCTCAGTCAACGAAACTGAACAACCTTTACAGTGAAATTCTTGCACGAAATTGACCACCTCGATCAGACAATTTGTATAAAAAACCAAAAAGATAGCATTTCCTGAAAGAATTTCCCGGTGAAAGTTGTTCAGTTATCAGTTTGTGGTATGCTGTCCCTTATACTTGGTATAGAACTACCTCCGTGGTCTAGTGGCTAGTGCCATGGACTCCTGATCCGGAGGTCCTGGGTTCGATTCCCAGGGGGGAAACACAAGTTGATATTTGAGAATTTATCAGTTTGTATATTTTTCCCCAGTTTGGTTAGGACATTGCAGGCTAAATCACCTGATGGTCCGAAAAAGAAAAAGATTTCGTGATTCGGAGGGCACGTTAAGCCGTCGGTCCCGGTCGCTGTCTTTGATAGTCGTCGTTACTCAAACCATGTCAGAGGCCTGATAGTTGTGCTACTAGGCGGTTTAAAAACTCTGACACCAGGGTTCATCGGGTCGATAGACTCGATACCCACTCGACAGAAGAAGAAGAAGAAGGTGTGATGTAAGAAATGAAAGGTTATTGAATATCAAAGACGCATTTATTTGGAAAAGCTGTTTAAATAATTTACCTCATGCTAAAGACATTTCTAATTAAAATACAATTCAAATAAATAGCGCACGACACGAACCTTGGGCGACTTTTCAAAATAACACTGTAGCGAAATGTCATTTTCGCAAAACGCCACTTACGCAGAATGTCACATTTATATTGAATATAATAATGTGCTATTTGTTCATATAAGAATGTAATTTGACTATTTTTTTAAACACAACATAAAAATGTTACATTTTGCGAATAAGACGTTTCTTTTAATAGATAGTTTGCGCACAGCAAGACTAATTCAAAATACAAAAGCAATTACATCTAAATACAAAATACCAGTCTTATAACTGAGATTACCAATATTAACATTATTTCTTTTGAAATAGCATCAACTTATTTCTGTAACAGACATGAAAAAATCATGACTCGCAAAATACCAGGTGTAAGGGACAGCGTCCTGTAAACTGATTGGGGTTGCTCAGTCTACGAAACTGAACAACTTTCATCAGAAAACTCTCTAAGGAAATGTTTTTTTTTTTACTTTTTCTCATCATCATCATCTCCCTAGCCTTATCCCGTATCTCACGGCGTTGGCTACCTAATCTAGGGGATTGAACGAATGTACTGGTTTTTACACAGAGCGACTGCCATCTGACCTCCGCAACCCAGAAGGGAAACCAGACCCAATCCTAGATTAGGTCAGAGTTTTCAAGCCGCCAATGCTTAGCACTGGCCTCTGATATGGCTTAACGACTAATATCTATGGTATTGAAAGATATTAACCATTTTTTTTTTACTTTTTCTACCCGAAAGAATTTTCCGTTACTTCGCAAAATGTCCCGGGTTTCGCAAAACGTCTCTTAATTGTTATATTTCTTGTGTCTTTTCTATGCAATAAAGTATATTCTTGTCTTATCTCTTTTGCATAACGCTCCTGTAGCAAAATTACTCTTTTTTTTTATATTTTGTTCAAATAGTGGGTTACTGATAACCTTCCAAAATGTTCAAAGGGAAATTATGCGATCAAGGGACATTTTGTGAATTCGCCGAATTTTCTTTGTTCAGATTCGTTGACGGAGCAACCCCTATCAGTTTGTAGGAAGCTGTCCCTTACACCCCGGTATAGATAATACTTGAATTCACACACGTCTTTATAACTATGTTACATTATTGTATAGTTTTTGGCAAGTATAATACTTACAAAAGGTATTTAGGCCACCAAATAACCGCGTTGGCCGGGGAGCAAGAGACAAACATAGAATGTGCCAGCTGCATTTCCTCCCGAGTATGCTGTAAAACCCAGCTGAGGGATCCAAAGGTTTCAGTATATTGTAATTTAGGCGATGAGCTGACAACCTGTCACTACAGCAATATACCTACAAATCTATCTCAAATAACCCTCAAAACTTTGTCAGACGTGGCGGAACGATCTTTGTTTAGGTCGTTTACGCTCTGCCTACCCCATTAGGGATAAAGGCGTGATTATGTATGTATGTATGTATGTATATTTTTATGAGTATCGTTCCGAACATGAAAAAAGAATCACCTCTGTAATTTTGTAATCTTTCATTATCAATTATTATACTGACCGTGAATATTAATCTATAATCAATCATATAATAATTGAATATAAAAGAAATAAATAGCGATATGATAAAATATTTAAAAGATAAAACACAACACGACACATTAAATTTGATTCTTACAATATATAAAGTTGCACCTAGAAATTAATTACATATTTGATTATGTACCTATATAATATCTTTTTCAATATCAAATTACATACAGAGAACATTAGGTGTAAGGGACAGCGTCCCGAAAAACTAATATGGGTTGCTCAGTCAACGACACTGAACAACTATCAGCAGGAATCTTTTCCAGGAAGTGAATAAAATAATGTGTTTCCATAAAAAAATCTCAACTCTATTTTTTTTTCATCTCCACAAAGAATTTCCCGGTGAAAGTTGTTCAGTTTCGTTGACTGAGCACCCCTATCACTTTGCCGGACGCTGTCCCTGACACTCTACCACCCTATTAGTAATATAAATTTCACCGCTCCCTTGCGAAATGTCCAAATCGCATAAGGTCTAAAATTAATTATCGCAGAATGTCAGAATCGCGGTTTGCCAAATTATTGGAAATCGCTTTGAAAGTTAAAATCTCTCTTGGACTTCAGTTATGAATCGTAATCTAAAATCGTATCTGTTCAAAGTCAAACTTTGCAAAAAATACTTTTCGCTACAAGGACATTCTACTATTTAGGCGATATGGTCTTTGGACTTTATGCCATTGGACGATCGTGCCAAAGATCGAATAAATGTGCCAAGAAACACTTCTTTTTTGCTATTTACATTTGATTCATTTGTAGATTGAAATGAAAATGAGGCATTTAAAATTACTGACTACATTGTTCATAGATACCTGTGGTAATTTCTATACTAATATAAAGTCTCACTTAATTTACCTACTAAAGTTTGTGTTTTTAACGTTGAGTTATCGATTCCGCCGTGTTTTGCGGCCCTTGGACTGTTTTTTCTTTGCAACTTACCAGAGGTTCAAATTTCGGAACCGCAGACGGTAACCTTGTTACAAACATATGATTTGCGGTTGATTTTCTTTAAAGTTGTAAAGCAAATATAGGTTATAGGCCGCAAAACAAGTTGGTTTCGATAACGCAACGATAAAAAAACAGAGTATAGAGAGTATAGTTTCATAAAATCATTCAAGCGTTTAGTGCACACATCAAACACTAACTTTATTAATAAATCTAATTTTTTGTGTCTAAATGTTCTTCTGGTGTTGTTTGAAGACATAAATATGAGCGACGCGACACGACACGGCACCTTTATTCTAAATCTGAGTTGCTTTTTACTTTTTTTTAAAACACGATCACACTCACAGCCCCCACTAGAATTTCCCTGTATCGGGGTGCCATGGACATACACAGAAACAACCACAAAGAACACCCAGACAGAGAAACAGACATTCAAACTCATCATTCAAATGTCTGCACCGGCCGGGAATCGAACCCGGGACCCTCTGCGTAGCAAGCACGTACTAGGCTACGCGGTCGCCAAAATGTTGGAAATACTATAGATGCATACATACATACATATAATCACGCCTTTATCCCTGATGGGATAGGCAGAGCGTATACGACCTAAACGAAAGGTCATTCCGCCACGTCTGACAAAGTTTTGAGGGTTATTTAAGATAGACTTGTAAGTATATTGCTGTAGTGACAGGTTGTCAGCCCATCGCCTAAATTACAATATACAGAAACCCTCGGATCCCTTAGCTGATTTTTACAGCATGCCCGGGAGGAAATGCAGCTGAAACATTCTAAGTTTTTCTTTCGCTCCCAGTCCACCATGGAAGTCCTTTCGCTCCCGGTCCGGCATGGAAGATAAACAAAAGTTCATGTTATTTACAACATTTCTTCCAAGCTGGCCAGGGAGCGAAAGAAAAACATAGAATGCGCCAGCTGCATTTCCTCCCAGGCATGATGTAAAAACCAGCGAAGGGATCCGAGGGTTAAAACGTACTGCGCCGACCACAAGTAAATGGGAAAGGGCAAACGAATAATGACTTTGACAATTTTAAAACTGTTTAAAACTAATAAGAAAAGATTGATGAATGTAGACGAAGCGAAAGAAGTTTGCAAGGACCGTAGCAAGTGGAGGGATGAGATCTCCGCCTGCCCCTCCGGGAAAGCGGCGTGACGTTATGTATGTATGTATGTTAAAACTACAATCAATCAATCTACATATTACAATCTAAAATTGCCCTCAATTTTTGTCAGACGTGGCGAAAGCGCTTTTTACGAGGCGTTAAACGCTCGGCCTACCCCGTAAGGGATAAAGGTGTGATGTATGTATGTATGTATGTTAAAACTGATACCAGGTTCATCGGGTCGATTTGAAAACCCAAACGACAGAAGAAGACAATTTTGCACCGACGTGTCGCGTCGTTCGACAAGTGGAATCCATTCACTAAGAAGAAGAAGAATGTGATATTCCAAGTGATATAAAATTACCAGTTGTCCAAAAAGTCATAACCTGTCTTCGGAACAGAATCGGTGAGTGTTTCCGTCGATTGGAAGTCTGTTGATGATGCTTGGCTTGAGAGTAATCCGTGGTTCTCTTCGGAAAGATCTGGAATAATGGAAAATATTGGAGGTTTATAAAACGTAGAATGTGACAGCTGCATTTCCTCCCGGGCATGCTGTAAAAACCAGCTAAGGGATCAGAGGGTTTCAGTATATTGCAATTTAGGCGATGGGCTGACAATCTGTCAGTACAGCAATATACCTACAAATCTATCTTAAATAACCGTCAAAGCTTTGTCAGACGTGGCGGGACGGCCTCTGTTTAGGTCGTTTACGCTGTGCCTACCCCGTTATTACTGTTGTAAATAACATGTACTTTTGTTTGTTTCCATGAGCGATAGAAAAACATAAATCATTGGGCATGCTGTAAAAACTAGCTAAAAATAAAGGGATTCAGGAGTTTCAGTGTAACTAAGTAAATTGCATTATTAGCCTAATGGCTTACATAAACACAAAGTTCTATCTGGATTAACCCTCAAAACCTTTATTAGGTCATTGACGCTCTGCCTACCGGTTAGACATAAAAGCGTGATTGTATGTATGTTTAGGAGCATTTCCATAAGGCCAGTTGGCCGAGTGATGACGGATGGGAAAAGGGTAATCACCCGCCTGGTCGGGTGTTGTGACCACGTGACCAGGGGACCGGAGTCCGCCTGGTTTTTTTTTTAATGTACCTGTTTGCACCATACTACAAAGTGTATATAATGCGTCACCGGGCTAAGGCAAGGAGTTGCTACACGCAATCTACACCCTTAAATGAAATGGCAACTGCCTAAGGGCGCGCACTAGGGCTCGAACCTCTTATGGCGTTGCCTTGGGAACTCCTTATCGGAGAGAATATGCCCGGTACGTGCCGGTAAACCCCAAAGTGGGGAGCAAAGGAGGGACCTCCGCGACTCCGGCGGCGGGGTGCGCGGTTGCTGGAAGAGCTTGTACAGAGTGTGGCTCGACTAGTATTGGCAGCATTAAATGCAAGAGTAATTTGGTCATCGCCGTCGGTAAGGAGTGTCCAAAAGTCCGACTGGATTAGTTCGGAAGTTGTATATATGCAGATCGCCGAGAAAACTTCGATACCGCGTTTCAGGACTGTTGTATCTCGATGTGGCGCCATCTATGTACGCTACATATGTATGGTCAAAAGGCGGAAGGAAAACCAAGTCTTGTATTGTTTTAATTATAATACACTTAGTCACGCGATGTATGTGCGCTATCAGCGATTTAACAATTGTTACGAAATGTTCTATGTACCGTATCGAGTAGAATTTATTCACTTTCTGTGTTATAATGTGTTCTACCCGTACAAAATCGTCGACCTAAACGAATTTTGCCGGTTATCGCTACATAGTATAAAACAAAGTAGCTTTCTCTGTCCCTATATCCCTATGTATGCTTAGATCTTTAAAACTACGAAACGGATTTTGATGCGGTTTCTTTTAATGGATAGAGTGATTCAAGAGGAAGGTTTATATGCAATACATGCAGAATATAGTAGAGAACCACTGATTATTTCCGTGCGAAGCCGGGGCGGGTCGCTAGTTTAACATAATGTAAATATCGACTTCCATGGCTCCGTGGTCCGGAGGTCGTCGGTTCGATTTGCACGGGAGAACACTTAAGTTAATCGAATCGAATCCGGATCGTGAGCCCTTGGCTCTGACTACTAGACCACGGAGGCAGAAATATTGTCGAAAATTATTTACAAAAAAATATTTGAGGTCATTTACGTTCTGCCTACGCCGTTAAGCGAAATTAATATACATACAAACATATAATCACGCCTTTATCCGTAATGGGGTAGGCAGAGCGTAAACGGCGTAAACGACCTAAACAAAGGCCGTTCCGCCACGTCTGACAAAGTCTTGAGGGCCATTCAAGAAAGATTTGTGCGTATATTGCTGTAGTAACAGGTTGTCAGCCCATCGCCTAAATTACAATATACTGAAACCCTCAGATCGCTTAGCTGGTTTTTACAGCATGCTCGGGAGGAAATGCAGCTGGCACATTCTATATTTTCTCTCATCCCAGTCCAGCATGGAAGATAAGAAATTAATATAAGCGTGACTATTATTTTCTTCCATGCTGGCCTGGGAGCGAGAGAAAAACATAGAATGTGCCAGCTGCATTTCCTCCCAAGCATGCTGTAAAAACCAGCTAAGGGATCCGAGGGTTTCGGTATATTGTGATTTAGGCGATGGGCTGACAACCTGTCACCACAGCAATATACCTACAAATCTATGTTAAATAACCCTCATAACTTTGTCAGACGTGGCGGATTAACCTTTGTTTAGGTCGTATGCGCTCTGCCTACCCCATTAGGGATAAAGGCGTGATTATATGTATGTATGTAGATAAATAAAAATATCTGACCTTCCCATACAAAATGACCACCTCGATCAGACAATTTGTATGGAATGCGATGTTGGCTGTTGGGGGAGGATAAATACAGACGCAGTGCGCGGTGTTCAGACGTATAATACATACATAAAATCACGCCTTTATCCCTTACGGGGTAGGCAGAGCGTTAAACGCCTCCTAAAAGGCGCTTTCGCCACGTCTGACAATTAGATTATTACGTAGGGCAATTTTAGATTGAAAAGTGTATTGCTATAGTGACAGGTTGTCAGCCTATCGCCTAAATTGCAATACACTGTAACCTCAGACCCTCAGACGTATAATGCTAACGATTATAGAATACAATACCTTATATCTAGACTATGACTAATACTTCCATGCTGGCCTGGGAGCGAGAGAAAAACATAGAATGTGCCAGCTGCATCTCCTCCCGGGCATGCTGTAAAAACCAGCTAAGGGATCCGAGGGTTTTAATATATTGTAATTTAGGCGATGGGCTGACAACCTGTCACTACAGCAATATACCTACAAATGTATCTTAATTAACCCTCAAAATTTGTCAGACGTGGCGGAACGACCTTTGTTAGGTCGTTTACGCTCTGCCTACCCCATTAGGGATAACGGCGTGATTATATGTATGTATGACTAATGAATGGATGGGGAGTGACGTGTCTTCACTACAGGAAAAGCCAATTTCTTTTTCATTTCCTGAAAAAAGATCCTGATGATATTTGTTCAGTTACGTTGACTTCCATGCTGGCCTGGGAGCGAGAGAAAAACATAGAATGTGCCAGCTGCATTTCCTCCCGGGCATGCTGTAAAAAACAGCTAAGGGATCCGAGGGTTTTAGTATATTGTAATTTAGGCGATGGGCTGACAACCTGTCACTACAGCAATATACATACAAGTCTATCTTGAATAACCCTCAGAACTGTGTCAGACGTGGCGGAACGACCTTTGCTAGGTCGTTTGCGATCTGCCTACCCCATTAGGGATAAAGGCGTGACTATATGTATGTATGTACGTTGACTGAGCAACCTCTATCAGTTTGCGGGACGCTGTCCCTTACACCCTGTATAGAATTAGTCACAGATTTAATTAATTAATAGCTCCCTACCTACTAACATAATGACTAATAGTCATTTGGTTAAATGACTAATACTACTAGCTATTTGCCCCGAGGATTCGCCTGCATTCTAAGTTTTTTTTTAGTAGAAAACAGACACTTTTCCTGCTTTAAAAAGTGGTCTAAATTAGTTTAAAGTTCACCTATGTACGTACTAGATTTTATCTAAATCGGTCAAGTTGGTTCCACATGCGTGAAGGTGTATCAAATATACAAACTGACAAACCCAAGTTAATAAACATTAGTATGATCTGTGTTTAATTAAACTAGTTTAGTTTGATAAGCATGCTTCCTAGAAACACTTAAGAACAAAGTCAAGCCTCTATCTCGTACGCGGTAAAGTAAGACTTACGGTATATTATCAATGGTTTTTTTTGCTAATTCTGGCAAACTTTAATACTTACATACATACAATACAATACAATACAAAATTCTTTATTGCACAAAGAAACACATACAACAGAAATAAAAAGGAACAAACGTGACAGTACAATATAGGCGGCCTTATTGCTAAAGCAGCAATTTCTACCAGGCAACCTTTGGCTATAGAAATTGTACAAGCAGAAAGCGGGATAGTGCATATTACTACATATAATACTTAGACAATATTTACACACTATTAAATAAATATTTCAATAAAAACAAATATACTGATACATATCTTATGATAAACTAATACATATAATCACGCCTTTATCCCTAATGGGGTAAGCAGAGCGTAAACGACCTAAACAAAGGCCGCTGCGCCACGTCTGACAAAGTCTTGAGGGCCATTCAAGAAAGATTTGTACGTATATTGCGTTAGTGACAGGTTGTCAGCCCATCGCCTAAATTACACTGAAACCCTCAGATCCCTTAACTGGTTTTTACAGCATGCTCGGGATCAAATGCAGCTGGCACATTCTATGTTTTTCCCTCACTCCCAGAACTTTAATATAGGTACATAACAGGCCTAACGACTTATAAAATCGACTGTAACAACCAGCTTAACGTGCCCTCCGAAGCACGGAATCTACTCACTCCATAAAGACAAAAGCTAAATAGGTTTGTATGACGACTGACTAAGTATTTCCAATTCGGTTTTAGAATAAAGATAAATAAAGTTTAAAGTCTTTTTATTCAAAAACACATTTCTAAAATAAATGATACGTGTTGGCAAATTAGTTAAGTTACTAAAACTACTATTTCATTATGATGTCATATCTAATAACTATAACTTATTTTAGAAACAAGATCTTCGATCAAAATACATTAAACTTTGTTTACGTTTTTTAAGTATACTTCCAAGCTGGCCTGGGAGCGAGAGAAAAACATACAATGTGCCAGCTGCATTTCCTCCCGGGCATGCTATAAAAAACCAGCTAAGGGATCCAAGGGTTTCAGTATATTGTAATTTAGGCGATGGGCTGACAACCTGTCACTACAGCAATATACCTACAAATCTATCTTAAATAACCCTAAAAACATTGTCAGACATGGCGGAACGACAATTGTTTAGGTCGTTTACGCTCTGCCTACCCCATTAGGGATAAAGGCGTGATTGTATGCATGTATAGTAAGTATTGACATTTGAATATTGATTTTGAATGACACCAAAAGTGCAATAGGTATTTCAAAATATTATTATCAAATGACCTGCCAAGCATTGAATTCTATTATAAATATTGTGATATGATTATAAGTTACAGTTCATAATGGCCTAGTGTTTATAAACTATAATTATAATAGTGGTCATAGGATGGTGGCCTCTGACACAATTAAATCATACATACATATAATCATGACTTTATCCCTAATGGGGTAGGCAGAGCGTAAACGACCTAATCGAAGGTCGTTCCGCCACGTTTGACAAAGTTTTGAGGGTTATTTAAGATAGATTTGTAGGTATATTGCTGTAGTGACATGTTGTCAGCCCATTGCCTAATTGCAATATACTGAAACCCTCAGATCCCTTAGCTGGTTTTTACAGCATGCCCGGGAGGAAATGCAGCTGGCACATTCTATGCAGACCAGTATGGAGCAGCAGAAAGTGCATTTTAGGTATTTCAAAATATTATTATCAAATGACCTGCCAAGCATTGAATCCTATTATAAATATTGTGATATGATTATAAGTTACAGTTCATAATGGCCTAGTGTTTGTACATACATACATAAAATCACGCCTTTATCCCTTACGGGGTAGGCAGAGCGTCAAACTCCTCGTAAAAGGCGCTTTCGCCACGTCTGACAAAAATTGAGGGCAATTTTAGGTTGTAATGTGTATTGCTTTAGTGACAGGTTGTCAGCCCATCGCCTAAATTACAATACACTGTAACCCTCGAGTCCCTTTTGCTGTCTTCTACAGCATGCCCGGGAGGAAGGGCAGCTGGAACATTCTATGTTTTTCCATCTCTCCCAGTCCAGCATGGAAGAAAAGTGTTTGTAAAGTATAATTATAATAGTTGTCATAGGATGGCCTCTAACATAAATGAAATAATGATATAAACAAATAACTATGATATAGAATTAGAAGTAGGTGTGTTATCCGAACGAATTGCTAGATTTTTTTGGTCTAATGTCACATAGACGTTATCGCAAAATGTCTACTGCCCTAATCATCATCACTACATAGTATAAAACAAAGTCGCTTTCTCTGTCCCTATATCCCTATGTATGCTCAAATCTTTTTTTTTTTTCTCACAATTTTTAACGAGGCTTTAGTCATCTGGTGACTATGCCAGCCTCATGGTATCTTTCATATAATTAAAAAACATGTATTTAACCAGATAAGAGTCAGAAAACGGTACAACGCAACCGCTCTGCTGGATAGCGGGTCTGCCAACCAACAATTTAGCTGACCATTATTACCATTTTCTGAACCCATAAATCTAGCCCTCAGATCTGCATTCCGGGAACACTCCAGCATTATATGATTTAGATCATCAATCTTGTTACATGTCAAACAAAGGGGAGACTGTTTCACATCCATCATGTGATAAAATTTGTTTCCTGGAAACCCAAAGCTTCCGAATCACTACATAGTATAAAACAAAGTCGCTTTCTCTGTCCCTATATCCCTATGTATGCATAAATCTTTAAAACTACGCAAAGGATTTTGATGAGGTTTCTTTTAATGGATAGAGTGATTCAAGAGGCAGGTTAATATGTATAATACATGCATAATATAGTAGAGAAACACTGATGATTTCCGTGCGAAGCCGGGGCGGGTCGCTAGTAAAAATAAATCTTACCGCTATTAGACTTGGCAACGCTGCTCCTATATTCCTTCTCGAACTTGGCTTCCGAGGATGGACTCTTGAAGTTTGTCCGGAAGAAGTTATCTGATGATGCCACCACTTGGGTTTGAGGACTTGGGGTCACCAGGCATTCCCTGCATCAGAACAATGGTATTTGTACATACATACATACGTAAATATAATCACGCCTTTATCCCTAATGGGGAAGGCAGAGCGTAAATGACCTAAACAAAGGTCGTTCCGCCACGTCTGACAAAGCTTTGAGGGTTATTTAATATAGATTTGTATGTATATTGCAGCAGTGACAGGTTGTCAATAACGATATACCTAAACCCTCAGATCCCTTAGCTGGTTTTTACAGCATGACGGGACGAAATGTAGCTGGCACAGTCTATGTTATTTCTCTCGCTCCCAGTCCAGCATGGTATTTGTAAAAGGAAATAATAATTTCTTCCATGCGAGACTGAGAGTGAAAGAAAATCATAGAATGTGTCAGCTGAATTTCCTACCGGGCATGCTGAAGAAACCAACTAAGGGATCCACGGGTTTCAGTATATTGTAATTTAGGCGATGGGCTGACAACCTGTCATTACAGCAATATACGTACAAAACCATCTTGGTTAACCCTCAAAACTTTGTCAGACGTGGCGGAACGACCTTTGTTTAGGTCGTTTACGCTCTGCCTACCCCATTAGGGATAAAGGCGTGATTATATGTATGTATGTATGTAATTTAGGCAATAGGCTGACAAAGTGTTACTAGAGCAATATACCTACAATCTATTTGAAACAACCCTCAAAGGTCTGTCAGACATGGCGTAACAACCTTTGTTTAGGTCTTTTACACTCTGCCTACCCCATTAGAGAGAAAGGTGTGATTACTTGTATGTATGTTTTTTTTACTGATGGGCGCGCCACATAGTAAAAAAAACATACATACATATCGCCACCTTAATATTCTACTTGCTTATTTGCCCAAATTGAATTTTAATTATTTTTAACTTCATTAAGGTTATGGTACATGTAAATGCAGAACCTACTACACTAGTACTAATAATACGCACAAAACTGTTTCAAATGTACATACATACATGAAATCACGCCTTTACCCCTAATGGGTTAGACATAAATGATACAAACAAAGCTTTTTTCGCCACATCTGACAAAGTTTAGAGGGGGTTATTTCAGATAGATTTTTAGTTATATTGCTGTAGTGACAAGCTGTCAGCCCATTGCCTAAATTGCAATATACTGAATCCCTTAGCTGGCTTTCACAGCATGCCCGGGAGGAAATGCAGCTGGCACACTATAGTTTTCTCTCTCCCAGGCCAGCATGGAAGAAATGGGTACTAATAAATAGATCATAGACATATAAAAGAACTTATAGGTAAAGATAGATAACAAAGTTCCTACCTGTCTTCGTCCTTCATTTTGAAATTGCCGATGAATTTACTCAAGAAACCAGTCGGTGAAGTTACTTCCGGCTTTTCCCTTTCTTGACTATCTTTATTGTAACTTTTGAGTATATCTTGCGACTTGAGTGCGTTTTTCAATTCGCTCACAACTTTTGAGTGAGACAGAGCTAATTCTGACAACACTGGAGGAGGGGACGTGGTTCGTTTCGTTTCTTTCTGTATTCGATGTTCGCTCAAAACGCACAAATTCAACTGGCTCTTTGTCTGATAAAGAAATGGTGCTGAATGCTCGTCTTTGTACGTAATGTTTTCATCATGGACTATCCGTTGTGCATGGTCTCGTCCGAAGAATGACATTAGGTCATCGTGGCGGACCGGCGGATTGTTTATGTCGAATTCTAGAGTGTCTAGGAGAGCGTACTTCAGCGCTATTTCTGGTTTTATAATAGACTGGTTTATAATTTCAACCTGTAAATATTTTTATGGTTACTATATTTTTTCAAATACATAATAATATGTGAATGAGACTAAAAACTTTTCTTTTTTCCAGCCTATTAATCGACCCACTGCT
The DNA here is from genome assembly GCA_949820665.1 of Scrobipalpa costella. Classification (NCBI taxonomy): domain Eukaryota; kingdom Metazoa; phylum Arthropoda; class Insecta; order Lepidoptera; family Gelechiidae; genus Scrobipalpa; species Scrobipalpa costella. Next base: position 1,054,243 of record OX463323.1, on the reverse strand, counting down.
AGGCAAAGGCTCCTCTTAGACTAAAAATTAAATCCGTTTATTTATACCTATTATTCAAATTTTGAATTCTTTTATTAAAATTATACAAATGTCATCTTAAAATTAAAAGCAAATGTAAAATAACCGTAAGTAAAGTTAAGTTTATTTATAATATTATTTCAGAACATTATAAACTTACAAGAGTGCTATTTTTAGCCGACTACGGCAAAGCCAAAAGGAAGGGTTATCTTCCGTGTACATTCCTTACAAAATAAATAAACAGCCTGTTTAGAAATTGAAAGGAATTCCATCAATTTCCGTATAAACTATAATTCTAGTATGATTATAAATAGCATTCCTCTTACCTTTTCTTTGTCAGAGAGCGTTTCCCAAATGTGTTCATACGAATTCTTCGCTTCGACAATATCTTCGTGTATTTTGGAAGCCAGTGGGTTCAATGTACGGAAGTATTCTTCCGCTATAGCGCCCAGCGCCATTCTTGCGTGTTATTTCAGACACTTTCACTTGAAAACACCACGATATAATTATTAATTAGTCATCATATAGTGTTATTTATTTATATTTAGACGTAAATACCGCAATAATTCAAAAAGAAAACGCGACCGCCCTTTCCATGTACAACTGAAAAATGACACAGGTAAAAAAATATACATAGACGATGCAGATGGTGTTGCCATTTATAAAAGAAATATTACTTAAAAAGTTCAGCTACTCGACAACAGATGGCGCTTCGCGATCAGCGAATCGATTCGGCTTTGTTGGCGAGCTGGCATGTATCTCATCTCTAGTGAGAATTTCTAAACGAAAATGGTAACGTCAAGCTTGATTTGTCAATTTTGTGGTCAAATTATCGAAAATGGCTCTCGGTAGCCCCTATATTTCTTGTTTATCATCAAATTTTGTCCATAAAACTTAGTTAAATCGGTGAAGTGTATTCTAGAATAAGTATGTTGCACAATAGTGGGGCTTACGGGCCTAACGAGACCCCAATAAATGCCAGTACACCTGTAAATATGTCACAAGGATCTGCACCACTGAACATTAATAGTAATTTACAAAATTTGAGCGATATTGCTCAACAGCCATTGCGAGGACCTAGTGGACATTACGGTCTACCTAGCTACCCAGCTTATGGACTCGATTCATTGGACATGAGAGCGCATTTGAATAGTTTTTCGAGCCACCATCTCAAAAGCTTTCACACGGATTATTCCCATGGGAATTCGCCTTCTCTACCCCATATGCGATGGCACAACGGTATGGCTCCCTTAAATTTGAACGCGCAGTCCACTTACGTGCCAAGTTTGCAAAATTACCATACACCTTACGAGAAACATCTCCCAAACAGTACTATTGTTTCAAGTGATATGAAAAATCAAAACTCACACGAAGATAATAATCTTATCACTACAGAGGACTTAGTAAAAGCCAGCAGCAGTGAAAACTATTTCTACAGCCATCACCAGAACAGTTACAATCACTTTCATCAGAATTATGAGGCAAACTCAAGTATTTTAAAAGACAGACTTTCTTTGGATATGTCTAAACGGAAAAGCTTGGAAACCACAGTGAAATTGATAGAAAATATACTTATAAACACAACTAAAGATGCACAAGAGGATACAAACACTGTGACAAACACAATCAAAGAGGATGAATCTGTTAAAAATAATGTTATACCTGAGAAATTTGAAAGGTCAGAAGAAATAAATCAGAAAATACACAATAAATTAGAAACAACTTCAGGACAAAACAAAATAAAAAGTAAATCGGATACAAATGAAAACATTAACAGTCAAATTCAGGACATAGCTGAAAACTACTGCACCAAAGTTGATGAAAATAGAGAAACAAGCAACAATACAGTAGACCAATCATCAGAAACAAAATTAAATACTACCGAAAGTGTTGAGGATGATCAATCGTCAGATATTGAACCAGGGCAACTGTTACCTACGGGCTTTGAACCGAAAATCAAAATAGAAGTTGACGTAGATCCATGTCAAGCTATTAAAGAAGAGTTCCAAAGCTTGAACAATGATTATCAACAGTATTTCCTTCGAGATGACAATGGGATTCTGCGAGAGAATGTCTCTGATCACAATTTGATTATCAGTGACAACAGCATTGAGGAAGCTATCTCTGTAATGAAAAGCGGTAAGTGGAATTTACTTATTCTATGTTGAACAATAAATTGTCTTGATTGCAAATTCTTGCTAGAAGAAAATTTTCTAAACATCTAAACAAGCAATTTATGAGTGTTCATAATGTACCAATGTGTTGTATATTGCTAATGCAGTACTGTTTTTTAACACCCTAAAAAAATGTGTTGATTCAATACACACTCTCTTAATCATAAAAAATAAAGTGACTAAAAGCAAAAATTCTTATTGGAAAAAGTGAAAGAACTAGTTTTATGCAATCACATGTAAAAAAAATCTGTTTATAGATAAGCAGTTTCTGAATTCCTTGTTTAATTGCATTTTTCATATTTCTGTGTAAAATAAACTATTAAAGAATAAACTATATTCTTCTTTAAGGTTGAAAAATAGCATAGGTAGCACTCTCAATAGTGATAACTTAATTGAGTCTAATCATTTTCATGAATATTATATGTTTAGCGGAAATCGCATGTAATTCTCAATTTTATAACACTTAATTAATATCGTAAATGATGACTAATATCTAAGCCTTGTATTACAAATGTGGTAAAATTGGCCTCTTTTGGATTATGATATTATGGGTTATAAAGCAGAGAAATACTTGCGATTTCCGATAAACGTAAAATATTCAAGAAAGTGATCTATTTCAGACACAATAAAAATTGGTGTTGCCAACATTGTGCCACAGTTCGCCCCTTAAGTATATTTTCTTTACAGTGACAGTGTCAAACTATTATTACGAATGCCCACACTGCGGTCTCCTATTCAATCACATAAAGAGGTTCCTTATTCACACCAAATGGCACACATTCGGACTCACCAATGAGAAACGGATGCTGGAAGCTAGGTAAGTTTTAACAATGTTATTGTGAGTTATTTTGTTGTTTTCTTTATATAAATTGTAACTTGCTTTTTTAAGTTAGAATAAAATGTATAAGTATTTATTTATTATAAACATACATTCAATATATATAATCTTAAGACTACCTTAATTTCTAAAAATAAAACTACAATTAAAAAGACGTATCTCCATGAGGTAAAGTGCCCGATAGGCTGGCATCATTCGCCCTTTGAATAGCAATGCTCAATGTTACTTAAATTGCGTTAAAAAATATATAATTTGTAGAAAAAGGACAACACTGGCAGGTACTAAATTCTTGACTAACTCTAGATTAAAATTGTTGCCATCCCTTTCTGTTCTCTAATAATAGAAAAGATAACGAGTTTAGTGAATGTGAAGTGATTTTATGCTCATAATCATAAGAAAAATTACCTATATAGAGAGAGATTGCTATCCTATCAAGGTGTCTCAACTTTTAAATGAGTTAATGAGAAATGATGATAACTGCCTCCGTGGTCTAGTGGCTAGTGCCATGGACTCCTGATCCGGAGGTCCCGGGTTCGATTCCCAGGGGGGAAACAAATGATATTTGAAAATTTATCACTTTGTGATTTTTTCCCCAGTTTGGTTAGGACATTGCAGGCTGAATCACCTGATTGTCCGAAAAAGAAAAAGATTTCGTGCTTCGGAGGGCATGTTAAGCCGTCGGTCCCGGTTGCTGTCTTTGATAGTGGTCGTTACTCAAACCATGTCAGAGGCCTGATAGTTGGGCGGTTTAAAAACTCTGACACCAGGGTTCATCAGGTCGATAGACTCGATACCCACTCGACAGAAGAAGAATGAGTTAAGTACACAATAAAACCGTTTATTTATTTTTCAGAGAGAGAGACATGCTAAAGCAGCAACGCAAAGAAGTCCGACTAATGAATATGGCTCAAAAGACCGCTGTTCTCAAGAAGGCTGTAGTCGAAGAGCCAAAGGAATTCCCTTGCAAGGATTGCCCAAAGATATTCGTGTCCAGAGGCAGCCTGAAAAACCATCGGACAAGGTACATTTATTTTTACTTCTACGCTGTACTTGAAACGAAAGAAAAACACAGAATGGTCCAGCTGCTTCTGTTCCCAGGCACACTGTAGATATCACTCATCTCCCTAGCCTTATCCCGTATCTTACGGGGTCGGCTACCTAATCTAGGGGATTGAACGAGAGTACTGGTTTTTACACAGAGCGACTGCCATCTGACCTCTGCAACCCAGAAGGGAAACCAGACCCAATGCTAGATTAGGTCAGAGTTTTCAAGCCGCCAATGGCCTCTGAAATGGCTTAACGACTAATATCTACGGTATTAAACGATATTAACCGGGACCAACGGCTTAACGTGCATTCAGAAGCACGGAAAAAGCGCCGAATAAACGTACATATGAAATTCGAAAACCGAAAAACACAGTGGTACGTGGTGGGATTCGAACCACGACCTCCCGCTCAGGAGGCAGCGGCCCTATCCACTACACCATCGGGCTCTACACACTGTAGATATCACTATTTCTAAAATAACCCTCAAAATTGGTTAGAAGTAGTCAAAACGCTTTTGTGAGTTTGTTGACGCTCTGCCTACGCCATAAAAAAACAGGGTCTCTGTGTGTTTGTCCCAAAATATTCGTGTTAAGGGCAGCCTGAAAAACCATAGAACTAGATATGATTCTTTTTCATAATTACTACAACTGCCTCCGTGGTGTAGTGGTCAGAGCCATAGGCTTACGATCCGGAGGTCCCGGGTTCAATTCCCGGCGGGGGACTTGTGTAGTCGTTTCTAGTTTGGTAAGAACAATGCAGGCTGATTGTAGTGTAGAGACACTGCCTTCCCGCCTTTAGGTATAGGTTAGTGCATAAGTGTGTTACTTATTGATGCGCATTCAATAGACGTCGCTTGAACTCTCAACACGTGTTTTATTACGAACCCTCTACAGCCCACATCACGTGGCGACCCTGCCATCTGCAAGTCCGAAAAGTAAGATGATCCATGGTCTGGAGCGGTCTGAAAATTCTTTATTTTTATTTTATTTTTATTAGTTTTTGGCATAACCCCACAGGTTCCACTCCAACTGCATCCGAGAGTGTCCCATCTGTGGCGCGGTCTGTATGGGCTGGGCGAGTATGAAAGCGCATGAGGCGACGCACGAGGCTTCCTACAAGTGCGACGAGTGCGGCAAGATGTTTAGACACAAGCATTCACTGGCTAGACACGCGGAGACGCATATGGTGAGTAAACGTTTGGCCGAAAAACGTTTGGCCGAATTAACGTTTGGTCGAAAAACGTTTGTCCGAATTGACGTTTAGTCGAATTATCATTTTACCGAATTAACGTTTGACCGAAAAACGTTTCTCCGAATCAACGTTTATCTGAATTAACGTTTAGTCGAATTATCATTTGACCGAATTAACTGTCACTCTGTTGCCCGAATCGATTATCGTTTGTCTTAAGTTCAAGCCCTCAAAACAATTATAATTATAAAAAATACCCTAGTAGAAAATATAGGCTATTAGTGTCTCTGTATGGGCTGGGCGAGTATGAAAGCGCACGAGGCTTCCTACAAGTGCGACGAGTGCGGCAAGATGTTTAGACACAAGCATTCGCTGGCCAGACACGCCGAGACGCATATGGTGAGTAAACGTTTGACCGAAAAACGTTTGTCCGAATCAACGTTTAGTCGAAAAACGTTTGTCCGAATTAACGTTTGGTCGAAAAAAGTTTGTCCGAATTAATGTTTTTTTTTTTCGAATTATCATTTGACCGATTCAACATTTGTTCGAGAAAAGTTTGACCCAATTATAGTTTGGTCGAAAAACGTTTGTCCGAATTAACTCAATATATCATTTGAACGAATTCACTGTTACCCTGTTGCCCGAATCGATTAACGTTTGTCTTAAGTTCAAACCCTCAAAACAATTATAAAAAACACCGCAGTAGAAATAGTCTCTCAGTGTCTCTGTATGGGCTGGGCGACACACGAGGCGTCTTACGAGTGCGGCGAAATGTTTAGACACAAATATTCCGTAGTGCACATAGATGGCGCCACATCAAGATACAACAGTCCTAAAACGCGGTATCGAAGTTTGCTCGGCGATCTGCATATATACAACTTCCGAACTAATCCAGTCGGACTCCGGTCCCCTGGTCACGTGGTCACAACACCCGACCAGGTGGGTGATTACCCTTTTCCCATCCGTCATGACTAGGCCAACTGGCCTCTCAAGGAAATGCTCCTAAAATTCACTGGCCAGACACGCCGAGACGCATTTAGTAAGTTTGATAGAATTATTGTTTCGTCGAAAAACGTTTGGTCTAATCTACGTTTGATCGAATCGACGTTTGACCGCATAACGATTGACTGAATTGAAAACACCTAATTCGGTCAAACATTGACCGAATTAAGTGTTGACCGAAAGACTAAGTTTGACGTAATTTTAAACTCGCAAACCAAGTGTAAAAAAAACACTATTACCTCCATTAAAAAAGTACAAGCTAGTTTGTTTTACTCAATTTATATTTATTTTAGGGCGAAGAAGAAAAGAACCTCCGTTGCGACATTTGCGGCAAGACGTTCGCCGTGCTGGCGCGCTTCAGGGAGCATCAGAGGTGCCACGTCAGAGCTGAGCGGGGGGCGATATATCAGTGCACCTACTGCGCCAAGAGCTTCACGCAGTCCTACAGTCTTACGGTAAGATTATAATAAAAAACATTTGTCTGAATTAACGTTTAGTCGAATTATAATTTGACCGAATCCACGTATGACCGAATCAACGTTTGATCGATTTGACGATTGTACTAATCAACGTTTGACCGAATCAACGTTAGACCGAATGAACTATTGACCGAATCGATCAACGATCAGAGGTGCCACGTCAGAGCTGAGCGGGGGGGGGGCGATATATCAGTGCACTTACTGCGCCAAGAGTTTCACGCAGTCCCACTGTCTTACGGTAAGGTTTTGTTAAGTAAACATTTGTCCGTATTAACGTTTAGTCGAAATATCATTTGACCGAATCAACTTTTGTCTAAATCAATGTTTGACCGAATCAACGTTTGGCCGAATCATCTTTAGACCGAATGCACTGTTGACCGTATCGATCAACGTTTAGGTAGCGCGCTTCAGGCAACAAGCCTTACTGTACACATACATACGACAGGTTTGTCCCCGTATATATTGTTATCTCATATTCAGTTTTACAGGTTGGCTGGAAGAGATCTCTTTATAGAGATAAGCTCACCTTTGTGAACTTAATTTAAAATTGTTTGTTTATTGTAATTTTTTTGTACGCAATAAAGAATATATTACAGCATGGAGTTAAGTCCATACAATAAACATAGGGAATACTCATGATTTTTTTAAAACTATTAGTAAGAATTATTGTCACCATAGATGAACGGATGTGAAGGAATTTTCGCAAAATATTCATTAGTTTAAGAGTTATAATGCCTTAAAGTGGTTAGTTAAAAAGAGAGGTCCGAACTGTCATGTGACGTCATAAGACTACGCCATACTAATTCCATATAAATTGTCGTTTCGAAGAGAGAGATAGATAGTCTATCTTTATAATGGTATATCTCGGTGACTTTTTTGATCAATTTTATTTCTGTTTTCACTGTTCTTTTCATAATTTAAGATGTTTTTAGAAAATAGGTTCAGAAACTAAAAATAATTATGTTATATGCACGTTCTCTAATAATAGTTGGTTATAAACTGATTTTCTTCCATGCTGGACTGGGAGAGATAGAAAAACATAGAATGTTCCAGCTGCCCTTCCTCCCGGGCATGCTGTTGAAGTCAGCAAAAGGGACTCGAGGGTTACAGTGTATTGTAATTTAGGCGATGGGCTGACAACCTGTCACTAAAGCAATACCTATAACAATCTAAAATTGCCCTCAATTTTTGTCAGACGTGGCGAAAGCGCCTTTTACGAGGCGTTAAACGCTCTGCCTACCCCGTAAGGGATAAAGGCGTGATTTTATGTATGTATGTATGTATGTAAACTGATTTGTTGTTTTAGATTCACGAGCGGACTCATCGAGGGGAAAAGCCCTATACTTGTTCCATCTGTAACACCAGCTACGGGACCAACTCGAGTCTCAAACGACACTTGAAAGTGGTAAGTATCATCATCTATAGCTCGTATATACAAATAATCATGCCTTAACCCTAATGGGGTAGGCAGCCAACGGCACTGAATAACATCTCGATCAAACAATTTGTATGGAAAAGCCAAATTTAGTTTTCTCTCCCTGAAAGAATTTCCTGGGGAAAGTTGTTCAGTGTCGTTAACTGAGCAAACCCAATCAGTTTCGGCACGCTGATCCGAGGGTTTCAGTATAATGCAATTTAGGCGCTAGGCTGACAACCTGTCACTACAGCAATATACCTACAAATCTATCTTATATAACTCTCAAATCTTTGTCAGACGTGGCGGAACGGCCTTTATTTTAAGTCGTTTACGCTCTGCCTACCCCATTAGGGATAAAGGCGTGATTATGTTTATGTATGTCATATTTATGTATAAACATATGAAATATTCTATAATATAATTTCGTATTCTCCCCACAGTCCCACAACAGCTCGAAGCCATTCGAATGTTCTCTGTGCGGTCGCTGCTTCTCGTCCGAACGCGCGCTGAACGCCCACACTGTGCGCTTGCATTCGTTCGAGCAGACTGGAGACCCTCTGGCGCCCAAGAAGAGGAAAAGAAACAAGAATGGGTAAGAAAAGCCATTGTAAATACATCTAGCGTTGTAACTTTAGTCGCGTTTAAGAACAGCGACATCTATTGACAAAACACAGTAACTAGTGTGGGCGCTGCTTCTCATCACTAGAACCCACAATGAGTAAGGTAACCATCGCGATGTATCTTTAGTCGTGTTTACGAATAGCGGCATCTATTGACAATTTGCAGTAACTAATAGAATCGGTAATGGATAAGAAAGAGGAGTAAAGTCAGAAAGAGACACTACTACTTATGATATTGGTGAAGACATCTCACCACCGCGTTGTAACTCTAGCGTGCTTAGGAACAGCGATATCTATTGACAACTTGCAGTAACTAATAGAATCGGTCACTCATCTTATGATATTGGCAAAGACATTTCATCACCGCGGTGTAACTTTTGACGCAAACGAACAGCGACATCTATTGACAGAATACGGTAACTAGTAAGTAATTGACACTTGCGGCCGTTGCTACTCATCAGAACTTTTTATAGTATTTCCAACTCAGTTTTAGAATAAAGGCACAGAGTAACTATAATACTATAAAGGTAAAGAAAGTTTAATGTCTTTTAATCGAAGATCTTGTTTCTAAAATACTAATAAATAACAGAACGGGGGAAATTTTAGAGAGGTCATCAACCTAATCAAGCCAATAAACTCATAATTATTTTTATAAAGATTCTATCTAACGCAATCTTCAGTTAACTTCATACTTGTTTTTTCTAATTTCAGGCCCAAAAAACTTAAAGATCTCGACAAGCAAGTGCAGAAAACACCAAAAACGAAAGGCGAAATCAAGGAATTGGAAAACGAGGTAGCGGAAATGGTCACTTGAATCCTTGGTAAATAACTAAATAACAGTGGATTTAAAAACTGCTTACTTTTCAATATCAGTTTCTGAAAATATTAAAATTTAATTAAAAATTGTACAAAGGCCATGGAAATGGTCATTTGAATCTTTGGTAAATAACTAAATAACAGTGGATTTAAAAGATGCTTACTGTTAAATATCAGTTTCTAAAAATATTAAAATTTAATTAAAAATTGTACAAAGGCCATTGCAGTTTTTAGTACCGGCTTGGGATAAAATGAAAATTTCTCGTGGCCACTGATGAAACCTATGCAAATCGACAGATAATATTATTGTACTTAAAAAGTATTTCTTGATAAAATCTCGAAAAGTGACGCTGAATGAAGTTAGAAGCAAGTTTTAGTTTCTACGTCTTATTATATCCTGGAGGAGCAGTGCCTCCTAGCACAGGTTTTATTAAACTTAAAAGGAGGCTCCGGCCACTGTCAATCTATGTATAAACTTCTCTAAAACAAATAAATTATTTTGTATTTGTATTTTGATGATTTTTTAAATGAAAAATTATTTAATTACAATACAATATACTATTCCATGCTGGACTGGGAGTGAGAGAACGACATAGAATGTGCCAGCTGCATTTCCTCCCGAGCATGCTGTAAAAACCAGCTAAGGGATCTGAGGGTTTTAGTATATTGTAATTTAGGCGATGGGCTGACAACCTGTCACTACAGCAATATACGTACAAATCTTTCTTGAATGGCCCTCAAGACTTTGTCAGACGCGGTGGAACGGCCTTTGTTTAGGTCGTTTACGCTCTGCCTACCCCATTAGGGATAAAGGCGTGACTATATGTATGTATGTATGCAATATACTTACAAGAACACAGAAAAACACAAAAACACAGAAATTACATAAACAGTAAAGTAGTACAATTGGCGGCCTAATTGCTAATGTAGCAATATCTTCCAGGCAACCAGCCAGTAGGAAACAGAGGAATAAAATAAATTGACGATAAAATTTATATGAAAAAAGGCAATTTGGTTCGGCGTCTTTTTACTAGATTTTATCAAAAATACTTTCTAATTATGATAATATTATCTGCCGATTGGCATATGTGTCATCAGAAAAATGCGAGATATTTTTATTTATAACATAGCCTAAACTATGCTAAAAATCTTAGTGGCTTTTAATGCCCTGCCGCCCCCATATCAGTTTGTCGGAAGCTGTCCCTTACACCCGGTATGATACTATAGACATTAAAAAATAGGTAATTTGTCTTTGGCCTCAGAAATGTTACAAAATTATTTTATAAGCTCTATTAATAAATAAATAAATTATAGTATTAAAAATAATATCACGTTTTCTTAGAAATTTAAGATTTACGTACACATTTACGTGAAGTATTTAGAATTGTTAAGTGTTAAACAAGACTAGGCAATTTTATTATTTTGTATATACCAAGTATATTTTAAACTATATACTGTACTGTAACAACATTTACGTTTATATATAAAAAAAATACTATTAATGGGACCCCGGTGCAAAAGTCTGTTAAAAAATCATTACTTACTGAGAACGCAATAATCAAAAATCCAGTTTAGGAACAGAAGTTTATTTTTGATTGATTGTGTTTTCAGTAAATTATATTTTTTAACTCATGAAAGCGCCACTTAGCGCCAGGAACCCGTTACTACAACTGTGCATGTAACAAAAGTTTGGTGGCGAAAAAACTTTTTTTAATTTATATCTGTTTCTTTCTTAACTTAGAAAAAGGATAGAGACGAACGTCACAATAAATACCTTTTGATATATTTCTAAACGCTCTCTAATAAATTTAGACATTTTTTAAATCTGTCTCTTTTCTTTACTAATATAAGAAAGTAGCAAGAGTAACTTGAAATTAGTATGCTAGGCGTAAGGGACAGCGTCCCGCAAACTGATAAGGGTTGCTCAGTCAACGACACTGAACATATCATCAGGATTTCTTTTCAGGAAGTGAAAATAAGAATTGGCTTTTCGATACTAAACATTCAACTCGATCAGTCAATTTGTATGGAAAGCCAAATTTTATTTTCATTTCCTGTAAGAATTTCCTGGTGGTTGTTGTTCAGTGTCGTTGACTGAGCAACCCCTAACAGTTTGCGGGACGCTGTCTCCCTTACACCTGGTAGAACGCCATTGTTAAAAAAATAATTGATTCTTACGTCAAGTTCATTCATATATACTTTTGTAAATTATATATTCTATTAAACGTAAGTTCGTTGTATGTATGTTTGTCTGTAATATTAATATTGTAGGTCTTTTATCGAATCGCATCCCTTTTATTCCGTTGTTTTTTACTTCCGCAATTCCGTGCACTTAATTAGAGAAAGGCAGGCGGTCGGTGCACTTAGTTAAGTGCACAACTTGCCGTCTTTTTTATATTTTGCATCAAATTTATTTTGTGGGTATATAATAGGTTATTTTGCTGATTTATAGCACTCACAATGCTATATTTATTTCATATAAATTGCAAGAAGGAAAATAATAAATTCGTTTCGGGCATGACTGGAACCAGCGTCTCTGGAATGCCGGTACATCACTCTACCCACTTAACTGCCTCCGTGGTCTAGTAGCTAGTGCCATGTACTCCCGATCCGGAGGTCCTGGGTTCGATTCCCTGTGGGGAAACACAAAGTTGATATTTGAGAATTTATCATTTTGTGAATTTTTCCCCAGTTCATTGCAGGCTGAATCACCTGATTGTCCGAAAAGAAAAAGATTTCGTGCTTCGGAGGACATGTTAAGCCGTTGGTCCCGGTTGCTGTCTTTGATAGCGGTCGTTACTCAAACCATGTCAGAGGCCTGATAGTTGTGCTACTAGGCGGTTTTAAAACTCTAACACCAGGGTTCATCGGGTCGATAGACTCGATACCCACTCGACAGAAGAAGAAGAAGACTCTACCAACTGAGCTACAAAAAACGGTAGCGGGAGTGAAATTAACATAGTCTTTCTTATGCACACGTCATAGCGACGTCTAGCCATGTAGTCTTGCCAGATACTAATTTATTATTTTCTTTCTTTTATATTATATCAAGTTACCTTGTTATAGCGAAACAGTTTTTATTTATAATTTTAATTCAATACATACATACTCTGCAAAATTTAGGACCGTAGCTGCGCTGCGATAGATGTTATTAAGAAGGAAAACAAAACAAAATGTATCTATCTATACAAAAACAGTAATATACCTACAAATCTATCTTAAATAACCCTCAAAACTTTGTCAGACGTGGCGGAACGACCTTCGTTTAGGTCGTTTACGCTCTGCCTACCCCATTAAGGATAAAGGCGTGATTATATGTATGTATGTAATTGTTTTAGCCACCCAATCAACATGTCTATTATCTGTCACAGCTACCATGTTACGTTTTTTCGGGGGTATGTATTTGGATTAATTATTTTATTACTATGCACATAAGTTATTTGGTATAAATTACTTATAGATATAAATAGGTACATCTATTGATATAGAATACGCCACTGACCAAATTCAATACAAAATGCTTTAATCTAAAACTGCCGAATAAATTAGATGTTTCAGTGTTTGATGTTTTTGTAGGATTTCTTTTGGCCATAAATTTGCACATTCTTAAGTGTACTGTTAGAATGAACACTCATTTTGTATACATCCTTAAGTGTACTGTTAGAATAAACACTCATTTTGTACACATCCTTAAGTGCACTGTTAGAATGAACACTCATTTTGTGCACTTAAAGAATACATGCCTTAGTTTTCACGCACAAACTACAGATAAATTTTATGTTTAAATGGAATGGTATGTTCGTATTTTTTGTTATGTATTTTTGTATATAGTATTCTTAGAGTTTAAAATAAACTTAGCAATTGGCGTCAATTCTCGCGGCTTAATCCTAATTCTAATTCTTAGCTGGCGCTGTCACTTTCTTAACTTTGACATTACAACAGGATAGCAAATAAACACATGACTACGACATTCATAATGTGACAAAAGACATTTGACGTAAAATAAGGGAGCATGCTCTATGCTCAGTTCTTATTTAAAGCGTCTTACGTCAAATTAGGAATGTCAAAGTCATGTGTTCATCTGCTATCCTGTTCTTATGTCAAAGTTAAGAAAATGACAGCGCTAGCTAGGAACTAGTTCCGGAATAGTCCGTCCAGAATTTCCGCCATTATAAATGTTTTATGACTAGATTATACCCATGATTATTAATTTTTTGTTAATATGAAATGAAAAACATGGGTTTAATTCGAAAACGCAAAAGTATAAAATCGTATTTCGTGTGATTTATAGAACGTGTAAGGGACAGCGTCCCGCAAACTACTAGAGATTGCTCAGTTAACGAAACTGAACATCTATCAGCAGGACTTTTTTATCAGGAAGTGAAAATTTAAAATTTTGCTTTTCCGAACAAATTATCGGATCAAGGTGGTCATTTTGTATGGGAAGATCAACTTCTTTATCACTTCCTGAAAAAATCCTGGTGGAAGTTGTTCAGTGTCGTTGACTGAGAAACCCCTATCAGTTTGCGGGACGCTGTCCCTTACACCTGGTATTATATCATATCACTAACTTCCATGTTGATTTTAAAAAGTAATTATTTTAAGAGATGTATATGTTTTCTTATTATTATTGTTTATATTTTTTGTATAACTAATCTAAGTGTATTTAGCTATAACTAGATGTGTAAATGGTAATTAATAAAAGTATTATTCTAGATGGATGTAATCTCGTTTTTTTTATTCTGTGATATATATTTTCTTTTCATGCTGGACTGGGAGCGAGAGAAAAACATAGAGTGTGCCAGCTGCATTTCCTCCCGGGCATGCTGTAAAAACCAGCTAAGGGATCCGAGGGTTTCTGTATATTGCAATTTAGGCGATGGGCTGACAACCTGTCACTACAGCAATATATACCCACAAATTTATCTTAAATAACCCTCAAAACTTTGTCAGACGTGGCGAAACGACCTTTTTTGTTTAGGTCGTTTACGCTCTGCCTACCTCATTAGGAATAAACATACATATAATTACGCCCTTACCCTTATCCCTAATGGTTCAAAATAGGGAAAAAGGCGTGATTATATGTATTTCTTTACTTCTATGCTGGACTGGTAAAACAGTTTTTTTCTAATATCCCTCACGGCTGGCAGTGGTGGTGTGTGATTTTCACTCTCCATGAAGAAAACTCTCGTAGAGTCGAAACGTTGAAGTCAAACACCTCCGTTAATCCACAAGTGAGTGAGTGACATCAGTATGAATAACACTTGTTTGTCGTTTAGTGATAAAATACTTAATCTTTACGGCAAGCAAAAACTGAATTCAGTTTTAGAATAAAGGTTAACAAAGTTTCATGTCTTTTAATCGAAGATCTTGTTTCTAAAATAAGTTTTAGGTATTAGATAAATACAACATAATTAAATATTAATTTTAGTAATTTAACAAATTTGCCAACTCAATTTTTTTTTTTAAATGTGTTTTTGAATAAAGAGACAAGAAACTTTGTTTACGTTTATTCTAAATCTGAGTTGGAAATACTATAATTTTCTTTTTATTTTATATTTAAAAAAAAAGAAACAGATATAGTTTTCACAAGACTTTATTCTTACAAATTAAAGTACAGAAAGTGGTACCTAAAAACTATTATCTTAAACTATTAATTTTCAACAAAAATGAATGTTAAACAATGCTCATTGCTTACGTCATAATTTTACAAAAATCATATGAATTTCTGCTCAAAAAACTGAAATATACTTCTTCAAATAAACCAAATATCCATGCAATGTGTAACAGAAAGGGTATGTGTGAATCTGGCAATGAAACTGAACAACTTTTCCCAAGGTTTAAAAACATGGGCAGGTTGTTCAGTTTCATGGGCAGTTCACATCACAGGGTGCAGTGCCTTGCATACGGGTTGTAAGGGACAGCGTCCCGCAAACTGATAGGGGATGCTCAGTCAATGAAACTGAACAACTATTAGCAGGTCTTTTTTCTGGGAATGAAAAAATAAATTTGCTCTTCCATACAAATTGACTGATAGAGGTGGTAATTTTGTAAGGAAGGTCAAATTTTTTTTTGACTGTAAGAACTTCCTGCTGATAGTTGTTTGGTTTCGTTGACTGAGCAACCCCTATCTTACACCCAGTATATCTTTTCTGTTACACCCTGTACATCTAAATTAACCGGATATTGTCACTATGAATATAAAGTATTCAGTAAAACCTATGTATTTCACTGTATTAAATATACCGGGTGTAAGGGACAGCGTCCCGCAAACTCAGTGGTTTCTCAGTCATCGACACTGAACAACTTCCACCAGGAAATTCTTTCAGAAAGTGAAAATAAAATCTGGCTTTTCTATACAAAATTATCACCTTATTTAGACAATTTTTATGGTAAAGCCAAATTTATTTTACTCTTCCTGAAAGAATTACCTGGTGGAAGTTGTTCAGTGTCGTTGACTGAGCAACCCCCTATCAGTTTGCGGGACGCTGTCCCTTACACCCGATATCAATACTACATAATTAGTTTTCAGAGAGGCAAGCTAGTGAAATTAATTGTCATATAAACTGTCAGGATTCAAAATACATATCATAGAGCTACCATACAGAAGGGTTTATAGGAAATACATAATTCTCTCTCTTATTCTGTCTCTATGACAGGTATTTTTAATTCCTGGCAGGGGTAAACTTTTCTTTCAACCGTGACTTTGGCAGAATCATCGTCTAAAAACGATGGAAGCCAATACCATTAAAAAAAAAACTTTTAGATACTTAAAAAACTCAAAAATTGAATACTTCAGAAATGAACGGTAATCATAATAATTTGTACTACCTTCCGTAGTTAAAAAAAAAAACACTGTTGTTAGTGTGAAAAAATTGCAATGTAATCAATTTATGAACCATTTACAGTCGTATAGTAGTATCATGACATGAGGCACAAATGTAAGATTTAAAAAAAATTATAACCTTACTTATTATGAGGTCAAAATATTAAGTTCCACGCAGAGTAGGATGTCTTTAGAAATAGGCAAAATATCTGTGCATTGGACTTAAAATGCAAAGTATAAAATTGATGGATTTAAGACAAAACTTGTGAATTGAAGAAAAAAAATACTTGTAACATTATAAGAAATATAGTCATTATATTGGCGTCGATTCTCGCAACATAATCCTAATTCTTAGCTAGCGCTGTCACTTACTTAACTTTGACATAAGAACAGGATAGCAAATAATGATTTTGACATTCCTAAACTGACATAAGACTGCTTATTTGACGTAAAATAAGGAAGCATGCTCTATGCTCAGTTCTTATATAAAGAGTTGGATTAGGAATGTCAAAGCCATGTGCTTACTTGCTATCCTGTTCTTATGTCAAAGTTAGGAAAGTGACAGCGCTAGCTAAGAATTAGTTAAGGAATAGTGCGCCCAGAATTACCGCCATTGTATATTTGTTTCATATCTGTATTGTAAGCTAATATTATTATTGTGTTGGTCCTAGATTTCTCCAAATACGCGTGTTCTCTGTTTTTGTGTTTGAGCATGCTCCCTAGCTTGTATTTGCTTCACTACGTGTCATTGGCAGAATTGTGATTACACAAAAGCCATTAATCAAGATTAATTTATTATAATTAGTTTGTTCAACCAATTCACGTAGCTACTAAAGCATACTTAGACATCCTACTTTGCAAATATTATGTTATAGTAATAATAAACTCCAAAATTATACTTTAAAACTTAATCGCTCTGCCCGGCAGCTTGGCGTAATAGTACATAAATCTTTTCCTTTATCCAGTCTTTGTTGTACGGTGCGTATGTGTTTGTTGACTTCTGATATACTAAGCAAGACAGATCAGCTAGCTGTAAGGGAAAAAACCAGTTATAAGTATTATTTATTTCATTCTTCTTCTTAGTAAGTAGATTCTTGAGTCGAACAACCCAATGAACCCTGGTGTCAGAGCTTTCAAACTGCCTAGTAGCACAGCTATTAAGTTTCTGACATGGTTTGAGAACGACCACTGTCAAAGACAGCAACCAGGACCGATGGCTTGATGTGCCTTCTGAAGCAGGGAATCCTTTTTCTTTTCGATAATCAGGTGATTCAGCTTGCAATGTCCTAACCTAACTGAGAAAAATCATCATCAAGTGATAAATTGAAAAATACTTAATGTTCCCCTTGGGAATCAAACCCTGGCCCTCTGGATCAGGAGTGCATGGCTGAGACCACTAGACAATGGAGGCAATTATTTTATTTATGAGCTTGTGATGCAAAAATCCTGGTACCAATCTTTAGGGTATGATCTGAAATGAAGCAACTTATGAAACTAAACAACTTACTGCAAGAAATGTAGGATGAAAATATAAAAATTCAATTTTGCTTTTCCAAACAAAAGGAGTTGCTCAAATAATTTAGTATAGGAAGATTATTTATAACTGAACCCACACAAAATCCACATTTGAGGCCACAATTTTAAACCAAGACTTGAGCAAATAACATCCCAAGAAAGCACTTTTAGAGCAACATGGTGGTGAAGGCTTGGTACAAATTGCCAGAAGACGTTGTAAATGCTAAAACCACAAACCAATTTAATAACCAACTTGATAAGTTTATAACTAGCAAGAAAACCAACGACGGATAACTGGATACAGGCAACTAACAGTTGTCTCAACTGCCTACCTGCTAATAAATAATAACTTACATAGTTCAATCTATCTTTCTTTGGCAAATGTGTACCTTATAGTCAGCAAATTATTGTGACCATAAATGGGTCAGTACGTCAAATATGATAATTTAACAGAGTATGGATGAATATGAACTGAAACTGTTTTGCTTTAGGTAACTAATAACCATATGGTTAGGTGTATTAATTTATATTTTCCGTTTTCTAGTTGTCATGACCACTTGCTTACAAAACGAAACAAAAACTACACATAAACATGAAATCTATCTTGCCGGAAGTCGAACCCACAACATATAGATCAACCTTACGATTACAGAAGAACGTTTAAAGTTTAAATTCTTACCTGGTCTACGAAGTCAAACAACTGGGAAATGTCGTAGGTAATAGTTGGCGTATTTGGGTTTCGTCTTTTCAAATGTTCTTCGTAAATCTTACAGACGCCCTCCATACAGTCATTGACACTTTCATAGTCTGAATAGGTCCTTGTTTCGGGCCTAGGACCAGGCTGAACTAGCAATATTGTGTGCGACTGAAAATATACAAAATATAACCTCAAAACCTACCCGCCATTTTTTTGGTAGCGATACAAATTTATAGAAAAAGTATAGATTACATACCATATTTTCGTTGGGACTTTATGAACAAAGCAATAAAACCTGGAGATAGCTGTTCAGAACAGTTTATTTTGTTTTATTTTTCAAGAAATATCTTTCGCCTCCGCAAGTATCAAGTACAAACAAAATGCTGACGCTTTCGTTCAGAAATTATAATTTGGAGTTGAGTGAGTTGACTGACATGGCAAAGAGTTGACTCATAGAGTTGACCCATGGAGTTGACAAGAAAAATGTTTGTGCATGGATTGTTTCTGTCGCTTCCAACCTCTCAATAGTCTTTCTACTCAACATTAGATGGCGTTTCAAAGCGCAGTATGCGATTTATTTACATGTAATGAACTATAACGGCAGAGTAGGAGAAGGACGCACTGCCGGTAAATTTGTATATAGCTATCTCTGTCTCTCACAACAAAAGTAGCAAAAGTTTAGAAACGTCAAATAATTCGCTCGCAATTTTTGTTTTATGTTTATTTCTACTTTATTTCGATTTATTAAATAAAACCAAGCAGATTCTAATCTACTAAATACTTAGAATTGCTTAAAATGTTACTAGCTACCTAATTTAATCTATATTTTCAGTTTATTTAGCAAAAAAAAAATATTGTAACACAAAGTTTACACTGTGTTGTGTTGTTTAAAATGGATAAAAACACTGAAGTTATTGAAAATTTCGAGTCGTTGTTGAAGCAACAGAGCACAACAGGATCTATATGTCTTTACAAAGGTAAAAAAGACCAAAATATCGCCAGTAGAACTATTGACCAAAAACTTAACCCCCAAAGTATCATTTCCAATTTGGCCAAACAAATAAAGGCAATACAAAGCTCTGAAAATCTCAAAATATATAAGAAGCCACCAGCTTATATGGAAAAGTATAAGACTTCTTCATTTTTGCCAGTTAACATGCTTCAGGAACAGAAAAAGGTATGATTTTATTGCACATTTTAATTTATATAATACTAGCTTTTTGCGTCACAGTTTCATCGCAGCTTAATGCGTTTTCCCGTTGAGATTTGTCCAGGATGAACATACCTTTTTTAGGTGAAAGAATGTTGAAATGTTCCAAAATTTTATCAGTACAAATCTTTTCTCTTTAGGATGGTTTTACACTGCTTTGTATTCGGTTCATATCCAAATTGTGTAGATAAAATTTCAAAATTCGGATGCTGTCATACATGTACTCGGAAGGCCTATCAGATTAGAAAATATTTGGATACGGATTCAGTCAAGGTTCCTTAATGTGCAAGCATTGCCAGCAATAGCATTGTCCTTTACAAGTAAAGATTCCGAAAGCACTTTTTCCATAGGAATATTTATTTAATACATACATACATATAATTATTTATAATTGTAGTTATTTAAGATAGATTTGTAAGTATATTGCTGTAGTAACAGGTTGTCAGCCCATCGCCTAAATTGCAGTATACTGAAACCCTCAGATCCCTTAGCTGGTTTTTACAGCATGTTCAGGAGGAAATGCAGCTGGCAAATTCTATGTTTTTCTCTTGCTTCCAGTCCAGCATGGAAGATCAGTTTAACAGTTTAATGTACACAGAAATCTTTCCTATACAGCCACTGCATCCTCAGGATACCCATAAATTTGAAACGCAACTCATTTCCAACACGCAGCTGATCAACATTGTAGAATGTGCTGAGGTTATGGATGTAAACGTTGGAATGACTCAGGAATTTGATACCACATTCTTCAATGAAGATGATGATACAGGTTGGTTCACACATTTCTTTTTCTAGACTGGACTTTACAAATAGTAGATGAAAAATTTATTATGAATAATTATTATGTTCAAAAATATTTGTTTTCAATTTAAGAGTACTTGTTTTTTCGTGAATTAATTTCAAAAGTAAAATTTTCCTCACTCGTCTTTCTTATATTCAATTACATACATACTTACATATATTCACGCCTGTATCCCTAATGGGGTAGGCAGAGCGTAAACGACCTAAACAAAGGTGTCCCGCCACATCTGACAAAGTTTTGAGGGTTATTTAAGATAGAATTCTAGGTATTTTGCTGTAGTGACAGGTTGTCAGCTCATCGCCTAAATTACAATATACTGAAACCCTCGGATCCCTTAGCTGGATTTTACAGCATGCCCGGGAGGAAATGCAGCTGGCACATTCTATGTTTTTCTCTCGCTCCCAGACCAGCATGGTCAATTAATTCATTAATCATTATATTCAATTAACTGTGATATTTTATTTTCATTCAACTGCACCTCCAGAAACCTCTAGAAACTTTGACCCTTGTCAAGTCTGAGGCTTCAAAATCTCCATGTAATGATGATGATGATTTGAGAGTGAAGGGTTTCGCCCACAGTCCAACAGCCACCGCAACATGTGATCTTTTGAAGCTCCCTCTTATTTTTATTGGGCCTCATACTTTAGGCGTAATACTTTATATTCATAGTGACAATATCCAGTTTATTTAGATGTACAGGGTGTAACAAAAAAGATAATTATCTCTACACATACATACATATAATCACGCCTTTATCCCTAATGGGGTAGGCAGAGCGTAAACAACCTAAACAAAAGTTGTTCCGCCACGTCTGACAAAATTTTGAGGGTTATTTAAGATAGATTTGTAGGTATATTGCTGTAGTGACAAGTTGTCAGCCCATCGCCTAAATTACAATATACTGAAACCCTTGGATCCCTTAGCTGGTTTATACAGCATGCCCGGGAGGAAATGCAGCTGGCACATTCTGTGTTTTTTTTTCGGTCCCAAGCCAGCATGGAAGATTATCTCTACACACATACCCCATACACGAGGGTGCAAGGAAATTATCATAATAATATAACTTTCCTTTCAGGTGATCAAGAAAATGAAAACCCCACACAACAAAATACAAGCTTTCCTATTCTTGATATATCTCTTAAAGAACCTGACCCTAATCCAATTATATTACCACAAACGCTTGAACACAACAAAAATAATGCAAGTGTTCCATCTGCTAATAGTCATAGTCCAGAATTACACAAAAATACAGACACTCAGTTTGATAATACGCAAATATTAGATCAGTGTATTGAAATTGAAGATATTGATGAAGTGGGCAAAATAATTGACAACGCTCACCAACAAGAAATATTTATTTCCATAAATGATCAAAGTTATACAGAAGCACCTCTCAGTCCAGTGTTTAATGTAAAACATAAGAAAAATGTTGATAACACATTTAACACACCTGGCTTAGTATATGACCTTGAAGAGTTTGAAAATTTCGAAAAAATCGCAATGCCAGTCATAGAACAAACAGAGGATAAGGAAGAAGCTAAATTTTTAATAAATTCTCAGATCATTGGCAAAGAATTGGTTTTACAAACATATTTTGAAGATGTTGCGCGTGTAAGTCCTGTTATTGAAATCTGCGACTACCCTATTAAAGTAGACAAAGATTTAATTTCAAATAGTAATAAAGCTTTATCTAACAAAGAAGAAGAAGATGCAACAGCAACTAAACTGGAAGAAATAGATAATAAAAGTCCAGAATGTTTTCTTAAAGATGAAATACTATTTAGCAGTGATGAAGAAGATGAATACAAGAGTCAATCGCACAAAGACTTGCCATTTACATGTGCTTTAGAAACTTCATTTTACGATGATGTCGCTGTTCTAGATAGAACTATGTATGTGGGATTCCAAACTGCGAGTAATAAATCAATTAAAATAGAAACTGAATCCTTTAGCAAAGCCAGAAGCTTGCTAGACAGTGTTGAGGAAGAATTCAAAAATGAAGCTACTCTAACTGAGTTAATTGAATTGTGCGAAAGTAATAAAGTAAAGGCTGAAGGTGTGAGTCCTCCTAAAATTGAAAATATTGGAAATATCACATCTAAAATTTCTGAATTTTTTGAATGCCATAAAGAAATTGCGGAAAATATTGATGAAGATAAAATTGCAAGCGTAAATAATGAGAAACCTTCTGATATTTCAATGGAAGTTGATCTAATTGAAGAAGGCAATGCATCATCAAGTGTTGAAAAACCCGATGCCCTCTTTACTGTAACAAATTTGTCAGCAAAAAAAGATATCTACCATAAGTCTGATTTTCTAGCAAATCAGTGTGCAAGCTTTGAAGGTTTTAAAACGGCTAGCAACAAACCTATTCCTTTTTCTGAAAAGGCGTTAGAAAAATCTAAACATATGTTGCAAAATTTAGAGTTTGACGAAGACCTACAGTTAAAAGTAGTATTATCTGGGAAAAAAGTAGATGCGATTGAAAATATTGCTTCAAGAAAGGATGCATCTGTGTTTAAAAATATCGGAAAAACAGCCCAAGCTTCATCGAATTCTGAAGAGCATAATATAGATGATGATATTATACGCGAATTCCAGGAGGAAATTATGCACACAGGGTTAGAGGATGTGATCAAAATCGTTGATAATAATGATACGACAAAAGAAAAAAATACGAAAGAATGTCAAACACATGATAAACCTGTATGTTATGGGTTCAGAACAGCCAGCAACAAAAATATAAATATTTCAGATACTGCATTAGCTAAGAGCAAAACTATATTTCAGGACATTGAATTCAACAAAGAATCTGAAACAAATGATATTGTAACTGAGATACCTAATGCACTTGACAAAGACTTTAACATTATACCTAAAAATATAACCTTCAAAACAGCAAGCAATAAAGCAATAATGATTTCTGATAAAGCGGTTGCTAAAGCAAGCCATGTGTTTAATGATTTTGACATGAATGATAATATCACTCGCAATAAACAAGAAAATCTGGATTGTGATATGAATAAGCGTGAAAGCAATGCATCTCACCCTCTAAGAAGTGAGTCTGGTGCAATAAAATCTCCTAACATTAAACATAGTCCAATGAAAGGAATAACTACACCATCTGTACATAAAAATAATTCAAAATCTCTTATGAACACTGGTAAATTTAACAAGGCAGAATCATGTGGGTTTAGGACAGCAAGCAATAAAAATATTACTGTATCTAATGAAGCTCTGTCTAAAAGTAAAAGGATTTTAATTGATATAGCAACAGATGATGGTATATCTGACACAGATATTGTAGATGTTGAACCTCCTTTCTATGGCTTTGAACAAAATGACGAGTTCATAGGACTGATTGAAGATACATTAGAAAAAAGTCAGAAGATATTTGATAAACTTACACAAAGTAAGAATGAAACAGCTGATGTGAAAAATCAAGAAACTAATCTTAATACAAGTTGTTCATTTAAATTAGGATTTAAGACAGCAAGTAACAAAGATTTAAAGATATCTGAAAGCGCATTAGCCAAAAGCAGGAAAATATTTCAAGATATCAGCGAAGACAATCCATTTGACGCTAATAATGATACTCCTATTTGCAAGAATGATATGGATACTGAGGTAAAATTTAAGGGTTTCCAAACGGCTAGCAATAAAACAGTTAAAATTACTGAAGCAGCTTTAGCTAAAAGCAGAAAACTTTTTCAAGATATACGTGAAACAACTGAAAGAAATTCGGACAAATCTAATAAAAATACTGAAAACCCTATTTGTTCTTTCAAAGGATTTCAAACTGCAAGTAACAAACAAGTGAAAATATCAGACGCAGCCTTAGCAAAAAGTCGAAAGATTTTTGAAAATACCTCTGATGATAAATGTATATTTAAAAATGAAAAACAAACGGAAACGTTGAAGAAAGATGATAACTATTTTAAAGGATTTCAAACTGCGAGTAATAAAGAAGTAAAAATATCAGCTGGAGCTTTGGCTAAAAGTAAGAAACTTTTACAAGAAATAAATGACGAAACGTATCGTTCAATAAATACTAAAGACGAAAATGCAGGTATACCATTTCAAGGATTTCAAACGGCGAGTAAAAAGCCAGTTAAAATTTCTGAACATGCTTTAGCAAAATGTCGAAAAATATTTGAAGATATTAATCATGAAACATCTATTGATAATGAAACCGAAAAAGCACACACAAGTTTAACTAAAGCTACATCATTCAAAGGGTTTCAAACTGCTTGTAGCAAAGAAGTGACAGTATCTCAAGAAGCTTTAGCTAAAAGTAGAAAGATATTTCACGATATAGATAAAGAAGACACTACAGAAAATAATGTACACGAACAACAGGTAGATAAGACTTCAAGTTCAACCTTTATTGGTTTTCAAACGGCTAGTAATAAGCAAGTAAACGTTTCTGAAGAAGCACTAGCAAAAAGTAGGAAAATATTTGAAGACTTCAATGACAAGAAACCATTGGAAAATATCAGTAGAGAAAAACACACACATGTAACGAAAAAATCAGCGTTTAAAGGTTTTCAAACAGCTAGTAACAAGGATGTCGAAATATCTAAAGAAGCGTTGGCTAGAAGTAAGAAAATATTCGAAGATATTGACGCCAAAACCAATACAGACAATCTTGATCGAACGACTGACAGTAAAATCAATTTCAAAGGCTTTCAAACTGCAAATAAGAAAACCGTGGCAATATCTGAAAAAGCTATTGCGAAAAGCCGCAAATTATTTCTAGATCTTAACTTATGTCTAAAAAAGGATAAAAAGTCTTGTAATATAAAAACACCTATCACTGATATTCCCTTGAAGTCAAAAAGTAAAAAAATGTTAGAAAGTAATAATACAACATCCAAAAAAATATCAGCAGAAAATATTAGCAAACCCAAACCCAAAATCGAATTAAAAATAGAACACAAATGCAATGAGAATTTCGAAGACATCGATACTCAAATGTTAAACAATTTTGATATTTCCATGCGTGAAGTAACTCCAAAAAAGTCGAAACGATCGGGCAGTCCAATACTGTCATGTCCAAAATCCAAGAAAAGAAAAGTCTTTCAAATACCCTACAGCCAGAAAAGTCCGAAAAAGAGCCCAGAATTCGAATTTAACCCGCCCATTGTTCAAAAACCTGAAAATATACAGATATTTAATATAACATACAAAAAAACTAAACTTTACAATCTGAAAGACGTTCAAAGAATAGAAAATGCCACAATCGCTGAAAAAAATATGGATCCGTACATTCAAGAGTTTAACTTCGAAAATATCCTTCAATTTAAATTTACTGGATCAAGAAATGACATAAATGATTCTGAACTGACTGTATCAGAATTGAAAGATTTATTTTTGGATTCAGTGAATAGGAAACTCGTGCCAAAAGGATGGATAGACATCCAACTGAGGCTTATAATATGGAAGTTGATATCATACGAATTTAAATTCCCAAAGACCATGCATCTAACATGTACGGCAAAGAACGTCATAGAACAATTAAAGTTCAGATATGACAAAGAATTGTATAACGCAGAAAGGCCGGCATTGAGGAAGATTTTTGAAAAAGATGATACTTCTACGAAAATGTTGATACTATGCGTCGCTGCTATATACCCTATCCAGGACATTAGGTATGTAAAATTAACTATGTTTGTCTTTTCTTCCTCATTTTCTTCATAACTGAATGCTGTGTCAACTGTGCAAGCTCCACAATTTCTCATTCCTATTTCCAACACTTTAACTTGTCGTACTTGTAATTTAATGATCATAGTTTTCGTGCCTATGAGAGCCCGATGGTGTAGTGGATAGGGCCGCTGCCTCCTGAGCGGGAGGTCGTGGTTCGAACCCCACCACGTACCAATGTGTTTTTCGGTTTTCGAATTTCATATGTACGTTTATTCGGTGCTTTTTCCGTGCTTCGGAAGGCACGTTAAGCCGTTGGTCCCGGTTAATATCGTTTAATACCGTAGATAGTAGTCGTTAAGCCCTTACAGAGGCCAGTGCTAAGCATTGGCGGCTTGAAAACTCTGACCTAATCTAGGATTGGGTCTGGTTTCCCTTCTGGGTTGCGGAGGTCAGATGGCAGTCGCTCTGTGTAAAAACCAGTACCCTCGTTCAATCCCCTAGATTAGGAAGCCGACCCCGTGAGATACGGGACAAGGCTAGGGAGATGATGAGTTTTCGTGCCTATAGTCTTAATATTTTACGAATACCTTTCTTGAAGCTTTTTGTGAACTTTCCCTTCCTATTTTTTTTTACTCTTAACCAACATAGATAGATAGATAGATAACGCGTTTTATTCATATTTCTACAAAACACATGTACATTTCGCAAATTTAAAAAGACACATACAATAAAACAAACAGATAATTCAAAGTAGTTTACACAATATGCACATGTGTGCTGCAGTGATGTGAAAGGGCCAAGGCTCAGTGAATTTTACCCTAAGAGTTTTCCCAAAAGACAACACTGATTTTCAGCCACTAACCAACCAACATAGCCATCCTATCCCTTAACTGCTTTATTGGGCTCAATTCTAGGTACCATCAAAATTGAAATATATCTCTCTCTTTTAAAATAATATGATTGAAAAAGGACACTTATACACTATGGATTTTGCACATTTCCTCTGTATTTTATCTGCCATCTTAATACATGGCGGTTATCTTTGACAGATAACGCGTAAAATCAGATGAAAAACATAGAGTATGAATATGAGTTGTGGTGTTCAGGAGATTTCAAATAAAATCAATAAAAAGGTAAAGTACGTGTGTATTGTACGTAGTTCACAAGCAGAAGGGCGAGGGGGTGAAGGGGACAAAAATCTTATAATAAACGCCTAAGATTAGATGCATAGCAAACAGTTCCTATGGAAGAAATGTTGTAATAGTCTTGTAGGCTGATCCGGAACAGAGTATAATCGAAAACTTTCTTAACTTCTTTTTTCAAACTTTATGTTTGATGGCATCTAGAATCGAGCCCAATATTTACTTATATTTTGATGTCACAAACATTATTTCTATAAATCCTTTTACATCGTAACAGTCAACCCCCGGAACTGCTCTTAACTGACGGCTGGTACATGATCAAGGCTGTGATAGACAAGATGCTTGCCAAGTTCGTCAGCAATGGTAGAATCACAGTCGGCACGAAATTGGTGACGCATGGGGCTGAGCTGGTGGGATCCGAACAAGCTGTCTCACCTTGGGAGGTAAGTATATACATACATATTATCACGCCTTTATCCCTAATGGGGTAGGCAGAGCGTAAACGACCTGAACAAAGGTCGTCCCGCCACGTCTGACAAAGTTTTGAGGGTTATTTAAGTTAGTTCCTTGTTCCACATTTTATATTTTGCGATACAGTTGTGTACTGTATTGTATTTGTATGTTTCATTATAGTTCGTATTTTAAACGTTGAGTTATCGATACCAACGTGTTCTGTGGCCCATAAACTGCTTTTTCATGGCTTAGAAGGTCACATTTTGGAACCGCCTACGATACCCTTGTTACAAACCCTTGTACTTAAACATATATTAGGCGGTTGACTTTATTTTTTAAAGTTGTAGAGTAAATACCGGTTATAGGCCGTAAAACGAGAGGGTATCGATAACGCAACGTTAAAAAACGGAGTATAGCTAAAATAATTTCTGTTTTTTGAACTTTTCATAAATACATATACTCACGCCTTTATCCCTAATGGGGTAAGCAGAGCGTAAACGACCTAAACAAAGGTCGTTCCGCCACGTCTGACCAAGTTTTAAGGGTTGTTTAAGATAGATTTGTAGGTATATTGCTGTAGTGACAGGTTGTCAACCCATCGCCTAAATTGCAATATATTAAAGCCCTCGGATCCCTTAGCTGGTTTTCACAGCATGCCCGGGAGGAAATGCAGCAGGCACATTTTATGTTTTTCTCTTGCTCCCAGTCCAGCATGGAAGAATAAAAATATCTTATCTTATGTACCCGTTATGTGTCCCACAGCTGGGCAATACACTTAATTTAATTAAAGGACACATCATCATTCCGCCTAAAAATCTTCGGTAACTCAACGCGCCGAGCGCGCTGGGACGCGCGGCTCGGTTACCATGGCAACGGCGCCATCTTGTCTCAGCTGTCAAACGTCGCTCCAGACGGCGGGAAGATATCGCAACTACGGGTATTTGTTACTAGAGTGTACCCGCCTCTTTATGTGGACAAATTTGAAGATGGAAGTACCGGTAAGTGATCAAAAATCAATCGATCAAGAATCAGTCATCTCATCAATCAGTCATAAATCAATCACTTATCTAAGCTGTCAAACGTCGCTCCAGACGGCGGGAAAATATCCCAAATGCGGGTATTTGTTACGAGAGTGTACCCGCCTCTTTATGTGGACAAATTTGAAGATGGAAGTATTGGTAAGTGCTAAAATACAGTACGACTATTGATGTGGGAATATTGATTGATGATCGACATCAATCAATCATCAATCGGAAAATAAACAATCATCAATCGATCAAAAATCAACCATCAATCAATCATCAATCGATAAAAAACAATCATCAATCAACCGAAAAAATAAAGATTTTAATAACGGGCACTCACTTTGGTAAATAAGTAGCGTACTTCACGACATGTGTCGGGACATTCGGAGTCCCTTCATCAGAGTGAGTGCCCGTTATTAAAATCTTTATTTAGAATGTCTCACTTAAGTTTAAATAGTTTGATCATTCAATCGATCGATTATTAAATCACTTCTATCTTTCAATTGCAGTAACAAGATCGGAGCGCCTGGAACATCTCTATCAGACGAAATTTGAAAACGAAAGACAAGCTCTTCTCGAGAAGATTTATGAAGATGTGGAAAAAGAGGTTCTTAATCAGGTAATTATTAAATTTAATTAAATTAAAATATCTTTATTTCAGGCACAGGTACACCCATATAAATTGTTACAATAGTAATTCGTCATAAACACAATAGAGAAATTATTATCACTTTCGTAATAATATTGAATTCAAAATGTTGTTAATTTGTCAGGCTGAAAGGGAAAATCTATAAGAGCGTCATAAGACCTGTCGTCATGTATGGATCAGAGTGTTGGGCTATGAAAGTGATGGATGAAAGAAAACTTCATGCTGCGGAAATGCGAATGCTGCGATGGATGTGTGGAGTAACAAGAATGGATAAGATAAGGAATGAGTATATAAGAGGAAGTCTGAAAGTTGCGCCAATTACCAACAAAGTAAGAGGTAATCGTCTTGCGTGGTATGGCCATGTTATGCGGAGGGATGAAAGTCATATAGGCAAAAGGGTAATGAATTTGAATGTGGATGGATATGTTGGGAGAGGACGACCAAAGAAAAGATGGATGGACTGCGTGAAAGATGATATGTCTAAAACAGGTGTGAGTGTTGAATTGACGGCTGACAGGGATGAATGGAAGAAGAAAACGTACTGCGCCGACCCCAAGTAAATGGGATAAGGGCAAGCGAATGATGATGATTGAATTCAAAATGTATTCAAAATGTATGTCAGATTATTTAGTTACAAGAAAAATATACTTAAAGTTTTGATCATTGATACATACGGTTTTATAAATTGCTTCAACAATATTGTTTTTCATTACATGTAACCTTTTGTGGAACGAAATCTTGAATCTATTCAATAATATAAACACATTAGCCACATTGTTATTACTATATATATTTTAATAACGGGCACTCACTTTGGAAAATAAGTCGGGTACTTCACGACATGTTTTCATTCGGAGTCCCTTCATCAGGTTGAGTTTGTCGGCTGCGGGGAAGTGTATCCGCCGGTAAGTACGCGACTTATTTTCCAAAGTGAGTGACCGTTATTAAAATCTTTATTTAGAATGTCTCACTTAAGTTTAAATAGTTTAATTATTACTATTACTATGTTGTGATTTTTCTTAAATATAGTTTTGCCTAGCTTTAGCATTTTGTTGAATTTCTCTTTAATGGTGTCGATTCGGCTGGCACACGAAGGAAGGTAAAACAAGCCTTCTTCTTTCGATTTGATAACGACCTAATAAACCAGGTGGCAGCTTAGGGTGTCAGAACTGCCTCCGTGGTCTAGTGGCTAGTGCCATGGACTCCCGATCCGGAGATCCTGGGTTCGATTCCCAGGGGGGACAAAGTTGATATTTGAGAATTTATCACTTTGTGAATTTTTCCCCATTTTGGTTAGGATATTGCAGGTTGAATCACCTGATTGTCCGAAAAGAAAAAGATTTCGTGCTTCGGAGGGCACGTTAAGCCGTCGGTCCCGGTCACTGTCTTTGATAGTGGTCGTTACTCAAACCATGTCAGAGGCCTATTAGCTGTGCTACTAGACGGTTTAAAAACTCTGACACCAGGGTTCATCAGGTCATTCGACTCGAGAATCCACTCGCTAAGAAGAAGGGTGTCAGAGATTTTAACCCGCCAACCCGCCTAATAGTAGCACAGCTTATAGGCTTCTGAAATAGTTTGTGTAATATCTATCATAGACAAGAACGAGGATCGACATCTAAACGTGGTTTTTGAAGCACGCAACATACATACATATAATCACGCCTTTATCCCTAATGGGGTAGGCAGAGCGTAAACAACCTAAACAAAGGTAGTTCCGCCACGTCTGACAAAGTTTTGAGGGTTATTTAAGATATATTTGTACGGGCATTGCTGTAGTGACAGGTTGTCAGCCCATCGCCTAAATTACAATATATTGAAACCCTCAGATCCCTTAGCTGATTTTTACAGCATGCCCGGGAGGAGATGCAGCTGGCCCATTCTATGTATTTCTATCACTACCAGTCCAGCATGGAAGAATTATTTTCGGATGGAGAGTCAGTTTAAGTCCTAAACAAACTGGGTAAAATCTCTCAAAAAGTGATAAATAAGTATCAACATTTCCCCCCAGTGGGAATCGGAGACAGTTAATCAGCTAATTGTTTTTACACCTTACATTTTTCTATATTTCAGGATTCGCAAGACTCGGAAATATTGGAAAGCGGCAGCAAAAGAAAGAACTTAAACTCGGGATCACAAATCGCTAAGAAATTAAAGAACTGTAGGGATCCAGCCGAGTTCCAAGTAAGTTTACATACATATAATCACGCCTTTATCCCCAATGGGGTAGGCAGAGCGTAAACTGCCTAAACAAAGGTTGTTCCGCCACGTCTGACAAAGTATCGAGGCTTATTTGAGATAGATTTGCAGGTATATTGCTGTAGTGGCAGGTTGTCAGCCCATCGCCTAAATTACAATGTACCCTCGAATCCCTGAGCTGTTTTTTTATGCCCGGGAGGAAATGCAGCTGGCACATTCTATGTTTTTCTTTCGCTCCCAGTACAGCATGGAAAAAAAGTAAGTTTATTCTTTTAAATTTAACGAAGCAATGAAGCCTGGTGTCAGAGTTTTGAAACCGCCTAACAGGGACCATGGACACTTCCGTAATGGACTAGGAATGATAAAAACATAGAATTTGCCAGTTGCCTTTTCTTCCAGGCATGCTGTAGAAATCAGCAAAATTGATTCAAAGGTTACCGTGTATTGTAATTTAGGTTATCAGGTGACAACCTGTCACTACAGCGATTCACATTTACATCTAAATGTGCCCTCAATAGTAACAGTTCGTAGTTGCAATTTAAGTCTGTCATTCATTTTGTCTGTCATTTTCTATCATGATCACGAGAGAACAGAAAAGTACAGCAATATTTAAGTAAAGATTTAGTTTCGTCGTGCCTTCAACGAAACGGTAGCAATATTTGTCAGACGTTTCGAAAAGGACTTTTACTCCATGAAGAATAATGATTCTTCATGGAGTAAAAGTCCTTTTCGAAGAATAATGATTCCTTCCATGCTGGCCTGGGAGCGAGAAAAAAACATAGAATGTGCCAGCTGCATTTCCTCCCGGGCATGCTGTAAAAACCAGCTAAGGGATCCAAGGGTTTCAGTATATTGTAATTTAGGCGATGGGTTGACAGCCTGTCACTACAGCAGTATAGCTATAATTATATCTTAAATAACCCTTAAAACTTTGTCAGACGTGGCGAAATGACATTTGTTTAGGTTGTTTACGCTCTGCCTACCCCATTAGGGATCAAGGCGTGATTATATGTATATATGTATGTTTCGAAAAGGACTTTTACTCCATGAAGGATATAGATGTGTGTTTACTCCGTTTTTGAACGTTGCGTTATCGATACCAACTTGTTTTGCGGCCCATAACCTGTTGTTTATTTACAGCTGTAAAGAAAATCAACGGCAAAACATATGTTTGTAACAAACTTATCGTCTGCGGTTCCGAAATTTGTACCTCTGCTAAGTTGCAAAGAAATATTTGTTTAAAGGCCGCAAAACACGTTGGTATGGTTAAAAATGTGAACTTTTATTTCTTTTTTATTTTCCAGTCACACTTAACCTCAACCCAAACGGCCCTGCTAGAAGACCACACATCAAAGGAACGCGAGAGACTCATTCAAACCATACAAACTAGAGTTCAGGAGAAAATAGCAACATCCGGCGTGACCTTGACCCGAAATGTGGTGACCTTGCTCAAGGTCAAGGTCGCCGGGGTCACGGAGAGGAAAGATGGCGGCGTTGATGTTACTAGAGGTATGGACTTAACTTCCTTTGCTCTTTGTTTTTTATCTTTATTTAGAAAAGGATTTATTATATAAGGGGTGTAAGGGACAGCGTCCCGCAAAGTGATAGGGGTTGCTCAGTTAACGACACTGAAAAACTATAAGCAAGATTCTTTAAGTGAAAAAAGGGCTTTTCCATACAAAATGTTCACCTTGATCAGACAATTTGTATGGAACACCAATGGTTTTTTTCTATTCCTGAAAAAAAGTCCTGCTGATAGTTGTTCAGTGTCGTTGACTGAGCATTATCAGTTTGCGCTACGCTGTCCCTTACACCCGGTATATCCTGCAGTTTAACCCGCGGCTAAATAATTTTGCTTTGAGTTATCTATCATCTTGTAAAATTTCATCAAAATTTGTTTAGCTCTTTAGGCATGAAAGAGCATCAAACAAACATATAGACAGATACTTTCGCATTTATAATATTAGATTAGTCGTTTTTTATGAATGTTGCCAGTAGTTTGATAACATTTCTACCATAATAATGTTGTCAGTATTTGTTTGAAAATTCTACCATATTTTTAAGCATTATTTTTCTCCTTGTTTAGCTTTGCTGTCAATATGGCGACCAAATGAGGCAGTAATAGAAATTATTAAAGAAAACAGCTGGATTGAGATATTGAACGTGGTTCCTACTGCAATGAGGTAAAAATATGTATAAAAGTATTTTAATGTGTTTTGTGACCAATATCTTGTATCCAATAATATGTCAAATTCAAAAGTTTATAACAAGTCACACCACAAAAGATCCTAAAAATATACCTGAAAGATACATAAATAACAGTTTCAGTCCCATGTGATGCCCTGCAAGGGCACAGCAATTTAGAGAGAGAGCTACCTTAGTTAAATAGTGTCTATATATTAGATTTATAAGTTAATTAAGTAATGTAATATCCATTACTTAAAATGGGACTATTATACAATATATTTCTTGGACAAACAATTCATCTGATCTGTTTTTTTTCTAACTAGTTTAAATTTTTAGTCCAGTAAGTTATTATTACAGCTATATTATGAACACAGCTATAAACTGAAGACTGATTATTTTTACAGGTATTCTGAACTCCAAATCTCGGCCGGCCGCCAATCAGTATTCAGCCAGTCGAAATACAAAGAAAGCGAAAAAATTAAACCATTCACAGCGTCTCTGAAAAGAACCTGCCATCTGATAAAAGATCTCGTTAGAAACCCCGCGATGACAACTGATTATAATGAAATAGATACAGTTGGTATCATTTTCGACATAGATCCGCCGGTAACGAATTTCGATACAAATAAACATCAGTTTCAAAATGTCTATTTGACCGATTTGGACAAGAACATGATTTCAGTGAATTTTTGGGGAGGATTAAAGAAATTTGGGTTTGAAAATGTCCTAGATACAGGCCAGATAGTGGCTTGCACGAATTTGCAGAAAAGGGCTGGAAATTCCAGGAAAAATATGCCGCAGTATCGAGTTACAGAATTTTCTTATTTCACTAAAACGCCTAAAAGTGAAACGGCAAGAATGATTATCCAAGAATTAAGTCAGAAACTGGGTAAAATCGATAAAAAGAAATTCTACGAAGAATATGTTACTTTGAAAACGAATTATTCGAGCAAACAACAGACAAGCGAAAACGTGACGCCGTATCGATTCCCGAATATCGATATCGATTCGTCGAAAAATAGAATCTTTATTGATTCACCGTTGGCTCAAAACAGTCACATGAAAGATGATAATCTAAATCTATCCGGCTTGGACTTTGAGTCAACATTCAAACAAGATACTCAAGATTTATCGCCAAAAACATTGCTAAGAAAAAGGCAAGTCAAAGAGAAAATTGGAAAACTCAAACAATATGGCGAACCTCCACCACTAAGTCCAATGCAAATAATCAATAAATCCAAAAACGCGGCAAACGCATACAAAAGTCCATTTTCGAAATCTGACGTGTCTCCCAGTGTTGCCATTTGTGACAAAAACCTACCAAATCAGTCTCCCAGTGTTGCCATTTGTAATAAAAACTTACCAAATCAGGAAGAAATTAGTAAAACTTCGGATATTGAAATTCAGTGCAGTCCTGTCATTACTTTGAATAGAACTTATGTGAAAAGAAGCAATCCGGTGAAACTAAATTTCTCTAAAAATGAGAATAGCTTGAACGAAGCTGCGGATGGATTCGCAGAAGATTTTGACTGCAGTCCGCCTTTGAGTTTAGATTAAGAATTACTTTAAACTTGGTTGAAGCTTCAACATCTTCATAATTGATTTTCGGTAAATACTGGATGTATAAAATTTGTTGACTAAACTTTAAGGTATTATTGTATTGTTCTACCCATGAACAAATATCCCCAAGAAACATTAGTCGAAATATGAAAAAAATAATGACTGTAGCCAACCCCCATTTGCATGGAAGGGCCTTTCATTTACATGTTTCGATATATTCGACCAATTCTTATATTCTTATATTCTTAATGTATGTTAAAGGTAAATATTAAAATAAGTTTTAATTGAGCTATAAGCTTGAATTTAATAGATGTTGTTATAATTGATAATTCAGATGTTGATTTGTGATATTTTAAATACCTACCGATTATTGTTAAAATGTAAATTGAACTTTATAAATAGCGATCGTAATAAATGTTATTTGTGTAAAATGCAGAAACTTTAAAAGTGGGTTTTATTTATTTTACTTAAATATAATATTTCGGAGACAGGCTGGGTCCAAAGTGATATTCGCAACTTATTGCATTAGCCACGCACAACTATTATTTATTCAAAGTTTCATCCTGATCCGTCCAGTGGTTGACTATGATGTGCTGAAAAACAAAAGAACAATAGGAAATTAAGTATAACTGAACAACTTTATGCTAAATAAATATTTATTCCAATTACCTGATCCAAGTGATCAAACAAGAGATCATGATTACTAACGAATGATATTTTCGTTGCGCCATCTTATATTGAGTAGCGGTACTATTTAGAGTTTTAGAAACTCCCATGCACAAATATGTCATTCAAAGTACCCATTTCTTATCGATTCTTCTTTATATATATTTGATTTGAATCGATTGCGATTAAATATTTTTAATAATGGCAACATTGTTATGTCATCTGTCAATTCAAGGTGACCTTCACACTGAACCAGTTTGACGTCTCATAACCTACAAATTTTATTTTCGTATATATTTTCTACCCGCATAGACATATGTATCGCAAGAAAGTTTCATAAATAACTTCGAAATAAAAGTTCCTTTAGTGGAAATCTCAAAACCACGTGTGAAGTTCATCTTTTAAGTGATAACTTTTGTGAAAAGCTGATTCGGTAGATCGTCGGCGATTTAATCGTCATATATCTATGTAAGTATAAGTTTTTTACGTTTTATTTGTTCGGATGTACGCATCGCTTCATTGAGAAGGTGGCGTGACTAAAAATAGGCGAATATCGAGTCGTTGTCGTTGTAAAAGCATTTTCCTAGTAGTTTGCGTATCGGCAAACTTTCTCAAGTTTTTTTCACTAACTTTCCGCCCCACTTAAGTTACAAAAAGTTGAAAATGCATTTTATCTCAATCACGTTTATCGTTCACGTTTTTGTATTTTATGGATATATTTTACGATCGTCAGAAGACGTGTTACCTTTATTTTATGGACTAAACTGCATTAAAGTTGTTGAGAAAATATTAACTGTAATACGAAGGAATTTGCCGGTAAATTAAATATATACCGGATTCTTCCGTACTAGTAATATTTTTATACAATTAGTTCCTTCACAATATAGCACATTTTTTATAATAATCACTGTATTATCTAAAATTCTATAATATTTACATAACTTTTATAACTTTACATCTGATTGAGGGCCATATTTTTAAAGCTATCTCAAGATTGAGAGCAATATTAAGACTGGATTTGACAGGTCATTTTGTGCTGAAATTACGTTTCTGATTCAAACTCAAACTAGCTGTCATTCTCAAGTGCTGATTATAAATATGTGCCTTAGTCTTCAAAGCAATAATATTTAAAAAATATATGCACCCATATTTTACAATATAATCTTAAAATAACATTGTTTAAATTATATTTCTTATAAAAGCAATAATATTTAAAAAATATATGCACCCATATTTTACAATATAATCTTAAAATAACATTGTTTAAATTATATTTCTTATACATAATTTAATAATTACCATTTAATAATTTATATAGCCTAGAACACCAATGTGTGTACCAGTCAACTAAAGTAAGATATTTTCTTTTTTAATTTATTGTCTGGTTAATAAATTAATTAGTTAAAATGAAATAGTCCAATTAATTAGCAAACAGACCCTATTCAGGAATTTATACATACACAATATATTTATATAAACATCTACATACATACATATAATCAAGCCTTTATCCCTAATGGGGTAGGCAGGGCGTAAGCGACCTAAACAAAGATCGTCCCACCACGTCTGACAAAGTTTTGAGGGTTATTTAGGATAAGATGGATTTGAAGGTATACTGCTGTAGTGACAGGTTGTCAGCCCATCATCTTAAATACCAATATACTATTATAACACTCGGATCCCTTAGCTGGTGTTTACAGCATGCTCGGTAGGAGATGCAGCAGGAACATTCTATGTTTTTCTCTCAGTCCCAGTCCAGCATGGAAGAACTAACTGAGTAACTATATCTAATACATGCTTATAGTCATCTCAATATGTCTAGTAAACAAAATTACATAATATTTATCATTATCTACCACATAATTACATAATAATGTCTGCATGTATTAATGAAAGTATCAAGTGGCTATTATTACTACTTGATAATACTACGACTAGGCTTCTAGCTCAAGTGGTAGTGACTTGCCTGCTGTGCTGCAGGTCATAAGTTTATACATACATATAATCACGCCTTTATCCTGAATGGGGTAGGCAGAGCGTAAACGACCGAAACAAAGGTCGTTCCGCCACATCTAACAAAGTTTCGAAGGTTATTTAAGATAGATTTAAAGGTATATTGCTGTAATGACAGGTTGTCAGCCCATCGCCTAAATTACAGTATACTGAAACCCTCGAATCCCTTAGCTAGTTTTTACAGCATTACCGGGAGGAAGCTGGCACATGCTATGTTTTTCTCTTGCTCCCAGTCTAGCATGGAAGAAGTCATAAGTTCTATTTCCACATAAAATTACCTCTACTTTATTAGTTTCCCCATGTTATTTTTCCATGATAAAACACATCCTTCATTGAACACTTTTATATATAAATCCTGCTTTAAAAAATATATTATCATTTGACCTTTTGAAGGGTAAAATTGTAATCCTACAAAAATATGGCCTACAAAACTTTATTATAGTAAAATTATATTATTATTAATGATAGATAACAAAATAATAACATTCTGTCTTTACCTAATCTTGAACTTGAACGCATTTAGATAAAACTGTAAAGATAAGTTAGGCCGTAAAAACACACA
Source organism: Scrobipalpa costella (assembly GCA_949820665.1). Classification (NCBI taxonomy): domain Eukaryota; kingdom Metazoa; phylum Arthropoda; class Insecta; order Lepidoptera; family Gelechiidae; genus Scrobipalpa; species Scrobipalpa costella. The sequence goes on along the minus strand of OX463323.1, from coordinate 1,015,492 downwards.
TTTGCGAATACATTTTAATTTAAAGAATCAGGCGTTATTTTGCGGAAGTCCGTCATCATACAAACTAAAGATAAATGAGATGCAAAAGTAATTAAAGCTACCTACACAAGTGATTTGAAGTGTGCTTTCCGTTCTGGTCTGGTTGTACTAAAGTTTACTATTTTTGGCGCTATAAAAGACATAGAATGTACATACATACATACATACTATCACGCCTGTATCCCTAATGGGGTAGGCAGAGCGTGAACCCAAACAAAGGTCGTTCCGCCACGTCTGACAAGTTTTGAGGGATGTTTCAGATAGAACTGGATATTGCTGTAGTGACAGGTTGTCAGCCCATCGCCTAAATTACAATATACCCTCAAAACCCTTAGCTGGTTTTTACAGCATGCCCGGGAAGAGATGCAGCTGGCACATTCTAGGTTCTTCTGTCGCTCCCAGTCCAGCATGGAAGCTAGAATAGAATGTACCTTTTCGGATTAATTGTAAGTCAATAGAGTTTATCGTAATCTAATCGATAGACTGGTAGCTTGTCACTACAGCAATACAAATTACATATTACAATACGCGTTTATAGTTAGACCACCATCGAAGTTCATCATATCTTGTCTTACATAACTTTATCTGCCTTGAAACAGAAAGTGAGCGTTATCAATACATACATATAATCACGCCTTCGTCCCTTATGTGGTAAGCAGAGCGTAAACGACCTAAACAAAGGTCGTTCCGCCACGTCTGACAAAGTTTCGAGGGTTATTTAAGATAGATTTGTAGGTATATTGCTGTAGTGAAAAGTTGTCAGCCTATCGCCTAAATTACAATACACTGAAACCCTCGGATCCCTTAGCTGGTTTTTACAGCATGCCCGGGAGGAAATGCAGCTGGTACTTTCTATGTTATTCTCTCACTCCCAGTCCAGCATGAACGTTATCAATTATCATATAGGTAAATGCATTAATTGATTGTAAATGCGCTATTATTCAATAAATTATCGGCCAAGCGCCTTTGCTGTCTTGTTTTATCTTTATCTCAGTTTCCTTAAAAAAAACCTGCAGTTCTGAATACTATTTTTATTTTACCACTAGAGCGATAAAATATAATATTTACCTACCAAACTTAACAGAATTATTAGTATTCGACGCTTTACTTACCCAGCAACGGGTTTAGGCATGATTTTACGTACCTGTGTAAGTTTTTTCGGCCTCTCAGATTTCACCTTCTGCGGTAAATAGTCAGCGATAAATTTTTACGATTACTTAGTACATACATACATATAATCACGCCTTTATCCCGAATGGGGTAGGCAGAGCGTAAACGACCAAAGAAAAGGTCGTTTCGCCACGTCTGACAAGTTTTGAGGGTGTTTGTATATCTTATATTTAATTTTTTTAATAGTCTATAAATGGTCTACTGCTGGGCAAAGGCCTCCCCTTCATCTCTCCAGGTTTGTCTGTTCACAGCTTCTGTCGGCCACTGTTCGCAATAACCATCATTCTTATCAATACCAGAAAAAAACAAACTTGTTATCACATCTTTCGAAGCACAAAAGACGGCACAGTTCACTAGAAACTATTTTTATATCTTCAAGTTTACTACGTAAACTGCTTCCGTGGTCTAGTGGCTAGTGCCATGGACTCCTGATCCGGAGGTCCTCGGTTCGATTCCCAGGGGGGAAACACAAAGTTGATATTTGAGAATTTATCACTTTGTGAATTTTTCCCCAGTTTGGTTAGGACATTGCAGGCTGAATCACCTGATTGTCCGAAAAAGAAAAAGATTTCGTGCTTTGGAGGGCACGTTAAGCCGTCGGTCCCGGTCGCTGTCTTTGATAGTGGTCGTTACTCAAAAACCATGTCAGAGGCCTGATAGTTGTGCTACTAGGCGGTTTAATAACTCTGACACCAGGGTTCATCGGGTCGATAGACTCGATACCCACTCGACAGAAGAGACTACGTAGTTGAAAGTTCTCCTATTATCTATAGCGAGTAATTTTACTGTTATGACGACTTTTTCAAGTTACCTATTGTAATATAATAGATTTCACATAATATATAGTTAGTTAAGTGAATTGTAATAAATATAATTATTTTTATTAAGCAAAATAACGTGTAACAATTGTTATGAATAAAGAATCTTATCTTATCTTATCTTATCTTATCAGGGTTTAAGCGACCTTATGTCGATAAAAATAGACAGAATCAAGTGCCTATTGAAACGCAGAAAACGCTTATTATTCAATCATACATACATACATACGTATAATCGCGCCTGTATCCCTAATGGGGTAGGCAGAGCGTAAACGATTGAAACAAAGGTCGTTCCGCCTCGTCTGACAAAGTTTTGAGGGTTATTTAAGATAGATTTGTAGGTATATTGCTGTGGTGGCAGGTTCTCAGCCCATCGCCGAAATTGCAGTATACTGAAACTCTCGGATCTCTTAGCTGGTTTTTACATGCCCGGGAGGAAATGCAGCTTTCACATTCTGTAATCATCCAACCATCATAGTCATAATATCTTTCAATACCAGTAAAAAATATGGAAGTTCAAAGCTTCCGAATCACTACATAGAATAAAACAAAGTCGCTTTCTCTGTCCCTATATCCCTATGTATGCATAAATCTTTAAAACTACGCAACGGATTTTGATGCGGTTTCTTTTAATGCATAGAGTGATTCAAGAGGAAGGTTTATATGTATAATACATGCATAATATAGTAGAGAAACACTGATGATTTCCGTGCGAAGCCGGGGCGGGTCGCTAGTAATCGATAAACGAAAACTAGCTTTTTACACCGCACTTTCACCCGCGGCTGAAAAAAAATAGATTTTTACACGATGATCAGATATATTCCCGCGGTAAAAAGTAACCTTTGTTATTCAAGGTAAACGTAGCTTTCTAATAACCGCATCAAAATCCGTTTTAAAGATTTATGCATACATAGGGATATAGGGACAGAGAAAGCGACTTTGTTTTATACTAGTAATGATTTTTGATCGATTAATTATGAAAATAAAGATGCTGATAGTTAAGGGATCCGAGGGTTTCAGTATATTGCAATTTAGGCGATGGGCTGACAACCTGTCACTATAGCAATATACGTACATCATAATCTTTTGTAATAAAATAACCCTCATAACTTGTCAAACGTGGCGGAACGACCTTTGTTTAGGTTGTTTTCGCTCTGCCTACCCCATTAGGGATAAAGGCGTGATTTTATGTATGTATGTATGTATGGATAGTTAAACTTGTGTGGAATATCATTAAACATTTTCCACAGGGTTTTTTACCGCGGGAATCTAATCTTGTTACATTTTGATGCGTAAAATTAAAGGCGATTCGCACTTGACTGTGGTTTAATTACCGCATAGATTATGCATTAACTTCAATAGAAACATGTAAATAAGTAGAAGTGATACTGATCGGTCGTTATAGAACAGAGAATATGGCCTACTTAATAAAATGACAGTACAATATCCCTCACAGGGTAGGCAGAGCGTAAAACGCTTAGCTTTAACTATAAGACATTTTACGGGTTTCTTACCGCGATTTAAATTATTTTATGAGAAGAAGAAACCCGTAAAATGTCTTATAGTTATAGTGAAAACAACCGCGAAAGTTTAAAATTAAACGCTTAGTTTCGCTACGTCTCTCAAATATTGAGGGCATTCTTAAATTGAAATGTGTATCGCTATAGTGACAGGATGTCAGCCCATCCCCTAAATTACAATTCACTGTACCCCTGTTACCCTCTTTTTACATAACTGGGACGCCAAGCAGCCTGCCACATTCTATGTTTTTTTATCGATCCTAGTCCGTCATCATTCTTCCATGCTGGACTGGGAGAGATAGAAAAACATAGAATGTTCCAGCTGCCCTTCTTCCCGGGCATGCTGTAGAAGTCAGCAAAAGGGATTCGTGGGTTACAGTGTATTGTGATTTAGGCGATGGGCTGACAACCTGTCACTACAGCAATACAAATCATTACAATCTAAAATTTGCCCTCAATTTATGTCAGACGTGGCGAAAGCGCCTGTTACGAGGCGTTTTACGCTCTGCCTACCCCGTAAGGGATAAAGGCGTGATTTTATGTATGTATGTCCGTCATCATAATATTATTGCATAGATAACGCATGCTTATCTTATCAGTTCTATCACATTATCTTCTTACTTCTAAGCGTCTTTACACGAGTCTGGAAGATAGCCAATATACGTATATACTACGTATTTATGAAGGTGTGTCTTTACGTACACTGTTGATAAATATTTATTATGTAAATCTTATGTGAGAACTAGAATGCTTAAGGTGATTAATACCGGAAAATGGTTGTTTTTAAGTACTTATTACTCCTAAACGAATCATTGAAAAATTCTAAAAAATATACATCTCGAAATTAGCAACATTTAAAAATATTCTAGTTCATATAAATAAGTATGCTTAAAATACTGAACTTCCATGCTGGCCTGGGAGCGAGAGAAAAATTTCCTTCCGGGCATGCTGTAAAAACCAGCTAAGGGATCCGAGGGTTTCTGTATATTTCAATTTAGGCGATGGGCTGACAACCTGTCACTACAGCAATATACCTACCAATCTATCTTAAATAAGCCTCAAAACTTTGTCAAATGTGGCGGAACGAGTTTTGTTTAGGTCGTTTACTCTCTCCCCTTTAGGAATAAAGACGTGATTATATGCATGTATGTAAATGCTATGTGAGAACTAAAATGCTTAACTGAAAACGACAAAAGTATTTTGTTGAATTTATTTAGTTTCCTCTTTCTTCCATGCCAAAAACATAGAATGTGCCAGCTGAACCTCCTCACGGGCATGCTGTAAAAAACAGCAAAGGGATTCGAGGGTTTCAGTGTATTGTAATTTAGGCGATGGGCTGACAACATGTAATATGCAGATCAATCTTAAATAACCCTCAAAACTTATCAAACGTGGCGGAATGACCTTTGTTTTGGTCGTTGACGCTCTGCTTACCTCAATAAGAATAAAGGCGTGATCTTCTTCTTAGCGTGTCGATGAAACACGAGGAATTTCATCATAGGGGTCCAGAATTCAGCGATTTGTATTGCGGATAAACTGCCGTCTATTAAATCCGCTGGCGTGCAGGTGTTGGGGCACGCCGGGCACGATGTTAAGTGTGCCATGGTTTGCACTGCACAGGGAATACAGTCTACATCGGGGATAGCTGAAAATCCCCACCTGACCATGTTCTCCTTACTTTTGCCAACTTGAGTCCGAAGCCTGTTTAAGGACTTCCAGATCGGCCACGGTAGTTCATGTCCAGGAAGGAGATTCTCGGCAAGTGGGACAATGAGAGTAGGCAGAGAAGCTTTTTCGCGCCAAAGTTCGCATCTGGCCTGTGCAGGTTCGGTAGTAAAGGCGTGATTATATGTATGTGTGTATGTATGTTGTACTGTTGTATTTCTACATACATACATACATATAATCACGCCTTTATCCATAATGGGGTAGGTAGAGCATAAACGACCGAAACAAAGGTCGTTCCGTCACGTCTGACGAAGTTTTGAGGGTTATTTAAGATAGATTTGTAGGTACATTGCTGTAGTGACAGGTTGTCAGCCCATCGCCTAAATTACAATATACTGAAACCCTTGGATCCCTTAGCTGGTTTTTACAGCATGCCCGGGGGGAAATGCAGCTGGCACATTCTATGTTTTTATTTCGCACCCAGTCCAGAATGGAAAAAATCGTATCGTAGATATTAGTCGTTAAGCCATGTCAGAGGCCAGTGCTAAGCATTGGCGGCTTGAAAACTCTGACCTAATCTAGAATTGGGTCTGATTTCCCTTCTGGGTTGCGGAGGTCAGATGGCAGTCGCTCTGTGTAAAAACCAGTACCTACCCTCGTTCAATCACCTAGATTAGGTAGCCCCGTGGGATACGGGATGATGCTAGGGAGATGGGAGATGATGAGAACTTGAAAAGACGATCACGATGCTGTATCTAAAGCAGATAATGAATTCTTGCAGTTAAATAAGCGATTCATAGTTCGTTGTAGTAACAGGAAGAAAAATTGCAAATAACGAGCTATGAATCGCTAATAAGATTCCAAAATATCTTAATGTTGGACCGGTTTTTCGATTCACTGCGTTTTTAGTGAATTATGTTTTTTTTCTAATGGGGGCTCCATTTGGCTAGTACGAGATCGTCACCTTAACGGAACGGATTTTGGTGCGGTTTCTTTTAAAAGATAGAGTGATTCAAGAGGAAGGTTTATATGTATAATACATGCCCATCGCCTAAATAACAATATACTGAAACCCTCGGATCCCTTAGCTGGTTTTTACAGCATGCCCGGGGGGAAATGCAGCTGGCACATACTATGTTTTTCTCTCGCTCCCAGGCCAGCATGGAAGTGAAAGTTTCTTGTGTGCAATAAAGTATTTCTTTCTTATCTTAACAATATTCTTCCTTCCAACAGCACCACTATGTCGCGAGACCGCAGCTCCCGTCGGTTCTACCGAGCTGATTCCACACACGACCTCCTGTCCTTCATGGACCGAGGTCAGGCTGCTAGCGAGGAGAACCGGTGGACTTTCGAGACGGCTTGGGAGGCTGCTAACAAAGGTAACCAATACATGGCGCCACAACAAGAAAAGTAAGCTCTGAAACACGCTATCGAAGTTTTCTCAGCGATCTGCATATATACCCACGACCTTCCTCATGGACCGAGGCCAGGCTGCGAGCGAGGAGAACCGATGGACGTTTGAGACCGCTTGGGAGGCTGCTAACAAAGGTAACCAATAGATGGCGCCACAACAAGAAACGTAAGCTCTGAAACGCGGTATCGAAGTTTTCTCAGCGATCTGCATATATACACGATCTTCATTCTTGGACCGAGGTCAGGCTGCTAGCGAGGAGAACCGGTAAACTTTCGAGACCGCCTGGGAGGCTGCTAACAACGTAGCCGATAGATGACGCCACAACAAGAAACGCGAGCTCTGAAACGCGGTATCGAAGTTTTCTCAGTGATCTGCATATATGCCCACGAGCTGCTTCATGAACCGAGGTCAGGCTACGAGCGAGGAGAACCGGTGGACGTTTGGGTCCGCCTGGTAGGGACGCTGCTAACAAAGGTATATACTATGTAGCCAATAGATGGCGCCACAACAAGAAACACAGGCTCTGAAACGCGGTATCGAAGTTGTCTCAGCGATCTGCAGATTAGTTCGAAATATGTTCCCTAAAAAGGACACTACCTACCCTAAGGGCGTCTGTGCAGTGTCCACTCTTCCATATTAGATCCGAATCGAATTCGTATCCCAATTGGTCTTCCTAGTAATTGTATGACAGTTTGTCTCGTCAATATACGTTTCATACCCTGAATTTAGTTGAGTACCCTGAATCATACCGATCCACTTCCATATAAAAACAAGGAAACCGATTAAAACCTATTTAATTACTTAACTAAGATACCAACTTGCACTCTAAGGTGTTACATACATATAACCACGCCTTTATCCCTAATGGGGTAGGCAGAGCGTAAATGACCTGGGACAGAGGTCGTTCCGCCACGTCTGACAAAGTTTTGAGGGTTATTTAAGATAGAATTGCAGGTATATTGCTGTAGAGACAGGTTGTCAGCCCGTCGCCTAAATTGCAATATAGTAAAACCTTCGGATCCCTTAGCTAGTTGTTACAGCATGTAAGGAAATGCAGCTGGCACATTCTATGTTTTTCTTTCGCTCCCAGGCCGGCAAGGAAGAATCTAAGACGTTTCATGTTTCGTAATTCTATACCTTGTATTGTATTTGTGCAAGGAGCGTTCGCCATTGTTAAACTTCTACAGAATCTTGAAGCACTGGTTTCAAAAGTAGATAATCTTTCTTATACTACTCGTATGTTTGTTAATACATACATACATATAATCACGCCTTTATCCCTAACGGGGTAGGCAGAGCGTAAACGACCTAAAGAGAGGTCGTTTCGCCACGTCTGACAAAGTTTTGAGGGTTATTTAAGATAGATTTGTAAGTATATTGCAGTAGTGACGGGTTGTCAGCCTATCGCCTAAATTGCAATATACTAAAACCCTCAGATCCCTTAGCTGGTTTTTACAGCATGCCCGGGAGGAAATGCAGCTGGCACATTCTACGTTTTTCTCTCGTTCCCAGTCCAGCATGGAAATACAATAATTAATAAATATAAGAAGTAAGAAATTAAGAACATGATAATAAACAAGCTAAAAGTAACGGAGTTACTTCCATGCTGGCCTGGGAGCGAGAGAAAAACGTAGAATGTGCCAGCTGCATTTCCTCCCGGGCATGCTGTAAAAACCAGCTAAGGGATCCGAGGGTTTCAGTATATTGTAATTTAGGCGATGGGCTGACAACCTGTCACTACAGCAATATACTTACAAATCTATCTTAAATAACCCTCAAAACTTTGTCAGACGTGGCGGAACGACCTTTGTTTGGGTCGTTTACGCTCTGCCTACCCCATTAGGGATAAAGGCGTGATTATATGTATGTATGTATGAAAAGTAAGGGACTTCGGCGTACCGTGGGTACAGGTGAAACTTCTAGCTTGTTTATTTGCATGTTTTTTTAAGCAATTAAGGATTTCCGCGGTCAGGATTTTGGTTACCTTCGGATGCCGTTCCATCGCTCTGCCAATTGAGCTACCTTAATTCTTACATACATACATAAAATCACGCCTTTATCCCTTACGGGGTAGGCAGAGCGTTAAAGGCGCTTTCGCCGCGTCTGACAATAATTGAGGGAAATTTTAGATTGTAATGTGTATTGCCATAGTGACAGGTTGTCAGCCCATCGCCTAAATTACAATACACTGTAACCCTCGAGTCCCTTTTGCTGTCTTCTACAGCATGCCCGGGAGGAAGGGCAGCTGGAACATTCTATGTTTTTCTATCTCTCCCAGTCCAGCATGGACCTTAATTCTTATATGTAAGGAATACAATAATACTGTGAGTACACAACTCCTACGATTAGAGCTGAATTCCTTTTTGGTTTGCGGATATGGCAGTCGCACTGTATAAAACTGCCTCCGTGGTCTAGTGGGTAGTGCCATGGACTCCCGATCCGGAGGTCCTGGGTTCGATTCCCAGGGGGGAAACACAAAGTTGATATTTGAGAATTTATCACTTTGTGAATTTTTCCCTAGTTTGGTTAGGACATTGCAGGCTAAATCACCTGATTGTCCGAAAAAGAAAAAGATTTCGTGCTTCGGAGGGCACGTTAAGCCGTCGGTCCCGGTCGCTGTCTTTGATAGTGGTCGTTACTCAAACCATGTCAGAGGCCTGATAGTTATGCTACTAGGCGGTTTAAAAACTCTGACACCAGGGTTCATCGGGTCGATAGACTCGATACCCACTCGACAGAAGAAGACTGTATAAAAACCATTAGCCTCGCTCAATCCCACAGATTAGGTAGCCGACAATACGCGAACATAGCGACACAGAGCGACTGCCATCTGACCTCCGCAACCCAGAAGGTGAAACCAGACGCAATCCTAGATTAGGCTTTTGCCGGGTTAGTGACCAACCCAGCAGTCAGAGTTTTCAAGCCTAATGCTTAGCAATGCTCTCCCTGACATGACTCAACGACAAATAATTACAATATTAACCGGGAGCAACGGTTTAACATGCCTTCCGTAGCACGGAAACGCTCAAGTTGTTATAACACTACCGGTCACTCATCCATGGCTTGGCCACGGCGATGGTGGGATAACATTCGTTACTCCTTCTACCGTTTCTGTAGCTCAGTTGGTAGAGTACTGGACCGGCATTCCAGACACGCAGGATCAAGTCTTGCCAGAAACGACATTTTTTTATTCTCTTTCTCTCATATTATATGAAATAAAAATAGAATTGTAAGTGCTAAAAGCCTCAAAAATATCTAAAAAGTGACGCGATATCATTATTGACTCTAATTCTAATCTTGTTCTTCTATGCTGAACTAGGAGCAAGAGAAAAACATAGAATGTGCCAGCTGCATTTCCTCCTGGGCATGCTGTAAAAGTCAGCTTAGGGATCCGAGGGTTTCAGTATATTGTAATTTAGGCGATGGGCTGACAACCTGTCACTACAGCAATATACCTATATACCGATAAAGGCGTGATTATATGTATGTATGTATTCTAATCTTAATTTGGACTGTTAAAGCACTACGTAGTTCTTAAACTACATAGCTAGATGTCGCTATGACGTATACATAAAAAATACTATGATAAATTCGTCACTTCCTCTACAGTTTCTGTAGCTCAGTTGGTAGAGTAATGGACCGGCATTCCAGGGACGCAGGTTCGAGTCCCGCCAGAAACGACTTTATTATTTTCTCTCTTTCATTTTATATTGGTTATCGAAATGAATTAACACAGACTAAAACTGGACGCACTATTCCTTAAGTCAAAGTTGAGAAAGTGACAGCGCTAGCTAATAATTACTTAAGAACAGGATAGTAAATAATCACATGACTTTGACATTTCTAATCTGACGCTTAAAATAAGAACTGAGCATAGAGCATGCGTCCTTATTTTACGTCAATGATATTTTAAGAAAGATACGTTACGTTCATACTGCACGCACATTTTAATTGGTCCGCAACACATATACATTTATATTTATAAAATTGCATATCTAAACAAACGCTGAGTGCGACACAAAATAGGCAAAGCGTAAGAGTGAAACAGATAACTATTTGTAATCAGTGCAGCCTTGAATATAATTTAACTTTTTTTCTCACTTCGCAGCTCGCAGCTCGACTGCCTAAAATGATCACAATTAGGACCATTTGACGGCACGAGTTTCGCGCGTTGGTCACGTATCTACCTATATATAATATCATTGTTTTACGTCAAATAAGCAGTCTTATGTCAGATTAGGAAATGTGTTCCTTTGCTATCCTGTTCCTATGTCAAAGTTAAGAAAGTGCCAGCTCTACCTAAGAATTAGGATTAGGATTATGTTGCGGAATCTAAGACAATATCTGATGATTTATATTATCTTGTTTTCCAGTGGGTGGCATCTACACGGTGATCAGGTCCAAGGCTTATGTCTCCACGGAAGAAATGGGTGATAACTACTGCCTGCTTGGTAAGTTTGCTTTCAATATGGTCACCATCAAAGTAGCTTAAAAGTTTTGCCAGCGGAAACGCGGAGGTCCCTCTTTCGCTCCCCTCTTTTAGATACCGGCACGTACCGGGTAGATTCTCTCCGATAAGGTATTCCCAAGGCAACGCCGAGGTTCAAGCCCTTTTGGGCGCCCTTAGGCAGTTGCCATTTGCATTTAAGGGTGTAGATTGCTTGTAGCAACTCCCCGCCTTTAGTCCGGTGACACATTACGTGTATTACATACATACATAAATCACGCCTTTATCCCTTACGGGGTAGGCAGAGCGTTTAACGCCTCGTAAAAGGCGCTTTCGCCACGTCTGACAAAAATTGAGGGCAATTTTAGATTGTAATATGTATTGCTTTAGTGACAGGTTGTCAGCCCATCGCCTAAATTACAATACACCGTAACCCTCGAGTCCCTTTTGCTGACTTCAACAGCATGCCCGGGAGGAAGGGCAGCTGGAACATTCTATGTTTATCTCTCCCAGTCCAGCATGGAAGAAATTATATTACATATACACTTTGTAGTATGGTGCAAAAAGGACCATTCTATAATTAAAAAAAAAACTAAATACCCAACTGCGTAATACTACTTACTTAACTTATTTTACTTCAAAAAAGATAGAAACTAGGAAACCTATTTCTACATCCAAACATTCAAAATAATTTAGCTTAGTTTAGTTTTTAACTTTTACCTTGTTTATTTTCATGTTTTATTAAACACTAGCCACCCGCCCCGGCTTCGCACGGAAATTATTAGTGTTTCTATCTTCTATATTATCCATGTATTATACATATGAACCTTCCTCTTGAATCACTCTATCCATTAAAAGAAACCACATCAAATTCCGTTGTGTAGTTTTAAAGATCTAAGCATACATAGGGATATAGGGACAGAGAAATCGACTTTGTTTTATACTATGTAGTGATTACCACTTTTAGTGTAAACTTTTCTAAAAATATCGATAACACTCTATCCCTCAACGTTTACAAGCGTGACTACAGCAATATATCTACAAATCTACCTTAAACAACTCTCAACACTGCGATTAGCGTATTGCAATAGGCTAACAACCTGTCACTATAGCGATACACATTTCAGTCTAAAATTGCCCTCAACATCGTCAGATGTGGCGGAACGAACTTGTCTTGGGTTGTTTACGGTCTGCCTACCCCATTCGGGATAAAGGCATACATACATACATAAAATCACGCCTTTATCCCTTACGGGGTAGGCAGAGCGTTAAAGGGCTCGTAAAAGGCGCTTTCGCCACGTCTAACAAAAATTTAAGGGCAATATTAGATTGAAAAATGTATTGCTATAGTGACAGGTTGTCAGCTAATCGCCTAAATTACAATACACTGTAACCCTCGAGTCCCTTTTGCTGACTTCTACAGCATGCCCGGGAGGAAGGGCAGCTGGAACATGCTATGTTTTTCTATCTCTCCCAGTCCAGCATGGAAGTAATAAAGGCGTGATTATATAATCATACATATGTATGTATATATTCCAGGGCCGTACAAGGAGCAATGCGCGCGCACAGAGGTAGAGGAGGCTGACTTCCCCCCCCACTCCCCGCTCCACACCGCCGTCACCGCCATGAGGAACAAGGGATACAAAGTAAGAACAACAATCAAACGGGGTGTAAGGGACAGCGTCCCGCTATCTGATAGGGGTTGCTCAGTCAACGACACTGAATAGCTATCACTAGGAATTTATTTCAGGAAACGAAAAAGAAAATGAGTTCCCATAAAGAATTACTACCGATCGGACAATTTGTATGGAAAAGCCATTTCTTATCCTGAATGCATTTCCTGGTGATAGTTGTTTAGGATCGTTGACTGAGCTACCCCTTTCAGTTTGCGGGACGCTGTCCCTTACACCCGGTATAAAAAATCAATTTTGAATCAAATTACCTCGATAGATAAAGTAAAAAATCAAGTTTGCTACGCTCGCAATATAAATCAGAGTGCCTCGATCGAAGACGTAAAGTTTTACACTTGCTTCGCTCGTGATATGAATCGCTTTACCGCGACTAATACCGTAATATTTCTCGCTCGCAATATACGTGCATTATGCCTCGATTGCAAAACGTGAACTCCACACTTGCTACGCTCGTGTTAAGAGTTGATATATTGAGCTGCAAAGCAAATCTTTTGCTCGCTATGCTGCAATATGAGTCAAAATATCAACATCAATAACGTGATCTCGCGCTCGCCCTACTCACGATATATGTAAATATATACCTCCATCTATATGTAAAATGTAGCTCCCATGCTGGCCTGGGAGTGATAGAAAAACATAGAATGTGCCAGCTGCATTTCCTCCCGAGCATGCTGTAAAAACCAGCTACGGGTTCTGAGGGTTTTAGTATATTGTAATTTAGGCGATGGGCTGACAACCTATCACTACAGCAATATACGTATAAATCTATCTTAAAAAACCCTTAAAACTTTGTCAGACGTGGCGAAACGACCTTTGTTTAGGTCGTTTACGCTCTGCCTACCTCATTAGGGATAAAGGCGTGATTATATGTATGTATATGTAAAATCCCGCACTCGCCACGCTCGCGTTTTAAGTTATTACGCCATGAAGATTGGCTTCATATTTTTGTCCCAGATTCAAAGCCATAAAATCTGTCACCGTAGAATACCGGAAGTAAAAATAATAGCTGGCCCCTATGGCCGCTGCCTCCTGAGCTCGTGTTTCGAATCCCACCACGTACCAATGTGTTATTCGGTTTTCGAATTTCATATGTACGTTTATTCGGCGCTTTTTCCGTGCTTCGGAAGGCACGTTAAGCCGTTGGTCCCGATTAATATCGTACCAACATAACACAACGTACATATGAAATTCGAAAACTGAAAAACACATTGGCACGTGGTGGGATTAGAACCACGATCTCCCCGCTCAGGAGGCAGCGGCCCTATCCACTACACCATCGGGTTTGTTATAAAGTTATTTTATTCTATGCCGACGATTCGCTCACGTAGTGTTGTGTTCCTTCAGCTGCACTGCGGCACGTGGCTGGTGGATGGCAACCCTCAGATCATCCTGTTCGACATCGGCTCCGGCGCCTGGCAACTCGACGCCTACAAGCAGGAATTGTGGGACACCGCCTCGCTAGGTAACTATAATATAACTAATTGTTTTATAGTATTTCTTCCTTGCTGGCCTGGGAGCGAGAGAAAAACATAGAATGTGCCAGCTGCATTTCCTCCCGGGCATGCTGAAAAATCCAGCTAAGGGATCCGAGAGTTTCAGTATATTGTAATTTAGGCGATGGGCTGACAACCTGTCACTACAGCAATATACTTACAAATCTATCTTAAATAACCCTCAAAATTTTGTCAGTCGTGGCGGAACGACCTTTGTTTGGGTCGTTTACTACCTACGCTCGCTCTACCTACCCCATTAGGGATAAAGGCGTGATTATATGTAGAGAGAGACACAGGCAGCGGCCCTATCCACTACACCATCGGGCTCTCCTATTGTTAAAAATAAAATTGTGAGTGGTATAAATCCTCAAAAATATTATTTGTTCGCAGGCATTATATTTCTGTACTGCTTTTTTATTTCTTTCATATTATTTGAATTGGCGTGATTATATGTATGTATGCTTTTCTATACTGTTTTTTTTCTTTCTTTCATATTATATGATATAAAAATAGCATTCTGAGTGCTAACTATGCTCAAATACCGTGCCTTGTTCGCAGGCATCCCGCACCTCGACATCGAAGCCAACGACGCCGTCATCCTCGGGTTCATGGTCGCCACATTCATCGCCGAGGTCAGACACACACACACACACACACACACACACACACACACACACACACACACACACACAGACACACACACACACACACTCACACACACACACACACTCACACACACACACACACAGAGAGAGAGAAACGTACACACACAGAGAGAGAGAGAGAGAGACAGAGAGAGAGAGAGAGAGAGAGACAGGCAGAGAGAGGCACACACACACACACACAGATATAGACACACAGAGAGATAGAGACACACACACATACACACACAAATAGATACACACACACACACACACACACACACACACACACACACAAATAGACACACACACACACACACACATACACACACGCACGCATACACACATACACATACACACACACACACACAGAGAGAGAGAGAAATAGAGATGTGAAGTGTCTTCCATGCTGGACTGGGAGCGACAGAAAAACATAGTATGTGCCAGCTGCATCTCCTCTATTGCAATCCATTTGCATGCTGTAAAAACCAGCTAAGGGATTCTAGGGTTTCAGTATATTGCAA
The DNA here is from genome assembly GCA_949820665.1 of Scrobipalpa costella. NCBI lineage: Eukaryota > Metazoa > Arthropoda > Insecta > Lepidoptera > Gelechiidae > Scrobipalpa > Scrobipalpa costella. The sequence continues at coordinate 1,000,067 of OX463323.1, read as the reverse complement.
TTTAGGCGATGGGTTGACAACCTGTCACTACAGCAATATACATAAAAATCTATTTTAAATAAGTGACGGGACAACCTTTGTTTAGTTCGTTTACGCTATGCTACCCCATTAGAGACAAAAAGCGTGACTATATGTATTTAGGCAATACATACATAGAATGTTCCAGTTGCCCTTCCTCCCGGGCATGCTGTATAAGTCAGCAAAAGGGATTCGAGGGTTACAGTGTATTGTAATTTAGGCGATGGGCTGACAACCTGTCACTAAGGAAATACACATTACTATCTGAAATTGCCCGCAATTTTTGTCAGAAGTGGCGAAAGCGCCTTTTACCGAGGCGTTTTACCCTCTGTCCACCCCGTAAAGGATAAAGGTGTGATTTTGTTATTAGAACACTTGTACTTGTTTAACTTAATATAATTTAATCCTACCTTATATTAAGTGAAACAATTCCAAGTGTTTTAATAACAACATTATAAATATGGAGTTTCACCAAGTGCCGACAATACATACATATATTCACGCCTTTATCCCTAATGGGGTAGGCAGAGCGTAAACGACCTAAACAAAGGTCGATCCGCCACATCTGACTAAGTTTTGAGGGTTATTTTAATTTGTAGGTATATTGCTGTAGTGACAGGTTGTCAGCCCATCGCCTAAATTGCAATATACTGAAACCCTCGGATCCCATAGCTGGTTTTTACAGCATGCCCGGGAGGAAAAGCAGCTGGCACATGCTATGTTTTTCTCTCGCTCCCAGGCCAGCATGGAAGTAACTGCCGACAATCGCAAGTATAAATTGATGAAGGCGTGATTGTATTGTATATATGTAGAAATAATGACTTCCATGCTGGACTGGGAGAGATAGAAAAACATAGAATGTTCCAGCTGCCCTTCCTCCCGGGCGTGCTGTAGAAGTCAGCAAAAGGGACTCGAGGGTTACAGTGTATTGTAATTAAGGCGATGGGCTGACAACCTGTCACTATAGAAATACATATTACAATCTAAAATTGCCCTATTTTTTCTGTCATACGTGGCGAAAGCGCCTTTTACGAGGCGTTAAACGCTCTGCCTACCCCGTAAGGGGTAAAGGCGTGATTTATATATGTATGCCAGCTAAGGGATCCGAGGGTTTCAGTATATTGTAATTTAGGTGATGGGCTGACAACCTGTCACTACAGCAATATACGTACAAATCCATCTTAAATAACCCTGAAAACTTTGTCAGACGTAGCGGAACGACCTTTGTTTGGGTCGTTTACGCTCTGCCTACCCCATTAGGGATAAAGGCGTGATTATATGTATGTATGTATGTAGAAATCTAATCTTTTTTTTAAGTGTGTCTTTCATCTGATCTTGCTCAGTTCCGCGCGGCTGTGGAGGGCTACAGCGACACTCCGCCGCGAGTGGTCGCTCACTTCCACGAGTGGCAAGCGGGGATCGGACTCATCGTGCTGAGGTTAGTTGTGACGTTTTCCCGAGGGAATCAGATATTTTCCCTCGGTAAAAAGTAGCCTTTATTACTCAAGGTTGTACGTAATCCATGTTCGTACCTTTCTAATGGTGAAAGAATTTTGTGGCAAGCGGGCATCGGACTCATCGTGCTGAGGTTAGTTGTGACGTTTTCCCGTGGGAATTAGATATTTTCCCTCGGTAAAAAGTAGCCTTTATTACTGAGGGTTGTACGTAGTGTATTATATTACTCCATCTTTCTAATGGGGAAAGAATTTTGTTGCAAGCGGGCATCGGACTCATCGTGTTGAGGTTAGTTCTAATGTAGCGCACATAGATGGCGCCACAACAGGATAGAACAGCCCTGAAACGCGGTATCGAAGTTTGCTCGGCGATCTGCATATATAGCACTTCCAAATATGTCCAGTTGGACTCATCGTGTTGAGGTTAGTTCTGATGTAGCGCACATAGATGGCGCCACAACAGGGTACAACAGTCCTAAAACGCGGTATCGAAGTTTGCACAGCGATCTGCATATATACCAGTTTCAAATATGTCCAGTTGGACTCATCGTGTTGAGGTTAGTTCTGATGTAGCGCACATAGATGGCGCCACAACAGGGTACAACAGTCCTAAAACGCGGTATCGAAGTTTGCAAAGCGATCTGCATATATACCAGTTTCAAATATGTCCAGTTGGACTCATCGTGTTGAGGTTAGTTCTGATGTAGCGCACATAGATGGCGCCACAACAGGGTACAACAGTCCTAAAACGCGGTATCGAAGTTTGCACAGCGATCTGCATATATACCAGTTTCAAATATGTCCAGTTGGACTCATCGTGTTGAGATTAGTTCTGATGTAGCGCACATAGATGGCGCCACAACAGGGTACAACAGTCCTAAAACGCGGTATCAAAGTTTGCACAGCGATCTGCATATATACCAGTTCAGAACATGTTGCAACACCATCTTTCATGATAGAAAAGGAATGATAAAATATATAAAATAATATAGAATGTACCAGCTATGTATGAGCCCAATGCTGTAGTATGTGCCCGATGGTGTAGTGGATAGGGCCGCCGCCTCCTGAGCGTGGGAGGTCGGGGTTCGAATCCCGCCACGTACCAATGTGTTTTTCAGTTTTCGAATTCCATATGTACGTTTATTCGGCGCTTTTTCCGTGCTTCGGAAGGCACGTTAAGCCGTTGGTCCCGGTTAATATAGTTTAATACCGTAGATATTAGTCGTTAATTCATGTCAGAGGCCAGTGCTAAGCATTGGCGGCTTGAAAACTCTCGGATGGCAGTCGCTCTGTGTAAAAACCAGTATCGTCGTTAATCCCCCTAGATTAGGTAACATACCCCGTGAGATACGGGATAAGGCTAGGGAGAAGATGACTAGCTTTCGCGGTTTCAATCGCGGCAAAAGACGCAGGTGCTAATCCTATCTGCAGTGGAAATTGTTGATTTGTGTTTGTCATATTTCAGAAATATTTCGGTCTAACTACTGTTTTTACTTCCATGCTGGTCTGGGAGCGAGAGAAAAACATAAAATGTGCCAGCTGCATTTCCTCCCGGGCATGCTGTAAAAACCAGCTAAGGGATCCGAGGGTTTCAGTATATTGTAATTTAGGCGATGGGCTGACAACCTGTCACTACAGCAATATACCTACAAATCTATCAAAAATAACCCTCAATACTTTGTCAGACGTGGCGGAACGACCTTTATACATACATATAATCATGCCTTTATCCCTAATGGGGTAGGCAGAGCGTAAACGACCCAAACAAAAGTCGCTTCAGTCCTTTATTTAGGTTGTTTAAACTCTGACTACCCCATTAGGGATATAGGCGTGATTGTATGTATGTATGTATACAGCCGCAATAAACAATTTTTATTTACTTATTTATTTTATCCTGCCAGATGTCGTCACGTAGATGTTGCTACTGTCTTCACAACTCACGCAACTCTCCTGGGCCGCTACCTGTGCGCTGGCAACACTGACTTCTATAACAACTTGGATAAGGTACGTACTTCCATGCTGGCCTGGGACCGATGGAAAAACGTAGAATACGCCAGCTGCATCTCCTCCCGAGGAACAAAGATGTATGGAGCTCTGATATTTCAGTGAAGCACAAGAAATTGGCACACATTGCGGTCACAAACCCTATTTTGAGCAAAAGAAAGCCCAAGAGTAAGAATAAGACAAAACGAAGGGAGGGGCGCAAAGTGCGAGGTTCTCATGCTTCTTCTTCATTGTGATATAGTTTTATTTTATTTTGTGACACAGATAGAATTTTCTTTGTAATAGACTCGCTTGTGACTTTCTGAAAGTGTTCTTAGGAATCTATTTGCATGCTGTAAAAACCGGCTAAGGAATTCGAGGGTTTTAGTGTACTGTAATTGAAGTGATGGGCTGACAACCTGTCATTACAGCAATACACAGATCTATCTGGTTTGACCTTTGCTGGGGCAGTCCACGGGGGTGTCGGGCATATTACATAGCTTTTTCGAAAATATTAATTTGTTTTTTTTTAGTAATACGCATTATAGTTGGCAGACAAAAAAATGCGTAAGCAAAAGCCATTACTCAAGACTACAACGAAAAAATGGCGTTACGTACCCAACATTTTCGTGGTTAGGAGTGTTCACAATCTGCCTACACCATTAGAGATTAAGGCGTGGCGTGAGTGTGTATGATAACGTATAAAAAAAAATTACCTCTGACGTACCGTGGCGCTGCTCTAACTAACTGAGCTACCGAATGATCAACAGAGGCCTCGATTCGAAAACAAACACTTATATTCACTTCCTGAAAGAATTTCGTGGTGGAAGTTGTTCAGTGTCGTTGACTGAGCAACCCCTAACAGTTTGCGGGACGCTGTCCCTTACACCCGGTAGAGAAGTCAAGTCCGAATCCAGAGAAAGTTGGCGATTACTCCACCAACACGAGCAAAGCTCTTAAATTTGTACATACAAACATACATATAGTCACGCCTTTATCCCTAATGGGGTAGTTAGAGCGTAAACTCCCTAAACCAAGGTCGTTACGCCACGTCCGACAAAGTTCTGAGGGTTATTTATGATAGCTTTGTAGGTATATTGCTGTAGTGACAGGTTGTCAGCCTAAATTGCAATATACAGAAACCCTCGGATCCCTTACCTGGTTTTTACACCATGCCCGGGATTAAATACAACTGGCACATTCTATGTTCTTCTCTCGCTCCCAGGCCAGCATGGAAGATCAATGTCTCGGCATGCAATATTTTAACATGATATATTTTTCCAGTTCTCAGTGGACGAAGAGGCTGGCAAACGTCAGATCTACCACAGATACTGTATGGAGCGCGCCGCCTCACACATGTCACATACATTCACCACAGTGTCGGAAATCACAGGTAAATGCGTGTTATAGTCTCGAAATCACGAGTAAATTGGTTATTTAGTCTAAGAAATCACAGGTAATTGAGTGTTTTAGTCTCCGAAATCACGAGTAAATTGGTTATTTAGTCTAAGAAATCACAGGTAATTGATTGTTTTAGTCTCCGAAATCACGAGTAAATTGGTTATTTAGTCTAAGAAATCACAGGTAATTGAGTGTTTTAGTCTCCGAAATCACGAGTAAATTGGTTATTTAGTCTAAGAAATCACAGGTAATTGAGTGTTTTAGTCTCCGAAATCACGAGTAAATTGGTTATTTAGTCTAAGAAATCACAGGTAATTGAGTGTTTTAGTCTCCGAAATCACGAGTAAATTGGTTATTTAGTCTAAGAAATCACAGGTAATTGAGTGTTTTAGTCTTTGAAATCACAAGTAAATTGTTTCTTTAATCTCTGAAATCACAGGTAAATAATAAGATAAGAATTTACTTTATTGCACAGAAAAGACATAAGAGCAAATAAAATTAAATGAAACAAATAGTATTAGAAATAGGCGGCCTTATTGCTAAGCAGCAATTTCTTCCAGGCAACCTTAGGGTGCTGGAGAATAAAAGTTGAACTAGTGGGCTGGTAAATGCGTGTTTTAGACTCTGAAATCACAATTAAATTCGTTTTTTAGTCTCTGAAATCACAGATAAACGAGTGTTTAGTCTCTAAAATTACAGGTAATTGAGTGTTTTAGTCCCAGAAATTACAGGCAAATGAGTGTTTAGTCTCTAAAATTACAGGTAATTGAGTGTTTTAGTCCCAGAAATTACAGGCAAATGAGTGTTTAGTCTCTAAAATTACAGGTAATTGAGTGTTTTAGTCTCCGAAATCACAAGTACATTATTTATTTATAAGAGGCACTCTGACCTTTGTGACGACTGTGAGAGAAAACGAAACGCATCGGTTTTAGTATAGTCTTCATTTCGACTCATCAGATGCGGAAGTGTCCGCATTACATTTGGTTTGCGAGTGCTTCGCTCTTGTGTGCTTAGCTTGTTTGTATCGGAACGGAATCCAACTCTTTAGAAGCAGCCGTTAAGCATGATCTCCGCAGAGTGGTCCTCCCCGTAAGGAAGGCCTTTCCCACGTGTACCCCTGTCCAGATAATGCAATGTGTATAATCTTTCATGCTGGACTGGGAGAGATAGAAAAACATAGAATGTTCCAGCTGGCCTTCCTCCCAGGCATGCTGTAGAAGTCAGGAAAAGGGATTCGATGGTTACAGTGTATTGTAATTTAGGCGATGGGCTGACAACCTGTCACTACAGCAATACATATCATTGTAATTTAAAATTACCCTCAATTTTTGTTAGACGTGGCGCCTTTTACGAAGCGTTTTACGCTCTGCCCACCCCTTAAGGGATAAAGGCGTGATTTTATGTATGTATGTATTTATTTTTTCCATGCTGGACTGGGAGTGAGAGAAAAACAGAATGTGCCAGCTGCATTTCTTCCCGTGCATGCTGTAAAATCCAGCTAAGGGATCTGACGGTTTCAGTATATTTTAACTTAGGCGATGGGCTGACAACCTGTCACTACAGCAATATACCTACAAATCTATCTTAAATAACCGTCAAAACTTTGTCAGATGTGGCGGAACCGCCTTTTACGAGGCGTTTTACGCTCTGCCTACCCCGTAAGAGATAGAGGCGTGATTTTATGTATGTATGTATTTATTTGTTCTTTCTTCCAGGTTACGAAGCCGAACATTTGCTGAAACGCAAAGCCGACATCATAACCCCGAACGGTCTGAACGTGAAGAAATTCTCAGCTCTTCACGAGTTTCAGAACTTACACGCGTTGGCCAAGGAGAAGATTCACGAGTTTGTTAGAGGACATTTTTATGGGTGAGTAATCACGCCTGCATTACTCTAAGGGTAGGCAGAGCGTAAAGACCGAAGAAATTATTTGCCCTCCACGAGTTTCAGAACCTCCACGCGTTGGCCAAGGAGAAGATCCACGAGTTTGTTAGAGGACATTTTTATGGGTGAGTAATCACGCCTGTATTGCTCTAAGGTAGGCAGAACCCTCCACGAGTTTCAGAATTTACATGCAATGGCCAAGAAATGATAATGAATTTGTAAGAGGACATTTTTATGGGTGAGTAATCACGCCTGTATATCTAAGGGTAGGCAGAGCGTAAAGACCAAGGAAATTATTTGCCCTCCACGAGTTTCAGAACCTCCTCGCGTTGGCCAAGGAGAAGATCCACGAGTTTGTTAGAGGACATTTTTATGGGTGAGTAATCACGCCTGTATTGCTCTAAGGGTAGGCAGAACCCTCCACGAGTTTCAGAATTTACATGCAATGGCCAAGAAATGATAATGAATTTGTGAGAGGACATTTTTATGGGTGAGTAATCACGCCTGCATTGCTCTAAGGGTAGGCAGAGCGTTAGACTGAAGAAATTCTCAGCCCTCCACGCGTTGGCCAAGGAGAAGATCCATGAGTTTGTTAGAGGACATTTTTATGGGTGAGTAATCACGCCTGTATTGCTCTAAGGGTAGGCAGAGCCCTCCAAGAGTTTCAAAACTTACACGCGTTGGCCAAGGAGAAGATTCACGAGTTTGTTAGAGGACATTTTTATGGGTGAGTAATCACGCCTGTATATCTAAGGGTAGGCAGAGCGTTAGACTGAAGAAATTCTCAGCCCTGCACGAGTTTCAGAACCTCCACGCATTGCCAAGGAGAAGATCCATGAGTTTGTTAGAGGACATTTTTATGGGTGAGTAATCACGCCTGTATTGCTCTAAGGGTAGGCAGAGAGAGAGACATTAAAAAACACTTATAAAATCTGGTAAAAGTTGTTCATATTCGTTAATCGAGCAATCCCTATCAGTTTGCAGGACGCTGTCCCTTACACCCGGTATAAAAGTAACTTCTCTTAAGTAAACTTAAATGACAAGCGTAACGAGTCAGGCTATGGTGAGCGAAGCGAGCGCGAAATATCAGGTTATTGATCAACATTTTAGATTTCATGAGCCCGATGGTGTAGTGGATAGGGCCGCTGCCTCCTGAGCGGGAGGTCGTGGTTCGAATCCCACCACGTACCAATGTGTTTTTCGGTTTTCGAATTTCATATGTACCATTATTCGCTGCATTTTCCGTGCTTCGGAAGGCACGTTAAGCCGTTGGTCCCGGTTAATATCGTTTAATACCGCAGATATTAGTCGTAAGGCCATATCAGAGGCCAGTGCTAAGCATTGGCGGCTTGAAAACTCTGACCTAATCTAGGATTGGGTCTGGTTTCCCTTCTGGGTTGCGGAGGTCAGATGGCAGTCGCTCTGTGTTAAAACCAGTACTCTCGTTCAATCCCCTAGATTAGGAAGCCGGCCCCGTGAGATACGGGATACCCGTATTAAATTGTTTATTTAATAGGGAATGTGCATGACTTTTGAAAAATATTAGTAAGAATTATTGTCTGCATAAATTAAAGGATGTGAAGGAATTTTCGCAAAATATTCATTAGTTTAAGAGTTATTCCTTAAAGTGGTTAGTTAAAAAGAGAGGTCCGAACTGTCATGTGACGTCATAAGACTACGCCATACTAATTTCTTCCATGCTGGCCTGGGAGCGAGAGAAAAACATAGAATGTGCCAGCTGCATTTCCTCCCGGGCATGCTGTAAAAACCAGCTAAGGGATTCAAGGGTTTCAGTATATTGTAATTTAGGTGATGAGCTGACAACCTGTCACTACAACAATATACGTACAAATCTTTCTTGAATGGCCCTCAAGACTTTGTCAGACGTGGCGGAACGACCTTTGATTGGGTCTTTTACGCTCTGCCTACCCCATTAGGGATAAAGGCGTGATTATATGTATGTATGTTTGTACTAATTCCTTATAAATTGTCGTTTCGAAGAGAGAGATAGATAGTCTATCTTTATAATGGTATATCTCGGTGATTTTTTTGATCAATTTTATTTCTGTTTTCACTGTTCTTTTCATAATTTAAGATAATTTTGGAAAATAAGTTCAGATACTGAAAGTATGTTATATGCACACATACATACATACAAAAATCACGCCTTTGTTCCTTACGGGGTAGGCAGAGCGTTAAACGCCTCGTAAAAGGCACTCTCGCCACGTCTGACAAAAATTGAGCGCAATTTTAGATTGTAATGTGTATTGTTATAGTGACAAGTTGTCAGCCCATCGCCTAAATTACAATACACAGTAACCCTTAAGTCCCTTTTGCTGACTTCTACAGCATGCCCGGGAGGAAGAGCAGCTGGAACATTCTATGTTTTTCTATCTCTCCCAGTAAAGTATGAAAGAAAATGTTATATGCACGTTTCCTATTAGCACACATTTAATACCCAGTATTTTTGTCCACAGCCACTTCAACTTCGACCTGGATAAGACCCTGTATTTCTTCATAGCGGGTCGTTACGAGTTCGGCAACAAGGGAGCTGATATCTTCATCGAAGCGTTGGCTCGTCTCAACCATTATATGAAGGTAATTAAGAACATTTACTTCCATGCTGGACTGGGAGAGATAGAAAAACATAGAATGTTCCAGCTGCCCTTCCTCCCGGGCATGCTGTTGAAGTCAGCAAAAGGGACTCGAGGGTTACAGTGTATTGTAATTTAGGCGATGGGCTGACAACCTGTCACTACAGCAATACATATTACAATCTAAAATTGCCCTCAATTTTTGTCAGACGTGGCGAAAGCGCCTTTTACGAGGCGTTAAACGCTCTGCCTACCCCGTAAGGGATATAGACGTGATTTATGTAAGTATGTAATTAAGAAAATGTTGGTTGAACCTCTCGTTTGAATATATTTGTTGATAGATTTGAATTAGCTAATAGTTCACAGCCATTTGTTCATCTGCCTCCGTGGTCTAGTGGTAAGAGCCATGGGCTTACGATCCGGAGGTCCTGGGTTCGATTCCCAGGGGGGAAACACAAAGTTGATATTTGTCAATTTATCACTTTGTGAGGTTTTTCCCAGTTTGGTTAGGACATTGCAGGCTGAATCACCCGATTGTCCGAAAAGAAAAAAGATTCCGTGCTTCGGAGGGCACGTTACGCCGTCAGTCCCGGCCGCTCTCTTTGATAGTGGTCGTCACTCAAACCACGTCAGAGGTCTAAAAGCTGTGCTACTAGGCGGTTTGAAAACTCTGACACCAGGGTTCATCTGGTCATACGACTCGAGAATCCACTCGCTAAGAAGAATAAGACAGCCATTTGTAAGGGACAGCTTTCGGAAACTGATAAGGGTTGTTCAGTCAAGGAAACGGAAATAAAAAGCTTTTGTAGCAGTCATACAAGTTCTTCCATGCTTGACTGGGAGCGAGAGAAAAACATAGAATGTGCCAGCTGCATTTCCTCCCGGGCATGCTGTAAAAACCAGCTTAGGGATCCGCGGGTTACAGTATATTGCAGTTTAGGCTATAGGCCTGTCACTACAGCAATATACCTACAAATTTATTTAAATAACCCTCAAAACTTTGTCAGATGTGGCGGAGACCTTTGGTTAGGTCGTTTACGCTCTGCCTACCCCATTAGTAATAAAGGCGTGATTATATGTATGTATGTATGTATACAAATTGTAGGATCATTCAAACTGTCTGACCATCATCATCTCCCTAGCCTTATCCCATATCTCACGGGGTCGGCTACCTAATCCAGGGGATTGAACGAGGGTACTGGTTTTTACACAGAGCGACTGCCATCTGACCTCCGCAACCCATTAGGGAAACCAGACCCAATCCTAGATTAGGTCAGAGTTTTCAAGCCGCCAATGCTTAGCACTGGCCTCTGACATGGCTTAACGACTAATATCTGCGGTATTAAACTATATTAACAGGGACCAACGGTTTAACGTGCCTTCCGAAGCACGGAAAAAGCGCCGAATAAACGTACATATGAAATTCGAAAACCGAAAAACACATTGGTACGTGGTGGGATTCGAACCACGACCTCCCGCTCAGGAGGCAGCGGCCCTATCCACTACACCATCGGGCTCTAACTGTCTGACCATTCAAACCAAATGCTTTCTTGCTGATCAATATCATTTTGCGGGAAACAGTCCCTTACACCTTTACCTTTTTTTTTCTAGTCATCCGGCACGGACAGCACGGTGGTAGCATTCTTAATCTTCCCGGCGAAGACAAACAACTTCAACGTGGAGAGTTTGAGAGGCCATGCTGTCACCAAGTCCTTGAGGGACACCATCAATGATATACAACAGAAGGTTGGCAAGAGGATGTATGACACTTGCCTTGGGTAAGCTATTTAATAAAGAAATAAACTTACTTGGTACTATGATAGTCGATTATAAACGAAAACTGTCGCTAAACAGTCGCAATATGTATGGAGAGCTGTCGTTATCGTTAGAAATGCGAGTTTCTTGGTACATGCTTGGAGAGTTTAAGAGGCCATGCGGTCATCAAGTCCAATCAATGATATACAACAGAAGGTTGGCAAAAGGATGTATGATACTTGCCTTGGGTAAGTACTATGATAGTCGATTATAAACGAAAACTGTCGCTAAACAGTCGCAATATGTATGGAGAGCTGTCGCTATCGCTTTGAGTACGAGTTTCATGGTACCGGTCAGGTTAGTATTTAATTGACATAAATGTGGGGAGTTTGAGAGGCCATGCGGTCACCAATTCCTTGAGGGACACCATCAATGATATACAACAGAAGGTTGGCAAGAGAATGTATAACACTTGTCTTGGGTAAGATATTTAATAAATATGTCGAATACGAGTGCCATGGTACATGCATGGTCAATATTTGTGGTAATCCAAGTCCTGATAAACGATATAGAACAGAAGGTTCGGAAGAGAATGTATGACACTTGTCTTGGATAAGATATAATTTAATAATAGATTTAGTAGGTACCATAATAATCAATTATAAATAAAAACTGTCGCTAAACAGTCGCAATGTCTATCGAAAGCTGTCGCTATCGTTTCGAATATGAGTTTCGTGGTAAGATCACTAAGTCTTCTTCAATGCTGGCCTGAGAGCGAAACGAAAACACAGAATGTGCCAGCTGCATTTCCTCCCGGGCATGCTATAAAAACCAGCTAAGGGATCCGAGGGTTTCAGTATATTGTTATTAATGTGATGGACTGATAACCTGTCTCTACAGCAATATACCTACAAATCTTAAATAACCCTCAAACCTTTGTCAGACGTGGCGGAACGACCTATATTTTGGTCGTTTACGCACAGCCTACCCCATTAGGGATAAAGGCGTGATTATATGTATGTATGTATCACTAAGTCTTAAAAGTATTTTACAGTAGTATTATTTTATTGATAGGTTTTAAATTTTGTGCACGTTTCGTTAAAATTATCACTTCTGTAGGTCAGCTGTAAGAAATTTCTTTTTAGAAATAAGCAGTGCCTGTTGTGTCTTTGTTTTTTATGTCCTGTTTTTATGATGTTTTTTGCGTACAATAAGTTGTTAAATAATAGTAGATTTTATGCCGAGTGCATAAAGCAAGTCATTATTATCTGAGATCGTTATAAGAAGTCGAGGATAAAAATGATTTGTGCACGAGTTATAAACTCTGCTTTTCACTTCGATTGCGAGAAAATAAAACAGTAACATAACATACTAACATTTATTTAATTAAAATTCAAAGTAAAATTTCACAGCTTCTTTCCCGCTACTTTACTTTTTTTTATTTTTGTGCATGATTTTCGGGCAAAGAATAAAATATATACAGCCTACTCTTAAATTATTTTGGAATATTGTTTTTTTTTTAGTGATGAATATGTCTTGATATTTAGTTACTTTTTCGTATTATCTCATTATAAACCAAAAATGCAAATAGGGAAGGATATATTATAAATTAGCAAGTTTTATCCGTGCACAATTTATTATGTTTGGCTGCATGGTCTAAATGGTCACTGCCTTAGTATAGATACATTTAAAAAGCTGCTTTTTTGCCCTTGTGTATAAAGTTCAACTTTATGTCGCCTAGATTCTGCATAAAGTAGCACTTTTTCGAGCATGAGAAGTGAAAATAAATAAGTCTTAAGGGAATTGTGTTTATTGCAGAGGGCACTTACCCGACCCAGCGGACTTGCTTACTAAAGAAGACACGGTTCGTCTGAAGCGCTGTATCTACGCGTTGCAAAGGGATGGGTTACCGCCTGTTACTACACACAATATTGTGAGTATGCCGGGTGTAAGGGACAGGGTCCCGCAAACTTATCTACACAATATTGTGAGTATGCCGGGTGTAAGGGACAGGTTCCCGCAAACTTATCTACACAATATTGTGAGTATGCCGGGTGTAAGGGACAGGTTCCCGCAAACTTATCTACACAATATTGTGAGTATGCCGGGTGTAAGGGACAGGTTCCCGCAAACTTATCTACACAATATTGTGAGTATGCCGGGTGTAAGGGACAGGTTCCCGCAAACTTATCTACACAATATTGTGAGTATGCCGGGTGTAAGGGACAGGTTCCCGCAAACTTATCTACACAATATTGTGAGTATGCCGGGTGTAAGGGACAGGTTCCCGCAAACTTATCTACACAATATTGTGAGTATGCCGGGTGTAAGGGACAGGTTCCCGCAAACTTATCTACACAATATTGTGAGTATGCCGGGTGTAAGGGACAGGTTCCCGCAAACTTATCTACACAATATTGTGAGTATGCCGGGTGTAAGGGACAGGTTCCCGCAAACTTATCTACACAATATTGTGAGTATGCCGGGTGTAAGGGACAGGTTCCCGCAAACTTATCTACACAATATTGTGAGTATGCCGGGTGTAAGGGACAGGTTCCCGCAAACTTATCTACACAATATTGTGAGTATGCCGGGTGTAAGGGACAGATTCCCGCAAACTTATCTACACACAATATTATGAGTATGCCGGGTGTAAGGGACAGGGTCCCGCAAACTTATCTACACACAATATTGTGAGTATGCCGGGTGTAAGGGACAGGTTCCCGCAAACTTATCTACACACAATATTGTGAGTATGCCGGGTGTAAGGGACAGGTTCCCGCAAACTTATCTACACACAATATTGTGACTATGCCGGGTGTAAGGGACAGGTTCCCGCAAACTTATCTACACACAATATTGTGAGTATGCCGGGTGTAAGGGACAGGTTCCCGCAAACTTATCTACACACAATATTGTGAGTATGCCGGGTGTAAGGGACAGGGTCCCGCAAACTTATAGGGGTTGCTCTGTCAACGATACTGAACAGCATTATATATTTATTGTTTTAAAAATTAAAAATACAGTTCTACTTAAAAAATTAAACAACAGGCGAGCTTATCTCTATAAGAGATCTCTTCCAGCCAACCTAATGAGGATAAATATGGGAAATTCACGGGAACAGATACAGTTAGTATAATTTAATTACAAATTGATGTATAATAATACTAATACACATATTAACATACTATATTAACATTCATGATGAAAAAAAAATACTTTTCCATACAAACTGACAACCTCGATCAGACGCTTTGTATGGAAATCCATATTTTTCTGTCACTTCCTGAAAAAAACCCTGCTGACAGCAATACACATTACAATCTAAAATTGCCCTCAATGTATGTCAGACGTGGCGAAAGCGCCACACATATAATCACGCCTTTATCCCTAATGGAGTAGGCAGAGCGTAAACGACCCAAACAAGGGTCGTTCCGCCACGTCTGACAAAGTTTTGAGGGTTATTTAAGATAGATTTGTAAGTATATTGCTATAGTGACAGGTTGTCAGACCATCGCCTAAATTACAATATACTGAAACCCTCGGATCCCTTAGCTGGTTTTTACAGCATGCCCGGGAGGAAATGCAGCTGGTACATTCTATGTTTTTCTCTCGCTCCCAGTCCAGCATGAAAGAATGTATCTGATATGGTTTTTGGATAATAAACTGTTGTTTGGAAGATTCGTTGGTTTCACTTGTTAGGGCATTAACAAGCTCCATCTGGTAGAAAACCTAGTAGCACAACTATCAGGCCTCTGACATGGTTTGAGTAACGACCGCTATCAAAGACAGCGACCGGGACCGACGGCTTAACGTGCCCTTCGAAGCACGAAATCTTTTTCTTTTTCGGACAATCATGTGATTCAGCCTGCAAACTGGTGAAAAATTCACAAAGTGATAAATTCTCAAATATCAACTTTGTGTTTCCCCCCTGGGAATCGAACTCATTACCTCCGGATCAGGAATCCATGGCACTAGCCACTAGACCACGTAGGCAGTTAAGTGGTTCGAGGTTATAACAATAGATGGCAGCAGTTGTCTTAATGTTTGTTTAATATTCCAGGTGGATGATTGGAGTGACCCGGTATTGAACGCTGTAAGAAGATGCCAACTGTTCAACACAGTTAACGACAAAGTTAAAGTAAGTTTAAGCGATACTTTAAAACATTTAACTCTCTAAAATTCTTTACTTATTTAGACTTTCTGTTTTATAATTTTGTCAAAAGTTGTAGGTAATGTAAATAAATCGTTCCTGAAAGCTGTTCAGTTTTATTGACTGAGACCCTGAAACCCTGTATTCTAATTATATATCCGATAAAAATAGAGACGTGTAAATTTTAAATACTTCTAAACACTAAAGTCTAACTAAAATATATTATTAACCCTACCTTTCTAAAGTAAAATAGTTTTGTTCTGCTAACGCTAGGTTGTTTGCAATTTTAATACATAAATAATTAAGCTGTATTTCTCAAAGTAAGCGACAGTAAATTCTTTTTTGAGTAAATACATACATACATACATACATAAATCACGCCTTTATCCCTTACGGGGTAGGCAGAGCGTTATACGCCTCGTAAAAGGCGCTTTCGCCACGTCTGACAAAAAGTGAGGGCAATTTTAGATTGAAATGTGTATTCCTATAGTGACAAGTTGTCAGCTTATCGCCTAAATTACAATACACTGTAACCCTCGAGTCCCTTTTGCTGACTTCTACAGCATGCCCGGGAGGAAGGGCAGCTGGTACATTCTATGTTTTTCTATCTCTCCCAGTCCAGCATGGAAGAATAAATTTGAGTAAATGAAATTGTTAATTAATTTATTTATTTGAAAATTTATTTATTTATTGTAACTATAGAGCAATCTGGAATAAATGATTTTATTATTATTATTTGTTATTACATAAATTTCTGGAACCATAAATAACCACAAATAATGTTTTCTTTTTATTTTCTTTCTGCAATAGTAGGTACTTATATTCTTGTTTACAAATTAATAGCGTGTCAAGTTTATAATTATGGAAAGACAGGAGTCCCAAACTAAGTAGACCCTGTGCTATGGGCCTCCTGGTCTCTCCTCCCGACATAGGTCCTTTCAAAATTTACTACTTTTAAGTGATATTTATGTACCTTTATGGGGTGGATGAATGGATTATCTATGTGTGTGTGTGTGCGTGTGTACAATGTAAATGTAAATGGTTGAATTGAATTGAAAACCAATGCTTTACCCATTACTTCCCCAGGTAATCTTCCACCCAGAGTTCCTCGCGTCCACCAACCCTCTCTTCGGTCTGGACTACGAGGAGTTCGTCCGAGGGTGTCACCTGGGGGTGTTCCCCTCCTACTATGAACCCTGGGGGTACACACCTGCGGAGTGCACCGTCATGGGGATACCCTCAATTACTACCAATTTGTCAGGTCAGTTCTAGGCGAATAAAGTCAGTTAGAAACAGAATAGAGTCAGTTAAAGGCAGATTAGAGTCAAGCAAAAGGAGTCATTTAGATTCAGTCAGGGGCAAGGAGAGTCAGTTAGAGGCAATTCAAGTCAGTCAGAGGCAAGGAGAGTCAGTTAGAGGCAAAAAGAGTCAGCAAGAGTCACTTAGAAGCAACCAACAAAAAGATAAGACTGGCCAAACTAGTGTGAGTTCGTCCGAGGGTGTCACCTGGGGGTGTTCCCCTCGTACTATGAACCCTGGGGGTACACACCTGCAGAGTACACCGTCATGGGGATACCCTCAATTACTACCAACTTGTCAGGTCAGTAAGGAGCAGAATAAAGTCAGTTAAAAGGAGAATAGAGTCAGTTAAAGGTAGATTAGAGTCAAGCAAATGGGGTCATTCAGATTCAGTCAGTGGCAAGTACAGTCAGTTAGTGGCAAGTGGAGTCAGTTAGAGGAAATTAGAGTCAGTTAGAGGTAATTAGAGGCAGTTAGTGGCAAGTAGAGTCAGATAGAGGCATTTAGAGTCAGGTAGAGGCAATAAGAGTCAGGTAGAAGCAAATAAAGTCAGAGGCAAATAGAGTCAGCCAGTCACTCTGAACCAACCAACAATAAGATAAGACTGGCTAAACTAGTGTGAGTTGGTCCCTTACACCTAGGGGTGGTCCCATCGTATTATGAACGTTTTAAGCTATGGTTCGAGGCATATTTTCTTATATGGCGAGCGTAGCGAGCGCAGGATATCAAGTAATGGTTCGAGTGAAGTATAAATAACCTACGGGGTGTAAGGGACAGCAAGCGCGCGACGACGCGCAAGACGCTGTCCCTTACACCCGAACGTTAGAACCTGGGCCTTTTCAAGGCGAGAGTGAACAGGCATTTTCTAGGCAATCATGCTCCATCATAGTCTACATCATCACTTACCATCACGTGAGATGGCGGACAAATGATTGCCTATCAAATACATAAAAAAAAAAAAGTATCGTTTCGAGGCATTTTCAGTTTCATCATTCAGCGCACCATATCACCTAATTATTTAAAGCATATTAACTTGTATGGCGAGCGAAGTAAGCGCGAGATGTCACGTAATGGTTCGAGGCATTAATGTTCTTGGCGAGTGTATTGAGCGTGAGATTTCGCGTTATTAATCCAGGCACTCAGCGGTAAAAAATATCGCGAGCGTAATGTCACACGAGTTCACCAATCACAATATCGTGTTTATATTGTTGTTATCTGAAATAAATACATACACATACATACATAAATCACGCCTTTATCCCTTACGGGGTAGGCAGAGCGTTTAACGCCTCGTAAAAGGTGGTTTCGCCACTTCTGACAAAAGTTGAGGGCAATTTTAGATTGTAATATGTATTGCTATAGTGACAGGTTGTCAGCCCATCGCCTAAACTACAATACACTGTAACCCTCGAGTCCCTTTTGCTGACTTCAACAGCATGCCCGGGAGGAAGGGCAGCTGGAACATTCTATGTTTTTCTATCTCTCCTAGTCCAGCATGGAATTAGTTGTTTATCTTGTTTCCAGGTTTCGGCTGCTTCATGCAGGAGCACATAGCCGATCCGATGTCGTACGGCATCTACGTGGTGGATCGCCGCTACATGTCCATAGAGGGGTCCGTGCAGCAACTCGCGCAATACATGTTTGATTTCAGCAAGTGAGTGAATTACTTAACTTACACACTTATCCTCACAGTGAAATCACACACATTCTCACACAAAATCACACTTGTCCCGATGTCGTACGGCATCTACGTGGTGGATCGCCGCTACATGTCCATAGAGGGGTCCGTGCAGCAACTCGCGCAATACATGTTTGATTTCAGCAAGTGAGTGAATTACTTAACTTACACACTTATCCTCACAGTGAAATCACACACATTCTCACACAAAATCACACTTGTCCCGATGTCGTACGGCATCTACGTGGTGGATCGCCGCTACATGTCCATAGAGGGGTCCGTGCAGCAACTCGCGCAATACATGTTTGATTTCAGCAAGTGAGTGAATTACTTAACTTACACACTTATCCTCACTGTGAAATCACACTCATTCTCTCACAAAATCACACTTGTCCCGATGTCGTACGGCATCTACGTGGTGGATCGCCGCTACATGTCCATAGAGGGGTCCGTGCAGCAACTCGCGCAATACATGTTTGATTTCAGCAAGTGAGTGAATTACTTAACTTACACACTTATCCTCACTGTGAAATCACACTCATTCTCTCACAAAATCACACTTGTCCCGATGTCGTACGGCATCTACGTGGTGGATCGCCGCTACATGTCCATAGAGGGGTCCGTGCAGCAACTCGCGCAATACATGTTTGATTTCAGCAAGTGAGTGAACTACTTAACTTACACACTTATCCTCACTGTGAAATCACACTCATTCTCTCACAAAATCACACTTGTCCCGATGTCGTACGGCATCTACGTGGTGGATCGCCGCTACATGTCCATAGAGGGGTCCGTGCAGCAACTCGCGCAATACATGTTTGATTTCAGCAAGTGAGTGAATTACTTAACTTACATACATATCCTCACTGTGAAATCACACTCATTCTCTCACACAATCACACTTGTCCCGATGTCGTACGGCATCTACGTGGTGGATCGCCGCTACATGTTCATAGAGGGGTCCGTGCAGCAACTCGCGCAATACATGTTTGATTTCAGCAAGTGAGTGAATTACTTAACTTACACACTTATCCTCACTGTGAAATCACACTCATTCTCTCACAAAATCACACTTGTCCCGATGTCGTACGGCATCTACGTGGTGGATCGCCGCTACATGTCCATAGAGGGGTCCGTGCAGCAACTCGCGCAATACATGTTTGATTTCAGCAAGTGAGTGAATTACTTAACTTACATACATATCCTCACTGTGAAATCACACTCATTCTCTCACACAATCACACTTGTCCCGATGTCGTACGGCATCTACGTGGTGGATCGCCGCTACATGTCCATAGAGGGGTCCGTGCAGCAACTCGCGCAATACATGTTTGATTTCAGCAAGTGAGTGAATTACTTAACTTACACACATATCCTCACTGTGAAATCACACTCATTCTCTCACACAATCACACTTGTCCCGATGTCGTACGGCATCTACGTGGTGGATCGCCGCTACATGTCCATAGAGGTTTCCGTGCAGCAACTCGCGCAATACATGTTTGATTTCAGCAAGTGAGTGAATTACTTAACTTACACACTTATCCTCACTGCGAAATCACACTCATTCTCACACAAAATCACACTCATTCTCACACAAAATCACACTTGTCCCGATGTCGTACGGCATCTACGTGGTGGATCGCCGCTACATGTCCATAGAGGGGTCCGTGCAGCAACTCGCGCAATACATGTTTGATTTCAGCAAGTGAGTGAATTACTTAACTTACACACTTATCCTCACTGTAAAATCACACTCATTCTCTCACAAAATCACACTCATTCTCTCACAAAATCACACTTGTCCCGATGTCGTACGGCATCTACGTGGTGGATCGCCGCTACATGTCCATAGAGGGGTCCGTGCAGCAACTCGCGCTATACATGTTTGATTTCAGCAAGTGAGTGAACTACTTAACTTACACACTTATCCTCACTGTGAAATCACACTCATTCTCTCACAAAATCACACTTGTCCCGATGTCGTACGGCATCTACGTGGTGGATCGCCGCTACATGTCCATAGAGGGGTCCGTGCAGCAACTCGCGCTATACATGTTTGATTTCAGCAAGTGAGTGAACTACTTAACTTACACACTTATCCTCACTGTGAAATCACACTCATTCTCTCACAAAATCACACTTGTCCCGATGTCGTACGGCATCTACGTGGTGGATCGCCGCTACATGTCCATAGAGGGGTCCGTGCAGCAACTCGCGCAATACATGTTTGATTTCAGCAAGTGAGTGAATTACTTAACTTACATACATATCCTCACTGTGAAATCACACTCATTCTCTCACACAATCACACTTGTCCCGATGTCGTACGGCATCTACGTGGTGGATCGCCGCTACATGTCCATAGAGGGGTCCGTGCAGCAACTCGCGCAATACATGTTTGATTTCAGCAAGTGAGTGAATTACTTAACTTACACACATATCCTCACTGTGAAATCACACTCATTCTCTCACACAATCACACTTGTCCCGATGTCGTACGGCATCTACGTGGTGGATCGCCGCTACATGTCCATAGAGGTTTCCGTGCAGCAACTCGCGCAATACATGTTTGATTTCAGCAAGTGAGTGAATTACTTAACTTACACACTTATCCTCACTGCGAAATCACACTCATTCTCACACAAAATCACACTCATTCTCACACAAAATCACACTTGTCCCGATGTCGTACGGCATCTACGTGGTGGATCGCCGCTACATGTCCATAGAGGGGTCCGTGCAGCAACTCGCGCAATACATGTTTGATTTCAGCAAGTGAGTGAATTACTTAACTTACACACTTATCCTCACTGTAAAATCACACTCATTCTCTCACAAAATCACACTCATTCTCTCACAAAATCACACTTGTCCCGATGTCGTACGGCATCTACGTGGTGGATCGCCGCTACATGTCCATAGAGGGGTCCGTGCAGCAACTCGCGCAATACATGTTTGATTTCAGCAAGTGAGTGAATTACTTAACTTACATACATATCCTCACTGTGAAATCACACTCATTCTCTCACACAATCACACTTGTCCCGATGTCGTACGGCATCTACGTGGTGGATCGCCGCTACATGTTCATAGAGGGGTCCGTGCAGCAACTCGCGCAATACATGTTTGATTTCAGCAAGTGAGTGAATTACTTAACTTACACACTTATCCTCACTGTGAAATCACACTCATTCTCTCACAAAATCACACTTGTCCCGATGTCGTACGGCATCTACGTGGTGGATCGCCGCTACATGTCCATAGAGGGGTCCGTGCAGCAACTCGCGCAATACATGTTTGATTTCAGCAAGTGAGTGAATTACTTAACTTACACACATATCCTCACTGTGAAATCACACTCATTCTCTCACACAATCACACTTGTCCCGATGTCGTACGGCATCTACGTGGTGGATCGCCGCTACATGTTCATAGAGGGGTCCGTGCAGCAACTCGCGCAATACATGTTTGATTTCAGCAAGTGAGTGAACTACTTAACTTACACACTTATCCTCACTGTGAAATCACACTCATTCTCTCACACAATCACACTTGTTCCGATGTCGTACGGCATCTACGTGGTGGATCGCCGCTACATGTCCATAGAGGGGTCCGTGCAGCAACTCGCGCAATACATGTTTGATTTCAGCAAGTGAGTGAATTACTTAACTTACACACTTATCCTCACTGCGAAATCACACTCATTCTCACACAAAATCACACTCATTCTCACACAAAATCACACTTGTCCCGATGTCGTACGGCATCTACGTGGTGGATCGCCGCTACATGTCCATAGAGGGGTCCGTGCAGCAACTCGCGCAATACATGTTTGATTTCAGCAAGTGAGTGAATTACTTAACTTACACACTTATCCTCACTGTAAAATCACACTCATTCTCTCACAAAATCACACTCATTCTCTCACAAAATCACACTTGTCCCGATGTCGTACGGCATCTACGTGGTGGATCGCCGCTACATGTCCATAGAGGGGTCCGTGCAGCAACTCGCGCTATACATGTTTGATTTCAGCAAGTGAGTGAACTACTTAACTTACACACTTATCCTCACTGTGAAATCACACTCATTCTCTCACAAAATCACACTTGTCCCGATGTCGTACGGCATCTACGTGGTGGATCGCCGCTACATGTCCATAGAGGGGTCCGTGCAGCAACTCGCGCAATACATGTTTGATTTCAGCAAGTGAGTGAATTACTTAACTTACACACTTATCCTCACTGTGAAATCACACTCATTCTCACACAAAATCACACTTGTCCCGATGTCGTACGGCATCTACGTGGTGGATCGCCGCTACATGTCCATAGAGGGGTCCGTGCAGCAACTCGCGCAATACATGTTTGATTTCAGCAAGTGAGTGAATTACTTAACTTACACACTTATCCTCACTGTGAAATCACACTCATTCTCACACAAAATCACACTTGTCCCGATGTCGTACGGCATCTACGTGGTGGATCGCCGCTACATGTCCATAGAGGGGTCCGTGCAGCAACTCGCGCAATACATGTTTGATTTCAGCAAGGGAGTGAATTACTTAACTTACACACTTATCCTCACTGTGAAATCACACTCATTCTCTCACAAAATCACACTGGTCCCGATGTCGTACGGCATCTACGTGGTGGATCGCCGCTACATGTCCATAGAGGGGTCCGTGCAGCAACTCGCGCAATACATGTTTGATTTCAGCAAGTGAGTGAACTACTTAACTTACACACTTATCCTCACTGTGAAATCACACACATTCTCACACAAAATCACACTTGTCCCGATGTCGTACGGCATCTACGTGGTGGATCGCCGCTACATGTCCATAGAGGGGTCCGTGCAGCAACTCGCGCAATACATGTTTGATTTCAGCAAGTGAGTGAATTACTTAACTTACACACTTATCCTCACAGTGAAATCACACTCATTCTCACACAAAGTCACATTTAGGTAATCTTACACAAAATCAAAATTATTCTTACACAAAATCACACAACCACACGCAATATTACACAAATTAACACTTATCTTTCATTCGTTGTAACTGGCGGTGTGACTCACACCACTTTGTCTGCATGTTACTGGCTGTAAACCAATTTTTGCAAACTCTGCGATAGATATAAGAACCGTCATTTTTTTAAAATAAAATTTGAATTTAATCTCACTCAAAACCACACTCTTACTGCTCGAGGCTGAACCACAGATTGATCTGTTTACGGATGGATGGTCGTGTGAAAGTTTTAATTTAATTTAGTTTAGTTTTGGCATGGAATGTTTAGGTTTCTGGTTAATTTTCGTTATAAATTGCTTTGATTTACTTGTATGTAATTAAGTTCTTATTTTCCTTGTAGAATGCATTAGGTTAAGCTACCTGTAATGTTTTACATTGTAAATATTCTTAGCGAGTGGATTCTCGAGTCGAATGACCCGATGAGCCCTGATGTCGGAGTTTTCAAACCGCACAGCTAATATGCCTCTGACATGGTTTGAATAACAACCACTATCAAAGACAGCGGCCGGGACCGACGGCCTAACGCGCCCTCCGAAGCAGATTGGATGATCAGGTGATTCAGCCTGCAATGTCCTAACTAAACTGGAAAAACCTCACAAAGTGAGAAATTGACAAATATCAACTTTGTGTTTCCCCCCTGGGAATCGAACCCAGGACCTCCGGATCGTTAACCCATGGCTCTAACCACTATACCACGGAGGCAGTTATTGTAAATATTTGAATAAGTAAATAAAATGCACACTCACCCTAAAAAATGCACACTTACTCTCACACCATCACACTCACACTCGACATCAATTAAACACTTATTAAACTTTTGTCTATCGGTTTGCTACAGACTGACGCGGCGCCAACGTATCATACAAAGGAACAGGACAGAGCGACTGTCTGACTTACTCGACTGGAGAAATTTGGGAATCGTGAGTATTATTTATTTATTTAAGTTTATTGTACACAGAAACATACACAGAACAATTACATAGGAATCAAGACACAACAGGTACTGCTTATTTCTAAAATGAAATGTCTTACAGCAGACCTAAGAAGTGAGATAGCATAAAACGTGAAGCGGATAACACGTGCACAATATGAATACAAATTAGGTACATGAACAGTAAATAATATTTTTAATACAATAAAAGTATCTTATTGTGTGTTGTAAAAGGGATTCGAGGGTCAATACACTTTTCCATCTAAAATTGCCCTCAATTTTTGTCAGACGTGGCGAAAGCGCCTTTTACGAGACGTTTAACGCTCTGCCTACCCCTAGTATACCTAAGGGATAAAGGCGTGATTTTATGTATGTATGTATGTGTGTTGTATATTTTCAATATGAAGGTTTTAAGGTGAAGATACTAGCCAAATGGCGCCCCCATTAGTAAAAAAAATCATAATTCACTAAAAACGCTGTTAATCGAAAAACCGGTCCAACAGAATCAAGTTATAGTAATTAAGAACCTTGTAAATTAGCGATTCATAGTTCGTTGTATTAACAAGAAGAAAAATTGGGAATAAAAAAAATATAGTGTTATACATCACTTTGACAGGATTATTATCAGCTGTTTTATTTCCGTCTCTCTTTTATTCAAAGTTTAGAAAGTGATATGACTGAATTAAAATAAGTTAAGGAGTGGTTTCCAACGGAATCGGCAACACTATTTGTATAATTTCGTCTTTTAATTTTTTTTATTCATACATACAATCACGCCTTTATCCCTGATGGGGTAGGCAGCGTAAACGACCTAAACAAAATTTGTTCCGCCACGTCTGACAAAGTTTTGAGGGTTATTTAAGATAGATTTGTAGGTATTGCTGTAGTGACAGGTTGTCCGCCCATCGCTTAATTGCATTATACTGAAACCCTCGGATCCCTTAGCTGGTTTTAACAGCATGCCCGGGAGGAAATGCAGCTGGCACAATCCATGTTCTTCTGGGAGAAATATTATAAAGTTCTAGAATTATCTTTCTAACTATTACTTGAGTCTGTTGGACCGGCTTTTCGATTCACTGTGTTTTTAGTGAGTTATGTTTTTTTTTTACAAATGGGGGCGCCACTAGGCTAGTATCGTCATCTTAAGTAGTAGTTTACAAACCGAATCGGCACCACTATTTGTATAATTTTAATTTCGTCTTTTCTGGACATTCCTACGCTTGGGTCATTTGTTAAAAAGTTAAAACAAAAACTTATTGCTGATGCATTTTTTACAATACATTAATTTTTGACAACCATACTGGACTGGGAGAGAAAGAAAAACATAGAATGTTCCAGTTGCCCTTCCTCCCGGGCATGCTGTAAAAGACAGCAAAAGGGATTCGAGGGTTACAGTGTATTAATTTAGGCGATGGGCTGACAACCTGTCACTACAGCAATACACATTACAATCTAAAATTGCCCTCGATTTATGTCAGACGTGGCGAAAGCGCCTTTTAGGAGGCGTTTTACGCTCTGCCTACCCCGTAAGGGATAAAGGCGTGATTTTATGTATGTATGTATGTTTGGCCAGGCCTGACATTATAGATGAAAATATATAAATTAAATTAATTATCTTGTATTTTCAAATGACATGACTAATTCTAAAACAAATTTTGTGATTATGTTATAAGTATAATGCATTATGTGACGTGTAGAATTATTATTTTATAAATAAATTATTGAATTGAATTGAATTTTACAAATCTTACATACATACATACATACATAAATCACGCCTTTATCCCTTACGGGGTAGGCAGAGCGTTTAACGCCTCTTAAAAGGCGCTTTCGCCACGTCTGACAAAAATTGAGGGCAATTTTAGATTGTAATATGTATTGCTTTAGTGACAGGTTGTCAGCCCATCGCCTAAATTACAATACACTGTAACCCTCGAGTCCCTTTTGCTGACTTCAACAGCATGCCCGGGAGGAAGGGCAGCTGGAACATTCTATGTTTTTCTATCTCTCCCAGTCCAGCATGGAAGAATTACAAATCTTTGCTATCATTATTCCATTAAGCGTGGTTTTTATCGTCTTATCAATTTTCGTTTATTTTTTCCAGTACTACCGCCAAGCGCGAGCCCAGGCTCTCAAGACGGTATACCCGGACTACGTGGACGTGATGGATCAGGACTTAGAGAAGAAATTCAACTACCCGCGGCCTATTTCTGAACCACCCAGCCCCACTCATTCAAGTAAGTATTGTGATCTAATAAAAACTTTGGTCAAAAACCTAACTCTAAGAGTGTCGATAATTTAGGGAGTTTCGATAAACCGGGGGGTGTCGATAAATCGGGGGATGTGTCGATAAATCGGGGGATGTTGATAAATCGGGGGATGTTGATAAATCGGGGGGTGTTGATACATCGGGGGGTGTCAATAAACTGGGGGGTGTTGATAAATCGGGGGGTGTCGATAAATCGAGGGGATGTCGAAAATAACTTGGCGGGTGGTTAGTTTTATTTTTCAAGTATCATTTTCTTATTTTACTGGGTTCATCGTATCGTATATACATATGCAGGGAGTAAAAATTACTGCGTAATTTACTTGTACGTAACCACGTTATGTATTAGTGATATACAACACAAAACACACATTAAATTAATTAAATGAAAATATTAATATTTTTTTGCATTCGTAAAACTGAAACAGGTGAGCCAACTGTAGTCACGCACATTACGACGTACGTCACAGCCCCCCCCCCCGCCCGCACCGTCGCCGCGCCCGCTATAGTGTGCAATGTGTGCATGACTACGTTTGGCCTACTTGTTTCTGTTTTATAATTTTAATAAAATTTAACGTAAATATTTGTATTAATTTGATTTAACACGTGGTTCGTGATGTATTATAGCTTACGTATGTTATTTGGTAAATTACTTATTCAATCAAAACTAAAATTCTCTGTAGTACCATAGTATAATCTATTGAAATGTCAAGTCAATGAAACTGCTGGATTACCAATTTAATAATTTCACCAATTCAATTATGATAGAGTCAGGTAATAATTAAATAATTTAAAATGTTTGCTGCTAAAAAATAATTCATTCCACGTAAACACAGTTCGCCAAAAGCAAGAACCGTCAACGGCTGACAAAGACATCCAAACGGACATAACAGAACACAAAATCGACACACAGAAGAAAAACGCATTGAACATACGAAAGTCCCTCGAAATCCTTGACCTATCCGACTTAATTCCCGATGACTCCATAGAAGTCAGTTTCGAGAAAAGGAACTTTGAGCCTCAAGATTTGAGGAACTTGGAGAATCAAAATTTAAGGAACTTTGAGTCTCATGATTCTGTGATAAAGTCAGATGAGAGTCAAGAGAACTACAGGACTCCAAGTGATTTTCTTGAGCCTTTGAATGAAGCGGTCGCAGAGCAAATAGATGAGCTGATATCGAAGCTGAATGACTGCAAACAGAAATAGGTTTTATTTGTTTTATTTCACGGTTTTTTTAGTCGCACAATATTTTTGGCACTATTTGTTTTTAAAGTTTAATAATGACGTAAGAATTAATTTCTGGTGATTCTAAAAAAGTACGTTTTAAAAAAAAGGGAGCTTTTATCCTCTAGATTTGAGGAACTTTGAGTCTAAAAATTTGCGGAACTATGTGCTAAAAGATTTTAGAAATATTTAGTCACAAAATTTGAGGAACTTTGAGACTCAAGCAAGATTTAAGGAACTCTTAGTTTCAAACTTGGAACATTGGGCGAAAACATTTGGGGAACTCTGATCCTCGAAATTTGAAGAACTTTTTGTCTCAAAATTCAAGGTACTTTGAGTCTCATTACTTAAGGAACTTTGAGCCTCAAGATGTGAGATCTGATGCTCTGCTAAAGTCAGATGAAAGACAAGAGAACTACAGGACTCCTAGTGCCTTTCTCAAGTCTTTGAATGAAGCGGTTACAGAGCAAATAGATGGGCTGATATCGAAGCTAAATGACTGCAAACAGAAAATTGTTTTCTATAGTTTTTGGTATTTTTTATTGGTTAGAGGCACATTATTTTGTAGTATTTGTAGCTTAATTACTTTCAACCTCAAGATTTAGGCAACTTTGAGTCTAAAAATTCGACATTTTCTTAAACCAGAAGGTTTGTTTATATTTTACTCATCCCAAGAGCACATAATTTGGTTTTGTTTTTATTGCGACCACTCTTTAAGCACTCCTGTGTTTTTTTCTGCTGTTGTTTTTTTAACACTTTTTCTCGTAGGTTTTATAGTTACGGTGATTGGTTTAAAGTTTAGTTTAAAAGTCATTTATGATAACGCAGAAACTTACAAGATGGCGGCCAGCCAGTGTGATAGAAATGTTAAGTACCAAAAGGGCCGAACCATTTATTTATTTGAAATGTTTGATTAGTTTTGTAACAAAAGTAATTAATTGATAATAAAAACTCTTATTTTAATTTTGTGTTTTCTGTATTATTGGTATGCCCTGTGGTGATCACAGCGCTCTTTAATTAATATTCGAAATCTCAACTTAGTATCTACCTGTGTTTCACAAATAAATTATTTGAATTAAGTAAAACTCTGACCTAATGGATGGATTGGGTCTGGTTTCCCTTCTGGGTTGCGGAGGTCAGGTGGCAGTCGCTCTGTGTAAAAACCAGTACCCTCGTTAAATCCCCTAGATTAGGTAGCCGAGCCCGTGAGATACGGGATAAGGCTACGGAGATGATGATGATGATTTAAGAAACCTTTTTGCATTAGAATTTTAAAAAAAATATGTTTTCTAACCCTTGTTTTCGCCTCTTCAGGAGGCACAACCCCGGCAGCCTCCGTCCACGGATCTGATGATGAAGACGAGGTTGATGAGGAGAAGGAGCTGGCAGAGTTGAGGATCTCCGACCAATGACTCGGGTGATGTTACAACAGTTTCATTATAGTAGTTGGTATTCGGGGTGTAAGGGACAGCGTCCCACTAACTGATAGGGGTTGCTCAGTCAACAACAACTTCCGCCAGGAAATTATTTCTTTAAGAGAAAAAATAATTTGACTTTTCCATACAAATTGTCTGATCGAGGTGGACATTTTGTATGTAAAAACCAATATTATTTTCACTTCCTGAAAGAATTTCTTGGTGGAAGTTGTTTAGTGTCGTTGACTGAGCAACCCTTATCAGTTTGCAGGACGCTGTCCCTTACACCCGGTATATGAGTTATACAGGGTGATAATTTAATTGTGTGATAAAGATCAGAGGTAACGATAACGGATCACAAAAAAATATAATTAAAAAAAATATTTCTTCCTAAATAATTTTGGCTTCCCTATTAAAATTATCCTGTTAAAGTGGTTATTCTGTATCAGGGAAAGTCAATTGTTGTAGGACTTTTAAAGTATGTTTTATGTGATTCTTCATCTTTTCTAAAACACCCCCTATTAGTTACGGCACGCAATTATATTTCCATCCTGTATAAATTGAACCGAATTTTATTTACGTGTATATTATACTATGAAATATCTGGTGAAATTAAATATTATATAAACTCAACCCATTAAATTGAACTCAATATTTTAAAAAATATATGTAAATCACAAACCAATTTCTTTGCTCAGAAATGTAAATTCATTTTTTATGAATCTGACATAATCTAAAACACATATTATGCAAATGTGTATACAAAATACAAAGAAACATGAAAGAAATCACGTGATTTCTCATTTCTTATTACTTTGTTGTTTACTTACTAGATTATAAAAAAAATCTATTCTATACACACTATAAAAGAAAAATAATTAATAACAAAATATATAGTTTTAAGTAAATTGGTTATATTTTTAAACGGAGATTTATAAAACCATTTTATTATTATAAAATTTGATATTTTTCATGTTACAAAAACTGCAAATACCTCAAAAAATAACATAATATTTCCAAGTATTTTCACAGCAAATATTAAAGTATTTTTCTGTATATCTTTATTGAAAATCTTGTCATAATAAATAATTGTTATAATAAACATAAAATATACATTTTGTAGATTGTATATGTTTTCGCTCTGCCTTCCCCATTAGGGATAAAGGCGTGGTTATATGTATGTATATGTTCTTAAATCTTTAACTAGTTTTACGATAAAAAAAACTATCTTGCATATAAAAGAAACGACTGCTATTTGTTGAAACTTAAAATTTTAAAATCATAAATAAAAAATAAATCGTTTATTTCAAAATATGTCAAAGTTTTAATATATAACGCACTGTTTATCGAATTGGCACAATTTTAAATTAATATTTAGTATTTATTATCAAGTAAGTAACGCTTTTAAATATAGATTTAGTTGGTAAAGGTATCATTATATATTTTGGTACCTGCATCTATACTTCGTTTATTCAGCGTTGAGTTTTCGATACCAACTTGTTTTGCAGCCCATAAACTGTATTTTATTTACAACTTCAAAGTAAATCAACCGCAAAACATTATGTTTGTAACAAGGTTAAAGTCTGCAGTTGCGAAACTTGGACTTCTGCTTAGTTGCAAAGAAAAAGCTGTTTATGGGCCGTAAAATACGTTGATATCGATTAATCAACATTAAATAGACGAAGTCTATATGAATTTATTTTTATATAAGTTTTTTATGAGTTTGATGTAGTGAATATTTTATAAGTACATTAATATCACAATAAATCTTTATTTTATATTTTGATGTATTTACAATTAGATATTTTCTAGAGAAGATATTCATAATTATTTACATTTTAAATAGTTTTTAGGTACGAGCTTCCTAAACTGCCATCTCTTCGTAGTGCAAAGTTAAATATTTCAAAAAACACAGCAAGCAAAAATACATCCTATCACAATATATGGTGTAAGGGACAGCGTCCCGCAAACTGATAGGGGTTGCTCAGTTAACGACACAAAACCACCAGGAAGTGAAAAAAAAAAATGGCTTTTCTATACAAATTGTCTGATTGAGGTATAGACATTTTGTATCTTCCATGCTGGACTGGGAGCGAGAGAAAAACTTAGAATGTGCCAGCTGCATTTCCTCCCGGGCATGTTGTAAAAACCAGCTAAGGGATCTGAGGGTTACAGTGTATTGCAATTTAGGCGATGGGCTGGCAACCTGTCACTACAGCAATATACCAACAAATCTATCTTGAATAACCCTCAAAACTTTGTCAGACGTGGCGGAGCGACCTTTGTTTGGGTCGTTCTCGCTCTGCCCACCCCATCAGGGATGCAGGCGTGACTATATGTATGTATGTATTTTGTATGGAAAAGCCAATTTTTAATTTCACTTCCTGATGTCAATGTCCATCTAAATCAGACAATTTGTATGGAAAAGCCATTTGTTTTTACTGCCTGAAAGAATTTCTCGGTGGAAGTGTTTCAGTATCGTTGACTGAGCAACCCCTATCAGTTTGCGGGACGCTGTCCCTTACACACGGGATAGTTAACTAAATATTTGTGTGATTGACTTTATTAGTTTAACTTTGCACTATCAAGTGATAAATCATAGTTTTAAGTTTAAAACGAATTATTTTAAATTGGATTTTGTCCTCTCCCTTTATGTTTTTATATATTGTGCCATAAAAAGTAAAAATGTTATTTAGTAGTCAATAAATAAATCGTGTTATAATTGCATTAAATTGTTTTATTTATTTTTAAAATAGTTCCTATAAATACAATATTTCATTCACACCATCTCACAATTTGAAAATATCCAATACAATACAAGATACTTTATTGCACAAAGGCACAAATACATACAGCAGAAAAGTAAGGAACAAAGCAGTACAATATAGGCGGCCTTATTGCTAAAGCAGCAATTTCTACCAGGCAACCTTTGGATATTAAATGGGTTATACTGGTCGGACTGTATATTATGTTACATGATGTTTTATTACTTATTTTCTCCCATTTGCTCGGAAAAAGCTTCATTATTAAAAAAATAACAAAACATACATTCACTCTTTTCGGTCCTCAAATTCGCAAACGCCAGCAATTTCTCCTAACGACAACAATGACCGTTAACGACCGCTTCACGAATCTTTAAGGACATGCTAGTATGGTTTGGGTGACTTTTAGTTCACATTATTGATTACTAGCGACCCGCCCCGGCTTCGCACGGACATTATCAGTGTTTCTCTACTATATTATGCATGTATTATACATATAAACCTTCCTCTTGAATCACTCTATCCATTAAAAGAAACCGCATCAAAATCCGTTGCGTAGTTTTAAAGATTTATGCATACATAGGGATATAGGGACAGAGAAAGCGACTTTGTTTTATACTATGTAGTGACTTTAAGGCTGAATGCGCATACAACTTTTTAAATTTACAAAATGGAATGTGCATCTGTCAAAGGCGCCATGCAAATCTTAAACATCAAAATATTATGGAGGAATCGCAAGTTAGATGTTTGTTTTTAAGTGTATTGTTGTTTTTAATCCTCTATGCTGGACTGGGAGCGAGAAAAAAAACATAGAATATGCCTGCTGCATTTCCTCCCGGGCTTGCTGTAAAAACCAGCTAAGGGATCCAAGGGTTTCAGTATATTGCAATTTAAGCGATGGGCTGATAACCTGTCACTACAGCAATATACCATAACAAAGCTATCTTCAATAACCCTCAAAAGTTTGTCAGCCGTGGCGGAGCGACCTTTGTTTATATGTATGTATGTGTATGTATTGTTGTTGTTTCCTCGCAACATACATACATACATACATATAATCACGCCTTTATCAGGGTAGGCAGAGCGCAAACGACCCAAACAAAGGTCGTAACGCCACGTCTGACAAAGTTTTGAGGGTTATTTAAGATAGATTTGTAAGTATATTGCTGTAGTGACAGGTTGTCAGCCCATCGCCTAAATTATAATATACTGAAACCCTCGGGTCCCTTAGCTGGTTTTTACAGCATGCCCGGGAGGAAATGCAGCTGGCACATTCTATGTTTTTCTCTCGCTCCCAGGCCAGCATGGAAGAGTTTCCTCGCAAAATGGGAGAAAAGTTCTATACTAGTCTCAGCCGAAAACGCTATATGGTCTCGACAATATATTGCTTTTTTTCGAATTCTGAAGACCTTATGTTCTAGTCTATTACTAACTTCGCTGGCTCAGCGATTGGAAGTGGATCTTGATACCTTGTTAAAACTCTCTTATTTAATTAAAAATATTTAATCTTTGATAATATTACGCTTCGTCTTTCTTTTCACTGTCAGAAGCTTCTTTATTTTCACTCTCGTCTTGTTTATTAGTTTCCTTTTCTAATTCTTTCGTTTTATCTTTCTCTTTTTGTTTAATAGTTTCTTCTTTAAGCGTATTGTCTTGACTTTCTGTTTTTTTATCTTCAGGAGCTTCTTCCTTTTTACTCTCATCTTTTTTACTTTGGATATCTGTATTAGTTTCTTTTTCTAATTCTTTCGTTTTATCTTTCTCTTTTTCCTTAACGGTTTCTTCGTTAGGCGTATTGTCTCGACTTTCTGGTTTTTTATCTTCACTTCCTGAATCATTTTTATTATCTGAAGGTGGAGCTGATGTGGTTTCGGCTATATTATTAGACTCTGTAGCATGTTCATCTTTTTTGTCTTCAGTTTTATCATCACCTTTTATTTCTTCTGATTTTTTGATATCTTCGGCTTTCTGGTCTTCTTTTCCTTTACTTTCTAAAGTAGTTTCTTTATTACTTTCAGAAGAATCCTCTTGGGACTTATTTTCAACTGCTTCACGATTGTCTTGTTCTGGTTCGTCTTTTGC
Organism: Scrobipalpa costella; assembly: GCA_949820665.1. Lineage (NCBI taxonomy): Eukaryota > Metazoa > Arthropoda > Insecta > Lepidoptera > Gelechiidae > Scrobipalpa > Scrobipalpa costella. The sequence continues at coordinate 966,135 of OX463323.1, read as the reverse complement.
GGGTGTTGAACTATCTATCTCTTTTTTATCACTTGCGCTTTCCTTGTCACCATCACTTTTTTGATTTACTATTGTTTTAGGCTCGGCATGAAGTTTTTCCTCATTATTTTCATTTTTACTTTCTTTGCTTTTATTTAGTGTAGATTGAGAATCATCAATATCAGGTTTGATAGTAGAGACATTCTGTGACTCATTTTCCGTCATTGTGCTTTCCTCTCTTTGTCCTATAATATCAGGATTTCTTTTGTCGATATCAATTTTATCGTCTGAACCAAATGTGAACTTATTATTCGCTCCATTCATTAGAGGTTTAATGTTTTCATTTATATCATCGTAATTTTCGTCATCTTCTGGGTAGAATACGAATATATTTGTAACTTTGTCACTGCCTACTGTATTGCCAAATATATTATGAGCCCTTATACTTGTCGGCGTTCTATTTTTATGACTACCTTTATTTTTAATGTTTGAAGTTGCATGTTTTTTACTCTTCTCTTTATGTCCTTTATGTTTTGTCTCGTTACTATTTTCTTTGTTATCCTTAGATTCATTCTTCTTAGTAGGTTTCTCGATAACTGATTTCGAACTTATCGTGTCAATTGGAGTTTCTTTGCCATCAATGACAAGTTTGTCTTTAGATATTTCCGGATTCTTAATTTCTTTTTCTCCAACTGAATTAAAGTTTGTAGTATGAGTTATTGGAATTTCTTTTCCATCAATGATCAGCTTATTGTCTTTTGATATATCCGTTTTTTTCTCGATGTTTTCAATATTCTTTGGATTATTATTTGAATTTTGCTCGGCTAGATCTTTTCTAAGTTTTGCAGCTAACGTCTTCATTTGACTGGCGACTTCGTCTTCCACTACATCCTTGATGTGCTGAAATTTAAATTAAACCATCAAAACACACAACTTGGCAAAAAAGGGCAGAAGTAAGTATTATCTGTATAAATATCTGTCGCGACTCGCGGCATCCTATGCACGGCTACGTCTCAGTGTCACAAAGACTAAAAAGTCGCTCCAGTTTTATCAAGTGTGTCGTCCCGGTCTCTACCGAACCTGCACAGGCAACATGTGAACTTTGGAAAAGCTTCTCTGCCTACTCCCTTTGTCCCGCTTGCCGAGAATCTCCCTCCTGGACATGAACTACCGTGACCGATCTGGAAGTCCTTTAACAGGCTTCGGACTAAGGTTGGCAGAAGTAAGGAGAACATGGTCAGGTGGGGATTTTCGACTAGCTCTGATGTGGACTGTGTTTGCGGTGCAGTGCAAATTATGGCACACCTAGGCCCGTGTTTATAGCCAGCATTTGAGAATGACGGCTAGTTTGAGTTCGAAACAGAAATGTCATTTCATTACAAAATGACCTGTCAACTGCATACTTAATATCACTCCCAATATTGAGATCGCTTTATAAATACGAGGCCTAACATTGTGCCCGGCGTGCCCCAATACTTGCACGCCAGCTGATTTAATGGATGGCAGTCAATCCGCAATACAAGTGGCTGAATGTAATTTCTCGTGTTCAATCGACACGCTAAGAAGGAGAAGAATATCGGTTGTAACATATTCTTATATTGAATTTTATTTTTCTGTCATGTCATGATTGCATAGCGAGTATTCTTACCTTCATCAGTAATTCCATGTAAGTTGCAGTCCAATCACTGAGCCATTTCCAGAACTGCTCCTGAAAAATAATAATACTTGAAGCCTCATCCTTCCTTCCAGTAATGATTGAGTGTTTACTTGCTAACAATATTGTTGCTTCATGCTGGACTGGTGGGAGCGAGAGAAAAACATAGGATGTGCCAACTGCATTTCCTCCCGGGCATGCTGTAAAAACCAGCTAAGGGATCCAAGGGTTGCAGTATAATGCAATTTAGGCGATGGGCTAACAACCTGTCACTACAGAAATATACTTGCGAATAACCTTAAATAACCCACAAAACTTTGTCAGACGTGGCGGTACGACCTTTGTTTAGGTAGTTTACGCTCTGGCTACCCCATTAGGGATAAAGGTGTAATTATATATGTATGTATTTTAAAGAGCTTAAAAATAAATGGAAACTTTACTTACATTTTTCATTAACTCCTTAAACAGATCATTATTCTCAGGTACTTTCACTGCTTTGCTTCCATGCTTTTTCTTATGTTGCTTGTTATGTTCTTTCTTACCATCTGTTACTTCTTCATGAGGGACATTTAACCTAAGTTTAACGTCATCAGTATCAAGTTTTTCTTTAATGCCTTCGTCTTTTTCCAAATTATCTTCAGTGGGTAGCAAACTTGCTTTATGAGTACTAACTTCAATATCTTCCAAATCCTTGTTAGAAGATTCTCCATGAGGTTTTATCAATTCTTGTTTTTTGTCTGATTCTGTATCATCACTTGACATATAAATAGGTCTACTCTCAGTCGGGTACGAGGCAGTGATCATTGGTTCAATAGTAGCTTGTTCAACTGTTGTTGGCTTGTCGGTAGATTCGGGTTTCTTATGCTCAGAAGCATCAATTTCTTCATTATCCAATTCTTTTTTGTCTGAACAGCCATCTTGTTCTCCCACGTCGAATGACATGCCTGGCATTCCTGGTTCACTTAAAAGATCCTGTTTGTAAGAAAACACATAGTTACTTACAGAATTTTTCACTTCTTTTCACTGAATGATAAACAAATTCTTATACCGGTTAGAAGGAACAGCGTCCCGCAAACTGATAGGGGTTGCTCAGTCAACGATACTAAACAACTTCCACAAAGAAATTATCTCAGGAAGTGAAAATAAAACTTGCCTTTTCCATACAGAATGTCCAGCTCGAATATAAAATTTGTATGAAAAAGGTAATTATTTAATTCACTTCCTAAAAGAATTTCCTGGTGTAAGTTGTTCAGTGTCGTTTACTGAGCAACGCCTATCAGTTTGCGGGGACGCTGTCCCTTACACAACCCCGTATAAAAAAGGATTGACACATTATTCCTCATAGAATTTCATTTTCTAAGGAACATGAATAAGAAATTGTACCGCATAATGAACAAAAACAAACGTGTTTTGAATAATATTGTTTTCCAAAAATACTTACATTCCAAACATAACCTCTTCCCTTTGATAAATTCATTCCATAAGTTCTCGGCTTTCTAACTTTTGCGTCGTTATCCTCCATTTTATCAACACGCTCAGGATCAACATCGTCCCCGTATTCATCATTCTCGTCATATTCGTCATCATTACCGTCTTCGTCATCATTACCATCCTCGTCATCTTTATCATCGCCTTCATCTTCATCTGCATCATTATCATCATCTTTATTTCCTTCTTCATCTCGTTTTGGACTTAGCACAGAAATCATATCTTCTATTTTGTGATTCAATTCATTCTTAAATTTGTCGTCGCTTAAGTGCGTTTGTTCTCGATTCGGACTTGTGTTTTCCTAAAAAAGATAATATTAATAAACATCACATCACTTATGGCTGAATTGTTAAGATATAAAAACTGAAATGATTGTAAAAAACTGGTAACAATATGGTCAGTTCCACTACTTTTGTTTTTTTTTGTTCTGTTCTCATATCCTTTGAACTTTCATCTCTCTAGCTTTATCCCGTATTTCACGGAGTCGGCTACCTAATCTAGGGAATTGAACCGGGGAACTAGTTTTTACACAGAGCGACTGCCATCTGACCTCCGCAACCCAGAAGGGAAACCAGACCCAATCATAAATTATGTCAGAGTTTTCAAGCCGCCAATGCTTAGCACTGGCCTCTGTAATTGCTTAACGTCGTATATCTACAGTATTAAACGATAACCAGGACCACCGGCTTAAGGTGCCTTCCGAAGCACGGAAAAAGCCGAATAAATGTACATATGAAATTTGAAAACCGAAAACCACATTGTTGATTCTAACCACGACCACAGAATATATAATAGCATACCACGACCTCCCGTGAGGCAGCGGCCCTATCCACTACACCATAGGGCTCTCTTACAACAAAACAATTAACAAATGATTATTTTATTACCGATTTAGACGTTGAAGAAAGCATCGTCTTAACGTCTGCGGGCAGAATGGACAAGTCGAGAGGTGCCAACGTCGGTGCTGGAGGAAGGTCCTTTACAGAGATTTCTCTCTTGTGCTTCTGAGTTGGTTTCTCCTGAAACAAAAATATAGGTAAAATGTGTTAAGTTATTTGTGAGCAAGGTATGTGATAAAGTGAGTTAAATTGTAATTTAGGCGATGGGCTGACAACCTGTCACTATAGCAATACACTTTTCAATCAAAAATTGCCCTCAATTTTTGTCAGACGTGGCGAAAGCGCCTTTTACGAGGCGTTTATCGCTCTGCCTACCCCGTAAGGGATAAAGGCGTGATTTTATGTATGTATGTATGTATGTGAGTAAAATCAACAACTGCTTTCGTAGTTCTTCTTCTGTCGAGTGGGTATCGAGTCTATGGACCCGATGAACCCTGGTGTCAGAGTTTTCAAACCGCCTAGTAACACAGCTAATAGGCCTCTGACATGGTCTCAGTAACGACCACTATCAAAGACAGCGACCGGGACTGACAGCTTAGCGGGTACGCTTTCCGAAGCACGGAATCTTTTTTTCTTTTCGGACAATCAGGTGATTCAGCCTGCAATGTCCTAATCAAACCGGGGAAAATTGTTGCAATAAATATTTTCTGATTCTGATTCTAAACTCTTCCATGCTGGACTGGGAGAGATAGAAAAACATAGAATGTTCCAGCTGCCCTTCCTCCCGGGCATGCTGGTAAAGTCAGCAAAAGGGACTCGAGGGTTACATTGTATTGTAATTTAGGCGATGGGCTGACAACCTGTCACTAAAGCAATACAATTAAAATCTAAAATAGTCCCCTTAATTTTTGTCAGACGTGGCGAAAGCGCCTTTTACGAGGCGTTAAACGCTCTGCCTACCCCGTAAGGGATAAAGGCGTGATTTATGTATGTATGTATGTATGTATGATTCTAAACACCTCGCAAAGTGATAAATTGACAAATATCAACTTTGTGTTCCCCCCTGGGAATCGAACCCAGGACCTCAGGATCGTAAGCCCATGGCTCTAACCTCTAGACCACGGAGCCAGTTGTAAAATATAGGTAAAATGTGATAAGTGTATTGTATTTATTATATTATATATTATAATTTAGGCGATGGGCTGATAACCTGTCACTACAGCACTATACCTACAAATCTATCTTAAATAACCCTCAAAACTTTGTCAGACGTGGCGGAACGACCATTGTTTAGGTCGTTTACGCTCTGCCTTCCCCATTAGGGATAAAGGCGTGATTATATGTATGTATGTAAGTTATATACCTCTTTCCTTGGTTGGTATTTTCCTCTTGCCTGATTGAAAAGCTTGTTTCTGGCGATTATTTTCTGAAAATGTAATGGAATTAGTAACATCGTATTAACGATATTTCTATACTGGACTGGAAGCGAGAGGAAAACATAGAATGTGCCAGCTGCCCTTCTTCCCGGGCATGCTGTAGAAGTCAGCAAAAGGGATTCAAGGGTTACAGTGTATTGTAATTTAGGCGATGGGCTGACAACCTGTAACTACAGCAATACAAATCATTACAATCTAAAATTTGCCCTCAATTTTCGCCTGTTACGAGGCGTTTTACGCTCTGCCTACCCCCCGTAAGGGATAAAGGCCTGACTATGTATGTATGTATTAACAATATTTCTATACTGGACTGGAAGCGAGAGAAAAACATCGAATGTGCCAGCTGCATTTCCTCCCGGGCATGCTGTAAAAACCAGCTAAGGGATCCGAGGGTTTCTGTATATTGGTAATAGGCTGGCAACTTGTGATAGCAATATACTTACAAATCTATCTTAATTAACCCTCAATACTTTCAGACGTGACCTTTGTTTAGGCCGTTTACGCTCTGCCTGCCCCATTAGGGATAAAGGCGTGATTATACTAGGTGTAAGAGACAGCGTCCCGCAAACAGATAGGGGTTGCTCAGTCAATGTCACTAAACAACTTCCGACAGGATTTTTTTTCAGTAAGTGAAAACAATAATAGTCTTTTCCCTACAAAATGTTCACTTCGATCGAACAATTTGTATGGAAAAGCCACTTCATGAAAAAAGTTTCCGGAAAAGTGTTCAGTGTCATTGACTGAGCAACCTCTACCAGTTTGCGGGACGCTGTCTCTTACACCCGGTATGTATGTATAAACCTGCAATATACAACGTGTAACAGAAAGGGTATATGCATCCGAAAGGATATGAGCCAGCCCATTAAACTGAACAACTTTCCCAAAGGTCAAAATAAGAAATAAAAGAAAAAAGTATGACCTTCCACACAAAATGCAGTAGCTGATAGCGTGTCCAATATGGGGAGTCAAACTTTATTTTTCGGTTTTCGACTTATGTTCCTTTGGGAAAGTTGTTCAGTTTAATGGGCTGGTTCATATCCTTTCGGGTGCATATACCATTTCTGTTACACGTTGTATAGAAATAATACCTTTACCTCTTGGACAGGTTTGTCAGAATCTTGTATAATCTGAACAATTTCTGTAGCGGTAGTTGATGGTGTGACTGTTGAAGTAACAGACGGTGTGACTGCAGGAGTGTCCTCTGCATTAATAGTTTTTGATGTCGGTGCTTCGGCAACCTATAAAAATACATACAAATGCTTATTTATATATATACTTTATTGCATAAACACAAAAGAAATATAATTTAAAAACATAGTGTGCAAGGGCGAACTTATCTCTATGAAGAGATCTCTTCAAGCCAACCCAATGGTAGTAAGAGAAAGTGAATAATTTTGAGATGTTTTAGGGAACTTAGAAAATACGACATAGGTACTCGTATTTCTGCGGTAAAAATAACATTAATTATCAAATCAAACAAAGAAGAAATAATACGGGGTGGAAGGGAGAGCGTCTCGCAAACTGAAAGGGGTTGCTCAGTCAACGAAACTGAACAACCATCACCAGGATCTTTTTTCAGGAAGTGAAAGAAAAAATTGGTTCTCCATCATTTTGTATGGGAAGGCAAATTCTTGTTTTCATCTCCTAAAAGAATTTCCCGGTGAAAGTTATTCAGTTTCGTTGACTGAGCAACCTCTATCAGTTTGCGGGATGCTATTTATTACACCCGGTATAAACAATATTATTTAAAATAAAAATAAGTAGATTCATTAGCTTCCATGCTGGTCTGGGAGCGAGAGAAAAACATAGAATGTGCCAGCTGCATTTCCTCCCGGGCATGCTGTAAAATCCAGCTAAGGGATCCGAGGGTTTCAGTATATTGTAATTTAGGCGATGGGCTGACAACCTGTCACTACAGCAATATACCTAGAATTCTATCTTAAATAACCCCCAAAACTTTGTCAGACGTGGCGGGACGACCTTTGTTTAGGTCGTTTACGCTCTGCCTACCCCATTAGGGATAAAGGCGTGATTATATGTATGTATGTATGTAGATTCATTAGTTCTCATGTCTATATTATCTCTTGGCACTATCGATGGTAGTTCTCTTATCATATCTTATCTTAAAGTATCCTTCTTACCTCAATCTCTTCCAAAGCATCATCATATTCTCCATATTCCTCAGGGAGTAGATCTTCTCCAGAATCCAACAATCTTTCTCCAACAACCTTCACAGAACCGCCAGCATTTAAGTGTTTGGTTTCAAGCTGAAAAAAAAGAAGAACCAAAATGGGTCATGTCCGATTTTATTAAAATACCTCGATTTTTTTTCTGCATATAGGAATAATAAACATATACATATATACACATATACATATACATAATCACGCCTTTAACCCTAATGGGGTAGGCAGAGCGTAAACGACCTAAACAAAGGTCACTCCACCACGTCCGACAAAGTTTTGAGGGTTATTTAAGATAAATTTCATCCTCATTAGGTTGGCTGGAAGAGATCTCTTATAGAGATAAGCTCGCCTTTTGTTTTAATTTTTAGTTTACTTTTATGTTTAATTTCTTAAAACAATAAAGAATTTAATAATAATAAAATAAATTTGTAGGTTTATTGCTATAGTGACAGGTTGTCAGCCTATAGCCTAAATTGCAATAAGAAAAACCCTCGGATCCCTTAGCTGATTTTTACAGCATGCCTGGGAAGAAATGCAGCTGGCACATTCTATGTTTTTCTCTCGCTCCCAGTCCAGCATGGAAGTAAAGCAAGGAATAAGATAGCATTCTTAAAAGTACGGACCAGTATCTCTAGAGAAATAAATTTAATTCTGTTTATTCCTACGTGCACAACAAAAATCGACGGATTTTAATAAAATCGGACATGCAACTCAATAAGTTGTCCTTAATACGACGATTTCCCGCTAACTTCCTATTTTCCTAACATGCATCCAATTTTCCTAACAGGCGGTTTTGCACTGCCCCGTATTCGGTTCGTATCCGTGATTGTATGGATTGGCGCGAAAATGTTTGACAGTTTCCATATATTTTTCACGGATACGGATTCGGACAAAGGATTAAATATTAATGCAATATTGGTATTCTTACAATAATTTCAGGGTCTTCTTTTAAGAACTGGAATCCGTGTCCATTTGTGAACGGCCTACGCGTTACGTCATCTAGATCCAAACTTTTAGATTCTGAGACCTAATGAGAGTTTACAGACATTTTATAAACAAAGCAGACAAAAAATAATAATAATTAATAAATATTACATTGAGATTGAGAGCAACCTTAAGTATGGATCTGACAGGCCTGTTTGACTGAAACGACATTTTATACGAACTCCAACTAGCTGTCACTTCTTCTTCTTCTGTCGAGTGGGTATCGAGTCTATCGACCCGATGAACCCTGGTGTCAGAGTTTTTAAACCGCCTAGTAGCACAACTATCAGGCCTCTGACATGGTTTGAGTAACGACCACTATCAAAGACAGCGACCGGGACCGACGGCTTAACGTGCCCTCCGAAGCACGAAATTTTTTCTTTTCGGACAATCAGGTGATTTAGCCTGCAATGTCCTAACCAAACTGGGGAAAAATACACAAATTGATAAATTCTCAAACATCAACTTTGTTGTGGTGGAGTAGGTAATAGCCAATTTTCTCTTTTTATTTTTTTTCTTTTAGTGGCAGAGGGATGCGCCGACGTAAAGTTTATCGCTCCGCGTAAGGTGACGCATGTGTGTCGTTAACTATAAGAAAGAGCACAACTAAAAATGTTTTTAAAGCTAATCTAAAAAAATACATACTAAAAAATCTTAAAGTAAAACTGAACTCGAACTGATAAATAATAACAATCATTTGTTTTTATAATATTTGCAAAACTGTAACTCATTTAAACTTTTCTTGCTAAACTTACAATATTAACTTAGATAACATAAAGCAGTAATGTAAATGTTTAATACAGGGGAGTCTATTTCTGCTAATAATCCTAATTCGAATTCTTAGCTAGTGCTGTCACTTTCTTAACTTTGACATAAGAACAGGATAGCAAATGAAACGATTTTAAAATTCCTAATCTGACATAAGACTGCTTATTTGACGTAAAATAAGGAAGCTTGCTCTATGCTCAGTTCTTATTCTAAGCGTCTTACGTCAGGTTAGGAATGTCAAAGTCATGTGTTTATTTGCAATCCTCTTCTTAAGTCAAAGTCAAGAAAGTGACAGCCCTAGCTAAGAAATAGTTAAGGAATAGTGCGTGCAGAATTTCCGCCAATATGGAGGTATGTTTTACCTGAATTTTGTGCAAAGATAGCCCCGAACAAATTTCGAAGAAAAGTAATGTGGTTATCTGAAAACAAACAAGTAATTTAAAAAGTTAAGTTTAGTTAGTAATACAGAAATACCGGGTGTAAGGGACAGCTTCCCGCAAACTGATTTTGGTTGGTCAGTTAACGAAATTGAGCAATAAACGGGAAAAATTAAACAAAAAAATCTTCACAGTACATAAATGACTTACTTCAATCAGACAATTTTGATAGATAAGATATTTTTTCACTATCCAGAACAATTACTTTATGACAGTTGTTCGGTTTCGTTGACTGACCAAGCCCTTCACAGTTGTCGTTTACACCCTTTATATAAAATTATTAAAAAAAAATGCTTCCATACTGGCCTAGAAGCGAGAGAAAAACATAGAATGTGCCTGCTGCATTTCCTCCACGGCATGCTGTAGAAACCAGATAAGGGATCCGAGGCTTTCAGTATATTGTCATTAAGGCGATGGGCTGACAACCTGTCACTACAGCAATATACCTACAAATTAATCTTTTAAATAACCCTCAAAACTTTGTCAGACGTGGCGGAACGACCTTTGTTTAGGTCCTCATTATTGATAAACTAGCGACCCGCCCCGGCTTCGCACGGAAATCATTAGTGTTACCCTACTATATTCTGCATGTATTATACATATAAACCTTCCTCTTGAATCACTCTATCCATTAAAAGAAACCGCATCAAATTCCGTTGCGTAGTTTTAAAGATTTATGCATACATAGGGATATAGGGACAGAGAAAGCGACTTTGTTTTATACTATGTAGTGATGCGTGATTATAAGTATTTTAAAAAAACTTACCAGAAAAATCCTCATTTTGTTTGGATTTAAAACAGAAACACACTTAACAATAGAAATGCACACAAACTGATTTAAAATACCGATGCGCGTTTATAAATATCTTTACTAATGCCTATTTTATCATAGAAATTATTTTATCAGATCATCTGCTTATCTTATAAGAGTAACTGTGGTTTTGGTGTAGATTTGGGCAGCGGTTCTCAAAGGTATCATACTCACGTATATATTTCTTAAGGAGTAGGTAGTTGATAAAAGTGACTTTTTGCCAAGTCTGACAAGTTTTAAGGGGCGTTTAGAAAGATATTACCGGGCTATAGTAATAGGTTGTCAGCTTATCTCCAAATTGCTTCCATGGTCTAGTGGTTTGAGCCAAGGGCTTTTGATCCGGAGGTGCTGGGTTCGATTCCGAATTTATTACTTTTTAAGGTTTTTCCCAGTTTGGTTACCGGGAAAAACCTTAAAAAGGTTTTCCAGGTTGTGGTTTGGTTTTTGGACATTGCAGGCTAAATGACGTGATTGTCCGAAAATAAAAAGAATTCCGTGCTTCGGAGGGCACGTTAAGCCGTCGGTCCTTTTGGACTTTGATAGTGATCGTTACTCAAACCATGTCAGAGGCCTAATAGCTGTGCTACTAGGCGGTTGGAAAACTCTGACATCAGGGTTCATCGGATCGTTGTTCGACTCAAGAATCTACTCGCTAAGAAGAAGAAGCCTATCGCCACAGCTATCGCCTAATTATTATATTACATATGCCCGGGAAGAAAACGAGCTGGTGCATTCAATTTTTTTATCGCTTCCCTTCAAACTCTTCCATCAAAAATCACAAACCGTTCACGCATGGCCTATCCCGCAGGGTATATCGACCGGCGTGATTATTATCTAAGTTTCAAAATCATCTTTCAAACTTATTGGCAGGACGATAGATGGTACGCTTATAATTTCATTGTTGTGCAATACAGATCAGAGCATTCAGTAAGTCTGCTTACTGTATGTTTAGTTTTGTATTGTTTCATGAATAAACGTTTTTCTATTCTATTCTAATTAGTCTAGTTTTTTTTTTACTTCCATGCTGGACTGGGAGTGAGAGAAAAACATAGAATGTGCCAGCTGCATTTCCTCCCAGGCATGCTGTAAAAACCAGCGAAGGGACCCGAGGGTTTCAGTATATTGTAGTTTAGGCGATGGGCTGACAACCTGTCACTTCAGCAATATACGTACAAATCCATCTTTAATAACCCTCAAAACTTTGTTAGACGTGGCGGAACGACCTTTGTTTTACGCTCTGCCTACCCCATTAGGGATAAAGGAGTGATTATATGTATGTATGTATGTTAACCGCGGGAAAATACTATGTTCCTGAATATCTACGTATAATCTTTATTGCGTTAAAACACAAGAAATTAAGTATTTTTTATTTTATTAGAAATGGGTTTGCTCTAGACACTAGGTCAGGGATGGCCGTGACAAATTCGACGATGGAGCGAGCTCACCCAAAAGATGCCTGTTATGGCACTTGCAATCTCACGCACCGACGGAACACAGCAAGCTGTTTGACGCCGGACACCGGTGAGAGGGCGGTCGATAGCCAGGCGGAGCCTGCCAACGCTTTGTAGGGATCGTTCAGCCAGACTTATTCACAGGCAAGATTACAGAAAGGTATGCAAGGGCGAACTTATATACATACTTACATACATATAATCACGCCTTTATCCCTCATGGGGTAGGCAGAGCGTAAACGACCTAAATAAAGGTCGTTCCGCCACGTCTGACAAAGTTTTGAGGGCCATTTAAGACAGACTTGCCGCTGCAGTGACAGGCTGTCAGCCCATCGCCTAAACCACAATACACTGAAACCCTTAGCTGGTTTTTACAGCATGCCCGGGAGGAAATGCAGCTGGCACATTCTATGTTTTACTTTCGCTCCCAGGCCAGCATGGAAGCAACTTATATCTGTGAAGAAACCTCTTCCAGCTATCCCACTGGCAGTTGATAGAATGAGAATCATGTTCCTACGGGAAAAATTGTTTAGCCTTGGTGAAACCGCGGGGCGCAAGCTAGCAAAATATAAACAGTTTATTCTTTCACTATATTATGTTATCTTTCTCTATCAAAATCTATTATTGATTTAAGAACCGTTAATTAGTTCACGTCATTAAATTTTGTGGTTACAGTAATGTCAATGTCTCTTCGATGATTAATTAAGTATATGCATGGCTATTTCGCTCGCTCGCTCTGCTTACCCCATTAGGGATAAAGGCGTGATTATATGTATGCATCAGGGATGTTGCGGATGCGGATGCGGATGTTGATATTTTTCTAAATTAATTTTGTATTTTTCTTCTTCTGTCGAGTGGGTATCGAGTCTATCGACCCGATGAACCCTGGTGTCAGAGTTTTTAAACCGCCTGATAGTAGCACAACTATCAGGCCTCTGACATGGTTTGAGTAACGACCACTATCAAAGACAGCGACCGGGACCGACGGCTTAACGTGCCCTCCGAAGCACGAAATCTTTTTTCTTTTTCGGACTATCAGGTGATTCAGCCTGCAATGTCCTAACCAAACTGGGAATAATTCACAAAGTGATAAATTCTCAAATATCAACTTAGTGATTCCCCCCCGGGAATCGAACCCAGGACCTCCGGATCGGCAGTCCATGGCACTAGCCACTAGACCACGGAGGCAGTTAAATTTTGTATTGGTGCCGGGATAGCACACAAAGACGATGTTTTATTGGTGTATTAAACATTTTTACATACATACTATCACGCTTGTATCCCTAATGGGGTAGGCAGAACACCTACGACCTAAACAAAGGTTAATGACCGTCACGTCTGACAAGATTTGAGGGTTGTCTCAGATCAATTACATATGAATGTAGTGACAGGTTGTTAGCCCTTCGCCTAAATTACAAAATACCTACTGAAACTCTCGAATCCCTTAGTTGTTTTTTACAGCATGCCCGGGAGGAAATGCAGCTGGTACATTTTATGGAAGATTTTTAGAAACGTTTATATATGTAGAAGAAAAAAAAGTCTTTTAAAGCCTATAAGTGTCCTTAAAACCTTTTTATATTGCGAAATTCTATGTCATTGCTACGATTTTCTGGCGTTTCTTGACTCTCACAACACAACACATCCGCATCCGCATTGACTTCATGCGGATGCGGAAGTAAATAAAAATAAATCGTTTATTCATTTTGCCAGTACAGTTTTACAACTTAAACAAAATCTTCCAAACTATACAATAGTTTGTTGGCAGAAGTGGCTCCCCATAACAATATAAACTGTTTTTTCTATATTAAATAAAATGTATTACATACTGTTGTTTTTCAAATTTAAGACACATGTATATATATTTAAAGTTAGAAGTCGAAAATAATATTATTATTAAATTGTCCAAAATCATGTGAAAGATCCGCATATGCGGATGCGGATGCGAATATTTGCAACATCCCTGGTATGTATGCATGTCTATGGCTGTTTTATATTACCTATTATTAGAAAGAATGATTGTCACCATAAATACTTATGGCCTGGGAGCGAGAGAAAAACATAGAACGTGCCAGCTGCATTTCCTCCCGGGAATGTTGTAAAACCAGCTATGGGATCCGAGGGTTTCAGTATTTTGCAATTTAGGCGATGGGTTGACAACCTGTCATTACAGCAAGATACCTACAAATCGATCTTAAATAACCCTCAAAACTTTGTCATCTAAACAACCTTTGTTCAGGTCGTTTACGCTCTGCCTACCCCATTAGGGATAAAGGCGTAATTATATGTATGTATAAATACTTATAACATTTTTGTTGTGTACAAGTGTATCATCCGACCAGTCCTGCTATACGGCAGCGAGACCTGGCCTGTCCTTGGAAGTCATGTCCAGCATCTTCACGTCGCGGAGATGAAGATGTTGCGATGGATGTGCGGCGTTACGAGATTAGATCGCATTCGTAACGAGCACATCCGTGGCAGCCTTGGAGTCCGCGACGTAGCAGATAAGCTAGTGAGTCGTCTTCGACGGTCACCATCTGCCTAGCCTAGGCTACCGAATCTAGGGGATTGAACGAGGGTATTGGTTTTTACACAGAGCGACTGCCATCTGACCTTCGCAACCCAGAAGGGAAACCAGACCCAATCCTAGATTAGGTCAAAGTTTTCAAGCCGCCAATGCTGATCACTGGCCTCTGATAACGACTAATATCTACGGTATAAAACGATATTAACCGGGACCAACGGCTTAACGTGCCTTCCGAAGTACGGAAAAATCTCCGAATAAACGTACATATGAAATTCGAAAACCGAAAAACACATTGGTACGTGGTGGGATTCGAACCACGACCTAGTTCAGGAGGCAGCGGCCCTTTCCACGACACCATCGGGCTCTTCAACGGTGTGGGTATTTAAGTCGCAGACCGCCAGACTACGTCGGAAAAAGATGCCTCGACCTCACTGTCCAAGGCCCTGGATCACGCAGCAGACCAAAGAAGCGCTGGCTAGACGTCGTAACAGCATGGAAGAGAACGATCTCACACCAGTGGAATCAAATCAAATCAAATCAAATCATTTATTTAACCATAATTACATGTTAAGTAGGTGGTTGATATGAATATAAGTTCAATGCAATTTACCACTAGTGGTGTAGTCAATAGGCACATTCATCTAAAAATAGAGTCTGAGATAATAAAATAATCTCCTTAAACAAATCATTAAATTCACATCAAATTCATTATTAAGTCAAATTCATAGATATAAATTTTAATTTAATTATAATTTAGTACCAAATCAATAAAATTGTTAACATGTACTAGACAAAACATTTTCATATATTACTATCGTTAGTCACACCATTGTAAAATTCAGTTAGGTTATATGGACACAGGTTGATGACGTACTTCTTCAATGCACTGAAAACCCTATTCCCCTCAGCAATCCTAATCTCAACCGGCAATGCGTTATAAACTTTGGCCGCCCTAAATTTAACATTTCTATCAAATGTAGCTGTGCGGCGTGATAGAACTACGACATCATGTTGAAATCGTTCCTGTAACCTTGTACACCTTGGATCCTGTTGTAAGGGAAATTTTTCAGGGTAACGCCTCACTATTTTGCATAGATCTACAACATAGAGCGCTGTCAGAGTGGCTAGCCCCAGCTCTTTAAACGAACTACGACATGTCTCCCTAGGTGAGCTAATCCGGTTAATGATGTGTATACATCTCTTCTGAAGGATGAATAGCACATCAATGTCAACACATCCTCCCCAGATCGCTATTCCGTATGAGACCCTGGACTGAAAGAATGCAAAATAGGCCTAAAGAGCTGCTTCTTTTGTTGCAATCTGTCGTAGATTTCTTAGTGCAAAGCAAAAGCTACTTAGCCTGCTTTCCAAGACCTGAATATGCTCCTTCCAGCTCAGGTGCTCATCAGCAACAATGCCAAGAAATTTAGCGTCAGCAACAAGCTGAGTTTTTTTGCCATTTACATCGACGCTAACATTAACAGTCTTTGTATTATAATTCCGGAAGTGAATCATGTTCGTTTTATGTACATTAGTCTTGAGGTCAAGCCCCTCAAACCAGCGCACCACACTTCGCATGGAGTCTCCTATATCATTGGATAAATTACTATTGTTATTCCTTCTAAATGGAAAAAATATCGAAACGTCATCGGCAAACATAACTACTTTATTATCAACTACGTGAGGTAAGTGATTTACGTAAATAAGGAATAAAAGGGGACCTAAAATGCTTCCCTGTGGGACACCCCGATCAACCGAAAACTCCCCGGACTCAATATCCTCGACTAGTTCCAATTTTTCCTTAAACACAGGGATAACAACGCTTTGTTTTCGCCCCTACAGATAAGATCTAAACCAATTATTATTAACGCCTCTAACACCAAGCCGTTCGAGTATATTCAAAAGGATTTTATGGTTTACATGATCAAACGCCCTGGAAAGGTTCAACAGCACTGCCATGACGTTTTCATCACCATCCATAGCCCCTGAAATGCATTCCACAATATCGAACAAAGCATCAACAGTGGGAACACCCTTCTGAAAGCCATACTACTATTTAGCCAAGATTTTATTATACGACAGGAATGACTTCAGTTGATCAGCCATGGCTACCTCGAAAAGTTTGGAAAAGACTGGCAGCAGGGATATTGGACGGTAGTTATTGATGTCATTACTATCGCCCTTCTTAAAAATCGGCTTAATGTGAGCTTTCTTTAATATTTCGGGAAAGATACCTTTACTCAAAGAGAGATTTATTACAAACACGAGAGGCTCCAAGATCTCCTCAATTATGAATTTTATAACTGTTGACGGTATCCCATCGTGGCCACAAGATTTTTTGTTTTTTAATCCACGTACGTATTTAATAATGTCGTGTGAACTAAGAGCCCTCACGAATATACTATTACTGATAAATGGCGGCAAAGGTAAAACGTTACCTGGAATAGATCCATCCATCCGGAGCGTTCTCATCCAAAAATCTCCAAAGAAATTTGCAGCCTCGTTGTTCGATTGCACCGTGGTTAAGCCATCTGTGAGACCTACAAAATTTTTGGGACGAATGTTTCAAATTCTCTCACAATCAAGCTATGAAGAGCATTAAAGCACACATTCACGTCATTGGACTCATACACCTTCTCCCAAGAAAGACTTTTTAGTCTGTCCTTCAGAGCTTGCAAGTTACCTAAACTAGTATCCCTAACCCACCTATGATGTTTAGTTGGCCGTTCTTGTATCTTGCATGGAAAACTTGCCATTTGCAAAGTGTGGTCAGAGACAGCCAATTCCAGAACTTTGGCATCCTTAAGTTTTATGTTGGTAAACATGTTATCGATGCACGTTCTGCTGTGGCTGGTTATTCGAGTCGGCTCGTGAATTACTCTAGTAAGATTAAATTTTACGTGATAAGATTTATCAAGTCCCTGGTTTCGTTAGAGTTCTGCGAAGTGTCTACATTAAAGTCACCGCAGACGATTAACTTATGTTTGCTGGAGGTCATAACAAAGTTTAAAAGTTCTTCCATATTATCAAGGAAGCCATCGTTTGGGATAGTATTGGGTCGATACACGCAAATCAGCTGGACACCGGAGAGGTTTATGCCGCATGTTTCAAAATAACAACTTTTTGTATGTATTTTTATTTTTGGAAGTTCCTCAAAATGTACATTTTTACGTACATAAATGCAGGTACCACCCCTATCCTTCTTTGAGTTTTTACAAAAACTGCTAGCGAGAGAAAAGTTAGAAATATGTATAGTTTTCAAATCCGCTTGTTTTCGGAAATGCTCAGTAAAGCAAAGCACTTTAACGCATTTGCCCTGTTCGGTGTCTAGCCATAGTTCAATTTGTGCAATCTTGGTTATATTTAAGCCACTGATATTTACATGCGCTATGGATCCCTTACTACTTGGTCCACGTTTCCGTGCCGAAAAAATGATGAATTACCCGTCTGAACTACAATTTCAGTGTCTTTTTGTAAATTTATTTGCTTAGATCCGACATTACTAAGGACAATTCTATTAGGCAAGTCATTTACAGTACCCAAGTTCATCTGGGACTGAGATCTGCGAATAGAAGGTTCATGGACCTCCCCAACTGACCTGTGCTGGAGATGCATAATGGCCCTCCACAAGGATCTACTGGTATTGGCTGGCGTTCTAAACACTTCGAAGTTTTGAAAGTTAGGCTTGCTAAGGCGAATAAGGCTAATAATGTCATTGAAGGCATCGGACATTCCGTACTTATTAAACATAACATCACCTACAAGTATATTTGTATGAAAAAACAATTCTACATGATGTTCAAGGGTCGATTTGAAGTTTACATCGTTTGAACCGTTCGTACCAGTCACAATAACAATATAGTCTCTGTTGGTAAAGTTATTACACCAGCGATTACAGTTCTCTATTATGCTATTCACTGTCGCGTAAGGTTTGATTTGTGATTTAACGAGAAACGAATTTCCCAAGAACCTCTGTAGATGCTGCCGAAGACGTCTGCCTCTTTCGTCCGCAAAAATCATAATCTGATGTTGAGTAGTCGTTTTAGCTTTTACTGGATGATTGTGCAATTCTTGATGAATAGGTTTTAGAACTTCACGCACTCGGTTTACAGTACCGTCAGTAACGATATTTTTCTTTGGCGATGAGGTAATTAGCTTATCCCGATTTTAATGAAAACTTGTATCTATAATAGTTGATTTTGAGGTATTCGAAGTTGAGTTCATTTTGCGATACTTTGGGGAAAAAAAGGTATTCTTTGGAACTTCTCCACCGACACTTTTGTATCGCTTTATTATAAATAGGATAAATGCTGTGATATTGGAGTCTGCAGAGTCACCTGGTTTGAGTCACCAGGAGGGTTTAAAGAAATGTACGAAGTACCGGTTGAAACTGGGGTCCCCGTACTCGTTGATGATATGTGTTTCATCCTATGCCCAGTCTTAACTGCTGATGAATTTGCCGTGGGTGGGTGTGTAGTAGGAACAGGTTTTTTTTTGACAGTGAATCTGATTTATGATTTTTTTGAGGTAATGACGGGCGAAAATCCTTGCATTCCTTGCACTTCCATTCCTTCATGGATTTTATTACGTCAAATAGTCTAGAAGAATATGTTATGCATTTTTCATGAAAGCAATTTCCGCAAGTAAAACATGCTATGCTATCCTTCCTGTCGTTAACTTCCTTTTTACATTTATTGCAAAATTGTATGTCGAAGAACGGGCAAAGTGGAGTAGGCCCGAAAGTTCTCTTTAAAAGGGCTCACAGAATACCAACGTCGCGGTCTCACAAGATGGCGGCATAAGCTGAGTGGGTCCTTTTATTGTGACGTCGCGACACGCACATTCCGGTAGCATTAACTGTTTATTTTTTAGGTACCTTTATCACAGATTAGATAATAGTTACTCTTTATATCATTATTTTATTTCACTTTCGTTTGTTTTGTTTTTGTTTAAAAATGTATTTACTGTGTTGTGTTTGTGACCACATGAAAATAAATGTTTGCTATTCTATTCTAAAGTGGATCCCAGCATCTGGCCGGGAAACGCTAGGCAGTAGAAGAAGCTTTTCGAAATAAAACAACAGAAGTTTGCAAAACTATTCAAAATAATTTATTTTCTTAATAAATAAATACTATTAAATAAGCACTTTGGCAAATAGCTCGTTTCTGGTTTTACAGGCAGGTAAAATATACAACGTGAAAAACAAGTATCATTGCCTGGCAAGGAATTGTACCCTAGATATGGGCCAACCAAAACCTAATTCCTATAATCACTAGTGATATTTATATTCTTAACTCTAGGTATATCGTACGGTTCCTTTCGCATAGGTGCTAAGACCTTGAATCCTGGCTCCAAATCGTCTAAAAAGAACTTCGTATTATTCGCTTCCCTTTTGTCAGGAAGTTTCGGTTTCTCAGTGTTCTTGCTAAAAACGGTGTTGAAAGCATTGGTATGTATGTGGCCTTGATATACTACACTTGCGACAGGATTATTAGCCGCTGGTAGAGGATAAGGCTGCTGGTATGCGTATACGAACGGGATTGATATATGGGAAGCGTTTTTGTTGACTTCCATGTTCGGTAAAGCATGCGAAAAGAAAGGTTCAGTTACCCGCCATTCTTTTGGAGGTACTGGAACCTTTATCCTTTCCGGAATCAATATTTCTGGTTGTCGCGTCACCGGCTCTAGTCTATCTGTGAGCTTTTGTAGGAAGTGTTGAAGCAAATTCGTGTTGCGATCAATTTTGTAAAGAATCACGTTTGTCAAGTTTTCGTTTCTCTGTATCGTTCGAAGGAGCTTTAACCGTTCTGGATCTATTTTCCTTTGTGGTTTAGTTGTAGTCGGGTTAGCTAGGGTGGTACTCGATTCTTTAGTTGTAGTTTGAGTAGCTGTAGTCGCCTGCGTCGTTGTAGAAGTTGTAGTTGCTGCGAATTGTCTGGTATTTTGGTTTCTGTCAATATCGTTTAAGTTCGGAGCATCGTGGAGTTTCATCAATGCGTTGGATATTAACTGGCCTGCTTCTAGCTTGTTAAGGTGGAGCATTTGTGGAGGATTTAAAGGCAGTAAGACGTCTATGGTGTCCTGTCTTTTCAAATCAGGGGTTGCTGTAGTGGTTGTAGTTTCTCCGATATTGCTACGAACTATCATGCTGTCAAGATTCTGTTTTTCTTGTTTGAGATTGTCGAGTTGTTCGTCTATACGCTGCTTGTGTTCTTTCAATAACATTTTCATTTTCTCTTGTTGCTCCTTTATTCGTTTCACAAGCGGAAATGTACCGGAGTCTATTGTCATCTGCGTTGGCCTCTGAGTGGTCTGGTCTGAACTTCTGGTAATATCTGATGGATTTCGGTTTGACATTTGCTCTGTCAAGTTACTTATTTTGTCTTCTCTATCTTCATTCAGAATATTTTCTATTTTAGAGAGCTCACTTACATTCACTTGAGATAAATATCGTAAACCATTTCTGTTGATGGTTTTGTTAATACTGGTATGTATTGACTTGAAGCCTGTCGGTGTTTCTGTTTGATTCTTTGGTATAATTTTAACAGTTAGCTTGTAATTTGGCCGGTTATCGGAATTATCATAATAATTGGCTGACGGATATCTCGATTCGACGTTGTTATCATTTGGAGTAACAACTGAATATGGTGATGGTGTAGGTTCATTATTTCGAAAACTTGCGTAACTATCCATGAGTTTGCTATAGAACAAAGGATTGTCTTGTTCTTCCTTCGATCGTGTTATTTCTTCCAAGAACAGATGAGGGTATTTTGACATCAAGGAGTTATGTCTTGTCTTAAATATGCTGTAAGGCGACATTTGGTTGGTCATGTGATGGACAAAGTCGTTGTGATCATCGTTTTCTGATGGCTCCTGTTCAGGTGCGTCCATATCTCTGACAACGGCTCTGTCAGCGAACATGTTCTCATCTGATACCACAAAGAAATTTTCGTCAGAATGCCTAGACATATGAGGAACACCGTCTGTTGCTATAATTCTTATCTTATCGACTTGACGTTTATTTCTTTTATTATTATTCTTTACAATCCTTTTCGCTTTCCTGTTAATGTTTAAATACCTGTTGATGTGGGATTTGGCTCTCGTTTTCATATTAGAGTATTTCTTTATTTTCACTATTGGGGATCTCTTTTTTCTGTTCAACAAGTCAGCTAATCCAAATATTTCTGATGGTTTCAATTGTTTTTTGAACAGGTCTTCATCGATTAGAAAAGGCGTGGAGCCAGTGCGTAAACGTATCTCTTGTATTTCAGAGTTTTCTAACGAGTTCTTTGTATGTTTGTTTTTTTGCTTTTCTTTTTCGATCGAGAACGACACTTTTTTACGACCATCTTCGAATATTTCCGAGTAACTGTCGTATGGTAAATAATGTTTGTCAAATATTAATTTATATTCGTTAGAATGAGAATCTGCTGCTTGTTTAAATATCGATCCGAATCCATTGAATGTGCTAACATCCCTTTTTGCGATCTCATGTTCACCGTCAGGCGAATTATTATTGTAATCATTTGTTTTCGTGTCATTATTTTTGTTGTAAACGTTGATCAGCTGTTGTAAGCCTGTAAAAACTTTGATGCTGTCAGGATCAGGCGCGTCGCCTACATATTGATTAAATCCTATCGAGAATCCTGTACCATCAATCTCTTTGACGTAGAACTTTAGATCGCCTATGTTGTAATATTCCCCATTGTCTTGCCCCAGATTATCGCTGTTCAAAGGTTGTTGGAGCCTTTGTGGGACACCGTTCTCCTTTCCGACTTGGCTGTAGTCCAAATCCACTTGGTTCATCTCTCCGGAGTTGATTGATTTTGCATTAGAAAGGAAACTGGATCCAGTATACTTCTTCTTCCATTCCTCTCCACTTCTATCGTATACCTTTGGAGAGGGCGCATCCACCTTTACAGATTTACTGATTGGGTCGATTTGCCTTAACAGTACACCTTCTACTGGTATCAAGATTTTATTACTGAAAATATCATCTTCTTTAATCTTCAACGGATTTTGTACACGTTTTTTAATTTGAAATACGCTTTCCTTTTTAGTTTTACCGTTTGTTTGTGAAGTATCTTTCATACGTAAAGCGTTTTGGATTCTTGCAATAATATTTTTAATCAATTTATTTTTCTTCTCTCCGTTGATACCTTTGCTATCGAAATGAGTTTCAATTTCAACGTACAGTTCCTCTTCTTCGGGTTTGCCTTTTTGTTTTGTTTTATCTGTGTGGCTGTTGTTATGTTTACGAACTTTTACACTGCGTTTAGGTCTTTGCGCTTTAAATTTGCTTTCTAAATTGGGGTATTTCTTTAAATACTGTGCTAAAGCATGGTCCAGGAAAACATCAACTACATTTCCTTTGTCTTTTGTGATGTCAACTGTTTTGATATCTGGTTTACTTTGTTTCCGTTCGATGTTGACTAAATCTTGTTTATTTTCACTTTCTTCGTCTTCCAATCGACTAAACTTAATCGCTTTCCCGTTGTAAATTAATTTGATCAAACCTTTAATGTTGCTTGTATTTATTTGCCTGCAAATAAATTGGAATTATCAATATATTCGTCGCAAATCTGTCAATAATCTTCTTATACAATACATGTTATGATTATATACCAGGTGTAAGGGACAGCATTCCACAAACTGATAGGAGTTGCTCAGTCAACGACACTTAACAGTTTCCACCGGGAAATTCTTTCAAGAAGTGAACATGAAAATTGGCTTTTCCATACAAACTGCCCACCTCGATAAGTTAATTTGTATGGAAAACCCAACATTTTATTTCACTTGCTGAAAGAATTTCCTGGTGTAAGTTGTTCAGTTTCGTTGTCTGAGCAACCCCTATCAGTTTGCGGGAGGCTGTCCCTTACACCCGGTAGATGGTTGGAAATTATATTATCTCTGCATATTCGGAAAACCAGACGAATTATTACCAATTTCTAAAAAAAGAAAACTATGGGTATATTCAAAGTTGGTAAGAGCAAGATCTTCTTCTTTTTTAAATTATTTGACTCTGGTATACGAACAAATAAAAAAATAATTACAGGACATTAAAGCATCGTTCACAACTAATTGGTAAAAGAAAAACATTTCAACATACAAAACTCTTTAAGGGGCTTCCTTGGGCTAAGTGGCGCCCTCATCAGTCAAAAAATCATAATTAACTGAAAACAAAATCGATCGAAAATCCGGTAGATCAGATTGAGGTTAAAGCAATAAAGGTCATTTGGAACTTCATAAAGTTGCAACTTATAGATCGTTGCAGTTACAGATAGGAAATTTGCGAAAAACGGCCACTTTTAGCACTTTTACTATCTGTAACTGAAGTGAACACTGAATTATTAATTTATAATGCTTAAAAAAAACTTCAGTACCCATACTTTAATCTGATCTACTGGATTTTCGATTAATTGCGTTTTCGGTGAGCAATGATTTTTTGACTGATGAGGGCGCTGGCGTGCACCGGGGATCCCCTTAATTGCTGTTTGAAAAATAAGGGTTTATTTTATTTGATTTGATTATTTGTCATTTAATATTAATTTAATTTAATTTGTTCGGCCGATTGCCGTATAAATAAAAGTTGAAGTTAAATTTGCTATTTTATTATTACTTTGTGACGTTATATAATTTAATTTTTATTTTATTTTATTAATTTTGTAGCTGTAGTATTGTAAAATATGGGACATTTTGGGCCTGAAATAAAATAGTTTTGAATTTGAATGCTCAATAAGGAGGATCTAGACGGAAAAGTTGGAAACAGGAATTTGACTTACTTTGAAAACTATTCTAACATTTTCTGTCATACATTGTTTAATTTTTAAATATTTTTTTCCATACTACTTACGACGCATTGTTTTTATTTTTACGACAAACGGGACCTACTTTTTTTTGAGGGTAGATTTGTAAGTATATTGCTGTAGTGACAGGTTGTCGGCCTGTCGCCTAAATTGCAATATACAGAAACCCTCGGATCCCTTAGCAGGTTTTTACAGCATGCTCGGGAGGAAATGCAGCTGGCACATGATTTTCTAAAAAAAAAGAACTAATCTGTTTATTTCATTAAATTATTTTGTAATATTATTTTACATTAAGAGTGCTTAATCTAAACAAACAAGATTATGTGCGCCCAGTGATCCGCTAGCAGTGCGGTTGCTTATTGAGTACATAATTAAATCTATAAAATTAAATTAACAGGTTGACGCGGTAGGTACTTATCCATACTCAAGTATCTTGCTCCCAGTCGAGCAAGGAAGTATAAAAAGTTGCCGCTTTGACATATACTTATGTAATATACGTAATTCATTTTTTTTGCGCATGCCTAGTTTTCGCGCAACACGCTTGTAAAATTTTTGATTTAAGACCATAATTTGTACCGTGTTTGTGAGCAAATAAATAATTATTTGATTTTATTTGATTTTGCTTATTTCTACGGCGACTTTTTTCATTGATGAAATTAATTGTAAGGGTTTGCTTAGACCATGAAACTAAACAACTTTTTCTATAGAACATAAAGTCGAAAAATTTTAAAAAAATTGTTCCTCCGAATAAATACTTAAACAGCTGACAACTTTTGTATGGCAAGTCAATTTTTTTTCATGTTCCATCTTTGTAAGAAAGTTGTTCAGTTTCCTGGAATCTTTGGGGAATAATTTATTATAATTATAACATACATACATATATTTACGCCCTCATCCCTAATGGGGTAGGCAGGGCAAACGACCCAAACAAAGGTCGTTCCGCACGTCTGACAAAGTTTTGAGGATAATTTAAAATAGATTTGTAGGTATATTGCTGTAGTCACATCGCCTAAATTGCAATATACAGAAACCCTCAGATCCCTTAGCTGGTTTTTACAGTATGCTCGGGAGGAAATGCAGCTGGCACAGACTATGTTTTTCTCTCGCTCCCAGTCCGGCATGGCAGAAATGATTTATTATAACGTTAGTATATTTCGTTAGTATTATTAGTGACTCTGTGATAGATAACATATAATAATTAATTAATCTGAATATGTCTTCTATGTGTCTGAATTAACGGTTTGACTCTGGAATTAGAGTCAAACTTCAAAAATTGTTACATTTGTATTTGCGGCTCCCTTGTTGTCGTAGAGATCGCTTCGTTCATTTCTACTCTAGCTCAGAGAAAAACCAAACGATACCGCGTTTTAGAAACTAACAGCGCCATCTAGTGACGAGTAGCTGCAGTAAAACAACAATTGATCGTGTATAGCATTTACGACTGCCGCTCGGGCATATTTGTACAAACATACATACATATAATCACGCCTTTATCCCTGGGGTAGGCAGAGCGTAAACGACCTTAACAAAGGTCGTTCTGCCACGTCTGACACTGTTTTGAGGGTTATTTAAGATAGATTTGTAGGTATATTGCAGTGGTAACAGATTGTCAGCCCATCGCCTAAATTACAATATACTGAAACCCTCTGATCCCTTAGATGGATTTTACAGCATGCTCAAACACAAAGTTGATATTTGTCAATTTATCACTTTGTGAGGTTTTCCCCAGTTTGGATAGGACATTGCAGTCTGAACTACCCGATTGTCCGAAAAATATAATGATTCCGTGCTTCGGACGGCACGTTAAGCCGGTCGCTGTATTTGGTAGTGGTCGTTACTCAAATTTCAAACGATGTCAGAGGCCTAATAGCTGTGCTACTGGGTGGTTTGAAAACTCTGACACCAAGGTTGTTCGACTCGAGAATCCACCAGCTAAGAAAAAGAAGACTATTTACGTATATATGTAACTAAAATTAACTAATGTAAATGAAATTATCAGTGTTTCTCTTCTATATTATGCATGTATTATACATATAAACCTTCCTCTTGAATCACTCTATCCATTAAAAGAAACCGCATCAAAATCCGTTGCGTAGTTTTAAACATTTATGCATACATAGGGATATAGGGACAGAGAAAGCGACTTTGTTTTATACTGTGTAGTGACGATGAAGAGAATCCTTGCATTTCCTTAGTTCTGGTTTTTGCCGCACATGGCGCGCGCTTTTAGTTGTCATGGTAACATAAGGTTGTTTAATCGATAAAATTCTGTCAGAGATTTTAAAGAGAAGTAATAAAATAGTAATATATAAATTGTAAATATCATACACACATACATATAATCACGCCTTATACCTAATGGGGTAGGCAGAGCCTTAACGACTTACTTACCTAAACTAAGGTCGTTCCGCCACGTCTGACAAAGTTTCCATGCTGGACTGGGAGAGATAGAAAAACATAGAATGTTCCAGCTGCCCTTCCTCCCGGGCGTGCTGTTGAAGTCAGCAAAAGGGACTTGAGGGTTACAGTGTATTGTAATTTAGGCGATGGGCTGACAACCTGTCACTAAAGCAATACATATTACAATCTAAAATTGCCCTCAATTCTTGTCAGACGTGGCGAAAGCGCCTTTTACGAGGCGTTAAACGCTCTGCCTATCCCCGTAAAAGGCGTGATTTGTGTGTGTGTGTGTGTGTGTGTCTGACAAAGTTTTGAGGGTTTTTTAAGCGATTTCTACATTTAAATATCATACAGATAGTAAAAGCTATAAATATTAAATGTTTCTCTATTTTCAGGTGAGGTTTCAGAACCCTAAGGTTGCATGGAAGAAATTGCTTAGCAGTAAGGCCGCCTATTTGTACTACTATTTGTTATATTTTCTTTTTTTCTCTTGTGTCTATGCCGTGCAATATAGTATATTTTTATCTTAACTTATTAAATACGCTGATTACTTTATTATTTACTTGGATAAGTTGTAATTATTTACTTGGATAAATTCTTCCATGCTGGACTGGGAGTGAAAAAACATAGAATGTGCTAGCTGCTTTTCCTCCCAAGCATGCTGTAAAAACCAGTTAAGGGTTCAGAGGGTTTCAGTATATTGTAATTAAGGCGATGGGCTGACAACCTGTCACTACAGCAATGTATCTAAAATGCTATCTTAAATAACCTTCACAACTTTGTCAGACGTGGCGGATCGACCTTTGTTTAGGTCGTTTACGCTCTGCTTACCCCATTAGGGATAAAGGCGTGACTATATGTATGTTTGTAAAGATAATCCTCAATCAAGTTTTGGTTTAATTTGCTAATAGAATAATACATACATACATATAATCACGCCTGTATCCCTAACGGGGTAGGCAGAGCGTAGACGACCCAAACTAATTGAATAATAGTCTTGTATATACTTACGTATTGTTGTCGTTCTGTTTATCATTCTTATTCAGTGTCTTGATATCAATTATAGTTTTAATAATCATGTTGGGCGCTGAAATATTAATTAATAAATACCAGGTGTAAGGGACAGCGTTCCGCAAACTGATAGGGGTGGCTCAGTAAATGATACTGAACAACTTCCACCAGGATATTTTTTCAGGAAATAAAAAAAAAGGCCATTTCCATACAAAATGTTCACCTCACCGAAAAAACAAATATTTTAATCACTTATTGTAAAAAGATCGTGGTGGAAATTGTTCAGTGTCATGGACTGAGCAATCAGTTTGCGGGACGCTGTCCCTTACACCTGGTATACAGAGTTGTGTTTAAATAGGACGCAAGCTAATGGTGCCGATTCTGGTGCCGATTCTGTCGACGGACGATTTGATAATTCGTATCTTCACGAAAACCCTAGGGATTTTGCGAAAACACGGATAATTAGACAATGATCAAAACATTGTCAAATCTTACTGGAACATTAAGAGACAGATTTTTTGCGAAAAATCTCGTCGTTCTAGTAACATTTACATACATACATACATATGATCACGCCTTTATCCCTAATGGGGTAGGCAGAGCGTAAACGACCTAATCAATGGTCATTCCGCCACGTCTGACAAAATTTTGAGGGATATTTAAGATAGATTTGTAAATATATTGAAGTAGTGACAGGTTGTCAGCCCATCGCCTAAGTTGCAATACACAGAAACCCTCGGATCCCTTAGCTGATTCTTACAACATGCCCGGGAGGAAATGCAGCTGGCACATAGTAACATTTGATATCGTTAATTCCTGAATGTCTTGATTTTTACTAATAAAGTCTTTGTTAATCTTTCAAAGGCTCGGACCTATGTCTGTGTTGTAGAAAAAATATGTAAAAAAAAACAGGGCAGTCACTATACCTACTAACTAACTGCCTCTGAGAACACCAAGTTGATATTGTTAATTTATCACTTTGTGAGTCATTCCCAAGTTTGGTTAGGACATTGCAGGCTGAATCACCTGATTGGCCGAAAAGAAAAAGAATACCGAGCTTCGGAGGGCACGTTGAGCCGTCGGTCCCTGTTGTTGCCTGTGCTAGTGGTCATTGCACAAATCATGTCAAATATCCATTAGTTGTGCTGATACATACATATAATCGCGCCTTTATCACTAATGGGGTAGGTAAACGACCTAAACAAATGTCGCTCCGCCACGTGTGACAAAGTTTTGAGGGTTATTTAAGATAGATTTGTAGGTATATTGCTGTAGTGACAGGTTGTCAGCCCATCGCGTAAATTGCAATATACAGAAACCCTCGAATCCTTTAGCTGGTTTTTACAGCATGCCCGGAAGGAAATGCAGCTGGCACATTCTATATTTTTCTCAAAACATTTCATGCTGTGCTGATAGGTGGTTTAAAAACTCTGACACCAGGTCCATGGATGGACAGAAGAAGACTCACAAACCTTGCGCTGATTACTTTTACTTCCATGCTGGCCTGGGAGCGAGACAAAAACATAGATCGGAAAGCTGCATTTCCTCCCGGGCATGCTGTACAATCCAGCTAAGGGATCCGAGGGTTTCAGTATATTGTAATTTAGGCGATGGGCTGACATCTTGTCACTACAGCAATATAACTACAAATCTATCTTAGATAATTCCAAAACTTTGTCAGACGTAGCGCAACGACCTTTGTTTAGGACGTTTACGCTCTGCCTAGCCCATTAAGGATAAAGGCGTGATTATATGTATGTATGTATGATTACCTTTAACATCAACCTTCTTAACATCATTCCTCCTGATAAGGGCAGCATTGTGAGGAACGCCATTGATCTGTTTCTGCAGTTCCTCACACTTCACCATCTCGTCGAAGAACTTGGATTCCACGGAGACCAGACTCTTTGGATCCAACACTTCTGCGTCTGATAGTTCTGGTGATCCTTCTGCTTTCCTGGGCTTGCCCAATTCTGGGTAGCTGTGAATGTGTAGGTTTGACATACCTGGAAATTTTGAGGATATTTTAAAGTATTCATACCAAAACTATTCAATTCTTCCGTGCTGGACTGGGAGCGATAGAAAAACGTGCCAGCTGCATTTCGTCCCGGGCATGCTGTAAAAACCAGCTAAGGGATACGAGGGTTTCAGTATATTGTAATTTAGGAGATGCGCTGTCAACCTGTCACTACGGTAATGTTGCAGTTCTATCTTAAAACAATCCTCAAAACTTGTCAGACGTGGTGGAACGACCTACCCTGTGTTTGCGCTACACACAGGTGCTCTATATTCCTTCAATCTCTTATTCTGATGGGACAGATTGACTGACACGACCAGCGATAAATCAGGCGCAGGACCAACTATTTAACTATATGCCTATCGGACGGTATGGATAATCTTACTTTTTGGACAATCAATTGATAAGTCAGCAATGTCAACACAAAAGTCATTCCTCCTCCGGGAATCGAACTCGGACCTCGTGAGCCCATGGCTCAGACCACTAGAGACTACGGAAGCAGTTATTTTAAAGTATTGTCTGTTTAAAGCTGTCGTTGGCCAAGTGGTTAGTACATATTCATTCCGATAACGAATGTTAAGCAACCATCGCAATGTATTTGCTATGGCTGGGTGACCGGTAGGTGTATAACAACACGAGCATTTCCATGCTTCAGAAGGCACGTCTCGGTTAATACAGTAGATAGATAAACCATATCGGAGGACATTTGAAGAGCCCGATGGTGTAGTGGATAGGGCCCCTGCCTCCTGAGCGGGAGGTCGTGGTTCGAATCCCACCACGTACCAATGTGTTTTTTTGGTTTTCGAATTTCATATGTACGTTTATTAGGCGCCTTATCCGTGCTTCGGAAGGCACGTTAAGCCGGTCGTTTAATACCGTAGATATTAGTCGTTAAGCTATATCAGAGGCCAGTGCTAAGCATTGGCGGCTTGAAAACTCTGACCTAATCTAGGATTAGGTCTGGTTTCCCTTCTGGGTTGCGGAGGTCAGATGGCAGTCGCTCTGTGTAAAAACCAGTACCCTCGTTCAATCACCTAGATTAGGTAGCCGACCCCGTGTGATACGGGATAAGGCTAGGGAGATGATGATCGGAGGACATTTGGCATCTTGAAAACTTTAACAGATTGGTCACAAACTGGGATAAACCCTAATCTAGAATTGGATCTGATTTCCTTTCTGGGTTGCGGAGGTCAGATAGCAGTTGCTCTGTTCAAGTACCCTCATTAAATTCCTTAGACTTGAAGTGAAATTGGGGAGAACAGGAAGAGGGCTGTCTAATATTTTTAAAAAAACATGAAGAAAATATCAGGTCAGATTTGGCACAGAATAGAGAAGAATGGCGCACTTTAATGTCGGAGGGCAAGATCCACTTCGGGTCGCTGAGCCAGCGAAGTAAGTAAGTAAGTAGGAAGCAAATGGCAGCAAGTATAAGATCATAATACATTAAATTAAATTAAATATTCACCTTTTACTTCAGAATTGAAGTGCATACTGTTTCTGTTTTGATTCTCGTCATTATCTTGATCGAAACTCTGAACTAGATTGTGTACTTTATTGTAGACTTCACTCAGATCCATATGACCGATGATACCTTGAAGTAGTATATTGTGCATAGCTTTATGCAGTACTTCGTTTTCCTCCTTTCCGTTTTTGTCTTTTTCTTCGCTATCACTCTTGATAGTAGTATCTGGAGGTTCGGAAGTATCAACAGGATTGACAAGCTCCTGAAAATATTTGGAATTATCATCATTGTCTCTTTACAAAACTGAGAAATTCTTTCGGCAAATACTTAAATTTTTTAGCTTCCCAAGACAAATTGACTAATTGAAGATCGAGGTTGCAATTTTGTACGTATATTATAATTTGATTTCCATGCTGGCCTGGCAGCGAGAGATAAACATAGAATGTGCCAGCTGTATTTCCTCCTGGGCATGCTGTAAAAACCAGCTAAGAGATCCGAGGGTTTCAGTATAGTGCAATTTAGGCGATGGGCTGATAACCTGTCACAACAGCAATATACCTAAAAATCTATCTTAAATAACCCTTAAAACTTTGTCAGACGTGGCGGAACGACCTTTGTTTAGGTCGTTTACGCTCTGCCTGTCCCATTAGGGATAAAGGCGTGATTATATGTATGTATGTATAAATATAAAACACATTACAATCTAAAATTGCCCTCAATTTTTGTCAGACGCGGCGAAAGCGCCTTTTACGAGGCGTTTAACGCTCTGCCTACCCCGTAAGGGATAAAGGCGTGATTTATGTATGTATGTATAAATATGTATGTATAACTATAAGACATTTTACGGGTTTCTTACCGCGATTTAAATAATTTGATGAGTTCCCGATATTTCGGCGCTGTTACAAACGCCCTGATCACGGGTAAACCGTAAAATGTCTTATAGTTATAGTGAAAACAACCGCGAAAGTTTAAAATTAAGTGTTAAATATGTATGTATATATGTATGTAAGCTAGTACCTCCTTCTTTTCCTTTACAACTTTAACAGCTGACTGCGACTCCTCTGCGTCTAACTCTTCGAGTAAGGTAGAGAGTCGGTTGTTCAGTATCTCTTTCATTTTTGGATTTGCCAAATGAAATTTGTTGTTAGGTGTGTCTGGAAAATTTATATTCATTATCAACACTATGTTTTTAACTAAATATCAGGGGCGCGGCATATAGACGGAGGGACAGACTGACAGACATGGCGAAATGATAAGGGTTTCTTAGTTAACTGCGGTGGTTTCTCTTTTACCTCCTTTTACATTGCTTTCCCTTTTTTTCCTTATATAAGACGACGTGACACTGGCAAAATATCTCATAATATGGGATGATTACTATTCAAAAATAAACCCTAAAGCTTACTTTGTCTTTTGCCTCTGTCTGCATAACAGGCCCTTTCCTCATGCCATATTGGTCTTAAGCATAAATGTCGTAATACCGGTTGTAAAAAAAATTGCTGAGAACATTTTCATGGGGAAAATTGATCAGTTTCATGAACGAATGAATGAATTAATGAATGAATTCTTTATTTGCTTTTTCTTCATGGGTAGGTTAACATGCTAAAGTGGTTAGCTATTTTTTACAACCAGTATATCCAGATTCGCAGGATTACACGGGAGTTCAGTATCTTTTAATTTAGTATATATAATTTTCAATCAAAAGGATTATTATCATACATACATACATATAATCACGCCTTTATCCCTAATGGGGTAGGCAGAGCGTAAAAGACCTAAACAAAGGTCGTTTCGCCACGTCTGACAAAGTTTTAAGGGTTTTTTTAAGATAGATTTATACGTATATTGCTATAGTGATAGGTTGTCACACTACAGCAATATCCAGTTCGATCTTAAACAACCCTCAAAACTTGTCAGACGTGGCGGAATGACCTTTGTTTGGGTTTGTCACGCTCTGCTTACCCCTTTAGGGATACAGGCGTGATAGTATGTATGTATGTGATAGGTTGTCAGCCCATCGCCTAAATTACAATATACTAAAACCCTCAGATCCCGTTGCTGGTTTTTACAGCATGCTCGAAAGGAAATGCAGCTGGCACATTCCATGTTTTTCTCTCACTCCCAGGCCAGCATGGAAGCTATTATTATCATAATCACCTATAGATCTTTTAGTTCTGTAGTCATCATCTCTTTCCGGTGCAATGTCGTTGTTTTGATCCTCATTAAGGTAAGGTTCGTAAACTTCATTGTTCTCTCTAATATCTTTATCATTCGCGAAGTAAACCTCATTGTTTTCGTTAGAATCTTCTTTGTTCGCGATGTAAACTTCTTCTGTTATGGTTTTAATATCTTTTTTATCTTTCGGTTGGTAAAACAGGTCTTTGTTCTCAATTTCTTGATAAGGAATTGGTGTGGGGACTGCGATCGGATCTGCAGGTTTTTCTGTAAAAATAAATCAATAAACAAAGAAACAAATTCAAGGGGAATGTGTTTGCTGGACTCCCTAGGGTAAAAGTCACCACAAAGAACATGGTGTCGACAATGAAGTGGGGTACATACATTCACATATACATATTATCACGCCTTTAACCCTAATGGGGTAAACCGACTGAACAAACCCAATCAAGCAGTGCTAGATATACATAAATACATACATATATTCACGCCTCAAATAGACAGAGCGTAAACGACCTAAACAAAGGTCTTTCCGCCACGTCTGACAAAGTTTTGAGGGTTGTTTAAGATAAATTTGTAGGTATATTGCTATACTACTGCAACTATAGAGTGGCAGGATGTCAGCCTATCGCCTAAATTGAAATATACAGAGACCATCGGATCTTTTAGCTGGTTTTTACAGCATACCTGGGAGGAAATAATAACGTCGGAAGATAACCCTAAAGAAAAATAAATAAACTGTTCTTCAAACTAACAATATGTAAATGTGTCACATTAATCATTCTCCATATTTCATAGTTTTAAACTCTTTTTATAATGGTTTTTTTTATTTATAAGATACTAACGACTTCGCACGGAAATCATCAGTGTTACATACATACATACAATCACGCCTTTATCCCTAATGGGGTAGGCAGAGCGTAAACGACCTAAGCCAAGGTCGTTCCGCCACGTCTCACAAGTTTTGAGGGTTATTACAGATGATCATGACGTATATTGCTATAGTGACAGGTTGTCAGCCCATCGCCTAAAATTGTAATATACTATAACCCTCGAATCCATTAGCTGGTTTTTACAGCATGCTCTGGAGGTGATGCAGCTGGCACATTCTATGTTTTTCTTTCACTGCCAGTCCAGCATGGAAGAAATCATCATCAGTGTTTCTCTACTATATTATGCATGTATTATACATATAAACCTTCCTCTTGAATCACTCTATCCATTAAAAGAAACAGCATCAAAATCCGTTGCGAAGTTTTAACGATCTAAGCATAGGTACATGGGGATATAGTGACAGATAAAGCGACTTTGTTTTATACTATATAGTGACTAGAATATAAGATAGGTATTTGTTAACCATTATGTAACGAGTGCTACCTTGCCAAAAACTGCTTTTGTTGTTTTGCAGTTTGGCGAGAATATAACATATATATTCTGTAAATACCTTTTTTGTGAAATAAATAATAATAATAAATGCAGCTGGCACACTCTTTGTTTTTCTCTCGTTCCCAGGCCAGCATGGAAGAATGGATGTACCTTTTACCTTGTCAGCTAGCAGTCCATCGATATCAATGGATACATTCATCAGGATCACAGTGAACGTGAACGCTATGACCAGATGGGTCACTTTGTGTTGTTGTTTCTAGTTTGGTTAGGATATTGCAGGCAGATTACCTGATTGTCCGAAAAGTAATCCATGCTGTCGGATGGGCATGTAAATAGTCGGTCCTGCGCCACATTTCTATCTGGTCGTGTCAGTCACTCTGCCCCATCAGAATAAAAGATTGAAGGAATAGAGGGTGCACTTGTGTGTTGCGCAACAGTAAAAACTAGCTAGTTTTTTACAGCATGCCCGGGAGGAAATGCATCTGGCACACTCTATGTTTTTCTCTCGTTCCCAGGCCAGCATGGAAGAATGGATGTACCTTTCTCCTTGTCAGCTAGCAGTCCATCGATATCAATGAATACATTCGTCAGGATCACGGTGAATGTGAACGCGATGACGAGCAGGGTCACACAGAACACCCTGTAGAAGATGCCATCGTAGCTGCATCGCGTCATTACGCCCTGTATATCTGAGAACAAAACCAAAGGTCTTATCGAATCGTCACACGTGGAATGAAAATGGAATCTGGTGTAAGAGTTTATGGTTTGTGTAACGAACTCTCTCAAAAACCGCGACCGGGAAAGAGTGACAACACAACACTGACAATACTTTGTGCATGTTTAATCCGCATATCAGATCAGCCTGCAATGTCCTAACCAAACTAGAAACAACAACACAAAGTCATTGGAATCGAACCCTAGACCACGGAGGCAGTTATGGCTATTTAAAAAGAAAAGGTACTCACAAATTAAAATAATATGCCTGCTCTGTGGCAACTTAGATCCTTTTCAGTGAAAACTATGTCTCAAACTGAATGTTTCTAATCTGAGGCTTGTTAGTAAATTTTCTAGCCGTAAAAAGAAGTCTTCAACTTTTTTTGTCGTTCAACTCGGATACCATTGTTAGATTTTACAAAACTGGGACATCTTTGTTATTTATGTTGTTTTTCTTGATTTATTTACGATGTATTTTCATTGTTCTAACACACAAGCGTCACTTACTGCGCGTAAGGTGGCGCGCGCGTAGCGAGGAACTTTACGTCGGCGCATCCCTCTACGAGTAGGCGTGCGTAGGGCGTAAGGTGACGCATGTGTGATGTAGGCAATGTAAAAAGCAGCGTGTTGAGCGCAACCTTACGCGCAGTAAGTGACACCTGTGTGTTAGAAGTAGAACAATGAAAATACACACATACACATATAATTTATTTATTTTATTAAAATTATAAATGTAACTAAAAACAAGCGTTAACAAAATTTGTATGTGGTAGATAGTAACAACCCTAATAGACAATCAAGCCTGTGGCAGGGTTAATAACGCTAATTAGAAAGAACATTTGAGAGTAGCCGGCTTATTAGTTATATATATACCTAGTAAAAATATATAAATATTATTTAAATCAATAGAAAAATAAATAAATATTAATATTCATAGATGAATTACACATATTTTTATAATTATTAAATATACTTAAATAAGTTTACTATACATGGTATTAAAATCCTTATAATTGATATTTAGGAGATACTGTTTAACTTTTTTGCTTAAAATAGACAGATATTTATGTTTTTGAAATGTTACTGCTGTTGCATTTATTATATCTATGATTTCTCTTAATTCGTCATTCAGAAATGAAGCATAAATTTCTGGTGCTAAGATAAGAAAGTGTTTTTTTGCTTCTAATGAGGTAGACAAAGCGTAAACGACCTATAAAAATGTCGCTCCGCCACGTCTGACAACATTTTGAGGGTTGTTTAAGATAGAATTGTAGGTATATTTCTGTAGTGACAGGTTGTCAGCCCATCGCCTAAATTGCAATATACTGAAACCCTCGGATCCCGTAGCTGGTTTTTACAGCATGCTCGCTCCCAGTGCAGCATGGCTTGTGTGTTGCTGCACTAATCGGTACAATACTTCTTATATTAGATTGTCCTGTATTTTTCTTAAATTAGAATTCATTTTCACATGCATGGTATTCAAACCAATGAATTTCTGAGCCAAAAAAATCTAAGCAGCTCTCTCTATGTATCATCAACATAGTACAGTGTTGCAAGAACTGAAACATAGAGAACAAACAGGTCGAGTCGAATTATAAGAAAAAAATTATCCAAGTTCATGCCCGGAGTCCATGGTTTCATTTCCAGGAGGAGACATAAAGTTAATATATGCCAATTTATCACTTTATGAGATTTCCCCAGTTTGGTGAGGACAGTGCATGCTGAAACACCTGATTGTCTGGAAGAAAAAATATTCCGTGCTTGAGGGCACGTTAAGCCGTCCCGGTCGCTGTCTTTGATAGTGGTCGTTACAAAAACCATGTCAGAGGCCTATTAACTGTGCTATTAGGCGGTTTAAAAATCTCTGATACCAGTGTTGGTCGGGTGGATCGACTCGAAACCCACACGACAGAAGAAGAACGATAGTGGGAAATGTAGGAATTGAACCTACGACCTCCGAAACCAAAACCATGCGTAAACAGACGTAGCGACCTGTGTACGTACTGACTAAAATAAACAAAGCTTTCTGGGAAGACGCACGCAGGTGAAACCAGACGGCGGACTTATTCTGGACATATGAGGAAAATCTAGAAAAATTAAAACATACCGAAATCAAGCCTATGTCTTTTACGGGGCAGGCTAAGGATTCTGTGAACCAGACGGCGGTCTTATTCTGGACAAATGAGGAAAATCTCGAGATAAAATGAAAATCTACAGCTTCACGTAAACTGATAGTCAATGACACTGAACAAAATTAATACCCCACCCCATATAAAATGATCACCTCGAACCTCGATGAGACAATTTTGTATGTAAAAGTAAAAAAATAACATTTCCTGAAGGAATTTCTTTGTGAATGTAGTTCAGTTTCGTTGACTGACCAACCCTTACATCCCGTATTAGATGTTATATCGTTTACATAAAAAAAAGTAGAAGCCCTAAAAACTTTCCTTGTGGTACACCACATGCATTGTCTTTATTTTCTTACTCACAAAAACAGATTTATGGTTTTGATTATTCTATTACTACTTCTTGTGTTCTGTTACATAGGGAAGGTAAAAAATTTGGGGCTTAACTCGTGTACTTAGATTATTTTAATGATGTGACACTCAATCAAAAGCAAGCGTCGTGTTCATGTAAAAAAAATATTGTAAAAATTGGTACAACAGAGTTAAAATTATCTAAAATTTTACGGATAAGGTGAAAAACTACTTTTTCTTTTTCTCCTGACTTCAACAGTATGCCCGAGAAGAAACAGCTAGAACATTCTACCATGTGTTTCTATCGCTCCCAGTTATCGCAAAACATCGTAAGCAAAACGACTTCGATTTTCATCCCACGATTTTCCAGCACCAGAATACTCTCTCGCGTAATTTTATATTTCCCCCATCCCAATCCGCTTTCCACGGGATCATAAACCGATCCCGCGCGAACGCAAGCGCGCGCGCCGCCGCCGCCATATTGGAAATTCAAAAATAGAACGCGCAACGAATTTCGTGAAAATCTCGCAAGGAGTTTCAAACGTGTTTTCTTGTGTGTTTTTGTGAATGTTACGGAGTGATGATTTTATACGGGTAAGTGAGTATTTTCTAGTTATAGTTTAATCTAGTTTTTTTATATCTACGTGAATTGTTTTTGATTGGTGTCGTGTGGAATAGAGTAGGCGGGAATTGAAACACTGGAATTCCGAAAACAGATTAATAATAGTGTATCCATATACTTTGCCTCGTCTATAACTTTCCTTTTAGTTTTCCGGATCGCTCTTTTATCCGTGGCTTAATGCGTTTTTCCGTAGGAATATTTATTTTCCGAAGCAAAAGTAAGCCTATGTTAATATAGCTCTCTAGTGGTGAAAGAATTTTTATGTTCAATCAAGCAAGCATTCTTGGAGTTTATGCGTTTTTTTTTTATTAAAAATGGGTTTGCTCTTGACTCCAGTCTAGGTCGGGAACGACTGAGACGGAGTCGACGATGGTGCGAGCTCACCCAGAAGATGCCTGTTTGCGTTTCAAACAAAAATACAAATCATTTATCTTTAAAAAACTACTGGTGAATTTCATTGAACTTGTGTAGAGTTGAGTTCAATACAATTTAGGCCCGTATTTATAATCAGCTGTTGAGACTGACAGCAAGTTTGAGTTCGTATCTGAAATGTTAAATACAAAACGATCTGTCAAATCCACACTTAAGATCTCTCACTTACTATCTCAATCTTCAGATCGCTTTATGAATACGACCCTTAAATTGTTGGATCTTTACTTTAAATTCAACATTAAAAATTAAACCTCTGCTGTTACGAAAGAAACTGAAATAAAGTTTTGATGACAGCGATTCATCCGTTTTGTGTTACGCTGTTGAAGATAAACATCATTATGTTTGACTTTTAAACATATTTTGTAAAAGCTAAATATTTTTCTTCTTCCATGCTGGCCTGAGAGCGAGAGAAAAACATACAATGTGCCAGCTGCATTTTCTCCCGACCATGCTCTAAAAACCAGCTAAGGGATCCGAGGGCTTCAGTCTATTGTAATTTAGGGGACGTTCTGACAACCTGTCACTACAGCAATCTATCTTAAATAACCCTTAAAACTATGACAAAGGTGGCGTAACGACCTTTGCTTAGGTCGTTTACGCTCTGCCTACCCCATTAGGGATAAAGGCGTGATTATATTTATATGTATGGTAAATATTTTTATTCGCATCGTAAATTACCCAATCGCGTTATTTTTTCAGGAATGTCGTTTGGAAATAAGACAAGTATATTGTACCTACTAACTATTATATCATTGGTTGTTTGTATAACTCAACTTTTTCCTTATTTCCACGAATAATTTGAAAATTGAATTAACACTAAAGTAAAATAAGTCTAATGTTTATTTTCTTGATAATCCGATAAAGGACGGCGTCCCGCAAACTGAAAGTGGTAAGAATAGATAAGTAAACGAAACTAAACAACTTTCATAAGGAATTTCCTCCAGGAAAGGTATATTTTATGTTTTAACGACTTTTTGAAGTTTTTACAACTTTTTTATTATTATCCTGGAAAAAATCTTAGTGAAAGTGGTTCAGTTTAGTTGACTGAAGGACACTTTCAGTTTCGTTTATAAAGTTGATAAGAAATCAGACATTTTCTTATACTTATGTATGACTCTACATAAAATCCACGATAAAACCATCTAAGGGATTCGAGGGTTTAACTGTATTGTAATTTAAGCGATGGGCTGACAACCTGTCACGACAGCTATACATAGATCTATCTGAAATGACCCTTAATACTTGTCAGACGTGGCGCATCGACCTTTCTTTGGGTCGTTGACGCTCTGCCATCCCATTAGAGATAATGGCGTGATTATATGTATGTATATATGTATAAAATCAAGCAGAAATACATTGTATAAGAACTTCAAGACTTGTTGGCGCCCGTACAAAACGTGTTAAAATTTCCGGCAAGTATGTAATAACATTAAATCGCTAAGTTTATCGTTGAAGAAAGTATTCACGTCTGCCAAGTAAAATAACTATTCTTACTTAAATTAACTGCCTCCGTGGTCTAGTGGTTAGAGCCATGGGCTTACCGATCCGGTGGTCCTGGGTTCGATTCCCAGGGGGGGAACACAAAGTTGATATTTGTAAATTAATCACTTTGTGAGATTTTCCCGAGTTTGGTTAGGACATTGCAGGCTGAATCACTTGATTTTCCGAAAAGAAAAAGGATTTGGTGCTGGCACGTTAAGCAGTCGGTCCCGGTCGCTGTCTTTGATAGTGGTCGTTAATCAAACCATGTCATAGGCCTAATAGCTGTGCTACTAGGCGGTTTGAAAACTCTCTAGTCTTTTTACTCGAGAATCCACTCGCTAAGAAGAAGACTTGAATGTTTTTGTTTTTTACGAAGATATATATTATTCATTTTAGATTCACTTTGCAGGCGATTTTATAAAAATTTAAACTCTTACTTATACTAGCGACCCGTCCCGGCTTCGCACGGAAATCATCAGTGTTTCTCTACTATATTATGCATGTATTATACATATAAACCTTCCTTTTGAATCACTCTATCCATTAAAAAAAACCGCATCAATATCCGTTGCGTAGTTTTAAAGATTTATGCATACATAGGGATATAGGGACAGAGAAAGCGACTTTGTTTTATACTATGTAGTGATTACAAACTTTAATAGTTCTTCCATGATGGACTGGGAACGAGACAGCAACACAGAATGTGCCAGCTGCATTTGTTCCCGGGGATCCTATAAAAAGCAGCTAAGGGATCCGAGGGTTTCAGTATTTTACAATGTAGGCGATGGGCTGACAACCTGTCACTATAGTAATATACAGATCTATCTGGAATTACCCTCAAAACTTTGTCGGAACGACCTTTGTTTGTGTCGTTTACGCTCTGTCTACCCCATTAGGGAAAAAGGCGTATGCATGTTTCTACTTCCATGCTGGACTGGGAGCGATAGAAAAACATAGAATGTTCTAGCTACCCTTCCTCTCAGACATGCTGTAGAAGTCAGCAATATGGATTCGAGTGTCGC
Organism: Scrobipalpa costella; assembly: GCA_949820665.1. Lineage (NCBI taxonomy): Eukaryota > Metazoa > Arthropoda > Insecta > Lepidoptera > Gelechiidae > Scrobipalpa > Scrobipalpa costella. The sequence continues at coordinate 924,572 of OX463323.1, read as the reverse complement.
AGTGTATTGTAATTTAGGCGATGGGCTGACAACCTGTCACTATAGCGATACACATTACCATCTAAAATTGCCCTCAATATTTGTCAGACGTGGCGTAAAATATTTCACTAAGCGTTGTACGCTCTGCATGCCCCGTAAGGTATAACGGCGTGATTATATGTATGTTTGTAAAGATTTTTTACTTCCATGCTGGACTGGGAGAGATAGAAAAACATAGAATGTTCCAGCTGCCCTTCCTCCCGGACATGCTGTTGAAGCCAGCAAAAGGGACTCGAGGGTTACAGTGTATTGTAATTTAGGCGAGGGGCTGACAACCTGTCACTATAGCGATACACATTACCATCTAAAATTGCCCTCAATATTTGTCAGACGTGGCGTAAAAGATTTCACTAAGCGTTGTACGCTCTGCATGCCCGTAAGGTATAACGGCGTGATTATATGTATGTTTGTAAAGATAATTCTCAATTTTCAGAGCAACTCAAGTTTTGGTGAGTTTGCTATTAAAAATGTCGGTAGATTACATACAGGCGCGGTGGGCGCCAACATTTCTAGGTATACCGGGTGTTAGGGACAAACTGATAGAGGTTGCTCAGATAACGATACTAAACAAATAAAATTGGTTTTTCCATACAAAATGTCCACCTCCATCAGACAATTTGTATGTCAAACACCATTTTTTTTTACTTTCTGAATTTCCTGGTGGAAGTTGTTCAGTGTCATTGACTGAGCAAGCCCTATCAGTTTGCGGGACGCTGTCCCTTACACACGTATTTGCTGAATCCGTAGCCGTTACTAAAGCTGCCACAGCAGACAGGGTCGCGACCACTAAGCCATCGGTCCATGGAAACTTTGTTGTTTATTATAGTACATACATATAATCACGCCATTATCCCTAAACAAAGATCGTTCCACCACATCTCACAAAGTTTTGGGGGCTATTTAAGATAGATTTGTAGGTATATTGCTGTAGCGACAGGTTGGCAGCCCATCGCCTAAATTGCAATATACTAAAACCCTCGGATCCTTTAGCTGATTTTTACACCATGCCCGGGGGGAAATGCAGCTGGCACAGTCTATGTTTTTCTTTCGCTCCCAGTTCAGCATGGAAGAACCTTTGTAGTATGGTGCAAATAGGTCTTTAGGAGCATTTCCTTGAGAGGCCAGTTGGCCGAGTGATGACGGATGGAAAAAGGGTAACTATTTCTACACATGTGGTATCGTACATGGACGAATTTTGTTTAGTTAGTAACTACGTAACCAAGTATCGTTTAAGGAAAAAAACCTATTTCTACATAACTGGTATCGTACAAGGACGATTTATGTTTAGTTAGTAACTAATTACGTAGCTCCGGTTTCGTAGGCGGCCGAAGGGTCGCCTGGTCGGGTGTTGTGACCACGTGACCAGGGGACCGGAGTCCACAGGCTACAGGTCCATTAAAAAAATGAAGAAAATGCTGCCACAGCAGACAGGGTAGTCACCAACGAGCCATCGGTCCATGGGAACTTTGTTGTTTATTATTGTACAGGTGTGAGTATTTGTCCTCAATACGAGTTTTTCTTGAATACAGTCCAAATAGTGTATTGAACTGACTTTAGTTTTTTCTGTGTAACCGAAACGGTGTCTGAAATGGACACAATAACCTGTAGATTTATAGTCACGCCTCTATTTCTTACGGCGAAGGTGGAGCGTCAACATGCTTATATTGAACTGACCTGTTTCTTTTGGTCATACAGTAAAATCAGAACTGGGCAAATATTGGCGATGCACTGACAACCTGTCACTACAGTCAGCAGTATATACAATACAATACAAAATTCTTTATTGCACAAAGAAACACATACAACAGAAATAAAAAGGAACAAACGTGACAGTACAATATAGGCGGCCTTATTGGTAAAGCAGCAATTTCTACCAGGCAACCTTTGGGTATAGAAATTGTACACTCTTATCATGTAGCAGCAGCAGTTTTTGATTAGCTGTTGATGCCTACCCCGTAAGACACACAAGGGTGACTTTTGATCAAAAGACAAAACTCTTAGTTTATTGTCTGTAGATTAGATTTTGGCAAGCCTCTCCCTACGTGATATGAATCGTCATACGGATTGGATGGTAATTATAGAACTTATATTCAGAAAAACGTACACAGAAAAAACGTGTAAAACCGAATGTCACTGGAAAAGTGAAATAAATGGCGGCTGGTGAACATTCTTCAATTTTTTCTAAAGATTTTATTAATATTCGTTCTTCTAAAGTTAGAATAATAAATTGCAACAAAGACCCATGGGGCACCGGCACCGGCCTGCCAAAATCATGAAATCGGTTACTTATCATACATACATACATACATATAATCACGCCTTTATCCCTAATGGGGTAGGCAGAGCGTAAACGACCAAAACAAAGGTCGTTCCGCCACGTCTGACAAAGTTTTGAGGGTTATTTAAGATATATTCGTAGGTATATTGCTGTAGTGACAGGTTGTCAGCCCATCGCCTAAATTGCAATACACTGAATCCCTCGGATCCCTTAGCTGGTTTTTACAGCATGCCCGGGAGGAAATGCAGCTGGCACATTCTATGTTTTTCTCTCGCTCCCAGGCCAGCATGGAAGTTAGCATGGAAGTTGGTTACTTATCGTATATCCGAAATTAATTTTTGTTCCGAATTGTGTTATTCCCTAAACTTTTTAACATTTATTATTTGGTAATTTAAATGATTTTCCGAAATGAAAAAAAATTTTTTCGTTTTGTATTAGTTTTCCGCGTTTTGATTCGCCTTTTTACCTGTTCCCGATGTTTCACATGGCAATTTTATTACGAAGCCTAGTTTAATTTTTCCATTTTACTTTTTTCTGACTAAGCCTTAAGAATGTAAAGCCAGTCCACACCTTCCGAAGTAGCAGTGCTCCCCTCAACAATTGGTCGCTCACTGTGCTTGCTCCGGAGGTTCACCGTTCTAACCTAACCTAACCTAACCTACTGCACTGTACATTAATATTGCTACTGCTCCGGCGCTGCGGAAAGTACAAACCCTCCGCCCTAGTGTAACTATGTGCAGGCACCTAGCTCGCTCGCTTAGTTACAGCGGGCGGTGCCTGGTCTTCCCTCCGCGCCTTCCGATTTCTATATTCTAGGGGTAAGAGCGGAAATACCACGGAATTCGGGGTTGACAGATTCGATTCTGTCACGAACAAACATGCATGCAAGCAAGTATGCAAGCAAGCATTCAAGTAAGCAAGCAAGCATGCACACAAGCATCACTAGCAACCTAACCCCGAAGGGTACGACTCTGAATCTGAATCTGGGCTCGCTGCGCTCACCCAGCTTGCTTCTGCCATATCCTTCGAACCTAATCTATCCGTGTCGGGGTGCCCCGAGTCGGTTTGAATGCCATTCGGCAATTTAATATAGCTAATGGACTCTATTGGATCACCAGGGTTCATCAGGGTTCAAACAAGTCATAAGACTTATCAGCTTGGATTTTTATTGTTCTTTGTGTATGTCTTTGAGTCTAGTTATTTATAGCATGATCAGACAAACTATCCAGACATTTAAAGACGCTAAAACTAATTTATTCTGTCACACCTGTTCTTGATTTACTAGTTATTCATCTTCAAGATGATATATTGTTTCTGCGTAAATACTAAGGCTCGTATTTATAAAGCGATCTCAAGATTGAGAGCGATATTAAGTATGGATGTGGCAGGCTACATTGTACTGAATAACATTTCTGATACGAATTCAAACTAGCTGTCAGTCTCAAGTGTTGTTTATCAATACGGGCCTAAGTGTGGCAGACGGAATGGCGAGTATTGTGTTGTTGTCATCATGGTATTATACTGATACACTCTTGGGCCCTAGATTTCCCCCTTTCCCCCAGCCTTTCCTGGTCCACACTGTGGACTTTACTTCAACTTCTTCTGTCGAGTGGGTATCGAGTCTATCGACCCGATGAACCCTGGTGTCAGAGTTTTTAAACCGCCTAGTAGCAACAACAACTATTAGGAATCTGACATGGTTTTAAGTAACGACCACTATCAAAGACAGCGACCGAGACCGACGGCTTAACGTGCCCTCCGAAGCACTAAATCTTTTTCTTAATTAACCCTCAAAACTTTGTCAGACGTGGCGGAATGACCTTTGTTTAGGTCGTTTACGCTCTGCCTACCCCATTAGGGATAAAAGCGTGGTTATATGTAGGTATGTATGCTTCCTCGATTTATTCTGTCACCTGTCTGACACTCAAAGGTGGTTATAACCAGGTTGTTATCGCCTCTCCATTTAGCGTAAGAGATGTTCTGTTCTCTTCTGGTCTTTCTAAATGCATCACTTGATCTGCTTCTTTGACTTCCATCGGAAGAGTTAGGGCGGTGTTTTTGGTTCTTTTTTGATATTGACTGGAGTCTGACGACAGGCTGCCACACACTCTTTTTCTGATCGAAGCTAGAGTAGCTAGCTATAATTATAAAATATACTACTTATGAAGATTTGGTAGTTTCTATGATATAAAATAAGCGCTCGACCCCCTCGGACACTACGGTACCTAGGTACCTTTTATCTCCATTCTTCTTCTTCTTAGCGTGTCGATGGAACATAAGAAATTACACTGTAGCGGCCAAGAATTCAGTCACTTGTAGTGCGGATTACTGCCGTCCATTAAATCCGCTGGCGTGCAAGTGTTGGGGCACGCCGCGCACGATGTTAAGTGTGCCATGGTTTGCACTGCACCGCAGACACAGTACACCGCTAACCGAAAATCCTCACCGAGAAACCTAAATACTATAATCTACTCAAAAGCATTTAAACTAACTCAAAACTGATTTAAACTGATAGTCTGACTTTAAAACGTAAATCAGTCTTTACTTCAGTGACTATACAGATTACGTGTTACCTGGGCAGACACAGTACACCGCTAACCGAAAATCCCCACCTCGAGTCCGAAGCCTGTTTAAGAAAATTGAAGTCTCCTTTACAACCATACAAGAATTTTAGAATCTGTTTTCTATTCTTATTCTTCTTAGCGAGTGGATTCTCGAGTCGAACGACCCGATTAACCCTAGTGTCAGAGTTTTCAAACCGCCTAGTAGCACAGCTATTAGGTCTCTGACATGTTTAATTAACGACCCCTGGTAAAGACAGCGACCGGGACCGATGGCTTAACGTGGCCTCCGCAGTACGGAATCATTTTACTTTTCGGACAATCCGATGATTCAGATTACAATGTCCTAACCAAACTGGAGAAAACCACACAAAGTGATAAATTGATAATATAAATATCAACTTTGTGTTCCCTAATGGGAATTGAACCAAAAACCTCCGGATCGTAACCCCATCTTACCACTAAACCACGTAGGCAGTTATTTTTTTCAGATCTTAAATACTGCATTAAAATACTTGCCAACCTCAAAAATCTAATTAAATCCATTATCATCCCGAAACCGTCTGACCTACAAATAACGTATGATTGAGGCGATCTATTTCTGCGCGGGCGTCGACCTAATGAGAGGTATCGTGTGTCGATGTATACATTGTTGATGCCAATAGTCTTACCACGTGGACATGTTATGTCATAACCTTGTCGATAATGAGAAATTCAACTGTCCTTACCGACGGCGAAGACCCAATTACTCGTGCAAAGAATGCTGCCAACGCAAGTCGTGACACACTCAACACAAGCTCTTCCAGCAACCCTTCCACCCTCTTTGCTCGCCACTATGGGCTATACCGGCATATTCCGGGTAGATTCTCTCCGATTAGGAATTCCCAAGGCAACGCCACAAGCCAAGGTTCGAGCCCAAGTGGGCGCCCTTAGGCAGTTGTCATTGCATATAAGAGTATAGATTGCGTGTAGCAACTCCCCGCCTTTAGTCCGGTGGCGCATTATATACACTTTATTGTATAGCGCAAATAGGTCCATTCAAAAAACAAAAACCAAAAACAATTATGGTCTTCCTGATGAATGTCGAACACGAAAAGCATCGGTTCCCTGTTTCGTCTTCAATTCGACTCTTCAGATGCAGAAGTGTCTGCATGATAGTTGGTTTGTAACTCTTGAAAATCGCATTATCTCGACAGAGATACACGTGGGGGCGGGCCCCCTTGCGGGGAGGACCACTCTGCGGACATCATGCCTAACGGCTGCTCCTAGTGTCGTATTTATAAAGCGATATCAAGATTGAGAGCAATCTTAAGTGTGGATTTGACAGTTCGCTCTGTTCTGAAATGACATTTCTGATACGAACTCAAACATACCGTCAGTCGCAAGAGCTGATTATAAATACGGGCCTTATAGAGTTGGATTCCATTCTGATCCAAACAAACTATGCTCATTAGAGCGAAGCACTTGTACATACATACATACATACATAAAATCACGCCTTTATCCGTAATGGGGTAGGCAGAGCGCAAACGACCTAAACTAAGGTCATTCCGCCACGTCTGACAAAGTTTTGAGGGTTATTCAAGATAGATTTGTAGGTATATTGCTGTAGTGACAGGTTGTCAGCCCATCGCCTAAATCACAATATACCGAAACCCTCGGATCCCTTAGCTGGTTTTTACAGCATGCTCGGGAGGAAATGCAACCGGCACATTCTATTTTTTTCTCTTGCTCCCAGGCCGGCATGGAAGCACTTGTAAACGAGCAATAATTCGTCTTCTGCTTTCCCTGTGTGGTGCATCATAACATCATTTCTTCGTGTCGTAAAAGCCGATTCATCAAGGGGACTGGACTAACATAAAAATCTAGGGAATGGGCAGCAGTGTACATACTTATAATCATGCATTTATCAGTTTTGGGTAGGTAGAGCCTGAGCGACCTAAACAAAGGTCGTTCCGCCAGAAAAGTCTGAGAAAAGATTGCTGTAGTGACAGGTTGTCAACCCAGCGCCTAAATTACAATGTACCTACTGAAACCTTCGGATCCCTTAGCTGGTTTTTACAGCATGCTCGGGAGGAAATGCAACCGGCACATTCTATTTTTTTCTCTTGCTCCCAGGCCGGCATGGAAGCACTTGTAAACGAGCAATAATTCGTCTTCTGCTTTCCCTGTGTGGTGCATCATAACATCATTTCTTCGTGTCGTAAAAGCCGATTCATCAAGGGGACTGGACTAACATAAAAATCTAGGGAATGGGCAGCAGTGTACATACTTATAATCATGCATTTATCAGTTTTGGGTAGGTAGAGCCTAAACGACCTAAACAAAGGTCGTTCCGCCAGAAAAGTCTGAGAAAAGATTGCTGTAGTGACAGGTTGTCAACCCAGCGCCTAAATTACAATATACCTACTGAAACCTTCGGATCCCTTAGCTGGTTTTTATAGCATGCCCGGGAGGAAATGTATGTAAAACAAGTTAGTATCGTTAACTTAACATTAAATGAACGAACTATACCAAATAATTATTTATTTCGAACACAGAAATGACAAGCTAGCGCTCGGTAGCGACTTCTCAAATCAGTTATTTCCAACTTGTAATAAAAATCTCATAAAAAACAACTTAATTTATTTCCCCGATATCATTGATAACGTACTTCCATGCTGGCCTGGGAGCAAGAGAAAAACATAGAATGTGCCAGCTGCATTTCCTCCCGAGCATGCTGTAAAAACCAGGTAAGGGATCCCAGGGTTTCAGTATATTGTAATTTAGGCGATAGGCTGACAACCTGTCACTACAGCAATATTCCTACAAATCTATCTTAAATAACCCTCAAAACTTTGTCAGACGTGGCGGAACGACCTTTGTTTAGGTCGTTGCGCTCTGCCTACCCCATTAGGGTTAGAGGCGTGATTATATGTATGTATATCATTGTTTTGTTTTTCAAGCCACAGGCCTGCTTTGTTCAGGTAGGCGATTGACTCATTAATAATGATGTCCCATTTCTTGGGCATTTTCCGGGAGAGTGAAGTATTTTTACGATTCCGTAGAGACATTGTTTCAATGACTCAAATCAACCCGGAAATCGAGGTTGTTCACATTTGCGCTCTTTTGCTCATGATTTGGAACATTCGGTCCCTTTTCTTTGAAGGCTGGCTGATTCATATCATCATCATACAATACAATACAAATATTCTTTATTGCACATTAACAACACATTGTACAGGAACAAACATTACAAAACAAACAGAGTACAATTAGGCAGCGTTATTGCTAGGGTAGCAATTTCTACCAGGCAACCTTTGGGTAAAGAAGTAGTTTCATCATCATCATTTTCAGCCCACATATCTCTTCTCTACTGCGCCAATCCTTTTTTCAGACGAGTCTGTAACTATTTTTTTTTTTTTTATTATTATTTACCACAAAAAGAATGTACATTATACACACTATACAACAAAAGCATAAATAAAGAGACGCCTATAAACATGACTAGTGTTCAGTAGCAGCCCCAATGGACCAAAGTCTGTGCCAGGACTGATTCATCTCATATAATATTAACTCTATTATAATAATAGTTTAAAGAGGAGCCCGATGGTGTAGTGGATAGGGCCGCTGCCTCCTGAGCGGGAGGTCGTGGTTCGAATCCCATCACGTACCAATGTGTTTTTCGGTTTTCGAATTTCATATGTACGTTTATTCGGTGCTTTTTCCATGCTTCGGAAGGCACGTTAAGCCGTTGGTCCCGGTTAATATCGTTTAATACCGTAGATATTAGTCGTTAAGCCATATCAGAGGCCAGTGCTAAGCATTGGCGGCTTGAAAACTCTGACCTAATCTAGGATTGGGTCTGGTTTCCCTTCTGGGTTGCGGAGGTCAGATGGCAGTCGCTCTGTGTAAAAACCAGTACCCTCGTTCAATCCCCTAGATTAGGAAGCCGACCCCGTGAGATACGGGATAAGGTTAGGGGGATGATGATATAATAATAGTTTAAAGGAAATAGATCATTTTCATGATTCTCTTTATACCATCAAAAAAAGTGCTAAAACCAGGTTTTAGCAAACTGATCCGTGTATTAATTTTAGTGTACCGTTTTTTTTATTGTGATTGTCCCTTGTTTACAAAACGTACTGCCAAGTTGTTTACGGAAAGCTCGTACCTTTATTATTGTTACAATTACAGTAATGAACCTCCAGGTCTGTTTATTATTATATCTAAGAATTATGTTTATGTATGACTGTTTGTGTTCTAAATAAACAAAAATAAAAAATAAATAAAACTCCTGACGGTCCTGTGCCAGTTTCATCTAGTTTGCGCCTATGAAATTTAAATTCTTCCATGCTGGACTGGGAGCGAGAGAAAAACATAGAATGTGCCAGCTGCATTTCCTCCCGGGCATGCTGTAAAAATCAGCTAAGGGATCCGAGGGTTTCTGTATATTGCAATTTAGGCGACAGGCTGACAACCTGTCACTACAGCAATATATCTACAAATCTATCTTAAACTACCCTCAAAACTTTGTCAGACGTGGCGGAACGACCTTTGTTTAGGTCGTGTACGCTCTGCCTACCCCATTAGGGATAAAGGCGTGATTATATGTATGTATGTATGTATCTAAATTTAAATTCATCTACCAGGTGTAAACTAAAAATTGGCTTTTGCATACAAAACGTTCACCTCGATCAGACAATTTGTATGGATAAGCCAATTTTTTTTTTATTCCTGAAAAAAAATCCTGCTGATAGGTGTTCAGTGTCGTTGACTGAGCAACCCCTATCAGTTTGCAGGACGCTGTCCCTTACGTCTGATTTTGGTTTAGTGAGGGGGAAAAAACTGTTTCAAAATGTCAACAAAAGTAAACAAAATATGTTGTTTCTTATGTTTCATACATACATACATATAATCACGCCTTTATCCCTAATGGGGTAGGCAGAGCGTTCACGACCTAAACAAAGGTCGATCCGCCACGTCTGACAAAGTTTTGAGGGTTATTTAAGATAGATAGTAGGTATATTGCTGTAGTGACAGGTGGTCAGCCCATCGCCTAAATTACAATATACTGAAACCCTGGTAAAAGTTAGTTGATATTTTATACAGGGTGTAAAGGACAGCTTTCCGAAGATAGGGATTTGCCCAGATCAAGAAATTGAACATCACTACATAGTATAAAACAAAGTCGCTTTCTCTGTCCCTATATCCCTATGTGTGCATACATCTTTGAAACTACGCAACGGACTTTGATGCGGTTTCTTTTAATGGATAGAGTGATTCAAGAGGAAGGTTTCTATGTATAATACATGCATAATATAGTAGAGAAACAATGACAATTACCGTCCGAAGCCGGGGTGGGTCGCTAGTCTCTCATAAAATATTTTCGCTTCCCCATACAGTTTGTCTGATCCCTCCTGAGCTGGTTGCGGTTCGAATTCCGCCACGTACCAATTTGTTTTTCGGTTAACGAATTTCATATGTACGTTTATTCTGTTAATATACCTACAAATCTATCTTAAATAACCCTCAAAACTTTGTCAGACGTAGCGGAACGGTCTTTGTTTAGGTCGTTTACGCTCTGCCTACCCCATTGGGGATAAAGGCGTGATTATATGTATGTATGTTTATTCTGTGCTTTTTTCGTGCTTTGGAAGACACGCTAAGCCGTTGGTCACGGTTAATATCGTTTAATACCGTAGATATTAGACGTTAAGCCATGTCAGAGGCCAGTGCTAAGCATTGGCGGCTTGAAAATCTCTGAGCTAATCTAGAATTAGGTCTGGTTTACGGAGGTCAGATTGCAGTCGCTCTGTGGAAAAACCAGCACCCTCGTTCAATCCCCTAGATTAGGAAGCCGACCCCGTGAGATACGGGATAAGGCTAGGGATGATGACAGTTTGTCCGATCGAGTTGGTCATATTGTATTAGTATGGGTAAATCATATTTTTTTTAATTATGTGAAAGATCAATACAATTTCTATACCCAAAGGTTGCCTGGTAGAAATTACTGCTTTAGCAATAAGGCAGCCTTTATTGTGCTTTGTATTTCTGTTGTATGTGTTTCTTTGTGCAATAAAGAAATTTTTAATTGTGCACGTCGTATCTGCCTCTCAGGATGCTATTTCACTAGCCTAGGTCTGCTGGAAGAGATTTCTTTTTAGAAATAAGCTGTGCCTGTTGTGTTTTTGTTTTATATGTATATGTTCTTTGTATTTTATTGTGTACAATAAACTGTTAAAGAATTTTGTATTGTATTGTATCTTCCTGGGGCTTATTTAATAAAACCGACAATGACAATTTGACAGTGACAATTCGATGTACACAGCTTAGCTGATAAACTTCTTCGTATCATGTTAGCAAGTAAACTACGCAATGTACGCTGAATTGTCATTGTCAAATTGTCATTGTCAGTTTTATTAAATAGGCCCCTGGTGGTCAAAGTTTCATTGGCTGAGTAACCTCTGTCACCGATTGCAGAAAGCTGTCCCTTACACCCGGTAGAGATAAATCTTATTCGCCTTTTAGTAAACATTTGACCTAAAAATCTTTAGCTTTGTTGTATGACGAAGGAATGTTATTTGTGAGATCATGATCAGCTGATTTTTAAGGTTCATTGCCCTCGAATCCGTAAGTCAGAAAAGTCAGGCGAAAGTCAAATGTAGTACATTTTTGCGTGTAAATTAATTATGAACGATGAGAAGGATTATTTTGATACTAGAATACTTTTTTTTTTTTCTTCCATGCTGGACTGGGAGAGATATAAAAACATAGAATGTTCCAGCTGCCCTTCCTCCCGGGCATGCTGTTGAAGTCAGCAAAAGGGACTCGAGGGTTACAGTGTATTGTAATTTAGGCGATGGGCTGACAACCTGTCACTAAAGCAATACATATTACAATCTAAAATTGCCCTCAATTTTTGTCAGACGTGGCGAAAGCGCCTTTTACGAGGCGTTTAACGCTCTGCCTACCCCGTAAGGGATAAAGGCGTGATTTATGTATGTATGTAAAATACTTTTTTAGTTACCACTTGGATGTGATGTGAGTTGCGATGCATTTGATTGCTTTTTTTTTTTACTTTAAATGCTCTTGACTCTAGACACAAAAGTCAGGGTTGACCGTGACAGAGTCGACGATGGAGCGAGCTCACCCAGAAGATGGCTTTTATTGCACTAGTAATCCGGAACCCAGATAGATAGATAGATAAACTCTTTATTGCGCATAAATCGTACAGATTGGAAAAACTTAAAAATAACAGTGTGCGCAAAGGCGGCCCTTATCGCTTATCGCCCAGCAAGCTATTTGGCGCCGGACTCCGGTGAGAGGGTGGTAGCGACGCAGGCGGCCCCTTGCGAACTCCGCTTTGTAAGGATCGTTCAGCCGGACTTATTGGCTTAATGTCTTAAGTATATCAAATTAAGGTCAAATGAAAGAGATACCTAAATATCTACCTATTACCTAGAAATACCTAGAAACCTTGGTGGATCGGACTTGTTTTCTTCCAGATCATGGGAAATCATACAATATTCTTATCCCGTATCTCACGGGGTTAGCTACTTGTACCTAATCTATGGGATTCAACAAGGGAACTGGTTTTTACACAGATCTCCACAACCCAGAAGAGAAACCAGACCCATTCCTAGATTAGGTCAGAGTTTTCAAGCCGCCAATGCTTAGCACTGACCTCTGACGTGGCTTAATGACTAATATCTACGGTATTAAACGATATTAACCGGGATCAACGGCTTAACGTGCCTTCCGAAGCACGGAAAAAGCGCTGAATAAACGTACATATGAAATGCAAAAACCGAAAAACACATTGGTACGTGGAGGGATTCGAACCACGAACTCCCGCTCAAGAGGCAACGGCCCTATCCACTACACCATCGGGCTCTTTTTTTGGAATAAGAGACTATCTAAAAGAGTTATTTCTAAAGAAGCTCGTGTTCAGAAGAAATAAGCCAGCCTTTAGCGTAATCTTGCATAGTTTCAGGAAGTTTTCTCCGTAGTACCAGCTCAAAGTCACAATAATCTAGGATGGTAGCTGTGACAATTCCTACATTCATACATACATACATAAATCATGCCTTTATCCCTTACGAGGTAGGCAGAGCGTTTAACGCCTCGTAAAAGGCGCTTTCGCCACGTCTGAGAAAAATTGAGGGCAATTTTAGATTGTAATATGTATTGCTATAGTGACAGGTTGTCAGCCCATCGCCTAAATTACCCAGAGTCCCTTTTGCTGACTTCTACAGCATGCCCGGGAGGAAGGGCAGCTGGAACATTCTATCTTTTTCTGTCAATTTCTATAGATTTACATTTTATTTCGTTTTCCTTCGGAAATCTGTCGCAGCTACCATATATATATATATATTTTACAGAGGGTACAACATACATACATACATATAATCACGCCATTATCCCTAATGGGAAAGGCATAGCGGAAACGACCTAAACAAAAGTCGGTCCGCCACGTCTGACAAAGTTTTGAGGGTTATTTAAGACAGATTTATAGGTATATTGCTGTACCGACAGGTTGTCAGCCTATCGCCTTGATTGCAATATACTGAAACCCTCAGATCCCTTAGCTGGTTTTTACAGCATGCCCGGGAGGAAATGCAGCTGGCACATACTATGTTTTTCTCGATGAAATGAAAGGTATGAAAGGTACAGAGCGTACTTTTGGCAATAAATCCGAGCTTTCCACTCTAGGGACTATTATTTTAAAGATTTTCACACGTCACGTGTTTTGATACCAGTTGCCAACATGAACCACGTGCAGGGACAGCATACTACTTGGAATACTTCTTATCTAGATACATTAAGGCCCGTAATTATAAACAGCACTTAAGACTGACAGCTAGTTTGAGTTCGTATCAAAAATACAAGGACCTGCCAAATCCATACGTAAATTGCTCTCAATCTTGAGATCGTTTTATAAATACGAGCCTAAAGAAGAGTGGCGTTGTAGGTAGGTGGCAGGTCGAATTATTCTCTACAACGACCAAGTCACAGGAAGTGAACTAAGAATACTTACATATACGTGGGACACTCAGAAAGTTTTGCGACACTAAAAAAAATTGATCTACAGGTACATATATTTTTATTAAATCTTTTCAAAGTACTCTCCACCAGCCTCTATACAAAGATTCATGCGTCTGAACCAGTTTTCAAAACACTTTTTCCAGTCCGCCGTAGACACCTCATTTACAGCCTGCTCGAACGCAGCCAGCGCATCTTCCGGCGACGAAAATTGTATCCCCTTGAGCTGATTTTTTATTTTTGGAAATAAAAAGAAGTCACACGATGCTAGATCAGGGCTGTAAGGAGGGTGACCCAGGAGTTTGACTGGTGTGCTGTCCAGGAAGTCCCTCGTTTTGAGCGCGGTGTGTGCAGGCGCATTGTCGTGGTGGAGCAGTAGTCCGCGGAGCCCTGTGTTTGGTCGCTTGTTGCTCACAACAGAAAAAAACTTCTGGTAAACATTTGGTAGTATACCATTCGGCGTTAATGCTTCTTTGATCTCGTAAGGGAATTGAGGCCAAGTGGCCAGTCAAATTAAAAAAGCTGGCGATCAAAATCTTCCCCCCGCTTCGAGATCGCTTCACTTTGGTAGGCGTTGGTTCATTTTGAAACACCCAAACTGTCGACTGGCGCTTGGTTTCTGGATCGTATTGATAAATCCAGGACTCATCACCTGTTACGATGTCGTAAACAAGCCGAGACGAGCCTGCTTTAAATTTGTTCAGCATATCACGGCACCATTCCACCCGGGCCTGCTTCTGAGCGTCGGTGAGGTAGTGCGGCACCCAGCGCGATACTATCCTCCTCACGCGAAGATGCCCATGTAGAATCACGTGAACACTTCCCGATCCAATCTTTAATATGTGCTGAATCTCCTGATATGTAATTCGCCTATTATCTTGGATTAAATTTTTCACTGCTAGCACGTTTTCTTCCGTAATAGCCGTCAAAGGGCGACCGCTTCTTTCTTCATCCCCCAAGGTTGGTCGACCGCGCCTAAATTCGTTATACCAACGATACACGGTTGCCTTGGAGGGGCTTTCATCCATAAATGCCATTTGAAGTCTATCGAACGATTCATCCGGTTTCAGGCGACACTTGAAATCGTAAAAAATCATAGCTCTAAAATGTTCATTTTACAGTAAGACACGATACTTTGAATTGGCTCGCAAAAAATGTGGAGGGAAATTTTGAAAATGGAACACACATATTTTTACTTACAAGTAATCATATTTTCAAAAAAGATTCTAACCGGCCAGTCTGCCATATATAAAAACTATTTATCGCAATACTTTCTGAGTGGCCTCGTACAAATGATCACGCCTTTATCCCTGATTTCGGAAAGGAAGTAAATTAGTATGAGGCGACAGGAACAATGTTTTGGAAACTGATCAGTGTTATCAGTTAAGATATCGCTTTAGCTGTGGTTATAGCAGTAATTGTAGGTATATATGACAGAAGACATTTCATATTCTTAGCGAGTGGATTCTCGAGTCGAACAACCCTAGTGTCAGAGTTTACAAACCGCCTGTAGCACAGCTATTAGGCTTCTGACATGGTTTTCAGTAACGATCACTATCAAAGAAAGCGACCGGCTTAACGTGCCTCCGAAGCACGGAATCTTTTTTCTTCCAGACAATCAGGTGATTCAGCCTGCAATGTCCTAACCAAACTGGGGAAAAGCTCACAAAGTCATAAATTGACAAATACAAACTTTGTGTTCCCCCCTGTGAATCGAACCCAGGACCACCGGATCGTAAGCCCATGGCTCTGACCACTAAACCACGGAGGCAGATGAGGCAAACGGAGAAAACCAGGCGCTTCTCATTACGAAAAAGATATCACAGTAAAACTTACTACTTCGTAGACACAATTTGTAGTAATATTTATTTCATGGCAACGAACGCAAATAAAAACTTCTATTCGACAAATCACCAGAAAGATATTCAACAACTTTTTGCTTTTCGCGCCTATTCGCAAATACAAAATGGCGGATATAAAAATGGCCGATGGAAGGTCATTGCCAGCTATTCTCAAACTGACGAATTTATTTATACATTTGATTTATATAAAACAAGTGAGTTAGTCTGTTTGATTTAAAAATATTATTGTTTATATTCGATTACGTTTTGGATTGAAGGCAGAACATTAATATTATATAAGTGGGTTTCATTGCCAATGCTAAGAGGTTAATAGGAGCTAAGTACTATTTCGATATGGAATCTATCTGGTGTGAGTACCTAGTTACAATGTATTTGCTTAGGTAGGACCTATAAATAAACGTTTTAATACATACATATAGTCACTTCTTTATCCCTAATGGGGTAGGCACGGCGTAACTGACCTAAACAAAGGTCGTTCCGCCACGTCTGACAAAGTATTGAGTGTAATTTAAGATAAATTTGTAGATATAGCTGTAGTGACAGGTTGTCAGCCCATCGCCTAAATTGCAATATGCTGAAAACCTTGAATCCATTTGCTGATTTTTCAGTATGCCTGGGAGGAAATGCAGCTGGCACGTTCTATGTTATTTTCTCGTTCCCAAACCAGCATGGAGGAAGGCACATTCTTCGTTTTTTCTCTTACTCCTAGTCCAGCTTCTTCTTCTTCTTTCACTTAAGAGCACTTGTCTTGTCGGTGGAGCAACTTCCATTTTTGTCTATCATTGGCCAGTTCTTTGATGTCCTAGTCCAGCATGGAAGAATAAAATACGCATCTTCTTTTACAGACTTTAAGGTAAACAAACGATCCATCTTTTCCTTCTTTTTCGGGAGGAGACAAATAACCCCCATTGGGGGTTATTTGTCACAGGTTACAGGTAACCCCCAGCTAGAGTGGAATTGATAAAAAGTCATAATATCAATAGGTTCAGACACACACACACACACACACACACACACACACACACAAAATCACGCCTTTATCCCTTACGGGGTAGGCAGAGCGTTAAACGCCTCGTAAAAGGCACTTTCACCGCGTCTGACAAAAATCGAGGGCAATTTTAGATTGTAATGGGTATTGCTAATGTGCAGTGACAGGTTGTCAGCCCGTCGCCTAAATTACAATACACTGTAACCCCCGAGTCCCTTTTGCTGTCTCCTACAGCATGCCCGGGAGGAAGGGCAGCTGGAACATTCTATGTTTTTCTATCTCTCCCAGTCCAGCATGGTTCAGACAACTACGTATCTATCGAAATATTATGAAGTCAGTACAGTTAGTGTTAGTTGCACTATGTTGTTTTACAGCTCCCGCAAAGTCCAATGTGGATATCTAATATGATCTCACAGTCATCTCTCTAGCCTTATCCCCTATCTCACAGGGTCGGCGACCT
The DNA here is from genome assembly GCA_949820665.1 of Scrobipalpa costella. Lineage (NCBI taxonomy): Eukaryota > Metazoa > Arthropoda > Insecta > Lepidoptera > Gelechiidae > Scrobipalpa > Scrobipalpa costella. Next base: position 907,360 of record OX463323.1, on the reverse strand, counting down.
AATCTATGGGTTTGAACGAGGGTACTGGTTTTTACACAGAGCGACTGCCATCTGACCCCGCAACACAGAAGGGAAACCACACCCAATCCTAGACTAGGTCAGAGTTTTCAAGCCGCCAATGTTGAGCACTAGTCTCTAATATGGCTTAACGAGTAATATCTACGGTATTAAACGATATTAACCGGGACCAACGGCTTAACGTGCCTTCCGAAGCATGGAAAAAGCGCCGAAGTAACGTACATATGAAATTAGTTAATACGTGGTGGAATTCGAACCACGACCTTTCCCTCAGAAGGCAGCGGCCCTATCCACTACACCATCGGGCTCTCAAATGGAAGTGTAAAATCATTTTTAAATATTAATAAGTGTGATTTTAGATACTTCCTAATGTTTTTGTTTTCGGAGTGTTTATATTTCTGCCGCCTTATCCTAAAGATAAATTACGTTTCGCGTGATAATTATATTATTCAAGGATTCCCACAGAGACAAAGGGAAGCCGACAAATTTCTCCTGTCGGCATAATTACCCACATAATAAACTGTGTTATACGAAATGAACACGGAAGCTATGATTGCCAAAAACCTGTCTTCCTCATGACCGAGTGCTCGAGAGTACCTATCAGGCGCGTACGACTGTCTAAAGTGGATAGTTTAAACACTACACACACATAATCACACCTTCATCCCAAATGGGGTAGGCAGAGCGTAAACGACCTAAACAAAGGTCGTTCCGCCACGTCTGACAAAGTCTGAGGGTTACTTTAGATAAGATTTGTAGGTATATTACTTGTGACAGGTTGTCAGCCCATCGCCTAAATTACAATGTACTGGGAAACCCTCGGATTCCATAGCTGGTTTTTACAGCATGCCCGGGAGGAAATACAGCTGGCACATTCAATGTTTTTCTCTGGCTCCTAGTTCAACATGGAAGATTCAAACACTGTTTCTGTATCTAAATTGTTATAGATATTACAGATGAATACATTTTATAACAGTTTAAGTACGTGATACGTCTCTCATATATTTTTATTTTGTTTAGTTAGTAGCTATTAAAAATAATAATCATAAATTATATCATACATGTTGCTGGGCCGAGGGAAACGCTTCCCGCAAATGAATAGGGGCTGCTCAGTCAAAGAAACTGAACAACTTTCACAAATAAGTACTTCAGCAGAGCTATGATGCGCACTGTAGACTTCGATTTGTCTTCACGCGTTGCATACTTCGCTATGATTAATGCCTGTCCTTATCTGTTGTTTACTTCCATGCTGGACTGGGAGAGATAGAAAAACCTAGAATGTTCCAGCTGCCCTTCTTCCCGGGCATGCTGTACAAGTCAGCAAAAGGGATTCGAGGGTTACAGTGTACTGTAATGTAGGCGATGGGCTGACAATCTGTCACTACAGCAATACACTTTATAATCTAAAATTACCCTCAATTTTTGTCAGACGTGGCGAAAGCGCCTTTTACGAGGCGTTTAATGCTCTGCCTACCCCGTAAGGGATAAAGGCGTGATTTTATGTATGTATGTATCTTTTGTGAAGTGCGCAACGAAAAAGATAATCTGTATACAAAACGAAGTCTACAGTGCGCACCATAGCTCTGTAAGATATGAAAAATACCCTTTGAATACAAAATGATCGAGCAGACATTTCATACGGAAAAGCCGTTTTTTCATTCACTGAAAATCTTTCTCCTTGAGAGCTGTTTAGTTTTCTTGACTGAGCAAACCCTGCCCTATCAGTTTGCGGGACAGCGCCCCTTAGGGCGCTTTTGCACTGATCCGAATCCGTATCCGAAAATGCTACCCTAGCAATAAGGTCGCCTAATTGTACTCTGTTTGTTTTGTAATGTTTGTTCCTGTACAATGTGTTGTTTATGTGCAATAAAGAATATTTGTATTGTATTGTATCCGAATATTTTCTGATCCGTTTTAGCCTTCCTAGTAAATGTATGACAGCTTGGGTGCGCAAGTCCATACCCGTTTTATATGGATTTTTCACGGATAGGATTCGGATACGAACCGAATACGGAGCAGTGCAAAACCGCCCTTACCTACTATATTTTAATCATAAACATCATCCACGCCGTGCCAACGTCATGTTCATTTACGGAAACTTCTATCATCTACACTAATATTATAAAGCAAATAAACTCAAAAACTGCCAGATTGATTTAAAACATCTTTCACTATAGTGAAAGAAAAAAAAATGGTTTTATTATAATAAAACCACATTTTATTCAGAAGATAGAGTTAATTTTATACCGCAGGAAAGAAATAATAGATTTTACGACAAGTGCACAAAACATGTCATTTGTGTCCCAGATTTTTAGCTTCCCGAGCCAACAGGGCGAGCGCCGATTTTAAATAGAGGACGAAAATGGTTTTGTACACGAGTTTTAAACTCTGCTTTTCGCTTCGATTGCGAGAAATATAGAGGAAATTCTACAAAAATATTGTAAATAAACTTAAAGAATCATTCCCGCCATTTAACTTTTTAAATCTTTCTACGTAAAGTATTTGGCTTGGGCTAAGACCTTTACAGCCCACTTTTGAATTAATTCTGTATTGCTAAATTAAGCTATCGTACTTGAATTTAAATTTTAATATTATTTTATGTAATAAAAACCCAAAAACCAAATAGTTTAAAGTAAATATTATAAAATAACAAGTTCCATCAATGAACTTTTTATTATGTTTGGGTGGCGAAGGGTCTATACAAGCCGATTCCGTTAGGCTTCCCTTTCAAGAATTCCACCTCCACCAAATCCGGAATTATGGTAAATCTATAAAGTACTTAAATGTTAATTCACCCACACCTCGCCACTGGTGCATGGCCTATTTTTCTTTGTCTTAGAAGATATGCATTTATCAGTAGATACGTTTTAGGTAAAAGTATCAGAAGATACTTTTTCGCCCTTGTGCACAAAATTAAGTTTTGTGGAGCCTATACCCTGCACAAAATAGCACTTTCAGAGCATGAGAAGTGAAAAAGCATCTTTATTCAATAATGGTCGAAAATATTTTCATCCATAAAAGTAAAGTCTGTATTAGCCACAATAGGTGCTCCTAGGCTAAAGGCACCAACACTTCACAGAAATTGACCTTAAACAGCTTTCCAATTTACTTTTGCAGTTTCAAGATTTAATTAAGTTGTGTTGTTTCTTCCAAGCTGGACTGGGAGAGATAGAAAAACATAGAATGTTCCAGCTGCCCTTCCTCCCGGGCATGCTGTAAAATCCAGCTGATCTGGGATCCGAGGGTTACAGTATATTGTAATTTAGGCGATGGGCTGACAACCTGTCACTACAGCAATATACTTACAAATCTATCTTAAATAACCCTCAAAACTTTGTCAGACGTGGCGGAACGACCTTTCTTTGGGTCGTTTACGCTCTGCCTACCCCATTAGGGATAAAGGCGTGATTATATGTATGTATGTATGTATGTGTTCAAGGAATCGGTACTATTGTATAACTTTGTGAGACTTCCCCAAGTTTAGTTAGGATGATGCAGGCTGAATCACCTAATTGTTTGTGACTCGAAAATCCACTAACATGTTTTGTAGCTGTCGAAAATGTCGGACATTCCCACCTAAGATTCCCACCAACAATAGCAAAGAATCCGACTATTAGCGCAGCTGCATTTAGAACAGCCGAGCTGTTTTTAGATCAGCAGTCGGTTTATTATGTGCGATCTCGTAAACAAAACAGCAGCTAGCATTCTCTGGATATAATACCACCGCACCTGGGCGATTAACCTACCTTTCGGTTTTGTGAAGAATTTTAAATGCCTTCTTCTAAAAATAATACCTACTAATAAAATAATACTACTATAAAATACTTGTATAATGTAAATCTATTACATACATATAATCACGACTTTATTCTTAATGGTGTAGGCAGAGCGTAAACGACCTAAACAAAGGTCGTTCCGCCACGTGTGACAAAGTTTTGAGGGTAATTTAAGATCGATTTTTAGGTATATTGCTGTAGTGACAGGTTGTCATCCTATCACCTAAATTGCAATATACACAAACCCTCGGATCCCATAGCTGGTTTTTACAGCATGCCAAGGAGAAAATCCAGCTGGCACATTGTATGTTTTTCTCTCGCATCATCCATCATCATCATCGTAAACCGCGGAAAATCTCACAAAGTTAGAAATATTAAATTTCTTCCCCTTATGAATCGAACCCGTGACTCTCTGGCTCAGACCACTAGACCACGGTGGTAGTTTATACCTTGCTATAAGAATAGGAATCCCTCGCCTCACTCCGCTGATTTCTACGTATATTATGGTCGGGTAGAGAAGCAGCTGAAACATTCTAAGTTTTTTCATCAATTTCAGTCCAGCTCCTGCGAAAAATAACCTTAATATTTCTAGGGCTACTACCAACCTACGAGTATATTTATTGACGAGGCTATGCTTCACAGCCTTCTGATACTCCAGAACCTTAATGGTATAAACATAGTTAGATCGAAGTACAAAAATAGCTAAATAACTAGTCTATCCGAGCGATACTAAGAGGGACAAAGGGCCTTGGTTATAAGGGTGGATGCCTCGTGTCGTGTGTTGGCAGTTTTTCCTTGCCCTTGAAATATCTGACAGAATTAGATTTTTAAGATAGATGGTAGGAAGGCAGATAGCTTCTGTATATAATATGTATACCGGGTGGAAGGGACAGCGTCCCGCAAACTGATAGGGGTTGCTTAGTCAAAGACACTGAACAACTTCCACTAGGAAATCCTTTCAGAAAGTGAAAAAATATTCTGATATGGTCTGATTGAGGTGGACATTTTGTATGGAAAAGCAATTTTTTTTAATTCACTTTCTGAAATAATTTCCTGTTGGAACTTGTTCACTGTCGTTGACTGAGCAACCCCTATCAGTTTGTGGGACGCTGTCCTTTACACCCCTTATTATAGGATGGGATGATAGGGGTACATACCCACTGATAATAAGATGAAGTATCACAACTATAAACTTCTTTAGCCTGAAAGGCCTTATGGCTTTTCAGGGATGAATGTCACGAACATGAACACGAAACGCATCGGTTCTTTATTGACCACTGCTTCGTCTTCATTTCGCAAGTGACCGCATAACAGTTGACCTATAAACCTCTTGTCGTGTGGTATTCGAGCTTTGAAAATTATTTACTGAACAACTTTGATGTTTTCTTAACAAAATCCATGACAGACGAGGAGATTGACTTTTGATGACGACGGCTGGCAGCGGTTCGTACCCTAGAACAAAATAAAATGAATCACTGATATTTTATGAAATAAACTTCAGATTAAAAACAAACGGGATTAAGATGAATGTGACATCTTTCGATTATCCATCCCACTCCCACGTCCCACCCCTTGTTTATTTATAAATTCTAAAGTGACTGCTCTTATACATACACTGTTTTAAGAAAGTATAAAATATTATTGTACTTACTCCGTTAAGGAATCGAAGAAGATACTTACACAAAATAAAGTTTTATTATTTTATTCTATACATACATATAATTACGCCTTTATCCCTAATGGGGTAGACAGAGCGTAAACGACCTAAAAAACGGTCGTTTCGCCACGTCTGACAAAGATTTGAGGGTTATTTAAGATCGATTTGTAGGTATATTGCTGTAGTGACAGGTTGTCAGCCCATCGCTACTAAAACTCTAGGATCCCTTAGCTGGTATAAATAAATTTTATTCTATTAATCCATAAAAAGGTTTCCTACGATATCAGCGCCATCTTTCTAGATTATGAAGAACGTACCACAATGTTTAACTAAATGTTGAGAACCGCTAATAATTATTTTTTATGTCGTAAATATTTCTGTTGTTGCAAATAAAATGTTCTCTGAATTTACTGCTAGTTTATGTTATGATTTAAATTTTAGTTCTAGATGTGAATGCCCTCATTAATAGTACCTAGGTTTAAAATACGCCCGATGTTGTGTTTACAAACTGTGTATTTTTTCGTTTCTTTGATTCAAACGATTAACCTGATTAACAATTTAATTAGCTTTCTTGCAAACAAAGGTGCAACGAACTATAATGTTTTTGTTATGTTTGGAGCCAAATGCCTGCTATTAATTCAATAGATGACTAGTCTATTCTGATAAATATATTTTTCAGTCCGTCATGTCCTCAGCATTTTTTTCCATGGGGTAGAGTATAGAGTAGAGTAGGTATGGTGTTATAGGGTATTATTTCATTATATTTGATCCGGAAACGGATGCGTAAGTGAAGGATTTCCCGTGCCATGCCATTGCACTATATACTATACGCTATTTTATTAAATAAATTGTGGCATTTTTTTTAAATAGCTGTGATATGATAGCATAATAACTATTAAGAAAGGTTACGCGTGTATTTGTGATGTGATGTGACCCGTGTGACTCCACTCCTACGCAAAATTAAACACAAATACCCCGAAGGCCCGCTACACTATCAATCAATAAAATAATAAGAGGCATTGATTTTATTTAGTAAGTCGTTGTTTAGAGGGTCAACAATCGATCGTATTGTAACTCTAGACAAATAGTCATGTAAGGTCAGGTCATGAGATGAGACAAGTAAAAAAAAAACCAGTGGCAAGTTTTTAAGTTTATTTTCTTATCAGTCTCTATACTAAGAACCCAGGGTTTATCAGTTTTAGTTCAGAAGAACTAAAACATTAAAAAATATACATAATTATATTCAATTGAATATTATGAAGATTCTTCTTCATAATATGGAGATATTCTTCAATGGGACACTGAAACTAAAATATGGTATATCTTGTTTCAGGTAATCTTACAGCCAAAATAATATGAAAACGAAAAAAAACAATAACGCGAGAATTACTAAAAAAATATACAGTATAAGAAAAATGTATCTAATGGAGAAACTGAGATAGTATTTGCTAGAAAGAGATACATAATTTGTTGAACGTGGCTGCTAGAAAAAGAGACGAGATGTCGCTGGTCGCACCTCGACGAGTTCAACTCGACTGGGCCCATAGTATAATACCATGGTAAGTTGCAAAAACTTACTATACTTTTAATTGCATCCTTCTTTTTAAATCTACTTCCTTTTTGGCTTAAAAATGTTCTCTTTTCAATTGATTCGTACGAATGATGGCGATTGACAGTCTATGAGTCACCTATTCAAAGTAGCTAAATTCACACCGCAAAATTAAAAAAGTATCCCGTCAGCTGAGTGAGGTGCAGCTCACTTCATTGCAGTGAAAATAAGAACTGTCATGGCAGGGCGATCGATCTCATGAAAACGAAAATTTCGTGAAAACAAGAAAAACTATGTTGGGGAGAACTGTGGCGCTGTTTGATGGTGTATTCAATACATTCCCGTGCTTGCTACAATAGTATTTTAAGAAGTTGTCGGTGTCTGTAGTGTATTTATTGTGTGTCTAATTTTGATCTGTCTGGCAGACCGATAAAGACAATTTTTCTCGGTAAGTTTTTCGCTTTCATCTACGACATATTTACGCTAAAACTTCTATTGCAAAGACAGGAAATATTTCGCGTCGTTTTTCATGTGAAAAGATAAATGATTTGAGTTCGTGAATAGCTAAAAATCGATCGAATTTGGGTGGGATGTCAGTCGCATATCGCTCTCCCTTTCTTTCTATAACCCTACTGCGTTGCGTGGTGACGTAACTATACGACGTTGCGGTAGTAACACGCCACTCTGCATTCGGTCGGATTATTATACCTGCCCTTTTCGTTCTCTAAATGCAAACCTAATTTTAGTACGATTTTTTTAGACAAAACGTATGTTTTCTAAATTAAACTTTCGTTCTACGATTAGTAACTTTATGTAGGTCGTATTATCGGTGAGCTCGTCATATTTTTGTTTTGAAACCAATCACCAAAGGGTTATAATTATGATAAATCAATATACTCATTTGGTGCATGATTAAGCCCTGTCAAGATTGTTGTGACTACTATCTGTTTGGGAAATCAGTTAATTTATTCTTTAAAATATTGTCTTCAAGACTATGCATGTTAGCTTCCTTATTGCCAAAAATTAAATCCAATTCTTAGGTAATCTATACAAAAAAAGTAAATCTATCTTAAATAACCCTCTAAACTTTGTCTTTGTCAGTTTGAGTGACCTTTGTTTGGGTCATTTACGCTCTGCCTACTCCATTAGGGATAAAGGCGTGACTTTATGTATGTATTCTTAGGTATCCTTGAATATATCTATGAAAGTACTAAATAATAGTTATGATGGACACTTCCAATATGATTCTAATAAGAGGTTTTTTTGTACTAATGTCAGTAAGCTTAAAACTTTAGTTTTCAGATTAGTCAGGGTTTTACAAGCTGAGTATTGGTCTAACTATTGTTCTGCAAAACTGTTGAAAATAGTTAAATAGGAATTTTGCTCAAGTTTACCTGAGATAGAACATATTTTGATCTAAAAATGCTACGCTTTAAGTTTAAAATACCTATGCTGTTATAATTACATACATACATACATATAATCATGCCTTTAGCCCTAATGGGTTAGGCAGAATGTAAACAACCTAAACAAAGGTTGTTCCGTCACGTTTGACAAAGTTATGAGGGTCATTTAAGATAGATTTGTAGGTACATTGCTGTAGTGACAGGTTGTCAGCCAGGAGGAAATGCAGCTGGCACATTCTATGTTTTTCTTTCGCTCCTAGTCCAGCATGTTATAATTAGATAGATGTTAAAAAAGAATATTTATTTAAAAAATAATTAGTTTTCAATTAAGTATAATTTCATTTTATTATGCAGCATTTGGTCTACTTAATTTTCATTTTGTTCAAAGTTTTTTGAAAATATGTTAATTTTATGCTGATAAAATTAACATATTTTAATTAGAATATGCTGATATTCTTCTGTTGAGTGGGAATCGAGAGTCTATGGACCCGTTGAACCCTGGTGTCAGAGTTTTTAAACCGCCTAGTAGCACAAGTATCAGGCCTCTGACATGGTTTGAGTAACGACCACTATCAAAGACAGCGACCGGGACCGACGGCTTAACATGCCCTCCAAAGCAGGAAATCATTTTCTTTTTGGACAATCAGATGATTCAGCCTGCAATGTCCTAACCAAACTGGGGAAAAATTCACAAAGTGATAAATTCTCAAATATCAACTTTTGTGTTTTCCCCTCTGGGGATCGAACCCAGAACCTCCGGATCGGGAGTCCATAATTAATTAAGTGAGATAAAGATAATTTACTGTGTTTTTAATGAAAAAGACTGTAAATTATCTTTATGACTGTTACTTGAATATGACTATTACTTGAGTCTGTTGGACCGGATTCACGATTCATTGTGTGTTTGGCGAGTTATATTTTTTTTGGCTCTATTAGACCAGATACATTTTTAGTATGCTAGTGACACAAATTTTCTGTATCTCCATTAACAATATCATTATAATGCAATATATAATAACCATGTTATCATCTTAATGAATCAATTTACACTCCTAACCCACTTATGAACCAATATTAAAATCACTATACATCAGCGGTAAAGGATTCATATAACATGATTCCCTTCGGCTTCCCTTATGAAATCAAGTCAAATTTTGTAATAGATACTCAAATAAGATAATAATTAAAATAACTCACAATGCTAAGTAACTGCTCAGCAGTTAAATCGACTTTCATTTGCTAAGGGAATAATAAAACTATCTCGAAATGCCCTGTATCAAAGTTTTTAAAGTCGCAGTTTTTTTCCTCAATAACTCGGCTTCCTCCTTCATACTAGCCCGCCTACGAGCCGGTGGCGCCATCTCTTGGTACACAAGAAACGTGCGACGTTTGTAAGCGAAGAGTAAGCCGGTGCAATAATCAGGAATCGAAGTAATAAGATAAGAATATACTTTATTGCACAGAAAAGACACAAGAGAAAATAAAATTAAATGAAAACAAATAATAGTACAAATAGGCGGCCTTATTGCTAAGCAGCAATTTCTTCCAGGCAACCTTAGGGTACAGGAAAATAAAAGTTGAACTAGTGGGCTGGAATAAGATGTAATTGAGACTGAAAGTTTGCCATGTAATTAAACAAAATAAGGAAAATGAAACGATATGCTATTAATAGGGCGAAAATAAATTCTTTTTATTTATTTTATGATAATTTGCATTTATTTCGTTATTTACGACCTTTCTAACGCGAAAATAAATTGCTATTCTGGTTAAATGTTTTTAGTTGCAATAAAAAATAAAAACTTACTACTTCCATGTTGGACTGGGAGCGAGAGAAAAACATAGAAAATGCCAGCTGCTTTTCCTCCCGTGCATGCTGTAAAAACCAGCTAAGGGATCCGAAGGGTTTCAGTATATTGTAATTTAGGCAATGGGCTGACAACCTGTCACTTCAGCAATATATATACAATTATATCTTAAATAATCCTCAAAACTTTGTTCGACGTGGCGGAACGACATTTGTTTAGGTCGTTTACGCTCTGCCTACCCCATTAGGGATAAAGCCGTCATTATATGTATGTATGTTAAAATAAAAACACTTGAAATTACTTTTTGTTTTTGGCCTGTACCGGTGTACTCTTAATTTTGACTTTTTACTTAGCTGTTTTAAAATTATTTAACTGTATAGTGTTGTTTTTATCTGTACTCCACAAATCTTACTATTAAATGATTTAAGATTGTCTTTACTCTCAAAAAAAGCAAGTCAGCTAACGCCAAACGGCCTACTTTTTTAACCTTGAAACTTCAGTTTTTTTAACTGTCAAACTCTTCATATCTTTCATCGTGGCTTGGCAGCTGGCACGGTTAAAGGTCGTGATCTTACTATCGGTTCGAAAGTGGGTTACATTAAATTGCAAGTGTAAATTGATTCATTAGACATTATCGACAGATAATATACTGGTTACATTTTATTTAATAGTGTGTATATATTGTATAAGTATATGTATATATGTAGTACATACATACATACATAAAATCACGCCTTTATCCCTTACGGGGTAGGCAGAGCGTTAAACGCCTCGTAAAAGGCGCTTTCGCCGCGTCTGACAAAAATGAGGGCAATTTTAGATTGTAATGTGTGGTGACAGGTTGTCAGCCCATCGCCTAAATTACAATACACTGTAACCCTCCAGTCCCTTTTGCTGACTTCAACAGCATGCCCGGGACGAAGGGCAGCTGGAACATTCTATGTTTTTCTATCTCTCCCAGTCCAGCATGGAAGAAATGTAGTAATAATAAGATAATGTATATGTAGTAATATGCTCTATCCCGCTTTCTGCTTGTACAATTTCTATACCCAAAGGTTGCCTGGTAGAAATTGCTGTTTTAGCAATAAGGCCGCCTATATTGTACTATCACGTTTGTTTCTTTTTATTTCTGTTGTATGTGTTTCGTTGTACAATAAAGAATTTTGTGTTGTATTGTATATTTCTTCCATGCTGGACTGGCAACGAGAGAAAAAGATAGAATGTGCCAGCTGCGTTTCCTCCCGGGCATAATAGGTTTATTTTTGCGCCGAGAAATTATCTTTTTGGGAAAACTCAAAATCATAATCCAGACAGGTAGTCAGGTAAGACCTGGAATACTTAATAAAGTATATTTTTCCTGCGGGAAACAAAGAGTTGACAACGATTAAGGAAAGCAGTAGTACGTGCCAGGGTGCCTTGCAGGGTAGGCAGTCAGTATGGTCTCATAAAAGGGCGTTTTTACCATGTATGGTAAATTTTTGAGAACATTTTAGTAAATGATACATACATAAAATTGTTCATGATAAATAATGTACATACATACAAACATATAATCATGGAAGTTAACTAGTAAATGAAGTATAAAAAATACTTGTATGTGTGTATTCTTCCATGCTGGCCTGGGAGCGAGAGAAAAACATAGACTGTGCCAGCTGCATTTCCTCCCGGGCATGCTGTAAAAACCAGCTAAGGGATCCGAGGTTTTCAGTATATTGCAATTTAGTCGATGGGCTAACAACCTGTCACTACAGCGATATACCTACAAATCTATCTTAAATAACTCTCAAAACTTTGTCAGACGTGGCGAAACAACCTATGTTTAGGTCGTTTACGCTTTGCCTACCCCATTAGGGATAAAAAATTAATATGATTTATTGATAACTTATGGCTAAATAATATGAATAAGATAAAGCGTTATTTTAAGATTCATAACTTTTAAGAGATTTTTCTTGTTCCTTTGCTAATGCACTTCTCATACAGAATTTTCATAAAGGCGTGATTATATGTATGTACTAGCGACCCGCCCCGGCTTCGCACGGAAATTATCAGTTTCTCTACTATATTATGCATGTATTATACACATAAACCTTCCTCTTGAATCACTCTATCCATTAAAAGAAACCGCATCAAAATCCGTTGCGTAGTTTTAAAGATTTATGCATACATAGGGATATAGGGACAGAGAAAGCAACTTTGTTTTATATTATGTAGTGATGTATGTGTGTATGTTTGTTGCAGGGAGCAGGAGCCGACCTGCGAGCGAGACTCTTCCTTCAAGCAGAGGGCTCCACACGCGTCCAATCGATCAGGTTAGTTAAGCAGTAGGTTGCTTGGCAGAAATTGATGTATATTTGATGTTTTTTGCACTCACAGTTACTTTATACCACATGATGAGTTATGTATGTGTGCAAGCTCTTTATTGTACCTTAAAAATCTTAAAACTAAAATACAAGAAGAATAAGACAATAGTGGCACAAAGGCGGACAAGTTGTAATTAAAGGTGAAGAAAAAGTTTTAGATAGGTCATTCCAGAACTTAGCGGAAGCGTACTTGTAACTACCTTGAAATCTCATTGAGAAAATTTTACAAACGCAGACCGTTAGCGAGATTTTCATACAAATATTCTTCCTTATAGCTGCATTTCCTCCCGGGCATGTTGTAAAAATCAGCTAAGGTATCCGAGGGTTTCAGTATATTGCAATTTAGGCGACGGGCTGACAACCTGCCACTACAGCAATACACCTACAAATCTATCTTAAATAACCCTCAAAACTTTGTCAGACGTGGCGAAACAACCTCTGTTTAAGTCGTTTACGCTCTGCCTACCCCATTAGAGATAAAGGCGTGACTATATGTATGTATGTATTATTCCTTATAACAATGGTAACTTTTGTCTGTATAGAGTCGTCTTCATCATCAGCCAATACTGATTCGCAAGGGTCAGGGTCAAACCCCCCCGCCCCGCAGCAGCCCGCACCCCTCGAGCACGCCAGGTCTAACAATGATATACAGGTAAGCCTTGGGCCCGGGGTTTCTGTACATTGTAATTTTGCTGACAACCTGTTACTACATCAATATACCCACAAAAATCCGTCTTAAATAACCCTCAAAAATTTGTCCATCAAAATCAAATTCAAAATTTGCTTCCATGCTGGACTGGGAGAGATTGAAAAACTTAGAATGGTCCAGCTGCCATTCCTCCCGGGCATGTTGTAGAAGTCAGCAAAAGGGATTCGAGGGTTACAGTGCATTGTAATTTAGGCGACAGGCTGACAACCTGTCACTACAGCAATACACATTACAAACTAAAATTGCCCTCAATTTTTGTCAGACGTGACGAAAGCGCCTTTAACGAGGCGTTCTACGCTCTACCCCGTAAGGGGTAAAGGTGTGATTTTATGTATGTATGTATGTAAAAAAAAATCAGACGTGGCGGAACGACCTTTGTTTAGATCGTTTAGGCTGTGCCTACTCCATTGGGGATAAAGGTGTGATTTGTGTGTGTGTGTGTGTGTGTACGAAGTCTGCCAGGTCCGCTAGTTTATAATAATAGCAATTAATTTTCTTTGTAGAAATAAACAGTGCCTGTTGTGTCTTAATTCTTTATGTAATTGTTCTGTGTATGTTTATGTCTACAATAAACTGTTAAATAAATAAATAAATGCTTGTTTGTTTATTGCAGAGAGGAGCAAGAGAGCGGTTGCAAGCCGCAAGCCATTTACGGGTGCAACCTAACCCGCTATTGAGGTAAGCTTAGTTAATTTACTGGATAAATTATAATGAAATTGTAGGTTTTACAACAAGTGCACAAAAAAAAACATTTTTTTCCGAGATTTTTAGCTGCCATGCTGGTCTGGGAGCGAGAGAAAAATAGAATATGCCAGCTGCATTTCCATTCGGGCATGCTGTAAAAACCAGCTAAGAGATCCGAGAGTTTCAGTATATTGCAATTTAGGCGATGGGCTGACAGGCTGTCACTACAGCAATATACCTACAAATCTATCTTAAATAAACCTCAAAACTTTTTCAGATGTGGCGGAACGACCTTTGTTTAGGTCGTTTACGCTCTGCGTACCCCATTAGCGATAAAGGTGTGATTATATATATGTATGTACAAGTTTCACTGGATGGTTTGAATGGCTGGGTGGCTCAGTTGATTAGAGCGTTGGCACGCCAGAAATTATGGGGTCAAATTCCACCCAATTGTAACTTTTAGCTTCTATATTCTAATGTGTTAAGTAAGAAATCAAATAAATCTGCCTCTGTGGTCTAGTGGTCAGAGCCATGGGCTTACAATCCGGAGGTCCTGGGTTCGATTCCCAGGGGGGGAGCACAAAGTTGATATTGGTCAATTTATCACTTTGTGGGGTTTTCCCCAGTTTTGTTAGGATAATGCAGGGTGAACCTGATTGTCCGAAAAGAAAGAGGATTCCGTGCTTCGGAGGGCTTAAGCCTTTGGTCCCGGTCGCTGTCTTTGATAGTAGTCGTTATTCAAACCATGTCAGAGGCCTAAATAACTGTGCCACTAGGCGGTTTGAAAACTCTTGACACCAGGGTTCATCGGATCGATAGACTCGATACCCACTCGACAGAAGAAGACGAATAGATGGCGTTGCCGTCACCCTCACACATTGACGTTTCAGTAAAGCTACCTATAAGTTTCATTGGATGGTTTGAATGGCTTGGTGACTCAGTTGATTAGAGCGTTGGCACGCCGAAGATCATGGGTTCAAATCCACCCAAGTGTACCTTTTAACTTCTATATTAAATTATTTCAAATTGATCAGATCGCGGACCCTCCCGAACTTCGGAGGCGCGGGGGCTGCGTCAAGGTCTTCCTCCAGGGGCAAAGCCGTCCACATCACCATGGCAACCGAGGATCTGCTCCAACCCGGCCACGTGGTCAAGGAGCGATGGAAGGTAAGATGTCCATATGAAGAATAATAGAGGGCCCAAGTTGCTTCCTTGTGGAACTCTTTGAAGCTATAACTTAAAACATAGTACCTTTGAAAGAAGTTTTTAGAAGCTCCAAAGGCCGTCCACATCACCATGGCAACCGAGGATCTGCTCCAACCCGGCCACTTGGTCAAGGAGCGATGGAAGGTAAGATGTCCATATGAAGAATAATAGAGGGCCCAAGTTGTTTCCTTGTGGAACTCTTTGAAGCTATAACTAAGAACATAGTACCTTTGAGAGAAGTCTTTAGGAGTTCCAAAGGCCGTCCACATCACCATGGCAACCGAGGATCTGCTCCAAACCGGCCGGTGGTCAAGGAGCGATGGAAGGTACGACAATCATAGACAGATGATAAATAAAATGGGGCTTAGGAAGCTGCCTTGGGGGAGTCTCTTTATAGGCGACGGGGGGGGAAAGCTGCGTCATCTAGGGGTTTACATCACCATGGAAACCGAGGATCTACTCCAACCAAGCCAAGACAAAGCTAGTCAAAGAATGTAAGACAAGTTTTGATCATTCAAGCAATCATAGATAGATGATTAATAATAACATGGGACCTAAGTTACTTCCCTGAGGTAGTCATATATCCTTTGGAGCTATGATAAAGAACGTAGTACCTAACATATTGTCTTGAGAGAGGTCTTTATGAGTGCAAGGAGCTGGCCACATCTCCATGGCAACCGAGGATCTACTGCAATCCGGCCACGTGGAACCGCCACATATGAAGAATAATAGAGGGCCCAAGTTGCTTCCTAGTGGTAGACCTTTCTGTGCTTCTGAAGCTATGACAGATTTTTCAAAATGATAAAGTATAGAGGGCCGGGGTTGATGCCTTGAGGTACTCCTTCGTTTGCCTCTGCAGCTAAGATATTGTATTATAGGTCCGAATACTCTCTGCCTACCGCATTAGGTATAAAGGCGTGATTATATGTATGTATGTATGATTTAATAACTCATCTCATACTTACGTAGGGGACGTCCTAAAGAAAGGTCAGGTCAAGAGTACCCTAAACCGACGAGCATGTATGAAAAGATTAATGAATGTGGATGAAGCGAAAGAAGTATGTAAGGATCGTAGCAAGTGGAAAGATGTTGTCTCTGCCTACCCCTCTGGGAAAGAGGCGTGATTGTATGTATGTATCTATGTATCTCATACTTGCTTTTATTTCGCAGGTGGTAAAGAAAATAGGCGGCGGTGGCTTCGGCGAGATATACGAAGGTTTGGACCTGGTCACCCAGGAGGCAGTCGCTCTGAAGGTGGAGTCGGCCAGGCAGCCCAAACAAGTGCTGAAGATGGAGGTCGCTGTGCTGAAGAAACTACAAGGTTTGTATAAATAAATAATAATAAAAAAGTTGATCTTTATTTCAGGCTTCTACGAGGCCCATATAAAATACAAATTGCATCAAACCACATCATAGTATCAGTCATATCTAATAAATTAAATTACATTGAAATTAAAAGAACATACATACATACATATAATCACGCCTTAATCCCTAATGGGGTAGGCAGAGCGTAAACGACCCAAACAAAGGTCGTTCTGCCACGTCTGACAAAGTTTTGAGGGTTATTTAAGATAGATTTGTAAGTATATTGCTGTAGTGACAGGTTGTCAGCCCATCGCCTGAATTACAATATACTGAAACCCTCTGATCCCTTAGCTGGTTTTTACAGCATGCCCGGGAGGAAATGCAGCTGGCACATTCTATGTTTTTCTCTCGCTCCCAGGCCAGCATGGAAGAATCAACAAATACTAATTAAATAAATAGTAATTACATACATAATGAATATTCATTTCATAAAAGAATCGGGGTTTCAGTGTATTGTAATTAAGATTATCGGCTGGCAACCTGTCACTACTGCAACATACAGATCCATCTGAAATAACCCTCAACTCTTTTAAGACGTGGCGGAACGTTCTTTGTTTAGGTCGTTTACGCTCTGCCTCTCCCATTAGGGACAAAGGCGTGATTAATGTATGTATGTATGTACAAGTTTAAAGCGGCGGTGGTTTTAGGCAGCCTTATTGTACTTTGTTTGTTTTGTAATGTTTATTCCTGTATAATGTATTGTTTTTGTGCAATAAAGAATATTTGTATTGTATTGTGGTAGGCTCCGCAAGGGGCCGACTGGCTCGCCGACCCTCTCACCGGAGTCCGGCGCCAAACAGCTTGTTTGTTTAGGAGTTTGACGCTCTGCCTACCCCATTTAGAATAAGGCGTGATTGTATGTATGTATGTTACAGTATAGATAATTCATTATATTTTGTTTGCAGGCAAAGAGCACGTTTGCCGTTTCATAGGCTGCGGTAGAAATGCTCGCTTCAACTACGTAGTGATGCAGTTGCAAGGGAGGAACCTGGCAGAGTTGCGACGAGCGCAGCCGCGGGGTGCCTTCTCGCTGTCCACCACACTCAGGTTAGATTCCCGCTCCTTTTATATCGAGATTATGAAGAAAAATCTTTTTATTTTGTCCCTCTGACCCTCTCGTCTCTCCGTCCCTTTCGTCGCTAACTTCCCTCCGGCCCTTCCGTTCCTCCGTCCCTCCGGCCATACCGTCCCTAACGTCCGTCCAGCCCTCCCGTTCCTAACTTCCCTCTGACCCTCCCGTCCATAACTTCCCTCCGTCCCTTCCGTCCCTAGTTTCCCCCGGCCCTTCCGTTCCTCCGTCCCTCCGGCCATACCGTCCCTAACGTCCCCCCGGCCCTTCCGTCCATAACTTCCCTCCGTCCATAACTTCCCTCCGTCCCTTCCGTCCCTAGTTTCCCCCGGCCCTTCCGTTCCTCCGTCCCTCCGGCCATACCGTCCCTAATGTCCCTCCAGCCCTCCCGTCCCTAACTTCCCTCCACCCCTCACGTCTCTCGGGTCCCTGCGGTAGAAATGCTCGCTTCAACTACATAGCAGCCGAGGGGTGCCTTCTCGCTATCCACCACACTCAAGTTCGATTCCACTAACAAATTGATGTCAAGGTATTCCTCCCGTCTCTAACGCCCCTTCGTGCGAACTTCTCTCCAGCCTTTTAGTCCCTCCCTTCCTAAACATTCCTCCGGCTCGCCCCGTCCCTCATGAGGCCTTGTCGTCCCTCCAACCGTCCAGTCCCTCAGGTACTTTCCGTCCCTCCGGACTCCCCGTTTCTCCCGTGCCTAAGTCCCTCCCGTATCCCGTCCCGTATTTTTTTGGTGCTGTTTTTATTTCAATCATCATCTCCCTAGCCTTATCCCGTTTCTCACAAGGTCGGCTACCAGATCTAGGTGATTGATAGAGGGTACTGGTTTTTAAACAGAGCGACTGCCATCTTACCTCCGCAACCCGCTGTTTTTATTTCGATCTAGACTTAAATTGTATTTTTTTTCGTTACAGATTAGGCCTGCAAATACTCAAGGCGATAGATTCCATACACTCAGTCGGATTCTTGCATAGAGATATTAAACCTGTGAGTATAGAAATAATTGATTTTTACATACATATATATAATCACGCCTTCATCCCCAATGGGCTAGGCAGAGCGTAAACGACCTAAACAAATGTCGGTCCGCCACGCTTAGGGATTGGAGGGTTTTGTATATTGCAATTTAGGCGATGGGCTGACAACCTGTCAGTACAGCAATATACCTACAGACATATCTTAAACAACTCTCAAAACTTGTCAGACGTGGCGGAAGGACCTTTGGGTCGTTGATACTCTGCCTACCCCATTAGGGATAAAGGCGTGCTTATATGTATGTATGTGTAAACAGTATTGGAAAAAGTCCCAGTCCAGCGTGGAAGAAATGTTTCCACTTTTGTCTCATCATCCGTGTTTTTGCAATATCCCTAACTGCCTCCGTGGTCTAGTGGCTAGTGCCATGGATTCCTGATCCGGAGGTCCTGGGTTCGATTCCCAGGGGGGAACACACAAAGTTGATATTTGAGAATTTATCACTTTGTGAATTTTCCCCCAGTTTGGTTAGGACATTGCAGGCTGAATCACCTGATTGTCCGAAAAAGAAAAAGATTTCGCGCTTCGGAGGGCACGTTAAGCCGTCGGTCCCGGTCGCTGTCTTTGATAGTCGTCGTTACTCAAACCATGTCAGAGGCCTGATAGTTGTGCTACTAGACGGTTTCAAAACTCTGACACCAGGGTCCATCGGGTCGATAGACTCGATACCAACTCGACAGAAGAAGAAGAATGCAATATCCCTATGATTTTTGCGATAATGGCTGTAAATTCGTAATCTTCTTCTTCTTGTCGTTTAGGAATTTTTATATTGTAATAATGTGTATTTATTTTCAGAGTAACTTCAGTATCGGGCGGCATCCGTCCAACTGTCGCAAGGTGTACATGTTGGACTTTGGACTGGCGAGGCAGTATACCACGTCATCGGGGCAAGTCAGGCCTCCCAGGGCCGCCGCTGGGTTTAGAGGTAAGCGTGAAACTGAACAACTTTCATCAATGTATATATTTTTTTTATAATACGATCAGTTTTTTTTTCAAACTGAACAACTTTTTTAAAACTTAACTACTTTTTCTCAAACTGAACAACTTTTCTCAAACTGATCAACTTTTCTCAAATTTACAACTTTTCCCAAACTGAACACCGTTTCTCAAACTGAACAACTTTTCTCAAACTGAACAACTATTCATAAACTGAACAACTTTTCATAAATTGAACAACTATTCTCATACTGAACAACTTTTGCCAAAATGAACAACTTGTAGACCCCCCAGGGCCGCCGGTGGGTTTAGAGGTAAATATTAAGCACAAACTGGTTTCTACATTAATTTCCCTGTTAGGCTATGTTTCCCTGTATGGACAGGTTGTTAAATTCAACCTAACTAGTTTTAACTGACATAACTCGTTTCGATTCAACTTGTTTAAACCTAACTCGTTTCAACCTAGCTTGCTTTAACCTAACTTGTTTTTAACGTAAAGCGTTTTAATCTAACTTGTTTGAACTTTACTTGTTTAACCTAACTAGTTTCAACCTAAGTTGTTTCAACCCAACTCGTTTCAATCTAATTTGTTTCACCCTAACTCGTTTTAATCTAACTTGTTTTAACCTCACTTGTTTCAACCTAACTTGTTCATCCGAATTTATTTTATTCAACCTAACGTTTAAACTTACCTCGTTTCAATCTAATTTGTTACACCCTAACTCGTTTCAATCTAACTTGTTTCTACCTTACTTGCTTAACCTAAGTCGTTCTAACCTTACTTGTTTCAACCTTACTTGTTTCAACCTAACTTGTTCATCCGAATTTGTTTCATTCAACCTAACGTTTAAACTCACCTCGTTTAAATATAATTTGTTTCACCCTAACTTGTTTCAACCCAACTTGTTTCAATCAACCTAAAACCTAACAATCTAAATCTTACCACAACTTAGTTGATCTTGTTCAGTCAACATCAAAAACAAGTACCTACGCTTACCACAGATCACAACTACATTCATGTGCGTATACAACGTGTAACAAAAACGGATATGCACCCGAAAGGATATATACCAGCCCATGAAACTGAACTTCCATGCTGGACTGGGAGAGATAGAAAAACATAGAATGTTCCAGTTGCCCTTCCTCCCGGGCATGCTGTTGAAGTCAGCAAAAGGGACTCGAGGGTTACACTGTATTGTAATTTAGGCGATGGGCTGACAACCTGTCACTATAGCAATACATATTACAATCTAAAATTGCCCTCAATTTTTGTCAGACATGGCGAAAGTGGTTTTTATGAGGTGTTAAACGCTCTGCCTACCCCGTAAGGGATAAAGGCGTGATTTATGTATGTATGTATGTATGAAACTGAACAACTTTCCCTAAGGATCATATAGTTCGAAATACGATAAACAATCTTCCCATACAACATCCGCTATGAGCTGATGTATTTTGCATGGAAGTTTAATTTGTTTTTCGTATTAAAACCTATGTTCCTTTTGGAAAGTTGTTCAGTTTCATGGGCTGGTTCATATCCTTTCGGGTGCATATACCTTTTCTGTTACGCGTTGTATACGTACATGTTTTTTTTATATCTTGATCATCCGTTTGTAACGATCCTTGACTCACGTTGCGGTCCTGGCAGAATTATCAGCGTTACAGTTTCTACTGTAACATGTAAGCTGAGCCAGAGTCCTTTCGCTTTTATAGTACATAGTTAAGATAATTCCGTCGAAACTTCTGGTTTATGTATTATCTCACTTAGTATATATAAGCCCTAGTTTATGTAGTAATATCATCTCCCTAGCCTTATCCCGTATGTCATGGGGTCGGCTACCTAATTTAGGTGATTAAAACGAGAGTACTGGTTTTTACACAGAGCGACTGCCATCTGACCTCCGCAACCCAGAACGGAAACCAGACCCAATCCTAGATTAGGTCAGAGTTTTTAAGCCCCCAATGTATAGCACTGGCCTCTGACTAATATCTATCAAACGATATTAACCGGGACCAACGGCTTAACGTGCCTTTCGATGCACGAAAAAAGCGCCGAATAAACGTACATATGAAATTCGAAAACCGAAAGACACATTGGTACGTGGTGGGATTCGAACCACGACCTTCCGCTTAGGAGGCAGCGGCCCTATCCACTACACCATCGGGCTATGTTACGCATAGTTTATGTACTAATATATGGTGAACGAATGAGTTATCTATCTTTATTACATCACTACATAGTATAAAACAAAGTCGCTTTCTCTGTCCCTATATCTATATGTATGCATAAATCTTTAAAACTCCGCAACGGATTTTGATGCGGTTTCTTTTAATGGATAGAGTGATTCAAGAGGAAGGTTTATAAATGTATAACACATGCATAATATAGTATATAACACACTTATTCCCCTGTTTGTTTCAGGCACTGTCCGCTACGCGTCCATAAACGCCCACAAGAACAAGGAAATGGGTCGACATGACGACCTGTGGTCACTATTCTATATGCTAGTCGAGTTTGTAAACGGACAACTGCCTTGGAGGAAGATCAAGGATAAGGAACAGGTAGAGATATCATTCATTCATTCATTCATTCGCCCACAAGAACAAGGAGATGGGACGACATGACGACCTGTGGTCACTATTCTATATGCTAGTCGAGTTTGTGAACGGACAACTGCCTTGGAGGAAGATCAAGGATAAGGAACAGGTAGAGATATCATTCATTCATTCATTCATTCGCCCACAAGAACAAGGAGATGGGACGACATGACGACCTGTGGTCACTATTCTATATGCTAGTCGAGTTTGTGAACGGACAACTGCCTTGGAGGAAGATCAAGGATAAGGAACAGGTAGAGATATCATTCATTCGTTCATTCATTCGCCCACAAGAACAAGGAGATGGGGCGACATGACGACCTGTGGTCACTATTCTATATGCTAGTCGAGTTTGTGAACGGACAACTGCCTTGGAGGAAGATCAAGGATAAGGAACAGGTAGAGATATCATTCATTCATTCATTCGTTCATTCATTCGCCCACAAGAACAAGGAGATGGGACGACATGACGACCTGTGGTCACTATTGTATATGCTAGTCGAGTTTGTGAACGGACAACTGCCTTGGAGGAAGATCAAGGATAAGGAACAGGTAGAGATATCATTCATTCATTCATTCATTCGCCCACAAGAACAAGGAGATGGGGCGACATGACGACCTGTGGTCACTATTCTATATGCTAGTCGAGTTTGTGAACGGACAACTGCCTTGGAGGAAGATCAAGGATAAGGAACAGGTAGAGATATCATTCATTCATTCATTCGTTCGTTCATTCGCCCACAAGAACAAGGAGATGGGGCGACATGACGACCTGTGGTCACTATTCTATATGCTAGTCGAGTTTGTGAACGGACAACTGCCTTGGAGGAAGATCAAGGATAAGGAACAGGTAGAGATATCATTCATTCATTCGTTCATTCATTCATTCGTTCATTCATTCGTTCATTCGCCCACAAGAACAAGGAGGTGGGGCGACATGACGACCTGTGGTCACTATTCTATATGCTAGTCGAGTTTGTGAACGGACAACTGCCTTGGAGGAAGATCAAGGATAAGGAACAGGTAGAGATATCATTCATTCATTCATTCGTTCATTCATTCGCCCACAAGAACAAGGAGATGGGGCGACATGACGACCTGTGGTCACTATTCTATATGCTAGTCGAGTTTGTGAACGGACAACTGCCTTGGAGGAAGATCAAGGATAAGGAA
This sequence comes from Scrobipalpa costella, assembly GCA_949820665.1. Taxonomy (NCBI): domain Eukaryota; kingdom Metazoa; phylum Arthropoda; class Insecta; order Lepidoptera; family Gelechiidae; genus Scrobipalpa; species Scrobipalpa costella. The sequence goes on along the minus strand of OX463323.1, from coordinate 884,011 downwards.
CAGATAGAGATATCATTCATTCATTCGTTCATTCATTTGCCCACAAGAATAAGGAGATGGGACGACATGACGACCTGTGGTCACTATTCTATATGCTAGTGGAGTTTGTAAACGGACAACTGCCTTGGAGGAAGATCAAGGATAAGGAACAGGTAGAGATATCATTCATTCATTCGTTCATTCATTCGCCCACAAGAATAAGGAAATGGGGCGACATGACGACCTGTCGTCACTATTCTATATGCTGGTCGAGTTTGTAAACGGACAACTGCCTTGGAGAAAGATCAAGGATAAGGAACAGGTAGAGATATCATTCATTCATTCGTTCATACATTCGCCCACAAGAACAAGGAAATGGGGCGACATGACGACCTGTGGTCACTATTCTATATGCTAGTCGAGTTTGTGAACGGACAACTGCCTTGGAGGAAGATCAAGGATAAGGAACAGGTAGAGATATCATTCGTTCGTTCGTTCATTCATTCATTCCTTCCTTTAAACGCCCACAAGAATAAGGAGATGCGGAGAAGTTTATTAACTGATGAGGGCGCCAGCGTGCACCGGGGATCCCCTTCTAAATACTTTTTTTATTTTTTATTTTACATACTTACATATAATCACGCCTTTATCTCTAATGGGGTAGGCAGAGCGTAAACGACTTAGGTCTAGGTTTGTTTAGACAGGCCGTTCCGCCACGTCTGACAAAGTTTTGAGGGTTATTTCAGATAGATTTGTAGGTAAGGTAGGTATATTGCTGTAGTGACAGGTTGTTATTTTTTATTTTACTCATCACATCTAATGTATTTCCTTTTGCCTTTTCCCCCAGGTGGGTCTGATGAAGGAGAAGTACGACCACCGCCTACTCCTGAAGCACCTCCCGGGCGAGCTGCGCCAGTTCCTCGAGCACGTGCAGACGCTGGAGTACGCCGACACGCCCGACTACAACATGCTCGCGTCGCTGCTGGAGAGGTGCTGCAAGAGACGGGGGATCAAGGACTCGGATCCGTATGACTGGGAGAAAGATGTGAGTATTACATACATACATACATACATATAGTCACGCCTTTATCCCTAATGGGGTAGGCAGAGCGTACACGACCTAAACAAAGGTAGTTCCGCCACGTCTGACAAAGTTTTGAGGGTTGTTTAAGATAGATTTGTAGGTATATTGCTGTAGTGACAGGTTGTCAGCCCGTCGTCGCCTAAATTGCAATTTACTGAAACTCTCGGATCCCTTAGCTGGTTTTTACAGCATGCCCGGGAGGAAATGCAGCTGGCACATTCTATGTTTTTCTCTCGCTCCCAGTCCAGCATGGAAGTAAGTATGTGAAGCATGGAAGTATGTGAGTATTAAAAGAGAGTAAAGAGACTGAGTATGATTGGGAGAAAGATTGACAGTTTGAGTTAAAGAAATGTAATCTTATTTATTTATTTAACAGTTTATATTACACAATAAAATAAAAAGGACATATACACATAAAACAAAGACACAACAAGCACAGCTTATTTCTAAAAAGAAATCTCTTCCATCCGACCTAGGCTAGTGAAATACAAAGTGAAGTACAAATCGGCCGGTGAAATCTATATATCATGTTTCTTTCAAGCGAGAGAAAAACAATGCGCCAGCTGCATTCCCTCCCGGGCATGCTGTAAAAACTATCTGAGAGATTCGAGGGTTTCAATATATTGCAATTTAGGCGATGGGCTGACAACCTGTTATTACACCAATATACCTACAAGTCTATCTTAAATAACCCTCAAAACTTTGTCAGACGTGGCGGAATGAAATTTGTTTAGGTCGTTTATGCTCTGTCTACCCCATTAGGGATAAAGGCGTGAATATATGAGTGTATAAGATCACACTGCTCATATCACAATGCCATACCAAAGCACTCTTCATTCTGACTTTTTTTTCTGCTTTTTTTATAGTTCCGTTGCTCAGTTTGCGCTATAAAGTTCGCTTTTTTTTAAATATAATTTTATTGTTAATAAATATAACAAAATCTGGTAGCTAAAATAAACTAAATATTCTACCAGCATAACTTTAATACCTTTTTACTAAAGTAAACACACAACAAAACTAGATGCAGAGCTACTAAATTTATAAGTAGCCCCATATCATAATGCCATATCGCATTATACATTTCTAAGATTTACTTTTGCTTTTTTTCTAGTACGGTTGCTCAGTTTGCGCTATAATGTTCGCTTCTTACGATTCAGCTTCGTACTGCTCATTTCCTTCACTGCTCAGCCCTTAGATTTTGTTAAAGATACTAATGAAAAAAAAAATACAAAAATATACAGGTAGTTAAAAAAATTGTGTGCTATAGCGATGAAAATGGGTCAAAGCTCAGTGCATTTTCATGTAGAGAGGGTGAGCTTCTAACAAGCTACTAAATATAAGAGAAAACAAAGCTACCTAACCAATTCCAAAAATTACTGGTTCTTTGTATCAACACTATTGCCCATATCATAATGCCATATCGAATTATTTCTTTCCTAGTTTTTTTTTCTGCGCTATCAAATATAAATAATACTGTTACCCCATATGATAATCCTATATCGCATAACTTCTTTTCCATACTTTTTCTGACCTACACTTTTGCTTTTTTTCTAGTACGGCTGCTCAGTTTGCGCTATTATGTTCGCTTCTTACGATTCCGCTTCGTACTGCTCATTTCCTTCACTGCTCAGCCCTTTCAGCCCTTATACGTACTGACTATGACGGTCAGTTGGTGAGAAAACGCGTGATGACCGCATTGTGTCCCATTTTAGACGCGCTGTGTGTCCCATTTTAGACGCACTGTGTCCCATTTTAGACGCGCTGTGTCCCATTTTAGACGCGCTGTGTGTCCCATTTTAGACGCGCTGTGTCCCATTTTAGACGCGTTGTGTGTCCCATTTTAGACGCGCTGTGTCCCATTTATCTGTTCTTTCATACCGGGTGAAAGGGACAGCGTGCCAGAAATTTAAAGGCGTTGCTCATTCTACGAAGCTGAACGGCTTTCACAAATGAATTCTTTCTGGAAAATGAAAGTAATTTTTGGTTTTCCCATTCAAAATAATCGCCTCGATCAGACAATTTGTATGGGAAATGTAATTTATTTTTCAATTTCAAACCTTGTTCAGTTTCGTTGATAGAGCAACCCCTATCAGTTTTCTTTAAGCTGTCCCACGTTGACACCCGGTAAACACATACATTCGAACATTATTTTTTATGCGTGATGTACAAAGGCGATTTTAACTTAAACATGTCCCATTCATAAATCATTAGTAAGATGTAGAAGACAAGACTAAGAAGGTTTTTTTTATGCGCATGAGTTACATATTTATTTATCTAGATTATTGTTAAGCGTTCGTTTTTGTTTATCTTCCATGCTGGACTGGGAGTGAGAAAAAAACATAGAATGTGCCAGCTGCATTTCCTCCCGAGCATGCTGTAAAAACCAGCTGAAAATCCGAGGGTTTCAGTATATTGTAATTTAGGCGATGGGCTGACAACCTGTCATTACAGCAATATACGTACAAATCTTTCTTAAATGGCACTCAAGACTTTGTCAGACGTGGCGGAACGGCCTATGTTTAGGTCGTTTACGCTCTGCCTACCCCATAAAGAATAAAGGCGTGATCATATGTATGTATGTATGTATTTGTTTTTGTTCCGAATTAAACGCACTTAAATGTACGTATGGTTTAATCATCTGTACAAATATTTCATGTATTTGCATACTAGGTGTAAGGGACAGTGTACCGCAAACTGATAGGGGTTGCTCAGTTAACTACACTAAACAACTAGCAGCAGGATGCTTTTTCAAATGAAATGTATAAATAAATGTCTGATCGAGGTGAACATTTTGTATGAAAAAGCCAGATTTTTTTCACTTCCAGAAAAAAAATCCTGCTGATTGTTGTTCAGTGTCGTTGACTGAGCAACCCCTATCAGTTTGCGGGGGAAACATACCGGGGGAATGGTTTCTCTCTTATCTTAAGTATTATGAATAAGTAATTCAGTGATCACTGCAGTTACAGATAGCAAAAGTGCTAAAAGTGTGCGTTTTTCGCAATTTCTCTACTACACCATCGGGCTCTCTAATATAGATACTCTTCAAGTCTTCTTCTTCTGTCGAGTGGGTATCGAGTCTATCGACCCGATGAACCCTGATGTCAGAATTTTCAAACCTAGTAGCACAGCTATTAGGCCTCAGACATGGTTTTGAGTAACGACCACTATCAAAGACAGCGACCGGGACCGACGGCTTAACGTGCCCACCGAAGCACGAAATCTTTTTTCTTTTTCGGACAATCAAGTGATTCAGCCTGCAATGTCCTTACTAAACTGAAATATCAACTTCGTGATTCCCCCCTGGGAATCGAACCCAGGACCTCCGGATCAGGAGTCCATGACACTAGCAACTAGACCACGGAGGCAGTTACTCCTCAAGTACAATACAAAATTCTTTATTGCACAAAGAAACACATACAACCGAAATAAAAAGGAACAAACGTGACAGTACAGTATAGGCGGCCTTATTGCTAAAGCAGCAATTTCTACCAGGCAACCTTTGGGTATAGAAATTGTACAAGTACTGACAGATCATTTTGTTCCGAAGGCGGTGTCGGTGGGTCGCGCGCGCGCCTCGCTGCACCCGGCGGCGCCGGCGGGCGTGGCCGCGCCCGCGCCCGACCACGCCCTTGTCACGGACACGCACGTTGAAAACGTAAGTGATAGTTTATTTATTTATTTATTATTCATAACATACAGACAAACATAAACTTATACAGCTTAGCACCATTATACCGTGTTATTATCGGTTTGTCTTGGTGCTGCACAATCCTCTATTAACTAATACCTTAAAAACTTAAACAAACTAAATTATCTAACATATTTAAAAAACACAAACAATTCATATTCCTTTCCAATTACCGTCGTCGGAATCGGAAGTACACATAAGCTCCCACTCCCACCCAGACGACGGTAGGCACACGCATTTTTTTATTTATTTTTAATTGTACATCTATACTTCAATTCATCTTTCTTCGATGCTCATATGAAAGAGTAACTTTTGCATGCGATTTCCATACTATTTGGCATGGGAATGTCAATCTTTCGTATGCGAATTCGATTCGAACGGTTCAAAAATACGGCTCCTGGCCTGGGAGCAAGAGAAACATAGAATGTGCAAGCTGCATTTCTTCCCGGGCGTGCTGTAAAAACCAGCTAAGGGATCAGAGGGTTTCAGTGTATTGCAATTTAGGCGATGGGCTGATAACCTGTCTATGTCGTTATTTAAGATAGATTTATAAATCTTTAATAACGGGAATATGTGGAACTTCCTTTATTTAGGTCGTTTATGCTCTGCCTACCCCATTAGACATAAAGGCGTGATTATATCTATGCATGTAATTTCATGTTATTTTTATTCCAAATTTTTTTTCTCAGACCCGTCGTCGTATGGAAACAGAAGCCACCACGGCAGCAGGCACCGAACCCCACACCCCGCTACCACGTGAGAGGGCGCGCGCCCCGCAGCCCCCCGCACCCGCATCGCCCCGCGCCCCGCATCTCAATGGATACGTAAGTAAAAAAAAACTGTAAAATTCACCTATCTCATATTAGTTGAATATTTCGATCAAGGCGGATTTCGGCGAAGAGGTAGACCCCGGAAAAGATGGCGTGACGATCTCAACGCCTATGTGTCCCACTGCTGGGCAAAGGCCTCTCTCCGTTCCCACCAGATAGAAATAATTTAGTGATTTTAACACAAACATATCATAATCATGCTTTTTTTTTATTGTTGTTCAGTCAACAACCACGGATAAACCCACAACGGACAAGGAAGCAGACGCAAGAACCACGCCCGCGCCCTCACCGGACAGACACGCTAAGGTAACTGTTGTAATACCGGGTGTAAGGGACAGCGTCTCGCAAACTGATAGGAGTTCTTCAGTCAATCACACTGAACAACTATCAGCAGGATTCTTTTTCATCAGTGAAAAAGAAATTGGTTTCCCATGCAAAATGTCCACTTCGATCAGACAGTTTGTATGAGAAAGCATTCTTTTCCATTTCCTGGAAGAATTTCTGGGTGGAAGTTGTTCAGTGTCGTTGATTGAGCAACCCCTTTCAGTTTGTCCCTTACACCCTGTATGATTTGTCGGTTTAATAATATACATAATGAATAATGATGAACTCTGATATCAGAAGATTTTACCGACCTAATTTCTACAGGCTTGTATCAGAGGCCAAGATCCTTCGTAGTTTGCCTAGTCAAATTGTATATTGCTGATAGTTGTAAGAGGAGTTGTTATTCAATGTCATATACATACATATAATCACACCTTAAATCCTAATGGGGTAGGCAGAGCGTAATCCATCTAAACCTGAAGGTTGTTTAAGATAGTTTTTTGGGTTTATGCTGCAGTGACAGGTTGTCAGCCCTTCGCCTAAATTGCAATATACAAAAATCCTGGAATCCTTTAACCGGTTTTTACAGCATGCCCGGGAGGAAATTCAGATGGCACATTCTATGTCTTTCTCGCGCTTCCAGTCCAGCACGGAAGAATGTCCCGTTGTAATTAAATAAATAAATTTAAATTAAATTAAAAAAAACCCACACTTAAATAGCAATTCGTCGACTTCTGCTGTTACATATTATGTCTTTTTATTGCTTCCTGTCCAGTATAGAAGCAAATAAAATTCAACTGGTTCTCCGAAAAAACGTTTTATTTAATATAAAGTGTGTTTAACAAAATTATATCTTTATATAACCCCCCTTCCCCAGGAAACCAGCACCTCAGCCCTAACAGGCACGAACACGGCAGCACGCCCCGAGAGGCAGTCCGTGCCCCCCAGCCGGGGGGCCCGCGGGGGCACGGGGGCCACGTTGGCCAGACTCAGGGTCGTCACCGCGCCGCCCACGTGTGTTCAAGACCTGGCGCACTCGCCCAGCATCAATGCCAATACTACTACTGGTGAGAGCTTTTTCATTGTTATTATAAAGTCAATTCATCACAATATTCCCAGCAAACAATCAATATTCCCACCAAACCATCAATGTATAAATATTTGCAACCAATTATCAACAATTCTAGATAATTATCAACAATCACACCCATCTATTCATAAACCCACCCATCTATCACCAACGTCACCCATCTTTTAACAATCCAACCCATCTATCAACCACTAAAACCACCTATCAAAGACTCCAACCATCTATCAACAATCCAACCCATCTAGCAACAATCCAGTCCATCTATCAACAAACCCACCCATCTATCAACAAACCCACCCATCTATCAACAAATCCACCAATTTATCAACAAACCCACCAATCTATCAACAAACCCACCCATCTATCAACAATCCAACCCATCTATCAACAATCCCACCCATCTATCAACAATCCAACTCATCTATCAACAATCCAACCCATCTATCAACAATCCAACCCATCTATCAACAATCCAACCCATCTATCAACAATCCAACCCATCTATCAACAATCCAACCCATCTATCAACAATCCCACTCATCTATCAATTATATCTGCAACCTCTTACTATACTGGTTTGTTGCAGGCGAGGCGTCGAGTCCCCGCATAGTGGCCGACGTGGATAGCGTGCACTCCGACACACACTTCAAGAGAAGTAAGGATTGGTGTAAGCTTATACTTGAATACATTTAGGCTCGTATTTATAAAACGATCTCAAGATTGACAGCCGGTTTGTGTTCGTGTCAGAAATGTGATTCCAGTGCAAAATGTCCCTTGGCTGAAAAATGTCTCATTCGCAAAATGTCTCAATTTTGTTAGATTTCTTGGATTTTCAAAGGGACATTTTGCTACCGAGGGACATTATGCGAAAGGGACATGTAGCTAAAACTGTCATTTCGTAAAAAGGGACATTAGCTTCCTTCCGTGCTGGCCTGAGAGAGAGAGAAAAACATAGTATGTGCCAGCTGCATTTTCTCTCGGGCATGCTGTAAAAACCAGCTAAGGGATCCGAGGGTTTCAGTTTATTGCAATTCAGACGATTGGCTGAGAACCTGTCACTACAGCAATATACCTACAATAGATTTGCATATATAACCCTCAAAACTTTGTCAGACGTGGCGGAACGACCTTTGTTTAGGTAGTTTACGCTCTGCCTACCCCCATTAGGGATAACATAATACATACAATCACGCCTAATGGGGTAGGCAGAGCGTAAACGACCTAAACAAAGGTCGTTCCGCCACGTCTGATAAAGTTTTAAGGGTTATTTAAGACAGATTTGTAGGTATATTGCTGTAGTGACAGGTTCTTAGCCAATCGCCTAAATTGCAATATACAGAAACCCTCGGATCCTTCTGGTTTTTACAGTATGCCCGGGAGGAAAAGCAGCTGGCACATCTTTGTTTTTCTCTCCCTCCCAGTCCAGCTTGGAAGATTGTGTTGTATATCTTGTGTCTTTTATCTCTAGGCGGTCGCCGCGCAGGCGCGCGGGCTCGTCCCGGCGCCGACCAGAGCTACACGCAGTTCGCTGTCATGGACGATGAAAACGTATCCGCTTTGCAACAAGTGAGTACTCTAACAATAAACGATAAACATAAACATAAAAATACTTTATTGCACGTAAGAATACAACTCATACAACACAACAGCTTTGCAACAAGTGAGTACTCTAACACTCAACGATAAACATAAACATAAAAATACTTTATTGCACGTAAGAATACAAATCATACAACACAACAGCTTTGCAACAAGTGAGTACTCTAACACTCAACGATAAACATAAAAATACTTTATTGCACGTAAGAATACAAATCATACAACACAACAGCTTTGCAACAAGTGAGTACTCTAACACTCAACGATAAACATAAAAATACTTTATTGCACGTAAGAATACAAATCATACATAAACATAAAAATACTTTATTGCATGTAAGAATACAACTCATACAACACAACAGATAACAACAAAAGACAAGTACAACGTAGGCGACCTAATTGTCGACCTAAGGTAGCAATTTCTTCCAAGCAACCTTTGGGTGAAAGAAAAATGCGTAGCGGTAAACAACTGTTACTCATAATGAAAACTGATCGGCATATTAGTTTGTATTGAAGGTAGGGTTAGCCATCGACGTTTCGATTCTATACGAGGGTCTCCATCAGGAGAGAAGAAAGTCACACTCCACCGCCCGCCAAGTGCAACCTCCGACTGTGATGAGTCTATAGGATCGAAACGTCGAGGGCTAACCCTCCTTTCAATACAAACAAGTTAGCCGATCAGTTTTCATTATGAACTGAGTATTAATTATATCGAATAACTTAGTTTTCTCTCATTTGCTCGGCAAAAGCTTCAATATTTTTTAAAAAAACCTACATTCACTCTTTTCGGTCCTCAAATTGGCAGACGCCAGCAATTTCTCCAAACGATAACAATGACCGTTAACGACCGCAATGCGAACTACTATGGATTAGGTGTTTTTAAGTTCAACATATTAGTTTTTTAAAGGCAGAATACGAAAAAAAAGAATGTATGAATGAATAGAATGTGCTCCTGTCAAAATGTTATGGAGGAATTGCAAATTTGATGTTTGTATTTAAGTGTATTGTTAGTACTTCTTTGCAATATGAGATAAAAGTACTATACATCTCTTAGCCGAAATATCAATTTAAGGTCTTGTTAGCATTTACTCGACCTTAAATTGCTTTTTACTTTACTTTTACTTCCATGCTGGACTGGGAGAGATAGAAAAACATAGAATGTTCCAGCTGCCCTTCCTCCCGGGCATGCTGTTGAAGTCAGCAAAAGGGACTCGAGGGTTGCAGTATATTGTAATTTAGGCGATGGGCTGACAACCTGTCACTATAGCAATACATATTACAATCTAAAATTGCCCTCAATTTTTGTCAGACGTGGCGAAAGCGCCTTTTACGAGGCGTTAAACGCTCTGCCTACCCCGTAAGGGATAAGGGCGTGATTTATGTATGTATGTAAATTGCTTTTTTTCGCCCTCGGAGTAATGTGCTATTCTTCTTCTTCTGTCGAGTGGATATCGAGTCTATGGACCCGATGAACCCTGGTGTCAGAGTTTTTTAAACCGCCTAGTAGCACAATTATCAGGCCTCTAACATGGTTTGAGTAACGACCACTATCAAAGACAGCGACCGGGACCGACGGCTTAACGTGCCCTCCGAAGCACGAAATATTTTTCTTTTCGGACAATCAGGTGATTCAGTGTACTCTCACTACATAGTATAAAACAAAGTCGCTTTCTCTGTCCCTATATCCCTATGTATGCATAAATCTTTAAAACTACGCAACGGATTTTGATGCGGTTTCTTTTAATGGATAGAGTGATTCAAGAGGAAGGTTTATATGTATAATTCATGCATAATATAGTAGAGAAACACTGATTATTTCCGTGCGAAGCCGGGGCGGGTCGCTAGTTGTAAACAAGTCTGAGTGAATGACACTCAAGATTGAGATGCCAAAATTTAAACCATTATTTTTTTTAATTTCCAGGTGACGAAAGGCGGAGCCCTAACTTTGGTGTCTCTGTGGAAGTCTCAGTTCGATGATTCTGAGGAGACCACTGACAATGAATGGAAACAAGAGCAATTGCAGGTGAGAATTACATATACTGTATTTTCTTTTAACTGCCTCCGTGGTCTAGTGTATGCCCGGGAGGAAAAGCAGCTGGCAGATTCTATGTTTTTCTCTCGCTCCCAGACTAGAAGCCAGCTAAGGGATCCGAGGGTTTCAGTATATTGCAATTTAGGCGATGGGCTGACAATCTGTCACTACAGCAATATACCTACAAATCTATCTTAAAATAACCCTCAAAACGTTGTCAGACGTAGCGGAACGACCTTTGCTTAGGTCGTTTACGCTCTGCCTACCCCATTAGGGATATATGTATGTATGCTGTTACAATCTTAACTTTGATATTTCTAAACTGACGTAATATTGCTTAGATAGGATTTTTACACAAGCTGCTCGGATCGCATCCAACTCCGTAGGCAAGAAAATAACATTATTTTTTATATCCGTTTGGTATTTTTTAACGAAAAGTCGAGTCGGTCCGTTATGTTTATTTCCTTATATGTCTGTTCCCCGGAAGTCTCGTTCCTTGAATGTACCTTTCCCTTTCTAAACGACCAATTTAGTTTAATAAACTTCTGCTTTAGATTTTTAAGTTTTATAGCATTGTTGTTGTTGTATGTTCACAAACTTTTTGTATATGAGTTGAGGAATTACTGAAGTCTGTAACACAGCGCAGGCTTCAGGGTTACTATTGATTGTAAGACTTTGTACATGTTACAAATAAAGAAATTTATTATTTCCCTGAATATCCAAGTGGATTTCTCTTTCGAAATATCTGGATGTCCATTTCCCTTTCTGAAAATTCATTTTAACGATGTCTTAGTTGCTATCTTGTCCCTTTGAAAATGTCCCTTGGTCGCAAAATGTCCTTTTTTGATAAAGCCGCTTACGCAAAATGACCCTTTTGAAAGTGTGCATGCATGCATGCATGCATAAATCACGCCTTTATCCCTTACGGGGTAGGCAGAGCGTTTAACGCCTCGTAAAAGGCGGTTTCGCCACGTCTGACAAAAATTTAGGACAATTTTAGATTGTAATATGTATTGCTTTAGTGGCAGGTTGTCAGCCCATCGCCTAAATTACAATACACTGTAACCCTCGAGTCCCTTTTGCTGACTTCAACAGCATGCCCGGGAGGAAGGGCAGCTGGAACATTCTATGTTTTTCTATCTCTCCCAGTCCAGCATGGAAGTATTTTGAAAGTGTCCCTTTGCGCAAAATGACCCTTAATAAAAGTCGTTCCGCCACCTTTGACAAAGTTTTGAGGGTTATTTAAGATAGATTTGTAGATATATTACTGTAGCGACAGGTTGTTAGCCCATCGCCTAAATTGAAATATACAGAAACCCTCGGAACCCTCTCCGTAGCTGGTTGTTACGGCATGCCCGGGAGGAAATGCAACCGACAATAAATACCTTTTCGCTGAGAACGTCACACAAGGAAATACGTCTCAAATCACGAGATGTGAAGCCTTTTTTTATTATCGCCGGAAAGAAAGTTACGTCGAATTGGCACTGTCAAATTGTCACTAAAGAAAACAAACGGTTACTTATCCACAAAGTCCATAACCCTCAAAACTTTGTCAGACGTGGCGGAACGACCTTTCTTTAGATCGCTTACGCTCTACCTACCCCATCACTGATAAAGGCGTTATATGTATATATGTACTTACCCGCGTTGTTTCAGTCACCAGAGCACCGCGGCGGGCCCCCCGCCCCGCACAGCGCGCGGGCGCAGAGTGCGGGCACGTCCTCGTCGCACGCGCCCAAAACACAGGTACAGTTCCAGGCAGACTGGTTGAGGTTAGAATTACGTAGACTGATTTTTGACCAAAATAGGGATAAGTGGAAGAAGAGGGAGGCCTTAGCCCAGCAGTGGGATGATGTGGGCTAAATAAGATAAGATAAGATTTTTGACCTAAAATTCAAGAGTAAAGTGAGAGTGAACATGAAACTTCCGTGCTGGACTGGGAGCGAGAGAAAAACAAAGAATGTGCCAGCTGGATTTCCCGGGCATGGTGTAAAACCAGCTAAGGGATCCGAACCGCCTAGTAGCACAACTATAAGGCTTTGTCATGGTTTGAGTAACGACCACTATCAAAGACAGCGACTGGGACCGACCGCCCCCCGCCCCGCACGCCCTCGCCCCGCACAGCGCGCGGGCGCAGAGTGCGGTCCTCGTCGCACGCGCCTAAAATACAGGTACAGTTCGAGGCAGACTGGTTGAGTTTAGAATTACGCAGACTGATATAACTACTTCAAGATTTCTCTTTAGTATCGTATAGCTTGAGGCAGACAACTTGAGTTAGAATTACGCAGACTAATGTTCAAGAGCTTCAATGTTTATTTTACATACATACATATAAATTTCTTCCATGCTGGCCTGGGAGCGAGAGAAAAACAAATAATGTGCCAGCTGGATTTTCTCCCGGGCATGCTGTAAAAACCAGCTATGGGATCCGAGGGTTTCTGTATATTGCAATTTAGGCGATGGACTGACAACCTGTCACTACAGTAATATACCTACAAATCTATCTTAATAATTCTCAAAACTTTGTCAGACGTGGCGGTTCGACCTTTGTTTTAGGTCGTTTACGCTCTGCCTACCACATAAGGGATAAAGGCGTGACTATATGTATGTATGTATGAGTAAGACTGGTCCATGGTCTAGTAGTCAGAGCCATGGGCGATCCGGAGGTCCTGGGTTCGATCCCGAGGGTTGTTACAAAACAAAGTTAATATTTGTCATTTTATCACTTTGTGAGGTTTTCTCCAGTTTGGTTAGGACATTGCAGGCTGAATCACCTGATTGTCCGAAAATTAAAAGGATTCCGTGCTTCGGAGGGCACGTTAAGCCGTCGGTCCCGGTCGCTGTCTTTGATAGTGGACTTATAGCTGTGCTACTAGACGGTTTAAAAAAAATTAAAACAAGTGTTCATCGGATCGTTGATCAACCGCTAAGAAGAATCACACGCCAGAAGACTTGAATGGCCTTTTTTTTTTACAGCTGCCGGCCCCGCCCCCTCCCGCACCGGCGGCGCTGCGCACGCCCCCCGCGCTCCCCCCCTCCGCGCGGCCCACGTCTTGCCTCCACATACCGGGGATAGACGCCTACCCGCATCTGCAGCCACGGCTACCGAGGAGCTGGACCAGTCCTGCGTTAGGTAAGAAGTTAGAATGAAATAGATATTTTTAGATCCCCTTTTTAAATAAGTATTGAGTCTTTAACAGGTAATAAGATGGGTCAGTCAGAAAAATCGCTTTAAAAGGTTTCAAAGACAGTTTGAATCAGTGAAATCGATTTAAAAAACACTCTGAATCTGTAAAATCGTTTTAAAAGACACTTTGAATCTGTGAAATCGCTTTAAAAGACACTAAATCAGTGAAATCGCTTTAAAAGACACTTTGAATCTGTAAAATCGTTTTAAAAGACACTTTGAATCAGTGAAATCGATTTAAAAAACACTCTGAATCTGTAAAATCGTTTTAAAAGACACTTTGAATCTGTGAAATCGCTTTAAAAGTCACTTTGAATCAGTGAAATCGCTTTAAAAGACACTTTGAATCAGTGAAATCTCATTAAAAGACACTTTGAATCAGTGAAATCGCTTTAAAAGACACTTTGAATCAGTGAAATCGCTTTAAAAGACACTTTGAATCAGTGAAATCAATAGTTTTAGAAGACAATTTGAGATTGGTTTAGGAGTTAAAGGTTGAAGCCAATTGGCTTAGTGATGATGGATGGGAAAAGGGTAGCTACCCGCCTGGTCGGGTGTTGTGACCACGTGACCAGGGGACCGAAGTCCAACCGGACAAGTTTGTAACTTGTATATCTGCAGATCGCTGATAAAACATTAATACCGCGTTTCAGAACTCGTGTTTCTTGATGTAGCGCCATCTTGCGGCTACACTGGCAACAGCTAAGATGACAATTTCAAAGGAGATAATTTGAGACAGTAGCAACAATTTAGGAGATAATTTGAGACAGTAGCAACAATTTAGGAGATAATTTGAGACAATAGCAACAATTTAGGAGATTATTTGAGACAGTAGCAACAATTTAGGAGATAATTTGAGACAATAGCAACAATTTAGGAGATTATTTGAGACAGTAGCAACAATTTAGGAGATAATTTGAGACAATAGCAACAATTTAGGAGATTATTTGATACAGTAGCCACAATTAAGGAGATAACTTGAGACAGTATCAACAATTAAGAAGATTATTTGAGACAGTAGCAACAATTTAAGAGATAATTTGAGACATTAGCAACAATTTATTAATATTATTTGGGGCAGTAACATCAATTTGGGAAATTATTTGACTCTGTAGCAACAATTTGGGAAACGATTTGAGACTGTAGCAACAATTTGGGATATGATTTGATACTGTAACAACAATTTAGGCGATAATTTGACACAGATGCAACAATTTAGGAGATAATTTAAGACAACAATTAAGGAGATTATTTGAGACAGAATAAAACAATTGATAACCTGATATTTCTCTTTCCAGGTTCAATAGTCCGCGATCTCCGACCGCCCCTAGTCCAACAAGCATCCTTCGAAGACACGGGCGGCGGCGGGGGCGGAGCCCTAAAATACAGATTGGACGTGATGCGGGGCGTCGGCGCGAGACTGTATAGCCCCCCGGGGTCAGTGGCGGAGTCCCGGGTCAGGCCTCATAGAAGAGCTAGGAGTGCCCCGGTACGTAGTTTATTATTTATTCAAAGTTATCATACAAGAGGTACTAATAGGCAAAAAATTGGTTTTTCCGGACACCGTTAGAGATAGAGAGATAGAGATAAATTTATTAATAATTGTAAATTACAAGTCAAGAAATTATAAGCACTTAAGTATATCACATTAATAATCATTTAAATTGTATTGCTTTTATTATCATTAAAATAAATAAAATCATTATAACTATAGAATGCCTGTTCGACAAGCCAACGCTTAAGCCGTGATTTAAAGGTAGTTATTCATTGTCTATAAATTTCATACATATATATAATCACGCCTTTATCCCTAATGTTCTTCAATGTGAGAAAAACATAGAATGTGCCAGCTTCATTTCCTTCCGGGCATGCAAGACAACCAACATGGAAGAATAAATTTCTATAGCTAACCAAAATAACAATCATTGGTCTAGTGATGTAGGTAGTTCACTCGCCAGGGGCAATTACATCTGAGGTATTTTGCATAGTATGGTGAATGGGCCAACAACCTGGTACAAAAAATACTCAAACTTATTCCAAAAATTTACCTTATTACTTCGTAAAATTCTGCGTGTTCCATATACTAAGTATCCAATTCTTTATTCCACAGAGCCTATCAATATCAACATCATCAGCGTCCAAACCCGTGCCGCCCCCCTCAGCCGCCCCCAGCTGCCCCCCGCACGACGAGACGGGGGGCGACGCGGAGGGCGGTGAGGTGACCGGGGCGACAGTGTCCAGTAGGCTGGAGATCAGAGTGAGGGCGCCACAAGTGTCTCAACAGATGAATAAGCCACAGCCTGGTGAGTGCATTAAGTTTGGAGCCTTTATGGGTCAAATTGGGGTGATTTTGGGACAAATTGGGGTCGTTTTGGGACAAATTGGGGGCATTATGAGTCAAATAGGGAAAAAATGGGACAATATCAACATCATCAGCGTCCAAACCTGCCACAAGCGTCTCAACAGATGAATAAGCCACAGCCTGGTGAGTGCATTGATTTAAGTTTGGGGGCTCTATGGGTTAATTTGGGGTGATTTTGGGACAAATTAGGGCCATTATGGGACAAATTGGGGCCAAGTGTCTCAACATTTGAATAAGCCACAGCCTGGTTAGTGCATTGATTTAAGTTTGGGGGATCTATGGGTCAAATTGGGGTGATTATGGGACAAATTGGGGCCATTATGGGACAAATTGTGAGTCGTTTTGGGTAGATTACTGCTATTATGGTTTTGAGCAAATTGGGGCCTTTTTGTTTTTGCAAATAGGGGTAATTTTGGGCAAATTGGGGCAATTATGGGACAAATTGGAGTCGTTTTCGACAAATTGAGTACCTTACTGGACAAATAGGAGCCGTATTTGCCAAATTTGGCATTATGGGACAAATTGGGACCATTTTAGGTAAATTGGGGCCACTAAAAGACAGTTCGACACGAAACCCAAATCAATACAATTTGCGAGCGAAAAGAACAGGGCCACTGTCTTTCTCACCGTCAATGTTGTTCCAGTGTTCATCCACTCGGTGATAAGTGGTGGCGAGCCGGCCAACCCCGTGTCGGGCAGTCTGGGCGCGGGGGGGGCGGGGGCAGCGGGGGGAGCGGGGGGGGCGCGGGGGAACCACGAAGACGCCAGCATTTACTACGACGCCAGCGCCACCGACCATCTGAGGGACAAGCGGTGAGTTATATAGTCTATGTATCACTACATAGTATAAAACAAAGTCGCTTTCTCTGTCCCTATATCCCTATGTATGCATAAATCTTTTAAACTACGCAACGGATTTTGATGCGGTTTCTTTTAATGGATAGAGTGATTCAAGAGGAAGGTTTATATGTATAATACATGCATAATATAGTAGAGAAATACTGATGATTTCCGTGCGAAGCCGGGGCGGGTCGCTAGTAAATAATAAAACGAAAACGATACACTTAGTTGTCTATATTTTTTATTTAATGATAATCAAAGTAATCTGTTCAGAAATAAATTGAAATACTTTTTTTGTTTGATACAACCATATCTTATATCTTATCTTTCTTCCATGCTGGACTGGGAGAGATAGAAAAACATAGAATGTTCCAGCTGCCCTTCCTCCCAGGCATGCTGTTGAAGTCAGCAAAAGGGCATCGAGGGTTACAGTGTATTGTAATTTAGGCGATGGGCTGACAACCTGTCACTAAAGCAATACATATTACAATCTAAAATTGCCCTCAATTTTTGTCAGACGTGGCGAAAGCGCCTTTTGCGAGGCGTTAAACGCTCTGCCTACCCCGTAAGGGATAAAGGCGTGATTTATGTATGTATGTATGTACAACCATATCAAACAAAAAAATTCTAAGAAGACTTAACTTGAGTCTCAGCCTAAGGTCTTAGACAAAGCAGTTCACATTGGAAACACACCAAGCTAATTATGTTCAAATCGAGATGCTAAACAAATATGCAACATCAATCATTTAAGCCGTGTCTCCTGCTCTGAAAGAGTATTGTTTGCTATTGCATATTTTTACTACTATTTGTACATACATACATACATATAATCACGCCTTTATCCCTAACGGGGTAGGCAGAGCGTAAACGACCTAAAGAGAGGTCGTTTCGCCACGTCTGACAAAGTTTTGAGGGTTATTTACGTAGTTACGGGTAGTTACGGGTTGTCAGCCCATCGCCTAAATTGCAATATACTGAAACCCTCAGATCCCTTAGCTGGTTTTTACAGCATGCCCGGGAGGAAATGCAGCTGGCACATTCTATGTTTTTCTCTCGCTCCCAGTCCAGCATGGAAGAACAAGAACTACTATTTGTTTTATTTTCTATTTTTTCTTGCGTCTTTTCTGTGCAATAAAGTATATTCTTATCTTTCATTCTAGATCTTCGACCCGCAGCCATGACAAAAGCGGCAGTCCGGCCGCCGACCGCTCTAAGGACAAACCGGACGGACCTCAGCCAGACAGGTAATAGGAAAATATATATATACGTACATATCTTCCATGCTGGCCTGGGAGCGAGAGGAACACATAGAATGTGCCAGCTGCATCTCCTCCCGGGCATGCTGTAAAAACCAGCTAAGGGAACCGAGGGTTTAAGTATATTGCAATTTAGATGTCACTACAGAAATATACCTACAAAACTATCTTGAATGACCCTCAAAACTTTGTCAGACGTGGCGGAACGACCTTTGTTTAGGTAGTTTACGCTCTGCCTACCCCATGAGAGATAGAGGCGTTATTATATGTATGTATACATACATATATACGTAAATATAAACATATTGGTAGCAATTCGTAGTTGCTATAATAACGAAGTCTATATTTGTCATTTTCTGTCACGACAGAACAGAAAGCGGCCCCGATAATTTAAGTCAAGATTTAGTTAAGTTGTGCGCGCAAGTCACGCCTATATCCTTAATGGGGTACGTCTGACAAAGTTTTGAGGGTCATTTAAGATAGTTTTGTACGTATATTGCTGTAGTGAGGTTTTGCAATATACTTAAACCCTCGGATCCCTTAGCTGGTTTTTACAGCATGCCCGGGAGGAAATGCAGCTGGCACATGCTATGTTTTTCTCGCTCCCAGTCCAGCATGGAAGGAGTGTCCCTTACACCCGTATTGTTTTGTCCCAGAGCCAGCCCGGTGCGGCGGCGAGACGCGAGCGGCGCCGGCGATGGATCACAGAGCCTTAGAGATGTAAGTAACAGTTTAATTGTAGATTTTACGACAAGTGCACAAAATATGTTGTTACTGTATTCTCGATAGCTCAGTTTGGAATTATTAGTTGATATAAAACTTGTCCCCAATAAAACTATGGGCCACAATCAGCTTCCCAGCCAGTGGAACACGATGTCTGTCTGGTGTGTGCGACACGGAGGTTTGCGCGACCAATGTTTAGGTCGACTTTTATAGTTTTAGGGATCTTGCTGTGTTTAGTTTAATTGTTTAATATTTAATTGTTGCGGCGCAAGTTTTGGCGCGATCGTAGATTTGACGTTCAAGTGACAGTGGCGCCGCGTTCGGTGGCGGCGCGAACTATTTCGTTGCCGCGTTCATGTTGGCGCATGCGCGGCGCGTTAGGCGGGATTTTAAAAGGCCCAAAACCCTACAATTACTGGTCGAGATTATTAGCTGCAGAGCGAAGGCTGATATTAAATAGAGGACTAGAATGGTTTTGTGCGCGAGTCAAGTGCGAGGAAAATTGAGGAATTTCTTCAGTTATTGTAAATAAACTTAACACTTAATTTCCGCCATTTAACTTTTTAAATCTTTCGACATTAAATATTAGGCTTGGGCTGGACCTGTGCAGCCTACTATTCAATTA
The DNA here is from genome assembly GCA_949820665.1 of Scrobipalpa costella. Lineage (NCBI taxonomy): Eukaryota > Metazoa > Arthropoda > Insecta > Lepidoptera > Gelechiidae > Scrobipalpa > Scrobipalpa costella. The sequence continues at coordinate 864,389 of OX463323.1, read as the reverse complement.
ATCTTGTAATAATGAATTAAATAAATTTTAATATTGTTTTATATCATAAGAACCAACCACATAAACCTTAACCATATAATTTAAAGTAAATATAAAAGTTAAAAACATAATAAATAATCTATGAGCTATTTATTATGTTTGGCTGTATGGCCTAATTTTCTTTGCCTTAGAAGAGATGCAGTTATGAGTAGATAAATTTTAACAAAAATTCAATTTTCTTCCATGCTGGACTGGGAGCGACAGAAGAACCTAGAATGTGCCAGCTGCATCTCCTCCCGGGCATGCTGTAAAAACCAGCTCAGGGATTCGAGGGTATATTGTAATTTAGGCGATGGGCTGACAACCTGTCACTACAGCAATATCCAGTTCTATCTGAAACAACCCTCAAAACTTGTCAGACGTGGCGGAACGACCTTAGTTTGGGTTGATCACGCTCTGCCTACCCCATTAGGGATACAGGCGTGATAGTATGTATGTATGTATGTCAATTTTCTGCAGCGCTTTCCGAGCATGAGAAGTGAAAAAATAATTTACTAAAAGGCAAACTCAGTTAGGGAAATTTGCACCTAAATCCATGAGTAACAAAGTTGATTGTCAAAATGACAACCGTGGTTGAATATGACAATCCTGGTTGTACAAAGGACAATTATGATTGACAAATTACGGTCCTGGCTGAAGAAATTGACAATTATGATTTACAAAATCACAATAATGATTGAGAAACAAATGATGATTGATAAAATGACGACTTTGATTGACAAAATGAGAACTTTGATTGACAAAATGACCACCTTGATTGATAAAATGACAACCTTGATTGACGAAATGACAACCTTGATTGACAAAATGATAACCTTGATTGACGAATGACAAAGTTGATTGACATATGACCGCCCCGATTGTCATGACAATAATGTCAAATTATCATCTCCCTAGCCTTATCCCGTATATCACGGGGTCGGCTACCTAATCTAGGGGATTGAACGAGGGTCCTGGTTTTTACACAGAGCGACTGCCATCTGACCTCCGCAACCCAGAAGGGAAACCAGACCCAATCCTAGATTAGATCAGAGTTTTCAAGCCGCCAATGCTTAGCACTGGCCTCTGATATGGCTTAGCGACTAATTTCTACGGTGTTAAACGATATTAACCGGGACCAACGGCTTAACGTGCCTTCTGAAGCACGGAAAAAGCGCCGAATAAACGTACATATGAAATTCGAAAACCGAAAAACACATTGGTACGTGGTGGGATTTGAACCACGACCTCCCGTTCAGGAGGCAGCGGCCCTATCAACTACACCATCGGGCTCCCAATAATGTCAAATAATATCACTAATTGTTTTTGTTTTAGCGGTCATCGGGCAGTGGTGCGACGTCACGGATTCCTGTCGCGATGTCGGTCGAACATAGGCTCGCTAAATGCGCCTCTTGGAGTGGGGATGGGCCTTTATCGCCGGATGTAGCCGACTTAACACCCGGTATGTGTACTCATTTTATTCTAGTTGTAATAGTCTCAATATTAAGGCGAAAACGCCTTTCATAAAGCTCTTTCTTCCATGCTGGACTGGGAGAGATAGAAAAACATGGAATGTTCCAGCTGCCCTTCCTCCCGGGCATGCTGTTAAAGTCAGCAAAAGGGACTCGAGGGTTACAGTGTATTGTAATTTAGGCGATGGGCTGACAACCTGTCACTAAAGCAATACATATTACAATTTAAAATTGCCCTCAATTTTTGTCAGACGTGGCGAAAGCGCATTTTACGCGGCGTTAAACGCTCTGCCTACCCCGTAAGGTATAAAGGCGTGATTCATATATGCATGTATGTATAAAGCTCTTTTGAGAAGAGATATTGACGTCATATTTTGTTATTAGATCTCATATTTTGAGAATTATTAGCACTCACAATGCTATTTTTATTTCATATAATATAAAAGAAAGAAAATAATAAATTCGTTTCTGACAGGATTCGAACCTGCAACCTGTCCGAGTCCTCTCATATTTTGAGAATTATTAGCACTCACAATGCTATTTTTATTTCATATAATATAAAAGAAAGAAAATAATAAATTCGTTTCTGACAGGATTCGAACCTGCAACCTGTCCGAGTCCTGCCAGAAACGAATTTATTATATCTCATTTGTAGGGAGGCAAAATAAAATAAATAAACATGTTGAAATTCCAAACATTTCTAGTTGACTATGGTAACCTAAAAACAATTAAAAATAAATAAGGTAGCTAAGAATCAATAAAACTTCCCCCCCCTACCCTCAGCCGCGATTTGGAAGACTAGTTTCTAATATATAATTCTTTGGCCCTTCTTTATAAGCCTACACCATAGTGACAAAAGCCTACTTCGTAGTCCCAGCGTCTAAGATCCAACGCAGAAAAAAACAACGAAAAAAGCTGCCACGCCAAGCCCGTGAGTAGACTGGCATGGCGTTCAATGCTCTCTAGAATATTGACTCATTTCATTACTGTTAATAATAAAATAAAAATATAATGATAATCTATCCTATCTTCCTATTTACAAGTAATTATGAAATCTCAATCGAGTAAACATAATGTTTTGGCTCGTTGGAAGCCACCGGATCGATTGGAAAATTGCTACAATAGATTTTATTATACACTAGCGACCCGCTCTGGCTTCGCACGGAAATTATCAGTGTTTCTCTACTATATTATGCGTGAATTATACATATAAACCTTCCTCTTGAATCACTCTATCCATTAAAAGAAACCGCATCAAAATCCGTTGCGTAGTTTTAAAGATTTATGCATACATAGGGACATAGGGACAGAGAAAGCGACTTTGTTTTATACTATGTAGTGAAATCGCTTCATTTATTGCCTTACTTCCATGCTGGCCTGGGAGCGAGACGAAACATAGAATGTGCCAACTGCTTTCCCTTCCGGGCATGCTGTAGAAACCAGCTAGGGGATCCGAGAGTTTCAGTATATTGTAATTTAGGCGATGGGCTGACGACCTGTCACTACAGCAATATACCCACAAACCAATCTTAAATAACCCTCAAAACTTTGTCAGACGTGGCGGAACGTCCTTTGGTTAGGGTGTTTACGCTCTGCCTACCCCATCAGGGATAAAAACATGATTACATGTAAATATGTTAATATATTACAAATCAGTTTCTTATGGTTGCAATAAGTGAATCCATTTAAACAATAAAACCTCTAGTAGCAATTTTCTGGATTTTGTTAAGGGGTCTCGTGTGCTACCAACTAGCCTAATCTTCTAAAAACGTACGAACTTCTCACTCACGTAGGTCAGCTGTAAGAAAATTCTATGTAGAATTAAGCTGTGCTTTCCTTTTGTGTCGTTCTTACTTGTGTACACTAATGGCCTATTGACTGTGTTAGTTACTAATAGGCGGTTTAAAAACTCTGTTAATAATAAAATACCATATAAATAACTCAGCTTTGCAGTACTTAAGAATAATAATTAATAGGTAATCAGATCGCAAAATCAGCTTTTCCAAAACGCCGACTTTCTAAGAATAAAATACACACACGTAACTTTACAAAACACTATAAAAAGTAAAGAAAATATACATATATAAATAAAACCTATTTACAAAATGTAGAAAGTAAAAATAGCTAATAAATAAAAACAATTCACTCAACGACGATTTTACGTGGCTCATTGGCGAACAAACTTCTTTTCGAATTAAATAACTTATTGTTATAAACTTTCTTGTTATTAATTTCCTATAACTTGAGTTTCAAAGATCTAAAGCCGAGTCTCCAGCGCGTAAACAGAACACGAAACAAACCCCCGCGGGACAGAGAGGGGAAACGTTTCTTAAGCATTTCCCTTCCCCTCTGCCCCGCGAGGGAATGTTTCGTGTTGTGTTTGAGAGCAGTATGGCTTAAGTAAACATTTTGTAACCTCACCAGGATTTGAGACATCTTATATTATACATACACTTTACTCAATTACAAACCTACCAAAAAAGATACACAATAAATAAATAATGAATTGTTACCAACAGCGCTACGGCGGCGGCGTGCCAACGCACACGAGAAATACGCTTCGGAACCAACCAGGGACCTCCAACTGCGGTTCGCGCGGCCTCGGACCAGGCAACAGGTGCCCTCAACCACCTCGCATCATGAACGGTAAGATGATTTCGACAAAATGACTAAGTTGATTGACAAAATGGCAACGTTGATTGACAAAATGACTAAGTTGATTGACAAAATGGCAACGTTGATTGACAAAATGACTAAGTTGATTGACAAAATGGCAACGTTGATTGACAAAATTACAAAGTTGATTGACAAAATAACAATGTTGATGGACTAAATGGCAACGTTGATTGACCAAATGACAACGTTGATTGACTTACAAAGTAGATTGACGAAATAACAATGTTGATTGACAAAATGACGACGGTGATTGACATAATGACAACGTTGATTGACAAAATGACAACCTTGATTGTGTAAATGACAACGGTGAGTGATAAAATATCACTGATGATTTGTCGTTGCCCATCGATGACGTAAAAAGCACGAGAAATACGCTTCGGAACCAACCAGGGACCTCCAACTGCGGTTCGCGGGGCCTCGGACCAGGCAACTGGTGCCCTCAACCACCTCGCATCATGAACGGTAAGATAACTCATTTATGACAGAAAATAACATGATTCCGGCAAAAGGACAAAGTTGATTGACAAAATGGCAACTTTGATTGACAAAATGGTAACGGTAATTGATTAATGACAGCGTTGGTTGAAAAGATAATCACATTGATTAGAAAATAAAAACTCTGATTGTGAAAATTACAACTTTAATTTACGAAATGACAGTGGTGTTTGACAAATGTCTATGTTGATTTGCAAAATGACAACGCTGATTGTCAAAATAACAACGCTGATTGACAAAATGACAGCGTTCATTGATGAAATGAATGCGATGATTAAATGACAGCGTTGATTGATAAAAAAACAACGTTGATTGACAAAGTAACTGAGCCAATTGTCAAAAATAATATAAAATTACTAATAGGTTTAATTACAAGAGTCATCATCTCCCTAGCCTTATCCCGTATCACACGGGGTCGGCTACCTAATCCAGGGGATTGAACGAGGGTACTGGTTTTTACTCAGAGCGACTGCCATCTGACCTCCGCAACCCAGAAGGGAAACCAGACCCAATCCTAGATTAGGTCAGAGTTTTCAAGCCGCCAATGCTTAGCACTGGCCTCTGATATGGCTTAACGACTAATATCTACGGTATTTAACGATATTAACCGGGACCAACGGCTTAACGTGCCTTCCGAAGCACGGAAAAAGCGCCGAATAAACGTACATATGAAATTCGAAAACCGAAAATCACATTGGTACGTGGTGGGATTCGAACCACGACCTCTCGCTTAGGAGGCAGCGGCCCTATCCACTACACCATCGGGCTCAATTAATTACAAGAGTAATTCAATATTAACATGTGTTTCCTGTTCCAGGAGCTCGTCCCGCGGCGTGTCCGGCGCGGTGCTGGGCTCCCCCCCCGCGTCGGGGGGCGAGTCCTCCAGCGACACGCCCCCCGCGCCGCCCCCCGCACCCGCGCCCGCGCCCGCCCCCCCCGCCCCGCACAACGCGGCGCGCGCGCGCCGGTTCCGCCCGCTCTCCATCGCGCCATAGGTAACATACATACATATAATCACGCCTTTATCCCTAATGGGGTAGGCAGAGCGCAAACGACCCAAACAAAGGTCGTCCCGCCACGTCTGACAAAGTTTTGAGGGTTATTTAAGATAGAATTCTAGGTATATTGCTGTAGTGACAGGTTGTCAGCCTATCGCCTAAATTACAATATACTGAAACCCTCGGATCCCTTAGCTGGTTTTTACAGCATGCCCGGGAGGAGATGCAGCTGGCACATTCTACGTTCTTCTGTCGCTCCCAGTCCAGCATGGAAGAAGAAATAAAATTTATCAAAAAATCACCGAGATATACCATTATAAAGATAGACTATCTATCTCTCTCTTCGAAACGACAATTTATATGGAATTAGTATGGCGTAGTCTTATGACGTCACATGACAGTTCGGACCTCTCTTTTTAACTAACCACTTTAAGGCATTATAACTCTTAAACTAATGAATATTTTGCGAAAATTCCTTCACATCCGTTCATCTATGGTGACAATAATTCTTACTAATAGTTTAAAAAAAAAAATCTTCCATGCTGGACTGGGAGAGATAGAAAAACATAGAATGTTCCAGCTGCCCTTCCTCCCGGGCATGCTGTAGAAGTCAGCAAAAGGGACTCGAGGGTTACAGTGTATTGTAATTTAGGCGATGGGCTGACAACCTGTCACTATAGCAATACACATTACAATCTAAAATTGCCCTCAATTTTTGTCAGACGTGGCGATAGCGCCTTTTACGAGGAGTTTGACGCTCTGCCTACCCCGTAAGGGATAAAGGCGTGATTTTATGTATGTATGTAGTTTAAAAAAATCACAAGTATTCCCTATTATATACATAAGTCATCATCTCCCTAGATAGATATATTCTTTATTGCACATAAAACAAAAACAACAGGAATTAGAACAAATTAAATAAAAATTAAAGTACAATGAAGGCGGCCTTATTGCTATGGAAGCAATTTCTACCAGGCAACCATGGGTAGACGAAATCAAATGTAGATAATGCCCTAGCCTTTTCCCGGGGTCGGCTACCTAATCTAGTTGATTGAACGAGGAACTAACTGCATTTCTTTTTTTGTCTTATACACTTTATTATTGGCATCAATCTACATACATACATACATATAATGACGCCTTTATCCCTAATGGGGTAGGCAGAGAGTACACGACCTAAACAAAGGTCGTTCCGCCACGTCTGACAAAGTTTTGAGGGTTATTTAAGATAGATTTGTAGGTATATTGCTGTAGTGACAGGTTGTCAGCCCATCGCCTAAATTGCAATACACTGAATCCCTCGGATCCCTTAGCTGGTTTTTACTGCATACCCGGGAGGAAATTCAGCTGGCACATTCTATGTTTTTCTCTCGCTCCCAGGCCAGCATGGAAGTTTTTCTTCTCTATCCATATTAATTTATACTTGCGACTGTCGGCACTTTGTGAAACTCCATATTTATAATGTTGTTATTAAAAAAAACACTTGAACTTGTTTCACTTAATATAATATGTATATATATACATATTATATTAATATTATTTATATATTATATTTCTTCCATGCTGGTCTGGGAGCGAGAAAAAAAACATAGAATGTGCCAGCTGCATTTCCTCCCGGGCATGCTGTAAAATCCAGCAAAGGGATCCGAGGGTTTCAGTATATTGTAATTTAGGCGATTGGCTGACAACATGTCACTACAGCAATATACCTAGAGTTCTATCTTAAATAACCCTCAAAACTTTGTCAGACGTGGTGGGACGACCTTTGTTTAGGTCGTTTACGCTCTGCCTACCCCATTAGGGATAAAGACGTGATTATATGTATGTTTTGTATTAGTGTCATGTTACATACATATGATCACGCCTTTATCCCTAATGACATTTGCTTTCATGCTGGCCTGGGAGCGAGAGAAAATCATAGAATGTGCCAGCTGCTTTCCCTCCCGGGCGTGCTGTTAAAACCAGCTGAGGGAGCCGAGGGTTTTAATATATTGTAATTTAGGCGATGGACTGACAACCTGTCACTACATCAATATACAGAAAGAAGAAGAAAAGAAGAAAGAAAATAATTTTATTTTGCTCCACATCACAATAACAACTCGTTACAAAATTAAACTTATCTTAAAATAGAAATTATATTGTGTAATGGAAACAAAAATGGTCTCCACTCAGCATATGTGCAGGAAGCAGAAGCTACCTACAGCGCTGGTATTCTGTGAAGCCAAAATGAAATGAAATGTGGACAGCAAACTTGTTTCCATCATTCAATATTAAAAGTAGGTTACAATGATACAACTAAATTCAGATACAAACTAATAAACTAATACCTACAAATCCATCTTGAATAAAGCTCAAAACTTTGTCAGACGTAGCGGAACGGCCTTTGTTTAGGTCGTTTACGCTCTGCCTACCCCATTAGGGATAAAGGCGTGATTATTTGTATGTATAAGTGATTATGATTATTTAAATGATTACTTCCATGCTGGACTGGGAGAGATAGAAAAACATAGAATGTTCCAGCTGCCCTTCCTCCCGGGCATGCTGTTGAAGTCAGCAAAAGGGACTCGAGGGTTACAGTGTATTGTAATTTAGGCGATGGGCTGACAACCTGTCACTATAACAACACATATTACAATCTAAAATTGCCCTCAATTTTTGTCAGACGTGACGAAAGCGCCTTTTACGAGGCGTTAAACGCTCTGCCTACCCCGTAAGGGATAAAGGCGTGTTCTATTTATGTATAAGTGATTATATAAGTGCATTTATAAGTGCCTTCATAATTAACTATATGAGAGCATTCATAAATGCCGTCTACAATTTATATGACAATGTATCAATAGGAACGAGGAGAACTCAACGATAGCGCGTTTCAGAAACCGAGTGGCGCCATCTAGCGGTGGGTAGCGGAACTATGTATTTTGGGTGAGAGCTGAAAGTCAGTGTTGCTCTTTCATCTCCCTAGCCTTATCCCGTATGTTACGGGTCGGCTACCTAATCTAGGGGATTGAACGAGGGTACTGGTTTTTACACCCGGGCGTGCTGTAAAAACCAGCTAAGGGATCCGAGGGTTTCTGTATAATGTAATTTAGGCGATGGGCTGCCAACCTGTCACTACAGCAATATACTTACAAATCTATCTTAAATAACCCTCAAAACTTTGTCAGACGTGGCGGAACGACCTTTGTTTGGGTCGTTTACGCTCTGCCTACCCCGTTAGGGATAAAGGCGTGATTATATGTATGTATGTGATGTTTTTTATGCAATAAATCTTTTATCTATCTATCTAACTATGTTAGCATCTGGCACAGGTATCTTATATACGTAAACTAGCGACCCGCGCCGGCTTCGCACGGAAACCATCAGTGTTTCATACATACATATAATCACGCCTTTATCCCGAATGGGGTAGGCAGAGCGTAAACAACCGAAACAAAGGTTGTTCCGCAACGTCTGACAAAGTTTTGAGGGTTATTTAACATAGATTTGTTGTCAGCCCATCGCCTAAATTACATTATACCCTTAGATCCCTTAGCTGGTTTTTACAGCATGCCCGGGAGGAAATGCAGCTGGCACATTCTATGTTTTTCTCTCGCTCCCAGGCCAGCATTGAAGAAATCAGTGTTTCTCTACTATATTATGCATGTATTATACATATAAACCTTCCTCTTGAATCACTCTATTCATTAAAAGAAACCGCATCAAAATCCGTTGCGTAGTTTTAAAGATCTATGCATACATAGGGATATAGGGACAGAGAAAGCGACTTTGTTTTATACTATGTAGTGAAGGTCAAACACATTACGTAACTGTATAAATTTCTATTAAATTATTAATTATTAAGAATGTACGCTCTACCTACCCCATTGGGGATGGGGGCGTAATTGTATGTATGTAATTATGATACTGCAATATATATTTTTTTGTTTTTTAAATCTATATACGGGTGTAAGGGCCAGCGTCCCACACACTGATAGGGGTTGCTCAGTCAACGATACTGGACAACATCCACCAGGAAATTCTTTCAGGAAGTGAAAATAAAATTTGGCTTTTCCATACAAATTGTCTGGTCGAGGTGAACATTTTGTATACAAAAACCATTTTTTTTCTTTTCCTGAAAGAATTTCCTAGTGTATGTTGTTCTGTGTCGTTGACTGAGCAACCCCTATCAGTGTGCGGGACGCTGTCCCTTACACCCGTATACAGATGCTAACATAGTTCCGCTAACAACCACTAGATGGCGCCACTCGGTTTCTGAAACGCGACATCGTTGAGTTCTCCTCATTCTTATTGATACATTGTCCTTGGTAAGGTTGCCTGGTAGAAATTGCTTCCATAGCAATAAGGCCGCCTTCATTGTACTTTATTTTTTATTTAATTTGTTCTAATTCCTGTTGTTTTTGTTTTATGTGCAATAAAGAATATATCTATATATTCTTCCACGCTGGACTGGGAGCGAGAGAAAAACATAGAATGTGCCAGCTGCATTTCTTCCCGGGCATGCTGTAAAAACCAGTTAAGGGATCTGAGGGTTTCAGTATATTGCAATTTGGGCGATGGGCTGACAACCTGTCACTACAGCAATATACGTACAAAACCATCTTGAATACCCTCAAAACTTTGTCAGACGTGGCGGAATGACCTTTGTTTAGGTCGTTTACGCTCTGCCTACCCCATTAGGGATAAAGGCGTGATTATATGTATGTATGTAAGAATCTATCTATCTATCTATATATCTATCTTGATATTGTCCAAGGCATATATAAATGCACTTATATAGTAACTTACAAAGGCATTTAAAATGACAAATACATACATACATATAGTGACGCCTTTATCCCTAATGGGGTAGGCAGAGCGTAAAACGCCTCCTAAAAGGCGCTTTCGCCACGTCTGACATAAATTGAGGGCAATTTTAGATTGTAATGTGTATTGCTGTAGTGACAAGTTGTCAGCCCATTGCCTAAATTACAATACACTGTAACGCTCGAATCCCTTTTGCTGTCTTTTACAGCATGCCCGGGAGGAAGGGCAACTGGAACATTCTATGTTTTTCTTTCTCTCCCAGTCCAGTATGGAAGAAACATTACGGATGACATAATTGTATTTATTATATTTTAATTTAATTTTGAAACCTGTAATTGTAAAATAAATGAACTGAACTGAGGGTTATTTATGATACATTTGTAGGTATATCGCTGGACAAATGTCGTTTCGCCGCGTCTGACAAAGTTTGACGGTTAATTATAATAGATTTGTAAGTATATTGCTGTAGTGACAGGTTGTCAGCCCATCGCCTAAATTGCAATATACTGAAACCCTCGGATCCCTTAATTGGTTTTTACAGCATGCCCGGGAGGAAATGCAGCTGGCCCATTCTATATTTTTCTCTCGCTCCCAGACCAGCATGGACTCTTCTAAGCGAGTGGATTCTCGAGTCGAAGGACCCGATGAACCCTGGTGTCAGAGTTTTCAAACCGCCTAGTAGCACAGCTGTTAGACCTCTGACATGGTTTGAATAACGACCACTATCAAAGACAGCGACCGGGACCGACGGCTTGACGTGCCCTCCTTTTTCTTTTCTGACAATCAGGTGATTCTGCATGCAATGTCCTAACCAAATTGGGGAAAACCTCCAAAAAGTGATAAATTGACAAATATCAACTGTGTGTTCCCAGAATTGAACCCAAGATCTCCGGATCGTAAGCCCATGGCTCTGACCACTGGACCACGGCAGTTAAAGACATTTTTTTTATTTGTTTCAGGATTCTATCTACACATGACTCGGCAAGACTCTGATAATATAAATACGTACGTACACATTATATTATATATTGTTGTTGAATATTTGAAGAATTATCAAGCGATACTTAACGCTCCGGTGAGGATAGTATTATAATCTACATAAGATATTGATTTTATGGAAATAGTTCTTACAAAAAATCATAGATGGCGCTAATTTAATGTGACAGAAAAATAAAGATATTTTGTTTAGATGAAAATGGTCGTTACAGAAACCATGTCAGAGGCCTCTTAGCTGTGCTACTAGACTATTTAAAAACTGACACCAGGGTTCATCGGGTTGATAGACTCGAAACCCACAGGAAAGAAGTTTAGATTGCTTTTGCGCTGCATTCTATGCAAAAATACTAGATGCCAAAGAAAACATTTGTTTTAGAAATAGCGCCATCTATTGTTACAGATAGAACTAAATTATGTATCTGTACTTTAGTTCTTTTTGGTGCTAAAAACATATCTTATGTAGATTATAATCCAGTTCCTATTGCTATATTCAATCAGAAGATACAATTTTATATTGCAAAAGTACATATATTTATTTATGTTAGGTACATTATTTTATTTACGAACCATTTTTTTTGTAGAACAATAAAAATTGTGATTTGATTCTTAGGCTGGTATTTATAAAGCGATATAAAGATTGAGAGCAATATTAAGTATGGTTTTGTACTGAAATGACATTTTCGATACGAACTCAAACTCGCTGTCACTCCTGAGAGCTGATTATAAATACGGGTCTTAGAGTTCCAAAGCAGGAAACTAGAGGGCGCTTTAAGAATATTTCAAAAATATTTATGACAAAAGTATCATGTATATTCGATTGAATATAGCAATTATTTAAAAGTTCATTCTAGTTAGAAATAACAACTTGATACTTGATAAAAACACTGTTAAAATAGTTTGGTTGGATGAACCAAACATTGTGATGAAAAAGACCTCAGAAAGGCTATTTTAAACCTTATTTTCTTAACAATAAGGATGATAATGTTGTACGATTAATATATCGAGTGTTTGGCTTGTGCGTCTATTAGAATTGGCATAATTTTATTTTGCAAATATTTTTTACATACATACATACATATAGTCACGCCTTTATCCCTAATGGGGTAGGCAGAGCGTAAACGACCTAAAAAAAAAAACGTTCCGCTACGTCTGACAAAGTTTTGAGGGTATTTAAGATAGATTTGTAGGTATATTGCAGGTTGTCAACCTATCACCTAAATTGCAATATTCTGAAACCCTCGGATCCCTCAGCTGGTTTTTACAGCATGCCCGGGAGGAAATGCAGCTGGCACATTGTATGTTTTTCGCTCGCTCCCAGGCCAGCATGGTATATACGCCTTTATCCCGTACGGGGTAGAAATAATGTAAAACGCCTAGTTAAAGCCATTCTTGCATTTGATATTCTATTACAGTTTATAGCACATTTCTTTCTTTTTTATATAAAAAATAAATTATATTATTTATCTAAATAATCCTCTTTAACATACATACATACATATAATCACGCCTTTATCCCTAATGGGGTAGGCAGAGCGTTAACGACTTAAGCAAAGGTCGTTCCGCCACGTCTGACAAGTTTTGAGGATTATTACAGATGATCATGACGTATATTGCTTTAGTGACAGGTTGTCAGCCCATCGCCTAAAATTGCAGTATACTATAACCCTCGAATCCATTAAATTAATCCTCTTTAAACAACGAATATAAATACATTATTTGGAGGATAAGTATAATTAAGTTCGTTTTTTACGTTGATGTATCAATACCAACGTGTTGTGCGGCCCAAAAAACTGCTCTTTCTTTGCAACTTGGAAGAAGTTTTAAAGAAAACTCAGTTTATGGGCCGCAAAAAAGGTTATCGATATCTCAACTTGAAACGTAATTTACTACGGGGTGAAAGGGACAGCGTACCGCTAACTGATAGGGGTTGCTCAGTCAACGAAACTGAACAGCCTATCACCGGGAATTTTTTTCAGGAAGTGAAAAAGAAATTTGGTTTTTCATACAAATTGTCCGAGCAAAGTGGTAATTTTGTATGGGAACGTCAATTATTTTTTTATGGCCTGAAAGAATTTTCCAGTGAAAGTTGTTCATTTTGGTTGACTGAGCAACCCCTATCAGTTAGCGGGACGCTGTCCCTTACACCCGGTATAATCTACCAAATATTTATTTGCCATTTCTAATAGATACATAAGTCTGTGCGCTATATCATTTTGCACCTTACTCCTTAGGCTTAAGGTGCATAATATTGAACAAAAAATGTTTAGATCTCCTAGTTAGGACTTGCCTTCTTAATGCTTAAAGCCTAAGTTGGGACTAGATGCCGAATCGGCTGTAGAGACAATGGGCCCGATTCTATATTACATACATACATATAATCACGCCTTTGTCCCTAATGGGGTAGGCAGAGCCTAAACCAGACCTAAACAAAGGCCGTTCCGCCGCGTCTGACAAAGTTTTGAGGGCCATTCAAGAAAGATTTGTACGTATATTGATAGTACGATTCTATATTTGCCGGCAAAAAATAAATTAAAAACTATTTGTCACTTGCAGACTAAAAACACTGGAAAAGGACGGGAGATATATTCTCTCCGGTTTTTGATTTATATATTTAGTCGGTGGTTTTATGCGTTATCTGTCATTTTTATCCGCCTTCATATGATATGGCGGATAAAATTGACAGAAATACCGGGGCAAAAGCGCGTCAAAATCTAGCGAACAAAGTGTTAAACCATAGAGTATAAATCGCCTGTCCTTTTTTAATTTTATTATTTTGAAAGTGACAGATCCCGGTGGTATCTAGAATCGAGCCCAATTTCATGTATTTTAGTTTTATCCTGTCATTTTATATTTGTATAATCAAGTCACAGAAATACAAACAGCTAATTATAATCCTGTCAAAGTGACGTATAGCTATTAAAATGAGACGACGCGACGGCGTGTTCTGTCTCTTTTCTTTATTGAAATCTTATAGAAAGTGACAGAATCAAAATTATATTTTGTTCTACAACCGAATCGGCGCCTTATAGTGTACGCATTATTCCCAACGTTGGGCGAGATTGCCCACTGCTGGACTTAGCCTCCCACTTTGGGTGTATTCTATTATTTAAGAGACTAGTGGAATCGTGGCTGCTTTATGGGTAATTCTAAAACACAAAGGAAAATCGTAAAAAGTAAATACTTAATTCTTTATTTGGAAACATGCTAGGTAGCTATAGAATTTTGTGACGTGATTGTTGAGAAAAGTGTACAAAAGTAAATGATGTTTTTGGCCGCCATTTTGGATTCTGAAGCCAAAATTCGGATTGATCATATTCAGAATCTGGCTTCTTTACCTAGGAATATGAATTAAATACACTTCAAAAGAAAATGCAACTGTCATATGACATATCATACCAAGAGGTGTATTAAAATGACATTTACTTTTGTATCTAAATTGCTAGACCGTTTTTGATGCGGTTTTTGTACAGGGTGGGATGTGCTATGTGGGTTTTTTTAAACAGTTTTGTTACAAAAATGTTGAACAGATATTTTAAAAATTATACAAATTTTGTGTGCTATTTTTTAAACAAAATACAAAACAATATTTGTATGATTTCTTTAGACATTAGTTCAACGTCTTTTAAACAAATGTATAAAAAGTTATATTAATTTTCACTTATCCAAGACTATTAAAGCTCACTTTTTATTTAATTTTGTATAAATTGAAATACGCTTCTTGAATCTTAGGCTTGTCTTAGCGTTAGATCTCTGTACCTTCTCTATCGAATCTTTAAAACTATTGTATATTTTAATTTATTTTCGTCTCGAATCGTTGGTGCAACGTGATATTTTATTAAATATGATAATCTCATTTTGTATTGCGTAAATACAAACTGAAACTAGAATTTATACAAATTACGAAAAACAATTTGAAACCGAAAAATACCAAAAACAAAATATTTAAAATCTCACGTTGTATAAGATTTTGAAAATTAACTTTATCTTCGTTTATTTTCTGGTGCTTATTTAATTTTTATTTGGTGATGTTTTGAACATGAAGACTTGTAACTATGTATGTACATAGTATGTTATTTATTTAGTTAGATAAAACCAATAAAATATATTTGACGTTTTCTCTTGTAAAGCAAAATGGAACTACGAGTAAATAAATCAATGGGGTAAAGTGGTTAATTATTAATTTTGCATGGATATTGGGATTTTCAACAAAAGTTAAGACAAAAAAAAACTTGCTTCCTGACTAGAAATCCAAAATGAAGACAAAAATGTTGTGCTGTAAGTCCGTAATGCAAAATAATAATTTACTAACTATTGGAAAAGACTCATTCAAATAAATGGGGTTTTCGAGTTATTAGAGAGCAACTCGGAATAATTATCGTTGAACTATTGCAACTAAAAGTATGTATAAAGTATCAATGACAAATTACGTTCCATCACAAAAAGTAAAGCGAAAAATATGAGGATAGAAAAAAATGTATTGCAAATGCAAAATATCAAAGAAATTCTTTGGAAAAAGCTTTCTATATCGCCTTTTCTTGTGCAAATCCAAGATGGCTGCCACTTCGCAGCTGTTTTCAAAATACAGTATTTTCTTTTACTGTATATTTTGGATTGACACTGCATTTAATTAAATCACATTATTATCCACTGTCCAATTTATAAAGAAAACTATTCTATGTAAAACTGAACATCTAAAAAAGATGTGGACGCCATATTGAATTTCCTTTTCAATTTGACAATGGACAGTAATGTTTCGATGACATAGCAATTATTTTATGAAGATCTTAGAACTAGATTAAAATGCGCTAGAAATATGTGAATTTTCTTCGTCGTCCTTATTAAATAGATTTTGGATTTTGCTATTTACCATTACACTGCAAAATATTTAAAAATCGAAGGCCCGCGGTAAAAGTCCCTTACGGATAGTATCTATCATCTGTGATACTTTGGACGAAACAATGAATCTATGTTTATGGTGATGTAAAATTAGTAGCTATACCGGGTGTAAGGGACAGATACGGGTTGTTCAGTCACCAGGAAATTCTTTCAGGAGATGAAAAAAATAAATACTTTCCCATACAAAATGACCACATTGTTCGGATAATTAGTATGGATTTTTTTTCACTCCCTAAAGAAAAAAGTCCTGCAGATAGTTGTTCAGTTTCGTTGACTGAGCAACCCCTATCAGTTTGCGGGACGCTGTCCCTTACACCCGGTATATTTTTCTTATCTTCCTCGCACGTTTTTGCATATTTCTGGTGACTCATTTTAGTTGAAGTTAGTTTTTTTTACCGATAACTTAATGTTTTATTTAATACAAGAGATGTGTAAAACTTACGTTATGTAGATGCCATTAAACTCTAGTCTTTGCTGCATTATATGTTAGAAAAACTGTATGTAATAATAATAATAAAAATAATTGATTGATTATTATTAAAAATAGCAATTAAGTATTATGATATTAATTTAATTATGAGAGAAAATTAAGCGGTTACGTGGCTGCCATTTTGTTTTTTCACGCGGACGTTTCCCGCGCGAAAATTAAAGATGGCGGCGTTTTGAGCTGAATTTCTGCTTGGGAAGTCGCCGTGTATGGAACGCGAAGAGATTTTTTTTAATTCTTCAATTTTTTTGTACAAATCTTTACACAGGACGTTTTTGGGCTGAAAATTGGGACTTTTTTAAAAGGTGCTGATATGTTTGTGATTTCCTGTCCTGTGTCGGATTTGTTGGACTTCATATCTGTACACGGTGACACAAATAATCTAGTCTAATACCGCTTCCGTCATTAGTTATATCGACTAAAAATGTGACAATTATTTTTGACAGAAAAATAATACAAAATATGCATGTATAAAGTTGTTGAAAAAAAAACCCTTATTTGAAATGTTATATTTTATTTTTGAGTTTGTGAATATATGGAGCGTCGGATGGAAGGCGGAGAAGCGCTGGTTTTTTTTAATTAGTTTAAAGAGGCACGCTCAGTTAATTTATAATTTTGCCATATTTTTTATATTTACCGAAATATGCACAATGAAATTTAAATAAAAGGTACTTATCCTTTATATTGTGGTTTTATTTATTTATACATATTATCACGCCTGTATCCCTAATGGGGTAGGCAGAGCGTCAACGACCCAAAAAGTCATTCCGCCACATCAAGACAAGTTTTGAGGGTTGTTGAAGATACTGTATATTGCTGTAGTGACAGGTTGTCAGCCATCGCCTAAATTACAAAATACTGAAACCCTCAAATCCCTTAGCTATTTTTTACAGCATGCCCGGAAGGAGATGCAGCTGGCACATTCTATGTTTCTCTATCGCTCCCAGGCCAGCATGGAAGAAAATAAAATATTAATCTAGCAAATGAATAATAAAACTAAAGTATAATATTGAATTCATGATTTATTAATTTAGAAAACTTTGCTAGTCTATGATAGATTTACAAATACATTTACTTAAAATAGTTTAATAATAAATAACAAAACAGTTTTACATAAATACAATACACCCTGTAAGGGACAGCGTCCCGCAAACTGATAGAAGTTGCTCAGTCAACGACACTGAACAACTTCCACCAAGAAATTCTTTCAGGGAGAGGAAATAAAAATTGGCTTTTCCATACAAAATGTCCACCTCTATCAGACAATTTGTATGGAAAAGCATTTTTTTTTTCACTGTCGTTGACCGAGCAACCCCTTTCAGTTTGCGAGACGCTGTTCTTTACACCCGGTATGCTTTTTAATTGTAATGTCTGACACAGTACCAGCATAATTATTATTCCAAATACACTATAAATAGGTATAGTCTTGCCAGGAATTAAAAATATCTGTCATAGAGGTACCATAGAGAAGGGCTTATAGGAAGTGCATAATCTGTTATTCTGTCTCTATTTTTCTCTATGACATATGATTTTGATATATACTATATTAGAGCCCGATGGTGTAGTGGATAGGGCCGCTGCCTCCTGAGCGGGAGGTCGTGGTTCGAATCCCACCATGTACCAATGTGTTTTTCGGTTTTCGAATTTCATATGTACGTTTATTCGGCGCTTTTTCCGTGCTTCGGAAGGCACGTTAAGCCGTTGGTCCCGGTTAATATCGTTTCATACCGCAGATATTAGTCGTTAAGCCATATCAGAGGCCAGTGCTAAGCATTGGCGGCTTGAAAATTCTGGCCTAATCTAGGATTGGGTCTGGTTTCCCTTCTGGGTTGCGGAGGTCAGATGGCAGTCGCTCTGTGTAAAAACCAGTACCCTCGTTCAATCCCCTAGATTAGGTAGCCGACTCCGTGATATACGGGATAAGGCTAGGGAGATGATGATGATTATATTAAAATAATATAGATACATGAAAAAAAATGGTGCCCCCTTAGATCAAATATTTGAATCTAAGGGTCCTCCCATACAAAACGACCTTTCACCGAAAATGTACTTTAGAAAAAGTTGTTCTGTGTCATGGTTAGATTCACACCATAAGGTTTGATCAGCAAATTTTTAACACCCAGTAATACACATTTTTATGAATAGTCATCTCCCTAGCCTTATCCCGTATGTCACGGGGTCGGCTACCTAATCTAGGGGATTGAACGAGGGTACTGGTTTTTACACAGAGCGACTGCCATCTGACCTCCGCAACCCAGAAGGGAAACCAGACCGAATCCTAGATTAGGTCAGAGTTTTCAAGCCGCCAATGCTTAGCACTGGCCTCTGACATGGCTGAACGACTAATATCTACGGAATTAAACGATATTAACCGGGACCAACGGCTTAACGTGCCTTCCGAAGCACGGAAAAAGCGCCGAATAAACGTACATATGAATTTCGTAAATCGAAAAACACATTGGTACGTGGTGGGATTCGAACCACGACCTCCCGCTCAGGAGGCAGCGGCCCTATCCACTACACCATCGGGCTCTCAAAATGAATAGTAGGACTTTTATTTTAAAAAATAAATGAAGAAAATATTGAAGAGTAAGATTGGCAGCCATATTGATACTTAGGTAAGTTACATCTTTATACACCATGTTTTTAACGTTGCCTTATCGATACCGACTTGTTTTGCGGCCTATAATCTGTTTTTGCTTTACATTTTTAAAGTAGCCAACCGCAAAACGTATGTCTGTAACAAGGTCCAAAATTTGAATCTCTGCTAATTTGTAACGAAAAAACAAATACGGGGTGTAAGGGACAGCGTCCTACAAACTGACAGGGGTTGCTCAGTCAACGACACTGAACAACTTCCATCAGAAAATTCTTTCAGGAAGCTAAAAAAAAGACTTCCGTACAAAGCGTCTGATCGAGTTGGACATTTTGTGTGGTAAAGCCAATTTTTATTTTCACTTTCTAAAAGTACTTCTTCGTGGAAGTTGTTCAGTACCGTTGACTGAGCAACCCCTATCAGTTTGCGGGACGCTGTCCCTTACACCCGGTATATGGACCTCAAAATACGTTTGTATCGATAGGTCAACATTAAAAATACGAACTATAATACTGGTTAGTTCTATGTGTGGTACATAGTCAGTAAACATTGGCTAATCACTCGCATATACCTCTCCCAGACAGACTTTAGGTCCGCCTCCCTGCAAAAAAAGATAAAATAAAGTACATACATATAATCACGCCTTTATCCCTCATGGGGTAGACAGAGCGTGAACGACCTAATCAAAGGTCGTTCCGCCACGTCTGACAAAGTTTTGAGGGTTCTTTTATGATAGCAATGTAGAAATATTGCTGTAGTGACAGGTTGTCAGCCCATCGCCTAAATTGCAATATACTGAAACCCTCGGATCCCTTAATTGGTTTTTACAGCATGCCCGGGAGGAAATGCAGCTGGCCCATTCTATATTTTTCTCTCGCTCCCAGACCAGCATGGACTCTTCTAAGCGAGTGGATTCTCGAGTCGAAGGACCCGATGAACCCTGGTGTCAGAGTTTTCAAACCGCCTAGTAGCACAGCTGTTAGACTTCTGACATGGTTTGGATAACGACCACTATCAAAGACAGCGACCGGGACCGACTGCTTGACGTGCCCTCCTTTTTCTTTTCTGACAATCAGGTGATTCTGCATGCAGTGTCCTAACCAAATTGGGGAAAACCTCGAAAAAGTGATAAATTGACAAATATCAACTGTGTGTTCCCAGAATTGAACCCAAGATCTCCGGATCGTAAGCCCATGGCCTTGACCACTGGACCACGGCAGTTAAAGACATTATTTTTTATTTGTTTCAGGATTCAATCCACACATGACTCGGCAAGACTCTGATAATATAAATACGTACGTACACATTATATTATATATTGTTGTTGAATATTTGACGAATTATCAAGCGATACTTAACGCTCCGGTGAGGATAGTATTGTAATCTACATAAGATATTGATTTTATGAAAATAGTTCTTACAAAAAATCATAGATGGCGCTAATTTAATGTGACAGAAAAATAAAGATATTTTGTTTATATGAAAATGGTCGTTACAGAAACCATGTCAGAGGCCTCTTAGCTGTGCTACTAGACTATTTAAAAACTCTGACACCAGGGTTCATCGGGTTGATAGACTCGAAACCCACAGGAAAAAAGAAGTTTAGATTGCTTTTGCGCTGCATTCTATGCAAAAATACTAGATGCCAAAGAAAACATTTGTTTTAGAAATAGCGCCATCTATTGTTACAGATAGAACTAAATTATGTATCTGTACTTTAGTTCTTTTTGGTGCTAAAAACATATCTTATGTAGATTATAATCCAGTTCCTGTTGCTATATTCAATCAGAAGATACAATTTTGTATTGCAAAAGTAAATATACATATATTTATGTTAGGTACATTATTTTATTTACGAACCATTTTTTTTTTGTAGAACTATACTAATTGTGATTTGATTCTTAGGCTGGTATTTATAAAGCGATAGAAAGATTGAGAGCAATATTAAGTATGGCTTTGTACTGAAATGACATTTTCGATACGAACTCAAACTCGCTGTCACTCCTGAGAGCTGATTATAAATACGGGTCTTCGAGTTCCAAAGCAGGAGACTAGAGGGCGCTTTAAGAATATTTCAAAAATATTTATGACAAAAGTATCATGTATATTCGATTGAATATAGCAATTATTTAAAAGTTCATTCTAGTTAGAAATAACAACTTGATACTTGATAAAAACACTGTTAAAATAGTTTGGTTGGATGAACCAAACATTGTGATGAAAAAGACCTCAGAAAGGCTATTTTAAACCTTATTCTCTTAACAATAAGGATGATAATGTTGTACGATTAATAAATCGAGTGTTTGGCTTGTGCGTCTATTAGAATTGGCATAATTTTATTTTGCAAATATTTTTTACATACATACCATACATATAGTCACGCCTTTATCCCTAATGGGGTAGGCAGAGCGTAAACGACCTAAAAAAAAAAACGTTCCGCCACGTCTGACAAAGTTTTGAGGGTATTTAAGATAGATATGTAGGTATATTGCTGTAGTGACAGGTTGTCAGCCCATCGCCTAAATTGCAATACACTGAAACCCTCGGATCCCTTAGCTGGTTTCTACAGCATGCCCGGGAGGAAATGCAACTGGCACATTCTATGTTTTTCTTTCGCTTCCAGGCCAGCATGGAAATATTTTTTATATACAAATTTATTTATAAAACAACAAAAATACTGATGTGATGTCTGATCTGTGCTTAATTACATATATCTTGCATAAATCCATTACATACATACATATAATCACGCCTTTGTCCCTAATGGGGTAGGCAGAGCGTAAACGACCTAAGCAAAGGTCGTTCCGCCACGTCTGACAAAGTTTTAAGGGTTATTTAAAATAGATTTGTAGGTATATTGCAGGTTGTCAACCTATCACCTAAATTGCAATATACTGAAACCCTCGGATCCCTTAGCTGGTTTTTACAGCATGCCCGGGAGGAAATGCAGCTGGCACATTCTATGTTTTTCGCTCGCTCCCAGTCCAGCATGGTATATACGCCTTTATCCCGTACGGGGTAGAAATACTTACTTCCATGCTGGACTGGGAGACATAGAATGTTCCAGCTGCCCTTCCTCCCGGGCATGCTGTAGAAGACAGCAAAAGGGACTCGAGGGTTACAGTGTATTGTAATTTAGGCGATGGGCTGACAACCTGTCACTATGGCAATACACATTACAATCTAAAATTACCCTCAATTATTGTCAGACGCGGCGAAAGCGCCTTTTACGAGGCGTTTAACGCTCTGCCTACCCCGTAAGGGATAAAGGCTTGATTTTATGTATGTATGTATGGGGTAGAAATAATGTAAAACGCCTAGTTAAAGCCATTCTTGCATTTGATATTCTATTACAGTTTATAGCACATTTCTTTCTTTTTTATATAAAAAATAAATTATATTATTTATCTAAATAATCCTCTTTAAACAACGAATATAAATACATTATTTGGAGGATAAATATAATTAAGTTCGTTTTTCTACGTTAAGTTATCAATACCAACGTATTTTGCGGCCCATAAAACTGCTCTTTCTTTGCAACTTGGAAGAAGTTTTAAAGAAAACTCAGTTTATGGGCCGCAAAAAAGGTTATCGATATCTCAACTTGAAACGTAAGTTACTACAGTCAACGAAACTGAACAGCCTATCACCAGGATTTTTATTCAGGGAGTGAAAAAAAAAATGGTTTTTCATACAAATTGTCCGAGCAAAGTGGTAATTTGTATGGGAAGGTCAATTATTTTTTTATGGCCTGAAAGAATTTTCCAGTAAAAGTTGTTCATTTTGGTTGACTGAGCAACCCCTATCAGTTAGCGGGACGCTGTCCCTTACACCCGGTATAATCTACCAAATATTTATTTGCCATTTCTAATAGATACATAAGTCTGTGCGCTATATCATTTTGCACCTTACTCCTTAGGCTTAAGGTGCATAATATTGAACAAAAAATGTTTAGATCTCCTAGTTAGGACTTGCCTTTTTAATGCTTAAAGCCTAAGTTGGGACTAGATGCCGAATCGGCTGTAGAGACAATGGGCCCCATTCTATATTACATACATATAATCACGCCCTTATCCCTAATGGGGTAGGCAGAGCCTAAACCAGACCTGAACAAAGGCCGTTCCGCCGCGTCTGACAAAGTTTTGAGGGCCATTCAAAAAAGATTTGTACGTATATTGATAGTACGATTCTATATTTGCCGGCAAAACTATAATTAAAATCTATTTGTCCCTTGCAGACTAAAAACACTGGAAAAGGACGGGAGATATATTCTCTCCGGTTTTTGATTTATTTATTTAGTCGGTGGTTTTATGCGTTATCTGTCATTTTTATCCGCCTTCATATGATATGGCGGATAAAATTGACAGAAATACTGGGGAAACGTGCAAAAGCGCGTCAAAATCTAGCCGACAAAGTGTAAAACCATAGAGTATAAATCGCCTGTCCTTTTTAATTTTATTATTTTGAAAGTGACAGATCCCGGTGGTATCTAGAATCGAGCCCAATTTCACTTATTTCAGTTTTATCCTGTCATTTTATATTTGTATAATCAAGTCACAGAAATACAAACAGCTAATTATAATCCTGTCAAAGTGACGTATAGCTATTAAAATGAGACGACGCGACGGCGTGTTCTGTCTCTTTTCTTTATTGAAATCTTATAGAAAGTGACAGAATCAAAATTATATTTTGTTCTACAACCGAATCGGCGCCTTATTGAACATTATTCCCAACGTTGGGCGAGATTGCCCACTGCTGGACTTAGCCTCCCACTTTGGGTGTATTCTATTATTTAAGAGACTAGTGGAATCGTGGCTGCTTTATGGGTAATTCTAAAACACAAAGGAAAATCGTAAAAAGTAAATACTTAATTCTTTATTTGGAAACATGCTAGGTAGCTATAGAATTTTGTGACGTGATTGTTGAGAAAAGTGTACAAAAGTAAATGATGTTTTTGGCCGCCATTTTGGGTTCTGAAGCCAAAATTCGGATTGATCATATTCAGAATCTGTCTTCTTTACCTAGGAATTTGTATTAAATACCACTCCAAAATAAACTGCAACTGTCATATGACATATCATACCAAGAGGTGTATTAAAATGCCATTTACTTTTGTATCTAAATTGCTAGACCGTTTTTGATGCGGTTTTTGTACAGGGTGGGATGTGCTATGTGGGTTTTATTAAACAGTCTTGTTACAAAAATGTTGAACACATATTTTAAAAATTATACAAATTTTGTGTGCTATTTTTTAAACAAAATTCAAAACAATATTTGTATGATTTCTTTAGACATTAGTTCAACGTCTTTTAAACAAATGTATAAAAAGTTATATTAATTTTCACTTATCCAAGACTATTAAAGCTCACTTTTTATTTAATTTTGTATAAATTGAAATACGCTTCTTGAATCTTAGGCTTGTCTTAGCGTTAGATCTCTGTACCTTCTCTCTCTATCGAATCTTTAAAACTATTGTATATTTTAATTTATTTTCGTCTCGAATCGTTGGTGCAACGTGATATTTTATTAAATATGATAATCTCATTTTGTATTGCGTAAATACAAACTGAAATCTAGAATTTATACAAATTACGAAAAACAATTTGAAACCGAAAAATACCAAAAACAAAATATTTAAAATCTCACGTTGTATAAGATTTTGAAAATTAACTTTATCTTCGTTTATTTTCTGGTGCTTATTTAATTTTGTATTTGGTGATGTTTTGAACATGAAGACTTGTAACTATGTATGTACATAGTATGTTATTTATTTAGTTAGATAAAACCAATAAAATATATTTGACGTTTTCTCTTGTAAAGCAAAATGGAACTACGAGTAAATAAATCAATGGGGTAAAGTGGTTAATTATTAATTTTGCATGGATATTGGGATTTTCAACAAAAATTAAGACAAAAAAAAACTTGCTTCCTGACCAGAAATCCAAAATGAAGACAAATGTTGTGCTGTAAGTCCGTAATGCAAAATAATAATTTACTAACTATTGGAAAAGACTCAATCAGATAAATGTGGTTTTCGAGTTATTAGAAAGCAACTCGGAATAATTATCGTTGAATTATTGCAACTAAAAGTATGTATAAAGTATCAATGACAAATTACGTTCCATCACAAAAAGTAAAGCAAAAAATATGAGGATAGAAAAAAAATGTATTGCAAATGCAAAATATCAAAGAAATTCTTTGGAAAAAGCTTTCTATATCGCCTTTTCTTGTGCAAATCCAAGATGGCTGCCACTTCGCAGCTGTTTTCAAAATACAGTATTTTCTTTTACTGTATATTTTGGATTGACACTGCATTTAATTAAATCACATTATTATCCACTGTCCAATTTATAAAGAAAACTATTCTATGTAAAACTGAACATCTAAAAAAGATGTGGACGCCATATTGAATTTACTTTTTCAATTTGACAATGGACAGTAATGTTTCGATGACATAGCAATTATTTTATGAAGATCTTAGAACTAGATTAAAATGCGCTAGAAATATGTGACTTTTCTTCGTCGTCCTTATTAAATAGATTTTGGATTTTGCTATTTACCATTACACTGCAAAATATTTAAAAATCGAATGCCCGCGGTAAAAGTCCCTTACGGATAGTATCTATCATCTGTGATACTTTGGACGAAACAATGAATCTATGTTTATGGTGATGTAAAATTAGTAGCTATACCGGGTGTAAGGGACAGCGTCCCGCAAACTGATACGGGTTGTTCAGTCACCAGGAAATTCTTTCAGGAGATGAAAAAAAAATAGCTTCCCATACAAAATGACCAGATCTTTCGAATACTTTGTATGGTTTTTTATTTCACTCCCTGAAGAAAAAAAATCCTGCAGATAGTTGTTCAGTTTCGTTGACTGAGCAACCCCTATCAGTTTGCGGGGCGCTGTCCCTTACACGCCGTATAATATTTTTCTTATCTTCCTCGCACGTTTTTGCATATTTCTGGTGACTCATTTTAGTTGAAGTTAGTTTTTTTACCGATAACTTAATGTTTTATTTAATACAAGAGATGTGTAAAACTTACGTTATGTAGATGCCATTAAACTCTAGTCTTTGCTGCATTATATGTTAGAAAACTGTATGTAATAATAATAATAAAAATAATTGATTGATTATTATTAAAAATAGCAATTAAGTATTATGATATTAATTTAATTATGAGAGAAAATTAAGCGGTTACGTGGCTGCCATTTTGTTTTTTCACGCGGACGTTTCCCGCGCGAAAATTATAAATGGCGGCGTTTTGAGCTGAATTTCTGCTTGGGAAGTCGCCGTGTATGGAACAGGGAAGAGATTTTTTTTAATTCTTTAATTTTTTTGTACAAATCTTTACACAGGACGTTTTTGGGCCGAAAATTGGGACTTTTTTAAAAGGTGCTGATATGTTTGTGATTTCCTGTCCTGTGTCGGATTTGTTGGACTTCATATCTGTACACGGTGACACAAATAATCTAGTCTAATACCGCTTCCGTCATTAGTTATATCGACTAAAAATGTGACAATTATTTTTGACAGAAAAATAATACAAAATATGCATGTATAAAGTTGTTGTTGAAAAAAAACCCTTATTTGAAATGTTATATTTTATTTTTGAGTTTGTGAATATATGGAGCGTCGGATGGAAGGCGGAGAAGCGCTGTTTTTTTTAATTAGTTTAAAGAGGCACGCTCAGTTAATTTATAATTTTGCCATATTTTTTATATTTACCGAAATATGCACAATGAAATTTAAATAAAAGGTACTTATCCTTTATATTGTGGTTTTATTTATTTATACATACTATCACGTCTGTATCCCTAATGGGGTAGGCAGAGCGTAAACGACCCAAAGTCATTCCGCCACATCAAGACAAGTTTTGAGGGTTGTTGAAGATACTGTATATTGCTGTAGTGACAGGTTGTCAGCCATCGCCTAAATTACAAAATACTGAAACCCTCAAATCCCTTAGCTGATTTTTACAGCATGCCTGGAAGGAGATGCAGCTGGCACATTCTATGTTTCTCTATCGCTCCCAGGCCAGCATGGAAGAAAATAAAATATTAATCTAGCAAATGAATAATAAAACTAAAGTATGATATTGAATTCATGATTTATTAATTTAGAAAACTTTGCTAGTCTATGATAGATTTACAAACACATTTACTTAAAATAGTTTAATAATAAATAACAAACCAGTTTTACATAAATACAATACACCCTGTAAGGGACAGCGTCCCGCAAACTGATAGAAGTTGCTCGGTCAACGACACTGAACAACTTTCACCAAGAAATTCTTTCAGGGAGAGGAAATAAAAATTGGCTTTTGCATACAAAATGTCCACCTCTATCAGACAATTTGTATGGAAAAGCATTTTTTTTTTCACTGTCGTTGACCGAGCAACCCCTTTCAGTTTGCGAGACGCTGTTCTTTACACCCGGTATGCTTTTTAATTTCAATGTCTGACACAGTACCAGCATAATTATTATTTTAAATATACTATAAATAGTCTTGCCAGGAATTAAAAATATCTGTCATAGAGGTACCATAGAGAAGGGCTTATAGGAACTGCATAAACTGTTATTCTGTCTCTATTTTTCTCTATGACATATGATTTTGCATACATACATACGCCATACATCACGCCTTTATCCCTAACGAGGTAGGCAGAGCGTAAATAACCTAAACAAAGGTCGTTCCGCCACGTCTGACAAAGTTTTGAGGGTTATTTAAGATAGAATTCTAGGTATATTGCTGTAGTGACAGGTTGTCAGCCTTTCGCCTAAATTGCAATGTACAGAAACCCTCGGATCCCTCAGCTGGTTTTTACAGCATGCCCGGGAGGAAATGCAGCTGGCACATTCTATGTTTTTCTTTCGCTCCCAGACCAGCATGGAAGTTATAGATATATATTATATTAAAATAATATAGACATATGAAAAAAAAAATGGTGCCCCCTTAGATCAAATATTTGAATCTAAGGTTCCATACAAAACGACTTTTCACCGAACATGTACTTTAGAAAAAGTTGTTCAGTGTCATGGGCAGATTCACACCATAAGGTTTGATCAGCAAATTATTAACACCCAGTAATACACATTTTATGAATAGTCATCTCCCTAGCCTTATTCCGTATGTCACGGGGTCGGCTACCTTATCTAGGGGATTGAACGATTGTACTGGTTTTTACACAGAGCGACTGCCATCTGACCTCCGCAACCCAGAAGGGAAACCAGACCCAATCCTAGATTAGGTCAGAGTTTTCAAGCCGCCAATGCTTAGCACTGGCCTCTGACATGGCTTAACGACTAATATCTACGGTATTAAACGATATTAACCGGGACCAACGGCTTAACGTGTCTTCCGAAGCACGGAAAAAGCGCCGAATAAACGTACATATGAATTTCGTAAATCGAAAAACACATTAGTACGTGGTGGGATTCGAACCACGACCTCCCGCTCAGGAGGCAGCGGCCCTATCCACTACACCATCGGGCTCTCAAAATGAATAGTAGGACTTTTATTTAAAAAAAATAAATGAAGAAAATATTGAAGAGTAAGATTGGCCGCCATATTGATACTTAGGTAAGTTACATGTATTTATACACCGTGTTTTTAACGTTGCCTTATCGATACCGACTTGTTTTGCGGCCTATAACCTGTTTTTGCTTTACCTTTTTAAAGTAGCCAACAGCAAAACGTATGTCTGTAACAAGGTTACTGCGGTTCCAAAATTTGAATCTCTGCTAATTTGTAACGAAAATGCAATACAGGGTGTAAGGGACAGCGTCCTACAAACTGACAGGGGTTGCTCAGTCAACGACACTGAACAACTTCCATCAGAAAATTCTTTCAGGAAGCGAAAAAAAATTCTGTACAAAGTTTCTGATCGAGTTGGACATTTTGTGTGGTAAAGCCAATTTTTATTTTCACTTCCTAAAAGAACTTCTTGGTGGAAGTTGTTCAGTACCGTTGACTGAGCAACGCCTATCAGTTTGCGGGACGCTGTCCCTTACACCCGGTATATGGACCTCAAAATACGTTTGTATCGATAGCTCAACATTAAAAATACGAACTATAATACTGGTTACTTCTATGTGTGGTACATAGTTAGTAAACATTGGCTAATCACTCGCATATACCTCTCCCAGACAGACTTTAGGTCCGCCTCCCTGCAAAAAAGATAAAATAAAGTATAATTAACATACGTACATACATACATATAATCACGCCTTTATCCCTCATGGGGTAGACAGAGCGTGAACGACCTAATCAAAGGTCGTTCCGCCACGTCTGACAAAGTTTTGAGGGTTCTTTTATGATAGCAATGTAGAAATATTGCTGTAGTAACAGGTTGTCAGCCCATCGCTTAAATTGCAATATACTGAAACCCTCAGATCCCTTAGCTGGTTTTTACAGCATGCCCGGGAGGAAATGCAGGTGGCACATTCTATGTTTTTCTTTCGCTCCCAGTCCAGCATGGAAGAAATAATAATAATTAACTTCTGATAATATTAGGAATTACAAATGAAAATTTTGTCCACTGACAGGATTTGAACCCGCGTCTTTGGAAACCCGTCCCAACGCTCTAAACCGCTAAGCTACAGCAGCCATGTCCCGAGCGACGAATTAGTAATTAGACGAGCGAGGAAAAGAATTTAAATAAACAATAGTTGGTAAACAATAATATTTAATCATTATTAATAATAAATTATTATGATTTCAAGAGCTACATCTGGCTGCCGCGCTATAACCGAGCCCGCGCGTTAGTTATAGCGCGACGGCCAGTCATGGCTTTGGGAATCATTATAAATACCTAACTATATGTTTTTTATTTAATTTGTTGAGCTGGTTTTTTTTATAGGCTCCTTTTACTTTACTAAAACCCCCCCTTAGCTATGGCACGCAGTTAACACCCTGTATACTGGATTGCAAGCGAGAGACAGAGAAGACTGATGGGAACTGGGGGAGGCCTACGCCGATGAAGCGACTTACACATAAATAGAGATTCTATCGTTATTATTAATAACAATGAATAAAATAATGAATCATTGTATGTATTAATTTATTTAACAATTTATTGTAATGAATTAATTTATTATTATGTTAAGATAATTTAATTGTAAATGAACTTCTTATAATTGTGAATTGCAAGGTGTGAATTATGTGTTAGAATAAAGGCTATTTTTTTTTATTATTATACTGGATTAAGAGCGATAAAACAGTAACATCGCAAAATGCCCCTTTATCATAATATACGTACATACATACAATCACGCCTTTGTCCCTAATTGGGTAGGCAGAGAAAACGACCTAAATAAAGACTGTTCCGCCACGTCTGACAAAGTTTTGAGGGTTATTCAAGATGGATTTGTAGGTATATTGCTGTAGTGACAGGTTGCCAGCCTATCGCCCTAAATTTCAGTATACTGAAACCTTCGGATCCCTTAGCTGGTTTTTACAGCATGCCCGGGAGAATCAGCTGGTACATTCTATGTGTTTCTCTCGCTCCCAGGCCAACATGGAGATAATATTCCTGTCGCAAAATGTCCCTTTAGTCTTAGTCATTCTGCGACGTAAGGGAGGAGAAGCGGCTGGCACATTCCATGTTTTTCGAAATATGGCTCACCTGAGTACGTCCATCTGCAGTGCACATTGTTCGTAAGCAGCTAGGAACTGCGCCAGGTCCGTTTTAGGCCACATTCCAACACGCAGGGGCTCTATACATCTGCGGAATAAAAAACAATCCCTACATAGTATAAAACAAAGTAGCTTTCTCTGTCCCTATATCCCTTTGTATGCTTAGATCTTTAAAACTACGCAACGGATTTTGATGCGGTTTCTTTAAATGGATAGAGTGATTCAAGAGAAAGGTTTATATGTATAATACATGCATAATATAGTAGAGAAACACTGATGATTTCCGTGCGAAGCCGGGGCGGGTCGCTAGTATTTTATAAAACAATTAAATAAAGAAGCAAAAAGTTATTTGAGTTAATGATTTTCGGCGTACTGTGCCGACACCCGGTGAAACTTGTAGCTTCATTGAAACGTCTCTGTGGTTTTGAACAACTATTTAAAACTTTGAGTCACTTAAATTGATCAGGTTTTTACTAAATTGCGAAATGACTAATATTAAACATGTTTAAATCATTAAATATTTAAGTTGCAAAACATCAATCGCGAAATGGTCAAATAGCGACATAACCAAAATTGAAAAATTTCTAAGTTGCGAAATGTCCAAATTGCGGAATGTAATAAATAAATGTAATGTAATGTAAATTGCATTATGGCCCACCAAATTTTACTTACCTTTGAAGCAAATCTACGAATAATTTGCTCAACTCCCTGCGCCTCTTTGCAAGTTGCAAGCCAGTCTAACAAACGCCCTTCGTATATTATCGGAAATTCAGTCGCTAAACGTTTAATTCACGAAATAGCCTAGATACAAAACGCCTAAATCGCGAAATGTCAAGTAGCAAATGACTAAAACGGGGACTTTCAGGTAATTACGGAACGCAAAATGTCTAAGTAGTAAAATAACAGAATAGCAAAATGTCTAAGTAGCAAAACGACTAAATCGCAAATTGCCAAGTCCGATTAACTAAAAAACTTGCTCAATTCTCTTCCTCTGCAAGTTTCAAACCAACTAACGCTCTCGTATATTACCGGAAGTTAAGGCGCTAAACGTTTAACTCACGAAATTACCTAGACACAAAACGCCTAAATCGCGAAATGCTAAATAGCATAATGTCTAAAACGGGTACTTTCAGGTAGCGAAATATCTAAGTTGAAAAATGACAGAATCGCAAAATGTCTAAGTATTAAAAAAACCAGAATCGCAAAATGTCTAAGTAGCAAAATGACTAAATCGCAAAATGCCAAGTCCGATTTACTAACCTCTCAAGCAAATCTACGAACAATTTGCTCAACTCCATTCCTCTATGCAAGTTGCAAGCCAGTCCCATTAACGCTCTCGTATATAATCGGAAGTTAAGTCGCTAAACGTTGTCGCTAAACGTTATACTCTCGAAATTGCCAAGATACAAAACGCCTAAATCGCAAAATGTCAAGTAGCAAAATGTCTAAAACAAGGACTTTCAGATAGCAAAATATCTATGTTGGAAAGGACAGAATAGCAAAATGTCTAAGTAGTAAAATGTCAGAATCGCAAAATGCCTAAGTAGCAGAATGACTAAATCGCAAAATGCCGAGTCCGATTTACTAACCTCTCAAGCAAATCTACGAAAAATTTGCTCAAATCTCTTCCTCTATGCAAGTTGCAAGCCAGTCCCACTAACGCTCTCGTATATAATCGCAAGTTAAGTCGCTAAACGTTTAACTCACGAAATTGCCTAGATACAAAACACCTAAATCGCGAAATGTCAAGTAGCAAAATGTCTAAAACGGGGACTTTCAGGTAGCAAAATATCTAAGTAGAAAAATGCAAGAATCGCAAAATGTCTAAGTAGTAAAATGTCAGAATCGCAAAATGCCTAAGTAGCAAAAAGACTAAATCGCAAAATGCCAAGTCCGATTTACTAACCTCTCAAGCAAATCTACGAAAAATTTGCTCAACTCCCTTCCTCTATGCAAGTTGCAAGCCAGTCCAACTAACGCCCTCGTATATAATCGGAAGTTCAGTTCCAACTCCTGGTAGGACTTCTCCAGAAGTTTCGGCTTCAGACGCATACAGCATAAACTGAAAAAAAAAATGGAATATTAAAATAGATTATACAATACAAAACATAATAATTCTTCATTGCAACAGAAATTAAAAGGAACAAACGTGACAGTACAATAAACATGCATACATATAATCACGGCTTTATCCCAAATGGGGTAGGCCGAGCGTAAACAATCTAAACAAAGGACGTTACGCCACGTCTGACAAAGTTTTGAGGGTTATTTAAGATAGATTTGTAGGTATAATGCTGTAGTGACAGGTTGTCAGCCCATCGTAAATATTGCAATATATAGAAACCATCGGATCCCTTAGCTAGTTTGTACAGCATGCCCGGGAGGAAATGCAGCTGGCACATTCTATGTTTTTTCTTTCGCTAACAGTCCAGCATGGAAGAATGTGTTAGTATTACAACACATAAATAATACTAATTGTATCTGTTCCTGTGAATTTCCCATCTTTTATCCCCATTAGGTTGGCTGGAAGAGATCGATATACTTATAGGGATAAGCTCGCCTATTGTTTAAATTTCAAGATAAACTGTATTTTTTAATTGTTAAACAACAAAGAATACAATAATATTGTATCTGTTCCTATGAATTTCCTATCTTTTGGTCCCATTAGGTTGGCTGGAAGAGATCTGTTGAAGGAATAAGTTCGCCTATTGTTTTGATTTTATGTTAAACTGTGTTATTAATTCCTAAACAATGAAGAATATAATAATATTGTATCTGTTCCTGTAAATTTCCCATGTTTTGTCCCCATTAGGTTGGCTGCAAGAGATCTCTTATAGGCATAAGTTCGCCAATTGTTTTAATTTTAAGTTAAACCTTATGTTGTTCGTTCATGGTCAAAGTAAGTAAGTAAAAACACTTTATTGTACACAAAAAACAAGTAACACAAAAATAAACTTAAATTAATGTGCACAAAGGCGGTCTTACCGCTGGAAGCGATGTCTTCCAGACAACCTTTTGGTAGAGGAGAATGTAAAGAGAAGAGAGTAGTGCTGAAATATAGACAAACAACAAAGAATACAATAATATTGTATATGTTCCTGTGAATTTCTCATGTTTTATCCCCATTAGGTTGGCTGCAAGAAATCTCTTATAGGCATAAGTTCGCCAATTGTTTTAATGTTAAGTTAAACTGTGTTATTAATTCCTAAACAATAAAGAATACAATAATATTGTATCTGTTCCTGTGAATTTCCCATCTTTTGTCCCCATTAGGTTGGCTGGAAGAGATCTCTTCATAGAGATAAGTTCGCCCTTGCATACCTTTCTGTAAACTTCATTTCTTGTATTTTAATGCAATAAAGAATATATATACATACGTGGGACACTCAGAAAGTTTTGCGACACTAAAAAAAATTGTTCTACAGGTACATATATTTTTATTAAATCTTTTCAAAGTACTCTCCACCAGCCTCTATACAAAGATTCATGCGTCTGAACCAGTTTTCAAAACTCTTTTTCCAGTCCGCCGTAGACACCTCGTTTACAGCCTGCTCGAACGCAGCCAGCGCATCTTCCGGCGACGAAAATTGTATCCCCTTGAGCTGATTTTTTATTTTTGGAAATAAAAAGAAGTCACACGGTGCTAGATCAGGGCTGTAAGGAGGGTGACCCAGGAGTTTGACTGGTGTGCTGTCCAGGAAGTCCCTCGTTTTGAGCGCGGTGTGTGCAGGCGCATTGTCGTGGTGGAGCAGTAGTCCGCGGAGCCCTGTGTTTGGTCGCTTGTTGCTCACAACAGAAAAAACTTCTGGTAAACATTTGGTAGTATACCATTCGGCGTTAATGCTTCTTTGATCTCGTAAGGGAATTGAGGCCAAGTGGCCAGTCAAATTAAAAAAGCTGGCGATCAAAATCTTCCCCCCGCTTCGAGATCGCTTCACTTTGGTAGGCGTTGGTTCATTTTGAAACACCCAAACTGTCGACTGGCGTTTGGTTTCTGGATCGTATTGATAAATCCCGGACTCATCACCTGTTACGATGTCGTAAACACGCCGAGACGAGCCTGCTTCAAATTTGTTCAGCATATCACGGCACCATTCCACCCGGGCCTGCTTCTGAGCGTCGGTGAGGTAGTGCGGCACCCAGCGCGATACTATCCTCCTCACGCGAAGATGCCCGTGTAGAATCTCGTGAACGCTTCCCGATCCAATCTTTAATATGTGCTGAATCTCCTGATATGTAATTCGCCTATTATCTTGGATTAAATTTTTCACTGCTAGCACGTTTTCTTCCGTAATAGCCGTCAAAGGGCGACCGCTTCTTTCTTCATCCCCCAAGGTTGGTCGACCGCGCCTAAATTCGTTATACCAACGATACACGGTTGCCTTGGAGGGGCTTTCATCCATAAATGCCATTTGAAGTCTATCGAACGATTCATCCGGTTTCAGGCGACACTTGAAATCGTAAAAAATCATAGCTCTAAAATGTTCCCGGCGCAGATCCATTTTTCAGTAAGACACGATACTTTGAATTGGCTCGCAAAAAATGTGGAGGGAAATTTTGAAAATGGAACACACATATTTTTACTTACAAGTAATCATATTTTCAAAAAATATTCTAACCGGCCAGTCTGCCATATATAAAAACTATTTATCGCAATACTTTCTGAGTGGCCTGGTATATATATATATAGGTGAGCCCGATGGTGTAGTGGATAGGGCCGCTGCCTCCTGAGCGGGAGGTCGTGGTTCGAATCCCACCACGTACCAATGTGTTTTTCGGTTTTCGAATTTCATATGTACGTTTATTCGGCGCTTTTTCTGTGCTTCGGAAGGCACGTTAAGCCGTTGGTCCCGGTTAATATCGTTTAATACCGTAGATATTAGTCGTTAAGCAATATCAGAGGCCAGTGCTAAGCATTGGCGGCTTGAAAACTCTGACCTAATCTAGGATTGGGTCTGGTTTCCCTTCTGGGTTGTGGAGGTCAGATGGCAGTCGCTCTGTGTAAAAACCAGTACCCTCGTTCAATCCCCTAGATTAGGTAGCCGACCCCGTGAGATACGGGATAAGGCTAGGAAGATGATGATGATGATATATATATATATCTCTTATAGGCATAAGTTCGCCAATTGTTTTAATTTTAAGTTAAACCTTTATTCGTCCATGGTTAAACTGTATTTTTTAATTCTTAAACAATAAAGAATATAATAATATGTTATCTTACTGTTTGTGTTCCTTTTCCTTATCAAGAAGTATGCGCAAATCTCTCAACTCCAGAAGGAATTCTCTATCCATTTCCGTATCATAGTATTCTGGGCCGGTGCAACTGTACGTCCAGCCGGCCATTATTGCCTGGAGGGAGAAATACATACATATAATCACGCCTTTATCAATAATGGGGTAGGCAGAGCGTAAACGACCTAAGCAAAGGTCGTTCCGCCACGTCTGACTAAGTTTTGAGGGTTATTTACGATAGATTTGTAGGTATATTTCTGTAGTGACAGGTTGTTAGCCCATCGCTTAAATTGCAATATACTGAAACCCTCGGATCCCTTAGCTGATTTTCACAGCATGCCCGGGAGGAAATGCAGCTGATAAATTCTATGTTTTTCTCTCACTTCCAGTCCAGCATGGTAGAATGAAATTAAATAGTAGTTTTAATAATTTAATCAATTTGCCAACACGTATAATATATTTTGAAGTGTGTTTTTGAATAAAAAGACATGAAATTTTATTTACATACATACATATAGTCACGCCTTTATCCTAATGGGGTAGGCAGAGCGTAAACGACCTAAACAAAGGTCGTTCCGCCACGTCTGACAAAGTTTTGAGGGTTATTTAAGACAGATTTGTGGGTATATTGCTGTAGTGACAGGTTGTCAGCCCATCGCCTAAATTGCAATATACGGAAACCCTCTAATCCCTTAGCTGGTTTTAACAGCATGCCTGGGAGGAAATGCAGCTGGCACATTTTATATTTTTCTCTTGCTTCCAGTCCAGCATGTACCGTATATATTAATACCGAACATGTCAAAGGCAGTAAAATGTGTTTTTTTTTCTAAATGTGTTTTTGAATCAATAGACATGAAACTTTGTTTACCTTTATACTAAAACTGAGTTGGAAATGTTATAGTTTGCATTCGTTTGTCATCCTTACTTACCTGAGCGCAGTGGTAGAAATCATTGAACGATAAATATGTAAGTTTCCTTTTGCCAGTCTCAAAACGCATACACGCTATGAAAACTACTGCGCCGTACTTCCTAAAGGGAAAAGAAACAGTATTTTTAATGATAAAATCTCCGAGATCACAAATTAAGGGAGAATTTTTCGACAAAAGAGATTTTGAGAAAACTTTGAGAAAGTGGGCACATTTCAAGAAAGGGCATTTTGAGCAAGAATATTTTGGGAAATTGCAATTTAAAGAAGGACATTTTGATGACAAAAGTTAAGATAAATATACTTTATTAAATTGAAAACAAATCATTCCTCCTGATCTCTCTAAATCTGGCTACTCTAGAGAATCTTTCGCTGTAAGGGCTACTCACTTGTGGAATGAGCTACCACGTGATATTCGTCACTCAGAATCTTTTGCCACTTTTAAATCAGTCATTTTCTTACTGCATCAGGTTGCAATTAATCTTATTTTATCCTATATGTTTAATATATATGTTTATCTATTTATATATGTAGGTATATATTAATGTAAGTATGTGTATTTTTATATGTGATATGCATGTTTAATTATATTTTTTTATTATAAATAATTATTTATTTATATTCGGAATTTTTGTTTATCTATGTATATACATACATACATATAATCACGCCTTTATCCCTAATGGGGTAGGCAGAGCGTAAACGACCTAAACAAAGGTCGTTCCGCCACGTCTGACAAAGTTTTGAGGATTGTTTAAGATAGATTTGGTATATTGCTGTAGTGACAGGTTGTCAGCCTATCGCCTAAATTGCAATATGCTGAAACCCTCTGATCCCTCAGCTGGTTTTTACAGCATGCCCGGGAGGAAATGCAGCTGGCACATTCTATGTTTTTCTCTCGCTCCCAGGCCAGCATGGAAGTATCTATGTATATTAGTATTTAATATGTACTATTATGTAGATCTTAAGTGTTGATAGTTATTTAAGTGTTTAGTTAGTGTTTTGATGTTGCCGCAGCTACTTGCTATGTGTAATTTTTCTTTTTTAAATGCAGGGTTGTCTGGAAGAGATCGCTTAAAGCGATAAGGCCGCCTTTGCGCACACTGTTATCTTTAAGTTTTTCAAACTGTACGATTTATGCGCAATAAAGAGTTTATCTATCTATCATACTGTAGTGTAGGTATAGTAGCGTAAGCAAATTTACTTTACCTGTGTAATTATATATGTTCGTGCGTTACCAATAAATCAGTAGTATTAATTCAGCATTTGTTCGTTTCATTACTCTAAAAATAGGCCAACCTACACAACAGATAACAACAAAAGACAAGTACAACATAGGCGGCCTTATTGCTAAGGTAGCAATTTCTTCCAGGAAAAAGACTTTTTAGAATAAAAAAATGGGTTGGAAGAATACGTTTTGAGAAGAGGATTTTTTGGGAAAATAACTTTTGCAGAGACATTTTGCGCCGAGACGGTAGATTTAAACCTAGATCAACTCAACTTAATCTGAGATAAAGTAAGTGTAAAGCCTTCAGGTCCATTAGGTCCAGTTCCTGTTAAGTCTAGTGCGTCTTTAATAACCATTTCTGCGAACGTCCATTAACTGAAACCTCTACTGTCAGTACTCAAACTGGCAAATAGGCTTGAAATCTTACTTTCGGCCTATTTATTTATATTGACATTTCGGATGACAGCTGTCAAAATTAAAACTCGTATCTCGGAAACTATCGACCCTAGACCACCAGTGTGAAGGGACAAATTACAGTCACGGAATGGACTTTCGCGGAACTGGACAATTACGGTAT
This sequence comes from Scrobipalpa costella, assembly GCA_949820665.1. NCBI lineage: Eukaryota > Metazoa > Arthropoda > Insecta > Lepidoptera > Gelechiidae > Scrobipalpa > Scrobipalpa costella. The sequence continues at coordinate 825,347 of OX463323.1, read as the reverse complement.
AGGCGTTCGCGGAAATGGTCGTAACAGACGCACTAGACGTAACAAGAACTGGGCCTAATGGAAGTAACTATACTTAATCTGAAATAAAGTTGTAGTTATGCCAGGAATTAAAAGTACCTGTCATAGAGAAAAACAGAGGTCTGGTTTCCCATCTAGGTTGCGAAGGTCAGATGGCAGTCGCTCTGTGTAAAAACCAGTACCCTCGTTCAATCCCCTGGATGAGGAAGCCAACCCCGTGAGATACGGGATAAGGCTAGGGAGATGATGATAGACAAAAACAGACACAAAATAAGAGAGTGACTTATGCACTTCCTATAAGCCCTTCTCTATGGTAACTCTATAACAGGTATTATTAATTCCTGGCACAGGGGTATAGATTAAATCTATTGTATTTCCGATTCGGTTTAAGAATAAAGGTAAACAAAGTTTTTTTTCAGTTTTATTCAAAAAAACATTTCAAAAATAAATGATACGCGTTGGCGTTAACGTTAACTTAACTAATAAGTTACTAAAACTACAATTTCATTATGTTGTTATATCTAATAGCTAAAACTTATTTTAGAAACAAAATCTTCGATTAAAAGGCATGAAACTTTGTTTACCTTTTTTCTTAAACCAAATTGGAAATACTATAATACACTTATTTGGCAAAAGGTAAAAGAGAGCCCGATAGTGTAGTGGTTAGGGCCACTGCCTCCTGAGCGGGAGGTCGTGGTTCGAATCCCACCACGTACCAATGTGTTTTTGTTTTGTACGTTTATTCGGCGCTTTTTCCGTGCTTCGGAAGGCACGTTAAGCCGTTGGTCCCGGTTAATATCGTTTAATACCGTAGATATTAGTCATTAAGCCATGTCAGAGGCCAGTGCTAAGCATTGGCGGCTTGAAAACTCTGACCTAATCTAGGATTGGGTCTGGTTTCCCTTCTGGGTTGCGGAGGTCAGATGGCAGTCGCTCTATGTAAAAACCAGTACCCTCGTTCAATCCCCTAGATTAGGTAGCCGACCCCGAGAGGTAAGGCTAGGGAGATGATGATGACTTACTTGGCCAAAGGTTCGGACAGCAAGAAAGCGTTCCTGATATTCTGAACAACATTCCCTGGTGTCTCCTCAACCGCTTTGAAAACGCGACGAACATTGTCGAACTGACGTCGGCAACATCGTAGCGGCGTGCCTGATCGTTCAGCCACCTAAAAGGGGTAGGTAGAGCATTAACGGCCTTATTTTTTTAAATTCTCTTTGTCGTCTCTGACCTAGACTAGAGTAAAAAAAGAAAACTTAATTCTACATACATATAATCACGCCTTTATCTCTAATGCTAAGGCTATCTAAGCTAAGGAATCGGAGGGTTTCAGTATATTGTAATTTAGGCGATGGGCTGACAACCTGTCACTACAGCAATATTTATACAAATCTATCTTAAATAGCCCTCAAAACTTTGTCAGACGTGGCCGAACGATCTAGACAAAGGTCTACGCTCTGCCTACCCTGTTAGGGTTAAAGGCGTGATTATATGTATGTATGTATGTATTTTGTCATTGGGTGTGCAGAGCAACAACATTAGATATGGCTAAACAGACATACATATAATTACGCCTTTATCCATAATGGGGTAGGCAGAGCGTAAACGACCTAAACAAAAGTCGGTACGCCACGTCTGACAAAGTTTTGAGGGTTATTTTAGATAGATTTTTAGGTATATTGCTGTAGTGACAAGATGTCAGCCCATCGCCTAAATTGCAATATATACTTCAGGTTTCAACCCCCGGATCCCTTAGCTGATTTTTACAGCATGCCCGGGAGGAAATGGAACTGCAGCTGGCACATCCTATGTTTTTCTCTCGCTCCCCGTCCAGCATGGAAGAAAGTGATTCTTACCTCGTCCAAATCTTTTCTGTGTCGCGATGACAACTTGCGTCCCAGCAACTCGCGGATAACGGAGTCGTCCAAGTCATAATATCTGTAGAAATATATAAAATTGGTGTTATTACATACATACATACATACATAAAATCACGCCTTTATCCCTTACGGGGTAGGCAGAGCGTTAAACGCCTCGTAAAAGGCGCTTTCGCCGCGTCTGACAAAAATTGAGGGCAATTTTAGATTGTAATGTGTATTGCTAATGTGTAGTGACAGGTTGTCAGCCCGTCGCCTAAATTACAATACACTGTAACCCCCGAGTCCCTTTTGCTGTCTCCTACAGCATGCCCGGGAGGAAGGGCAACTGGAACATTCTATGTTTTTCTATCTCTCCCAGTCCAGCATGGAAATTGGTGTTTTTTGCTAGGTTTTTCGTTTCTCATCATCTCCCTAGTCTTATCCCGTGTCTCACCTGGCTACCTAATCTAGGGGATTGAACGAGGGTACTGGTTTTTACACAGAGCGAGTGCCATCTGACCTCCGCAACCCAGAAGGGAAACCAGACCCAATCCTAGATTAGGTCAGAGTTTTCAACCCGCCAATGCTTAGCACTGGCCTCTGAAATGGCTTAACGACTAATATCTACGGTATTAAACGATATTAACCGGGACCAACGGCTTAACGTGCCTTCCGAAGCACGGAAAAAGCGCCGAATAAACGTACATATGAAATTCGAAAACCGAAAAGCACATTGGTACGTGGTGGGATTCGAACCACGACCTCCCGCTCAGGAAGCAGCGGCCCTATCCACTACACCATCGGGCTCATAGGTTTTTCGTTTCTAATAACCAATAATCTAATATTCTTTATTGCACATTAACAATACATTGTACAGGAACAAGCAGTGTACAATTAGGCGGCCTTATTGCTAGGGTAGCAATTTAGCAAGAGACCATAACAGGTACAGAAATTTCACTCCCCTACAACGCTCGCTCAAAAAGCTAAAGACATATCTTGAATTGTACCTAAAATCATGTTAAATTATATCTTACGCGTAACGGCATAAGTCAAAATTTCCTAATTACTCAAGATAACGCACACAATTACACGGGTTAGCTAACACGCGAAATAAATAATAGTCCTCCCACCGATTTTCGGTGATGGCGGCCATTCTTCCGGAGAAGGGCCAACTGCGCAGGACTTGTTTTTAGTGCCCAAGTGTTTGCGCTACACACAGGTGCACTCTATGTTCCCTCAATCTCTTATTCTGATGGGACAGACTGACTGACACGACCAGAAAGAATTCAGGCGCAGGACCGACTATTAACATGCCCATCCGACGGCATGGATCATCTTAGTTTTCGGGCAATCAGGTGATCAGCCTGCAATGTCCTAACCATACAAGAAACAACAAAATCATTGTCCCCCGCCGGGACTCGAACCCGGGACCTCTGGGTCGAGAGCCCATGGCTCAGACCGCTAGACCACGGAGGCAGTAATTAGTGAAGCGAAACAAATACGAAGTAAAGAGAGGCATGCATACATACATAGATAACATCACGCCTTTATCCCTAACGGGGAAGGCAGAGCGTAAAAGACCTAAACAAAGGTCGTTTCGCCACGTCTCACCAAGTTTAGAGGTTTATTTAAGATAGATTTGTTGGTATATTGCTGTAGTGACAGGTTGTCAGCCCATCGCCTAAATTACAATATACTGAAACCCTCGGATCCCTTAGCTGGAGAGGCATGACTGTACGTTAATCGTGACGACTGACAACCCGACCACCTTAGCCGCCGTTTACGGCGGCCGGCGGCGGCATTCGGTTTCATACCTAAAGTGCGGAGCGAGGCTGAAGTAAGGCTTAATTAGCAACTATTAGCCTCTGACACGGTTTGAGAGCAAGCTTTTTAAGTTGTTGTCTGGGGTGAATTGCCAGGTGATGAAAAAATACGAGAAATTCTTAGGCTCGTCTTTATAAAGCGATCTACAAACCTACTAACTTAAAATAATAATTATTCACTTATATAGCACACATCACACAAAGATTCGCTGTTCAAAAGGACAACACGCTTTCTGTCTCTGAAGATACAGGTCTAACCTAGTTTGTGAGCCAGAGTTTCACAGTCACTTAATCTTGTTAGTTCTTAAATGTTTTTAAAAACTATGTAACTAAATTAGGTTTTTTATATTTCTTGCTTAAATAATTTTTATTATATTATATCACAAGATTGAAAGCGATATCTATGTGACAGGCTACATTGTACTTAAATGATATTTCTGATACGAACTCAAACTAGCTGTCAGTCTCAAGTACTGCTTATCAATACAAACTTACTTTTCAATAAGCATGTGTTTGGTCTGCTCGTCTATTTGAAACATGACTTGATTTGCAAGTTTTGTTGGCACTGTCAACAATCGCTCCAGCAGGGCGAACGTCCTGAAACAAATAATATACCTTTATGGGGCACGAAGCGCGTCTACAGCCTAGCTCTATTTTGCTCATTTTGCGATTTTGCTAGGATTGATTTTGTTAATAATCTGTTTTTGAAAATAGAAAATATTTATTTTCATCATCTTCTCCCTAGCCTTATCCCATATCTCACTATATGGGGTGACATATAAGAGTTGCTCAGTCAAAGAAATTGAATAACTTTCACAAATAAATTGAATAGTAATAACCGAACAGCATAAATCCAACACTGATACGACCTATCAGCATATATATGCTGCCTATCCTCAAAATAATAATAATAAATTCCTTCAGGATTATTTTTCTGTAGGTTGTTCAGTAAGGAAAACAATATCAAAAGTGCAGTAAAGTCAATATGCAAATCTAAGACCAACCTGTAGTGATCTAATACATCACTGGCTATCAACTCAACTGATGTAGTGAGATGCTTAGCCACTGCTTTCTGGTGCAGCATAGATACTGCTTCACTTGCTGCAACAATTAGATTCAAATATAGGTATTTCTATAGCAACTTATTGAATACAAAATACATAATAAAAGACCAAGACATTGTCTAATAAAGTAAATAATACTTTACCATAGTCTACATACATACATACGTATAATCACGCCTGTAACCCTTACGGGGTTGGCAGAGTGTAAACGACCTAATCAAAGGTTGTTCCACCACATCTGACAACGTTTTGAGGCTTATTTAAGATAGATTTGTAAGTATATTGCTGTGTGATAGGTGTCAGCCCATCGCCTACTTTACAATATACAGAAACCTTCGAATCGCTTAGCTGGTGTTTACAGCATGCCCGGGAGGAGATGCAGCTGGCACATTTGATGTTTTTCTGTCGCTTCCAGTCCAGCATGGAAGACTTAATGCATACAAAAAACTTAATAAAAGACCAAGACATTGTCTGATATAGTAAATAATACTTTACCATGGTCTGTTATAGTAATTACTACTTTACCACATGTGGTGAGCAAACAAATATCCAATAAATAAGATAATCCAAGTAAATTCAAGGTAATAGTAAACAAGACCAAAATATTGAGGCAAGCTGGTTTAATCTGATTTTTAATAGAGTGTATTGATTATTTATCATATGTAAGGCAAAATAAACTCTTGTTATGCAGTAGAACTGTGCGAAAAGTACACAAATAAAGAGATAAAGAGATCTTATTACAGTGACCATTTATCAGCCGAATACTTACAAGAACAGCCCTCAATCCATAGTTGATAGATCTCAGGGTCTATCAGAGTGTAATTACTAACAAAAACATCAACTTCTGTATACATTTTCGGTATATTTTCTCGTAATTTTCTCAAAAATAGGAATTATTGATGATCCCAAGATATTTTGGTATTTTGACAGATGTCATGTCAATTAGGTAATTAGTGCTGCCATTTAAAAAAGAATATAGAAATCGATTTTAAAAATAACGAGAAATAACGATTTTGTAACGTTATTTTTGGTGTATGGGTGGTTTGTTGACTACTTTGAAGTTAGCAACAAAATATGGTGCGACACGGTTCTCAATGAACGTAGGTAGGAGCGCTGCAGTATATTGAAAATCTTATTGAAAACTGTCTAATTTCAACCAATTGATGTTAGTTCCTTCTATCGCCACGTTCATTTGAAGCGTGGACATACAAAATTCTGACATATATGCGAGAGATAAAAATCGTCAAAAAAATAAAATCCAATGAAAAAGTGTTTCATATTTTGCGTGATTTTTAGAGAAAATGCTTTTCCCTGAAAAGTGTCGGTGTTATTTTCGCAAAGAAAGCCTATAAGGAACAGTTAAAATAAACATACGTATGTATATTCCAATACGATCTTAGAAAAACTTTATAAACAACAAATAATCATATTGAATGTGTTCGCTTTTCATTACTTTCATGTTCTGTTAATTACTTTAATGCTTACTAGTTCTATTATTATAAATACACTGATAATAAACAAGTTCTAGGGGCATAAACGTTAATCTCGTTTTTCTTTGTAATAAGTCGGGTTTGGCCGAAAATGGCGACGCAGCAAGGAGGGTAATGTTATTCAAGGTCACAGATCAATCAATAATACTTTCAGTACAAGTGTTTCATTGTAAATACCTTTTTACTAAACTCAATGAATAATAGATATATTTATTTATAATTACGTTACTGTTTGTTACATTGTTAATTCAGTTTATTTACACTTTACAATATAGGCTGGTTCCTATTTAGAGGTACTTTTTTAATTGTCTTTTTTTTATTTTTAACTTTCATGCTGGCCTGGGAGCGAGAGAAAAACATAGAATGTGCCAGCTGCATTTCCTCCCAAGTATGCAGTAAAAATCAGCTAAGAGATCTGAGGGTTTCAGTATATTGTAATTTGGGCGATGGGCTGACAGCCTGTCACTACAGCAATATACCTCCAAATCTATTTTAAATAACCCTCAACACTTTGTCAGACGTGGCAGAACAACCTTTGCTTAGGTCGTTTACGCTCTTGCTACCCCATTAGGAATAAGGGCGTGACTCTATGTATGTATGTACTATCAAAATTTGTCTATCTTGCATGGAAGTATTAAAATCAATGGAGGTTGTATGGGACACTTTTGTGGAATGACCCCCATGAAATAAATAAAAAAAACAAGAAACACGACACACTCACAGCCCCCACTAGAATTCCCTGTATCGGGGTGCCATGGACATACACAGAAACAACCACAAAGAACACCCAGACCCAGAAACAAACATTTAAACTCATCATTCAAATGTCTGCCCTGGCCTGCGAGAATCGAACCCGGGACCTTCTGCGTAGCAGTCAGGTACTCTGCCAACTAGGCTGCGCGGGTCGTCAAATGATAATGATAATGTTTTTTTTTATCTCATACATACATTTATAATCACGCCTTTATGCCTAATGGGGTAGGCAGAGCATAAACAACCTAAAGCAAAGGTCGTTCTGCCACATCTGACAAAGTTTTTAGGGTTATTTAAGGTTGTCAGCCCAATGCCTAACTTGCAATTTACAGAAACCCTTGAATCCCTTAGCTGGTTTTTATAGTATGTCCAGGAAAATATGCAGGTGGCATATTCTATGTTTTTCTCTTGCTCCCAGTCCAGCAACAAAGTTCTTTTTTTATCTCATAGTGAATTATTTTTAAAAGAACTTTTTTACTACCATTTTTTTTTTGTTACAGATTGTAATATAACAACTCACCATGGAAATGAAAGAAGAACCGTTAGAAGAAGGCGAGGAGAATGCGGAAGATCCGTTTGAGAGTGTGTGGGTGAAAGCCGAGACAGTTGTGGTTACACCGGACTATGTCAACGTTAATGAGGGTATCAATGCTAAAAAGTGAGTTCTTAAATTACTTAGTTCATTAGATTTAATATATGAGGTGTAAGGGACAGTGTCCCGCAAACTGATAGGGGTTGCTCAGTTACACTGAATAGTTATCAGCAGGATTTTATTTTCAGGATGGAAATTTTTTTATTTGGTATTCCATACAAATTGTTTGATCAAGATAGATAGATAGATAGATAAACTCTTTATTGCGCATAAATCGTACAGATTGGAAAAACTTAAAAATAACAGTGTGCGCAAACGCGCATCAAGGTGGTCATTTTCTATGGGAAGACCATTTTTTTTCATTTTTGTTTCCGTTCTGTTGCCTGAGCAACCCCTATCAGTTTGCGGGATGCTGTCTCTTACACCCTGTATGTAGTCCTCTCACCAATTTTCGGTGATGGCGGCCAATCTTCTAGAGATCGGCCAACTGCGCAGGACTAGTTTACATTGCAGGCTGATTACCTGATTATCCGAAAAGTACCTAAGATGATCCATGCTGTCGGAGGGACATGTAAATAGTCGGTCCTGCGCTTGATTTCTCTCTGGTCGTGTCAGTGAAACTGTCCCATCAGAATAAGAGGTGGGAGGAATGAGAGTGTACTTGTGTGTTGCACACTAAAAACTAGTCTCGCGCAGTTGGCCGATCTCTGGGAGATGGCCGCCATCGGTGGGAGGACTATTATTAACGCATCTGCTCATAGTTTTCGGACTGATTGTCGGGAAAAAAAAAATATTTAACCTTTTCACCGCCACAGTCGGGTATAGCCGACAACCCGCGAATTGCCGTCAGCGCCACGGTCGGCTACAGCCGACAAAATGTAGTTAAAAAGTGTGTTAATAAACCAGCATTTTGAAACTTTATCTCTTTATTTTTTCGCATATTGTATTTTTTGTACCTTCTACTTTGATTTATAATCTTTTGCGCTTAGATATTTATTCGTTTAGTAGTATTAAATAAAAAAATACTGATTACGTTTTGAACCTGCAGAAGTACAATTCGCACACGCCACAGTCGGCCCCACACTATTGGAAGTGTTGTTCCTTGCTAGTTCACATATAAAACATCTATACGAATTATTATATGTGTATATTTGTCAAGTCTGTCATAACAATTACGTTTTCCATTTATTCTAATGTATAATGAAAATATTTCCGACATCGATTTGAAGATATATGCTAAGAATTAGACATTTTTTTCTTTGTTTGATTGAGTATCGACAAACCGGTTTCGCCGACTCGTGCACAGCGATAATTGCTGGACCATTGATAGTTCGTCGTTTTTAATGAATATTCAACATAAGTAAAATTGATATTTTGTCGTTTTTAATAAATATTCAACATAAGTAAAATAATAAAAAGGAAAGGAAATGAATGAATAAAAATAGGTACCAGACTAAATCCTTTGATGTTCTAAAGATGAAGAATTTCATTATTACATCCTTATTTGTCCTAACGGTTCGAGAAAATTGAAATGCCACCGACGCCACAGTCGTCTATGTAATAAAACAAGCTGCTAAGATAACGACTGATTTATTTACATATCACGGTTGCAGTACAAATATGTTTTTAATCTACCCTATTGTTAATAATATAACATCTTCCCTTTTACAAAAACGAAAATAAATAAGGTAAATCTAAGTGTAAGCAAGAGTAAGCAAGACATAGTTTGAAACAATTTAAAAAAATAAACTTAGAATAGTACCTTATTTTTTACACTAATATTCTTATCTAATTACTAGTGTTCTCATTTGCTAAATAAAGTATATAAAGCACATATGCACATGTTAAACTAGTTATTGAAATTTAAAATGTATTTAGGAACTAAATTAAATTTATTTAATTAGTTTTAATTAAGGTTAGGCTAGCTTAAAATATTTTTTAAAGTTTAAGTGTTAACTGGACATGAAATCATATATTAAGTTCCCTGTACCTTGTTCTGAGCCTAATCAATTGAGTAGCGAACCTTGTTTCCCCTACCGTTGTGACGTATAAGCCCCTGCTTTACTGCCATTGGTGGGCACATTTGGCGGGAATACAGCTCCGGTAGAGGGCGCTTGCGCTGTGCGCGCGGCGCGCCGCACTCGACTTCCACTCTTTGGCGTTTGTTTCCCGACCCGTGCGGACGTATCGTGGAAAGCTTGTAAAATTCAGTTTTCCAGAAATTTCTAGTGGATTTTTTGAAAATGAACCCATTTTCAAAGAAAAGTGTTCGAAAAATTCAATTCAAAGCCCCGCGTCATGTTTCGAGTTCCGATGAATATGACAGCTCTGCTGCCACGAGTTCAGAGGAGAAAGACCGGAAAAGGACCAGACGTCGCCGCAGATCCAGCCGGGAGCCGCAGGACAGTTCAAATCGGATGAGTAGACTTGAAAAATATATTTTAGATTTATCCAGTAAAGTTGATACCATTAATAAATCAGTTTTCAAGCTGCAAAATGAACGTTACAAAAATGCCAAGCGGAAGTCACGTGATGCTAGTTCCGGTGGATCAGTGTTATCTTTACATCCGGATAGTGATTTAGAAAGGGAATTTTCAAATCCCGAAAACGATTTTGAATTTAAAAATTTAGAAACGACGGTTAAAAATAAATTTTTAAAATCAACTGATGTTCATGTTGAAACTTTGAACAAACTTCAACATTTTGATTCACCGGATTGGTCGCAGGTTAGATATTCTGATGCTCAAAAGAACTATAATTCAGTACCTGGTTTTGTTGAGTTGGAGAGTAACGACTTGGCCAAACATTTGGACCGAAATCGTTCTCTGGCATTCTCGGAGCGTTCAATCGCAGCCGTCACTCACGGCTTGATAATTCAACATGAGGCCTTGCAGAAAGGCATTACATCACTAGTAAACTGGCTTATGCAGCATGACGAAGTTTCTCCCGTCTCAGGACAAGAAGTGTGCGATAAAGTGAACGAAATATTTGAGTTGGAATACAATAAAATTAATATCGATCTTTTACAAATGATTTGTGGGCGTCGTGCAGACTTAATTCAGCAACGACGTGATTTAATCCTGAACAATGTCAGAGACAAATATTTAAAGGAAAGTTTGCGAAAAATTCCTCCCACGTCTGAACATCTATTTAATGATCAAATGTTTTCAGATCTCATCTCTAAGCATGGTGGTATTTCTAAAGTATTCTTGAATGCTTCATACCGACAACCCGCGCAGGGTACTTCGAGCAAGCCGGCTCTTGCGCAAAGAGCCGCTGATCCCTCGACATCCAAAGCTTCTGAGACCATGCGCAATGGTCCTGGCCTGCATAAGTCTGCGCCCGCGCAGGGCCGCAAGAGACGTGCAGCGGATGAGCCGTTTCGAGGATCACGCGGTACCAAGCGCCAGCGCCGTCAGCCTGCGCGAGGTAATCGCCGGGACTATTGACTACAAGCAGCACTTTCGAGCGGGGAGGATCAAACACAGGGTAAGTGTTTGGAGGAAGCTGGGAGCACCTATTTATATCTTACGCATTCTAAAAGGCGGTTATCGAATTCCTTTCGTAGAGAAACCCCCATTAATTCGTCCATCCAGAATTTCGGCACGTTTTCATACAAAAGTTTCCAAAATAATGACATTTCAGATGAAAAATCTTTTAGATCAGGGTGTCATAGAAAAAGTAAAACTACCCTCAAGTCCAAGTTTTATTTCAACAATGTTTTTAACAATAAAGAAAGGAACTGGAAAACCGTCTTATCGCCCAATTTTCAATTTAAAATTGCTAAACTATTATGTTTCAATAGAAAAATTTCATTTGGTAAATATGTACAAAGTCCCAGACTTCCTCCAACCTCAAGACTGGTTGACGAAAGTAGACCTGTCGAATGCCTACTTTCATCTTCCAGTTGCCCCCGCTCATCGTCGCTTCCTTCGCATATCTTATGCAGGAATTACATGGCAAATGACTTCTCTTCCTTTTGGCTTGTCAAGTGCTCCAAAGGTGTTTGCCAAGCTGACGAACTGGATCGCGCAGATCCTGAGATCACAGGGTATTCGGTTGATCGTGTATCTCGACGATTTTTTAATTGCATCCCAATCAAGACGTCGGTTGATGGATCATACAGACCTGGTGGTCAGAACCCTTCAGAGTCTGGGTTGGGTTGTAAATTTCGGGAAATCAATCTTGATACCACAGCGCTCAATAGAGTACCTGGGCATCGTTTGGGACCCTTGGTCCAACGAAAAGCGTCTTCCAAACGACAAATTACTGTCATTAGAAAACAAAATTTATCGAACTTTGAATGCTCCAGCCTGGTCGCTCAAAGAAATTCAAAGAGTCCTGGGACTATTAAACTTCGCAAGTTTTGTGGTTCCAAGGGGCCGTCTAAACTGCCGTGCCCTACAAAAGGTCTGCAACAGCCTGCTGAAATCCCAAGTACCAAAATTGCTTTTACTCCCGCAGAGTGCCATAGCAAATCTCTTGTGGTGGAGTCAAAACTTTTCGATCCCATCTCACCTGCACCTCCCAGCACCGAGGTACTTTCTCTCGACCGACGCATCCGGTTCAGGTTGGGGCGCGCAGCTCAACACTTCGAGTCTGTCCGGCACCTGGGCACCTCACGAGAAAGCTCTCCACAGCAACTGCCTGGAAATGCTGGCAATTTTAAGAGTGATAGAACAAAAAGGGTATGTAATGTCCAACTCAAGTCTACTAATCCAGAGCGACAACCGGACAGTAGTGGCGTACCTACGCAACGAAGGTGGGACCCGATCGGAATCGATGCAGACCTTGACGCACGATGTCCTAGACGCTCTAGATCACTACCACATAGTTCTGTCAGTGTTTCACATACCAGGGCGTTTCAATTACGTCGCAGATCGTTTGTCTCGGGCCAAGTCCTCGACAGAATGGCGCCTCGTTCACCAATTCACGTGGCAAGTATTCGAACTTTGGGGCATTCCGGAAATCGACCTGTTTGCCTCCAACGAAGCCCATGTAGTGGAGAGGTATGTATCACTCGACCAGAACGACCAGGAAGCGGAATTTTGCAACGCATTTTCTCGCCCATGGCATTATCGACTGGCTTGGGTGTTTCCACCCCCATGCCTGGTCCCCAGGGTCCTGACACACCTAAATCAAGCGACAGGTATTTTTATTATGGTCGTCCCAGTGTGGGAGAAAGTCTTCTGGCGTCCAGATCTTCAAGCCAGGGCTCTGGATCCCCCCGTACCTGTGAACAACCTCGAACAGGTTCTATTAGACACGCAGACGAATTGTGCCCCTCCACAAGTACACCAGTTGCATTTGGAGGTGTGGCGGATACAGGGTGGTCAACCTTGCTAGGTTCATGGAATGAGGCCCAAATTGACATTCTTAATAAAAGCTGGAGAAAATCCACTTTGTCCACTTACAAGCCCGCTTGGTTAAGATGGAGTAGATGGTGTAATGACAATAGCGTTGACTTATGTAACCCGTCTCCAGCTGAGCTTGCACGTTTCTTAACCGATTTGCATTTAAATCATAAGTTGTCATACAGTTCCATTTGTTTACACAAGTCTGTGGTGTCTACTTTTTGTAAACCTACACCAAATAACCCTTTGAGTTCTCATCTTATAGTCAGACAAACTCTTAAAGGAATTGCTTTGCAGAACCCACCTAAACGTAAATCCCCAATTTGGGACTTGAACATTCTGACAGGTTATTTATCGGCTAACGCTCCTATAAAAATGACTCTTTTTGAGATTTCCAAAAGAACTGCCATAATTCTTTTACTTTGTTCCGGTAGACGGGTTCACGATCTAACCCTATTGAGAATAGATGCACCTAACCTTATTTTTGAACAGGACTCTGTAGTGCTCTGGCCAGAGTTCGGTTCAAAAACAGACACAATATCCTATCGCCAGTCTGGGTGGCGTCTTTTACATTGCCAATCAAACCGAAATGTTGATCCGGTTTATTGGGTCAAAACATTAATCGAATGTTCCAGAGAGCGTAGAGGGGATATCAAGTCACTTTTCATCAGTACGTGTGGCGCAGTGAAACCAGCATCCCGTACCATTATTGGAGGCTGGGTGAAGGCGGCGCTTCGTGAAGCTGGCGTGCATGCCAGTGCAGGCAGCGTGCGCGCAGCTGTTGCCTCCGCAAGCTGGCTTGACAACACTCCTGTGGATGAGATCCTCGCAAGGGGTAACTGGCAATCGGCCACTACCTTTCATCAATTTTATAAAAGAGAAGTTAATTCTTCAGTATCTGTGAGAAATCAATTATTGTCTCATTTCCAATCTATTTGATTAAATATTAATTAACGTATATAGTTGATTCAGTCTATTAATCAATACTATTTTTGATAATTTACTTCATAATAATTATTATTTTTTGTATCTTGCACATTGGCGTTTTTCAATACAGCAGCGATACCAAACATCACTCAATTGATTAGGCTCAGAACAAGGTACAGGGAACTTAATATAGCAATTTTACCTGAAAATAAAATTGTTATTAAGTGTACTTACCTTGTTCTGAGCCTAAGTACATTCCTGCTGCTGTACATAATGTACCTACATAATTGAGTGCCAATGAGTGGAAGTCGAGTGCGGCGCGCCGCGCGCACAGCGCAAGCGCCCTCTACCGGAGCTGTATTCCCGCCAAATGTGCCCACCAATGGCAGTAAAGCAGGGGCTTATACGTCACAACGGTAGGGGAAACAAGGTTCGCTACTCAATTGATTAGGCTCAGAACAAGGTAAGTACACTTAATAACAATTTTATTTTCAGGTAAAATTGCTATATTTTGAAACTACAACACACATCAAAATGTAGATATTATATAACACAAAGCATAAAACCGATAAATTGACAAAAACAAACTTACCTAATATCTAAGTAGGTACATCTTATTTATCCATAAATACATATTTTTATGTTCTCTTAAAAAACCCTGCAAGTTTCTCACGTGCCCGTGTAGCAGCAGCTCGTGGCTGTTGCTGATAGCCTGGATCAATATCAACAGGTGATGAACTAGCGGCCCTAGTCTTATCCCTATCACTCTCAGACCTTATATCCGAACTCTCCTCTTCAGCATCAATAGTGTCCTCTGCATCACTGTAGCTTGGAGAACTATGCTCTCTTTTGCAATCATTGTCCTCTTTTCCAATCTGGAAAGGAGGTGATGCATCTTTTTCTAAATCCTGTGGCGACTTCATAATATGCCTTCTATTGCGGCGAAACTGCCTGCCTGCCTCATCCCTAAGAAAGTAAGAACGCGGCGGCGGGGCTGACGCCTCAACTCGCATGTAACGCCGCTTGTCTCCGTCAGTTACTATAACCTTCTCACCTTGACGCAATCTGGGTAATTCTCGAGAATGTATGTCATAATATTGCTTACTGATTTCCCGATTCTTTATTATATTTTGGTAATCCAAAGTATTATCGCGCTCCGGTTGTAATTTTGTAACATGTGTTGGAAGCCGGGTATTTAATCGGCGACCCATCAATAACTGAGCGGGTGAACTCACACCATACCGTGGAGTAGCCCTGTAATTTAATAGTCCAAGGTAAATATCTGTACCTGTATTAATTGACTTGACTATTATTGACTTTACTGTTCGAACTGCTCTTTCGCTAAGGCCGTTAGATTGTGCGTAATTTGGCGACGAAGTAGTATGTTTGAAACACCAATCGTTACAAAATATTTTAAATTCTTTAGACGCAAAAGCTGGACCGTTATCTGTCATTAACTCCGCTGGAATTCCATGCCTGGCAAACTGGTCTTTCATTGCTGTGACAACTGCACGTGTACCAATAGTTGATATTGCACTGATTTCTATAAAATTTGAAAAGTAATCTATCATTAACAAAAATTCTAAAATTCTTTTGCTTGCATGTAAATATATCGGCGCCCACCTTCCTCCAAGGTAGATCCGGTACCTCGTGCGGTATCATCGGCTCCCTCGCCGGGCGGGCCGCGTGCTCGGCGCACGCGCTGCAGGCTCGCACCGCTCGCTCCACGTCGCTCGACATGCCGCTCCAAAACATCACGTCTCGCGCGCGTCGCTTGCACCGATCAATCCCCAAATGTCCCTCATGTACACGCGATACCATATCCTTTCTTAGTTCTGCCGGTATGAATATTAAATTATTCTTCAAAATTATGCCATCCATATATTCAAAGTCTTCTTTGTATGCCCAATGATGCTTCACTATTTCACTTACATCTTTACTATATTTCGGCCATCCATTTGCTATGTAATACTTCAATGTTTTACATTCTTGATCGTTTTCAGTCGCATCTCTAATGGATTGTAATTTGCTGTCACTGAAAGGAACGTTTTGCAGCAAAAAACAAGTCTGATCCTCCACTTCATTAGTAACTCTGTCATGCATTAATTCGGGCAACGCAGCTCTGGATAAAGTATCAGCCACGTACATGTACTTGCCTGGTTTATAAATGACCCTGAAATCGTAGCATTGAACACGCAACATCATTCTCTGAAGGCGAGCAGGTACAGAATCTAAAGCTTTTTTAAATAAAGCTTCAAGTGGCTTGTGGTCAGTTTCCACCACTACATTTTTCCTTCCGTATACATATTGATGGAATTTCTCCATAGCAAAAACGATAGCAAGTGTCTCCTTTTCAATTTGTGCATATCGTTTTTGTGTGTCGGATAACGTCAGTGATGCAAACTCAATAGGCCGACCATCCTGAAGCAGCGCCGCCCCCAGCGCCGTGGCGCTCGCGTCCACCGTCACCAGCACCGGCCGCTCGCCGGAGTACAGCGCCAGCACCGGCGCGCTGCACAGCGCCGTCTTCAACCGGTTCACAGCCGCGTCATGCACACTGTCCCACGTCCACACACTCCCTTTTTTCAGCAAATTCCTTAGCGGAGCAGCTTTTTCCGAATAGTCAGCAATAAATTTAGATAAATAATTTATCATACCAAGAAATCGCTCCAAAGACGGTTTATCTTTTGGAATTGGCATTTCTGTAATTGCTTTCAATTTATTTGTATCTATCTGCATTCCTTGAGAACTGAAAGTATGTCCTAAATACGATACCTGCTCCACACAAAACTCACATTTGTCCCTGTTAAATTTGATTCCTACCTCGCGTGCCCTACCTAACAACTGAGTCAACCTGGCATCATGCTCTGTCTTAGTAGAACCCCACACTATTATGTCATCAACAAAGGAATCTACTCCGTCAATATCTTCAAGTAATTGACGAATTTTACCATGGAAAACTTCACTAGCACAATTGATACCATAAGGTAACCTTAAAAACTGGTACCTGCCAAATGGTGTGCCGAATGTGCACAGATCTGCACTTTCGTCATCAAGCTCAATCATCCAAAATCCTGAACGAGCATCCAGCTTACTAAAATATCTAGCACCACTTAGCTTTGTTGCAATTTCGGTTAAAGTTGGCAACGGATAATGAGCACGGCGCACAACTTTGTTCAGCGGACGGGGATCCAGGCACACACGCAGGCTACCATCCTTTTTGGCAGGCAACACAATAGCATTCACCCATGCAGTAGGATGTGAAACTTTCCTAATTATATTCATTTTCTCCATGCTCTCTAATTCCGCTTTTAAATTATCACGAATACCTATCGGAATTTTTCTCACGGGACACACAGAAGGACTTGCATTGTTTTCTAACATTATTTTATATTTTCCTGGCAATTTTCCTACACCTTGAAATAAATCTGCATAGTTATCGATATTTACTGTGTAAATCCGCTTTACTAAACCTAATCTATCAACAGTATATTTGCTTAGAAGATTCTGACAAACATGTTCACAAATAACAAAGTCAATACAGTAACTTTGTTCTTTATACAGCCATAACATCCTACATGATCCTAACACTGGTACATTATTGTCACAAAATGATTTGGCCCTTATATCTGTTGGTGAAAGATGATCCAAAGTAAATCCTAGCTTCTTAAATTC
The DNA here is from genome assembly GCA_949820665.1 of Scrobipalpa costella. Lineage (NCBI taxonomy): Eukaryota > Metazoa > Arthropoda > Insecta > Lepidoptera > Gelechiidae > Scrobipalpa > Scrobipalpa costella. The sequence goes on along the minus strand of OX463323.1, from coordinate 807,792 downwards.
TTTAAGTGACAAAACGTCCAAATCTGAGCCAGTGTCAAGTTTAAAATTCGAACACATTCCGTTTTTAGCTAATATTAATTCTTGAAACCACTTACTGTCTTTAGATCTTTGCAAATTCCCAGTCAAGGTAGAAACATAAAACAATCCGTCCTCATCGTCCTCGTAATCTTCTTGTAACTCATGCACTTGTTTACTGTTCTTGAATGGACACATCTTTTTAAAATGACCTCTGTTATTGCACAAATAACATTTCACTGACCGTGCGAAACACTTGTTACCTACACTGTGATACGCACCACACGCTTGGCAAGCACTACTACCGAAATCGAACCCGCGAGTCGAAGATACGGCACTCCCAACCGCACCACCCGGGCCAGCCCGCATGCCGCTGCCTCGAACCGGTTGACCGCTGCCGCCGGCGCCGCTCGCCGTCGCCGCACGGTACCGCGGGCCGCCGCGCCATGCTACTGCGCCCTGCCTCGGTGCACGCGCACTTGATAACGCATCCACGGACCCACGACGCTCCTTCGCCTTGCTATTTTCAATGTTCCGATTTTCCTCAGCCGATACCTCACTAGCCTGACAAATTTTTACAGCTTTATCAAGGGTCAAGTCGTCGGTTCGTAGAAGTCGGTCTCGTACGGTAGTGTCAAGTAACCCGCAAACCACACGATCTCGAATTAATCCCTTTTCCAAGTTTTCAAACTCACAATTCCTACTGAGTAATCGTAAGGCTGTTACGTAAGTATCTACATTCTCGCCGTCCAACTGATTACGCGTAAAGAATCGAAACCTTGCCATTGTTGTATTTTGTTTCGTTCCAAAATGTTCATCGAACTTATTTATAATGAGGTCAAGGTCATCCTCCGATTCCGGGCCCTTAAACTTGAACGTCGAGTAGATGTCATAACCATCAGCTCCGACGAGGTTAACCAGTAATCCTGCTTGCACAGATTTCTTCTCGTTGCAAACACCAGATGCTTTTATGAAAACTTGAAACTGTTTCAACCATTTTCGCCAGGCATCCGCCCGACCAGCCGGTCCACCCTCCAGTACCAGCTCAGGCGGTGGTATCGCGTGCTCCATTATTTACGTAACGCTTTACTAACCGCAGAAGACAATAACAATTAGCACTATAATTACATAAACCAATGGTAACTGGTTTTTTTCACTGTTTCCGCTGTCACCATGTAATAAAACAAGCTGCTAAGATAACGACTGATTTATTTACATATCACGGTTGCAGTACAAATATGTTTTTAATCTACCCTATTGTTAATAATATAACAGTCTATAGCCGACAACGCGATGTATAGAGACGCGTAATAGAGATGCGCCAGTGCTAATTCCAAAACTGAACTAAAGATAAACTTATTGAATATTCCAAGTGTTGTTTACTATATCACCACTACTACCACTATGATATATTATTGTTTTGACATATATGAAAGAATAACTGAAAATTAGAAAGCAAAATAATGGTCTTAGATTAATTAAAACTTGGTTTAAAAGTAAAGATTTACTATCGATATGAACTGTTGGACATCTCCCTCCATTTTATTGAGTATTTCTTTACCTAGAAATTGGTGTGGCGCTGGTTGCATTTGTTTACCTGTATTGCTTGGCGGCGAAAAGGTTAAACACACACACAATCTCGCCCTTATCCCCAATGAAGTAGGCGACCTAAAGGTTCTGCGACGTCACGCTCACGTCGTTAGGCATCAGATTACAGGATCGTATTCGTAACGAGGAGATAAGACGCCGAACCAGAGTCGTTGATGTCGGTAAACGAATCACGAAACTGAAGTGGGGTGGGCGGGACACTTGGCTCGTCGGAATGACGGACGGTGGACCAAGGCGGTAACGGACTGGCTGCCGTTGTCATCAAAACCACCAGTAGGCAGACCATCAGCCAGATGGACTGATGATATAGTAGCGATTGAGGGAAGACAGTGGACGCGGGAAGCACAGGATCGGTGTAGATGGCGTATAAAAGAAGAGGCCTATACTCAGCAGTGGGTAGATATACCTAGGCTGATATAGATAGATAGATATAGAAACCCTCGGATCCCTTAGCTAGTTTTTACAGCACACCCGGCAATGCAGCTGGCACATTCTATGTTTTTCTCTCGCTCACAGTCCAGCATGGAAGAATTAGCAAATGATTTACCTATATTTCTTCTTTTTCAGAAATCCTCTCGTTCCAACCAAGAAATCATACACTTTGAAGACCAGAAAATGCACGATTTGTGATTTCACAACCGTCCATGGCAACAGCTTGAAGTACCACATGCTGACACACACAGACGAACGGCCTTATTCGTGTGAATACTGTGATTTCACTTCTAAATACCCTCCGATTCTTAAACGACATCAAAACACCATTCATGGCGATTTAGTCATGACTAACGTTGAACCGGAACTGCTAACATGTAATAAATGTAGTTATACAACTACTATTAAGCAAAATTTGAAAGGACATATACGTAAACATAAAAAAGATAAACAATTTAAATGCTCTCAATGTTCTTTTGAGACCGCGTACAGACATAACTTCCTTAAACATAGCAAAACGCATCAGCAAGATGTTTATAAGTGTGACAAGTGCACCTTTGAAACTAAGTTCTACGGTCATATAACTAGACATATGGAGCAAATGCACAACGAAGTGATGCAAGAATCGAAACACGTTTGCGAATTCTGCCAAACAACCAGTAAAGAGAAATGGAAGCTCAAAAGACATAAAGAACGGAGTATAATGAAGCAAGCGATGCGTTGCGTCTTTTGCAAATTCGAGACTACCTACAAATGTCAGATGAGAAAACACAAGAAAATGCATGATAGTGACAACACGGATTGCAGTTTCACAAATGCAACTACAGTAACCGAAGATGATATTAACAATTTTATACAAACCGACCCTAATGATACTTTATACAAATGCGATAAATGCACCTTTGAGACCAAATTCAAAGGGCATATGACCAGGCATTTGGAGACTATTCACAATGAAATCGTTGAATCTGGCTTCGGTTGCGAAGTCTGCAGAGCAACTTTTACAGAAAAATACAAACTCAGACAGCATTTGACCAAAAGTGTCGTCAAACATGCTGTCAAATGCACAGAATGCAATTTTGAAACGTTATACAAATGTGAATTGAGGAGGCACAAAAAGATTGAACATTTCGACTATAAAGAAAGACAAGATAACCGTGAAGCATCTTACCTGAAACTTACTGAAACCGTACAAACACAAAATAGTATTGAAAGACAAAGAACTGTCGATAACGTAGATGGCATTCAATGTGATAAATGCGCTTATAAAACGCTGTACGAATTTGAAATGACAAAACATTCAATAGAAGTCCACAATCTTTGTAAACTTTGCAACCATTTCTTTGCTGATAAATGGAGTATGAACGTCCATATAATTAAAAGTAAATCGGAGGAAGTTATCAAATGTACTTATTGCGATTTCGGCTCGCTTTACAGATGCGAAACTAAAACACATGTAAATTCTCATTTCACTGAGCTATGTGGTCCTAAAGAAGATGCTCCGTTAAATCTTGGAGAAATAAGAAATACCTCAAATATTAGCGAAATGAGAAATACCTCCAATATTGATGTCTTAAGAAATACCTCTAATATTAGCGAAATGAGAAATACTCCAAATATGGACGAATTAAGAAACACCTCTAATACGAATGAGATCAGAAATACCTCAAACATTGCAGACTTAAGTAATACATCAAATGTTGGCGAAATAAGACATCTCTTAGACTATTACATGCAAGATTCGATGCCTAAAACAATTCCAGAACCTCAACCTAAAGTCCCAACTCCATATTACAGACAAATACCTCCAAGTACGACAATGTATGAAAAAGACACAGAGAGTATAGATAACAATCAGTTAGGACAAAGCAAATTTGGAACGTATCTCATCGACCAAAACTGCGTCGATTGGCGTTCGATCCAAGTCATAGAAACGAGCGATAGCGTCAATCGCTACAAGTGCCCTCTATGCGATTTCCCGTCTAAGTTCAAAGCGTGTGTCCAAAGACATTTCCAAAGGCACCATACAGACTCGCGGAACCGCCCATACAAATGTGTCAACTGCAATTTCTCAACGAAAACCAAAGACGCCATAGCGTTACACAACAAAAGAAACCCGTCAGGCCCGCTACTACATTGCAACACATGCAACTACACAACAACATACAAATGCGCCTACAATTCGCACACGAAGTTCCACTACGCACACAAATGTAAAATCTGCAAAAGTATTTACAAACACAAACATGAGTTAATAAGGCACGTGGCCACTAAGCACTTAGGCAAAGGGATCAAATGCCATATATGCGATTTCGTTGCTTTACGAAAGGACAGTATGGCGAGCCATGTTTTGACTCATACAGGTAAATATGTTGTTAAAAGTACCTTCATTTAAAAATTACAATAATAATCATAAAAAAATAATAATTTGATTCCTTCATTTATACTTTTCTTTTTTGCTTTAATGCATATACATACATAATAATCGCACCTTTATCCCTAATGGGGTAGGCAGAGCGTAAAAAAAAAAAAAGAACCTAACAAAGGTCGTTCCTCCACGTCTGACAAATTTTGAGGGTTGTTTAAGTTAGATTTGTAGGTATATTGCTGTAGTGACAGGTTGTCAGCCAATCGCCTAAATTGCAATATACGGGAACTCTCGGATCCCTTAGCTGGTTATATGTAAGCGGCGTGATTATATGTATGTTATGTATGTAGAACGGAGTTTGCTTTTGACTCTAGTCTAGGTCAGAGACGACAGAGAGAATTTCTGATGCTGTTACACATAAGGCCGTTTATGCTCTACCTACCCCGTTTAGGTGGCTGAACGATCAGGCAAGCACGTATGTAACGTAGAATTATTCCACAGGGGTGAAACCGTTTCCATGTACCCTATGTGACTATGGGAGCGTCAGAAGAACCCTGCTAGACATTCATATGAGGAAAAAACATGGCGTCGTGGAGAGGGTTGGAGTGAAAATGATTGACAAAAGCAAGATTGAGTCTTTAAAAGTGCAGTCTGTTGAGTAAGTGTGACGGGGTGTAAGGGACAGCGTCCCGCAATCTGATAGTTCAACGGAACTGAACTATCAGTAGGTTCTTTTTTCAGGAAGTGAAATTTGATAATTGTATGGTCGAGGTGGTCGTTTTGTATGGGTAGTTATTTATCTCCTGAAAGAAATTCCTGGTGATAGTTGTTCAGTTTCGTTGACTGAGCAACCCTTATTAGTTTGCGGAAGGCTGTCCACCCGATAGTATTTTATCTCGCGTCTGCTGCTTGGGCATTCCGTGCTTCGGAAGGCACGTTAATCCGTTGGCCCCGGTTAATATCATTTAATTAAGAAACCAGACCTAATCCTAGATTAGGTCAGAGTTTTCAAGCCGCCAATGCTTAGCACTGGCCTCTGATATGGCTTAACGACTAAAATCTACGGCATTAAACGATATTAACCGGGACCAACGGCTTAACGTGCCTTCCGAAGCACGGAAAAGCGCCGAATAAATGTACATATGAAATTCGAAAACCGAAAAACACATTGGTACGTGGTGGGATTCGAACCACGACCTCCCGCGCAGGAGGCAGCGGCCCTATCCACTACACCATCGGGCTTTTACTTTATGCATGTCGTAGTGTAATAAACCAAAATAACAGAAACTTTTCTTTGCAGAGAACAGAATAAAAGCATCGAACCAAAAGCGGACCAAACTGATAAAGACAATCCTAAAATTACTCTTAATGATGATATTGATGACGTAGATTTTACTGATGACGTCATGGAAGAAGATAATGACGTCATGGGGCCTGATGACGAAGATCCCATCAACGAAGTGTACTCCCCAGGTTTCCAAGAAGAATACTCTGAACCTGTTGACGTATTGAGTGAGGACGTTAAACCGGATATCAACCTTATCACAGTGGATTTACAAGCTGAATTGCCAGAGCCGCCACACGCTCCTACTGAATTCTTGACAATGGAAACTGAAGAAGATTACAAAGAGGATTTCGAAGAAACGTTTGCGTGTGATCAGTGTGACTATACCACTACAGTTATAAAGAAATTAGCCGCACATATAAGGAGGAAACATGACACGAATAAGAAGTATAAATGCATCTTGTGCCCTTTTAGAACTGGCAGCAAAAAAGATTTGGTGAAACACAAGGAGATGCACAAGAGAAAGACAGCTTATAAATGTAGTCTATGTTCGTTTAAATCTAAAATAAAAAGCGTAATCATCAAACATCTGAAATCTGTTCACAATAAAAAAGTTAAAACTAAGTTTGTTTGCGTTTATTGCAATAATTCTATGTGTAGTGAGATAATGCTTGGTATGCATCTAACGAGGAATCGCACTAAAAAGGCAATGGTCTGTAATATGTGCAGTTTCGAAACAATTTTCACTTGTCAAATGAAAAAGCATAATTTCAATCATTTACAAGAAGAACGAGATGAAAAAGACGAAGCCTTGACTAAACCTAAAGCTGCGATGTATACTAAAGTGAAAATCGCAGAGAAATCTTCAAAAATCAAATCAGAGACGGATTCTGATGAAAGTTCTGATTCCGACGATGACAACACGTTCAAATGTGAGAAATGTCCGTTTGAATCCATGAACGAGAAAAATATGCTCAAGCACTTTGTCAGGGCTCATAATGGATGTAAGCATTGTAGTCGCCCGTTCAGTACAAAATCTGAATTTGAAGAACACATTAAAAATAGCAAATCAGACGATGTTGTGAAGTGTCTTTTCTGCGATTACGACTCAGATTACAAATGTGAAACATACAGACATATGTGCGCACATTTCATTGGACTTGACGGGGTCACGGATAACGGGGATTACACTTTAGAAGATAAAATTGCGTCTGTGATGAGTTCCGTAGACAGAAAAGTAAAAATCGGCGAAACAGCAAATGATATTAAAAACGATGACACGAAAAACAACACAGATCAAGATACTGAAAAAATCGGACTTCAATTAGAAGAGAATAAATTTGGAAATTTCCTTGTAGACCCAAGCCATATCGATAACCGATCATTGAAAGTGCAGAAGTCGGACCAAACAGACGCTTACCAATGTCCAGCTTGCGAATTTGCAACTAAATATAGGACATCAATGCAAAGGCATATACAAAGAAACCACGCTAAGAAGAAACCTTTCAAATGCATTGATTGTGGATTCTCAGCGAAAAGTAAGGACTCGATTAGGAAACATAATCAAAGAAAGGTATCCAAGAAGATACTGTTTTGTGCACAGTGTAGTTTCAAAGCTACCGTCAAATGCGCTTTAGCCGTGCACCAAAAAAGGCATTTCACGCACAGCTGTAAAGTTTGCGCGAAAGCTTTCAGCTACAAAAAAGCGCTTATCGCCCACTTTGCTGTGAAACATCTCATGATAGGGCTCAAATGTCAGTATTGCGACTTCTATGCTTCATTAAAAGAGACTATTATCGAACACGAATCAACTCACACGGGCATCAAAGCGTTCCAATGCAGTGTTTGCGATTATTCCGTCAATCGGAAAAGATTGCTCGAGGAACATTTTAGGAGACACCACTGGCATGGCAATAAAACTATAAAAACTCTCAAAACTAAACCGTTCAAAGCAAAAGTTGAAGTTAAAGTCGAAGACACGAGTACTGGAGAAGTCCTATCGTGCGATCTATGTACTTACACTAATACGAGTAAAGATAAGTTAGCAACGCATATAAAAAGGAAACATTCTATGATGTTTATGTGTGAGAAATGTCCGTACACAACTCCTTATAAAGGAGCTCTGAAAACCCACAGTCTAACGCATATGAAATATTCTCAATTCAAGTGCAAGAAGTGTCCGTACGAAACAACATTCAAAGGACGTATACTCAGCCACTTGGAAAAAGTACATAACCTAAAGATGGAGATCAAAGACGCGAAACTGATTTGCGAATTTTGCAACGAGAAACAAAGATCGTACTATATGTTAAAAATGCACGAAGACGGCGGACGGTACGACAAAGCGAGAAAATGCCAAACGTGCGATTTCGTCGCCATTTACAAATGTCAAATGGACAAACACGAATACACGCATTCCGGGTACAAAACTGAAAGTACCCCCGAGGAGAAATTCTACACGGAGGAGGTTATAACGGAAAACGTTTTGAAATGTCGTTTTTGCAACTTCGTTGGGTCTAAGCGAGGTGCCGTCACTAAACACGAGGCCACGCATTCCGGGGAAAAACCTCACAAATGTAATATGTGCGGATTTGCGACCAAAAATATTGTGTTGATCATGCAGCATTGGAAGAAGAGCCATGGCAGTGGAAACAACAACTAGGGCATATACATACACACATATAATCACGCCTTTATCCCTAATGGGGTAGGCTGAGCGAAAACGACCTAAAAAAAATCATTCCGCCACGTCTGAGAAAGTTTTCAGGGGTAATAAGATAGATTTGTAGGTATTTTTAAAATAATCCTCAAAACTATGTCAGGCGTGGCGGAACGACCTTTGCTTAGCTTCTACACGCTCTGCCTACCCCATTAGGGATAAAAGCGTGATCATATGTATTATAATTTTAGAAAAGGACAGGACCAGGTAAAAAAAAAATAACTACAGCTGAAAAAGGATAAATTATGTATCAAAATATTATAAATATGTTTTATTGTAAATTTATTTCAGAGAGTTTTTATGTGAGAGAGTTTGTGAGTTGCCTGGTGTCCAGCCTAGGTTAGAAATAATCACGCAAACCATTCTTATATTGAGTAAGTACCCCAGTTTGTACGGAAAACACGCAGTGTCAAACATACTGAAAACGTTTCTCCGCGCGTAGGAGCGGGATCTGCTGCGTGTTTTCCATACAAACCGGGCGCGGGCACAGCTAGTTGTAGGGTGTAGATTGCGTGTAGCAACTCCCCGCCGTAGCCCGGTGACGCATTATATACACTTTGTAGTATTTTGCAAACAGGTCAATTAAAAAAAAAAAAACAGCTTGTTGTAAATAAATGTAAATATTGTAAATATGTTTTATTTTAAGTTATGCTTGTACACATTAATTGGGTGACGAATTAATAACTTTCTATTTTATTCTAAATAAGGGTAATAGTATTATTGATTAAGAAATTTAAAAGCATAACTTAACGTAAATTTTTGAATTTACTGATCTCAAAAACCGGTACAGTTGGAATATTGAAACGCCATACGATGATGATGATGATGATTGAAATAAGTCGATACAAAAATTGTTTCGTATACCCTTTTAAAAAAAAAGTTAAATAGTGTACATAATATGAAATAACTTTTGAAAAATCATAGTATTACTAAAAAGAATAGATATTAGGATGATTAAGAATTACTTTTTCATTAAATTTGAATATTAAAATGTTTAAAAAAAAGAATGATTTTCATAGTTAGTGTAAATTGTATTGTACTAGGTATAAAAGAAAATAAAAAATGTTACTCTAAATTATACTTACCTAATGTTTTTTTACATTTTTAACTAAAATGTCTAGACTTATTTACCCTCGGAAACATTCTATCAATAAATTACTTATTTCATGCCTACTGCCCCGTAAGGAATAAAGGCGTGACTATGTATATTGGTGTATGTGTACAAATAATTAAGAGAGCCAGTCAAATTGGAGAGTATTTTCCTAACTGGGAATGAAATTAAGGTTTTCTATGTCCTTCCATGCTGGCCTGGGAGCGAGAGATGTGCGAGCTGCATTTCCTACCGTGCATGCTGTAAAATCCAGCTAAGGGATCCGAGGGTTTCAATATACTGATATTAAAATTTAGGCGATGGTTTGACAACCTGTTACTAAAGCAATATACCTACAAATCTATCTTAAAATCACCCTCAAAACTTTGTCAGACGTGGCGGAACGGCCATTGTTTAGGTCTTTTACGCTCTGCCTACCCCATTAGGGATAAAAGCGTGGTTATATGTATGTATGTATGAACAAACCCTCAAATAATAAGTAACATACTTATTATTCATACCGGATGTAAGAGATAGGGGTTGCTTAGTCAACGAATCTAAACATCGCCACAAAATTCTTTCAGGAGAAAAAAAAACATACCTTACAATATCACGCCTTTATCCCTAATGGGGTAGGCAGAGCTAAAACGACCTAAACAAAGGTTGTTCCGCCACGTGTGACAAAGTTTAGAAGTCTATTTAAGATAGATTTGTCGGTATATTGCTGTAGTGACAGGTTGTCAGCCCATCGCCTAAATTGCAATATATACTTCAGGTTTCAGCCCCCGGATCCCTTAGCTGATTTTTACAGCATGCCCGGGAGGAAATGTAGCTGGCACATTCTATGTTTTTCTCTCGCTCCCAGTCCAGCATGGAAGAAAGTGACTCTTACGTTAACTAAATTACAATATACTGAAACCCTCAGATCCCTTAGCTGGTTTTTACAGCATGCCAGGGAGGAAATGTAGCTGGCACATTCTATGTTTTTCTCTCGCTCCCAGTCCAGCTTGGAAGAAAGTGATTCTTACCTTAACTAAATTACAATATACTGAAACCCTCAGATCCCTTAGCTGGTTTTTACAGCATGCCCGGGAGGAAATGTAGCTGGCACATTCTATGTTTTTCTCTCGCTCCCAGTCCAGCATGGAAGAAAGTGATTCTTACCTTAACTAAATTACAATATACTGAAACCCTCAGATCCCTTAGCTGGTTTTTACAGCATGCCAGGGAGGAAATGTAGCTGGCACATTCTATGTTTTTCTCTCGCTCCCAGTCCAGCATGGAAGAAAGTGATTCTTACCTTAACTAAATTACAATATACTGAAACCCTCATATCCCTTAGCTGGTTTTTACATCATGCACGGGAGGAAATGCAGCTGGCACATTCTATATTTTTCTCACTCCCAGGCCAGCATGGAAGAATGGCAAGTTGTGGGCAAGATTTAACTTAATCTTAACTTAAATTGATGCCGTCTCTTTCTGTTCTCTCTCTAATGATAGAAAATTAACCGGTATAGACTAATATTATTTAAGACAATTCGATGAGCTCAGTGGTGCCGTCTCAAGTTTTTTTTATTGTCTCAAATACAAACATTAACTTCCGATTTTAGCTAAACGTTTCGCTAAAATCGGAAGTAATTCCTTATTTTGTAATCCATATCACGCCTTTTACCCTAATTGGGTAGGCAGAGCGTAAACGGCTGAAACAAGGGTCGTTCCGCCACGTTTTACAAAGTTTTCAGGGTTATTGAAGATAGATTTGTACGTATATTGCTGTAGTGACAGGATGTCAGCCCATCGCCTAAATTGCAATATACTGAAACCCTCTTTTATAGCATGCTCGGGAGGAAATGCAGCTGGCACATTCTAAGTCTTTCTTTCCCTACCAGTCCAGCATGGAAGAATTTTATAATCCAGCAAGCTTTGTATGACAAAATTAAGGAATTACACCTAATCCATTATGTTGCAACATAATCCATCCAATATGTTATAACATTTCTTCCATGCCGGCCTGGGAGCAAGAGAAAAACATAGAATGTGCCGGCTGCATTTCCTCCCGAGCATGCTGTAAAAACCAGCTAAGGGATCCGAGGGTTTCGGTATATTGTGATTTAGGCGATGGGCTGACAACCTGTCACTACAGCAATATACCTACAAATCTATCTTGAATAACCCTCAAAACTTTGTCAGACGTGGCGGAATGACCTTAGTTTAGGTCGTTTGCGCTCTGCCTACCCCATTAGGGATAAAGGCGTGATTTTATGTATGTATGTATGTTATAACATAATGGATTATGTTATAACATAATGGATAACATGTTGTAATGTAGTGACCTTATGGAGTACAAAATTAAGAATTACTAATTTACTACCGATTTTCGCAATACTTAAAATAAAAAAAGAGGCCGATGGTGTAGTGGATATGGCCGCTGCCTCCTGAGCGGGGAGGTCGTGGTTTGAATCCCACCACGTACCAATGTTTTTCGGGTTTCGAATTTCATTATGTACGTTCAATCGGCGCTTTTTCCGTGCTTCGGAAGGCACGTTAAGCCGTTGGTCCCGATTGATATTGTTTAATAACGTAGATATCGTCGTCGTTAAGCCATGTCAGAGGCCAGTGCTAAGCATTGGCGGCTTGAAAACTCTGACCTACTCTAGGATTGGGTCTGGTTTCCCTTCTGGGTTTGAAGGTCAGATGGCAGTCGCTCTGTGTAAAAACCAGTACCCTCATTCCATCCCCTAGATTAGGTAGCTGACCCGGTGAGATACGGGATAAGGCTAGGAAGATGATGGGAGATGATTTCGCAATACTTACAGTATTCATGAAGATTGATTGTATTTGGTACACAATTTAATTTGTTGTGGGGGCAGCATTGAGCTCAACAAACACTTTTGCAACTAAGAATTGCTACATGATCACTGAGGCAGTTTTTGGGCTCTTAGCGACTGGGTTTTCGAGTCGATCAACGAACCGATGACACCCTGGAGTCAGAGTTTTGAAACCGCCTAGTACATACATACATACATACATAAATCACGCCTTTATCCCTTACGGGGTAGGCAGAGCGTTTAAGGCCTCGTAAAAGGCGCTTTCGCCACGTCTGACAAAAATTAAGGGGACTATTTTAGATTGTAATATGTATTGCTTTAGTGACAGGTTGTCAGCCCATCGCCTAAATTACAATACAATGTAACCCTCGAGTCCCTTTTGCTGACTTTAACAGCATGCCCGGGAGGAAGGGCAGCTGGAACATTCTATGTTTTTCTATCTCTCCCAGTCCAGCATGGAAGAAAACCGCCTAGTAACACAGCTATTAGGCCTTCGACAAGGTTTTGACAAAGGACCACTATCAAAGACAGCAACCAGGACCGACGGCTTAACGTGCCCTCCGAAGCACGGAATCCTTTACCTAAAATGTCCTAACCACCAAAAACCTCACAAACTGATAAATTGACAAATATCAACTTTGTGTCCCTACTTTAGAAATCGAACCCGAGACCTCCGGATCAGAAGCCCATGGCTCTGACCACTAGACCACGGAGGCAGTTGCTATTACGATATTTGACCCAATACCGTGCCGGCCGATGGTTACGTTAACTTGAGATGTTTGCACTACGGAGCAACAACAAAGCAAGTTCTTGTAGAAGTTACGTATGAAGAAAGTAACGGGTAGTGCACACTATAAGTATAAATACATACATAATCACGCCTTTATCCCTAATTCCTCTTCTGTCGAGTGGGTATCGAGTCTATCGACCCAATGAACCCTGGTGTCAGAGTTTTTAAACCGCCTAGTAGCACAACTATCAGGCCTCTGACATGGTTTTAGTAACGACCACTATCAAAGACAGCGACCGGGACCGACGGCTTAACGTGCCCTCCGAAGCACGAAATCTTTTTCATTTTCGGCCAATCAGGTGATTCAGCCTGCAATGTCCTAACCAAAGATAAATTCTCAATAACTTTGTGTTTCCCTCATGGGACTCGAAACCAGGACCTCCTGATCAGGAGTCCATGGCAGTAGCCACTAGACCACGGAGGACCTCCGGAGAGACCTCCCTTTCTCCCTAATGGGATAGGCAGAGCGTAAACGACCTAAACAATGCTCATTCCACCACTTATGACAAAAGTTTTGTGGGTTATTTAAGTTAGATTTGTAGGTATATTGCTGGATGTACAGGCTATCAGCCCGTCGCCTAAATTGCAATATACTGAAACCCTCGGATCTCTTAGCTCGTTTTTCGAAATGCAGCTGGCACATTCTAAGTTTTTCTCTTGCTCCCAGTCCAGCATGGAAGAAAAATAGTATAGTGTGCATTCAGCTTTACATAAACAAGTGTAGTTCTTAGGTTTTGTACACCATTGAAAATTGTTACAGTGTTCAAGAGATTTTGCTAACGACAAAGACTGACTGACTTTCCTTTGTTTTTTTTTAAAGAAAAATGTCTAGAGACAGTTAAAAAATATTAAATTTGAATAATATTAAAACGTTACATTTAATTACGAAACTAGTTATTTATTTAAAAAATAAAATGTTTTTTTGAAAGACCGAAAATAACTTAAATTTTATAGAGATGTCTAACGTTCTATCGAGTGTGTTAATATATTTATTTTTGGATGTTTTAACTGACATTGCTTGGAGCATTCGTCCTAAAGTGGAATGTGGATATAAGGTATGTTTCCGTTGAGCCATGGACTCTCGACCCGGAAGTCTCGGGTTCCATTCCCGGCGGGGGACAATGACTTTGTGTTGTTGTTTCTAGTTTTGGTTAGGATATTGCAGGCTGGTCACCTGATTGTCCGAAAAGTAAGATAATCCATGATGTCAAATGGGTATGTTAAAAGTCGGTGCTGCGCCTGATTTCTCTCTGGTCGTGTCAGTCAATCTGTCCCATCAGAATAAGAGATTGAAGGAATAGAGAGTGCACCTGTGTGTAGCGCAAACACTTGGGCACTAAAAACTAGTCTGCTACTGCCCTGGTATCAGAGTTTTAAAACCGCCTAGAAGCACAACTATCAGGCCTCTGACATGGTTTGAGTAACGACCACTATCAAAGACAGCGACCGAAACTGACGGCTTAACGTGCCCTCCGAAGCACGAAATCTTTTTCTTTTTGGACAATCAGGTGATTTAGCCTGCAATATCCTAACCAAACTGGAGAAATATTCACAAAGTGATAAATTCTCAAATATCAACTTTGTGTTTCCCCCCTGGGAATTGAACCCAGGACCTCCGGATCGGGAGTCCATGGCACTAGCCACTAGACCACGAAGGCAGTTACTGCGCGTACGAAACCACGAAAGAGCATGCAAAATTGTTTCAAAATCGCATACTAAAATTTTCAATTTCGTATGCGCATTGGAGTTCGAATAATTCAAAATGCGGACCCTGGTCACTTTGTGTAGTGAGGGTAATTTTTTCTTTACCTTGAAAGAATGGGCTGACAACCTGTCACTACTGTAGCAAATACCTACAAATGTATCTTAAATAACCCTCAAAACTTTGTCAGACGTGGCGGAATGACCTTTGTTTAGGTCGTTTACGCTCTGCCTACCCCATTAGGGATAAAGGTGTGATTATATGTATGTATGTAGGATGTACCTTGGAAGAATTTCGTCGTGAAAGTGGTTCACTTTCATTGGCTGATCAACTCCTATCAGACTGATAGGATAGACTCGATACCCACTCGACAGAAGAAGAAGCGGGAATCCTACCCTTAATACATATAATATTTTATTTCGCCGCCTTCTCCTTAAAAGATGAAATCGTAATGTTATGTATGTTTTCATGCTGCATTTCTTCCAAACTGTACTGGGAGCGACAGAAAAACATAGAATATGCTGGAAAAGAAAAGATTCCGTGCTTCGGAGGGCACGTTAAGCAGTCGATCCCGGTCGCTGTCTTTGATAATGGTTGTTACACAAACCATGTCAGAGGCCTATTAGCTGTGCTATTAGGCGGTTTAAAAACTCTGACACCAGGGTTCTTCGGGTCGATTGACTCGATAGGCACACGACAGAAGAAGAAGAAATCCTCATAACTTGTCAGACGTGGCGGAACGACCTTAGTTCACGCTCTGTCTACCCCATAAAGGCGTGATTTATGTATGTATGTATTTTATGTATGTTTTACAGCAATGTCCTCAAACCCGCGACGGTGCTTTGAACGTGCATTTGATTCCCCACTCACACATGGACGCCGGCTGGGTTAAGACCTTCGACGAATATTATTATGGAAGTAAGATTCTGTCAGTAACATAGCATAGAAATAAATAAATAAAAAAATTAGAGAGTCGGCACGGTAAGCCGAAGGTCGTGGGTTTAGCTCCCAGCTGAGGGAAACTTTTAACCTCTTTGTTTTCGAATTTTATATATACGTTTATTCTTTTCCATGCTGGACTAGGAGTGAGAGAAAAACATAGAATGTGCCAGCTGCATTTCCTCCCGGGCATGCTGTAAAAAACAGCTAAGGGATCCGAGGGTTTCAGTATATATTGTTATGTAAGCGATGGGCTGTCCACCTGTCACTACAGCAATATACCTACAAATCTATTTTAAATAACCCTCAAAACTTTGTCAGATGTGGCGGAACGAACTAAAGAAGAATTCCCAATTTGTATGAAATAAAATATCAATATAATAAATATTGGAAAAAAATATTACAGATATTTTATTCCCTACAAAATGGGAATATTTGTTTCTTATAAACCAATTAAAGTATCTCAGATATCTAACAAAATGATGCTTTATCAAAATAAAATATATAAATATAACTCAGGAAAGCTTTATGCTTGTACGAGAAAGCCTTATGCTTGTACGAGAAAGCCTTATGCTTGTACGGGATAGTCTTATGCTTGTACGAGAAAGCCTTATGCTTGTATGAGAAAGCCTTATGCTTGTACGGGAAAGCCTTATGCTTGTACGGGATAGCCTTATGCTTGTACGGGAAAGCCTTATGCTTGTACGGGATAGTCTTATGCTTGTACGGGAAAGCCTTATGCTTGTACGGGATAGCCTTATGCTTGTACGGGATAGCCTTATGCTTGTACGAGAAAGCCTTATGCTTGTACGAGAAAGCCTTATGCTTGTACGAAAACTTTACTCAGTGGTTTGGTTAGGTTAGGTTAACTACATAAGTAGACATGGTTAGAGTGTCGGCACTGTGCACGGCACGGTACGGCGAAGATCATAGGTTCGGATTCCACCCGTGAAAGTTCTTTAATTTTCATGTCTCTCGTTTTTCCAAATATTTTAGCGTTTTACCACAGAGTATGTTATAGTTCTTCATAGTTTTACTTCACGCTGCTTAACTTCCATACTGAACTGGGAGAAATAGAAAAACATAGAATATACCAGCTGCATCTCCTCCCGGGTATGCTGTGAAAATCTGCTAAAGGATTTGAGGATTTTAGTATTGTAATTCAGGCGATTGGCTGATAACCTGCCACTCCAACAATATACCAACAAATTTATCTCAAATAACCCTCAAAACTTTGTCAGACGTGGCGGAATGACCTTTGTTTAGGTCGTTTACGCTCTGCCACCCCAGTAGGGATAAAACGATCTCGAATATCTCAAAAATGGATGCTTTATCTAAATCAGGAAAACCTTATGCTTGTACGGGAAAGCCTTATGCTTGTACTAAAACTTTACTCAGTGGTTTTGTTAGATTAACTACTGATTTCATGGTAGACCGTGGGCACTGGACCCGGTACGGCGAAGATCGTGGGTTCGAATCCTACCGGTACAAAATTTCTTAATTTTTTACTTTAATCACTACATAGTATAAAACAAAGTCGCTTTCTCTGTCCCTATATCCCTATGTATGCTTAGATCTTTAAAACTACGCAACGGATTTTGATGTTATTTCTTTTAATGGATAGAGTGATTCAAAAGGAAGGTTTATATGTATAATACATGCATAATATACTAGAGAAACACTGATGATTTCCGTGCGAAGCCGGGGCGGGTCGCTAGTAATAAATAATTAATAATAATATTATGTTGGAAGGGGAAGACCTCGGCGAACGTACCGCGATCAAATCGGGGACGTTCTAGGGAAAGGTCAGGTCAGGAGTACCCTAAACCGACGAGCGTGCATGAAAAGATTGATGAATGTAGATGAAGCGAAAGAAGTTTGCAAGGATCGTAGCAAATGGAAGGACGTGATCTCTGCCTACCCCTCCGGGAAAGAGGCGTGACGTTATGTATGTATGTATGTATAATATTACTCGTATCGTGTCTTACTTCAGTTTTGTAATGATTGTTAATTATTTCAGCAAGAACTACGATTAGTACGGCCAATGTGCATCTCATCTTCCACTCGGTCCTCTCGGAACTTCTTCATGACCAGAGGAGGAAGTAAGATCATATCTTTTTATATTATGAAAAAAAGAACAAAAACAAAAATCTATTTATTTGTAACAACTTGTACATTTGCGAGAGCCCGATGGTGTAGTGGATAGGGCCGCTGCCTCCTGAGCGGGAGGTCGTGGTTCGAATCCCACCACGTACCAATGTGTTTTTCGGTTTTCGAATTTCATATGTACGATTATTCGGCGCTTTTTCCGTGCTTCGGAAGGCACGTTAAGCCGTTGGTCCCGGTTAATATCGTTTAATACCGTAGATATTAGTCGTTAAGCCATATCAGAGGCCAGTGCTAAGCATTGGCGGCTTGAAAACTCTGACCTAATCTAGGAATGGGTCTGGTTTCCCTTCTGGGTTGCGGAGGTCAGATGGCAGTCGCTCTGTGTAAAAACCAGTACCCTCGTTCAATCCCCTGGATTAAGTAGCCGACCCCGTAAGATATGGGATAAGGCTAGGGAGGGAGATGGCGGAACGTCCTTTGTATAGGTAGTTTACGCTCTGCCTACCCCATTAGGGATAAAGGCGTGATTATGTGTATGTAGGTATACAAGACAAAAATATCAATTTAATTACAAACTCTCTTTATTATTCATCCTCTTCCTCACAGACAATCCTTATCCTCATCAACTCTAGTAGGTATCACTGTGGCTGAACCATCACGCCATGTGTTTGACTATGAATATTGAAGTTCCCCTTCAATATATTTGGTAAGAGATTTAAGCGATGGTTTCACTTTGTTCATAGCTCTATTACTAGATTAGAGGTCAAGATATTTTGTCGTTCCTGATTTCAATACGCAAACGGCACAAGAACTCTTTACAACAGAATTACTTTAACTTTGTTCGTTGGGCCACCTCAAGACCCACAAGAAAATGGATTACCATATAACCATCATTTGTCCTCTGTTCAAGGTTCACGTTTTCCGAGACAGCGTATTTCTGGCGCTGGTGGAAGGAGCAGCGGCCAGCCACTAGAGCTACCTTCAGATCCCTGGTGCAGGAAGGCAGGATCGAGTTTGCGGGCGGCGGCTGGACTCAAAACGATGAAGCTACTGTGGACTATCTGCAGATTATTGATCACTTCACTTGGGGGCTGCGGTGAGTTATTTTTAACAGAAGTTGTTATCTTGATTTGAATAGCACCATCATGAAATTATTATCTGCCTGCCAAGTAAATAATAAATAATAATAAATAAATAAAAATCTTTATTGAACAGGTCCATTACAATGCATTATTAAATAACTATGACAACCACACTAGGCGACGCCTGTATCGTGGACGCCAAAATTACATTATTTAGTTTGCCAAGAGGACACAATCTATTTAATCACAATAATAAAAAACAGTTAAAATATTTTCTGATACAAAAAGATTTTTTTATAATAAAATAAATTTTTTATAATAAAGTAAAGGCAGCAGAAACCGAAGGGTTGCTCTTGAATAACCAGAGTTTTGCTCTTGAGCAAATTGACGCTGAGCTATGGCCTATTTGCACTGCTACAGCACACTTTTCCTTTTTATTTTGTTTCATTTTTTTTTGTATAAGTGAAATTGTCTATGTCTTTGTTTTCATAACTTTTTCTGTGTATTTGTGTGACTGTAGTACCAAATAAACGTTTTATCTATCTATCTGATAATCTATAGTATTTCCAGCTCAGTTTAAGAATAAAGGTAAACAAAGTTTCATGTATTTTTATTCAAAAACACATTTCATAAATAAATTAAACGTGTTGGCAAATTGGTTAAATTACTAAAACTACTATTTCATTATGTTGTCATATCGAATAGCTAAAACTTAGTTTAGAAACAAGATCTTCGATTAAAAAACACGAAACTTTGTTCACCTTTATTCTAAAACTGAGTTGGAAATACTATAGAGACCAGATTAAATAATGAAGGCTTCAATTTAACACTTCCAGTTTTCCACTCAACGACTGAATCAGTGCGTAATCTGTCTGAGAGCTGGTTCAATCCACTTTTGTTTAAGAACTCTGACACTAGGGTTTATCGGGTCATACATCGACTCAAAAATCCAGTCGATAAGAATGAATGAGAAATCTTTCAGCCTTATTTGTTTTAAGAATTCTGTGACGGGGAAGATCGCTATAAGATACCGATCTTAGGCCCGTATTTATAAACACTGACAGCTAGTTTAAGTAAAAATGTCATTTCCGTACAATATGAGCTGTCAAATCCGAACTTAATATTGCTCTTAATCCTGAGATCGCTTTACAAATACCAGCCTTAAACTGCCCCGAAAATAGTTTAGAAGCCGCATTAAATTGAGCTTGTATAATTTGCAGCAAACTAAACGACACCCTAGGCCCCTGCGGGAAACCAAAAGCATCCTGGCAGATTGACACTTACGGCCACTCTAGAGAGATGACTTCCTTGCTGGCACAGATGGGCTATGACGGTCTTTTCATCGGTAAGATTACTCAATGGCGTCTATTAATCCTAATTCTTCCATGCTGGCCTGGGAGTGAGAGAAAACATAGAATCTGCCAGCTGCATTTCCTCCTTGTAAAAACCAGCTAATGGATTCGAGGGTTTCAGTATATTGCAATTTAGGCGATGGGCTGACAACCTGTCACTACAGTAATATACATACAAATCTATCTTATATAACCCTCAAAACTTTGTCAGTTGTGGCGTGAAAACCTTTGTTTAGGTCGTTTATGCTCTGCCTACCCCATTAGGGATAAAGGCGTGATTATATGTATGTATGTATGACTAATTCTGAGGCCCGTATTTGTAATCAGCACTTGAGACTGACAGCGAGTTTGAGTTCGTATCAGAAATGTCATTTTAGTATATTATGAACATACTTAATACTGCTCTCAATCTTGAGATCGCTTTATAAATACGGGCGTTTGTAGTGATGTCACTTTCTTAATTTTGACATAAGAACAAAGTATCAAATGGGTGAGCTTAAAATCAGCAATGCGCTGTGCCCACAACCATTTATCCACTTTGTTTTGTGTATTATAATAATAGGTATATCTTATGTGTATTATGTTTGTAAATGTACTGATTTTGTTTGTTTTAAATGTCTTTGAATGTGTGTAACTAGTTCCTGTTTGTAAATGTGGATAATAAATGTATTTGTATATGTATTTGTATTTCAAATAATCACATGACTTTGATATTCCTAATTTGACGTAAGACGCTTTAAAGCCCTGCATCATCATCTCCCTAGGCCTTGTCCCGTATATCACGGGGTCGGCTACCTGCTCTAGGAGAATGAACGAAGGTACTGGTTTTTACACAGAGCGACTGCCATCTGACCTCCCCAGAAGGGAAACCAGACTCAATCCTAGATTAGATCAGAGTTTTCAAGCCGCCAATGCTTAGCACTGGCCATGTCAGAACATGGCTTAAGGGGCTTCCCTGGGCTAAGTGGCGCCCTCATCAGTCAAAAAATCATAATTAACTGAAAACAAAATCAATCGAAAATCCGGTAGATCAGATTGAGGTTAGAGCAATAAAGGCCATTTGGAACCTCATAAAGTTGCAACTTATAGATCGTTGCAGTTACAGATAGGAAATTTGCGAAAAACGGCCACTTTTAGCACTTTTACTATCTGTAACTGAAGTGAACACTGAATTATTAATTTATAATGCTTAAAAAAAACTTCAGTACCCATACTTTAATCTGATCTACCGGATTTTCGATTAATTGCGTTTTCGGTGAGCAATAATTTTTTTACTGATGAGGGCGCTGGGGTGCACCGGGGATCCCCTTAACGACTAATATCTACGGTATTAAACGATATTAACCGGGACATTTAATGCCGTAGATATTAGTCGTTAAGTCATATGCTGACATGGCCAGTGCTAAGCATTGGCGGCTTGAAAACTCTGATCTAATCTAGGATTGAGTCTGGTTTCCCTTCTGGGTTGCGGAGGTCAGAAAGCAGCCTCATTCAATCCCCTAGATTAGGTAGCCGACCCTTTGATATACGGGGTAAGGTTAGGGATCTCACTATCTGATGGAGTTGATCTACGGTATTAAATGACGTGAACCGGGACCAACGGCTTAACGTGCCTTCCGAAGCACGGATAAAGCGCCGAATAAACGATTTATAGCCAGGAATTAAAAGTACCTGTCATAGAGGTACCATAGAGAAGGGCTTATAGGAAGTGCATAAGTCCCTCTCTTATTCTATCTGGTTCGATTCCCAGGGGGGAAACACAAAGTTGATATTTGAGAATTTATCACTTTGTGAATTTTTCCCCAGTTTGGTTAGGACATTGCAGGCTGAATCACCTGATTGTCCGAAAAGAAAAAGATTTCGTGCTTCGGAGGGCACGTTAAGCCGTCGGTCCCGGTCGCTGTCTTTGATAGTGGTCGTTACTCAAACCATGTCAGAGGCCTGATAGTTGTGCTTCTAGGCGGTTTCAAAACTCTGACACCAGGGTTCATCGGGTCCGTAGGCTCGATACCTATTCGACAGAAGAAGAAGAATTCTATCTCTCTTTTTCTCTATGACAGGTATTTTTTTATACCCGGCAGGGCTTTAAATAGAAACTGAGCATAGAGAATGCTCTCTTATTTTACGTCAAATTAAAGGAATGTCAAAGTCATGTGTTTATTTGCTATCCTGTTCTTATGTCAAAGTTAAGAAAGTCACAGCGCTACCAAGAATTAGAATTAGGATTGTGCCGCGTGAATCGACGCCATGAGTGATATCAATTAGCATCTAAGGGCCTTATTGTTTTGTAATCATGCTAAATTCCTTATTTTTTGTAATTTCATAACTGTATCTGTCTCATTACCTGGTTATTTTTGGCTGCCCACGATACAGGCAAGACCTAGTGTGGGAGCCACTGGTTTGCTTTACTGTTTTTGTTACGTAGTTAAGTACTGCTAAAATATATATATATATATGTATGTTTTTTCACTTCTTTTAGCATGTTATATGTAACAGCACTATTTTAATAAACTATTTTTGTATTTTTTTGTATTAATAAACATCACTTGAGATTGACAGCTAGTTTGAGTTCGTATCAGAAATGTAATTTCAGTACAATATGACCTGTCAAATCCATACTTAATATAGTCATAGTTCTTTATTGCTTCATGTGAGTACATAAGATGATAAATATAATAATAGTTCTCATGAGCCCGCATACATATTGCTCCCAATCTTAAGGTAGTTTTATAAATACGATCCTAAAACAGGGCCAATGCTTCCATTCACTACTAACTTGAGTAATTATATTTACTAAATATAGAGATATACAAAAAAACTGATCAAGTATTTTTTTCAGGGCGTGTAGACCATAAGGAAAGAGAAAGCATGATTGAAGAAGACAGGATGGAGTACATGTGGAGAGGTAGCGATGTATTGGGTAAGATTATGTTTCCTCCCGGGCATGCTGTAAAAACCAGCTAAGGGATCTGAGGGTTTCAGTATATTGCAATTTAGGCGATGGGCTGACAACCTGTCACTACAGCAATATACGTACAAATCCATCTTGAATAACTCTCAAAACTTTGTCAGACGTGGCGGAACGACCTTTGTTTAGGTCGTTTACGCTCTGCCTACCCCATTAGGGATAAAGGCGTGATTATATGTATGCTTCCACATTCTTAATGCGAACGGCTAAGGAGTGGAACTCCCTGCCGGCGGATCTGTTTCCGGAACAATATAACCTGGGCCTTTTCAAGGCGAGAGTGAATAGGCACTACATAGGTGAGTATGTTTCAACATAGTCCGCATCGTCACTTTCCACCAGGTGAGATGGCGGACAAATGCTCGCCTATATATATAAAAAAAAATAAAAAAAAAATGTATGTATGTAGATTATGTTTTCTTTAAATAGGTAGTCAGATCTTCCAATGAAATGATACATAACGCTTTTCCACTTGACGGCAAGGCTATAATTCCCACCTGTACAATCGCCGGCCTGCCAAACTGAATGTGTTTTGTATTCGTACGTATGACCACCTCGACCAGTAAATTTTTCTAATTTCCTAAAAAAAATATTCTGCTGACAGTTGTTCAGTTTCGTTGACTGAGCAACCCCTATCAGTTTGCGTATGGTATATGTATGGTGTGAATGTTTTCCAGGTAAAATGTCGGATATAATGACGCACACGCTGTTCAACCTCTACAACGCACCGGAAGGGTTCTGCTTCGACTTCCTGTGCAGCGACGAGCCGATAGTTGATGATCCTGACAACCAGGTTTACAACGCTGAGAAACGGGTAAGCTGCTCTCTCTTTATTGATTTATTTATTAGTTAATGCCTACAATGTACAGTGCCAGGGTATGTATTACTATTATATACTGTAGCCAGGGTATACCTAAAATACCGTAGCGTTTCATCATTTGTCACGCAGTGTGGTGTGTTCTAACCTTTACTGCAGGTTTTAAAAACTAATTCTTCCATGCTGGACTGGGAGAGATAGAAAAACATAGAATGTTCCAGCTGCCCTTCTTCCCGGGCATGCTGTTGAAGTCAGCAAGAGGGACTCGAGGGTTACAGTGTATTGTAATTTAGGCGATGGGCTGACAACCTGTCACTAAAGCAATACATATTACAATCTAAAATTGCCCTCAATTTTTGTCAGACGTGGCGAAAGCGCCTTTTAAGAGGCGTTAAACGCTCTGCCTACCCCGTAAGGGATAAAGGCGTGATTTATGTTTATGTATGTTTAAAAACTAACAGCGCCATCTAGTAATCAGTGGCATTGCTATTTTTCATCAGTATTTTTCCGTTTTATCCAGGTAAACGACTTCATAGCGCAAATAGAGCGCCAAGCGAAATATTACGACCATGACAACATTGTGGTGACTATGGGCGGAGATTTTACCTACCAGAGCGCTGCCAACTGGTTTATGAACATGGATAAACTCATCAAGTCAGTATTTTTATTCAAGAGTAATAAAAATACTGATATCCCTTACGGAGTAGGTAGAGCGGCAGCGATATACTAAAATGTGCCACCTACTTTCTGATTTTCTTTCCTATTTTCTGACTCTTTCCGCCTTCTCTCAACTCTCATTCCAACTTCTTCACTCTCTGACTTCTTAACTCTCCGACTTTTTAACTCTCATTCCAAACTTCTTAAGTCTCAGCCTTTTTAACCCTCTTTCCGACTTCTTAACACTATTTCCAACATCTTAACTCCCCGACTTCTCAACTCCCTTTCCGACTTCTTCACTCTTTTCGCCTTCTTAAATCTCTTTCCAACTTCTTAACTCACCGACTTCTCAACTCTCTTTCCAACTTCTTAACTCTCCGACTTCTCAACTCTCTTTCCAACTTATTAACTTCCGACTTCTTAACTCTCTTTCCAACGATGGACTCGAAGAATCAGCTCCTGGTTTTGTCCACAGCCACGTGAACACCCACCCAGGAAATATATCAGACGTGAATATCTTCTATTCGACGCCATCTTGTTATCTAAAGGCGATCTATCTGTATGGAAGAAGAGACAAAGCTATTTACACTGAAAAGGTATTTGTATCTTTATTTTTATTTTTAATCAATTATTTCAATTTTTTTCTTCCATGCTGGACTGGGAGCGAGAGAAAAACAGAATGTACCAGCTGCATTTCCTCCCAGGCACGCTGTAAAAACCAGCTAAGGGATCCGAGGGTTTTAGTATATTGCAATTTAGGCGATGGGCTAATAATTTGTCACTACAACAATATACCTACATATCTATCTTAAAATCCCTCAAAACTTGTCAGACGTGGAGGAACGACCATTGTTTAGGTCGATTACGCTCTGCGTACCCCATTAGGGATATCAGTGGTGAGGGGTGCAATTTTATCGAGGGTAAGCCAAAGCAAAAAAACTTTAAAGTAAATTCACAGTTTCGACGTAATTCCGGATTTGGTGGAGGTGGAATTCTTGAAAGGGAAGCCCACGAGAATCAGCTTGTATAGACTGCCTCTAATACGTATGTATACTAGCGACCCGCCCCGGCTTCGCACGGAAATCATCAGTGTTTCTCTACTATATTATGCATGTATTATACATATAAACCTTTCTCTTGAATCACTCTATCCATTAAAATAAACCGCATCAAAATCCGTTGCGTAGTTTTAAAGATCTAAGCATACAAAGGGATATAGGAACAGAAAAAGCGACTTTGTTTTATATTATGTGGTGATGTAAGAATGAAAGTGATATTCCCTTGTATTTCAGGGCGACCATCTTCCTTACGGGAGCGATTCTGCTACCTACTGGACAGGATATTATACTTCTAGACCCAGCCTCAAATACTTCGTGAGGAGAGCGCATGTTTTCTTACAGGTAATTTTACTGAACTAGGTAAGTATCATCATCATCTCCCTAGCCTTATCCCGTATCTCTCGAGGTCGGGTACGTAATCTAGGTGATTGAACGAGTGTACTGGTTTTTACACAGAGCGACTGCTTCTGAACTACATACATATATACATACATAAAATCACGCCTTTATCCCTTACGGGGTAGGCAGAGCGTTAAACGCCTCGTAAAAGGCGCTTTCGCCGCGTCTGACAAAAATTGAGGGTAATTTTAGATTGTAATGTGTATTACAATCTTCTTCTGAACTAGGTAGATATACCTACGGAAAATCAGTAAATGGGTAGCGTTAGCTAATAGTGCCGATTCTGTCTAACTTATTTTAAGTATGTTACACTTTGTGTTGTTATTTCTTGATGAAACTCCATAGTATACTATTAAGAATACACTTTTTAGACTAGTTCCACTATAAAATTATTTATTAAAGACATACATACATACATACATACATATAATCACGCCTTTATCCCTAATGGGGTAGGCAGAGCGTAAACGACCTAAACAAAGGTCGTTCCGCCACGTCTGACAGAGTTTTGAGGGTTATTCAAGATGGTTTTGTACGTATATTGCTGTAGTGACAGGTTGTCAGCCCATCGCCTAAATTGCAATATACTGAAACACTCAGATCCCTTAGCTGGTTTTTACAGCATGCCCGGGAGGAAATGCAGCTGGCACATTCTATGTTTTTCTCTCGCTCCCAGTCCAGCGTGGAAGAAGACAAGTGTAACGAAACCGGCTTTAATAAATATATATAGTGAAACTAGTGTAAAAAGTGTTTTCTTAATAGTATAACTTATTTTAGTTTGGACCTATACATTGCTAAAATAATAAAAAAGAGACAGCAATATAAACCCAACCCTGTCGAAGTGACGTTATGACGGCATGCTGGTTGGTGTCGTTTTATTGTGCAAAACAACTTCTTCCGGAGGGCAACCGGGGCCCCCTGCTACCTCCGCAATTCTGACATTCACATCGATCTCGATGTTCCGTCTCTCAAAGAGTTCATGAAGCAAGCGGCCATACGCTTCTTCGACAAAGCCCCTCACCACCCCAACCCTCTTGTAGTTAGCGCCTCTAACTACGTTCCCCGACCTAGAAGACCTAGGCATGTCCTTACCGACGGCGATGACCAAATTACTCTTGCATTTAATGCTGCCGTAACTAGTCGAGCCACACTCAGTACAAGCTCTTCCAGCAACCGCGCACCCCGCGGAGGTGCCTCCTTTGCTCCCCACTTTGGGGTTTACCGGCAACATTGGTTCCCAAGGCAACGCCATAAGCCGAGGTTGGAGCCGTAGTGGGCGCCCTTAGGCAGTTGCCATTTGCATATAAGGGTGTAGATTGCGTGTAGCAACTCCCCGCCTTTAGTCCGGTGACGCATTATATACACTTTGTAGTATGCAATGATATAGGTAGTATGGTTTAAACAGGTCCATTAAAAAAAAATATGTTTCGTTTTATGATAAAAATTAGCTGTTGTGTTCAGTTAATAAAATCAGCTACTACGGGATTTGAGGGTTTCAGTATATTGTAACCTGTCACAACAGCAATATACAGATCTATCTTAATACAATATTTTCAATATGATTTGATTTTGATTTTAAACTACCCTCAAAACCTGTCAGACGTGGCTACACGACCTTTGTTTAGGTTGTTGACGCTTTACCTACCCTATTAAGGTTAAAGGCGTGATGTCATCATCTCCCTAGCCTTATCCCGTATTTCACAGAGTCCGCTACCTAATCTAGGTGATTGAACGAGGGTACTGGTTTTTACACAGAGCGACTGCCATCTGACCTCCGCAACCCAGAAGGGAAACCAGACCCAATCCTGCATTGGGTCAGAGTTTTCAAGCCGCCAAAGCTTAGCACTGGCCTCTGATATGGCTTAACGACTAATATCTACGGTCCTAAGCGATATTAACCGGGACCAACGGCTTAACGTGCCTTCCGAAGCACGGAAAAAGCGCTATATATTAATGTAAAATTGTTTCAGGTGGTAAAACAGCTGACTGTGATAGCTCGAATGGGAGATTCCTATGAGCTGCACCTCCTAAGGCATGCTGCTAACCTGGTCCTTCACCATGACGCAATCACAGGTGAGACAGGAGATTTAGTGGTCTGAGCCATGGGCTCCCGATCCGGAGGTCCAGGGTTCGATTCCCATACAACGCTGGTAGCAGTCAATTTACTAGTTCGTGAGATTTTTCCCAGTTTGGTTAGGACATGAAAGCTGAATCGCCTGATTGTCTGCAAGAAAACAGATTCCGTGCTCCGTTGATAGTGGTCGTTACAGAAACCCTGTCAGAGGCCTTTATCTGATACTAGTAGGTGGTTTAAATATTCTGACACCAGTACCGGTTGAACAAAGTAGTTGACACGTTCCAACAGAATCAAGTTATAGTTACTAATAATTTAGAACCTTTAAATTAGCAATTCATAGTTCGTTGTAGTAACAGGAACAAAAATTGCGAATAACGGCCACCAACGGCAACTGTTCTTCCTGTTACTACAACGAGCTATGAAGCGCTAATTAATAAGGTTCTAAATTGTCTTAATTACTAGAACTGGATTCCGTTGGAACGGTTTTTCGATTTACTGCGTTTTTAGTGTTCTCCTTACTTCTGCGAACTTGAATCCGAAGCCTGTTTAAGGACTTCCAGATCGACCACGGTAGTTCATGTCCAGGAAGGAGATTCTCGGCAAAAATGACTGAGATGTACCGCACTGAAGCAAATGAATGAATGAAAGAATGAATAAATGAATGGTTTATTGTGCGATGAATTCGGGTTACAATAGCAGTTACAATTGCTTACAATAAATTATGTCTCACCAAATTCTACCTTTACAGGTATACACACATAACTTGTTAATTATAATTATTTACAACCTAACTGCCTCCGTGGTCTAGTGTTTAGTGCCATGGACTCCTGATCCGGAGGTCCTGGGTTCGATTCCCAGGGGGGAAACACAAAGTTGATATTTGAGAATTTATCACTTTGTGATTTTTTCCCCAGTTTGGTTAGAACATTGCAGGCTGAATCACCTGATTGTCCGAAAAAGAAAAAGATTTCGTGCTTCGGAGGGCACGTTAAGCCGTCGGTCCCGGTCGCTGTCTTTGATAGTGGTCGTTACTCAAACCATGTCAGAGGCCTGATAGTTGTGCTACTAGGCGGTTTAAAAACTCTGACACCAGGGTTCAACGGGTCGAAAGACTAGATACCCACTCGACAGAAGAAGATTTACAACCTTAAAAACATACCTATAAGTATTAACATTAAGCGGCATTGTAGCTGCAGCGGAGCGGCGCGGCACGGCACGGCGGCGGCGTGGCAATGTCAGTTCATACTTTTTGACAGTTTTTATCGCACCGTGCCGCTACGATGCAGCTACGTCCAATCAATCAATCAAATATTTATTTGTAGAAACGGGTACAATATAAAGGTGTTACATAAAATACAGTGCGCCGAGTCTTGCTTACAGTGAGCATACAAACAGTTAACATGCATATTCACAAAAACTTAAGGTCATATAGAATTACAAATAGAATAACAAATTGCAGGAAAATAAAATAATATTAAATTAGTTGAAGACTCATAAAAATAAATCTATGTCAGCATATACTTAATAACATACACAAATCCATTATAAACAAGACAAATAAACGTTTTCTATTCTATTCTATTCTATAAATTAATCTACTTTAAAAAAAGAAACAAAAAAGCTAAAAATCTATGTAGTACAATAATAACAGTAATAAGTTAATAATTAATTCAAAATGAGTTAAAAATAATATAATGTCACGCAGTAATGTCAGCAAAATTTAATACATTAAATTACCTATATTTATCAATTTATAATGACGGATCTGTCAGAAAAGACTCCATATTGTAATAGCATTTATCTATTAAAAATGTTCGCATTTTGTTCTTAAATTCTAATGGGGGATCCATTAGAATTTAAGAACAAAATGACATGATAGACTGAGGTCTGACTTGTTGGATATTAGGTTGGGTATTTTTAAACACAGTTAAGTTTTATTCGTTTCCTACACTTAATCAGGGATCCGTTAATTCCTTTGGGTGAGAGCTGAAAAGCAGTGTTGTTGTTTATGAGCAACTAGCGACCCGCCCCGGCTTCGTACGGATATCATCAGTGTTTACTCTACTATATTATGCATGTATTATACATATAAACCTTCCTCTTGAATCACTCTATCCATTAAAAGAAACTGCATCAAAATCCGTTGCGTAGTTTTAAAGATCAAAGCATACATAGGGATATAGGGACAGAGAAAGCGACTTTGTTTTATACTATGTTGTGATCATACACTGAGCTCTGACCCTCTGCATAGCTTCAGCACACATGCAACAAATTAATGAATGAATGAATTAATTCTTTATTTGCTTTAAATGTGGTTCGAATATACATAGATGTCACAAATAATATGAATGTCAGTATCAAACATTTAACCAAATTACTTGGCATGCAAATATGGAGTCGCAAGACCATGTCAAAGTATACATCAAATTTAAGGTATAAAAACAAACAGTCAAATTGTGATGTCAATAAAATAGAAAAGAACGATTAAATTTACAAAAGCATAATCAAAATATAGACACTACATATTTATATTTTTTTTTTTTATGTTCATACCTGTTCTTTGTTTTTTTCTTAATTTGTTACATGCGTGTTGTTTGTATGCAATAAACGTTTATCTAACTATCTATTATTTCTCAGGCACAAGTCAGCAACACGTCACCAACGACTTTATAAGGATGCTGAGCGAAGCAGTCGACGCTTGTACCAAGAAGTTATCTAACTTACTCAGGTACTTACATACATAAAATCACGTCTTTATCCCTAATAGGGTAGGCAGAGCGAAAACCGAAGCAACCGTTTCTTAGACATACATACATAATATAACATACATACATACATACATACATAACGTCACGCCTCTTTCCCGGAGGGGTAGGCAGAGATCACATCCTTCCATTTGCTACGATCCTTGCAAACTTCTTTCGCTTCATCTACATTCATCAATCTTTTCATGCACGCTCGTCGGTTTAGGGTACTCCTGACCTGACCTTTCCCTAGAATGTCCCCGATTTGATCGCGGTACGTTCGTCGAGGTCTTCCCCTTCCAACATTCCCACTCACACTCGCCATGTATATCTTTTTGGTTAATCTCTTTTCATCCATCCTCTCAACATGACCAAACCACCTCAGCATTCCTTTTTCTATACCTGTCACTATATCCTCTTTCACACCACAACGTTCCCTTATCACGCTATTTCTTATTCTGTCACTCAGTTTCACACCAATCATACTTCTTAATGCTCTCATTTCTACCGCATTTATTCTACTTTCATGTCTTTTCTGCCATACCCAACTTTCACTGCCATACATAAGTGTTGGGACTAACACTCCTCTATGCACGAGCCTTTTTGGACACCCTCTGGCTGTTCATAAAGGTGTGCAACGCCCCATTCACCATGTTACCAGCATTCACTCTTCTTTCAATATCACTATCACACTTTCCATCTGCTGTAAACAATGAACCCAAATAAACAAACTCTTTCACTTGCTCCACCTTTTCATCTCCTATCAGAATGTTACACTCTGTCATTCTATCCTCTTTCTCAAAAACCAGTGATTTGGTTTTACTAACATTCACTTTCATTCCTTTCTTTTTCAAAGCTTCATGCATACAATTTACCATCTCCTGTAACTCCTCCGCCGTGGACGCAAGTATAACTTGGTCGTCAGCGTAGAGAAGACATTTGACGAGTAACTCGTTCATTCTTAGACCACATTCATTATCTTTCAAATCTGTCAAACAGCTATCCATGAATAAGTTAAACAGCCATGGAGACGCTACACATCCTTGTCTTACACCTTTCTCGATGTTAAACAATTCAGTGTACGCCCCGTTGATCCTGACACAAGCACTGGAATCCTTATATAAGGATTTCAGTGCTCGTATCAAAATACCGCTCACCCCATGCATGGACAGCGCCGACCACAATTCATTCCTCACAACTCTATCATAGGCCTTTTCTAAGTCCACGAACGCGCAATAAACTTTTTGGCTTTTAGCCAAATATTTTTCGGTTATGCACCGCAACGAAAAGACCTGATCCGTACATCCCATCCCCTTACGAAAACCTGCCTGAGCATCCCATATTTTCTCATCAGTTTCTTTCATCACTCTTTCAATCAATACCTTTGCATACAGTTTGCCGACGACGCTGAGAAGGCTTATACCGCGGTAATTTTTGCAGTCAAGCTGTGACCCTTTACCCTTGTATAGTGGTACGATAACAGCCTTACACCAATCTTTTGGCACTTGGCCGCTTCTCCAACACAGGTTGAAAAGGCAGTACAGCTGACTAGCAACAACTCCTTCGCCAGCCTTCAGCATTTCGACAGACACTCTATCATACCCTGCAGCCTTACCCAACTTCATTCTTTTCAGTGCTTTCACAATCTCATCCATTTCAATTTCATTCTCACTTTCATTTACCTCTGGAATGGTAAAACCTTGTGCTTCTTCCTCTTTTTCAAATAAACTTTCAAAATATTCCTTCCATCTATTCAGCACGTGTTCTTCACCTTTTACAATACTACCATCCTGGCTTCGAATCCTACTCAGCTCGGATGTTGCAGTTTTACCGCGAGCTGTCCTTATGGATTTCCAGAAAACTTTTAAGTTGGACCGAAAGTTTTCTGAAAGCCTCCTGTCAAATTCGTCTTTATATTCGTCTTTCTTTTTATTCACTGCTTTCTTTACTTCATCTTTCAATAGTTTATATTCCGTTCGTGCTTCGTCTACATCCTCATCTGTCGCTTTTTGCATTCTTTGATTAGCTTTGGTAGCTAACCAATCCAACCATGCTTTCTTCTTTCTTTGTACCACTTCTTGCACATCTTTACTCATCCATGCACTCCTCTGTTTATTCCCTTTCGAACGTCTAGAAACTCCACATACTTCTATAGCAACTTTCAGCACTCTTTCCTTAAATTCCTTCCAACCTTCTTCACTATCAGACATTTCATTCACACCACTAAATTCATCCTTCAATCTTCTAACATATTCCTTTCTTACATCATTTTCTTGCAAATTTTCTACTTTCACTCTTTCCAGATCACTAGTTGGCTGATTCACCCTGTGCCTCCATCGATTAAAGAGACCACTTATACGTGATATCACCAGAAAGTGGTCTGAGTCGATTCCGGCACCCCGATATGCCCGAGTGTCCAGAACTTTCATTTTCAATCGTTCATCCACAATCACAAAATCTATCATGCTTCTTAAAGATCTTTCTGCTCTAGTATAAGTATGGATCTTTTTGTGTTGAAACATGGTATTCGACACAAAAAGATCCCACTCCAAGCAGATCCCTAACAAACTCCTTCCATTCTCATTTATCCTTTCATCACCAAACGCTCCAAGGATCTTATTATACCCATCACGCTTAATACCCACCCATCCATTAAAATCGCCTAACATTATAATCTTTTCATTTGCCTTGCAGTTTTTCAAAACATCTCTAACACTCTCCCAGAACTCCTCATTTTCCTTTTTAGCTTTTGTGGACCCACTCCTACCTACATCCGTCGGTGCATAAACACCTAGGATGAAGATACGAGTGATTCCGACCTTCAGCCTAAGCCAGAGAAGTCGAGGGCTCACACATTCATACTCAGTCACACATTCAGCCATTCGTGCGGAGAGGAATACACCGACTCCCTTAGAGCCTCTGTCGGTACTGGGAACCCCAGACCAATACGCTACGTAGTGTCCATGTTGCGTCTGGTCGCATCCCTTCCGCTTAGTCTCATTCACACACAGTACATCTATACGCCTATCATCCATCAACTGGCATACCTCGTCTATTTTCTCAGCCATACTTCCTCTAACATTCATCGTAGCAAAGCGGCTCTCTGTGGTCCGCGTTCCGCACCCGGTAGAAACGTGACGTGATGAGTTGCGAAATCCTACATCGCCGCCATTTTTATAAGTTTGCATATTTGAAACCATTGCGTTCCCACGAGCAGCGAGGGCACTCATATGTTGATCCTGGCAGAGCCCCGCTTACCAGGACAAGGTTAGCCTTGATCTGGGGTCACCCGGTCCCAGGGCCATCGGTACGCTCAAAACTAGGCTCGCCCCTAGCCATGCATCCATCGGCGCGGCAGACCTACGGATCGTTTGTAAAAACTATCGGTTTCCTGAAAAATATTCCTGGCGTGATTTGGTCAGTTTGGTTGACTGAACAATCTATCATCACTTTGCGGGAACCTGTCCCTTCTAGCCATCTATCTATTTAGCCTATATTAGCCCACTGCTGAACATAGGCCTCTTCCTTTAAGATGTCCCTTACACTTCGTTTCTTTTTCAGTTATTTGACTCCCACCTGGGGTGGGACTAGACGATCTAAAAACTCACAACAATTCGTGGTCTGTCACCAACTGAACATAAGCCAATGCAGGGTAAGTAGTCTGTGCTTCGGAAGGCACGTTAAGATGTCTGGTCGTTGTATTTGATATTTATTATCTTCGACATCAAGACCATCGGGTCGAAAAACCGAAAAACCCGCTCATTCAACAATGAATATTACATACATATAATCACGCCTTTATCCCTAATGGGGTAGGCAGAGCGTAAACCACCTAAAAAAGGTCGTTCCGCCACGTCTGACAACATTTTAGGGTTATTAAAGATAGATTTGTAGGTATATTGCTGTAGTGGAAAGTTGTCAGCCAATCGCCTAAATTACAATACACTGAATCCCTCCGATCCCTTAGTTGGTTTTTACAGCATGCCCGGTAGGAAATGCAGCTGTCACATTCTATGTTTTTCTTTTGATCCCAGTCCAGCATGGAAGAAACAATGAATATTTAGTGTACATATAGGGGGCCTTATTTCTAAGTGGCAGTTTTCACGCAACTGGAATTAATAAGAAAATTACTGGAATTGGTTAATACAGTAATTTTCTGACCTACACGCCAGTTTACAAATACCAAACCATTTGCACAATTCACAGACATCATGGTAAACCTGTGGCGCGGGCGTCCCTCCTTAACGATTATTTAACATGGCAGACTTAGTACCGAATTTAGAAAAAAAGGTAGCATGCAGATAAACTAGCAACATTATTTAAATATGATAATTAAATGATATACTAAGGTAAACAGTAGGATTTGTAGTGTAAAGAAAGAAAGAAGAATTCATGGTTCCCACTCTTTAGAAGAGGCTCCCACTATTTTTTCCCTCTGGTTTTCAGTTCACAGAAACTCAAGAATCGATGATGCTCATAGTCTACAACCCATTAAGTGTGAAGACCTACCACTACGTCAGGTTACCAGCAATCGCCCTACACTACACCATCCGAGATTGGAACGGTAAGATAACAGATAGCGCCACAAGAAAGAACGCAAGTTCTAAAACGCGGTATTGAAGTTTTTTCGCCAAACTATATATAAGTGTGAAGACCTACCACCACGTCAGGTTACCAGCAATCGCCCTACACTACACCATCAGGGATTGGAACGGTAAGATAACAGATGGCGCCACAAGAAAGAACGCAAGTTCTGAAACGCGGTATTGAAGTTTTTTCGGCAAACTGCATATAAGCGTGAAGTCTTCTCGTACCAACACGTCAGGTTACCGACAATCGCCCTACACTACACCATCAGAGATTGGAACGGTAAGGTAACAGATGGCGCCACAAGAAAGAACGCAAGTTCTGAAACGCGGTATTGAAGTTTTTTCGGCAAACTGCATATAAGCGTGAAGACTTCTCGTACCAACACGTCAGGCTACCAGCCATCGCCCTACACTACACCATCAGGGATTGGAACGGTAAGATAACAGATGGCGCCACAAGAAAGAACGCAAGTTCTGAAACGCGGTATTGAAGTTTTTTCGGCAAACTGCATATAAGCGTGAAGACTTCTCGGGCTTTTAACCCCACGCCACGCCCGTTTTTACGGGCGTCGACAGACTTCACGCCCAGGGGGCCTAGCCCCGAAGGCGTCTCCCCGCCGGCCGCTTCGCGGCCGACGAGAAGAATTTCGCACACCGTACCAACACGTCAGGTTACCATCAATCGCCCTACACTAGGGATTGACTCCATCAGGGATTGGAACGGTAAGCGTCTTCTAGGGCTTGGATGGGGTGACCGATTTAGAGTGGTATAACAATACGAGATTTCCCATAAACCACACGCACGTTAAGCCATTGGTTGTGGTTTTCTATTTCAGAAGCTATTTGGCGGCTTGAATATTTGTCAGCAAAAGCCAAATTTAGAATGGGGTCTGGTTTCCCTTCTAGGTTGTGGTAAAAACCAGCATCTTTGTTCAATCCACACCAGTCATTAAACTATAATAAAATACGCAAAGGTGCCCATAACACTTGCGGCATTGCCACGCTGGATGGCTATGAACCTTTAAACCAAAATCCCCTAAGTAAATCTCATCTTCACAGTAACTGCCTCCGTGGTCTACTGAGTCAAATTGATAGATATCAACTTTGTGTTCCCTAAGGGAATAAAGGGAACCCAAGACCAGCGAAATGGTTCATTAGCTCTTTGCCAGCGGATCAGCAGCCAATGGCTCAGACTACTGGGCCACGGAAACAGTCTATCTTCTTACCTTTCAGACGAAGAAGTGGAGTACCAGCTGGTTCCTCTGCCAGCAGCCGTGATCAACCTTCCCGGCAGGTCTTCAACTGTCATCCAAGAAATATACTTTGAAGCTGAGAATATTCCTCCGTTGGGCTATTCGGCGTACTATATCGCGCCTGTCAGGGACCAATTGGTAAGCTCATCGCCTAAATTGCAATAAATAGTGCAAACCCTCGGATCCCTTAGCTCCAATAGCTACGTGGTTTCTGGAAAACTTGGATAGTAAATATTTTTGTTTGAATGTTAACTAAAACAACGAATATTTTTATTGTATTTTAGGAAGAGAACGAATTTGCTAAGAAACACAGCAAGAAAGAGAAGAACGCCGAAGAGAAAACAGAAATTATCTCAAACATTGCCAATGAGGTAATCAAAACTTAGGCTCGTTATTATAATCAGCTCTTAAGAGTGATAGCGTAAGTAAGTAAGTAAGAGTATCAAAAATGTAATTTCAGTACAAAACGGCCGGTCAAATCCATACTTAACATTGCTCTCAATCTTGAGATCGCTTTATAAATACGAGCCTAATAAATCTAGATTATATACGGGGTGTAAGGGACAGCGTCCCGCAAACTGATAAAGGTTGCTCAGTCAACGAAACTAAACAACTATTACCAGGATATTTTTCATAAAGTAATAAAAAAATGGTTTTCCATTGCCATACATATTGTCTTATCGAGGTGGTCATTTTGTATGGGAAGTACAAATTTATTTTTCATTTTATTTTTCTGGTGAATTCATTTTTGCTTTTCCAGACTTCCATGCTGGCCTGGGAGCGAGAGAAAAACATAGAATGTGCCAGCTGCATTTCCTCCCGGGCATGCTGTAAAAACCAGCTAAGGGATCCGAGAGTTTCTGTATATTTCAATTTAGGCGATGGGCTGACAACCTGTCACTACAGCAATATACGTACAAATCGATCTTTAACTCTCAAAACATTGTCAGACGTGGCGGAAAGACCTTTGTTTGGGTCGTTTACGCTCTACCTACCTCATTAGAGATAAAGGCGTGATTGTAAAAGGTGTATATGTATGTATGTATGTACTATTAACTTCTTATTGTGTTTGGCTGTATGGCCTAATTTTCTTTGCCTTCGAAGAGATGTATTAACGAGTAGATACGTGTTTGCACAAAATGGCGCTTTCAGAGCATGAGATCATCATCATCATTAGGCAAATATGTATTTTATATTGTTAATTGCTACCAGCCTAGCACTGCACTTTATACCTAGCATACAGCAACGTCTAAAGCGGGTGTAAGGGACAGCGTCCCGTTACTGATAGGGGTTGCTCCACAGATTTGAGAAGTCGCTACCTGTGGGTTGCTCAGTCAACGAAACTGATTAAACTTTTACCAGGTTATTTTTTTTTCAGTGGATAAAGTACAAGATAAGATAAGATAAGATAAGAATATACTTTATTGCACAGAAAAGACACAAGTGAAAATTAAATTAAATGAAACAAATAGTAGTACAAATAGGCGGCCTTATTGCTATGCAGCAATTTCTTCCAGGCAACCTTAGGGTACAGGAAAATAAAAAGTTGAACTAGTGGGCTGGTATACATTTTAGGCAATATTTACCTAAAATTGACCTTCCCGTACAAAATGAAACAGATTGTTCGTATGGAAAACATACATACATACATATAATCACGCCTTTATCCCTAATGGGGTAGGCAGAGCGTGAACGACCCAAACAAAGGTCTTTCCGCCACGTCTGACAATGTTTTGAGAGTTAAAGATTGATTTGTACGTATATTGCTGTAGTGACAGGTTGTCAGCTCATCGCCTAAATTGAAATATACAGAAACTCTCGGATCCCTTAGCTGGTTTTTACAGCATGCCCGGGAGGAAATGCAGCTGGCACATTCTATGTTTTTCTCTCGCTCCCAGTCCAGCATGGAAGTCTGGAAAAGCAAAAATGAATCCACCAGAAAAATAAAATGAAAAATAAATTTGTACTTCCCATACAAAATGACCACCTCGATAAGACAATATGTATGGCAATGGAAAACCATTTTTTTATTACTTTATGAAAAATATCCTGGTAATAGTTGTTTAGTTTCGTGGACTGAGCAACCTTTATCAGTTTGCGGGACGCTGTCCCTTACACCCGGTATGGACGTTGCTGTATGCTAGGTATAAAGTGCAGTGCTAGGCTGGTAGCGGTAAACAATATAAAATACACATTTGCCTAATGATGATGATGGAAGCTGGACCGGAAGCGACAGAAAAACATAGAATGCGCCAGCTGCATTTCCTCCCGGGCATGCTGTAAAAACCAGCTACGGGATTCGAGGGCATCAGTGAATTGCAATTTAGGCGATGGGCTGACAACCTGTCACTACAGCAATACACATTACAATCTAAAATTGCCCCCAATTTATGTCAGACGTGGCGAAAGCGCCTTTTAGGAGGCGTTTTACGCTCTGCCTACCCCGTAAGGGATAAAGGCGTGATTATATGTATGTATGTATGTATGATGATGATCTCATGCTCTGAAAGCGCCATTTTGTGCAAAAACGTATCTACTCGTTAATACATCTCTTCGAAGGCAAAGAAAATTAGGCCATACAGCCAAACACAATAAGAAGTTAATAGTACATACATACATACCCTCCCGGGCATGCTGTAAAAACCAGCTGACGGATCCGAGGGTTTCAGTATATTGTAATTTAGGCGATAGGCTGACAACCTGTCACTATTGCAATATACCTACAAATCTATCTTAAATAGCCCTAAAAACTTTGCCAACGTGGCGTAAAGGCGTGATTATATGTCATATAATCACGACTTTATCTCTAATGATGAGGAATGCAGAGCGTAAACTACCTAAACAAAAAGTCGTTCCGCCACGTTGGCAAAGTTTTTAGGGCTATTTAAGATAGATTTGTAGGTATATTGCAATAGTGACAGGTTGTCAGCCTATCGCCTAAATTGCAATATACTAAAACCCTCGGATCCGTCAGCTGGTTTTTACAGCATGCCCGGGAGGATGCAGCTAGCACATTCTATGTTTTTTTTCTCGCTCCCAGTCCAACATGGAGGTAAAATCTACTATATTTGAAATCTTGTCCTCAATTTTTTTCCTGTTTTTCTAGTACTTGAAAGTGACAGCAAATAAAGACACGGGCCTCCTGGAATCTATTCAACATGTGGACGGCGTGAAGGTAAAGATTTAATTAATTTATACAGGATGTAACACACACACACACACACACACACACACACACACACACACACACACACACACACACACACACACACACATATAATCACGCCTATATCCCTTATGGGGTAGGCAGAGCGTAAATGACCTAAACAAAGGTCGTTCCGCCACGTCTGATAAAGTTTTGAGGGTTATTTTAAGATAGATTTATAGGTATATTGCTGTAGTGACAGGTTGTGAGCCCATCGCATAAATTACAAACACTGAAACCCTCGGATCCCTTAGCTGGGTTTTACAGCATGCCCGGAAGGAAATGTAGCTGGCACATTCTATGTTTTTCTCTCGCTCCCAGTCCAGCATGGATGTAACAAAAAGGGTATATGCACCCTGAAGGGCGTGAATGCGTTTGGCAGAGAATTGGTCGAAATTAATTTAAGTCATTACGATCGATACGATAAGAAGAAGAAGGACGTGAATCTGCCCATAAAACTGAACAACTAACATCTTCAAAAAGAAAAAATAAACATACCTTCCATACAAATTTGATCAGCTCATCATCATCTCCCTAGCCTTATCCTACGGGATACGCATGTCACGGGATTGGCTACCTAATCTGAGGGAATCGAACGGAGGTACTGGTTTTTACACAGAGCGACTGTCATCTGACCTCCGCAACCCAGTAGGAAAACCGGACCCAATGAAAAAGAAAGATTAGGTCAGAGTTTTTTAAGCCGCCAATGCTTAGCACTGACCTCTGACTTGGCTTAGCGACTAATATCTATGGTATTAAACGATATTAACTGGGACCAACGGCTTAACGTGCATTCCGAAGCACGGTAAAAGCGGCGAATAAACGTACCTACATAGAGATTTCTTTTTAGAGATAAGCTGTACCTGTTGTTTTTTATGTTTGTGTCCTCTGTATGTTCATGTGTGTGCAATAAATTGTTAAATAAATAAATACGAAATTCGAAAACCGAAAAACCAATAGGTACGTGGTGGGATTCGAACCACGACCTCCCGTTCAGGAGGCAGCGGCCCTATCCACTACACCATCGGGCTCTAAAATTGTGTCTGCTAAATTGATGGTGCATTTAATATGTTTTTTTTTATTGATTTCAACCTGTTGTTATCTTCCATGCTGGCCTGGGAGCGAGAGAAAAACTTAGAATGTGCCAGCTGCATTTCCTCCCGGGCATGCTGTAAAAACCAGCTAAGGGATCTGAGGGTTACAGTGTATTGCAATTTAGGCGATGGGCTGACAACCTGTCACTACAGCAATATACCTACAAATCTATCTTGAATAACCCTCAAAACTTTGTCAGACGTGGCGGAGCGACCTTTGTTTGGGTCGATTGCGCTCTGCCTACCCCATTAGGGATAAAGGCGTGATTATATGTATGTATGTATGTAAACAAACTTTTATGTATTTTTATTCAAAAACACATTTCAAAAATAGCAATACACATTACAATCTAAAATTGCCCTCAATTTTTGTCAGACGTGGCGAAAGCGCCTTTTACGAGGAGTTTGACGCTCTGCCTACCCCGTAAGGGATAAAGGCGTGATTTTATGTATGTATGTATGCATTTCAAAAATAAATGATACGTGTTAGCAAATTCATTAAATTACCGGAACCACTACTTCATTATGTTGTTAAAACTTATTTTAGAAACGAGATCTTCGATTAAAAGACATGAAACTTTGTTAACCTTTATTCTAAAACTGAGTTGGAAATACTATAAACCGTTTTATATTTTGATTATATTTCGTACAGGCGTGACTATATGTATGTATGTATGTAACCTGTTTTTACATGGGAAAAGTTAATTAGTTTTATGGGCAGGTTCAAATCTTTCAAGGCGCATAAATACCCTTTCTATGAATGCCCTTAATAGTTATATGCATTTGTAAAAACCAGTACCCTTGTTCAATCCCCTAGATTAGGAAGCCGACCCCGTGAGATACGGGATAAGGCTAGGGAGATGATGATAGTTGTTTGCATTAAGTTTCATTTTGTTGTCTTTATTTTTAAGTTTCTTCCATGCTGGACTGGGAGAGATAGAAAAACATAGAATGTTTCAGCTGCCCTTCCTCCCGGGCATGCTGTAGAAGTCAGCAAAAGGGACTCGAGGGTTACAGTGTATTGTAATTTAGGCGATGGGCTGACAACCTGTCACTATAGCAATACCTATTACAATCTAAAATTGCCCTCAATTTTTGTCAGACGTGGCGAAAGCGCCTTTTACGAGGAGTTTGACGCTCTGCCTACCCCGTAAGGGATAAAGGTGTGATTTTATGTATGTATGTATGTATGTATTTTTAAGTTTTGCATACATTGATACATACCGGGTGTAAGGGACAGCGTCCCGCAAACTGATAGGAGTTGCTCAGTCAATGAGTTCATTGACAATTAACTGCCCCAGTTGCACAAATAAACAAATCTGAATGTCAGTACAAATATATCTATTATTACTTTTTATTTTATCATGAAGTGCCCGATGGTGTAGTGGATAGGGCCGCTGCCTCCTGAGCGGGAGGTCGTGGTTCGAACCCCAACACGTACCAATGTGTTTTTGAATTTCATATGTACGTTTATTCGGCGCTTTTTCCGTGCTTCGGAAGGCACGTTAAGCCGTTGGTCCCGGTTAATATCGTTTAATACCGTAGATATTAGTCGTTAAGCCATATCAGAGGCCAGTGCTAAGCATTGGCGGCTTGAAAACTCTGACCTAATCTAGGATTGGGTCTGGTTTCCCTTCTGGGTTGCGGAGGTCAGATGGCAGTCGCTCTGTGTAAAAACCAGTACTCTCGTTCAATCCCCTAGATTAGGTAGCCGACCCCGTGAGATACGGGATAAGGCTGGGGAGATGATGGACTTTTTATTTTATTATTGATAATTTTGATATAAAAATTTTGTAATTGATGAATTTAGTGACGTGTAAATTTTTATTTATTAATAAATGATTGAATTGAATTGAAGTCAACGAAACTGAACAACTATCACCAGGAAAATATTACAGGAGATGAAAAATAAATTTAAACATCCGAAAATGACCACCTCGATAAAACAATATGTATTACTTCCTGAAAAATAATTCTGATGATAGCTGTTAAATTTCGTTGACTGAGCAACCCCCTGTCAGTTTGCGGGACGCTGTCCCTTACACCCTGTATAAGGACGCTGTCCCTTACACCCTGTATAATCACGCCTTTATCCGCCACGCCACATCTGACAAAGGTTTCAGAGTTTTTAACTTTGTTTTTGCTTTTACTGGTTGTACTGTTTATTTACATACATACATATATATAACATACATATAATCACGCCTTTATCCCTAATGGGGTAGGCAGAGCGTAAACGACCTAAAATAAGGCCGTTCCGCCGCGTCTGACAAAGTCTTGAGGGCCATTCAAGAAAGATTTGTACGTATATTGCTGTAGTGACAGGTTGTCAGCCCATCGCCTAAATTACAATATACTGAAACCCTCAGATCCCTTAGCTGGTTTTTACAGCATGCTCGAGAGGAAATGCAGCTGGCACATTCTATGTTTTTCTCTCACTCCCAGTCCAGCATGGAAGAGACTATTTATTTATTGTACTAAAAGTAGATAAAACGATTAATTTAATATCTACCTTTCTAAGGTGGACATCTCGCAAAATTTCTACTTCTACAGTCAAGCACAGCAAACCCAGCAATCAGGAGCATACTGCTTCAGACCAGAAAACGCTAGACCTACACCCGTAAGTTGATTTTCCAGGTCTTCTAGGTCTACAGCGAACCCACTATTTCCAGCAGTCTGGAGCATACTGTGGTTTTATTCTAAAAACGCCAGATCAACACCCGTAAGTTCATTGTAGGGTTTTAGGCCGTCTAAAATTCCGCCTAACGCGCCGCGCATGCAACATGAACGCGGCAACGAAATAGTTCGCGCCGCCACCGAACGCGGCGCCACTGTCACTTGAACAATTAAAAATTCTGCGAGCGCGCCAAAACTTGCGCCGCAGCAAAAAATATTAAAATATTAAACTAAACACAGCAAGATCCCTAAAACTATAAAAGTCGACCTAAACATTGGTCGCGCAAACCTCCGTGTCGCACACACCAGACAGACATCGTGTTCCACTGGCTGGGAAGCTGATTGTGGCTGGACAAGCGGCGAGTGAAGGCCCATAGTTTTATTGGGGACAAGTTTTATATAAACAAATAATTCCAAACTGAGCTATCGAGAATACATTCATTTTCCAGGTCTTCTAGGTCTACAGCGAAACCAGTATTCCGAGCAGTCTGTAGCATACTGTGGTTTTATCCTAAAAACGCCAGACCTTCAACCGTAAGTTGATTTTCCAGGTCTTCTAGGTGTACAGCGAACCCAGTATTTCCAGCAGTCTGGAGCATACTGTGGTTCTATCCTAGAAGCGACAGACCTACACCTGTAAGTTGATTTTCCAGGTCTTCTAGGTGTACAGCGAACCCAGTATTTCCAGCAGTCTGGAGCATACTGTGGTTCTATCCTAGAAGCGACAGACCTACACCTGTAAGTTGATTTTCCAGGTCTTCTAGGTGTACAGCGAACCCAGTATTTCCAGCAGTCTGGAGCATACTGTGGTTATATCCTAGAAGCGACAGACCTACACCTGTAAGTTGATTTTCCAGGTCTTCTAGGTCTACAGAGATCCCAGTAATTCCAGCAGTCTGGAACATACTGTGTTCTATCCTAGAAG
This sequence comes from Scrobipalpa costella, assembly GCA_949820665.1. Lineage (NCBI taxonomy): Eukaryota > Metazoa > Arthropoda > Insecta > Lepidoptera > Gelechiidae > Scrobipalpa > Scrobipalpa costella. Next base: position 763,014 of record OX463323.1, on the reverse strand, counting down.
CGACAGACCTACACCTGTAAGTTGATTTTCCAGGTCTTCTAGGTGTACAGCGAACCCAGTATTTCCAGCAGTCTGGAGCATACTGTGGTTCTATCCTAGAAGCGACAGACCTACACCTGCAAGTTAATTTTCCAGTTCTTCTTAGTCTACAGCGAACCCAGTATTTCCAGCAGTCTGGAGCATACTGTGGTTTTATCCTTAAAACGCCAGATCAACACCCGTAAGTTGATTTTCCAGTTCTTCTAGGTCTACAGCGAACCCAGTATTCCCAGCAGTCTGGAGCATACTGTGGTTCTCTCCTAGAAGCGACAGACCTACATCTGTAAGTTGATTTTTCAGGTCTATCCAGCAGTTTAAGATTGTGGTATGATAGGCACTTCTGATCTTCTAAATGTAAGCGTAACTGCATAGCAGATAACTAGAAACTACCTTCAAAACATATCATAATATAAACGTTTTGTCCCTCCATGGGAATCAAGATTCAAGATAATTTATCTTACCCCACTAGACAGAGGCGCTTAAGTGGTTACGAATAATGTTACATACATACAATCACGCATTTTTCCCTAATGGGGTAGGCAGAGCGTAAACGATCTAAACAAAGGTCGTTCCGCCACGTCTGACAAAGTTTTGAGGGTTATTTAAGATAGATTTGTAAGTATATTGCTGTAGTGACAGGTTGTCAGCCCATCGTCTATATTGTAATATACTGAAACCCTCGAATCCCGTAGCTGGTTTTTACAGCATGCTCGGGAGGAAAACCAGCTGGCACATTCTATGTTTTACTTTCGCTCCCAGTCCAGCATGGAAGAATAATGTTACATGTCTTTATTTTTTTTGTAATATCCTGTATATACAGTTTCAGACTCTGTATAAGAACATTACGTGTCCCAACCTCTGAAAATTATGACAGTCATAGACCACAAATTCCGTCTAAAGTACAACCACGCTTTCAACGCACGTGGGGAAAAGAAGGAACTAACGCCGCCATCTTGAAATATGACGTTGATTTGACAGCTGTTCTCCTCATACTGCAGCGCCCCCCCTCCCACACACGTTCATAAAGAACCGCGTCGAACTGTACCTATCAAGGAATTTGTAGGTAAAGCCTTGGTACCTATAGTATTTCGGACTCAGTTTTAGAATAAAGGTAAACAAAGCTTCCATGCTGGCCTGGGAGCGAGAGAAAAACATAGAATGTGCCAGCTGCATTATCTCCCGGGCATGCCGTAAAAACCAGTTAAGGGATCCGAGGGTTTCAGTATATTGTAATTTTGGCGATGGGCTGACAACCTGTCACTACAGCAATATACTTACAAATCTATCTTAAATAACCCTCAAAACTTTGTCAGACGTGGCGGAACGACCTTTGTTTAGGTCGTTTACGCTCTGCCTACCCCATTAGGGATAAAGGCGTGATTATATGTATGTATGTATGTAAACAAAGTTTTATGTATTTTTATTCAAAAACACATTTCAAAAATAAATGATACGTGTTAGCAAATTCATTACATTACCGGAACCACTACTTCATTATGTTGTTAAAACTTATTTCAGAAACGAGATCTTCGATTAAAAGACATGAAACTTTGTTAACCTTTATTCTAAAACTGAGTTGGAAATACTATAAACCGTTTTATATTTTGATTATATTTCGTTCTTTATTACCTAAAGAATAGGATCCATTTTCCAACAATATTTTTTTATGTTTGTCTTTCTCGTTGCCATGGTAACCCAATTTGTATACATCGCTACGAAGCGAAAGTATCGCAAAACGTGTAAAATAAAGAAAAAAATGCTGTTTTTAGAAGAAATTAATATTATGTAAATGAAATTATTAGTATAATAAACGCTAGGAATTTGAAACGAAGTGTGGAAAGTTTTTTTCAACAGTGAAATAGTGACATTGTGCGTTTGACCCAATTTTATGTGTTTTAAGGTAAGTGTTAATAGTTTTCCAAATTAATTATGCATTTAATAATACTGTAAGTATTTAGTATGGATTTTATTTTATTACTTCGTTAGGAATAAGTACTGAGTGTCTATTTCCCTAAAATATAAAATGTATGTACTAAAATAATACTACAATCGTTATGAGAACGCATTTTACTAGGCGGTTTATGTTCTGCCTACCCCGTATGGGATGAATGCGTGACTTTATGCATTCATAACAACGTTGACAGACAAAATTTTAATGCGAGCGAAAAAAAAAGATTGATAAATAGTTACTGTGCTGTTAGATAGATAATGTACACCTAAGAATAAATAAAAGGTGTGTGATTGATGATGATGACCGATCAAATACTGGGCATTTATGAATAATATGGTACGTTGTTGTGAAGAAAATTACATATATTTGTGTATTTTCAGAGTAATTTGATACCAATACAAAATGCAAACTACAACAAAGAGATCTAGTGATGTGTCTAAATCTAAAGATAAAGTAAAACAAGATGTTCCAACGCCAAGGAAAAAAGATGAAGATATTTTAAAGAAGAGTGTCGCTACTCCAAGAAACTATTTACAAAAATCTTCTACAGTCGACATCTATGGTCAGAAAAAGAAAACTGCTGGCCAAAGTACACGAGCACCTAAAAAAGTTACTGGAGTCACTAATTCTAACAGTAACGTTACTCCTTCTAAAGATTTCTTAAAATCCTCTCCTTCCTCAATTAGTCAGCTAAGCGTCAAAAGTGCGTACGATAAAACACCTAGAGTTAGCGCCCAAAAAAGGCTAGATCTCAAAGCTGATTCAAAGACTTCTCTTAATTCAGCCAGAAAGGTCCGCACTGCCAGAGATTTGCCGTTTTCTAATGTGACTGTGAGTTCTCCTGTAGCGAAAAGAAAACTGAATATTGTTGCTGAAACACCAGCTAGAAAAGTAGACAATGCAGCTAAAACACCGAAAAACATTGATAGTAAACCTGCAGTTGCAAAAAGGACTGAACCTAAAACAGTTTCTTCTAAAGCATTCGAAAGAGGTGATTCAAAAGAAATAGAAGAGAGACAAAGAACAAAAACAAGAACTCTTGATGAAAATGAAGTCAAAGTATTAACTCCAGATGGTGTTGATAACAATACCGAGATGAAAAATTTGTCAAAACGTCTGTCTGCTAAACCTAAGGCTTTTTATGTTGAATTACAAGAAGGAAATACGAAGGTAAGACTATTTATTTATTAAAAAGCCATAAAAATGAAATTGATAGCAAATTATATATCACTTTATATTAACCGTATTTTTGTATAAAAAATAATTATCTGAAATAAAACCATGATGAGTGTAGATTACAGAACAAACCAGTGATAATGACGTCAGCTACGAAGATGATTTTGAAAGCTATGAGTCGGATTTTGATTCTTATCATAGCGACCAAACGATGGAAAGCTCCAATGAACACGGTCACAGCCAAAATGACAGTGAAAATGATGTCCAAAATGATAGTCAAAGTTTGGATGAAAAAGATCATGATGGCTTAACTGAAGATGTAAAAGAAGGAAAAGATGAAGAAAAAATGTTAGATTCAGGTAATATTTTCGATTCACTAGTTCTTACGCTAAAAAACACCAAACATGATAAAAATGGCAACCTTATAAAAATATAATTCATTGGTGTTCCAGGCAATTTTGACCTCCGAGATCGTTCAGCTAAAAGTCGCCCTGCTGCTATGGAGTTTATACTAGAAGATACTGAAGATGATAAGAAAATATCCTTTACTGATGAAGGTTTTCAAGATATGTCCAGCTCAAGTGCTATCTCTACCATGAAGAGTCATGTTGATGTATTAGATCAGTAAGAGAAATTTTAATATTCACATGTATTTTTGACTGTTAAATGTGTTAGTATGTAGACGACGTAACACTCTTAGCACTAAAAGTAAACAATTTCTATTTCAGGCCTCAATTTATGTTCATAGACTTTGCAAAATCCAAAGAAAGTAAGCGCAAAAGAAAACTAAACGAAAAATTTAAACAGAGGGCCACAGATTTACTCAGCATGATAACTTTGCACGAAATGTCCTACAATTTATTTGAAATGAAACCGATTCCCTATGATTTGTATATGGCAACATTTGGGAGATCAAATTATACACAAGCTGCCGTCCAAACTTTCGATGATGGTATCACTGAAGAGCTACAAACTGAGGAGATTTTAGTTGAGCACAAATGGACGCAACATCCTATCGAATTTTCGAAAAGCGATGTGTATTTATATCCTGAAGATAACAACAAATACAATGCTAAGAATAATGAAGATTATTTGACTAAGTTTACATTTTTAGTAAATAAAAATACTGATATAGAAGCTAATAATAAAATTAATTTGGATAAAACTTACAAAGATAATCCGTTGAGAATTTATTTTGAACAAAAAGATGGCGTAGGCCCTTGCGAAATGTTACCATATGAAAGCTATAAAAAGAAAATAGAAAATAATAATTTCAACGCAGGAAAACTCAGCAAATTTTTAAAGAAAGTTGAACGCCGAGTGAGTAACGTTTTAAGTTTAAATTGTGACAATAACTTAATCCAATTTAAGAATTCTTTAAACCAAAAAATACCTCTAAGCAAAGGCTATCTGACTATAGCACCCGAAAGTATAAACAACGAAAAAAAATCTTTCATTAAAACCTCCAAAATAAGTTATGTGATATTCTCTGAAACCAAGAGCAACATAATAATGTTGATACATGAGAGAGTTTCCAAAAATATCGGAGAAAGATGTGTAATTTGTCTCTGGGACATCACTGTTGCCATGCAGGATCCGATAAAGATATTAGTGTCCATAGACAATGTTTCAATTGGAAGATTTAAGGGTAACACAGATGGAATTTTTGTCGCTGCGTTGAATGACGGGTAAGTGTTTTTTTTTAAATACAGATAAGCAATCGAGTCTAGCAAGGTACTAAAACTATTTCAACTAGTATCACAACTAAATTTTTCTCAAGTGTTGCCGTATTAGAACTGTCTGACTTATTTCCATTATTTTTGCCAAGCTGCAACGTTTTTGGAACGAATCTTTTTCTTCAGCCTGCTCTTTTTCTGGCTAGCCACTAACAAAAGCTAAATAGGATAGGATAATTAGTTGTTTCTACTTTCTGCATGTCTAATATTATAAAACATTTTAATCTATGCAGAACTATCCACCTATGGGACCTGTCCGAAGAACCAACTTGGAGGAACGATGGTGTTACCACTGACAAAAATTCTACCAATTTGGTAGAAATTAACACCGAGGGCAAGACTCAGACAGAAAAAGAGAGAGAATGGAATGTTAAAAATGGTGGAAATGTAGGAGAGGTTCAGGTAAATATGATTGATTTTATTCTTAAACTCTAGTATTCTACACACGCTGTCTGTGGTTCTTTCTTATGAATTAACTTATTTTATCCTACCATTCTCTTTTTTCAGCCTTCTCTTTCCAATGCTCTTCAAGCTTGCGCCTTCACGAACAGTGCTGCAAACATGGCTAACAGTGACGTCACAGATTATGTGGTGGGGCTGGAGTTTATCGGGGATTCTCACCCGAAGGGAATGGAAGGGGGGCGGAAGATTGTTGGACAGGTATGTTCAATGTTTAATGCACTGTTTAAAGCCGTGGCCCCAGCGCATAAACAAAACATACATTCCCTCGCAGGGCAAAGAGGGGGGGAAGGTTTACTCAAACATTTCCCTTCCCCTTTTTACCCCACGGGGCATGTATGTTTCGTGTTTTGTTTGTGAGCAGGAGTCACAGCTTTATTCCGGTTACCAGGTTCCCGGATATAAGGGACAGCTTTCCGTACACTGATAGGGGTTGCTTATCACTAGCATATTTTTCCAGGTAACTAAAAAAAGTACTTTTCCAGAATGACCAACTCGATCAGATAGTTTGAATGGGGGAAGCCATTTTTTATTACTTCTTGACAGAATTTCCTGCAATATTATTGTTCAGTTTCTTTGATTAAGCCGATCACTTTGCGGGAAGCTCCCACTCCGTATTAAATTTTCTGAAAATAATTTGTTTTCAGATTTCCACTTTGCAACGGGTGGGGATAGTTTCCATCTGGTCAATAATTCAGGAAAAAACCAAGACAAATGACATGGGCAAAGCTTATTGGTCAAAGATGAAACTAGAAAAGACCCAAACCATAACTTTACTAGACCACATCGATTTACCCACAAAACTAACAGAAGACGAAGATGTTATCACAAATTTCAACCTGAACGCTGCCAAAAGAAGACTATCCAAAAGAAAATCCGAGAAAAATGTGTTCAAGAAAGATATTTCCCGCCCAAAATCGACGAGCAGTTCAGAGTTTGACATTTCAAGGCCAGCCAGTGCTGCCAGCTTCAAAAGAGTGTTGTCAGTCGAGAAAAAAGTGCATGAAAGTTGGGAAAGTGGGATGCTCTGTAGCGATTTGAAAATTTTGCGGCTGGATAAGACAGAGAATTTGTTGGTCGCTAAAAACTGCGGGGAAGTACTAATTTGTACAAGGAGCGCTGGTTCAGTAAAAGTAGAGAAGCTTTGCGTTGCAAGTAAGTGCATTATTCTTCACATGCACGGGATATATACATACACACGTTGATATAATCACGCGTTTATCCCTAATGGGGTAAACAAAGGTCGTTCCTCCACGTCCGACAAAGATTAGAGGGTTTTTTAAGATAGATTTGTAGGTATATTCCTGTAGTGAGAGGTTGTCATCCCATCGCCTAAATTACGATATACTGAAATCCTCGGATCCCTTAGCTGGTTTTTACAGCATGCCCGGGAGGAAATGCAGCTGGCACATTCTATGCTATTCTATTCTATTCGCTCCCAGTCCAGCATGAAAGATATGGGAAGGGAGATATGGGTCTTTCCTTTCGGATGACAGAGTCGACGACGGAGCGACCTTACCCGAAGAAGTTTTCAAAGACGTGCCCTTCGAAAAACGGACTCCATTTTCTTATCCTGCAATGGCCTAAACTAACTGGGCAAAAATTCACAAACTATTAATTAAATATGCCAACTTTGTATTTTCCCATGGGAAACGAACCCACGACATCCGAATCAGGACTCATCAGTTAGCATGTCGTTGCCTATAATGGACGGATAGGGGGTAGATTCCATACCTTCTTCCTTGACCATACATACATATAATCACACCTTATTCCTATTAGAGAAGGGAGAGCGTAAACGTTTTATGGGTTATTTAAGATGGATTTGTAGGCTGTAGCTGTGCTACTAGGCGGTTTAAAAAATCTGACACCAGGCTTCATCGGGTCTATTGACTCAACAATCCACTCGCTAGGAAGAAGAAGAACATTTTGGAAATCATTTCTCTACATATATACATACATATAATTACGCTTTTGTCTCTAATGGGGTAGGCAGAGCGTGAACGACCCATACGAGGGTCTTTCCTCCACGTCTGACAAAGTTTTGAGTGTTATTTAAGATGGATTTGTAGGTATATTACTGTATTAACAGGTTGTCAGCCCATCACCTAAATGGAAATATACACAAATCTCGGATCTCTTAGCTGATTTTTACAGCATGCCCGGGAGGAAATGCAGCTGGCATATTCTTTGTTTTTCCAGTCCAGCTTGGAAGAAACCAGTTAATCATAATTACTCTTCCGTTTCAGATGACACTTCAACAGTAACTTGTCTGGGAGTATCTTCTCACGGTCTACCCTACTTTCTGGCAGCCACTGACTCTGGGACCGTGAACCTGTGTTCCTTGGTTGAATTGAGGGTTCTGCTTAGTTTGGACTGTCGGTGAGTATTTATTTACTAATCTATTCTTCCATGCTGGCTTGGGAGCGAGAGAAAAACATAGAATGTGCCAGCTGCTTTTCTTCCTGGGCATGCTGTAGAAACCAGCTAAGGGATCCGAGGGGGTCAGTATATTGTAATTAAGGCGATGGGCAACCTATGACTACGGCAATATACCTACAAATCTATCGTAAATAACCCTCAAAACTTTGTCAGACGTGGCGGAACGACCTTTATTTAGGTCGTTTACGCTCTGCCTACCCCATTAGGGATAAAGGCGTGATTTAAATGTATGTATGTATTTATACTGATAGTGATAATATTATAAAGAGGAAAGATTTTTTTTTTGTATGTATGTTTGTAACCTTTGGTAACGAATAATCGCCATTAGAAAGATATTTATTTTTTATTTTATTTTTTTTAAATATATGTATGCGAGCATTTGTTCACTCTAAGGAAAAAATATCTATTTCTCACAGGAAAACTCACGCAAGAAACTAGTGTTTTATTACTAAAAGTATTGTATTGCTTCGAGCCGTTTAGACGTGAAAGAGTAACAAACAAACAGACAGACAGATCTACTTTCGCATTTATAATATATCCATGTATTTCTTCCATATTGGACTGGAGCAAGAGTAAAACATAGAATGTGCCAGCTGCATTTCCTTCCGGGCATGCTGTAAAAACCAGCTATGGGATCCGGAGGGTTTCTGTATATTACAATTTAGGCGATGGGCTATTGGGATATTATTGGCATACAAATTGATCTTAAATAACCCTAAAAAGTAGGTATTTTACGCTCTGCGTACCCCATTAGGGGTAAAAGCGTGGATATATATATGTATATATTTAATTATACTCGTTTTTTTCAGTAACGGTACCCCATCCGACGCTCAGGATAAGGTTCAGTCCGACAACAAGGGTAGATTTGTGAGCAGTGCCAAAGTGCGCTCTCTTGCTCCTAAGTTTGACACGAAGATAGATAGTAAGGTAACGTACAATTTGTTTTTCTACAAAAAAACAAGCGAGATAAAGCTACATTATGCGAAGATTGCACAGAAATGCCTGAAAAATTGTGAAAAGCAAACTTACAATAAAATCGATTGATATGAAAATATTATCAGGCGCTTAACGTATAACTACGATATGCTGCAACACAAATATATATCTATCAACAACTATAATACTCGATTAGATTTATTTATTTCATATTATCAATTTCATAATTACATTGTAAAAATAATAAAAATGTCCAGGGATAATATGATTGTCCAAAATATAAAGCTATATAATAAAAGTAATTTAAACATGTCAAACAAAGAAATAGAATAAACCAAATAGAAATACACAATAAAGCACAATGTGAAAACATGAAGAGAAATTATGAAAGTATCAGGTTCAAAATTAGTCGATTCCTGTTACTATATCAAAGCAATAAATAATCTCCTAACTGCCTCCGTGGTCTAGTGGCTAGTGCCATGGACTCCCGATCCGGAGGTCCTGGGTTCGATTCCCAGGGGGGAAACACAAAGTTGATATTTAAGAATTTATCACTTTGTGTATTTTTCCCCACTTTGGTTAGGACATTGCAGGCTGAATCACCTGATTGTCCGAGAAGAAAAAAAGATTTCGTGCTTCGGAGGGCACGTTAAGCCGTCGGTCCCGGTCGCTGTCTTTGATAGTGGTCGTTACTCAAACCATGTCAGAGGCCTTATAGTTGTGCTACTAGGCGGTTTAAAAACTCTGACGCCAGGGTTCATCGGGTCCATAGACTCGATACCCACTCGACAGAAGAAGAAGAAGAAAGCAATAAACAATATATAAATATACGGTATAGCTATCCTATATGTTTGAAACATACTATCTTAAATATCTCAACATCTATCTTGAATACTACTATCCTATATGTTTCAATAAACTATGTTACTTGTACTTCCATGCTGGACTGGGAGAGATAGAAAAACATAGAATGTTCCAGCTGCCCTTCCTCCCGGGCATGCTGTAGAAGACAGCATAAGGGAGGGTTACAGTGTATTGTAATTTAGGCGATGGGCTGACAACCTGTCACTATGGCAATACACATTTCAATCTAAAATTACCCTCAGTTATTGTCAGACGCGGCGAAAGCGCCTTTTACGAGGCGTTTAACGCTCTGCCTACCCCGTAAGGGATAAAGGCGTGATTTTATGTATGTATGTATGTATGTAACTATGTTACTCCTAACTTAAATATCTCCTTTTCTCGTATTTCTGCTATCCTTCTCTCATATCTCCTCTTGGTATATATATATCTCATTTCCTCTCTTCCAGCTACCAGTGACTTTCCTCCAATGGTCACCCTCGAACCCCTGCATCATCTACTCCCTCCTGAACCACGGAAGGTTGTCGATGTGGGACTTAACTCACAGCGACATCTGTGCTAAAAGCGTCAGTACTCAAGTTGTTGTGACTTGCGCAGCTGGAGATGGTGTTTTGGTAAGGATCTGTTATTGTTGTTATTAGCATTATAACAGCCTCCGAAGTCGAGGTTGTGGGTTCGTTTCTATTTATTTTACTAGTTTGTAATTTTTTTACTTCTGTAGGTCTGCTGTCAGAAATTTCTTTTTAGTTTTTTTTTCCTGTTGTGTCTTTTAAGTCCTGTTTAAATGATGTGTTTATGTACAATAAATTGTTAAAAAAATAAACATTCCCTAGTTTGTTTCTATGTTAAATTGTCCATCAAGAAAATTTGTCAGTGCTTCAGGGTATGTTACGCCGTGGATTCGATCATTATATTTGATAATGGCTACAAACCTATTAAAAATAAAGTAGGCGTTTTAAAAACTCTCACACCATAATTTGGTTCATTCACCACTGATAGGTTCGTTCGAGGAGTCGAATAATCACTCGATAAAAAAGAACTCAACTGTTGCTATAGATTGTTGTATTGGTAGGTTGGTAGGTAGGTACTCATGAGCTTTTTTCTTTCTAGGCCCTCGTGACTCCAGAAGGGGAGGTCCAAGTTCATAGAATGACGACCGAGCAGAAGAGCACTCACCATTTGGATTTGTTTCAGAAATATGTCACTCTGTTATAGATCTTAGCAAAGAAAAATGTTCACTTTTAATTTCAATTCCTTGTTTCATTAATTTCCCGTTATTTTGACTAATTTCTATATTTCGTCTTTAATTTGGAAAAAAAGGGTAAGTCGGTATTTCCAAGAAAAATAAAAAAATATAGCGATTTTACTGATCTTTTAATATCGCGAAGTTGAAAAGTACATGGGAGCGTTTATGAGACCAAAAGGCAGCCGTTCAAAACAGGAGTGAATTGCTGAATTTTTGAACTGAAGAAAAAATCCGTCTTCAAGTTAATGCGTAAGTAAAATCTCTCGTTGCGAGTAGCCCAGTTAGTAACAGAAGAAATTAATTAATTCATGGTGTTATTCACATTACAAATGGGTATTTGGTCCTAAATTATGATCTTCTTTTTACATACATACATATAATCTCGCCTTTATCCCTAATGGGGTAGGCAGAACGTAAATGTCCTAAACAAAGGTCGTTGCGCCATGTCTAACAAGTTTTGAGGGTTATAGATATAGTGGCAGGTTGTCAGCCCGTCGCCTAAATTACAATACTGAAACCCTCGAATCCATCCGCTGATTGAAACAGCATGCCCGGGAGGAGATGCAGCTGGAAAATTCTATGTTTTTCTTTCACACCCAGTCCATCATGAAAGGATATTATTTATAATCTTCTTTATAAAGTAAAGAAGTATGTCTTCTCTACTTCTCTTCCATGCTAAATTGAGAGCCATATAATAACTTTATTTAAAAGGTTCCGTTCTAGCTGCTTTTCTTCCCACACATACTGTAGAAACCAGTAGAACGACTGAGGGTTTTAGTGTATCAGTTCAGTTACTTTACCGATTTTGTAGCAAATTATTAGTCTTTATATTTGTCATGCTGGTCATGCTGTCCTGAGAGCGAAAGAAAAACATAGAATGTGCCAGCTGCATTTCCTCCTGGGCATGCTGTAAAAACGAGCTAAGGGATCCGAGGTTTTCAGTACATGTAAAATGGGCTGACAACCTGTCACTACAGCAGTATTCCTACAAATCTATCTTAAATAACCCTCAAAACTTTGTCAGACGTGGCGGAATGACTATTGTTTAAGTCGTTTACGCTCTGCCTATCCCATTAGGAATAAAGGCGTGATTATATGTATTTTTGTCAAACGCAGCGAGGCTTCTTTGCCAATAGACTTTCGACGGTCTGTCTACTTCCTATGGATAAAGACGTGACTATATGTATCTTCTCCAGGTTGCCCAGAAGACCACGTTCACGGTGATCCGAGGTGCGATCGTGAAGGAAATCCGGCAGCGGTTCGCGGACTGGGCTACTCAAGTCATCAGACTTTACAGGGGCGAAGAGTTTGTCGAGTTCGAGTGGGTCATCGGTCCCATACCTATTGGGTAAGATTTTCGTTTCTTTAATTTCTTTATTAGCAACTTTCCGTCCGCGAAACCCTGGTGAAATGAGATTTCCCGTGGAAATAGGTTTTCCGCCTTTGTCCTATAATAGGACCTAACCTCTAAATAATTTAAAATATTTTAATAATACTTAAAACGTCAATAATGACTTCCTATTAATTTTGAATAACTATGTTATAATTATGTATGTAAACTTGTACAATCTTACAGTAAGTTAAGAATATTGTAAATACTAAAAGCCAGTATCAAATACCTGAGCTTTTGTTTGTGTAACTCATTTTAATGCTAAGTTAGTTTTATCATGTTTGTACTTTGTATAAAAGTTAACCAAATAAATAATATATATAAAAAAACACCTCTATGTGTGCCAAGTTTCATCCCGATCCGTCCTGTGGTTGAAGCGTGATTGAGAGAGTAGTAAACATCCAAACTATCTCATTTATAATAAGTAAGATAGGTTTACTTTAGACACGAGATCAGCCATGAAAGAGACAGAGTTGATGATGGAGCGTGCTTACCCAGAAGATGCCTGTTATGGCACTGGCACTCTCACTCACAGACGGAACACAGCAAACTGTTTGGCGCCGGGCTCCGGTTAGAGGTTTGTCGCGAGCCAGTTGCCCCTTGCGGAGCCTTCCATCGCTTTGTTTGGATCGTTCAGCCGGGCTTATTCACAAGCAAGCTTGTGTTGGTATTGCCCTCACTACTAGCTTTCTGCTAACCCCTCTTTTACTCGATTTCTACCAACAGTTATATATGTATCATTTAATTTTAATTTCCCACCTTTCATCCGTTCAGCCTTTTCGTAATTTATTTATTCATTTATTAATAAAAAATATATAAAAATGTATATAAAAATAATAAAGCGCGATAGACAGTCATTAAGCTAGAGAGATAGAGATAGAGATAAATTTATTAATAATTGTAAATTACAAGTCAAGAAATTATAAGTATATCAAATTAATAATCATTTAAATTGTATTGCTTTTATTATCATTAAAATTAATAAAATCATTATAACTATAGAATGCCTGTTCGACAAGCCAAAGCTTAAGCCGTGATTTAAAGCTATTTAAGCTTGGTGCCTGCTTGATTACATTGGGTATTTTATTAAATACAGCCGTGCCCATCTTTCTTCCATGCTGGACTGGGAGCGAGACAAAAACATAGAATGCACCAGCTGCATTTCCTCCTGGGCATGCTGTAAAAGTCAGCTAAGGGATCCGAGGGTTTCGGTATATTGTAATTTAGGCGATGGGCTGACGACCTGTCACTACAGCAATATACTTACAAATCTAACTTAAATAACCCTCAAAACTTTGTCAGACGTGGCGGGACGACCTTTGTTTTGGTCGTTTACGCTCTGCCTACCCCATTAGGGATAAAGGCGTGACTATATGTATGTATGTATGTGCCCATCACATGCGTGGTTCTGGCGGTCTTCTCCAACGTGTGCCTCACTACGTACAACATGTTCGCATGACGTGCGTTTTCTCCAAGTCTATCGCTTCTGCTCTGACACTGGTTCCTATTCTCTCACACGTACAGGGCTACCTCCTTACCTACCTTTTACAGAGATACCTTACACAACCCTCAAAATTTGTCAGACGTGGCGGAACGACCTTTGTTTGGGTTGTTGACGCTCTGCCTACCCCATTAGGGATACAGACGTGATAGTAATGTATGTATGTAGAAAGGGGATCTATCAGTTACTGGTATGCTTGGACGAAAACTGGTATGCTGTCCCTTACAGCCGGTATTTTTTGCATTTTCAGGACAGATCTGGGCAAAGAGGTGGTGTCAATGTTTAGCACCAACGTGACCAGCGGGGGCCAGTTCTTCACCGACTCCAATGGAAGACAGATGATGAAGAGATCTTGCTGGAACGAATCTGCTTGTGAGATACTTTTATGTATTTTATGTCATCATCATAGCTTATCCCGTATCTCACGGGTTCTGCTACCTAAACTAGGTGATTAAAGGTACTGGTTTTTATACAGAGTGACTGCCATCTGCCATTTCTTCCATGCTGGACTGGGAGCGAAAAAAAAACCCTTAGAATGTGCCAGCTGCATTTCTTCCCGGGCATGTTGTAAAAACCTGCTAAGGGATCCTAGGGTTTCAGTATATTGTAATTAACAAAGTTTTGAGGGTTATTTAAGATAGATTTGTTGGTGTATTGCTGTAGTGACCGGTTGTCAGCCCATCGTCTAAATTACAATATACAGAAACCCTCGGATCCCTTAGCTGGTTTTTACAGAATGCCCGGGAGGAAATGCAGCCGGCACATTCTTTGTTTTTCTCTCGCTTCCAGTCCAGCATGGAAGAATGTATAATAATAGCAGGGATCTGAGGGTTCATTATACTGGGTGACAACCTGTCACTACAGCAATATACCTACAAATCTATCATAATAACCCTCAAAACTTTGTCAGACGTGGCGGAACGACCTTTGCTCAGGTCGTTTACGCTCTGCCTTAGGTATAAAGCGTGATTATATATATATGTATGTATAATAACAGAAAACACTGATAAACCGTGCGAAACCATACTTTTTCTTTCTTTCTTTCTTTCTCGAAGCCGGGGCGGGTCGCTTGTATGTAATATAATGTATATTTATTTACTGCCCACAGCCCAGCAACAGAAGAAGCCTGTCTCAGCGTGCTTCTTCCCCGTCGTATCCAGGATCTGCCTGCATTCAGCCAACACCTCCACGGGTCTATGTGTCCTCACCGACAGGGCCCAGGGGGGGACTTCTTATAGGGAGGGGGAGGTGGAACTCATGGTAAGAGTAGCTTCTGAGACTTTCGCGGTTCATTGCAACTGCCTCTGTGGTTAGGCTGTCTGAGCCATGGGCTTATGATCTGGAGTTCTTGGGTTCGATTTCCAGAGGGGAACACAAAGTTGATATTTGTAAATTTATCACTTGTGTGATTTTCTTTCTTTTTCTTCCATGCTGGACTGGGAGCGAGAGAAAATCATAGAATGGGCCAGTTGCATATCCTCCCGGGCATGCTGTAAAAACCAGCTGAGAGATCCGAGGGTTTCAGTATATTGTAATTTAGGCGATGGGCTGACAACCTGTCACTACAGCAATGTACCTATAAATCTATCTTAAAATAAACCTCAAAACGTTGTGAGACGTGGCGGAACGACCTTTGTTTAGGTCGTTTACGCTCTGCCTACCCCATTAGGGATAAAGGCGTGATTATATGTATGTATGTGTGATTTTGCCCAGTTTGGTTAGGACATTGCAGGCTGAATCACCTGAATGTTCGAAAAGAAAAAGGATTCCGTGCTTCGGAGGGACGAAATGCACATTCTGTTTTTCTCTCGCTCCCAGTCCAGCATGGAAGAAATCTATTAGATCGATTCTATCTATTTACATACATAAAAATAACAGTTTGTTCTCCTTCATCAGCTCCACAGAAGATTATTAACTGACGACGGGTTTGGTCTGGAGGAGTCTTTGAACGAGGAGGCTTATGGGGTCGGCTTGGTGGTCAAGGGGAAACATAGAATTGTTTTCGGAAACATAAGGCAGGAAGGTGAGTAGACCAGAGTTCTGTTCTTGGCAAATCTTCTTCTTCTGTCAAATTGAGCGGGAAGCGAGGCTATCGACCAGTTGAACCCTGGTATTAGAGTTTTTAAACCGCCTGCTACAGCTAACATGCCTCTGGTATGATCTTTGTAATGACAGCGACCGGGACCGACGGCTTAACGTGCCCTCCGAAGAACGGAATCTTTTTTATTCCAGACAATCAGGTGATTCATCCCGAATTGTGCTAACCAAACTGGGTTAAAAATTTACAACTATCAACTTTGTGTCCACTCCTGGGAATCGAACCCAAGAGCTCTGGATCATTAGCCCATGGCTCTGACTACTAGACCACGTTGGCAAAATATCTTGCCTGAGGCATGCGGAGCAAGCTATCAAATGGGACATGACCCACAGGTCTACTCCGCATTTGCATCGAAGGTTGGAATCTTGTGTGAATTCCCACCTGAAGCGATTATCTTTGCCTATTTGATTTCTTTATTTCTCGTCTGTGGAGTATATAGGACATCTGTGATATAGTTAGGCCCTGCAAAATCGAATCCAAACTCAAATTGATTCTTTTATTGCCAGTGGAAGACCTGACATTCTCGTTAGGCCCTGCAAAATCGAATCCAAACTCAAATTGATTCTTTTATTGCCAGTGGAAGACTTGACATTCTCGTTAGGCCCTGCAAAATCGAATCCAAACTCAAATTGATTCTTTTATTGCCAATGGAAGACCTGACATTCTCGTTAGGCCCTGCAAAATCGAATCCAAACTCTAATTGATTCTTTTATTGCCAATGGAAGACCTGACATTCTCGTTAGGCCCTGCAAAATCGAATCCAAACTCTAATTGATTCTTTTATTGCCAATGGAAGACCTAACATTCTCGTTAGGCCCTGCAAAATCGAATCCAAACTCAAATTGATTCTTTTATTGCCAATGGAAGACCTGACATTCTCGTTAGGCCCTGCAAAATCGAATCCAAACTCAAATTGATTCTTTTATTGCCAGTGGAAGACCTGACATTCTCGTTAGGCCCTGCAAAATCGAATCCAAACTCAAATTGATTCTTTTATTGCCAGTGGAAGACCTGACATTCTCGTTAGGCCCTGCAAAATCGAATCCAAACTCTAATTGATTCTTTTATTGCCAGTGGAAGACCTGACATTCTCGTCAGGCCCTGCAAAATCGAATCCAAACTCAAATTGATTCTTCTATTGCCAGTGGAAGACCTGACATTCTCGTTAGGCCCTGCAAAATCGAATCCAAACTCAAATTGATTCTTTTATTGCCAGTGGAAGACCTGACATTCTCGTTAGGCCCTGCAAAATCGAATCCAAACTCTAATTGATTCTTTTATTGCCAGTGGAAGACCTGACATTCTCGTTAGGCCCTGCAAAATCGAATCAGAAATTCAAATTGATTCTTTCATTGCCAGTGGAAGACCTGACATTCTCCGAGCGCATAGCAGCAGCAGCCAGAAGGTGGCAGATGGAACCCTGGCTGTTCATGACGGCGGCTGACAAGATCAACAGGAGGAAGTGGCAGAATGTCAGGAACAAGAGAGTGAGTAGATAGCCTTTAGAATATTATACCGTACTAGCTGACCCGGCGAACTTTGTTCCGCCTTAGACGCCATAAATGAGCAGATTTTTGATTTTATTAAGTCAATTCTATGTCAAATGTCTTAAGGTTACATTAAAAAAGTTTAATAATTTATTATGGTGGTTAAGTGATTTTAAATTTTCTAATTTTCCGCGCAATTTCCTTATTTTTTTCTTTCATAAGAACCTTCTCCTGATAATAACGAACAGAACAAAAAAAGAATTAGCGAAATCGGTCCAGCCGTTCAGGCGTGATGCCGTGACCAAGGGAAATAGGGATTCATTTTTATATAGATAGATAGATTATACCGGGTGCAAGGGACAGCATCCCGCAAACTGATAGGGGTTGCCCAGTCAATGACACTGAACAATTTACATACATACATAATGTCACGTCTCTTTCCCGGAGGGGTAGGCAGAGATCACACTTCCATTTGCACGAGGATTTTTTTAGGAAGTGAAAAGAAAATTGGCTTTTCGCTACAAATTGTCTGATTGAGGTGAACCTTTTGTATGGTAAAGACAAATATTTGTTACTTCTTTAAAAAAATAATCTGGTGGAATTTGTTCAGTGTCGTTGACTGAGCATCCCCTATCAGTTTACAGGACGCTGGGAACAGGGAACACCCCATATACCGCACTATTACCAAAATCGCTCATTGGCCGGAAACAAATATGTTCGCGGATTGGCAATTACAAAACGCACAATCCGCGAAACGTCTTTTTATTTGGGCCTATGAGCGTTGCAAAACAACCATTCCGCGGACTGGCAAACTATCAACAGGATTCTGTATCGGTAACTGAAAAAAAAATGCTTTTTCATTCAAATTATCTGATTGAGGTGGTAATTTTGTATGAATATATCACCCCTTTATACCTAATGGGGGTAGGCAGAGCGTAAACGACCTTAACAAAGGTCGTTCCGCTACGTCTGATAAAGTTTTGAGGGTTATTTAAAATAGATTTGTAGGTATATTGCTGTAGTGACAGGTTGCCCGGGAGGAAATGCAGCTGGCACATTCTATGTTTTTGTTTCGCTACCAGGCCCGCATGGGCTAACTACCTGTCTCCAAAACAGCGATACAAATTTTCAATCTAAAATTGTGCTCAATATTTGTTAATTTAGACGTACCGAAAAAACGCTTTTTACCTAATAGGCATTTTACGCCTACTCCTTAATCGATAAAGGCGTGACTTTATGTAAGTATGCATTTTCTCTGTCCTCAGTACTCCGCTCTGCGCCTGCATGGCTTACCCCGCCACATCCATGTCCTGACCCTGGAGCCCTGGAAGGGAGGGTCCGTGCTGCTCCGCCTTGAAAACACCCTGGAGAAAGCTGTCAGAGGTGAGTTGACACCGCCATTACTCTCCGTGCTTCGGAGGGCATGTTAAATGTCAGGATAGGTGGGTAAAGAAATGTCAAGCTTGTTTAAAAAACCTCTGATAATGTCAATGATTAATAAGTTGCTTCGTTTGGAAAATCTGGTATTCGAAGATCACAGGTTTAAACAGTAGTAAAGTCCTTAAACAGACTTCAGACTCAGGTTGGCAGAAGTAAGGAGAACATGGTCAGGTGGGGATTTTCGGCTAGCCCCGATGTGGACTGTATTTGCGGTGCAGTGCAAACTTAACAACGTGCCCCAACACTTGCACGCCAGCGGATTTAATGGAGGACAGTCAATCTGCAATACAAGTGGCTGAATTCTGGGCGCCTATGATGTAATTTCTCGTGTTCCATCGACACGCTAAGAAGAAGACAGGTTCAAAACCTGTCCGTAGTTAAATATTTTGATTTGTTATTTCTCTCATAATATTCCATGCTGGGAGCGAAAGAAAAGACAGAATGTGCCAGCTGCATTTCCTCCCGGGCATGCTGTAAAACCCAGCTAAGGGATCCGAGGGTTTAGTATATTGCAATTTAGGCGATGGACTGACAACCTGTCACTACAGCAATATCAGACAGCAATGTCAGACGTGGCGGAACGACCTTTGTCGTTTTCGCTCTGCCTACCCCATTAGGGATATTTCTCATTATTATGGCATATCCTTTTTGTTATCACCAGGTCGCTTCAGGAACGAGAAATCCGAAGGCCCTGATGACTTTGTGAATAAGCCGTCACATATCACAGTCCAACTCCGGAAGCTCTTCATCCATTTGAAGATCAAGAAGGTCAGGGAGACCACCCTCGCTGCCAACCAGTGGCTGGACGATGCCAGGCAGATGGACTGGAGTACCAGGTAAACAGGGTGTTAATTTAATTTCGGAAACCAGCTAAGGGATCCGAGGGTTTCAGTTTCTTGTAATTTAGGCGATGGGCTGACAACCTATCACTACAGCAATATACCTAGTAATCTATCATAAATAACCATCAAAACTTTGTCAGACGTGGCGGAACGACGTTTGTTTAGGTCGTTTACGCTCTGCCTACCCCGTTAGGGATAAAGGCGTGATTGATGTATGTTTATTTAAAATATTTTACACAGCTTAAGATTGTATTCCGCAATTTCATGTGAATATTGTAAAAATAATTATTCCATCTTATTAATTGTATGTGTTTAATATTTGGGAATATTAGCTCTACATTTATCTTATTATATTAGCTATAGAGTACTTACATAGCCATATGCGAGTCAATCCTAAACTACTGTATAGGAGTCTGGGGTTGCTCTGCCAAAAAGTCTATGATCGAGCTCGAAAGGGCTCAGCGAGCAATCCTAAAGATCATGCTGAATAAGCGCCGTAGGTTCTCTACTGACCTACTTTATCGGGAGGCCCAGGTGCTGAGTGAGACAGTTATATATCCTCAAGGCTTGTTTATCGACTCACAAAAATGTAATTAACTCAGAAGTTTACCCAGTTTTATTACGCAGGCGGATTTTTAAGATTACTGTCGAGAGAACGATTACTAGTTTTGGAAGAAGATTTTCAAATTATGCATTTCCCACCACATACAACACAGTAGTGAAGCATTGTGATATAAAAAAGTAGTTCTGTTCATGAGGCAAAATGCAAACTCCGTAACTGGTTATCTGAATTGAATTATAACGACACCGAAAAGTTAATCAAAACCTAACCAACTTAAACCTAACACTACAATAATTAATTCACAAATAGACTAATATAATGGACTTCTTGAGTAATTTAGGAAAACTGGCTAAATCAAGTCGCTGTGTAAAACTAAAAATTTTTTTTTTTTTTTTACTATCTTTATAAAATGTTTATTTATTTTTCTCTTTTTTCTGTGCTCAGCAACTATTATGATGTTATTAACAATGCTGGTACTAGAGGTTATCTTATATATATAAATAAATATCAAATGTTAATTCTAACATTAGCAATACACATTACAATCTAAAATTGCCCTCAATTTTTGTCAGACGCGGCGAAAGCGCCTTTTACGAGACGTTTAACGCTCTGCCTACCCCGTAAGGGATAAAGGCGTGATTTTATGTATGTATGTAATTCTAACAGGTGACCTCTTCAGAAAGTATTGAAAATTCTATAATGTAATTAAATTCTGGTATCCCAAGATACAGGCCTGGTCCTAGTTTGGGAACCCCTGTTTAAATCATGTATGTACTTTAATTGCACCTCTAAATTGTATGTAACTGCATGTACTTAGAATTAAGCTGGTAAATAAATATATTTTTCATTTTTTTCATTTTCATACCTTATGGGGTCATAAGGGATAAAGGCGTGATTATGTGTATGTATAGTCTCAGGCACCGTCTTCGATAGTGGTCCTTATGCGAGCTATGCGGTGTCAGAGACGACTTTGCCATGTTAAAACTTTGAAAATCCCACACTTAGGTTCTCATGCATACATACAAACCTCACTATGAATAAAGGCAGGAATATCTCTACCCCGTTAGTTATTCCGGCCTTTATTCATAGTGAGGTAGACAGAGCGTAAACGACTTAAACAGAGATCGTTCCGCCACGACTGACAAAGTTTTGAGGGTTGTTTTAGATAGGTTTGTATGTATATTGCTGTAGTGACAGGTTGCCAGCCCATCGCCTAAATAACTATATACTGAAACCCTCAGATCCCTAAGCTGGTTTTTACAGCATGCCCGGGAGGAAATGCAGCTGGCGCATTCTACGTTTTTCTCTAGCTCCCAGTCCAGCATGGAAGAACATTCTCATACAAATACTATAATCGCGCCTTTATCCCTAATAGGGTAGGCAGAGCGTAAACGACCTAAACAAAGGCCGTTCCGCCACGTCTGACAAAGTCTTGAGGGCCATTTAAGAAATACATACATACATAAATCACGCCTTTATCCCTTACGGGGTAGGCAGAGCGTTTAACGCCTCGTAAAAAGCGCTTTCGCCACGCCTGACAAAAATTGAGGGCAAATTTAGATTGTAATATGTATTGCTATAGTGACAGGTTGTCAGCCCATCGCCTAAATTACAATACACTGTAACCCTCGAGTCCCTTTTGCTGACTTCAACAGCATGCCCGGGAGGAAGGGCAGCTGGAACATTCTATGTTTTTCTACCTCTCCCAGTCCAGCATGGAAGTATTTAAGAAATATTTGTACGTATATTGCTGTAGTGACAGGTTGTCAGCCCATCGCCTAAATAACTATATACTGAAACCCTCGGTTCCCTTAGCTGGTTTCTACAGCATGCCCGGGAGGAAATGCAGCTGGCACATTCTACGTTTTTCTCTCGCTCCCAGTCCAGCATGGAAGACCATGGACAGAAAATGATGAACTCATAATTCCAGATACGTTTACCAAGGAGCGGACGATGATATCTTACCAGAAGATAATGTGGATTATGAGGACAAGTCGAAGCCTGTCAAGGATCGGCAGGAAGACGAAAAGGATTACAAGGATCCAGGTAAATTAGATTAAACTCACTCAACTGCCTCCGTGGTCTAGCGGTTTGAGCCATGGGCTCTTTACCCGGAGGTCCTGGGTTTGATGCCTGGCGGGCGACAATGGCTTTGTGTTGTTGTTTCTAGTTGAGTGAGTAAGTGAGTTGGATTATACCTTGTTGGATTTACTCAAATTGGATTATACCTTGGAGGAAACAACCTCTGGACGCGAAATCATGACATTTTATTTACATGACTTCTTCTTCTTCTTTGCGAGTGGATTCTCGAGTCGAACGACCCGATGAACCGCCCAGTACTGTAGCACCGGCGGGCGACGTAACTGTAAATCGTTCATCGATAATCTCACGTCACATCTCTAGATGAACTTTGGCAAAAATGCTACCTGACTATCGAGTGGTAAGGGGTAACTGCCTCCGTGGTCTAGTGGACAGAGCCATGGGCTTACGATCCGGAGGTCCTGGCTTCGATTCCCAGGGGGTAACAGATAGTTGATACTTGTCAATTTATCACTTTGTGAGGTTCTCCCCAGTTTGGTTAGGACACTACAGGCTGAATCACTTGATTGTCCGAAAAGAAAGAGGATTCTGTGCACGTTAAGCTATCGGTCCCGGTCGCTGTATTTGATAGTGGTCGGTATTCAAGCCATATCAGAGGCCTAAATAGCTGTGTACTAGGCGGTTTGAAAAACTCTGACACCAGGGTACATCGGGTTTATTGACTAGAGAATCTACTCGCTTAGAAGATTGCAAGCTGATCACCTGATTATCCGCAAAGTAAGATGATCCCACACAAACGTTAATACTCTTAAAATGAAAACCGTTTTAAGAGATCAAACTTTGTGTACATAACCAAATGCATCATATCTATGTTTGTAATTAACATTAAAAATTTTAATTATGGTTTAAATTATAAAATGAGATTTTTCGGAAAGGGCCAAGTAAAGATAAGCAAATATTTTAAATGTTTGGAAGAGAATACATTAAGTTTTCAATTCATTAATAAGATATATTTTATTTTTAGCTAATTACTCAGAAGAAGAAGAATATAACCATCGGCGAACTACCAAAGATAAGAAAAAGATAAGAAACAAAACAAAATATGACGATAAATATGAAAGCAACTATCGACGCAGAAGATCCGCTAACATAACTGATAATATATTAGAAAATGTTATAAACAGTACTTTTAATGACAAATTTAATGAAAAAGACTTAAACAACAACGTAGAAGCTTCTAACAACACTTTAGAAGACCAAGATTTTGTTGTCACCACAACAGAATTTAGTGACATTAATAAATTTTACAAAACTCCAACAATAAATATATTAGAAACTACATCGAATGTAACAATACTCCCTGACATATCCATAGCCACATACCCATTTTCACTGTCTAAGAATGTTCAAGATAAATTTCGACAAATTACAAGAAGACCCAGACATTTTAACAGCCAAAAGAAATCTAGGCCTAGCAACAGTTTTGCTGATCTAAATAAACGTGTAGGCGATGTTGATTCGTCAGAGGAAGATTTTTCAATTAATTTTAAGAAGAAGTCGCTTAAAAGACGAAAGATTAACAAGAATGCGAAGAAAGAAAGGAGAGTCAAAGAATTAAAGGAGGGTAAGTGTAAAAAGCTTTAATCATGAAAGAAATGCATATAGTTTTACAGAAAAAAAAGATAATATTTTCATTGCCAGCTACTAACCATAACTGCCTCCGTGGTCTAGTGTCTAGTGCCATGGACTCCCGACCCGGAGGTCCTGGGTTCGATTCCCAGGGGGGAAACACAAAGTTGATATTTGAGAATAAATCACTTTGTGAATTTTTCCCCAGTTTGGTTAGGACATTGCAGGCTGAATCACCTGATTGTCCAAAAAGTAAAAAGATTTTCGTGCTTCGGAGGGCACGTTAAGCCGTCGGTCCCGGTCACTGTCTTTGATAGTGGTCGTTACTCAAACCATGTCAGAGGCCTGATAGTTGTGCTACTAGGCGGTTTAAAAACTCTGACACCAGGGTCACCCACTCGACAGGAGAAGACCATAAAGAAGCTTGAATATGTGTATGTTTCAACCATTTATATTACAGTATTACGCGGCGAACATGTTGTGAATTGGATGGCATAGTGAGGAAAGTCATAACATAACATAACATAAAAATACTTTATTGCACTTAATAATACAACATACAACACAAAAGATAACAAAAAACAAGTACAACATAGGCGGCCTTATTGCTAAGGTAGCAATTTCTTCCAGGCAACCTTTGGGTGAAAGAAAAAAGTGTAGCGGTAAGCGGGATAGTGCAAACTTAGTCAAATAGGTATCCTAAATACATTACATAACATATAATACATAAATTAAGTACAAGCTGCTGTTCTTCCATGCTGGACTGGGAGAGATAGAAAAACATAGAATGTTCCAGCTGCCCTTCCTCCCGGGCATGCTGTTGAAGTCAGCAAAAGGGACTCGAGGGTTACAGTGTATTGTAATTTAGGCGATGGGTTGACAACCTGTCACTAAAGCAATACATATTACAATCTAAAATTGCTTTCAATTTTTGTCAGACGTGGCGAAAGCGCCTTTTACGAGGCGTTAAACGCTCTGCCTACCCCGTAAGGGATAAAGGCGTGATTTGTGTGTATGTGTGTATGTATTAAGTACAAGCTACTACATAGATATATTCATCATAGTCATTCAATATTCTATTTTAAATAATTCTCATTTTATTCTTCTGCCTAGCGTTTTCTCCACCTTTGGGGTTTCCTTTCCGGCTTTTGCTATTCCTCTTCACCCGGTCTTCGGCATCTGCTGGTGTGAGATCATTCTCTTCCATGTCCGCTTTTACGACGTCTAGCCAGCGCTTCTTTGGTCTGCTGCGTGATCTAGGGCCTTGGACTGTAAGGTCGAAGCATGCTTTTGTCTTCAGCTTTATGCTGTCGAAGACGATATTCCTGCAGCTTATCCGTTACGTCGCAGACTCCTAAATCAAAATCTATTTCTAACATTGCAGAGATACCAAAAGACGCTCCCGACGACGGCATAACAAAATCCATATTCGATATGTACTACAAGTCACAGCCAAGAGTTCGGACTATTAAATCTCAGGGTCTGAAACCACAGGAAGTAAAGGAATCAAGGAAGAAGGAGACAGTCACTGAGAAGACCAGAAGGAAAGGACGAAGAAGGTTGAAGATGAGGAGGTACAAAGTAAGTTGAAAATGGTCTAGAGTTTTACAAACATATAATTACGCCTTTATCCCTAATGGGGAAGGCAGAGCGTAAATGCATTCTCGGGAGGAAATGCTGTAGAAACCAGCTAAGGGATTTGAGGGTTTCAGTATATTGCAATGTAGACGATGGGCTGACAGCCTGTCACTACAGCAACATACCTACAATTTTATCTAAATTAACCCTCAAAACTTTGTCAGACGTGGCGAAACGACCTTTGTTTATGTTTTTTACGCTCTGCCTACCCCATTCGGGATAAAGGTTTGAATATATGTATGTATGTCTAAAATTAAGTCCATAATGACAAAAGCTTTTAAAAATCTTGAAGAAAGACGATCAACCCAAAGAAATTTTGACTTCCGGTCAAATTGGAGAGTATTTTCCAAGCTGGGAATTTTTTTTTTCTATTTCGGTCACTTCGGATAATACGGGGTGTAAGGGACAGCGTCCCGCAAACTGGTAGGGGTTGCTCAGTCAACGATACTGAACAATGTTCACCAGAAAATTCTTTCAAAGTTGAATATAAAGACTTTCCCATGCAAAATGACCACCTCGATCAGACAGTATGAATGGAAAAGTATTTTTTTAATGTTTCTTTTGATAAACAATAAACTAACTGTTTATCAAAGAATGTTCCTTAAAGAATTTCGTGGTGATAGTTATTATTTATTTATTTAACAGTTTATTGTACACAAAAACATCATAAAAACAGGACATACAAAACAAAGACACAACATGCACTGCTTATTTCTAAACAGAAATTTCTTACAGCAGACCTACAGAAGTGACATTTTGTTGTTCGGTTTCGGTGACATTTTGTTGTTCTTTTTGCAGATGATATATCGGTACTAGTCGCCTGTTCAAATTCAAATGAGTTACATAATCAATTACATTCAACACTTACTACAATAGAAAACTGGCTAGAATGTCATAACCTCCTCCTAAATCTAAATAAAACGAAATTAATTCAATTCAAGCCCCGACAAAAAGCTGCCTTGCCAATAACTTACCTTTATAATAACACACCAATAGAAACCGTAGACTCAGCAACTTTGTTAGGAATTACTTTGGATTCAAATATAGATTGGAAAAAACACATAGATAAACTTTCAAACAAACTTTCTTCTTTTACATACTCTCTTAGGCATTTAAAACGTGTGACAGATTTTAAAACAGCTCTTACAGCATATTATGCATACGCCCATTCCAGATTATCCTACGGCGTAATTTTGTGGGGTAACTGTACTGATGCAGAGGAAATCTTTATACTGCAAAAGAAATGTATCAGGATACTCACTAATATTGATCAAATGCAATCTTGTAAACCTTTTTTCATTGAACATAAAATATTAACACTTACTTCTATATATATACTTGAATCATGTAAATTCATCAGAAATCACCCACAATTTTACAGTCCAATGACAGGAATCAAACGAAACAACCGAAACCATAATAAACTACAAGTTCCATTTTCTAAATTAAAGTTAGTTACTTCCGGGCCACATATTATGCTAATAAAAATTTATAATCATATTCCCAATCACATAAAAAATATACAAAAAACATCATTATTCATTAAACATCTGGAGTCCTATCTAATTAATAAATGCTATTATAATATTACAGAATTCTTTAAAGATAGTAATTCTTCCATGCTGGCCTGGGAGCGAGAGAAAAACATAGAATGTGCCAGCTGCATTTCCTCCCGGGCATGCTGTAAAAACCAGCTAAGGGATCCGAGGGTTTCAGTATATTGTAATTTAGGCGATGGGCTGACAACCTGTCACTACAGCAATATACTTACGAATCTATCTTAAATAACCCTCAAAACTTTGTCAGACGTGGCGGAACGACCTTTGTTTGGGTCGTTTACGCTCTGCCTACCCCATTAGGGATAAAGGCGTGATTATATGTATGTATGTATGTAGTAATTAATTCAAAAGTGGAAAAAACTAACACTGCTACTCTCATGCTGGTGTTAAATAGTTTAAATATAACTGATTAAATTAGATTTATTAGTTTAAGTTTTATATTTTTTAAGTTAATTTGAATTGTTATCGTATTTAACTAAGCTCTCTCTCTAAATTGCTGTGCCCTTGCAGGGTGTCACATGAGACTAAAACTGTTATTTATGTATCTTTACATACATACATAAATCACGCCTTTATCCCTTACGGGGTAGGCAGAGCGTTTAACGCCTCGTAAAAGGCGCTTTCGCCACGTCTGACAAAAATTAAGGGGACTATTTTAGACTGTAATATGTATTGCTTTAGTGACAGGTTGTCAGCCCATCGCCTAAATTACAATACAATGTAACCCTCGAGTCCCTTTTGCTGACTTTAACAGCATGCCCGGGAGGAAGGGCAGCTGGAACATTCTATGTTTTTCTATCTCTTCCAGTCCAGCATGGAAGAAATATAAATATCGATGTATCTTTAAGGTATATTTTTAAGATCTTTTGTGTTGTGACTTGCAATAAACATTTGAATTTGACTGAATGACCACTATCAGTTTGCGGGACGCTGTCCCTTACACCCCGTAACAGACAAATGACGAAATTAATTCCCAGGGTTTAGATGACTATGCCGACGGTGGAAGGTCTAATGAGAACAGGCAAGACTCACACAGAATGGACTATGAGGATATTGTCATAGCTGAAGCTAGGGAAGACAGGGAGGAGAGTGCAGAAGTGGGTAGAAGACGACCTAAGGTAAGATGCTAGTGGTCTATTAACTGCCCCGTGGTCTAGTGGTCAGAGCCATGGGCTTACGATCCGGAGGTGGTGGGTTTGATTCCCAGGGGGGGAACACAAATGGGGTAGGCAGAGCAATAACAACCTAAACAAAAATCGTTTCGCCACGTCTGACAAAGTTTTTAGGGTTGGTTAAGATAAATTTGTAGGTATATTGCTGTAGTGACATGACAACCTGTCTATTGCCTAAATTGCAATAAACAGAAACCCTCGGATCCCTTAGTTGGTTTTTACAGCATGCCCGGGAGGAAATGCAGGTGGCGCATTCTATGTTTTTCTCTCGATTTCAGGCCAGCATGGAAGAAAGTTGATACATACATACATACATATAATCACGCCTTTATCCCTAATGGGGTAGGCAAAGCGTAAACGACCCAAACAAAGGTCGTTCCGCCACGTCTGACAAAGTTTTGAGGGTTATTTAATAAGTATATCGCTGTAGTGACAGGTTGTCAGCCCATCGCCTAAATTACAATATACTGAAACCCTCGGATCCCTTAGCTGGTTTTTACAGCATGCCCGGGAGGAAATGCAGCTGGCACATTCTATGTTTTTCTCTCGCTCCCAGGCCAGCATGGAAGAAAGTTGATATTTGTCAATTTATCACTTTGTGAGCTTTTCCCCAGTTTGGTTAGGACATTGCAGGCTGAATCACCTGATTGTCCGAAAATAAAAAGGATTCCGTGCTTCGGGGGCACGTTAAGCCGTCTGCCCCGGTCGTTGTTTTTGAACTGTCAACGACCACTGGGTCGTTACTCAAACCCTGTCAGAGGCCTAATAGTTGTGCTAGGCGATTTGAAATCTCTGACACCGGGGTTCATCGGACCATTCGACTCGAGAATCCACTCGCTAAGAAGAAGTGGTGTATCATGAAAAATGAACAATTACATCTGTAGAACCATGCTGGACTGGGTCTGATATGGGCCAGCTGCATACCTCCCGGGCATGCTGTAAAAATCAGCTAAAGGATTCAAGGGCTTCAGTGTACGGCATTAAACGATATTAACCGGGACCAACGGCTAAACGTGCCTTCCGACGCACTGAAAAAGCACCGATTAAACGTACATTAGAAATTTGAATACCGATAAACACTGGTACGTGATGGGATTCGAACCACGACCTCTCACTCAGGAAACAGCGGCCCTATACACTACACCATCGGGCTCTCTCTCTTTCTGTAGAAAAAAATGTTGGCGGCCCTAAACATGCATTATTAGCATTATTTCTTTTAAAGTTTGTTGTTTTTCCTTAGCCGACAAAGAAAACAAAGAAGCTATCTTCTGATATAGCATTCTTCGCGCACGACAGCGGCAGACCATCCAACAAGAAGAGAGGATACCTCGAAGATAGTGCAGAAGTGGAAGATAAAGGTACCTTGTTGTTTTTGCTAATCTTCTATCCTAATGTTGTTCGTAAGATCACTATTAGCATAAGTGTAGGTTATAGAAATGGTATTTTTTCAAGTAAGATCTGTTTATTGTACGTATACAAATACTATGCAGATTTCTACAGTACTTACTAAGAGTGAAAAAAAAAATTGCTGACCATATTTTACGGTTTCATTCTACTCATGAAACTGAAAAACTTTCCCCAAGGAACATAGGTCAAAACTTAAAAAAAAAAATCGCCCTCCAATACAAACCTTTTTTTAATTCCTGTATATACAGTACCTATATATTTGTAAGGAGCAGCTGCCAATTTTTTTATCTTTATTACTCCAGTCCAGATTTTTTTCCAGTAAATAGGTAATAGAAAAAATATGGAAAATAAAACCGTATTGTATCAGTAAAACTTACGATATAGCCTGTGTTCTTGCCGACACAAAAGAAGCAGAAAATGACGAAAGCAATATATTTTTACAGAAACCATACCAAAACTGGACCCATCTCGTATGAGGTCACGACGAGAGCGCGAGGATGTGATACCTGAAGAAGAGGCGCTGGAGGAAATTGAAGATCTGGGGTATGAGGAGCATTACGGTGAAAGAAAGAAGCGGTAAGTATTTCTACGCGGTGTAAAGGAGAGCGTCCTGAAAACTGATAAATTTGGGTTGCTTAGTCAACGAAACTGATCAACGTTCACCGGGAAATCCTTTTAGAAGATAAAATGACCTTCCCATACAATATAATCAATCACTTTGGTTGTACAATTTGTATGGAATTCCATTTTTTTTTTACGCCCTAAAAAAAATCCCGTTGAAAGTTGTTCAGTATCGTTAACTGAGCATCCCCTATCAGTTTTTGAAACGATGTCCCTAGCTGAAACCTTTGAAACTACGAGTACATGAAAATAAATGAGCTAAAAGTCACACTTGGGTGGGATGTGAACCCACGGTCTTCGGCGTACCGTGCCGACGCTCTAACCACTGAGCCACCAAGTGATTCAATCCACCCAGTGAAACTTGTATTCGTGATATTCTAATTACGAATATGCCGCTGACGTTTGAAACAGGCTTCAAGTTTCACTGGGTGAATTGAATCACTTGTTAAAACGTCGACACGGTACGCTGAAGACCGTGGGTTTAAATTCCACCCAAGTATATTTTTCATGTACTATGCAACATTAACACGTTAATTAAAAAAAAATATACCATTAAAACTGTTTGAAGCAGTTCACAACTGTAACATACGGTATTGCAGCAGCGCCTTATTTAGCATTTTTCACAAGTTTTTTTTTCATTATTCTAGTGCGGCACCAGATGATGTTACCGAAGCTCCGATCTCAGAGACGACAGAACCAGCAGAAGAACCGGACTACATCATCACATTACGACCCACACAGATCAGAACATTCGTTATATACTTCGAGAATAACTTCAGATCCTCGGGATATAACAACTGACAGAATTATCCTAGGTCATTAAGGCTCGTATATAAGTTATGAAGTTTGAGAGCAATATTAAGATCCATATTAAGTATGGATTTCACAGATTACATTGTACTGAACTGACATTTCTGACAAACTCAAACTAGCTGTCAGTCTCATGTGCGGTTGACCAATACGGGCCTAAATAAAAATAACTCTTCCAGAACATACTGAAAATCCAATATTATCAATCTGTACTAATAAAAGAGGAAAGATTTGTAATTATAGATTTTTGTATGTTTGTAACGAATAAACTCAAAACTACTGGACCGATTTCGAAAATTCTTTACCGTTAGATACATAGAGACCTTTTTACCATAGAAAAGTAGACCATTCCCACGGGAAAAGTTATTTAGCAGTGGGTGACACCGCTAACAGGAAGTTACTTTTTATATACTCGTATTTTTCGTAGTCACTGAAGGGTGCATCAAATTCTCGGCTGCCTCCTTCAAGGCTGTCCATTCTATAAAAACAAGGAGGGTCATGTAAAAACAAAAGGACATCTGGAAATGGAGGGGGAGGGGCATCTAGACTACTATGAAGGGGGCATCAAATGGCATCTAGGTTAGACCGCACTAGGACGGTTCTTTGTATAAGATGTAATGTACCGCACTGAAGCGGCACTGAAGCTGCAGCGGAGTGGCGCGGCGATGTCAGTTCATACATTTTGACAGATTTTGCTGCAGTGCCGTGCCGCGCCGCGCCGCTGCAGTTACGTCATAGCATAGTGTGGTCGAACTTTAAAGCTAAATGAAGTTGGTAAATTCTTCCATTTGGTGAATTTGTTATGTTAAGAAAAGGTTACTATTTTTGTAGACAAAACATGCCAATGCATTGTTTATTTTAATTTTAAGATTTTATTGAATATGTTTGATTTATTTAATGTAAATTGTTGAAATTAAATAAATGTTTAGTTTTGTTTACCTGATGCATTTTTTATCGATCAGGTATTATTTGTTTTTAGAATAACACGTATTATAAAAAAAAAACAAGTATTATAACTGTCTTTCATTTATTTCTTAATTTGTTTATCATATCACAGAATTACAATATTAAATCACAATATTCATTTTTATTTCATATTTTGCACCAATTTAATGGATTTTCAAGTACCAAATGCATTTAATTTTTTATTTCTAAAAACTTATGCACTAGTTATATCAAAGCAACTACGTCATTTCAAAATAAAAATACTGTTTTATCCTTTGAGTCATTTCTAAAATAAAATATGTCGAGAATCCACAAAAACTATACAGAAATGACTCCAAAATAAAATATAAATAAATTATTTACAGCGAATCATAATAAAATTAATACAACTAATATTTTCACATTATAAATTAAGTTAGGCACTTAAATAACTTAATACTTACTACCTACTTAAATCTAAATTTAAATTTTTGAGCGTAAGAACCTTCCACTGAAATTCAAATTCTCAATCATTTTAATTTCAGAGAAAATATTACACAATTGGCAAGAATTATTAATAAATAAATCGAAAATTCATTTACATCATCTTAATATCACATTTTGATTCATTTTTGTACTCTAAACTCACAAAAAAGTTAATCATAATAGACTTTAAAACATTTTAACAAAGCCCAATCATCGCCATTCTAAAACCTAAAAGGCTAAAAGGAACATTAATGTTGAATTAAAAAAAAAAAAACAACGAATGTTGTTACAGAGATTCTTCCATGCTGGTCTGGGAGCGAGAGAAAAACATAGAATGTGGCAGCTGCATTTCCTCCCTGTAAAAACCAGCAAAGGGATCTGAGGGTTTCAGCATATTGTAAGTTAGGCGACGGGCTAACAACCTGTCATTACAACAATATATCTTCTTAAATTAAATCTTTTTCAAATCTTTTTTAAATTACCCTCAACACTTTGTCAGACGTGGCGGAACGTTTTGGGTCGTTTACGCTCTGCCTGCCCCATTAGGGATTCATTTGGTTGTATCTAGGTATGTAGTAGTCTAATTAAACCTCAAGCAACGTTATTTCTCTCATTCTGTTCTCTCCTATGAGACCTGGTGGAGGCCCTGATGGAAGCCCTGACGGATGCCCTGGATCCTATCGTTCCAGGTATCGCTCTGATGAACTCTTGGGGCTCCTGGGCTTGGACTGAAGCACGCTTGGTATATTTTCCTGGATTCTCTTCGTCTTCTTCATCAATGGGTTTTCTATAACAAGATAGAGATAAGGAGATAGAAAAGTTTTTCAAAATTCCTCCAAACTGGACTGGGAGCGAGAGAAAAATATAGTATGTGCCAGTTGCTTTACCTCTCGGGCATGCTGTAAAAACCTTCTAAGGGATCAGAGGGTTTCTATATGTTGTAATTTAGGCGATGGGCTGACAACCTGTCACTACAGCAATATACCAACAAATCTATCTTATATAACCCTCAAAACTTTGTCAGACGTAGCGGAACGACCTCTAATTAGGTCATTTACGCTCTGCCTCCCCCATTAGGGATAAAGGCTGATTATATGTATGTATGTTTTCAAAAAATACAATCACATGTCAGGATGTCCACTAAGTATTTTGTTGGGTGTAGTGCACAGCTTCCCGTAAACTGAGACTATCATGATTTGTTTTAGACTTCTCATCATGAGTCAAAAATTGTTATTTCATAAAATATATTTTTTGTCAAACTTATCCAGTTTCCAAACTTATTCAGTTTTCTTCCATGCTGGACTGGGAGAGATAGAAAAACATAGAATGTTCCAGCTGCCCTTCCTCCCGGGCATGCTGTTAAAGTCAGCAAAAGGGACTCGAGGGTTACATTGTATTGTAATTTAGGCGATGGGCTGACAACCTGTCACTAAAGCAATACATATTACAATCTAAAATAGTCCCCTTAATTTTTGTCAGACGTGGAGAAAGCGCCTTTTACGAGGCGTTAAACGCTCTGCCTACCCCGTAAGGGATAAAGGCGTAATTTATGTATGTATGTATCCAGTTTCGTTGACTGAGCGGCAAATCCATAATATCAGTTGTCGGAAAGTTGTTCTGTGACTATGTCTGTTTCTGTGTCTGCTATTGCAACTGTGACTTTGACTGCGACTGTTTCTGTTAGTGACTGTGACTGTGTATTACCAACTGCCTCCGTGGTCTAGTGGTCAGAGCTATGGGCTTACAACTCGGAGGTCCTGGGATAGATTCCCAGAGGGGAACACATAGTTGATATTTGTCAATTTATCACTTTATGAGGTTTTCCCCAGTTTGGTTAGGACATTGCAGGCTGAATTACCTGATTTTCCGAAAAGTTAAAGGATTCCGTGCTTCGGAAGGCACGTTAAACCGTCGGTCCCGGTCGCTGTCTTTGATAGTGGTCGTTACTCAAATTACGTCAGGGGCTTAATAGCTGTGCTACTAGGCGGTTTGAAAACTCTGACACCAGGGTTCGTCGGGTCGTTCAACTCGAGAATCCACTCGCTAAGAAGAAGAAGTATTACCTTACCATATAAATAACAAATGGTGCCACAATGCTAGAAAATTTTCCATGTGTGTGTGCGCGACTCTTTTTTAGCTCGCACCACAGATGGTAACAGTTCTTGGACTATCGACTTGAACATGTTATTTACAACGCCAGATTGTTAATTGCTACCTTTTATCTTTAATAGAATTTGTGTCTTACCTCGGTCTGCAAGGCATGTCCCAGAACCTCTGGTCCTTGCCAAACTCCTCCCCGTCCTGCAAAGTCTGAGGCATCTCCGTGTCCATGGTCTCAGGGAGGAACAGACACATCAGACCACCAGCTATACCCAGTACGCCCAGAATGAGGAGTGGCAACTCTTGGGAGAACTTTTCCTGTGGAAGATGAAATTAAGTCATCAAAATTGGATATGTACATATAGTAATCACGCCTTTATCCCTAATGAGGTAGGCAGAGCGTAAACGACCTAAACAAAGGTCGTTCCGCCACGTCTGACAAAGTTTTGAAGGTAATTTAAGATAGATTTGTATGTATATTGCTGAAGTGACAGATTGTCAGATACTAAAACCCTCGGATCGCTTAGCTGGTTTTTACAGCATGCTCGGGAGGAAATGCAGATGGCACATTTTACGCTTTTCTCTCGCTGCCAGTCCAGCATGGAAGTTAAATAAAAATTAAATTATATATTTATCCCATATAATATGAAAAAAGAAAATAATAAATTCGTTTTTGGCAGGGCTCGAACCTGCGTCTCTGGGATGCCGGTCCATCACCTTACCAACTGAGCTACAGAACCGTTACTGGAGTGACGAATTTATCATAGTCTAGAAAGACTATAAAAGACATAAGAATATGCACACATCGTAGCGACGTTAGCTAACGTAAACGTATGAAAATAAAAATGGCATTGTGAGTGCTAAAAATCCTCAAAATATATATTTATCGTATGGTTTTCATATGCTACGAGGTCCAGAGGACAGTGCAGCAGTCGATTGAGGACCACCGTGGACTTTGATTGCGAGCGTGCCGTTTTTTGTGTCTGTGACTGTATCTGTGACTTGTCCCTCCTTTGCTTCCCACTTCGGGATTTACCGGCTCGTACCGATAAGGAATTCCCAAGGCAACGCCATAGGCTGAGGTTCGAGCCCTAGTG
Source organism: Scrobipalpa costella (assembly GCA_949820665.1). Lineage (NCBI taxonomy): Eukaryota > Metazoa > Arthropoda > Insecta > Lepidoptera > Gelechiidae > Scrobipalpa > Scrobipalpa costella. Next base: position 727,365 of record OX463323.1, on the reverse strand, counting down.
GGCGCCCTTAGGCAGTTATCATTTGCATTTAAGGGTGTAGATTGCGTGTAGCAACTCTCCGCCTTTAGTCCGGTGTCGCATTATATACACTTTATAGTATGTTGCAAATGGGTCCATATCACTACATAGTATAAAACAAAGTCGCTTTCTCTGTCCCTATATCCCTATGTATGCTTAGATCTTCAAAACTACGCAACGGATTTTGATGCGGTTTCTGTTCATGGATAGAGTGATTTAAGAGAAAGGTTTATATGTATAATACATGCAGAATATAGTAGAGAAACACTGATGATTTCCGTGCGAAGCCGGGGCGGGTCGCTAGTATTATATAAAATAATGTATCAGTGCCCGTTACTGTTCCTTTGACCTAGCTTGTGACAGTGAGTGATGGTTACTTTGACTGGGTCTGTGTCTGACAGTCAGTATTTCCTTACCAAATACACGACGAATGGCGCCACAATACTAGCGACATATCCCATGATATGTATAAGAGCTACTCCTTGAGCTCTTACTACTGTTGGTAATAATTCAGCCGCGTATTGCAGGCCGATGTTGTAGGATATATTCACAGCGAAACGGCCGAGGATAGCTAGGGAGGCTGATGGTCCACCTGTGAAAAAAGAACATACATATTTAAAGTCACGCTTTTAGGCAAAACGTGAAAGACCTAATAAAAAAAACTGTCAAGGATTGAGAATCAATCGACAAATGGAGTCGTGTATTGCTAAAGTGATAGGTTGTGAGCATTTTGCCTAAATTATAGACATTCTACAGCATGGCCGGGAGGAGAAGCAGCTGGCAAACCATATGGTTTTCTCTCACTGCCAGTCCAGCATTTATAGTTATTTATCTGAGCTTTTTATTGAGTTGTTCAATTCTTAGAGCGATGATAAGCCACTCTAATAATGCAAGTTCAGATTTTGCGCACTGAAAATTTGAAATAATATACACTCACCAACTGGTACCGCAGTGGCCAGCAAACTGAAGATACCACTAATGACCATGGAGCCACAAGCCAACCATCTTCTGCCCCACCTGAAATTGAAAATAATGAAAAAAAATATAAGTTAAAAATCCTAACAGAATTTCGGTGACGGCGGCCAATCTCCCAGAGATCAAGCATCTACGTGGAACTTAGTTTTCAGTTTTTAATGCATGCAAGAGCACCATATATTCCTTCAATATCTTATTCTGGTGGAACAGATTGTCTGACACAGAGAGCAATCAGGCGCAGGACCGACTATTTATATACCCATTCGAAAGCATGGATCAATATGGATCATCTTACTTTCAGCCTTGGCACAAACCACGTCAGAGACCTTTTAGCTGTTATTAGTAGGTAAGTGGTTTAAAAACTCTGACATCCACTGATTTGAGAAGTCACTGCCGCCAGCTTCCAACGCCTTTTACTCTTCTGTGCTGATATCAGGGTTCATGGGTTCATTCATCGTCTTGAAATACCCACTGGATAAAAGAAACTTACCTGTCCAGAACAGCAGTCAAGAAGGTATCAGCAGGCAGCTCAGTGGCCGAAGCAATGGTGAACGTCAGGAAGATATCCAGGCCGAGAGAGCCAACGTTCCTGACGTGGCCATCGAAGACCAGCGAGATGGCCATCCAGATGATGATGAGCAAGATCGCGTTCCTTCGGAGACGAGGGGTCCTGAAGAGGTCTAAAACGGAATACGTCTTTGCGGCTGCTTCGGTTTCTTTGATAATTTTCAAGGAGGACTCCTGTAAAGAGAATATTGTTTATATTTAAAAAAACTGGATAGTAAAATCATCATTTCCATATAAATCTGTGACGTAAAAAAATTTTTAAATAGATTTTTCCCTTTTCTGTACACAATTATGACTTACTTTAATAGGAATTCTGTCATCGTACGTAATACTGGAAGATGGACCTTGGATACAAAGGACCTAATAGAACATCGCTATCCGAACTGGAAAGGGTCATTGTCAATTTAAGATGATGCCATTTGTATTATGCAATGTACCGGCTACTTTCCACAGATTGATGAAAGTAGTTCTTCCTGGCAGAAATGCAGAATGTATGTTTGACTTAAGTAGGCAGGTAAATAATCTTACCGTAAAGTCGCTCAGCACTTTTTCAGGTATCTTGGACTTGTTGATTCTCTCAAACTTTTTCATGATTGTCAGAGCTTTGTCGATCTTTCCTTGTGACACCAACCATCTAAGAACAGTCAATTCTTTAATAATCATAAAAACCGAAGGATATCAGTAAAGGCGAAGATCCTCCAAACATTTGGTTTGGAGTAGTTACTCGATAAAGAACCCTTATAACGTAGCTATTAAAATTAAATTAAAATTAAATATTGTTTATTTCAGGCACACATTTTGTACAGTATACAAAAAGACCCATATAAAATTATTATTTTACATTGTAAAATATGTAAATTTTTGGTAATTATAATTAATTAGGTATCATTAAATAATAAATTATAATCGTATTGTATCTATAAATGAAGTAAATTTTTCATAGTCATAATAATATTACAGTTGTTTTATAGAACAGAATTCTTTGTCTTTTAGGGATATTATCTCGTACACAACCTTTACAATATTATTTTCTGGGGACATTAATATATACTATACTACTAATAATATTAATAAAACAATGTTTTATAACATACCTGGCACTCTCCGGGACTAAATACGGCGTCGCAGCGGCCAGTATGAAGGGTGCACTGGTGACTATGGCGAAGGTCCTCCAATCATCAGCTAGTAATGCTATCCAAGGCAGCAGGGAAGCAGCCAGAGTGAAGAATAGCGCGATGGACATGTTCGCCACGAAGGTACGCCATTTTGGGCCCACGTATTCTAGCACTGGAAAGGACAGATATTTCAATTAAATGTAGGGATACAACGTGAGCGAAGCGAGCTTGACTTTTCACGGAAATTAACACGTTTGTATGAATGTAAAGTCAAATCACATCGGCATAGCTCCTAAATAAATTTCTTATGCGTACGTGCAAATCATAGGAAAGACTATCATAAATTCGCCACTCCCACTACCCTCTGAGCAGCTCAGTGACAGAGCAAGGGACCAGCATTCCAGAGTCACAGGTTCAAGTCCTCGAGCTCAAGGTCGAGCCAAATTTATTATTTTCTTTCTTTCATATTATACGTATAGATATTATATGAAATAAAATAGCATTGTGAATGCTGAAATATCTATATATAAAAAATATATGCAAACCGTTCAAATGTTCCATAAGTTTGAAGGTAGTCAATTATGCCTACATTCGAAGTATATTACATACATACATATAATCACGCCTTTATTCCTAATGGGGTAGGCAGAGCGTAAACAAAGGTCGTTACACCACGTCTTACACAGTTTTGAGGGTCATTTAAGATAGTTTTGCAGGTATACTGCTGTAGTGATAGGTTGTCAGCGATCGCCTAAATTGCAATATACCTTAGCCGAAAATTACAGCATGCCCAGGAGTAGATGCATCTGGAATATTCTATGCTGGATGTAAATAATAATGATGAAGAACTTACCAAGGATGTAAATCGTGTTGAAGCAATTGTCGAGCCAAGACCAACGAGGAACCTGCAGCGCGCGAAGCTCCAGAGACTGTTGCAAAACACCTGGATAATGATGATTATGATGTAAATAATAATGATAAAGAACTTACCAAGGATGTACATCATAGTGAAGCAGTTGTCGAAAGCGAGACCGACGAGGAACCTGCAGAGGGCGAAGGTCCAGAGACTGTTGCAAAACACCTGGATAATGATGATTATGATGTAAATAATAATGATAAAGAACTTACCAAGGATGTACATCATAGTGAAGCAGTTGTCGAAAGCGAGACCGACGAGGAACCTGCAGAGGGCGAAGGTCCAGAGACTGTTGCAAAACACCTGGATAATGATGATTATGATGTAAATAATAATGATAAAGAACTTACCAAGGATGTACATCATAGTGAAGCAGTTGTCGAAAGCGAGACCGACGAGGAACCTGCAGAGGGCGAAGGTCCAGAAACTGTTGCAAAACACCTGGATAATGATGATGATGATGTAAATAATAATTATAAAGAACTTACCAAGGATGTACATCATAGTGAAGCAGTTGTCGAAGGCGAGACCGACGAGGAACCTGCAGAGGGCGAAGGTCCAGAAACTGCTGCAGAATGCGGTGCCAATGCCCGCGGCGAAACCTATCAGATTTGTGCCTGGAACAAAAACATAATTATTACGGTACACCTGGATTATTCAAATGAAAACAATGTAGAAGATTTAAAAAAAAAACCAGAATCTTAAGTAATCTTTGTTTTAACACTTTGAAATCTATTAAAACTCATTTATCTATCATTCTAAATTAAAGCAAAGATGACAAATTATTTTTCAAAATGCCAGCCAGCATGCCAACGAACATACTCTTAGGAAGATACGACGCGGTTTGACACGGTTCTCAATGAACGTGTACGGAGGCCCTGCAATATAAGAAGAACTGTCAAATCAATGTCAAATCTCAAGATGGCGGCGTTAGTACATTTAACGCGTGGTAAGCTTACCAGGACGTAGTAAGGAGTGTAGTGGATGGGCTTACCTAAGAAAATACATAAATGTCTGATAACATCTTGTGACGTAGCGAGTCAATGCCGCCACAAAATAAGCATTTGCCTGGTTTCAGGAAGCGCTGGCACCAGTACTGGCTGGAGGCCGAGGAAATGGATTCTGGAAGGGCTCGTGTCCAGAATATATGACGCGGACTAGTTTCGCTTCATATACTGCGGTGTGGAAGGCAAGAGAGAAACCACGCCACAAAATTTTCCGCAAAAAGGAGTAATATGAACAGGACCCGTCATACTGTCAAATTTCCATTTGTGCTAGCTTCACTCATATTTGATAAAAATATAAGATTATAAACATATGTTTAAAATAAAACTTACTAGCTACTTAATTAAACTAAATCTAACATCCCGTCCCGACTCATACCAGGTCCAATCGTGCCCATTGCGCTGGCCGCGTTGCCACGTTGAATAGCCGACGAAATTTGTTGGACCAAGTATGAGCCGGCCCGAGGATCACCACCACGGTCCCGCAAGCGAAGCCCAATCTGATGGACAAACTTTTTTGCTTCCGCACCCCAAGCGCCCGAAGTCTCCACCGCGAAAGGAACAAAATCGTAATTTTGCATTAGGTCAACAGGATGAAAGCTGGCGATTACTCCACCAACAAAAGCAAAGCTCTTAAATTCATGAGGATGGTAAGTCACTTACCAACTAAAGCCGGAATCCTCCCGTACTTGTCAGCAATCCAACCGAAGACCAGACCTCCGACGATCGCGCCACAGAAGAATATGGCTTGCGCCGTCGCAGCAAGGTTGTCTTTCTCGCACACCCAGTCCAACTGGAAAACATAAGATAAAAATACTTTATTGCATATATGGTTGATGGCTTACTGATGAAAGGATGGGAAAAGTGTAGCTTCCCGCCTGGTCGGTGTATTTAGGTATTTTAACATACATACATACATAAAATCACGCCTTTATCCCTTACGGGGTAGGCAGAGCGTTAAACGCCTCGTAAAAGGCGCTTTCGCCGCGTCTGACAATAATTGAGGGTAATTTTAGATTGTAATGTGTATTGCCATAGTGACAGGTTGTCAGCCCATCGCCTAAATTACAATACACTGTAACCCTCGAGTCCCTTTTGCTGTCTTCTACAGCATGCCCGGGAGGAAGGGCAGCTGGAACATTCTATGTTTTTCTATCTCTCCCAGTCCAGCATGGAAGGTATTTTAACAATTATGTTTTATAAGGTACCTTCGTAATCTCGACTTGTAATTTAAACCAGTCAGCGATAGACCGACTTTCAATCAATACATCCCAGTCGGGTGTTGTGATCAGGGGACCGAAGTCCAACCGGACTTTGGAACTTGTGTATCTGCAGATAGCTGGGAAAACTTCAATACCGCGTTTCAGAACTTGCGTATCTTGATATGGCGCCATATGTCGGTTACTTCCGAGATAGAAAAACAGAATGTTCCAGCTGCCCTTCCTCCCGGGCATGCTGTTGAAGTCAGCAAAAGGGACTCGGGGGTTACAGTGTATTGTAATTTAGGAGATGGGCTGACAACCTGTCACTATAGCAATACATATTACAATCTAAAATTGCCCTGAATTTTTGTCAGACGTGGCGAAAGCGCCTTTTACGAGGCGTTAAAACGCTCTGCCTATCCCGTAAGGCGTGATTTATGTATGTATGTCGGCTACAAACTAAACTGGAGTCAAGAGCAAACCCATTACCAAGAAAAATAATATGTGATCATGTAAATTTCGGATCTGGATATTTTCTGCGTCTCTTGTGTTTCGGCCCGGTATACCGTACGGCGGGAATCCCAAATAGTGGTTGATATGGTTAATAATCATGACAAGAAAATAAAACACTTAAACCCTTGTTGCGTTAGAAGCATGCAGCAGCAGCGAAATTCAAGGCGGTCAGATCAGTATAATGTTTTATTGATGGAATAAGGACACCTGAAATGGATATGGAGATGAGTATATACAAGTCATCTCCCTAGCCTTATCCCGTATATCACGGGGTCGGCTACCTAATCTAGGGGATTGAACGAGGGTACTGGTTTTTACATAGAGCGACTGCCATCTGACCTCCACAACCCGGAAGGGAAACCAGACACAATCCTAGATTAGGTCAGAGTTTTCAAGCCGCCAATGCTTAGCACTGGCCTCTGATATGGCTTAACGACTAATATCTACGGTATCAAACGATATTAACCGGGACCAACGGCTTAACGTGCCTTCCGAAGCACGGAAAAAGCGCCGAATAAACGTACATATGAAATTCGAAAATAGAAAAACACATTGGTACGTGGTGGGATTCGAACCACGACCTCCCGCTCCGGAGGCAGCGGCCCTATCCACTACACCATCGGGCTCTTTATCACATACATACATACATATAATCACGCCTTTATCCCTAACGGGGTAGGCAGGGCGTAAACGACCCAAACAAAGGTCGTTCCGCCACGTCTGACAAAGTTTTGAGGGTTATTTAAGATAGATTTGTAAGTATATTGCTGTAGTGACATGTTGTCAGCCCATCGCCTAAATTACAATATACTGAAACCCTCGGATCCCTTAGCTGGTTTTTACAGCATACCCGGGAGGAAATGCAGCTGGCACATTCTATGTTTTGCCTGTACTACACTGTAATTTAACCGTGTTAGTCTGCAAATAAATGTTTTCATTTAATTTCATACTTCCTTGCTGGACTGGGAGCGGAAGATTTTTTTTTTTAAGATTAGGTCGTTTACGCTCTGCCTACCCCATTTGGGATAAAGGCGTGATTATATGTATGTGTGTAAATCGATACTTAATAATGCTCTCAATTTTGAGTTCGCTTTATACATACGAGCCTTGAAGATTGAAGGATGGTTTGGCAGATAGATGGCGTTGTATGGAAAAATGGCCAATGAGAAGAAGGAAAGAGGATGGAATCCGTTACCTTGTCACACGCTTACCTGGGAGGCGATTGTTTCATACGGCACATCGGTCCTGTTGTACTCCCAACCGTGCTGACAAGGAACTATCTTCCACTCGTGATCAGGCCCTCGTCTTCCGTCGCTCAGCGCCTGTGACCAGTCGGCCTGGTACATCTGACATCTGGAGTGGGCGTAAGGACCCTCGGTTTCTGGTGGGATGGCCAAAGCTCGTCTGGGGAAAATTAAATTAAATGTTAGATGTGGATGGTAACGGTACTATGCGGTCTGAAAACTCTGACACCGGAGTTCTTCGGGTAGTTTGACTCGAGAATCCACTCGCTAAGAAGGTACTCTTCACACACACATTTGCCGGCTAAGACTAAAATTAAAATCTATCTGTCACTTTCGAAATAATAAAATCGAAAAAGGACAGGTGATTTATACTCCATGGTTTTACACTTTATCTGTTAGATTTTGACGCGCTTTTGCACGTTTCCCCAGTATTTCTGTGAATTTTATCCGACATATCATATGACGGCGAATAAAAATGACAGATAACGCATAAAACCACCGACTATAAATCAAAAACCGGAGAGAATAGACATCTCCTGTCCTTTTCCAATGTTTTTAGTCTGAAAGTGATAAATAGAAAATTTATTGTACCTGTATCTTTAAAGACTTCCATGCTGGACATGGAGAGATAGAAAAACATAGAATGTGCCAGCTGCATCTCCTCCCGGGCATGCTGTAAAAATCAGCTAAGTCATTTGAGGGTTTCAGTATTATAATATAGCCAATGTGCTGACAACCTGTCACTTTAGCAATATCCAGATCTATTTTAAACAACCCAAGACGTACTGAAACGATCTTGAATCACCCGTGTGAATTACCATGACCGCCGGTTTCGCAGCCCAAGGTTCAGACCACTAGACCACGGAGGCAGGAGGACGGAAAAAATTGCCAACGTGTTTCGTCAAATATACATATCCGCCGCTATCCCGAATGGGGTAGGCAGAGCGTAAACGACCAAAGAGAAGGTCGTTCCGCCACGTCTGACAAGTTTTGAGGGCTATTTTAAACTGAAATCTGTATCGCTATAGTGAGAGGTTGTCAGCCCATCGCCTAAATTGCAATACACTGAAGCCCTCAAATCCCGTAGCAGATTTTTACAGCATGCCCGGGAGGAAATGCAGCTGACGCATTCTATGTTTTTCTCTAGCTCCCAGTCCAGCATGGAAGAAACGTCGTCAAACGGCGCTATTTTGTCAAGTTTCATCAATTTATGGTCCGTAATTATAAACAGCACTTGAGACTGACAGCTAGTTCGTATCAGAAACAACGTGGCCTGTCAAATCCATCCTTAATATTGCTCTCAAAATTGAGATCGCTTTATAAATACGAGCCATAAACATGTATTTTAAATAAAAAAGAATTCAAACAACCCGGCTGTAATACCTATACAAACATGTTTTAAGACATGAATTGTTCTAAGATTGAGCTTGAACATATAATTCATACATATTTTCGTAATCTCCTTTTAATTACATTTATTTTGATACCTTACTCGGTTAGTATGTATGAGCAACTATTGAGCGCCTAAAATTGCCCATTTTGAATTTAGAAAAATTACCCCTAACTAAGAGCACTCGGGTGCTTGCTAGTGAGACTGTTGCTTATTATCAAATTCCATCCAGCCGTTTTGGAGATACATAAAAACATAACCCTTCCTTGACAGTCGGGTAAAACATTACACAGAAAATAGCCATTTAATGGATAGATTTTGTTTTATTGATTTCCTTGATTATCAAAAAAGAAGTCTATGCCGAAAATGGGTACTACCCGCATTGCTCGACCGATTTGCCAAAAATGGGCAAAAGTATTGTCACCTCGTACGATTGTAGTCCTGTCAACAATGAACTATTTCAAGACGACTAGTTTCGATCAAAACATGCTTTAATAGTGTCCTTTCTCTTCGCCAAGGCTCCCCATGACGCGGTAAACGATATTTTATTATTTATTATTTAATACCAAAACTCCATTCTTTTTTCAAGGCCCTTCCTCTTCTATAAAGCTTTATTGTTGTTTTATTGTCTGTCGTGCTCGTGAGTGATTTTTCGTTTATAGTCCAGTAAATTGTTAATAAATTATTACATACATACATACATATAATCACGCCTTTATCCCTAATGGGGTAGGCAGAGCGTAAACAACCTAAACAAAGGTCGTTCCGCCACGTCTGACAAAGTTTTGAGGGTTATTTAAGATATATTTGTAGGTATATTGCTGTAGTGACAGGTTGTCAGCCCATCGCCTAAATTACAAAATACTGAAACCCTCGGATCCCTTAGCTGACTTTTACAGCATGCCCGGGAGGAAATGCAGCTGGCACGTTCTACGTTTTTCTCTCGCTCCCAGTCCAGCATGGAAGAATTTTACTATCCTATAATAAATATTATAGGATAGTAAACAATTCTTGTTCGAATTCTTCCATGCTGGACTGGGAGCGAGAGAAAAATAGAATGAATTTCCTCCCGGGCATGCTGAAAACCAGCTAAGGGATCCGAGAGTTCTAAATATTCCAATTTAAGCGATGTGCTGACAACCTGTCGCTACAGCAATATACCAACAAATCTATCTTAAATAACCGTTTTGATAAGCAGCTAATAACTGTTTTGATAAGCAGCAAATATGTGTCATTGCATTTTAAATTTCATTATTTTATATTATTCTTAATATTGACATTAATTTATTCGAATTCTTAACATTGACATTTATTTATCTCTTGTATGTAAATTTAACTTGATTTTCTTTTATCAAGTTGCATCATTAATTAATGATATTTTCCATGTTCCATGTTTTAATATTATAAGTCTGTACTGTTATTTCTAATTGACTCAACATTGTGTGCGCCTGGTTTTAAACCCATATGGTTTAAAACCAGGCGCACACTTTCGTATTTAATAAATGAATTGAATTGAATTGAACCCTCAAAACTTGGTCAGACGTGGCGGAACGACCTTTTTTTAGGTCGTTTACGCTCTGCCTACCACATTAGGAATAAAGGCGTGATTATATGTATGTAAGCTGTGACACTTCAAGCTGGACTGGGAGCGAGAGAAAAACATAGAATGTGCCAGCTGCATTTCCTTCCGGGCATGCTGTAAGAACCAGCTAAGGGATCTGAGGGTTTCAGTATATTGCAATTTAGGCGATGGGCTGACAACCTGTCACTACAGCGATATACTTACAAATCCATCTTGAATAACCCTCAAAACTTTGTCAGACGTGGCGGAACGACCTTTGTTTAGGTCGTTTACGCTCTGCCTACCCCATTAGGGATAAAGGCGTGATTATATGTATGTATGTATGTAAGCTGTGACAAAAATATTATAAGAACGGCATGACTTTATGGCAGTACATCATTCTATGTTTTTGTCGGGCCGTATGTTAGTTTAGTACCTCCCTAAATCATCTAGGCTATTATTTGCAACCTATTCATTATATCATCTTCCATGCTGGACTGGGAGTGATAGAAAACATAGAATGTGCCAGCTGCAGCTCCTCCCGGGCATGCTGTAATAACCAGCTAAGGGATTTGAGGGTTTCAGTATATTGCAATTTAGGCGATGGGCTGACAACCCGTCACTATAGCAATATACATGACCATCTAAAATAGCCCTCAAAACTTGTCAGACGTGGCGAAATGACATTTGGGTCGTTTTCGCTCTGCCTACCCCATTAGGGATAAAGGCGTGATTTTGTGTGTGTGTATTCATTATATTGGCTATTATTTGCAACCTATTCATTATATTTTTTTCTTAATTGCCTTGACTATTATAGTCTAGTTTAGTAGGAAACGAATCAACCTGATTATTTGTCAACTAAATACAGGATGTTAATATTTTGGCTATAAAAACCTTGAACTTAAATAGTACCGGTTTGAAATTGCACGTTTTCCCCAAGGGTATAATATTTGATCTGCATATTTATTTGACTGAACCTTCATTGTGTGAGGTCGTGCATTCAATTCCCACGCTGGAGACAAAAATATTAACACTATATGATTATTTCCCGTTTGGTTAGGACAATGCGGGCAGTCAAGCAAAAATAATCCCTTCGCTGTCTTTGATAATACATACATACATACAATCACGTCTTTGCAGAGCAGAGCGTAAACGTTTTTTTATTTTTTCTTTTTTATAAAAACGTGACATACTTAGATTTTAAAATATTATTGTTATTTTTTAATAAGACAAAAATGTGCAATACCCTACCAGGGTTCATATAAGAACTATCCTAGTATTTAAGATCTTGTAAACACTATATGAATGCATGAATAAATGAATTATGAATTAAACGACATAAAAAAGGTCGTTTCTCCACGTCTAACAAAGTTATGAGGGTTATTAAAGATAGATTTGTAGGTATATTGCTGTAGTGACAGGTTGTCAGCCCATCGTCTAAATTACAATATACTGAAACCCTCGGATAACTTAGCATGCCCGGGAGGAAATGCAGCTAGCACATTCATGTTTTTCTCTCGCTCCCAGTCCAGTATGGAGGAATTCTTTGATAATGGTCGTCACCTAAACCATGACAGCTTTACTACTAGGCGGTTTAAAAGATATTAGGATTAATCGTTTTTTTCGACTCAAAAACGGCATGTAAATAGTTGGTCTATCTCTGATTTATCTCTGGTTGTGTCATGTGTTTGAGTCTGCAAAATATTTAGTTGAATAAAAAGTTAAAGATGAAAGCCAATACCATTTCAAAAATAAAATAGTTTCATCAAAATTGGTTGGTTTACTTCCATGCTGGACTGGGAGAGATAGAAAAACATAGAATGTTCCAGCTGCCCTTCCTCCCGGGCATGCTGTAGAAGTCAGCAAAAGGGACTCGAGGGTTACAGTGTATTGTAATTTAGGCCATGGGCTGACAACCTGTCACTATAGCAATACATATTACAATCTAAAATTGCCCTCAATTTTTGTCAGACGTGGCGAAAGCGCCTTTTACGAGGCGTTAAACGCTCTGCCTACCCCGTAAGGGATAAAGGCGTGATTTATGTATGTATGTATGTATCAAAATTGGTTGAAATACAACCAAAATAATACAAGATATATCCTTTGTTGAGTTCAATGTCACTTAGTTGAATAAAAAAGAGTCCCATCGAAATCGGTTCAGTAGTTTTGTCGTGTGGTAACATACAGACAGATATACAGATAAATATTTATAAATTTATTGTATACGTCTTGTGGTATCGCTATAATCCCTATTGCAATAATGTTTTTATATTTTGTTGAAAATATTTAAAGTACAGACAAGACCCCTCTAGAGATTTATTAGTGTATAGATAGATAATAGTATAAATCCAATGAATAGTGATCGATTTGAAAATTTGACTTTACTTTTATTTAAAAAATAATTTAATAAAAATACGTGTTCATATTTCTATGTTTAAGGAAACATCATTCATTCAATTATTTATTCTTTATCGATTATCGACTAGCGTACAACACTAACTATGACACGATCAAAAAAGTCATAAAACCCGAATATTTAAAAAGTGTCAAAATTAACAAATATGTTAGGAAGCGCGTAGTTTTTAAATCTGTTCGGGTATTATCTGTCATACCTCCCTCCCCCCTAGTTTTGGTTGAACGAGTTCTCATACATTTTCGTTTGGTGACGCGTCCAGAGGATTATTCGTCCAAGGTAGACACACCCGAAATATTGGTCAGTTAATTTATTTTTACTTCCATGCTGGACTGGGAGCGAGAGAACAACATAGAATGTGCCAGCTGCATATTCAATTCAATTCAATTCAATTTATTCAATAACAATAATATTGTGTTTGAAATACACAATAGTATTACACTAAAATTAAATTACAAACATAAGATCACAGTTACATTAAAATGTCTAATTATAATAAATAAGTAATTAATGATTATAATGAAACTAAATAAGATTATGTCAATTTACATGTCAAATTAAAATATTATTAAAGTAAACAAATGTGAATTACATCGAAGGCAGCAATTGTTATCAAAAATCGTCAATGGAATACAAGCACCTTTCCAGCAAGAGAGCTTTTAATTTTTGTTGAAATTCGCTTAAATTACGTATACATTTTAATTCTGTAGGCATTTTATTAAACAATTTAACAGCCTGGTATCTAGGACAGTGAAAGACGATGTTAAAATTTGGCGAAATCACATTATTTAAGTCTTTCCGTCTAGTTGACTCTCTGAGTTCCATTTCAGGTGCAGATTCAAAGATAAACCTTTTTTTTATCACGCTCGTCAACAAGATGTAAATATACAGACTTGGTAATGTTAGAATACCTAATTTTTTGAAGTGTTCTACGCACGACTCCCACGGTGGAGCTCGGACAATAGTACGTATTGCTCTCTTTTGAGTTACAAACGCTCTGTTTAAATTATATCTATAGCTATTGCCCCATAGGAGAATGCTATACCTAAACTTGGACTCAACTAATGCATAGTATACAGATTTCAACTGATCAAGGGTTAGTACGTCTCGTAAGGAGCGGAGAGCATAGCACGCAGAGCTTATGGAATTCTCAATTGATGCTACTTCTGATTTCCAATTTAACAATTCGTCAATGTATATGCCTAAAAATTTCGTTTCATTAACCATATTAATTTTATGTCCGTTGAGAGATACATCTAAAATATCATCATTACGGCTTGTAGTTTTAAAAAGAAGAAAATTAGTTTTAGAGGCATTCATTTGTAGGTAATTAGCCTTGAACCAGACATCAGAGCATCCTAAAACACGGTTCACTAGCTTGTTTAAGTCATCCATACTATTAGCCGATATAACAGCATTTGTATCATCTGCAAAATTTACCAAGTTAATGTCATAATTATTATTATACACATAATTTAATAAGTCATTTATGAAAATTATAAAAAATAATGGCCCGAGGACTGAGCCCTGCGGAACCCCCCTTGTTACTTTTGTGAATTTTGATGTATGAACTATCTCAGTTCTATCTTGTGTCAAATCTTTAATTTCAATATATTGAGTACGATTAAGCAAGTAAGATTTAAACAATTCAAGTAAGTTCCCTCGTACTCCATAGTGTTCTAATTTTATTAACAATAGCTCATGACTAACTAAATCAAAAGCGGAACTTAGGTCTAGAAACAGCCCTGCAACCTTTTTCTTTGCATTAATTTGTCTCATGATGTCGTCAATGAGGGTATCAATTGCGTCAGTTGTGCCAATACCTCTTTGAAATCCAAACTGTCTCGAATGTTATATATTATTGCAACTCAAGTGAGATGTAAGTCTATTCTTCAGAAGTTTTTCTAATATTTTGCCAACCACTGGGAGCAGCGAAATGGGCCTATAGTTTTTGGGATCAGTGACATATCCTCCCGGGCATGCTGTAAAAACAAGCTAAGGGATCCGAGGGTTTCAGTATATTGTAATTTAGGCGATGGGCTGACAACCTGTCACCACAGCAATATACCTACAAATCTATCATAAAATAACCCTCAAAACGTTGTCAGACGTGGCGGAACGACCTTTGTTTAGGTAGTTTACGCTCTGCCTACCCCATTAGAGATAAAGGCGTGATTATATGTATGTCATCATCTCCCTAGCCTTATCCCCTATCTGATGGGCTACCTAATCTAGGTGATTGAACGAGGGTACTGGTTTTTATGATTATATGTATGTATGTAATTTATTTTGCACCCTACCTCTGTTTCCCACATGGGAATCGAACCTAAGACCTCCGGCTCGTAGCAACTCCGTGCATAAAAAACCGGACATCCTAGTTCCGACCAGCGGCCGGTGCGCGCTTCTCGCTTGATTAGCAATGACCTCAAGACTGGAGGGGAGTTTCTTACTCTTTAATAATTCAACTAACTGTTTTTTAAATCTAACTGTATCTGTGGTTCAGTGGATTTAGCTTTTGGCTATTATTAACCTGGACGTTGCGAGGACAATTCACACAGAGGGGACATTGTGCTTTAATGTGTATTATTTTGACTTTAGCTATTGCTACATTTCGGTTTATTTTATTACTTTGTTTAAATTACTTTTATTATATAACTTAACATTTTTGGCAATCATATTATCCCTGGACATTTTTATTATTTTTACAATGTAACTATGAAATTGATAATATGAAATAAATAAATCTAATCTAATCTCATCATAAGAGCGCTAAGCCCAAACAATATTATATATTCTGTGCCCAAACTTGCAATGGCGTCGATGCACGCGACATAATCCTAATTCTTAGCTATTGCTGTCACTTTCTTAACTTTGACATAAGAACAGGATAGCAAATAATCAAATTACTTTGACATTCCCAATCTGAAATAAGACTGCTTATTTGACGTAAAATAAGTCCTTATTTTACGTCAAATAAGCCAGCCCAAATTCATACATACATGCATATAATTAGTGATTAAACGAACTTACCTGTAAGTGAAGTTCTATCATAATTATACGAAGGCTTCGTCCGAAGAGATTAGCAAAAAGGTAAACACAATGTAGTACCGCACAGTGATCGTCATTCTCTCACTATATTGAGGGTAAGAAACCCTGTTTACATGTTTTTTTTTTTTATGTAGGTAGACGCATATTCCGATCATACCGGGTGCGTACGCCATTTTAACTTTCATTTAGTTTAGAGCGCTATTAATATTTTACGTAGGGAGGGATAAGGTTTCTACTTAAATCGTTTTGCAAAAAATATGATGAACTAAAGGGTGGGTTGCTAATCTCTTCGGACGAAGCCTTCGTATAATTATGATAGAACTTCACTTACAGGTAAGTTCGTTTAATCACTAATTATACTTGGCTTCGTCCTCAAGATTAGCAAAAAGGTAAACACAATGTAGACTTTTAGAGACAACGTAAAATATTATCTAGTGAAATAAAGAACAGATTCTTTATAAATCGACATTAATTTAATATTATTATACATCAAAACAATTAGTTAATGTAGGTGCTATGAATTATTCCGAGCGACTATAATTAATAATTGCTTGAGCAAATGAATCGTCAGCAGCACAATCATTTAATAAGGGACGATTATAAAACTTGAAAAAGGTATTAGAAGTGCCGCTCCAGCCAGCCGTGCGGCGGATGACGTCGAGGCTGACGCCGAGCTGGTGCGCGCGCGAGGTAGCGGCATGCCGCGTGCTGTGCGCACCGAACGTGTCAACCGGCACTCCGCTGTCGCGCAGCATGCAGCGGATCCAACGACTCAGCGTCTGACTGGAGATAGCCACGTGTGGTCGTTTTATAGAGATAAATAAACTTTTTTCATTACCACGAAGTGTTGATGTTTTTTCTAAAAAACTTTGTAACGTTCTTGCGGGGCATATTTCGGGTTTTTGTTCAAAAAACGGAAGTAACAAAACGGGCTGATTGGAACCTGCACGGGATGTTTTAATTAGATCTGTTATTTTTATACATATACGTGACGATGAAGTGGAAATGTTATCGATATTAATTTTTGACAATGTTTGCACCCTATGGGCCGTGACTAACGCTAACAGGGTGACAAGTTTTTTGGAGATGACTTCAAGTGATAAGTTTGTGCTAGGATAGAGGGTTGCTAAATAGTTTAAAACTATTGAAGTATCCCATGTTGTTGTATATCGAGGCAACGAGGGACGTAACCGAAATATGCCTTTAAAGAAACGTTTTACAGTATTATCTTGTCCTATATGATCTCCTATAATTAACGAAATGGCAGATCGACAAGTATTTAGAGTTCCATACTGAGCTCCTTCATTAAATAACATGGTAAGGAATCTAATTACATCCGAAACTGATGCGCAATATAAATCAACTTGCTGATCTAAACAATAATTATACCATTTTTTTAGATATACGTCATATTGTTTGAGCGACGCTTCTGACAAAGAGGCGAGCATAATATCTAGTGCTGGTGGTGGAGTGTTTTTCTTTTCCCACGCCGACCTGATAAGATTGCGGCCACCAGGGTAACCTTGGCGTGCATGTTCCGACGGCTGGAATCAACAGAAATGATTGCATTTTCATTTGGCCTGAAGTAAACAATATCAGATGACACCAAGCTCCTAAAAATGGGGTACCACGGTTGAGTGGGCCACATTGGTACCACCAGAATTCCTTTAGCTTCATCTGATATTATTTTCCGCAACACCTTGAGAATAATTGAAAAGGGTGGAAAAGCGTAGAATTTAAGATGCTTCCAATCAATTGTAAATGCATTTATAGCATGAGCTTCCGGATCTCGATGCCAAGACACATAGACATTACATTTCTTATTAATTCTGCTTGCGAACAAATCAATATTCGGGCTACCAAATTTATTCACAAGGAGCTGAAAGGCAGCTGGTGATAACTCCCATTCAATGTCGGGATGGATGCGCCTGGACTCAGCATCCGCTTCTTTATTATCAGCTGATCGAATGTAGGAAGCATACACAAACAGGTTGCGACATTCGCACCATTGCCACAACTTCTTCGCTACTTCGGTAAGGTGTGGATATTGTATGCCACCCATACGATTTACGTATGAGATGGCAGTAGTATTATCGATTCGGAGTAAAATTTGAGTGTTACTTAAATTTTTTGCAAATATTTTTAAACCAAAATATGCTGCCATAATTTCTAAATAATTGATATGCATTGCCCGTTCCTGCTCACTCCACAAACCACTGGCTCTCTCTTCACCACAAGCGACACCCCACCCCGTAGTTGAGGCGTCTGAGAAAATCTCCATGTCATATCTGTCCTGTTTAATTTTATTAACAGATGAGGTAACAGCATGTTTCCACCATTTTAAATCCGGTAAAATAGAATCTGGGATATTCATATACTTGTCGTAATTGTCTTCATTACTTAGTAAATTCAAGTATTTAATACGCTCAAAATGTTTAGTATATAGCCATCCATATTCGATAGCTGGGCATGCAGAGACCAGTAAGCCAACAAAACCCGCGAAATCTCTTATTTTACAACGTTTTAAACTGAAAAACTTTTCAATTTCGGACCGAATTCGAGAAACTTTTTCAGGCGGTAAACTGACATGGAGATTTTCTGAGTCAATATTATTGCCAAGAAATAAACAGACTTTGCTGGGCGAAGTGATACTCTTATCTTCATTTATAATGAAGCCTAATGAAGTCAATAGAGTTCTTGTTTGATAAACATTTTCCAGGCATTCATTGTAAGATTGGGCTATTAAGAGCCAGTCATCTAAGTACACAGTGGATAAGTAACCTGCGGTCCGTAGGAGCTTTGCTACAGGTTTCATGACCTTGGTAAAAATAAAGGGCGCTGTGCTAAGGCCAAATGGTAAGACGTTAAATTCAAAGAGTTTGTTTTCGAATTGGAAACGTAAATATTTTTTCGATTCTGGATGTATATTTATTAAAAAGTAGGCATCCTTGAGATCAATTTTTGCCATGAAATTGTCTTTTGTTATGAGCTTTAAGGCTGTACGAAGATCTTCAAGCTTAAAATGTTTTGTCTCTATAAACTTATTCAACTGTTTCAAATTAAGGATGAACCTCATCTTACCATTTGGCTTTGGCACAAGGAAGACGCTAGATAAATATTGGCCCTCACAAGGGGAACACGCTGATATAGCGCCAATAGTTAACAAGTCTGTAATAGCAGACATGAAGTCAATTCTTTCCTGTTCAGAATAATTTCTGACAGGAGGAGAGACGTTTTGATGAACAGGTCGTGTAAATGGGATATTGTAACCACTAATATAAGATAATATGACTGGATCGCCCGTCAAGAGGTTCCATTGTTCAAAAAAGTTTGATAATCTACCAGCATAATTTACCAGTTGCGTTAGTGGCTGGTGTGACTGGCTCGATGACTCTGCGACCGTTTGTAGGAGCTCCCGCGCTGAACCTTCATCGCTGATGTCTTCGAGGCCAGTGTCGTCTTCGCTGCTGCTGGTTGAGGTCGAGCATGATTCGCTCGAAATTGCTTTTTCCAGTTTTTTGATGAGCTAGGCATGTTGGATTTGCTCGTGGATGGTTTCGGAGCAGGGGGAGGCTTTAATTCAGCACCTTGTTTGTTAATTGCCTTAGCTGTTTTGAGCGTATCCGCTAAATCTTTACCAAAAAGGAATGAATCAATCTTTGTATTTTGTAAGGACTCCTTCATGTCTTTTTTAACGGCAAACGAAATGAAATTTCGGCGAACGTTTGTCTCCTGATGCTGACAATCACAAATTGCCTTTCCCGTGTCCATAAGAAGTCGTAACAGATCTGTGTTTTTATCTTTGGAAGATAATACAAGCGTGATCGCCTCTCCGAGGCTGGAAATGGCCGCACTCAAACATTTTTGCTTAAGCTGAATGACAGCATCTCGCTTGACGACCGACTCGGATAGCGCAGCCTTGATCTCTGGGTTTAACTCTGGCGCCCCTACAAGTTTACAATTTTCTGGTAACAGATATTTTATAGTAATATCTTTACGATCTTCTTTAGAAAGGCCATTAGTTGCAGTATGCTCAAAACGTACTGCGACGTCCTTCTGAATATCCTTACCAAATTTTTCTGTCTTGGTCGGATCTACACCGAGGATTTCCAAAATATCAGTTTCTAGTTCTGGAATAATCTCGATCTCTGGATCTGCATGCGCTTGAGTCTCTGAAGCAATAGCGCCCGCGGCGGGGTCAGTCTCAGCCGCGGCGGGATCCGTCTCGACCGTGGCAAGGTGTATTTCGGCCGTGACAGGGTCGGTCTCGCTCTCGGCGTAGAGGCCGCGGGAGGCATTCGATTTATTCACAAGAGGCTCTGACTCGTTCGCCTTAGGGCGGTCTGAAATAAAAGTATTTCATGTTATATATATATATATATATTTTTTTTTTTTTTATAAAAATACTGTAGTCGGCTAAGATTTATAACAATGTGAAATGCATCCACTAGAGTTAAATCCCGAGCTTTCACGGCAACTCGCGCGCGTGTAAACACTTAATCGAAGCGCATTCTGACAAGCACTCGTAAAAATTTACTTGCACCGTGAAAATAACTGTTTGTGACGAGATAACCTCATAAGTTATCCACTACACATATGAGCTTAAATGTGAAGAAGTAGCCTCTCGAACTACCCACGACACATGAACCCAGTTGTGAAGAAGTAGCCTCTTGAACTACCCACAGCACAAAAGAGCCTCTGATATTGCATACTTAGCTACAGCAAAGTATCTATGGAGGAGAAATAGCCTCAAAAGCTATCCACAACCCATACAAGCGGCACGAGTCAGCCTCAAGAACTGACCACAATACCTGAGCAATATCCTGCGATAAAAAGGAAAGTTTCACGAATGTAGAATTACCACTTAAAATAAATAACTATTACTAACCGTTAATTTGTAACCGACGAGCGTGTGAGTCATTTTCCTCTTCCGAAGAACTTGATACAACTCGTATCCGACGACGTTTTTTATACTTCTCCTGCACTTGCTTTTCAATTTCTTCAAACTTTTGACGCAACTTTTCGTAATCTTCTTGTCGCACATACTTTCTTTTAGGCATTTTTAAATACAAATGTTAAATTGTACGAAAAGAAAACTCACTTAATGAAATATTATTTTTGCTATGAAAGCGTGAGGAACGACGGCGCACTGAACTGCGAATGAAAGTTAAAATGGCGTACGCACCCGGTATGATCGGAATATGCGTCTACCTACATAAAAAAAAAAAACATGTAAACAGGGTTTCTTACCCTCAATATAGTGAGAGAATGACGATCACTGTGCGGTACTACATTGTGTTTACCTTTTTGCTAATCTTGAGGACGAAGCCAAGTATAATCAGCCCAAATTCGTGCGGAAAAATTGTAAAACAATAGAGTACAAAATTCCTGTCCTTTTTCAATCTTATTAGTATTTCAAAAGTGACAGGTAGATTTTAATTTTAGCTTTAACCGGCAGCGTCAAAATTTTTGCCCATTATTAACATATTTTTATTAATTCCACCTCTGGATTGACCAAAATCTGAGAACATTTTGTTGACACTTCAAGCACACGCAAACAATCATTAAAAGAAGTAATAAAGGTCCTCCCACCGATTTTCGGTGATGGCGGCAAAACGGCCAACTGCGCAGGACTAGTTTTTAGTGCCCAAGTGTTTGCGGTACACACAGGTGCACTCTCTAGTCCATCAATCTCTTATTCTGATGGGACAGAATGACTGACAATCAGGCGCAGGACCAACTATTTACATGCCCATCCGACAGCTTGGATCATCTCACTATTCGGACAATCATCAGCTTGCAATGTCCTAACTAAACTAGAAAGAACAACACAGAGGCATTGACCCCCACCGGGAATCGAACCAGGGACCTCCGGGTCGAGAGCCCATGGCTCAGACCGCGAGACCACGGAGGCAGTTAAAAAAAAAATAGTAATCACGACTGCAGAGCAGTAAACTCCCCTCACGAACTCGACAACCTTGTCAGGGGCCAGCCAGATTTGGCGAGTTGGCATAATCGATCAATCAGTCAGAAAACGAGAGTAATTGGTTCAGATAAGGTAAGGGTCAATTCACACCGGAAAGCGACGCGATGCAGCGACGCGACGCAACGCGATGCACACTTTTCAAGATCGTAGCGTAGTCCTACAATGCTATCGATTCGTTGAAAGCACAACAAAACTCATACATGCATATAATCACGCCTTTATCCCTAGTGGGATAGGCAGAGCGTAAACGATCTAAAGAAAGGTCGTTCCGCCACGACTGACAAAGTTTTGAGCCTTATTTAAGTTAGATTTGTAGGTATAGGTATTGCTGTAGTGACAGGTTGTCAGCCCGCCGCCTAAGTTACAATATACTGAAACCCTCGGATCCCTTAGCTTGTTTTTACAGCATGTCCGGAAGGAATTGCAGATGGTACATTCTATGTTTTCCTCTCGCTTCCAGGCCAGCATGGAAGCCAAAACAACAAAATCGTGACTAAAATTATGGCCGTCCCTTTCTGTCCATCGCCTTCACGTTATAAAATTACCGGCTTAGTTAATTATTATTATTATCAGTTAAGTCGTGATTTTTGCAACTATGAATTGCTACCAATATAGAACTTAATTTACAAGTAGGTACTAGCTTTTCATCCGGGGTTTACCCGTGTTAAATGAGTTTCTCCGTGGTAATGAAAGTTTTCCCGCGGTAAAAAGTAACCTACGTCCTATTCCAGCACCTAACCTAAGTACATAGAGTATGTGTGCCAAATTTCATCCCGATTTGTCCAGTGGTTGAACTTTGACGACAACAAACATCCCAACTTTACCATTTATCACTACACTAGCGACCCGCCCCGGCTTCGCACGGAAATCATCAGTGTTTCTCTACTATATTATGCATGTTTTATACATACAAACCTTCCTCTTGAATTACTCTATCCATTAAAAGAAACCGCATCAAAATCCGTTTCGTACTTTTAAAGATTTCATAGTATAAAACAAAGTCGCTTTCTCTGTCCCTATATCCCTATGTGCATAGATCTTTAAAACTACGCAACGGATTTTAATGCGGTTTCTTTTAATGGATAGAGTGATTCAAGAGGAAGGTTTATATGTATAATACATGCATAATATAGTAGAGAAACACTGATGATTTCCATGCGAAGCCGGGGCGGGTCGCTAGTAATATTATATAACTAGGACTCAGCCTGTCACTTCTTCGTACAACGAGATGCGTCTTCAAGCACCTTTGCGCCGCATTGCATCGCATCGCTTACCGGTATGAACTGATCCTAAGGCTTTGTGCAAAGTCCGCTGTGGGTGGTATAACACAGACCCAGGGTATACATACAGTATTTGCCTCAGGGTAAGTAGGTAATTCTTTTTGCACTGTTAAAGTATTTATTAAATCAAGGGCAATTTAAATTAAAATAATGAATTATTTCTGAATGACTAAAAATACTAGTCATATTTTCATCAACTATATTAAAGTTTTATTAGGAGAGCCCGATGGTGTAGAGAGCCCGATGGTGTAGTGGATAGGGCCGCTGCCTCCTGAGCGGGAGGTCGTGGTTCGAATCCCACCACGTACCAATGTGTTTTTCGGTTTTCGAATTTCATATGTACGTTTATTCGGCGCTTTTTCCGTGCTTCGGAAGGCACGTTAAGCCGTTGGTCCCGGTTAATATCGTTTAATACCGTAGATATTAGTCGTTAAGCCATATCAGAGGCCAGTGCTAAGCATTGGCGGCTTGAAAACTCTGACCTAATCTAGGATTGGGTCTGGTTTCCCTTCTGGGTTGCGGAGGTCAGATGACAGTTAAATTGTGTAAAAACCAGTACCCCCTTTTAATCCCCTCGATAAGGTAAACGACCACGTAAAATACGAAATAAGGCTAGGGAGACAGAACATCACAGGCCTTTTTAAAGCCATTTTTGCCATAAAGTGTAAGATAGGTCAGCATATTCTGTCGTAACAAGTTGTTAGCCTATCGCTTAAATTGCAAAAAAATATAAAAGAAATGCATTCCTATACAAAATGCCTCCTTTGATAAGAAAATTGTTATTTGTATAAAAAACCCAAAGCGTATTTTTTAGTTTCCTGAAAGAATTTCCCCGTGAAAGTTGTTCAGTTTTATTGGCAAGTGTGATTTTCGGTTTTCAAATGTACGTTTATTCGGCGCTTTTTCAATGCTTTGGAAGGCACGTTAAGCCGTTGGTCCCGGTTAATATCGTTAAATACCGTAGATATCAGTCGTTAAGCCATATCAGAGGCCAGTGCTAAGCATTGGCGGCTTGAAAACTGAGCTAATCTAGGATTGGGTCTGGTTTCCCTTCTTGGTTGCGGAGGTCAGATGGCAGTCGCTCTGTGTAAAAACCAGTACCCTCGTTCAATCCCCTAGATTAGGTAGCCGACCCCGTGAGATACGGGATAAGGCTAGGGAGATGATGATTAAAGTTTTATTAGGGTTCCAGTATATTGTAATTTAGGCGATGGGCTGACAACCTGTCACTACAGCAATATAACTACAAATCTATCTTAAATAACCCTCAAACCTTTGTCAGACGTGGCGGAACGACCTTTGTTTAAGTCGTTAACTATCTGCCTACCCGATTAGGGATAAAGGCGTGATTATAATAATATATAAAAAAATATATTATAGTATAGTATATACCAGGCCACTCAGAAAGTATTGCGACATATAGTTTTTATATATGGCAGACTGGCCGGTTAGAATCTTTTTTGAAAATATGATTACTTGTAAGTAAAAATATGTGTGTTCCATTTTCAAAATTTCCCTCCACATTTTTTGCGAGCCAATTCAAAGTATCGTGTCTTACTGAAAAATGGATCTGCGCCGGGAACATTTTAGAGCTATGATTTTTTACGATTTCAAGTGTCGCCTGAACCCGAATGAATCGTTCAATAGACTTCAAATGGCATTAATGGATGAAAGCCCCTCCAAGGCAACCGTGTATCGTTGGTATAACGAATTTAGGCGCGGTCCATCAACCTTGGGAGATGATGAAAGAAGCGGTCGCCCTTTGACGGCTATTACGGAAGAAAACGTGCTAGCAGTGAAAAATTTAATCCAAGATAATAGGCGAATTACATATCAGGAGATTCAGCACATATTAAAGATTGGATCGGGAAGCGTTCACGAGATTCTACAAGGGCATCTTCGCGTGAGGAGGATAGTATCGCGCTGGGTGCCGCACTACCTCACCGACGCTCAGAAGCAGGCCCGGGTGGAATGGTGCCTTGATATGCTGAACAAATTTGAAGCAGGCTCGTCTCGGCGTGTTTACGACATCGTAACAGGTGATGAGTCCTGGATTTATCAATACGATCCAGAAACCAAGCGCTAGTCGACAGTTTGGGTGTTTCAAAATGAACCAACGCCTACCAAAGTGAAGCGATCTCGAAGCGGGGGGAAGATTTTGATCGCCAGCTTTTTTAATTTGACTGGCCACTTGGCCTCAATTCCCTTACGAGATCAAAGAAGCATTAACGCCGATAGGTATACTACCAAATGTTTACCAGAAGTTTTTTCTGTTGTGAGCAACAAGCGACCAAACACAGGGCTCCGCGGACTACTGCTCCACCACGACAATGCGCCTGCACACACCGCGCTCAAAACGAGGGACTTCCTGGACAGCACACCAGTCAAACTCCTGGGTCACCCTCCTTACAGCCCTGATCTAGCACCGTGTGACTTCTTTTTATTTCCAAAAATAAAAAATCAGCTCAAGGGGATACAATTTTCGTCCCCGGAAGATGCGCTGGCTGCGTTCGAGCAGGCTGTAAACGAGGTGTCTACGGCGGACTGGAAAAAGTGTTTTGAAAACTGGTTCAGACGCATGAATCTTTGTATAGAGGCTGGTGGAGAGTACTTTGAAAAGATTTAATAAAAATATATGTACCTGTAGAACAATTTTTTTTAGTGTCGCAAAACTTTCTGAGTGTCCCACGTACATAGCTCGAAGAGTTGCTCAACTTAAGTGGCAGTGGGCGGGGCACATTGCTCGCAGGACCGACTCCCGCTGGGGTAGGAAAGTCCTGGAGTGGCTGCCTTGGCACGGTAGACGCAGCGTAGGCCTCCCACAAGGTGGACCGACGATCTGGTGAAGGTCG
Source organism: Scrobipalpa costella (assembly GCA_949820665.1). NCBI lineage: Eukaryota > Metazoa > Arthropoda > Insecta > Lepidoptera > Gelechiidae > Scrobipalpa > Scrobipalpa costella. Next base: position 701,281 of record OX463323.1, on the reverse strand, counting down.
CGGGAAGCTGCTGGATGCAGAAGGCGCTAGACCGATCATCGTGGAGGTCCTTGGGGGAGGCCTATGTCCTGCAGTGGACGTCTATCGGCTGAGACGACGACGACGACGACGAGTATAGTGGAGAGACTGGAGGGAGGCCTTTACCCAGCAGTGGGACATTATCGGCAAGACAAGACAAGACAAGACAAGACAAGACAAGACAAGACAAGACAAGACAAGACAAGACAAGACAAGACAAGTGAGCGTGAATGAAACTGAAATGGTCCACCCTACGAGGGTTGCAGGCGTGATTATATGCAATTATTTTATATACGTCCTTTACCTTAGTCCTTCGTTTTTCAAATTATATCTTCCAAACTTTATTCCGCTTTTTTTAAAACCATTATTACTCAAAAACATCGTCTTTTAACGAGTACTAACAACCTATTTCCGTTACTTTTTAAATGTCGTTCTTTTTTCGAATCTCCGCCGCGCCGTCCGGATCGTCCGCATATCCGTATCCGGAGCTGCGCCCGCGCAAGGCTACCGGAAGTAGTCGTTTACGCTTCTTTTTGTAATTATTCGCAAAATTTAAGTACTAATTGGGGGTATTTAGCATAGTTTATTAAACAAAAGGTGGAATGTGTGTATAACTGTAACACGAGGCAAGGAAAATACCAATGGAAGTAGAAGTCTACCTATCTATAACGGTAGGCATTTATATCTATACAAGCATAATGGGCTCGATTCTAGATACCACCAGCTAAATCTCTAAAACTAAAATTGAAATCTATCTGTCACTTTCAAAATAATGAAATTGAAAAAGGTCTGGCAATTTATACTCTATGGTTTTACACTTAGGTCGCTACATTTTGAAGCGCGTTTGCACGTTTCCCCGGTATTTTTGTCAATTTTATCCGCCATATTATATGACGGCGAATAAAAATTACAGATAACGCATAAAACCACCGACTATAAATCAAAAACCGAAGAGCATAGATCTCCTGTCCTTTTTCAATGGTTTTATTATTAGGGTTAGTCGGTTGAATATAGAATTAAACCTATTATACAAGTACTAGCGACCCGCCCCGGCTTCGCACGGAAATCATACATATAAACCTTTCTCTTGAATCACTCTATCCATTAAAAGAAACCGCATCAAAATCCGTTGCGTAGTTTTGAAGATCTTAGCATACATAGGGATATAGGGACAGAGAAAGCGACTTTGTTTTATACTATGTAGTGATAACTAAGCAAAATGTAGGAGTTGTTGAGATAATCTATCTTAAACAACCCTTAAAACTTTTTCAGACGTGGCGAAACGACCTTTGTTTAGGTCGTGTACGCTCTGCCAACCCCATTAGGGATAAAGGCGTGATAATATGCATGTATAAAATAAATAATAATCATATTTACATTATGTAAGTTTTATTCTTCCATGCTGGACTGGGAGCAAGATAAAAACATAGAATGTTCCAGCTGCGTTGCATCCCGGGCATGCTGTAAAAACAAGCGAAGGGATCCGATCTTTATATTGCAATTTAGGCGATGGGCTGAAAACCTGTCACTACAGAAAATACCTACAACTCTATTTTAAATAACCCTCAACACTTTGTCAGACGTGGCGGAACGACCTTTCTCTAGGTCATTTACGCCCTGCCCAGTTGTCTGCTCTCCCATTACTGATAAAGGCGTGATTATATGTATGTATGTAGGTTTTACACCCAGTAGGTAAGGTCATCATCTCCCTAGCCTTATCCCGTATCTCACAGGGTCGGCTACCTAATCTAGGGGATTGATTGGGGTACTGGTTTTTACACAGAGCGACTGCATCTGACCACCGCAACCCAGAAGGAAAACCAGACCCAATGCTAGATTAGGTCAGAGTTTTCAAGCCGCCAATGCTTAGAACTGGCCTCTGATATGGCTTAACGACTAATATCTACGGTATTAAACGATATTAACCGGGACCAACGGCTTAACGTGCCACGTGAAAAAGCACCGAATAAACGTACATATGAAATTCGAAAACCGAAAAACACATTGGTACGTGGTGGGATTCGAACAACGACCTCCCGCTCAGGAGGCAGCGGCCCTATCCACTACACCATCGGGCTCTCTTACCCAGTAGGTAAGGTATGATTGAGAATTTTTAATTCAATACTTCATACCAATGTAATGAGACAGGTAAATACACCAATTAGTCCACCAATTATATATTGATTGATTTCATATTTAATTATTTGTATTTTTTCTTAGAACATTCATACATATACATATAATCACGCCTTATTATCCCTTTAGGGGGGTAGGCAGAGCGTAATCAACCTAAACAAAGGTCGTTTCGCCACGTCTGACAATGTTTTGAGATTTATTTAAGATAGATTTGTAGGTATATTGCTGTAGTGACAGGTTGTCAGCCCATCGCCTAAATTACAATATACTGAAACCCTCCGATCCCTTAGCTGGTTTTTACAGCATGCTCGGGAGGATATGCAGCTGGCACATTCTATGTTTTTCTCTCGCTCCCAGGCCAGCATGGAAGAAATCTTAGATCATTCAATGATTATAAAATGTGGTGACATGTGTGTGTGTGTGTGTGTGTGTGACATGTGTTCGCACACATGACTTGAAACGTGATCAATATAATCAATTAAAAAACTACTTTGTATTATAAACTTCCATGCTGGAATTCTAGCGATAAAAAAATTCAACCAGTTGATTCGCCTCCCGGGCGTTCTGTTAAAATAAAATGGGACCTGTAGTTCTACAACATTGTAAATTAGGCGATGGACTAACAATCCGTCACTACAAATAGGCTTATTTCGTTGGCAAAATTTGACAGATTTTACAAAATTTCCTTTCGATGAGGATGTTGACTCTCTGTTTTCCCCGTGAGGGATTGAGGAGTGACTATATTTCATCCTTAATATCAAAACTGCGTTTACTGTTATTTATATTTAAACCTACATGTTTTGGGAAGTATATAGTACCTACCGAAGAACAGTCATAGTTACCCATTTTCTATACAATTAATACCCGAACCAAATTCGGTACAAAAAATTGTTAAACATTTAAAATAACAATGACTTAACTAATGATAAATTACAAATTTTATTACCTACGCGACAGATGCATTAAATATATTTTTGACTAATTAATTAGCTTTAAAGCCGGAACTTAAAAAAAACCGCCTACGAAGTGTACTTAGCTTTTTTTTTAAATAAAAATTACGTATGGTGAATCAAATTATGTACCAGTATATAGATTTTTTATTGAAATTTAATATATTACATAAAAAAATTACTTCCGTGTACGAACAATGTTCTAAAACGTGTCCTTTGAAAAAAATATATAAAACATAGGTAGCCATTAAATAAAACTTTACTGGTAAAAAAAAAATGTTGTCCTTTTAACTTTGCTTGCTATCGATGACAAGTGATTAAAATAAAATAAGAATATACATACATACATAAAATCACGCCTTTATCCCTTACGGGGTAGGCAGAGCGTTAAACGCGTCGTTTAAGGCGCTTCCGCCACGTCTGACAAAAATTGAGGGCAATTTTAGATTGTAATTTGTATTGCTATAGTGACAGGTTGTCAGCCCATCGCCTAAATTACAATACACTAACCCGCAAGTCCCTTTTAAAAAATTATAACTGTTTATTAAAAGTAAACTTAAGAGATCCGAAAGTGTCGGGGTATGTCAATACAGATATAAAATATCGAATCCAAAATTCTATTTTAAAGCATTGTAAATAGTTTTAGATGCCAAGATTGTTTCTATCTCATAAAAACGAGACATACATACATACTATCACGTCTGTATCCCTAATGTGGTAGGCAGAGCGTCAACGACCCAAACAAAAGCCGTTCCGCCGCGTCTGACAAAGTCTTGAGGGCCATTCAAGAAAGATTTGTACGTATATTGCTGTAGTGACAGGTTGTCAGCCCATCGCCTAAATTACAATATACTGAAACCCTCAGATCCCTTAGCTGGTTTTTACAGCATGCTCGGGAGGAAATGCAGCTGGCACATTCTATGTTTTTCTCTAACTCAAAGTCCAGCATGGAAGCTTTTTCAAATTCAAATTATTTATTTCAGATAAAAATCCATATACAGTACATTACAATAATTCAGAATAATAAAATAAAATAGAGACGGAAATAAGATAGCCACAATAATAATAATTACCAAAAATAAAATAAAAATAAAATAAAATCCAAATAAAATTTACAATTACATGCAGTGTTAGTAAACTTAAAAACTAGGTATTATTACATGAGTGGTCTACTTAATATGAACTTGTATCCACCTCTCCAAGAAGGGGGAATCCCACCTATGTACCAACGCGCTCAGTATTCTATTCGAATCAAAACTACCTGTCATAGAGAAAAATAGAGACAGAAACTGCCTCCGTGGTCTAGTGGTTAGTGCCATGGACTCTCGATCCGGAGGTCCTGGGTTCGATTCCCAGGGGGGAAACACAAAGTTGATATTTGAGAATTTATCACTTTGTGAATTTTTCCCCAGTTTGGTTAGGACATTGCAGGCTGTCCGAAATGCAGGATTGTCCGAAAAAGAAAAAGATTTCGAGCTTCGGAGGGCACGTTAAGCCGTCGGTCCCGGTCGCTGTCTTTGATAGTCGTCGTTACTCAACCCATGTCAGAGGCCTGATAGTTGTGCTACTAGGCGGTTTAAAAACTCTGACACCAGGGTTCATCGGGTCGATAGACTCGATACCCACTCGACAGAAGAAGAATAAAGACAGAATAAGAGAGGGACTTATGCAGTTCCTATAAGCCCTTCTCTATGGTACCTCTAAGACCGGTATTTTTAATTCCTGTCAGGGCTATAGAAAAAGAAGGTATTCTTTTTTCTTAAAAACAACAAATAATTGTTTATGTAGGTATGCCGTAAATCATCATGAATAGCATAATGGGCTTGATTCTACATTCAACTGGCTAAACCTAAAAATAAAATTTATCTGTCACTTCCAGACTAAAAACATTGGAAAAAGACAGGCGATCTATTCTCTCCGGTTTTGATTTATAAGTGATTTTATGCGTTATCTGTCATTTTTATATGCCATCATATTTCTTCTATGCTGGACTGGGAGAGATAGAAAAATGTAGAATGTTCCAGCTGCCCTTCCTCCCGGGCATGCTGTAGAAGTCAGCTAAAGGGACTCGAGAATACAGTGTATTGTAATTTAGGCGATGGGCTGACAACCTGTCACTATAGCAATACACATTACAATCTAAATTGCCCTCAATTTTTGTCAGACGTGGCGAAATCGCCTTTTACGAGGCGGTTGACGCTCTGCCTACCCCGTAAGGGATAAAGGCGTGATTGTATGTATGTATGTATGTCATATGGCGGATAAAATTGACAGAAATACTAGGGAAACGTGCGTGTCAAAATCTAGCGGACCAAGTGTAAGAAAAAAAACATTATCACACTCACAGCCCCCACTAGGATTCCCTGTATCGGGGTGCCATGGACATACACAGAAACAACCACAAAGAACACCCAGACCCAGAAACAGACATTTAAACTCATCATTCAAATGTCTGCCCTGGCCGAGAATCGAACCCGGGACCCTCTGCGTAGCAGGCAGGTACACTGCCAACTAGGCTGCGCGGGTCGTCACTAGGCTGCGCGGGTCGTGTAAAACCATACAGTATAAATCGCTCGTCCTTTTGTAATTTTATTATTTTGAAAGTGACAGATAGATTTTAATTTTAAGTTTTAGCCGGTGGTATCTAGAATCGAACCCAATATTTATTTAGCTTTCATACCTAAATGAATCCTGGGTTTTTATCAAAGTTTTTCTGTATTACAGTACAGAGATCAATCTTTTGATAGGGTCAAAGTTATCTTCATTCGTTTTTTTTTAATTTAATGTAGTTATAGGTATGTGTATATTTAAGTTATAAATAGACAGGTTCTCACCGGTTTGTCAGATTTAATTATTGTGATACCTATTAACTTGACCTTAAGAACACTTCAAGATACTTATTATACTTTGAAGATAGATTTACAAGGTTTATCTTCACTTATATTAAAAACCGGCCAAGCACGAAGGGTTCTGTAACATATCTATACAATATTTGATAATATACTTTAATCATTTGTTACCAATTACTATACTACTATTAGTCCTCCCACCGATTTTCGGTGACGGCGGCCAATCTCGCGGAGATCAGCCAACTGCGCAGGACTTGTTTTTAGTGCCCAAGTGTTTACACACAGGTGCACTCTCTATTCCTTCAATCTCTTATTCTGATGGGACAGACTGACTGACACGACCAGAGAGAAATAAGGCGCAGGACCGACTATTTACATGCCCATCCGACAGCATGGATCATCTTACTTTCGGACAATCAGGTGATCAGCCTGCAATGTCCTAACGAAACTAGAAACAACAACACAAAGTCATTGTCCCCCGCCGAGAATCGAACCCGGGACCTCCGGGTTGAGAGCCCATGGCTCAGACCGCTAGACCACGGAGGCTGTTACTAATTACCGTTATTAATAACAAACAAAAAAACCGGCAAAGAAATCACGTTTTTGTATGGGAGCCCCACTTAATTTTGTTTTTTCTATTTTTAGTATTTGTTGTTATACTTCCATGCTGGACTGGGAGCGAGAGAAAAGCATAGAATGTGCCAGCTGCATTTCGTACCGAGCATGCTGTAAAAACCAGCTAAGGGGTCCAAGGATTTCTGTATATTGGAATTTAGGCGATAGGCTGACAACCTGCCACTACAGCAATATACCTACAAATCTATATTAAACAACCTTTAAAACTTTGTCAGACGCGGCGAAACAACCTTTGTTAAGGTCGTTTACGCTCTGCCTACCCCATTAGGGATAAAGGCGTGATTATATGTATGTATGTTGTCATAGCGGCAACAGAAACACATCATCTGCGAAAATGTCAACTCTCCAGCATCACCGTTCATGAGATACAGCCTGGTGACAGACAGACAGCGAAGTCTCAGTAATAGGGTCCCGTTTTTGGCCCTTTGGGTACGGAACCCTAAAAAGAGAAAAACGAATATTATAACACAGCGGAAAACTACTAAACACGAACTTAAACATTCTTAGAATTATACATACATATTATCACGAATTTATCCCTAATGGGGTAGGCAGAGCGTAAACGACCTAAGCAAGGTCGTGCCGCCACGTCTGACAAAGTTTTGGGGGTTATTAAGTAAGATAGACTTGTATGTATATTGCTGTAGTGACAGGTTGTCAGCCCATCGCCTAAATTGCAATATATTGAATCCTTCGGATCCCTTAGCCGGTTTTAACAGCATGCCCGGGAGGAAATGCAGCTGGCACATTTTATGTTTTTCTCTCGCTCCCAGGCCAGTATGGAAGCACAATTATAAGGCTACATTTTACTGCGGGAAAGTATCTTATTTTGTCGGTAAATCTCATTATCCGCGAGCAAGACCATACTGAAATCTCTACATATTTTTAAGTATTCATAGATAAAAAGGACTGACATCTTGTCTTGGAGTCTTGACACGCACTTAACCGGTAATTAATCGCGTGTCTTTACAATAGCTTCAAAAGAAAAAAATTGCAAATCCGGACTGTTTTTTTTTCGGTTCATATTTTATTCATGACAATAGCTACAGCATTTCGCGCCAGTAAATCACTCTATTGAATTGACATAACTTCTTCTTCTTCTGTCGAGTGGGTATCGAGTCTATCGACCCAATGAACCCTGGTGTCAGAGTATTTAAACCGCCTAGTAGCACAACTATCAGGCCTCTGACATGGTTTGAGTAACGACCACTATCAAAGACAGCGACCGGGACCGACGGCTTAACGTGCCCTCCGAAGCACGAAATCTTTTTCTTTTTCGGACAATCAGGGGATTCGGCCTGCAATGTCCTACCCAAACTGGGGAAAAATTCACAAAGTGATAAATTCTCAAATATCAACTTTGTGTTTTACCCCCTGGGAATCGAACCCAGGACCTCCGGATCGGGAGTCTATGGTACTAGCCACTAGACCACGGAGGCAGTTACTTGACATAACTAATCACTTGGTACTCTTGTACGAATAAATCATTGATTGATTGAGCCAAGGTTTCGTTAAGCACTCCTAGATGGCGCTAGAAGGTCACTATAATTCAAAATTTGCAAATTTAATTCATTTAAATTCTTAAATTTATTAAGTGATTTTATGCAACAAAATTACGAGTAGCATTTAAGTATCAAATTGTTTGATACATACATACATACATATATTCACGCCTGTATCCCTAATGTGGTAGACAGAGCGCAAACGACCCAAACAAAGGTGTCCCGCCACGTCTGACAAAGTTTTGAGGGTTATTTAAGATAGAATTCTAGGTATATTGCTGTAGTGACAGGTTGTCAGCCCATCGCCTAAATTACAAATTGTTTGATCGTTACATAAATTTAAACAAATGAATAATCATCTACTTCGTTTAATTTATATTATTATATTAAAATTGATTTTTTGTAAATTTGGTGAGTTTTTCATGTGAGTCATCTTGACTTAATTTAAAATAGGTCTTGACAAAATTTGAGATACAGTCTTGACTAGGTTTGAGATTGGGCGTTAAGGCTCCTTTGTATTTTTATTGATATTGCGTAAAACGCTTTCTAGCAAAAGTATTATTATTTTTATTAAGCAAAATAACGTGTAACAATTGTTATGAATAAAGAATTTTATGTTATCTTATCTTATTGCACTTACTCTTGCTGAAAAAAATGTGAAATTGTTCTTGGAGATTTTTCGAAAACACAATAAAAATAGTGTCATTTTATAAAAAAAAATCATAAAGTCAGGTTTTCGAAACACTTATAACAGGTTTTAATGAATAAGACAACCGAACTACTACCTAAAAGTTTTCTTAAAACATTCTAAACTTGATCCGTCGTACATATATTTTTTTTATATCTATGCAATTTTCATTCATAATTTAAATAATTTGTCATTGTCGCTTAAGTTTTTAATTCCGAGCGACTTCGAATCTACTCTCTTTTTCTAACGCGCTGCAACCGACAGTGAAGTGAAAGTGACAGAGACAGTGAAAAGTGTAAGACATTTTACGGGTTTCTTACCGCGATTTAAATTATTTGATGAGTTCCCGATATTTCGGCGCTGTTCCAAACGCCCTGATCACGGGTAAACTGGAGAAAACTGCGGGTGGGTTTAGGGACAGACATATCTGTCTACCCTCACTCTTCTTCGTTTTTGCGGTACACTATTCACAACACTGTTATTGTCACCACTGGAACTCACTCGAAAATCATCTCGACAACATACACTGACCACATCATCCGTATTTGTTGTAGGTTTGGCCCGGATTCCAAATCCGAAATCCGAAATCCGGGCTAGTTTACACGTGATTAGGGCGTTTGGAACAGCGCCGAAATATAGGGAACTCATCAAATAATTTAAATCGCGGTAAGCAACCTGTAAAATGTCTTATAGTTATAGTGAAAACAACCGCGAAAGTTTAAAATTAAGTGAAAAGTGTGTCACTTCAGCCCGTCGCGAAAGTTGGTTAGGCCTCTTAATTATATTTGGGACACGCCTAAATTTAGGATAGGGCTATAGCGATATGGCCTTCACTTACTGTCAACTCAATAGAAGAAAAAGAAAAACAAAGTTGAGATAAAAATGTATAACTCACCTCTCTTCCGCAGTCAAATTCGCCAGCTCAGGAATCCAGCACCAATGCTCCTCGGGAACAATGGTCATGAAGATTTGCGAGAAATACACGAACGCCACAAAAAAAGCGAACGGAATCATCAATAAAAACAGAATTTTCTGATAAAGTCCAAACTCCCCTACGTATGGCAATAAATCATCGAAATCAGTCACTTTCTTCTCTTTTCTCTCGTTTTTATCTCTTCTAATATTTGTGGTCGTCACAGTGGCTGTGTCTGTGCTTTCATCATAGCCTTTGTTCACGAAACCTTCTCTTAAGTCTATGTTTGACAGGTTGTCTATGGTTGAATTTTGGCGGGAAGGCTCTTCCTGCTCGCAACAAGGAGATCGCTCTTGTGGCGCCATCTTGAATTTAGGTTATAAAAATAGTTTGTTTTTTTCAACAGTGCATGCTATTCTTTCTTGAGTCTTTGGATCTGGAACAAAGGAAAATAAGGTAAATAAAAGTTTAAAACCTGTTAAACACGCAGCTATAATATATATTAATATTAAGGATCTGGTGATCCCTGGTTACAGATAAATTGTATGAAAACAGAGGTCAAGGAAAAAGGGCCCGGTAATAATGACTCTAATATGGTACCATTTTATGCTGGCGTCTACTTTCATACAAATTATAAGTGCGCAGGGGTCACCAGATCTTTTATATTAATATATATTATAGCTACATGTACAACCACCTTAATTCGGGGTTTAAGAGACAGCGTCACGAAATCTGATAGGAGTTGCTTAGTCGACGAAACTGAACAACTTTTATCAGTATTTTTTTTTTCTGGAATTTAAGAACGCTCTGTGTAAAAACCAGTACCCTCGTTCAATCCCCTAGATTAGGTAGCCGCCCTGTGAGGTAGGGGATAAGGCTAGGCAGATGATGATTACGCCGAATGGTTCATAATTTAGGTTATAATAAAATTAAGTTTTCCATACAAATTGTCCGATCGAGGTGGTAAATTGGTATGGGAAGGCCATATCTTTTCTTCCATGCTGGACTGGGAGAGATAGAAAAACATAGAATGTTCCAGCTGCCCTTCCTCCCGGGCATGCTGTAGAAGACAGCAAAAGGGACTCGAGGGTTACAGTGTATTGTAATTTAGGCGATGGGCTGACAACCTATCACTACACATTAGCAATACACATTACAATCTAAAATTGCCCTCAATTTTTGTCAAACGCGGCGAAAGCGCCTTTTACGAGGCGTTTAACGCTCTGCCTACCCCGTAAGGGATAAAGGCGTGATTTTATGTATGTATTCTTTTCATTTCCTGAAAAAAAAAACCGTTGAAAGTTGTTCAGTTTTTTTGACTGAGCAACCCCTATCAGTTTGCGGGACAGTATCCCTTACACCCGGTATACAATTATTTATAGAGTACCTATTACATATCACTACATATTATAAAACAAAGTCGCTTTCTCTGTCCCTATATCCCTATGTATGCATAAATGTTTAAAACTACGCAACGGATTTTGATGCGGTTTCTTTTAATGGATAGAGTGATTCAAGAGGAATGTTTATATGTATAATACATGCATAATATAGTAGAGAAACACTGATAATTTCCGTGCGAAGCCGGGGCGGGTCGCTAGTACAGTAACTAAATAATGATTTGTGGTTGATATACTTATTATTATGAAACGTGTTTTTAAGTAAGCCAATTATCTACATCACATCACCAACACAAAACACATAAGTATTTGTTACTTTGTAGAATTACAAATAAAATTATGTTTTCTTTTAAAATAGCTTGCAGCAAAATACCGAACACTTGAGACCGCTTAAATCTAGCACTCACAAACTCGATCTAAAGTTAAGCTCTAAATTGGACCTAGCCCTAGGCAACCTTCGAAAACCAAGGTTCATAGATTTAGCACCTCATTGGCCAGTGACCAAACCTTTAAACATTTTTAAAAGTGTTCTTAGGAATCTATTCGGAAATAAATGATTTGACTTTGACTTTACTTTTTTGACTGCAAAGAGTCTTTACGTAGATGGTTTACTGGAAGGCAAATGAAAAACTATGGTTTAAATGTCCTTAGAGGCCCGTATTGGTAAACAGCATTTGAGATTGACAGCTAGTTTGAGTTCGTACCTATCAAAAACATCATTTCAGTACAATATGACCGGTCAAATCCATACTTAATATTGCCCTCAATCTTGAGATCGCTTTATAAATACGAGTCTGAGTGCAGCTGTCGTCGTTCTTTTGTTTCACGATCTTTGTATAACGATCATTTCTGTATTATCTTTGACACATCACTACATAGTATAAAACAAAGTCGCTTTCTCTGTCCCTATATCCCTATGTATGCTTAAATCTTTAAAACTACGCAACGAATTTTGATGCGGAATCTTTTAATGGATAGAGTGATTCAAGAGGAAGGTTTATATATATAATACATGCAAGTGTAGAGAAACACTGGCGATTTCCGTGCGAAGCCGGGGCGGGTCGATAGTATAAAACAAAGTCGCTTTCTCTGTCCCTATATCCCTATGTATGCATAAATCTTTAAAACTACGCAACGGATTTTGATGCGGTTTCTTTTAATGGATAGAGTGATTCAAGAGGAAGGTTTATATGTATAATACATGCATAATATAGTAGACAAACACTGTTAATTTCCTTGCGAAGCCGGGGCGGGTCGCTAGTTAATATTTGTATGGGACAGCTACCAGCAAACTGACAGGTGTTTTTCTGTCGCCGAACTGAAAATTTCACAAAGAAATACTTCCAGAAAATGATAAAATAATGTTGGCTATGTTGGCAACTCGACCAGAAAGTATGGAGAAGCCAAATTTTCATTTCCTGAACGAATTTTCTGGTGAATTCTTCCATGCTGGACCCCAGTCCATAGTCCGAGATAGAAAAACATAGAATGTTCCAGCTGCCCTTCCTCCCAGGCATGCTGTAGAAGTCAGTAAAAGGGACTCGAGGGCTACAGTGTGTTGTAATTTAGGCGATGGGCTGACAACCTGTCACTACAGCAATATACCTAGAAATCTATCTTAAATAACCCTCAAAACTTTGTCAGACGTGGCGGAACGACCTTTGTTTGGGTCGTTGACGCTCTGCCCACCCCATTTGGGATAAAGGCGTGATTATATGTATGTATGTATGTATCTTTTTCACTCTCACACGGACCTTTTTTTGTCGGCGTTTCTTCGTGATTGTGCATCTAGTTAGTTTATTGTTTATCAAAGGGAACATTAAGAAAATACTTTTCGATACAAACTGTCTCTGATCGAGGTGGTTATTTTGCATTAGAAAGTCTTTATTTTCATGTTTTAAAGAATTTTCTGGTGAAAGTTGTTCAGTATCGTTGACTGAGCAACCCCTATCAGTTTGCGGAAACCTGTCCCTTACATACATACATACATAAATCACGCCTTTATCCCTTACGGGGTAGGCAGAGCGTTTAACGCCTCGTAAAAGGCGCTTTCGCCACGTCTGACAAAAATTGAGAGCAATTTTAGATTGTAATATGTATTGCTTTAGTGACAGGTTGAAAGCCCATCACCTAAATTACAATACACTGTAACCCTCGAGTCCCTTTTGCTGACTTCAACAGCATGCCCGGGAGGAAGGGCAGCTGGAACATTCTATGTTTTTCTATCTCTCCCAGTCCAGCATGGAAGAAATGTCCCTTACACCCGGTATAATACTAGCGTATTTTAAATTGTTTTAAAAGCCACGATACTTATCGGACTAAAATCTAAATGTGACATTAGGAGACATTTGAACCTCATTGCAACATAGCCTCAAACATTGAGTTAGATCCTTGTTTAAATATTCCACGACCGCCTGCGAGCAAGGTCGGGTTGCGAAACTAGTCATGCTGATAAATCTTAGCAAGTAACAGTGATAATGATAAATCTACTAACTGCCTCCGTGGTCTAGTGGCTAGTGCCATGGACTCCCGATCCGGAGGTTCTGGGTTCGATTCCCAGGGGGGAAACACAAAGTTAATATTTGAGAATTGCAGGCTGAATCACCTGATTGTCCGAAAATAAAAAAGATTTCGTGCTTCGGAGGGCACGTTAAGCCGTCGGTCCCGGTCGCTGTCTTTGATAGTGGTCGTTACTCAAACCATGTCAGAGGCCTGATAGTTATGCTACTAGGCGTTTTAAAACCTCTGACACCAGGGTTCATCGGGTCGATAGACTCGATACCCACTCGAAAGAAGAAGAAGAAGAAGAACATAACAAAAAGGGAAAAAAAGGACTAGTGAACGCTTTGAGTGAATGACATTGCCTTTTTTCAAATGTCGATGTGCAATATTGACGGCCCCGTACTTTAACTATGTTAACTAAGTTAACGTTAGTTCTCTTTATAGACCCTTAACACATAAACACATATTTAGACGCAATCGTAAACCTAGAGTTAATCTTAAACCTAGGTCTGCTTACTACCTAGGTCTAACAGAGTGCTAGCTCAAGGATATTATTACGAAACACTGCACCTGGACTTAGTATTAAATCAGGTAGACTTAGGCTAGGCACTAATTTAGGACCTGAGTTTAGTTTTAGGCAGTTTGGTGTAATTTTAGGTTTTTTTAAGGCTTTATTCTTTTTAAGGTAGACTGGGAGTGATTGAAAAACATAGAAAGTTCCAGCTGCATCTTGCTGTAAAATTAAGCTACCGGATTGGAGGGCTTCAGTATATTGTAATTTAGGTGATGGGTTGACAACCTGTCACTACAGCAATATACAGATCTATCTTTAATCAAAACTTGTCAGACGTGGCGAAACGGCCTTTGTTTAGGTCGCCTTTCCAATTAGGGATGAAGGCGTGATTTATGTATGATTTACGGATTTTATATGATAAATCACTGCATAGTATAAAACAAAGTCGCTTTCTCTGTCCCTATATCCCTATGTATGCATAAATCTTTAAAGCGGATTTTGATGCGGTTTCTTCAAATGGATACAGTGATTCAAGAGGAAGGTTTATATGTATAATACACGCATAATATAGTAGAAAAACACTGATAAATTCCGTGCGAAGCCGGGGCGGGTCGCTAGTATCAAATGAAATAATATTGTGAGTGCTAAAATCAAGGTTTCAGTATTTTGTAATTAAGGCGATAGGCTAACAACATGTATAGCAATATACCTACAAATCTTTCTTAAATAACCCTCAAAACTTTGTCAGACGTGGCGGACCGACCTTTGTTTAGGTCGTTTACGCTCTATTGTTTATGCTTTCCATGCTGGACTGGGAGCGAGAGAAAAACATAGAATGTGCCAGCTGCATTTCCTCCCGGGCATGCTGTAAAAACCAGCTAAGGGATCCAAGGGTTTCTGTATATTGCAATTTAGGCGACAGGCTGACAACCTGTCACTACAGCAATATACCTACAAATCTAACCCTCGAAACTTTGTCAGACGTGGCGGAACGACCTTCGTTTAGGTCGTTTACGCCTACCCCATTAGGGATGAGGGCGTGATTATATGTATGTATTTATGTTTACGCTCTGCCTACCCCATTAGGGATATGTATGTTAATCGAATATACATACATACATATATATAATCACGCCTTTATCCCTAACGGGGTAGGCAGAGCGTAAACGACCTGAACAAAGGTCGTTCCGCCACGTCTGACAAAGTTTTGAGGGTTAATTAAGATCGATTTGTAGGTATATTGCTATAGTGACAGGTTGTAAGCCCATCGCCTAAATTACAATACACTGTAACCCTCGAATCCCTTTTGCTGACTTCTACAGCATGCCCGGGAGGAAGGGCAGCTGGAACATTCTATGTTTTTATATCTCTCCCAGTCCAGCATGGAAGAAATATGCAGCTTTATAGTTAAAGTTATATACATCTCTTAGGGGGCTCTCCTGGGATAAGTGGCGCCCTCATCAGTCAAAAAATCATAATTAATTAAAAACAAAATCAATCGAAAATCCGGTAGATCAGATTGAGGTTAAAGCAATAAAGGTCATTTGGAACTTCATAAAGTTGCAACTTATAGATCGTTGTAGTTACAGATAGGAACTTTGCGAAAAACGGCCACTTTTAGCACTTTTACTATCTATAACTGAAGTAAACATTGAATTATTAATTTATAATGCTTAAAAAAAACTTCAGTACCCATACTTCAATCTGATCTACCGGATTTTCGATTAATTGCGTTTTCGGTGAGCAATGATTTTTTGACTGATGAGAGCGCTGGCGTGCACCGGGGATCCCCTTAGTGCCGCCTTAAGAAGTTCTCTCATTTAGGTACAGAAGTTTTTTTTTTATGTTAGGTTTATGTATGTATGAAGACAATGGGCTTGTCGGACATACTCTTAGCCATTTTTGCTACAACTATTAACACAGTTGTCCCACAAGCCTATCTGAAATGACCACAGAGGAAATGAAAAATTGGCGAATTTGGAGACAACAACTTATAGCCGATGATGCTCTGACTACCCCGTAATGCTTTATTTTATATATGATAAATATAATAAATAATATAAATTTTAAAGATTGCACAAATTAATGAGGATGTTTTAAAATTGAACTCAAAACTAAAATTGTGATTGTACACAAAACTAAGTACTTTGACCGTATTAATAAAAAATCTTCAGAAATTACTTAATAATTGTCATAATTGAAATTAAGACATAAATAACCTCAAGATGTCCTCAGGATAGAAAATAGTATTTGCTATTTAAGTCTAGAGGCCCTAATAACGTCTCCATTGTATTAAAATTCTGTGTAAAATACGATTTTTTAATTGCCTGCAACATACAAAGTTACCTTTGCAGCTGACAAACACAAATCTCTCTCAAAACTGCTTGAAAAACAAATTTTCATAACGGCAAAGCTAACTTTGCGAAATCAACTTTTTACAAAGTTACGAATGCAGTTGCAGAAAAGATTTTCGCATAGTGTTTTAAAGGAACAGTTTTTGCATCAGTTTTTTCATTAAGTTTGTATTGTATGCAGTAGTGACAATGACCCCGTTGTGAAACGATCACGAACGGAGAATTATTGTATATTTTTTTCTTTCGGATTAATAAGGAAAACCAATGAGATGGATCTAGATTAAATAGAAATGTGAACAATAGTGTTCATCAATTGAATATCAATTGAAATTGATCTATATTCAATTGAAAAAGCAATTTTTTAATGTCAAGTTCGTATTTTTCATAGGTTCATTATGTAATTTTCTTAGTGTTATATTCTGGTGCCGTGACCAAGATAAATTTATACATACATATAATCACGCCTTTATCCCTATTGGGGTAGGCAGAGCGTAAACAACTTAAACAAATGTCGTTTTGCCACGTCTGACAAAGTTTTTAGGGTTATTTAAGATATAATTATAGGTATACTGCTGTAGTGACAGGTTGTCAGCCCATCGCCCAAATTGCAATATACTGAAACCATCGGATCCCTTAGCTGGTTTTTACAGCATGCCCGGGAGGAAATGCAGCTTGCACATTCTATGTTAAAATTATAAATTTATTCATAATAAAAAAACTTATATCCATTCTTCCATGCTTGACTGGGAGCGAGAGAAAAACATAGAACGTGCCAGCTGCATTTCCTCCCGTGCACGTTGTAAAAACCAGCTAAGGGATCCGAGGGCTGTATATTGCAATTTAGGCTGACAACCTGTCACTCATCATCTCAGCAATATATCTACAAATTTATCTTAAACAACACTCGAAACTTTGTCAGACGTGTCAAAACGACCTATGTTTAGTTCGTTTATGCTCTGCCTACCCCATTAGGGATAAATTCGTGATTATTTGTATGTATTTTTCTGAGTCGTATTTACATTTTGGTGCCGTGACCAGGATAATTTAATTCATAATCTAAAAAATACTTATATTCTTTCTACTAATAGCCGATATTGCCTCTGTGGTCTAGTAGATTGGTTCTTAGGCTTTCAGCCCGGAGATCGTGGGTTCGATTTCCCAAATTGATATAAATAATTAGATTGTCATAACAAAAATAACTTTGTGAGATCAACTACGGATATGTTTTTTCAAACAATGGGTGGGCGATTCGTATGCGCACAAAATCACAAAATTTTTACTGTCTTTGTCTATCATGAGGAAACAGAAAGGGATGGCAACTATTTTGGTTAAGATTTAGTCAAGGCGTGCTCTCAACGAATCAACGGCAATGTCTTATTTACAGCCAAGTGCATAAGTTAAATAAAGAATAACCTAATGTATTCACGTTAATTATTTAAATTGAATATTGCCACAGAATATATTATAATAGTACTACATAGTATTATGGAGAGCCCGATGGTGTAGTGGATAGGGCCGCTGCCTGCTGAGCGGGAGGTCGTGGTTCGAACCCCACCACGTACCAATGTGTTTTTCGGTTTTCGAATTTCATATGTACGTTTATTCGGTGCTTTTTCCGTGCTTCGGAAGGCACGTTAAGCCGTTGGTCCCGGTTAATATCGTTTAATACCGTAGATATTAGTCGTTAAGCCCTTACAGAGGCCAGTGCTAAGTATTGGCGGCTTGAAAACTCTGACCTAATCTAGGATTGGGTCTGGTTTCCCTTCTGGGTTGCGGAGCTCAGATGGCAGTCGCTCTGTGTTATAACCAGTACCCTCGTTCAATCCCCTAGATTAGGAAGCCGACCCCGTGAGATACGGGATAAGGCTAGGGAGATGATGAGTACTACCTACTGCTGCGGTTAACAAGATTTGAATAAAGAAGAGATAAAGATATAACATTTTTTTTTGCTACTTTTGGATTAGAACAGAGTCCAGGTTCAAGGGTAAAGAGCTTTTTTTTATTTTATCATAAAGTGATCAGCTTTTCATTTTTTCTTCCATGCTGGACTGGGAGCGAGAGAACAACATAGACTGTGCCAGCTGCTTTTCCTCCCGGGCATGCTGTAAAAACCAGCGAAGGGATCCTATGGTTTCTGTATATTGCAATTTAGGCGACAGGCTGACAACCTGTCACTACAGCAATATACCTACAAATCTCTATTAAACAACCCTCAAAACCTTGTCAGACGTGGCGGAACGACCTTTGTTTAGGTCGTTTACGCTCTGCCTACCCCATTAGGGATAAAGGCGTGGTTATATGTATGTATGTATGTAATCATCTTTTCATTTTCAATTTTGTAAAAAATAGAAATGACAACGTGTTGAGCGCAACCGTGCGCGCAGTAACTTTTTTAAGAAGAGTCTTGGCATGGAAACAAGTCCTTCAGCCGAAAGGTTGTGTGTGTTGCTGCCCTTAGTCGCAACAAACAAAAAGACAGAGATTATTATTACGTATACATACATATAATCACGCCTTTATCCCTAATGGGGTAGGCAGAGCGTACACGACCTAAACAAAGGTCGTTCCGCTACGTCTGACAAAGTTTTGAGGGTTATTTAAGATAGATTTGTAGGTACATTGCTGTAGTGACAGGTTCTCAGCCCATCGCCTAATTTACAATATACTGATACCCTCAGATCCTTTTGATTATTACCTATATTTACTAGTAAATATTTGATGTTCCTCAGACCCGAATGCGGACATTATTACTATTCCGGTATGCACTGGGTGAAGGTTGGTCATAATAACACACTGTAGTTGGTCAAATTGCTATCATCAAGCCCGTAATATTGGTTATAGGCCAGTCGGCGAAAGTATTTGTTGACAGTAAACATAGTATTACTTCCATGCTGGTCTGGGAGTGAGAGAAAAACATAGAATGTGCCAGCTGCATTTCCTCCCGAGCATGCTGTAAAAACCAGCTACGGGATCTGAGGGTTCTAATATATTGTAATTTAGGGTTTTTTAAGATAGATGTGTAGGTATATTGCTGTAGTGACAGGTTGTCAGCCCATCGCATATATACTGAAACCTTCGGATCCCTTAGCTGGTTTTACAGCATGCCCGGGAGGCATGCTGTAAAACCAGCTAAGCTGCATACAGCTGGCATATTCAATGTTTTTCTCTCGCTCCCAGGCCAACACGGAAGGAAAAGGATTGATAATTTAGAAATATTAAATAGAAAACATAATATTACGATACGGGACTGTACCCTGCCGTTAGTTACTATTGAAATACATACATACATACATATAATCACGCCTTTATCCCTAATGGAGTAGACAGAGCGTACACGACCTAAATAAAGGTCGTTCCGCCACGTCTGACGAAGTTTTGAGGGTTATTTTAGATAGATTTAAAGGTATATTACTGTAGTGACAGGTTGTCAGCCCATCGCCTAAATTGCAATATACTGAAACCCTCGGATCCCTTAGCTGGTTTTTACAGCATGCCCGGGAGGAAATGCAGCTGGCATATTCGATGTTTTTCTCTCGCTCCCAGTCCAGCATGGAATAATAAAACTATTGAAATAAAAGCTAAAAATGACGGATTTCAGCAGAAAATGGTTTATACCGTGTAAGGGACAGCGCATGTCTCAAACTGATAGAGGTTGTTCAGTCAACGAAATTCTTTCAGGAAAAGAAAAGCTATTTGGCTTTTCCATACAAATTGTCAGATCGAGGTGGACATTTTGTATGGAAATGCCAATTTCGTTTCACTTCCTGAAAGAATTTCCTGGTGGAAGTTGTTCAATGTCGGCATGCTTGCGGGATGCTGTCCCTTACACCCCAAATAATACGTATATACTTGAAAGTTTTTTTTAAGGCAACCTGTCATGTTTTTTGCCCTTAAACCACTGGTCTACAACATTAAGCCGTTATATTGGTTATGTAAGGGCTGACATTGGCACGTAAGTGACTAAGATTGCGACCACACTTTAAATGAACGTAGTAAAATAAAAAATAAATCTTCCATGCTGGCCTGGGAGCGAGAGAAAAACATAGGCTGTGCCAAGATCTCCTGTCCTTTTCCAATGTTTTTAGTCTAAAAGTGACGAATTAATTTTAATTTTAGTTTTAGCCGGCAAATCTAGAATCGAGCCCATACATGTATTGTTTAAATATAGACCTATTTGCTTCCATGCTGGACTGGGAGCGAGAGAAAATCATAGGCTGTGCCAACTGCATTTCCTCCAGGGTCTGCTGTAAAAACCAGCTAAGGGATCGGAAAGGTTTCAGTATATTGTAATTTAGGCGATGGGCTGACGATCTGTCACTGCAGAAATATACCTACAAATCTATCTTAAATAACCCTCAAAACTTAATCAGACGTGGTAGAACGACCTTTGTTTAGGTTGTTTAAACTCTGCCTACCCCATTAGGGATATATGTGATTGTATGTATGTATGTAAAAAAAGAAACTCACGCCGCTATTTGATATTAGTTTGACAATTCTCCTTAAACTTTTTTTTTTTCTCTTTGTTTAGAAAACATACAGTTTTTAATAAAAATATAAAAATAAAGAACATACTGCAGCGCTTATACAACTGCCTCTGTGGTCTATTGGTCAGAGTCATGGACTCACGATCATGGCTTCGATTCCCGGGGCCAGGGGAACTCAAAGTTAAAATTTGACAATTTATCACTTTGTGAGATTTTACATATAATCACACCTTTATCCCTAATGAGGTAGGCAGAGAGAAAACATACATATAATCACGCCTTTATCCCTAATGGGGTAGGCAGAGCGTAAACGACCTAAACAAAGGACGTTACGCCACGTCTGACAAAACTTTGAGGGTTATTTAAGATAGATTTGTAGGTATATTGCTGTAGTGACAGGTTGTCAGCCCATCGCCTAAACTACTATGTACTGAAACCCTCAGATCCCTTAGCTGGTTTTTACAGCATGCCCAGGAGGAAATGAAGTGGGCAGATGCTATGTTTTTCTCTCGCTCCCAAGCCAGCATGGAAGAAGAAAAAAGGCTAAACCACCTGATAATCTGGAAGAAAAAAGATTCCGTGCTTCGGAGTGCACGTAAAGCCGTCGGTCCCGGTCACTGTCTTTGATAGTGGTCACAAACCACTTAAGGGGCCTATTAGCTGTTAGGCGGTTCAAACACTCTGACACCCGGGTTCATCGGGTCATTCGACTCGATACCGCCAAGAAGGACGTTCATTATAAACCGTGTCGTACTGCGTAAGTGACCAAGATTTATTATTCTAATTCTCACGGTCTAACAGTCATGAATAGTATTAGATAATAATTGTAACTGCCGAGATTATGATATAAAAACATTGACCGTGTCAGTTCTATTGTTGTTCAGTTCTGGTAAAATAAAAAATACCGATCAGATTGATGCTGGGTCAGAATAGCATCAAATCTTGCCTTCCGCATTTGCTAAAGCCGATTAAAATGGGAAATTAAAACAGTTATAAAACTGAAAAACAGCCTATGAAACTGAACGAAAGTCATCATCTCCTTAGCTTTATCCCGTATGTCACGGGGTCGGCTACCTAATCCAGGTGATTGAACACTGGTTTTACACAGAGCGACTGCCATCTGAACTCCGCAACCCAGAAGGGAAACCAGACCCCAATCCTAGATTAGGTCAGAGTTTTCAAGCCGCAAATGCTTAGCACTGGCCTCTGACATGGCTTAACGACTAATATTTACGGTATTATAGGATATTACCCGGGACCAATGGCTTAACGTGCGTTCTGAAGCACGGAACTGAAAGAAAGTATCGAAATATATTTTGGACTTCCATGTCAACTACTTAATAATTTTGTTTGGGAGGGGAGATTCATACATACATATAATCACGCCTTTATCCCTGATGGGGTAGGCAGAGCATAAACGACCTAAACAAAGGTCGTTCCGCCACGTCTGACAAAGTTTAAAGGGTTATTTAAAATAGGTTGTCAGCTCATCGCCTAAATTGCAATATACAAAATCCCTTGGATCCCTTAGCTGGGTTTTATAGCATGGCTAGGTGGAAATGCAGCTGGCACATTCTATGGTTTTCTCTCGCTCCCAGGCCAGTATGGAAGAAGGTTCATAAGAGGCGTGATCATATGTAGATATATGTTCTAATTTATCCTGTTCGTATGTCAAAGTTAAGAAAGTTACAGCCCTATCTTATTTTTTTTTAAGAATTGCCGCCATTCTATGTTTTTTACTGCATTCACTCCAGCATGAGATTAAATACTATTTATTATATAATATTTATTATTGTTGTGATCATTTGACCATGAGAGCTAAACTAAATTCGCGGTCAAACTATTTCAAAGTCAAGTTTGCATCCGATTGTAGATTTAGCAATTTGTATAACATTAACCTAGACTGTTATTTCCATGTTAGCTACTGCCTCCGTGGTCTAGTGGTGTGAGCTATGGGATATCGACCCGTAGGTTCTAGGTTCGATTTCCAGGGGGGAACGTAAAATTGACACTAAACCAAGTGGTCAATTTATCACTTTATGAGATGTTCCCCAGTTAGGACATTGCAGGTCGAATCTCCTGATTATCCGGAAATAAAATAAGGATTTCGTGCTTCGGACGGCACCTTAAGCTGTTGGTCTCAGTCGCTGTCTTAATGGTGGTCATTACATATACCATGTCAGAGGCCTATTAACTAACCTAACTACCTCCGTGGTCTAGTGGCTAGTGCCATGGAATCCCGATCCAGATTATCGGATTACCGGAGATCCTGGGTTCGATTCCCAGGGGGGGAAAACCACAAAGTTTATATTTGATAATTTATCACTTTGTGAATTTTGCTCCAGTTTGGTTAGGACATTGCAGGCTGAATCACCTGATTGTCCGAAAAGAAATAGATCTCGTGCTTCGGAGGGCACGTTAAGCCGTCGGTCCCGGTCGCTGTCTTTGATAGTGGTCGTTACTCAAACCATGTCATAGGCCTGATAGTTGTGCTACTAGGCGGTATAAAAACTCTGACACCAGGTTTCATCGGGTCGATAGACTCGATACCCACTCGACAGAAGAAGAGGCCTATTGTCTGTGCTATAAGGTGGTATAAAAATCTGACACCAGGGTTCATAGAGTCGTTCGACTCGAAACTCACTCGATTAGAAGAAGCAGTTCTACCAATTTATATAACACTAGCGACCCGCCCCGGCTTCGCAGGGAAATAATCAGTGTTTCTCCACAATATTATGCAAGTATTATACATATAAACCTTCCTCTTGAAACACTCTATCCATTAAAAGAAACCGCAAATCAAAATCATACTCATAATATACATAGGGATCTATATCCCGACAAGACAAAGCGACTTTGTTTTATACCATGTAGTGATTAGCCTAGACTGATATTTCCATATTATACCTACTTCGAGCATTAACAAAACATTGGGATTGCTTGCCAATAAAACTGAACAACTTTCACGGGGAAATTCTTTCAGGAAACTAAAAAATACGCTTTGGGTTTTTCATACAAATAACAATTTTCTTAGCAATGGAGGCATTTTGTATAGAAATGCATTTCTTTTGTATATATATTTTTTTTCAATTTAAACGATAGGCTAACAACTTGTCACGACGGAATATGCTGACCTATCTTTCACTTTATGGCAAAAATGGCTTTAAAAAGGCCTGTGATGTTCTGTCTCCCTAGCCTTATTTCGTATTTCACGGGGTCGTCTACCTAATCGAGGGGATTGAAAGAGGGTACTGGTTTTTACTCAATTTAACTGTCATCTGACCTCCGCAATCCAGAAGTGAAACCAGACCCAATCCTAGATTAGATCAGTTTACAAGCCGCCAATGCTTAGCACTGGCCTCTGATATGGCTTAACGACTAATATCTACGGTATTAAACGATATTAACCGGGACCAACGGCTTAACGTGCCTTCCGAAGCACGGACAAAGCTCCGAATAAACGTACATATGAAATTCGAAAACCGAAAAACACATTGATACGCTCAGGAGGCAGCGACCATATCCACTACACCATCGGGCTTTCTTTCCCAAAATTAAATAAGCAGAGGAGTTATTTTACGTATATCATGTTACTTACACACACACAAACACACACACAAAATCACGCCTTTATCCCTTACGGGGTAGGCAGAGCGTTAAACGCCTCGTAAAAGGCGCTTTCGCCGCGTCTGACAAAAATTGAGGGCAATTTTAGATTGTAATGGGTATTGCTAATGTGTAGCCTAAATTACAATACACTGTTACCCCCGACTCCCTTTTGCTGTCTCCTACAGCATGCCCGGGAGGAAGGGCAGCTGGAAGGAACATTTTATGTTTTTCTATCTCTCCCAGTCCAGCATGGAAAAAATGTTACTTACCTACTATAGTATTCCGCAGCTCAACACAGTAACACAGTTTCATCAGCTGTTTTTTGTTTACCTCGCGTTCAACAGAGCGTAACATAACATAACTCATTCTATACGTATACTTACGTGTAACGTAGTAGGTATAGTAACGTATATACGTTATGGTGGTTCTTCCATGCTGGACTGGGAGCGAAAGAAAAACATAGAATGTACCAGCTGCATTTCCTCCCGGGTATGCTGTAAAAATCAGCTAAGGGAACCGAGGGTTCCAGTATATTGCAATTTAGGCGATGGGCTGACAACCTGTCACTACAGCAATATACCTACAAATCAATCTTAAATAACCCTCAAAACTTTGTCAGTCGTGGCGGAACGACCTTTGTTTAGGTAGTTTACGCTCTGCCTACCCCATTAGGGATAAAGGCGTGATTATATGTATGTATGTATGTTATGGTGGTTTGTCCGTCTATGCTAGACTAACATTAAAGAAAAAAATAGTACATCATCATTAGGGCCACTCTTAACGAATGAGATTTCAGGAAATCGTTTATTGAAAAGTAAGAAAATTCAAAAATACTTCAATGCTTGACTTCTTCTTCTGTCGAGTGGGTATCGAGTCTATCGACCCGATGAACCCTGGTGTCAGAGTTTTTAAACCGCCTAGTAGCACAACTATCAGGCCTCTGACATGGTTTGAGTAACGACCACTATCAAAGACAGCGACCGGGACCGACGGCTTAACGTGCCCTCCGAAGCACGAACTCTTATTATTTTTCGGACAATCAGATGATTCAGCCTGCAATGTCCTAACCAAACTGGGGAAAAATTCACAAAGTGGTAAATTCTCAAATATCAACTTTGTGTTTCCCCCCTGGGAATCGAACCCAGGACCTCCGGATCAGGAGTCCATGGCACTAGCCACTAGACCACGGAGGCAGTTGACTGGGAGCGATAGAAAAACATGTGTCGGCTGCATCTCCTCCCGGGCATGCTGTAAAAACCAGCTAAGGGATTTCGAAGTTTTCAGTGTGTTGCAATTAACGCGATGGGCTGACAACCCGTCATTATTGCAATATAATACTTATATCATCTGTAATAAACTAATAACCCTTAAAACTTGTCAGACGGTGCGGTACGACCTTTTCCTATACAGTTTTTTCTCTGCCTACCCCATTAGGGATAAAGGCGTGATTTTATGTTATTTATTTATTATTTATTATTCTTCCATGCTGGACTGGAAGCGATAGAAAAACATAGAATGTGCCAGCTGCATCTCCTCCCGGGCATGCTGTAAAAACCAGCTAAGGGATTCGAGGGATTCAGTGTATTGTAATTTAGGCGATGGGCTGACAACCTGTCACTACAGCAATACATAGATCTATCTGAAATGTCCCTCAATACTTGTCTGAAGTGGCGCAACGACCTTTGTATGGGTCGTTGACGCTCTGCCTACCCCATTAGGGATAAAGGCGTGAATATATGTATGTATGTATGTATTTATTATTTATTCCTACTTCTCGACCTTTTCAGTCGGTATTTACCCAATCTCCCGCCTCGAGACCCTCAAGGAAGGGGAGGGTCAGGTCCCTATCTACAAAAATGGTGTTCCTCAAAACTTTACATACATACATAAAATCACGCCTTTATCCCTTACGGGGTAGGCAGAGCGATAAACGCCTCGTAAAAGGCGCTTTCGCTACGTCTGACAAAAATTGAGGGCAATTTTAGATTGAAAAGTGTATTGCTATAGTGACAGGTTGTCAGCCCATCGCCTAAATTACAATACACTGTAACCCTCGAGTCCCTTTTGCTGACTTCTACAGCATGCCCGGGAGGAAAGGCAGCTGGAACATGCTATGTTTTTCTATCTCCCCAGTCCAGCATGGAAGAAAAGTTTACTTAGTATAATAGTTGTGTGTATGGCTGCCTGTTTCTGCATGATGTGTGTATTTATCTGTGCGTCTAACTGTGCTGCTGCTTCCATGCTGGCCTGGGAGCGAGAGAAAAACATAGAATGTGCCAGCTGCATTTCCTCCCGGGCATGCTGTAAGATCCAGCTGAGGGATCCGACGGTTTCAGTATATTGTAATTTAGGCGATGGGCTGACAACCTGTCACTACAGCAATATACCTAGAATCCTATCTTAAATAACCCTCAAAACTATGTCAGACGTGGCGGAACGACCTTTGTTTAGGTCGTTTACGCTGTGCCTACCCCATTAGGGATAAAGGCGTGATTATATGTATGTATGTATGTCTAACTGTGTGCAATATTTGTGCATTTTTTTGGCTATGACTCCAGTTGATCCTACTACTATTGGTATTACGTGGGTGGTGGTTTTCCATAGCCGTGTTATTTCTGTTTTGAGAAGGTGATATTTCCTTATTTTTTCCATTTCTATATATTTATATAACTACATATTATTATATTTATATTTATTATAAATACATACATATAATCACGCCTTTATCCTTAAGAGAACAGGCGTGATTTTTCGTAAATAGCAATGGAGACATCTGAGCAGGTCCGCTTGAAGCGGATGAGATTATTTCAGGAAAATGTTTTTATGGATTTTCATGAAATTTCGCAAGATATACGAAATTTCAATGAACGTAATACATAACATATAATCACGCCTTTATCCCTAATGGCGTAGGCAGAGAAAAAACGATATAGGAAAAGGTCGTTAAAAGAGGCCTCTTAAAAGATGTAGATACTATATCAGAGGCCTCTTAAGAGTCAACAGCTAACAAATTCTGTCTTTAAGGTGAGTTTCAAATGTGATTATTATCAGCCCATTGCCTTAAATGAGTAACCCCTTGATAATCGTTACTGGTTTTAAAAGAGTACGGAAAGAAAACCAGCCGGCACATTCTATGTTTTGATCAACCCAGTCCAGCATAGAAAAGTAATTATTCACCGATCTGCAACTAAAATATCCCCGGAAATAGAACCCGCGACCTCGCCACCTCGTTCCCGCACTAACCGCTGTGCCATGAAGCAAATCAGCTGTTCGTCGGAGCGTGAAATCAAAACGTAAACCGCGTAGACGGTTCAGAATGGTAGAGGCGATGACCTCTATGACTAAGTCGGTAACCACGCACACGGAAGGTCATGAGTTCGATTATTTATTTACATACATACAAATAATCACGCCTTTATCCCTAATGGGGTAGGCAGAGCGTAAACGACCCAAACAAAGGTCGTTCCGCCACGTCTGACAAAGTTTTGAGGGTCATTTAAGATAGATTTGCAAGTATATTGCTGTAGTGACAGGTTGTCAGCCCATCGCCTAAATTACAATATACTGAAACCCTCGGATCCCTTAGCTGGTTTTTACAGCATGCCCGGGAGGAAATGCAGCTGGCACATTCTATGTTTTTTTCTCGCTCCCAGGCCAGCATGGATTATTTATTTATTTACTGTTTATTGTACACTAGCGACCCGCCCCGGCTTCGCACGGAAATTATCAGTGTTTCTCTACTATATTATGCATGTTTTATACATATAAACCTTCCTCTTGAATCACTCTATCCATTAAAAGAAACCGCAGCAAAATCCGTTGCGTAGTTTTAAAGATTTAAGCATACATAGGGATATAGGGACAGAGAAAGCGACTTTGTTTTATACAATGTAGTGACAAGTAACATGAAAAAGACAAATACACAAGGAATAACGACACAACAGGTACAGCTTATTTCTACTAAGAAATTTCTTCCATGCTGGACTGGGAGCGAGAAAATAACATAGAATTTCCCAGCTGCATTTCCTCCTGGGTATGCTGTAAAAACCAGCTAAGGGATCTGGGTGTTTCTGTATATTGCAATTTAGACGATGGGCTGGCAACCTGTCACTACAGCAATATACCTACATATCTGTCTTAAATGGTTAGTATACATACAGATAATCACGCCTTTATCCTTTATGGGGTAGGCAGAGAGTAAACGACCTAAATAAAAGGCGTTTCGCCATGTCTGACAAAGTATTGAGGGTTATTTAAGATAGATAGACAGGCTGTCAGCCCATCGCCTAAATTGCAATATACTGAAACCCTCGGATCCCTTAGCTGGTTTTTACAGAATGCCTGGGAGGAAATGCAGCTGGCACATTCTATGTTTTTCTTTCGCTCCCAGGCCAGCATGGAAGAATTAAAAGACCTCCAACAAAATTTGACGTTCTAATTATTTCATAACACCAATGTCAATGTCATTGGTTGCTGTGACTTAATATTATGTCACTTTAATATTAGAAGTTCATTTCCTGATCACTTCTATAAAGGTCTAGATGACGGTCAAATGTTCTCAGTTCCTCTAAAACTAGTTTTAATCATTTCAATAATTTTATTTCCTGTTTCAATTATTTACTTCCATGCTGGTCTGGCATCGAAAGAAAAATAAAAAATGTGCCAGCTGCATTTCCTCCCGGGCATGCTGTAAAACCGGCTAAGGAATCCGACGGTTTCAGTATATTGTCATTTAGGTGATGGGCTGACACCCTGTCACTATACAATATACCTACAAATCTATCTTAAATGACCCGCAATACTTTGTTTGTGTCGTTTACGCTCTGCCTACCCCATTAGGTATAAAGGCGTGATTGTATGTATATAGTTTCTGGTGATAGATTTTTTATAGTTTTCTAGGTCTGTGTAAAATAATTGGGTAGCCTTTGGGCTCGGTTCTAGATTTTCCGGCTAAAACTAAAATTAAAATCAATTTGTCACTTTCAGACTAAAAACATTGGAAACGGACAGGAGATCTATTCTCTCCGGATTTTGAATGATAGTCGGTGGTTTTATGCGTTATCTGTAATTTTTAGCCGCCGTCATATGATGTGGCGGATAAAATTGACAGAAATACTGGGGAAACGTGCAAATGCGCGTCAATGTAAAACCATAGAGTATAAATCGTCTGTCCTTTTTTTTATCATTTTGAAAGTGACAGATAGATTTTAGTATTAGTTTTAGCCGGTGGTATCTAGAATTAAGAATGAGAATGAGTATCAATTATTTGATATAAACAGGGTTACATTAAGTTGTTACAAATGTAAATTAAATCATACAGACCTGCTTAGCTAATATTAATAGCATGCAAATTTACAAAAAGTAAAAAAAAAAAAATACAATTGAATTTAAAATAATACGAAAAATCTAATCATAACAATAAATCAAAATGTCAGTATTAAAAAATATTTATGTCGTACTCGTACACATCATCGTCTAGCCTTTATCCCGTTTCACACGCTACCTACCTAATCTAGGGGATTGAACGAGGGTACTGGTTTTTACACAGAGCGACTGCCATCTGACCTCCGCAACCCAGAAGGGAAACCAGACCCAATCCTAGATTAGGTCAGAGTTTTCAAGCCGCCAATGCTTAGCTCTGGCCTCTGATATGGCTTAACGACTAATATCTACGGTATTAAACGATATTAACCGGGACCAACGGCTTAACGTGCCTTCCGAAGCACGGAAAAAGCGCCGAATAAACGTACATATGAAATTCGAAAACCGAAAAACACATTGGTACGTGGTGGGATTCGAACCACGACCTCCCCGCTCAGGAGGCAGCGGCCCTATCCACTACACCATCGGACTCTTCTACTCGTACATGCATTGTTTATGTTGATTTTTGCTTTAAAATTCAGAAATTCGTCCAGGGAGTAAAATGTTTTTTCTATCAACCATTTACGTAGTTTTTACTAAGGAACCCTTAAACCGAACATCACGCCATCATCTCCCTAGCCTTGTCCCGTATCTCACGGGGTCGGCTTCCTAATCTAGGGGATTGAACGAGGGTACTGGTTTTTACACAGAGCGACTGCCATCTGACCTCCGCAACCCAGAAGGGAAACCAGACCCAATCCTAGATTAGGTCAGAGTTTTCAAGCCGCCAATGCTTAGCACTGGCCTCTGATATGGCTTAACGACTAATATCTACGGTATTAAACGATATTAACCGGGACCAACGGCTTAACGTGCCTTCCGAAACACGGAAAAAGCGCCGAATAAACGTACATATGAAATTCGAAAACCGAAAAACACATTGGTACGTGGTGGGATTCGAACCACGACCTCCCGCTCAGGAGGCAGCGGCCCTATCCACTACACCATCGGGCTCTCTCCGAACATCACGCAATATCTTTAAAAGCACCTATATTCCAAAGTGTTAACTCCGCCTTTTAGCTCTGCCTACCCTGTAAGGGATAAAGGCGTGATTTTATGTATGTATGTGTGTTAAGTAAATACTTATAATGCATTGCAATGTTTTTGTTCTATAAAACTTTATGAAATGTGAATTACCTTGCAAAAAATTGCATGACCAAAATCAACTTTCAAACAGGTTTTTAACACAATCTCAATTAATAAAACACATACATTTATGAGTTATTTAATTGAAATTAAGTTGTTCGCAAGCTTAGCATGGACGACCAACAAAGAAACGGGTTTGTTTCTTTATACAATGAAACTGAACAACTATCTCAATGAAGCATAGGTTGAGATATGAAAAATAACCTTCCATACAAAGAACCGATGCTCGAGTCATTTGTATGGGAAATACCGGGTGTAAGGGCAGCTTCCCGCAAACTGATAGGGGTTGGTCAATCAACAAAACTGAACAACTTGCACTAGGAAATTCTTTCAGGAAATGAAAATAAAATATGACCTCCTCGATCAGACAATTTGTATGGAAAAGAATATATATTATTTTCGCTACCTGAAAAAAAACCTGCTGATAGTTGTTCAGTTTCGTTAACTGAGTAACCCCTATCAGGTTGCGCTTACAGTCCGTATTAGATTAGATTGGTCAAATATTGGACCTCCCATACAAATCGTGCCAGCCAGCTTCACATTTTTTTTTTTATTCTTTCAGTTTTTAAAGTGGATCAGTAAATTTCGTTAATGAAAATTCTCGCTTTATGGGTATGTATGTACCTACATTTTTAACTGCCTCCGTGGTCTAGCGGACTGGGCCTTGGGCTCTCGGCCCGGATTTCCCGGGTTCGATTCCCGGCGGGGGACAATGACTTTTTGTTGTTGTTTCTAGTTTGGTTAGGACATTGCAGGCTGATCACCTGATTGTCCGAAAAGTAAGATGATCCATGCTGTCGCATGGGCATGTAAATAGTCGGTCCTGCGCCTGATTTCTCTCTGGTCGTGTCAGTCAATCTGTCCATCAGAATAAGAGATTAAAGGAATAGAGAGTGCACCTGTGTGTAGCTACTATTATAGTATTATATTATCTGTGGTGTAGCGTAAACACTTGGGCACTAAAAACTAGTCCTGCGCAGTTGGCCGATATCACCGAAAATCGGTGGGAAGACTTCTGTATCTCCAACATGCATGATGTCATGCTAAGCCTGCATCTACATCACTACATAGTATAAAACAAAGTCGCTTTCTCTGTCCCTATATCCCTATGTATGCTTAGATCTTTAAAACTACGCAACGGATTTTGATGCGGTTTCTTTTAATGGATAGAGTGATTCAAGAGGAAGGTTTATATGTATAATATATGCATAATATTGTAGAGAAACACTGATAATTTCCGTGCGAAGCCGGGGCGGGTCGCTAGTACACGCATAAGATACAAAGAAATGCAAACTAGATCTAACCAGTACGGAAATCTCGAAATAGCATAATAACTCCACGTTCTTCCATGCTGGACTGGGAGCGAGAGTAAAACATAGAATGTGCCAGCTGCATTTCCTCCCGGGCACGCTGTAAAATACAAGTAAGGGATCTGAGGGTAAGGAACCTGTCACTACAGCAATATA
Source organism: Scrobipalpa costella (assembly GCA_949820665.1). Lineage (NCBI taxonomy): Eukaryota > Metazoa > Arthropoda > Insecta > Lepidoptera > Gelechiidae > Scrobipalpa > Scrobipalpa costella. The sequence continues at coordinate 668,693 of OX463323.1, read as the reverse complement.
CCTACAAATCTATCTTTGTCAGCCGTGGTGTAACGACCTTCGTTTAGTTCATTTACGCTCTGCCTACCGCATTAGGGATAAAAGCGTGATTATATGTATGTATCTAAGTACTGCACATATAACATTTTCTTATTCGACATTTATGCGTCTAAATGCCAAAGCGGCGGTGATTCTGATTCTGACCCATAAAACTGAACAACTTTTTCCAAAAAGAGCAGATTTCAATACATGAAATTAAAATTGACATCTGAAACCACTTATATAGGAAATTTCTTTCTTTTTTTACTTATCTAGCGTTATGTGAACATGTTGTTCAGTTTCATGAATGAAAATTAATAAAAAAAACGATTTATTTATTTTTATTATTAAAATTATCTAATTAAATGTCAACATATCTGTTTCATTTAATTTTTCGACTCATTTTCGAAGTATGTTCCGTGAGAGAAGTAATTCATTGTCATATGCTGGGTGTAAGGGACAGCGTGTTGAATATAGGGGTTGCTCTGTCAAGCAAACTGAACAACTTTGACCAGGAAATTATTTCAGGAAATAAAAATACATTGACTTTCCCATTCAAAATTACCAGTTTGATCACACAAATTTGTAAGGATATTTTTTTTTATATACCTGACAGAATTTCCTGCGAAAGATGTTCAGTATGGTTGACTGAGCAACCCTTATCAGGATTCGGTACGCTGTCCCTTACACTCGGTATAGAATACAATTTCACCGCGTAATTAAATGCACCTATATCGTGATAATGATTTTTACAATATTTTACATACATACATATAATCACGCCTTTATCATGGGGTAGGCAGAGCGTAAACGACCTAAACAAAGGTCGTCCCGCCACGTCTGACAAGGTTTTGAGGGTTATTTTAGATAGATTTTTAGGTATATTGCTGTAGTGACAGGTTGTCAGCCCGTCGCCTAAATTGCAATATACTGAAACCCTCGGATCCCTTAGCTGGTTTTTACAGCATGCCCGGGAGGAAATGCAGAAAGCACATTCAATGTTTTTCTTTCGCTCAGGCCAGCATGGAAGTTTTTTCTTGTTTTTTTTAAATCTTACAAATTATTGTTTAATTGTTCTGTTTGGTTGCGGTGTTTGGTTTGAAGTAAGGTTATCGTCTGCGAGTGAATCATAAACATCTTTTGTCTATGAAAATTACCTATTATTAATTAATATTGAGTACTTAGGCACTTTATTTGAAACACAAATATTTTATTTTAAGTACTCGTATTAAAGAAATCAGTTGTTAGTATTAAAAATAAACAAAATTTCAACATACCCTCTATTTTTTTTTCACATAGAAACCCAACACTCCAAAAACGAAAAATCACAGCACTAAATCGACTTAAAAAAAAACAAATTCAAAAATCGAGCAACTAAACTTTTATTCGTTTTTAAAAAGTTAATTTACCCGTTCTTTAATTGAAATTGCGCGCGAAACGCGATCTGCACTCGCGCCTACCGCGGCAATACTAACGGATGTCGGCACAGCCTTGCTTTTTAAATGCGATATAAGGAATCATTGAACAGAAAGGTTTTAATAGAAGTAATCTCGTTTATTTTGCATTCATCGAGATGTAAGAAGGATCCATAATAACATACAGTATTTCCAACTCTGTTATAGAATAAAGGAAAACAAAGTTTCATGTCTTTTAATCGAAGATCTTGTTCTAAAATAAGTTTTAGATATTAGATATGACAACATAATGAATTAGAAGTTTTAGTAATTTAACTAATTTGCCAACGCCTATCATTTCCTTTTGAAATGTATATTTCATTAAAAAAAGACATGAAACTTTGTTACCCTTTATTCTAAAACAAAGTTGGAAATAATTTAGACAATACCAGGTTTTTATAAAAGAAAAGATTTCAGGGTGTAAACCTTCCTGTGAAACTGACCAACTTTACCATAGACACAGCTGGGCGAAAAATACTGTCGCATACAAATAGCACCAGCTGCTTGTGGCATTTTTAGATCTGAGGGAAAGTTGTTATTTATTTATTTGTTTAACAATTTCTTGTACACAATAAACATCATATGCACAGGACATAAAAAAACAAAGACACAACAGGCACTGCTTATTTCTAAAAGGAAATTTCTTACAGCAGACCTACAGAAGTGATAATTTTAACGATACGCGGATAAAACTTGCACAAAATTTAATACCTATCAATAAAATAATACTACTGTAAAATACTTATATAATGTAAATATTTTACATAAATATAAACAAGAAATAAATAAATACTTCCAATGTTGTTCAGTTTCATAGGTATAAATATAAATTCATACTTTATTTGGTCAGCAATTTTGTTACACATTCTACTTTGGAAAAAAATACCCATACAAAAAGCGTCAGTTGTTCGTGTCAATTTGTATGGAAGCACCATTTTTATTTTCATATAGAAAGTTGTTCAGTTTCATGGTCTAAACAAAAACACCTGATATCACGGATGTACTTGCATTTTAATTGCAATAAAAAGTAATATTTGAATACCAATCATAGATAATGACAGGACTATGACAGGACCAAACCTTTTTTTTTGTTTTTATAATGTTTTACGGCTCCGGAAACACGTTCTTTTGAGCCAGTCATAGAATATATTTTCTTCTTTCTCTTCTTCTTGGTGGATCGTCTTATCAATCAATCAATCAATCGTTATAGATACGAATTAACAGTATTGGTTACGAATTTAAAAGCGGCTTGTAAAAAAAAAATGTCCCATCCACATTGAAAGGACCATAGTATACTTAAATATACTTAGACCTTTGTTTAGGTCGTTTACACTCTGCCTACCCTATTGGGGATAAAGGCGTGATTATATGTATGTATGTATACTTAAATAAGTAGTATTTACGGCTGAGTCGGCTTTGTTAAATACAGGACATTCATCTTTTTTCGGTCAATTTTACAAAAAAATAAACATACATATCATCAGGCCTATATCCCTAATGGGGTTGGCAGATAGTAAACGACCTAAACAAAGGTCGTTCCGCCACATTTGACAAAGATTTAAGGGATATTAAAATTTGTGGGCATATTGCTGTAGTGACAGGTATACAGAAACCCTCGAATCCCTTAGCTGGTTTGTACAGCATGCCCGGGAGGAAAAGCAGCTGGCACATTCCATGTTTTTCTCTCGCTCCCAGGCCAGCATGGTAAAATAATGACGCATAAAATATTCTCAGTTTATGATAATTGATGTGGAAGATTTACCTTTGTTCACCAAATGTGTTTTAAACTAGCTTTTTCTAGTCCTTTTTATAATACAGTAAATCACACACAAAGACAAGACGTAACAATTTTTTACCTGTCATATTTTAAGTTAATATTCGTTTTTATTATTGGGTAATTAAATAAATATTTAGCAGAGCAAGACGGAATTTTTATTTTCAATTCGGTAATATTTTATTGTAATATCATCTGAAAAAAGATGAATATCCTGAATTTAACAAAGCCGTTATGAATATAGATAGATATATAGAATGTGCCAGCTGCATCCCTTCCTGGTCATGTTTCAGTATACTATAATTTATATGATACCAACCTGTCTCTACAGCAACGTACCTACCTACAAATCTATCTTAAATAACCCTTAAAACTTTGTCAGACGTGGCGGAACGACCTATGTTTAGGTCGTTTACGCTCTGCCTTTTAGGGATAAAGGCGTGATTATATGAATGAAAGATTTGCTTTTAAGCACGTTTGCCGATTACCCGTGACTGCACGTAACACATGACCCTCTTTTTGCCGCGGTCGGTTAAACACACACAACACAATGGATCATGGTAAAGCGGTTTTTTTTTTGTTAATTTAAAAGACCTTATATTAAAGAGAATAAACTGCCCAGTCCAATGTCCATGCAATGTAAAAAGGGCCTTCCATACAAAATTCGTTCAGGTGACACATTTTTCCATTGAAATAAAATATTCCAAGCGAAATAATTTAATTGAATTTGTAGAACAAGGTAAGTAATGGTTCTATTCTAACATTTCTAACTCATCATTTCCCTAGCCTTATCCCGTAACTCACGGGGCCGGCTACCTAATCTAGGGGATTGAACGAGGGTACTGGTTTTTACACAGAGCGACTGCCATCTGACCTCCGCAACCCAGAAGGGAAACCAGACCACAGATAATATAATACTATACTAGTACAGATGCCTAATGTCATACAACAAAACTGGTCCGCCATAAGTCGGGCCGAGTGACGGGCCGCAAGATTTTAGTACAATCTGACGCAACGATACCACGTGACAGACCACGGCGGGAAGTGTTCGGTCATAATATTTTGCCGTGATCACAGATGGCCCCACATAGGTACCATGCACGTTCGAAGTACGTAATTTTCTACTAGACTACTAGATGGCGGTAAGAGAGAAGTGAACGCTGCGCCAGAGCACAGATATTAGCAGTTTTAATCTGTAATTTGTAAGAGATTGAATAATGAAACTTATCTTATGTACTGTCAGCAAAGGCTATTGCAGGGCAGGTCCGTTCGAAACGGATGAGATTGTTTCAGGAAATTATGTATGAATTTTAATGTGGTTTAGTATATTTATTGCAGTAAGTGAATCGTGCAAATAAGCGAGATTTTATTAAAGTTTATCAATAATTTCCTGAAATGATCTCTTTCGTTTCGAGCGGGCCTGACCAGATGTCTCCTCTGCTGACTACGTACACTCTACAATCATATTAGCTGCTATCATTTATAAATTTAATAAACTGCTTTACACGATTGTTACTTTTACTTTTTTTCACCTGGTCTCCTTCCACTTATCACTATTTTGAGCCTCTATTTTTATTTATCAAGATGGTTCTTATTAATAGAATAGAAATCGGCCTTAAATACACTTTAAAAGTAATAAATTGAACAGTAGTATGACAGTAAAATATTTACCTTAAAAAGTAAAAGAAAGAAAAACTAATACTAAATAAATGTTTCTAACAAAAAGGAAATTGTATTTTCAATCAACGAACGGACTCGATCCGGATAACCACAGCGCTGAAACCCGACTAACTAACCAACGCGCCATCCTGCCGGTGAACTGAGTTGCGAATAAAAGCTACCCATGAAGTTGTTATGGTTCATCAATGAGTATATTTTTTTTAATAGTAACGTAAACAACAAATAGAATATCGACATAATTAGCAGGAAAATATATATATGATTTCTTCATTAATTCGTTTAGGAGAAATAAGATCTAAAAAACATACATATAAGTATGTAATTTTTACAAATTTCGGAATCAACGGAGCGGATTTGCATTTACCCATTCATACGTTGACCGGCAACGTTGCGCGCGGGCCCGCACTGAATGGCAACGACGCCACTTGCGGAGCCAACGCTGCACAGTGGGTCAGAAATTGAGATTCATAGAATTAGGAATAAACCAAGTTTCGGAATTTTGCTTACAACTTTCAGAAGACAATCTATAGGTAAACTTAATAAAATTAACGACAAGTATCTCAAAGCAACTAAAACTTAAACTTAAGTATGTTTCATTAGGTTAATTTTAATTTAATAAAAATATATTTATCACTAGGGATAGAGGCGTGACTATATGTATGTATGTATGCATATTTATCACTATTTAACATAAATATCTTTGACATTTTAAGAACACATCGAAGTAAAAGGTGTTACCAAGCAAGGTTTAAGAATCGATATGATTTGTTTTAGGCAGCAGGCAATCATGTCTTTTCATTACAGCTACAATTTACTCGAAATATGTTTTAATTAAAATATGTATTCTTTTAAAGATTCTTAAATAATTAATAATATAAAAATAGCTCTTATAGATAGTGAGAGAAAAAAAGTAAGTTAATCTAATATTTATATTCTTTATGTTAGTTAAATCTAGTCTACGCCGAATCGTGGCCATGTCAATGTTTTGTACATACATACATCACGCCTTTGTTCTTAATGGGGTAGGCAGATCGTAAACAACCTAAACAAAGGTCGTTCCGCCACATCGGACAAAGTGTTGAGGGTTATCTAAGACAGGTTGTCAGCCTATCGCCTAAATTGTAATATACAGAAACCCTCGGATCCCTTAGCTGGTTTTTTTCAGCATGCCCGGGAGGAAATACATCTGGCACATTCTATGTTTTTCTCTCGCTTACAGGCCAGCATGGAAGAAGATTGTGAATGATTTGTTGTTGGTAAATTAAACAAATATAGAAACAGTTTTCCTGCTGATCGTAAGAAAAATACATACTATCCATACTCTATACAAATATTATAAAATCCGAAAGTAGCTCCGTCTATCTGTTTGTTTGTTGTTCTTTCACGCCTTAAATTCTGAACGCATTTTGATGAAATGTGGTGGCATGGTGATAGATGAAACGGACAAAGGCAATTTTTTACCGTAGGATAAGATCTTATTCCCTCGGGAAATATTTTCACACGGCATTTAGGGTATAGGGCAACACTTTATGTATCGATTGACTATGACCATGACACTATAACGCTATGGCTGATAACCAGTGATCGGAATTGGTAGAGTATATTTACCTAAACTTCTAAGAACAGAAGCGGAAAATGGAGACTTCCTTACTACGTAAACTTTTTGCGGGACATCACATAAGTAAGCAAGAAATATACTTTGCACCATGGTTTTTAATTCTATGGACAAATACAAGGTAAAAATATACTTGGTGATATTTGGCTACAGTGTCACATTGCCTAGATATTTTGAATTCAAGATTTTCTTACTTTATAGCTTTAAAACTGCTGTGTGTAGGAAAAAAAATATTGAGGAAAAAATTACGCAAATTATGTGCTGTATAATTTCTTCATAGGTGTCAACATCGTACGCTCTACAGAAACCAAGATATTTACGAAAAATTGTTTTATTTTTACATTTGACCTTGAATAGCTTATATTCCTGGTTGGTTTTTTAAGGCACCATTTCGTACGCCGAAATAAATCTGTGAAAAGTCCTGGGTTCGATTAAGATAAACCGATGCTTTTAATAAGTTCCCCTTAGTCAAACATTGATAACAACGCCGTAAAGAGTATGATAAAAAACACACAAAGTAATTTTAATTGTTAGAAGGCTTGCACTGATAGTAATATGCTTTTAAATAAGTTCTGTTTATTCACAAATAAACAAAAACTTCGTAAACAAAGCGATTAAATAGAACTACACAAAAGAAGCTCAATTGTCAAAAGGCTTGCACTAATTATTTTTACCTGAAAAGTTATTCCAGGTAAAAAAAAACACTGAAAAAACACGTGCTGTAAATGAATGGCATTTGTCAACTTTGCAAGATAAAATGAAATGCAAATAAAGCAAGTCATAAAATAATCGAACAATAGGAAATGAGGCTTGAATTTATGCATTTCTGTATTATACGTGACTATATGCCACATAATAGAACTAGTAGAGGAATAGTAGGCCCTTTTTGACCGGTTATCTATGGCCAAACGACCAAATCGCAATCTTTAGATCAATGTGTCTTGGTAATGTAATATTTTGTTTTATATTTATTTCATGTTCAAACGTCACACGGTTGATCGTACGCCAGCCAACTTGAACCAAATCTTAGTTAAATATCGGCAAAATATTTAGTATGCCAGATACAATCATACCTCTTTCGAAATATGAATTTTGTTTTTTGTAGTTTTTAATGATAAAAATTAAATTTGTTTTTTGTTACTTAAGGTATAAATCAAAGAACCAATAAAAATTAAAATAAAGCTTATTTTTATTAAAGTAGACAATTATTCATGTAATGCAGTAAAAAAACCTGATCACGTAAGGTACATCGTAAACGCGATTAATTTTACTTAAAAAATAATATATTTTATATGTCGTCAATGTCTTCGTCTTCAGTGACAGAATCTGAAGATACTGACGAAATATTGCTTTCTTGCAGGGAACTGAAGTAGATGAGCATTATTTTTTCTATATTTTCCGGTTTAAGTCTATTCCTTTTTACACTTAAAATCCACTAATAGGTGTAAAAGGACCTTTCAACATCTACAGATGTAAGAGGAGCATATTTAAAAAATACTTCGTCATCTACTTCGATTCCCTTTACAATTTTTTCACTTATTGTTGTAATAAAATCGTAGTCCGGAATTCTGTTTAAAACTTTTTCAAATTTATTTTGAATTATCTGATTTGTTGACCAGCTTAAAACATAACTAACATCGTCCATAATATGAAAACTGTCAGATATCGTTAAAACGGTTTTTCGTAAATATCTTGGTTTCTATAACTCCAACGATGTTGACACCTATAAAGAAATTATAGAACACAAATTACGCGATAATTTTTTCCCTCAACATTTTTTCCTACACACAGCCGTTTTAAAGCTATAAAGTAAGAGAATCTTTAATTCAAAATATCTAGGCAATGTGACACTGTAGCCGAAAATCATCAAGTATATTTTTAGCTTGTATTTGTCCATAGAATTAAATGCCATGGTTCAAAGTATATTTCTAGCTTACTTATGTGATGTCCCGCAAGATGTCCCGAAAAAGTTTTAGTAGTAAGGAAGTCTCCATTTTCCTCTCTTCTTTTTAGAAGTTTAGGTAAATATACTCTACCTATTCCGATCACTGCTGATATCATTTCCCCCAGCCGAATTTCCTCCCGGGCATGCTGGAAAAACCAGCTGAGCAATCCGAGGGTTTCAGTATATTGCAATTCAGGCGATGATCTGGCAACCTGTCACTACATGAAACTGCCTAAAAATTAAAATCTATCTTTAAATAACCCTCAAAACTTTGTCAGACATGTCGGAACGACCTTTGTTTAGGTCGTTTACGCTTTGCATACCCCATTAGGCGTGATAAAGTCGTGATTATATATGTGTATATATGTATGAGTGACATAGCAACAGGCTAACCGTTAACGCAGAGAAATACTTTATTTCCGCGAGAAAATTCATTTAATCGCGGGTGAAAACGCGGGGCGGAAAGCAAGTGAGTTTTATAAATAAGATACAATATTCATACTTTAATTTTTGTTTTATTGTTTTTTTCATAATTCAATGTGCGAGGGTCTCTAAAAGTAAAGTCATAACACATAAACGGCAACCGCTCGATGTAGGTATATTAATTTCATCTGTGGATCGATAATTGTACCAGTGACATCTATTGGTGAATGGTTGGTACTACCTGTATGTGTTTAGGGTTTGAGCGAAAGTCGAAAAACTTCATATCCTTGACACTCCTGTGTGGGTGTCGCTAGAGTAGCCGCTGAAAAGAAACTTTTAATCTAAAACTTTTTAAAAATGAGCATATTATACGATTTTTAATGCTCAGGGTAATCAGAATTATTTATTAAACAATATATTTGCTGGCTTTAGAAACAAAAAACTTGCTTTATGTAAACTTTTATTTAGAATGACCTGCCCGTCTTACCCTTAGCGCCATCTGCTGATATTTTTTAGAAGCTATTTACTGTTCTTCGGAGTGAGACCCCATGACCAGACCCAATCCTAGAGTAGGTCAGAGTTTTCAAGCCGCCAATGCTTAGCACTGGCCTCTGTCATGGCTTAACGACTAATATCTATGGTATTAAACGATATCAACCGGGACCAACGGCTTAACGTGCCTTCCGAAGCACGGAAAAAGCGCCGAATAAACGTACATATGAAATTCGAAAACCGGAAAACACATTGGTACGTGGCGGGATTCGAACAACGACCTCCCCGCTCAGGAGGCAGCGGCCCTATCCACTACACCATCGGGCTTTCAATTCTTACATTTCTAACTGATTGCCCATATTTTTATTTATTTCTGAGAACTTATCTCTTACTTCCATGCTGGACTGGGAGAGATAGAAAAACATAGAATGTTCCAGCTGCCCTTCCGCCCGGGCTTGCTGTAGAAGTCAGCAAAAGGGACTCGAGGGTTACAGTGTATTGTAATTTAGGCGATGGGCTGACAACCTGTCACTATGGCAATACCCATTACAATCTAAAATTACCCTCAATTTTTGTGAGACGTGGCGAAAGCGCCTTTTACGAAGCGTTTAACGCTCTGCCTACCCCGTAAGGGATAAAGGCGTGATTTTATGTATGTATGTATGTATTTCTGAGAAAATTGTTCAGTTTCAAGGTAAGTCACCCGCTATACAGACCTTATATTTCACTGGGAAAGTCGTTCAGTTTCATGGTTCAAATCACCATTGAATTTTTGCAGTGTACAAATTGAAGAAATTAATAACGTAAGTACTACTTACTTCCATGCTGGCCTGGGAGCGAGAGAAAAACATAGAATGTGCCAGCTGCATTTCCTCCCGGGCATGCTGTAAGATCCAGCTAAGGGATCCGAGGGTTTCAGTATATTGTAATTTAGGCGATGGGCTGACAACCTGTCACTACAGCAATATACCTAGAATCCTATCTTAAATAACCCTCAAAACTATGTCAGACGTGGCGGAACGACCTTTGTTTAGGTCGTTTACGCTCTGCCTACCCCATTAGGGATAAAGGCGTGATTATATGTATGTATGTATGTATTCCTAACGACTTCAACAATGGTCGTTCCGCCACATCCGACAAAATTTTGAGGATTTTTTAAGATATATTTGTAGGTATATTGCTGTAGTGATAGGTTGTCAGCTCATCGCCTAAATTGAAATATACTGAAACCCTCAGATCCCTTAGCTGGTTTTTACATCATGCCCGGGGGAAATGCAGCTGGCACATTCTAAGTTTTCTTCTCGCTCCCAGGCCAGCATGGAAGAAAAAACAAATTAGATTAAATATAATAAATAATTTTATTATGTTTTTGCTATACTTCTTAACCCTTGTTTCCTTAACCATGAAGGCTGCGTGATCATCAGTTTAGGTATAACTAATTTTATGAAGCACTAATTAGAAGCAGATAGATAACAAGAAATCAAACAAAAACTACGCGAAAAACGTATTCGTCTTGTCAGACAATTAGAATCAATCTGCTTGCATTGTCCTAACCATCTCCCTAGCCCTATCCCGTATTTCACGGGGTCGGCTACCTAATCTGGGGGTTGAACGAGGGTACTGGTTTTTACACAGAGCGACTGCCATCTGACCTCCGCAACCCAGAAGGGAAACCAGACCCAATCCTAGATTAGATCAGAGTTTTTAAGCCGCCAATGCTTAGCACTGGCCTCTGACATGGCTTAACGACTAATATCTACGGTATTAAACAATATTAATCGGGACCAACGGCTTAACGTGCCTTCCGAAGCACGGAAAAGCGCCAAATAAACGTACATATGAAATTCGAAAACCGAAAAACAAATTGGTACGACCTCCCGCTCAGGAGGCAGCGGCTTCCATTGTCCTAACCAAACTGAGGAAAATCTCACAAAGTGATGGAATTTACAAATGCGTGGGAATCAAACACACTACCTAAGGGTCTGGAGCTTAGACCAATAATACTAGACTACGACGCATAGAGTCATCGATATAGATGTTTCATCAATCTTCATGAAACTGAACAACTTTCTCTATGGAACATGGGATTAAATATAAAAAACAGACTTTAAAAGGTGTCAGCTGTTCGGGTCATTTTGTACGGGAGCATCGTTTTTTCTTATTATACAGTTAATCACGACTTTATCCCTAATGGGGTAGGCAGAGCGTAAACAACCTAAACAAAGGTCGTGCCGCCACGTGTGACAAAGTTTCAAGGGTTATTTGAGATAGATGTGTAGGTATATTGCTGTAGTGACAGGTTGTCAGCGCATCGCCTATATTGCTATATACAGAAACCCTCGGATCCCTTAGCTGGTTTTCATAGCATGCCCGGAAAATGCAGCTGGCACATTCTATGTTTTACTCTCGCTCCCAGTCCTTATTATTTTCTACCAATGTTTTATAGAGTAATTGTTTAGTTTCATAATCTCTTAGATGGTCTAACAGTGTCCCTATTTCTTTATTGGATGTAAAATGGCCGCCTCTTCTTAGCGAGTGGATTCTCGAGTCGAACAACGACCCGATGAACCCTAATGTCAGAGTTTTCAAACCGCCTAGTAGCACAGCTCTTGTGACACATGGTTTTTGAGGTGTTTCTGAGTAACGACCACTATCAAAGACAGCGACCGGGGCTGACGGCTTATCATGCCCTCCAAACCACGGAATCCTTTTTCTTTTCAGACAATCAGGTGATTCAGCCTGCAATGTCCTAACCAATGGCCGTTTTTCCACTAGACGGCACGGCGACGGTGCCGACACGATGCCGCGGCTCTGTTTTTCAACTAAACAAACAAGACACGACAACGTCCCTAGAACGCCCACCTACCAATCTGAGCGCACACACAAACGCGCATGCTTCGTACGAATACAAATAAAATAAATAAATAAAAACAAAAAGGTATTTATTTGTAACTTACGGTTTACAATCGTGTTTGCCTGACCCCCAAACTAACTAACTAACCTTTTTTTATTATACAAAACACATGCAGTTTGGCAGGCCGGCCACCGTAGCGGTGAAAATCAATGCCGCGCCGTTGCTGTGCGGTTACCTTGACGTTGCCGTGCCGGAAAGTGGAAAAGCGTTCCATATACATACATACATACATATAATCACGCCTTTATCCCTAATGGGGTAGGCAGAGCGTAAACGACCCAAACAAATGTCGTTCCGCCACGTCTGACAAAGTTTTGAGGGTTATTTAAGATAGATTTGTAAGTATATTGCTGTAGTGACAGGTTGTCAGCCCATCGCCTAAATTACAATATACTGAAACCCTCGGATCCCCTAGCTGGTTTTTACAGCATGCCCGGGAGGAAATGCAGCTGGCACATTCTATGTTTTTCTCTCGCTCCCAGGCCAGTGCTTAATTTAAATAACTGGTTCACCTTAACCTAAAAGATGACAGTAAATGAGTAACAAGAATAAGATTAAATATTAAACGTTCGTCTAAAACTATAATTAGTCTAAGCTTAAGGCTTAAAATAATCATTGCATGTTGAACTAGGTTGTATCAGTCATTCACAGAACCCTATGCCAACTGCCTCTGTGGTCTAGTGGTCAGAGCCATGAGCTCACGACCCGGAGGTCCTGGGTTCGATTCCCAGGGCGACGCAAAGTTGATATTTGTCAATTTATCACTTTGTGAGGTTATCCCCAGTTTGGTTAACAGGCTGAACCTACCGGATTGTCTGGAAGAAAACGGATTCCGTGTTTCGGAGAGCACGTTAAGCCGTCGGTCCCGGTCACTGTTTCTTCTTCTTCTGTCGAGTGGGTATCGAGTCTATCGACCCGATGAACCCTGGTGTCAGAGTTTTAAACCGCCTAGTAGCACAACTATCAGGCCTCTGACATGGTTTGAGTAACGACCACTATCAAAGATAGCGACCGGGACCAACGGCTTAACGTGCCCTCCGAAGCACGAAATCTTTTTCTTTTTCGGACAATCAGGTGATTCAGCCTGCAATGGCCTAACCAAACTGGGGAAAAATTCACAAAGTGATAAATTCTCAAATATCAACTTTGTGATTCCTCCCTGGGAATCGAACACAGGACCTCCGGATCAGGCGTCCATGGCACTAGCCACTAGACCACGGAGGCAGTTTCTGTTTCTAATGGTGGTCGTTACAGGTCGATGTTGATCCACGTAAAGGGTTTCGTGACCCCAAGTGGTGCAAAGAGTGCAACAATACCGGCTGCTGCACTGGCCTCTGGACCTCGCAGCAAATAAATGCCATACGATAACTAAATAATTATAAATACAATACATACATACATACATAAATCACGCCTTTATCCCTTACGGGGTAGGCAGAGCGTTTAACGCCTCTTAAAAGGCGCTTTCGCCACGTCTGACAAAAATTGAGGGCAATTTTAGATTGTAATATTTATTGCTTTAGTGACAGGTTGTCAGCCCATCGCCTAAAATACAATACACTGTAACCCTCGAGTCCCTTTTGCTGACTTCAACAGCAAGCCCGGGAGGAAGGGCAGCTGGAACATTCTATGTTTTTCTATCTCTCCCAGTCCAGCATGGAAGAATTATAAATACAATACAATAGAATGTATCAGTGACTACTCGATCCACTGGGTGCAATACACCATAGTGACAGGTTATCAGTAGGCTAAAAAATATAATGTAATAGCGACTGCTCGACCCACTGGTATCAACCATATCTCAATACGCTACAGTGACAGGTTGTCAGTCGTTAGTTATGTGTGTGTGTAAATGAGATACAGAAACCTTCTATCTTCTTGTAGTGTGGGTTTCGAGGCGATCGACCCGATAAACCCTGGTGTCATTTTACATACATAAATCAAGTATATCATAGACAATCACGCCCTCATCCCTAATTGGTTAGGCAGAGCCTAAAAGACCTAGACGAAGGTCGTTCCGCAAAGTCTGACAAAGTTTTGAGGGTTTAAATAGCCTAATGTAACAGCTAATAAGCGTCTAACATGGTTTGTGTAACGACCACTATCAAATACAGCCACCGGGACCGAAGAGTTTTTCAAATATATTTTTCATACAGACGATTAGGTGATTTAGCCTGCATTAGCCTAACCAAACTGGGGAAAATATTAGAAAGTGATGACTGAAAAGCCATAAGGACTTTCACATACATTCATATAATCACGCCTTTGCCCCTAATGGTGTAGACAGAGAGTAAACCACCTAAACAAAAGTCGATCCGCCACGTCTGACAAAGTTTTGAGGGTTATTTAGTTTAGTTTTGTTTTGTTATATTGCTGTAGTGACAGGTTGTCAGCCAATTGCCTAAATTGCAATATACTGTAAGCCTCGGATCCCTTTGCTGGCTTTTACACCATGCCCGGGAGGAAATGCAACTGGCACATTCTATATTTTTCTCTCGCTCCCAGGCCAGCATGGAAGAATAAAGGCCTTTCACGCTAGACAAATATCAACTTCGTGTTCCCGAAACCGAACCCAGGAATTTGCAAACCGCCTAGTAGCACAGCTATTAGGCCTCTGACATGGTTTTAAGTAAAGACCACTATCAAAGACAGCGACCGGGACCGACGGCTTAACGCGCCCTCCGAAGCACGGAATCTTTTACGGTAAGTAACTTCATACAAGATATGCAACCTAACCTACGAATATTCTAACTATTCAGTTACAGTGAACTACTTTAAAACGTTGGTTTAATCAAGAACCAGATAAATCAAGTGATGATTATGACCGGTATAACAAAATTTGTCAACCCTCATAACACGCACACTAACACATGCCAAGTGCAACATGCCGTCTGTCGATGTGTGACCAAAATGACATTGTAGTTAGGAGTGTCCAAGCTATGTCACGCAGGCAGTTTATTTAGTGGACATGTGGTACATGATTATGTCACACATAATCAGTAATTCTTGAATTGACAGGGTCAAACTGAGTCGTGACATTCCATCCGGCTTTACGCACGAGGCGAGGTGACAGAGTATCATGGGCCCGTAATTATAAACAGCACTTGAGACTAGGGATGCAAAATTACGTAATTTTACCGAATACGCCGGTATAATACGCGTCTTCCATGCTGGTCTGGGAGCGAGAGAGAAAAACAATGAATGTGCCAGCTGCATTTCCTCCCGAGCATGCTGTAAAAACCAGCTAAGGGATACGAGGGTTTCAGTATATTTCAATTTAGGCGATACGCTGACAACCTGTCACCACAGCAATATACCTACAATTATATCTTAAATAACCCTTAAAACTTTGTCAGACGTGGCGGAACGACCTTTGTTTAGGTCGTTTACGCTCTGCCTACCCAATTAGGGGTTTATATAAATTACGGTAAAATTACACGAAAGTTAAACTATCATGAATCAGATTATTCCTCGCTGAACTGGGGACGATAAAAAACATAGAATTCACCAGCTGCTTTTCGTCCCGGACAAATAGTATCGATGTTGCTCTGTCTACCCCGTAGGATACAGTCGTAATCATACAGGGTATAAAAAAATTGCTCATCTAACTTTAGGGTGCGAACCGATGAAACTGAACAACTTTCCCCAAGGAACATAGGTCGAAATATATAAAAATAATGTATATCTACACTAATATTATAAAGAGGAAAGATTTGTACCTATTTTTGTATGTTTGTATGTTTGTAATGAATAGGCTCAAAAAGTACTGGGCCGATTAAAAAAAATCTTTCACCAATAGAATGCTACATTCTTCCAATTTGACATAGGCTACATTTCATTTTGAAAAAAATTAGGGATCCTTGGTAAAATTTGAACAATGTAACCGAAGGTGTAGAAAATTTTTAATAGAGACAATAAAAAATGCATAAATATTCTCGATTATGTGGAACCCGTGCAAAGCCGGGGCGGGCCGCTAGTATATATATATATATATATATCGTGTCATTCCATCCGGCTTTACGCACGAGGTGACATAGTGTCTTGATCCGGAGGTCATGGGTTCGATTACCATGTAGCGCACATAGATGGCGCCACCACATCAAGATGCAACAGTCCTGAAACGCGGTATCGAAGTTTGCTCGGCGATCTGCATATATACAACTTCCGAACTAATCCAGTCGGACTTCCTTACCGACGGCGATGACCAAATTACTCTTGCATTTAATGCTGCCATTACTAGTCGAGCCATACACTGTACAAGCTCTTCCAGCAACCGCGCACCCGCCGGCGGCTCCTTTGCTCCCCACTTTGGGGTTTACCGGCACGTACCGGGCAGATTCTCTCCGATAAGGAGTGCCCAAGGCAACGCCATAAGCCGAGGTTCGAGCCCTAGTGCCTGGGCACCCTTAGGCAGTTGCCATTCCATTTAAGAGTGTAGATTGCGTATAGCAACTCCCCGCCTTTAGCCCGGTGACGCATTATATACACTTTGTAGTATGGTGCAAATACAGGTCCATTAAAAGAAAAAATAATAATCCAGTCGGACTCTGGTCCCCTGGTCACGTGGTCACAACACCCGACCAGGCGGGTGATTACCCTTTTCCCATCCGTTATCACTCGGCCAACTGGCTTCACAAGGAAATGCTCCTAAAACCATGGGGAAGTTAACTCATAGGATATTTTTTTATACTTGTTAGGTTCCACCATGCTGGACATTAAGCATTCTTATATGTCAGACATCAGACATGCATAAACTCATGCCTGTATCCTTTTAGGGGGTTGAAAGAGCTTAAAACGAGTAAAAAAGGTGTTTTCGCCCTATCGGACATATTCACGCTCTGCCTACCCAATCAGGGATAAAGGCGTGATTATGTGTATGTGTACGTGGACATATTTATAGATAATTTAAGGTTGAAATTTATATAGCTATAGTAACAGATTGTTAGCCCATCGTTTAAATTACATAGATACATATAATCACGCCTTTATCTCTGATGGTGTAGGCAGAGCGTAAACGATCTAACACAATCGCTTAAATTAGGTACAATGTAAAGAATTTCTCGAATCCCTTAGCTGGTTTTTACAGCATGTGCGGGAGGAGAGCTCAGTCAACGAAACTGAACAACCATCGCCAGAAAATTCATTCAGGAAATTAAAAATAAATTTGCTTTTCCATACAAATTGATCGCGGTGGTCATTTTGTATGGGAAAGTAAGAGTTTTCATCTCCTGAAAGAATTTCTTGGTGAATGTTGTTCAGTATCGTTGATTGAGCAACCTATCAGTTTGCGGGACGCTGTCCCTTACACCCGGTATGTTTCTCTATCACTCCCAGTCCAGCATAGAAGTATGCCAGCTGAACTTGAATAAAAAAAACTATCATTTTGCATACGCAAGCATATTCGTAAGCGGAAACCAAGCCCAATTACTAACTATGGCAATAATTTAATAATAAGCGTCATACAGACTTTGCAAAATAAGAGGCGGGTGTAATTATTACGTTATCTTTTAATTGTCTACGTCACAACAGCAGAACCTTGATTTTACAACGCTGACAGCTGGTAGTACTCAGTGAGTGTCGATTCTGTTACCACACGACTTAATATCCTGCTGGCAACTTAGCAGGTAGATTTCAAGATATGCAACCATCGCCCGTAATGTTAGAATATCGTTCAAATCAGCTCGCCGATGGCCGCGTCAAAAATGTGCGACATAAGCACAAAAATGCTAATTTCATAAAAACTACGCATCGTATTAAAAAAATCTATGTTACGATTTTAGATAATCATAATACGGATAATTATATATAATTATTATAGATAATTTCCTGAAGAAACCGTGAAAGCGCTCGTAATAGCTGAGAAGGATAAAAATTAAAATATTAAAGATAGAAATATTAAATTTACTGATAGAAACAACTTTACTTCCGGGTTTTTTTTAGCAGACTTGTTTATAGACTAGAATAATTTTAAATGTTACAACTGCAGGCCGTGAACTACTTTCTTAGATTTATATTTATTTCGAATTTTCCAATGATTCGTTTAGGAGAAGTAAGCATTTGAAAACAACTATTACAGAAATAAGCCCGTCATTCCTGCCTTGACCGAAAAGATTGATCAATGTAGTTGAAGCTAAAGAAGTTTGCAAGAAGCGTAAGGATTATGATCTCTGCATACCACTCCAGGAAAGAGGCGTGATGTTTTGTATTTCTACCATGCCATCGCAACGGAAGAGTCAGAATGTGTCAGCTGATTCTCCTCCCGGGCCTGCTGTAAATACCTAATAATACTTATTATCGTCATTACGCGATTGGCTGACAACCTATCACTATACATATTTCAATCTGAAATTGCATACATAAGTAACACACCTATATACATAAAGTCACACCATTATCGCTTACGGGGTAGGCAGACCGTAAAACGCCTCGTAAAAGGCGCTTTCGCCATGTCTGATAAAAATTGAGAACAATTTTAGATTGTGTTGTGTATCTGTGTAGTGACAGTTTGTCAGCCTAAATTACATTTAAATAGCTTTTGCTGACTTCTACAGCATGTCCGGGAGGAAGGGCAGCTGGAACATTCATGTTTTTCTATCGCTCCCAGTCCAGCATGGAAGAAATCTCAAATTTCCCTCAATATTCAGACGTGGCGTTTTTACTAGGCTGTTTTATGCTCTACCTACCTTCCTTCCTTGGTTAAAAGCGTGACTTCATGTGTATGTATGTTTGTCTTATTTTCGTTAAGTCGTACGCTAGCCGAATCGCCACTACTGTAACAGGCAGACAGACAGTCGGAGGTTTTCTGACATTGACACTGGCGAAGTGTACCGGGTGACCTCAGGTTTCATTTTGTTAAGTCGTACGCTAGCCGAATCGCCACTACTGTAACGGGCAGACAGACAGTCGGAGAATTTCTGACATTGACACTGGCGAACTCTACCGGGTGACCTCAGGTTTCATTTTGTTAAGTCGTATGCTAGCCGAATCGACACCACTGTAACAGACAGACAGTCGGAGGTTTTCTGACATTGACACTGACGAAGTGTACCGGGTGACCTCAGGTTTCATTTTGATAAGTCGTATGCTAGCCGAATCGCCAACACTGTAACAGACAGACACACAGTCGGAGGTTTTCTGACATTGACACTGGCAAACTCTACCGGTTGGCCTTTTATATCAATTTTTGAACAGCCATTTTGTTTTGCATTGCTTGGTAAGCCAATCGCGGTTTTTGATAAAATAGGTTATTCTCTTTTGGAATAGAATACCGGGAGTGGAAGAAATTGCCGGCTAAACTCCGCACCAATGAAACTGAACAACTTTCCCTTCTTCTTTTTCTTTTGTCGTGTGGGTATCGAGTCTTTAGATTCGATGAAATCAGAGTTTTTAAACCGCCTAGTAGCACAACTATCAGGCCTCTGACATTTGTTTTGAGTAACGACCACTATCAAAGACAGCGACCGGGACCGACGGCTTAACGTGCCCTCCGAAGCACGAAATCTTTTTCTTTTTCGGACAATCAGGTGATTCAGCCTGCAATGTCCTAACCAAACTTGGGAAAAATTCACAAAGTGATAAATTCTCAAATATCAATTTTGTGTTTCCCCCCCAAAACAACTTTCCCTAAGGAACATAGTTTGAAAAACGAAAAACAAATGTTGACCGTCCTTCCAAAATGCATCAGTTGAAAGCGCATTTAGTATGGACAGTAATTATTTTTTTCGTATTTCGACCTACGTTCCTTAGGAAAAGTTCTTCAGTTTAATTGGTAGATTCAAACATTCACGATACATACCCCCTATTTGTTACTCGTTGCAATGTTTTTTTTATTTGTTTGTTTTTGTGCTTCGGAAGGCACGTTAAGCCGTTGGCCCCGGTTAATATCGTTTAATACCGTAGATATTAGTCGTTAAGCCATATCAGAGGCCAGTGCTAAGTATTGGCGGCTTTAAAACTCTGACCTAATCTAGGATTGGGTCTGGTTTCCCTTCTGGGTTGCGGAGGTCAGATGGCAGTCGCTCTGTGTAAAAACCAGTACCCTTGTTCAATCCCCTAGATTAGGAAGCCGACCCCGTGAGATACGGGATAAGGCTAGGGAGATGATGATGTTTTTAAGATTCGATGTTAAGATATTAAAAAGAATAAGAAATAGCAGACGTATAAAACAGCAATGTACGTTAAATCGAAGTGAATTATAATATTTAATTATAATAATATTACAATGAATGTCTTAAAATCACTTGTCTGCAAATACTATTGTCAGCCATTTAATTTGTGCAGGAAGTTATTTGCGAAAAAAAATGTTATTAGTAAATCGGAAATGAAAAAATGTGAAGAGAACAAAAGAAAGACAAGGAAAGGAAGTGGTATATTAGTATTACAATCGCATTATTATCAATTTATCACAACCATTATTTAGTTTGGTTTAAGTTTATACTGTGCATATTATTTTATACATGTTTTATACAAGGAGTATTTCCTTGAGAGGCCAGTTGGCCGAGTGATGACGGATGAGAAAAGGGTAATCACCCGCCTGGTCGGGTGTTGTGACCACGTGACCAGGGGACCGGAGTCCGACTGGATTAGTTCGGAAGTTGTATATATGCAGATCGCCGAGCAAACTTCGATACCGCGTTTTAATACTGTTGAATCTTGATGTGGCGCCATCTATGTGAGCTACACATGTGGGAACTATGTCCATGTATAAAACTTGGTTCATGTCTCTTTGATGCCAAAATTAGAGTACATTTATAAAAACGGGTATGGAGTTATATATTTTGTTTTTCATGTTTGTCATTTTTAATTTTTATTTTTGACTTCTTAAATTTTTGACATTTTTAATTTTTGAAATATGCACAGAATAAACTAAGCCAGGACCTTAGGACAATGCAGGCTGAATCACCAGATTGTGTATAAGAAAATAAATTTCCTAGCCAATTGATTAACTATGCCTAAGCTTTTCCTGTACGTATTAAACGGGGTTGGCTTTATTTCTTTTTATGTCCTTAGGTACAGAATATATGATGATGAGCCCGATGGTGTAGTGGATAGAGGTCGTGGTTCGAATCCCACCACGTACCAATGTTTTTTTCGGTTTTCGAATTTCATATGTACGTTTATTCGGCGCTTTTCCGTGCTTCGGAAGGCACGTTAAGCCGTTGGTCCCGGTTAATATCGTTTAATACCGTAGATATTAGTCGTTAAGCCATATCAGAGGCCAGTGCTAAGCATTGGCGGCTTGAAAACTCTGACCTAATCTAGGATTGGGTCTGGTTTCCCTTCTGGGTTGCGGAGGTCAGATGGCAGTCGCTCTGTGTAAAAATCAGTACCCTCGTTCAATCCCCTAGATTAGGTAGCCGACCCCGTGAGATACGGGATAAGGCTAAGGAGATGATGATGATGAGGTACAGAATATATAACTACTACATACCTTAGGTACAACTTGCTTCATCCCTAGATAACATGGGATTACTTCGTCCCACATCTGTAACGATACGGGGTGTAAGGGACAGTGTCCCGCAAACTGATAGGGGTTGCTCAGTCAACCACACTTAAAGACTTTTAACAGCTTTTCCATTTTTATCTTATTTATTTACATACATACGTACATACTATCACGCCTGTATCCCTAATGGGGTAGGCAGAGCGTAAACGACCCAAACAAAGGTCGTTCCGCCACGTGTGACAAGTTTTGAGGGTTAAGATAGAACTGTATATAGCTGTAGTGACAGGTTGTCAGCCCATCGCCTAAATTACAATATCCCTCGAATCCCTTAACTGGTTTTTACAGCATGCCCGGGAGGAGATGCAGCTGACACATTCTATGCTTTTCTCTCGCTTCCAGTCCAGCATGGAAGAAATTATTTATTTATTTATTTATTTAATTTTATGCACAAAAATGTTACATGGGCGGACTTAACGCCAAAGGCATTATCTACCAGTCTACCTTAGGGCATGTGGAAATGACAAGGTGCAAAAATTATCTATCCTAATAACTAACAAAATTAGACCAAAAAAAATATGTAATTTAGAGTATTATTATAAATAGTATTACATGGGATCGAGGTGGAAAGAATTTCCTGGTGAAAGTTGTTCAGTATGGTTGACTGAGCAAACCCTATCAGTTTATGGGACGCTGTCCCTTACACCTCGTATGTAAATGACTGCCAAATTCAAGGCATACAAGCTGAGAAATTGATGTAGATATTATGCAGACTTAAAACTAATCTTAATAAATCTAATCGGGCTTATGCGACCATTTCTACAAGGTTACTTCCGTGCTGGACTGGGAGCGAGAGAAAAACATAGAATGCGCCAGCTGCATTTCCTCCCGGGCATGCTGTAAAAACCAGCTACGGGATCCGAGGGTATCTGTATATTGCAATTTAGGCGATAGGCTGACAACCTGTCACTACAGCAGTATACCTACAAATCTATCTTAAACAACCCTCAAAACTTTGTCAGACGTGGCGAAACAACCTTTTTGTAGGTCGTTTACGCTCTGCCTACCCCATTAGGGATAAAGGCGTGATTATATGTATATATGTATGTCTACAAGGTTCCTAATCGGAAGCAAATTTTTTGCGTGTCAATACATGACTAAATTATATTGATTAGGAAGTTGACCTAGATATAGACTAGAAGCTAGGTCGTAGTGGGTTCAATTCCTGCGGTGTGCCCTCACGAATTTGCTGTTTAGAATGCAAGGTTAATCATACTAAGCAATCCTCTGTTGACATTTTTAATGATAATTTTTATTTATTTTTAAATAATTGTATTAGTTTTCTAAGTTAACTTTGCATACATACATACATATAATCACGCCTTTATCCCTAATGGGGTAGGCAGAGCGTAAACGACCTGAACAAAGGTCGTCCCGCCACGTCTGACAAAGTTTTGAGAGTAATTTAAGATAAATTTGTAGGTATATAAGTATATTTATAAGTATATTTTTAGGTATGTAAGTATCTTCCATGCTGGACTGGGAGTGAGAGAAAAACATAGAATGTGCCAGCTGCATTTCCTCCCGAGCATGCTGTAAATACCAGCTAAGGGATCTGAGGGTTTCAGTATATTGTAATTTAGGCGATGGGCTGACAACCTGTCACTAAAGCAATACATATTACAATCTAAAATTGCCCTCAATTTTTGTCAGACGTGGCGAACGCGCCTTTTACGAGGAGTTTGACGCTCTGCCTACCCCGTAAGGGATAAAGGCGTGATTTTATGTATGTATATAAGTAAATTTTGTGTTTGTCTTATTATTATTATTTATTTATTTTTTATTACCTGAGTGTCAAAGAAGTGTTATTTACTTTATGTTTTATCTTTGTTGTATTGTCTTTGTATCTTTTTAATTTACTACACGCATTGGTTTTACTGTAAGTGTAGTAAATAAGTTATTATCAATAAATAAATACGATAGTCTTTAACGTGCACTCCGGAGCACGGAATCAAAGGTACCTAACCTACAGTATTTACCTAAGTAAATGCTGGTTCTGTCACTGCTTGCTGGACTGGGAGCGATAGAAAAACATAGAATATACCAGCTGGTTGTCCTCCGGGCGTGCTGAAAAACTCAGCTAATGGTATCAAGGGTTTCAATATATTGAATTGAAAAGGCTGACATACATACATAAAATCACGCCCTTATCCCTAATGGGGTAGGCAGAGCAAAAACGACCTAAACAAAGGTCGTTTCCCCACGTCTGACAAGTTTAACTATAGATTATTATGATGTAGATTGCAATAGTGACAGGTTGTCATCCCATCGTCTAAAATTGCAATACACTATAACCCTTGAATCCCTTAGCTGATTTTTACAGCATGCCCAGGAGGAGATGCAGCTGGCACATTCTATGTTTTTCTATCACTCCCAGTCCAGCATGGAAGAAAAAAAAAGGCTGACAACCTATTACAATTAAAATACAATACGGGGTGTAAGGGACTGCGTCCCGCAAATTGATAGGGGTTGCTCAGTCAACGAAACTGAACAACTATCAGCAGGAATTATATTCAGGAAGTCGAAAAAACAAACGCTTTTTCATACAAATTGTCTGATCGAGGTGAACATTGTGTATGGAAAAGCCATTTCTTTTTTCACTTCCTTGAAAATCAATCCTGCTGAATAGTAGTACAGATTCGTTGTCTGAGCAACCCCTATCAGTTTGCGGAACGCTGTCCCTTACACCCAGTATCCGAAATAACCCTCAAAACTTGTCAGACCTGGCGGAACGACCTTTGTTTAGGTCGTTAACGCTCTGCGTACTCCATTAGATACAAAGGCGTGCGCGTTTAGGATGGTAGCTGCAACAATTGTTATTCACAAAGAGAACAAATGAAAGACGACGGTTTCAGTATTTTGCAATATAGGCTGACAACCGGTCACTCAACAATATACATACCCTAGCGACCCGCCCCGGCTTCGCACGGAAATCATCAGTGTTCCTCTACTATATTATTCATGTATTATACATATAAACCTTCCTCTTGAATCACTCTATCCATTAAAAGAAACCGCATCAAAATCCGTTGCGTAGTTTTAAAGATCTAAGCATACATAGGGATATAGGGACAGAGAAAGCTACTTTGTTTTATACTATGTAGTGATACATATAATCACGCCACATACGTATTCACAAACCTATCTTAAATAACCCTCAAAACTTTGTCAGACGTGATGGAACGACCTTTGTCTAGGTCGTTTACGCTCTGCCTACCCCGTTAGAGATAGAGGTGTGACTAAATGTATGTACATATGTATGTACGATCTACGCAGAAAACGACATAGTTTATGCAGACCTAGTTTACGGAACAAAAAGTTGCAAATATGTCGTAATGCAAATTAATTATTCTACGTAGGTCTGTAATTGACGGGCATAAATAAACAGGCCTTGTAAATTCAATACATTCTTGTACTGATTCCGCCATTTTGTTTAAAGTCGTATTGAAAATACATATCTACATACATACATAATGGTATGTATGTATGTAGATATGTATTTTCAATACATATACATACCATATCACACCTGTATCTTTATAAATTAACGATCTCTTATTATTACTAAGATTTATCCATGATTTATCTCAAAGCACAGCTCGGACACTTCTAACTACAATGTCATTTTGGTCACACATCGACAGACGGCATGTTGCACTTTGCATGCGCTTGTATGCGTGTTATAAGGGTTGACAAATTTTGTTATACCGGTCATAATTATAACTTGATTAATCTGGTTCGTGATTAAACCAACGTTTTAAAGTAGTTCACTGTAACTGAATAGTTAGAATATGCCACCTAATTTTGTATAAATTTACTTACCGTCTCTCATCACATCACTGTGGGATCTAAGAAAGTTCCTATTGGAGTCATATCTTGTGGTAGAAAGACATCCGTACACGGAACAGTACCTAACCCTCTTTGGAACACAAAACTTTATTATTTCCGTTACACTGGGAATCATGCGCACGCCATACCCGCTAAGCGTACGCTCAATGTGGCCCAAAATCCGGCGCGGAGTGTGACGTATGTTGGACTGGGGAAGGGAGGTGAATGCCCATTCTGTATGTAGTACTATTATATATTCTGTGCTAAAAGTTAAACTAAAACCGACAATTGCAAACGCCTTATGAAAGTGAAATAGCAATTTTGTTTCTTACATTGCTTTCAGAAATAGGCAGGCGCTTTAACGACATGGAAGTGGAAAGATTTCCTTTCAAACCTTTTCTTCACCCTTAAACATCATGGAATCATCATCATCAGTAACTGCTTTAATATATTATGTCCATATCTCTCACTTTCTATCACTAGAGAACAGTACGGGACGGCAATAATATGATGGTGATAGCTACGACAGTTGTCATTTAAAAGAGAACAAAAGATAATGTATCTAAAGTATTTCCTACTCAGTTTTAGAATAAAGGTCAACAAAGTATCATGTCTTTTTATTCAAAAACACATTTCAAAAATACGTGTTGGCAAATTTGTTGAATTACTGAAAATACTATTTCATTCTTGCATGCTGGCCTAACAGACAGAAAAACATAGAATGTGCCAGCTGCATTACCTCCCGGGCATTCTGTAAAAACCAGCTAAGGGATCCGAGGGTTTCAGTAGATATAAAAACGCCTAAACGATCCACACGACAATAAGAAGTATATTGTAATTTAGGCGATGAGCTGACAACCTGTCACTACAGCAATATACCTACAAATCTATCTTAAATAACTTTGTCAGACGTGGCGGAACAACCTTTGTTTAGGTCGTTTACGCTCCGCCTACCCCATTACGGATAAAGGCGTGACTATATGTATGTATGTACTATTTCATAATGTTGTCATAACTAATAGCTAAAACTTATTTTAGAAACAAGATCTTCGATTAAAAAACAATCCTTGTTTACCATTATTCTAAAACTGAGTTGGAAATACAACAGTCTATGTTTCCATACATACATACATATAATCACGCCTTTATCCCTAATGGGGTAGGCAGAGCGTAAACGACCCAAACAAGGGTCGTTCCGCCACGTCTGACAAAGTTTTGAGGGTTATTTAAGATAGATTTGTAAGTATATTGCTGTAGTGACAGGTTGTCAGCCCATCGCCTAAATTACAATATACTGAAACCCTCGGATCCCTTAGCTGGTTTTTACAGCATACCCGGGAGGAAATGCAGCTGGCACATTCTATGTTTTTCTCTCGCTCCCAGGCCAGCATGGAAGAAATATATGTTTCCGTTTGCCTTTTATTTTTCTTGTATAGCCCTGACAGGAATTAAAAATACCTGTCAAAGAGACAAATTGAGACAGAATAAGAGAGTGACTTATGCACTTACAATAAGCCTACTAACTGCCTCCGTGGTCTAGTGGCTAGTGCCATGGGCTCCCGATCCGGAGGTCCTGGGTTCGATTCCCAGGGGGTAAAACACAAAGTTGACATTTGAGAATTTATCACTTTGTGAATTTTTCCCCAGTTTGGGTAGGACATTGCAGGCTGAATCACCTGATTGTCCGAAAAGAAAAAGATTCCGTGCTTCGGAGGGCACGTTAAGCCGTCGGTCCCGGTCGCTGTCTTTGATAGTGGTCGTTACACAAAACCATGTCAGAGGCCTGATAGTTGTGCTACTAGGCGGTTTAAAAACTCTGACACCAGGGTTCATCGGGTCCATAGACTCGATACCCACTCGACAGAAGAATAAGCCTACTCTATGGTACCTCTATGACAGGTATTTTTAATTACTGACAGGGCTATACCACTAACGTGACACCATAGATAATACAGACAATACCGTGACACTGGCAAAATATCTAGAAGTGGACGATTGCTGTCTCTTTCTCACACTTTCAAATTTTTTACCGAACAACCTCCTTTTGTGTCGAGATCGAGTAAACGCTGTCATTGGCAAAATACCTCTCAAATCATGAGACGTGAAGCCATTAAAAAAAAGCCTATAAATTTACAGCAATATACTGAATCTATGTTGTAAATAATGAATTTGATTCACAGTATTCTTAAAACTCCGATGTCCTCGAAAGAATTTGACGATGCTTACGAGAAATTGCGAGGAAATGGGGAAGCTACAGTCGAGAATATTGTTCAGTGGATGAAAAACGGTAAGCTGTGAAATAAACTACTACTAAACTACGAAACTATTACTTCCATGCTGGACTGGCAGCGAGAGAAAAACATAGAATGTGCCAGCTGCATTTCCTCCCGGGCATGCTGTAAAAACCAGCTAAGGGATCCGAGGGTTTCAGTATATTGTAATTTAGGCGATGGGCTGACAACCTGTCACTATAGCAATATACATTCAAATCTATCTTAAATTACTCCAAAACTTTGTCAGACGTGGCGGAACGACCTTTGTTTAGGTCGTTTACGCTCTGCCTACCCTATTAGGGATAAAGACGTGATTAGTATGTTTGTATGTACCCTCAGAACTTGACAAACGACCGATTATGATGGTTGATAAGTTAACGCTCTGTCTACCCCGTAAGGGATCAAGATGTTTAATACCCAGTTATTTATAAAGGTACTAGCATCCCGCCCCGGCTTCGCACAGAGATTATCAGTGTTTCTTTACTATATTATGCATGTATTATACATATAAACCTGCCTCTTGTATCAATCTATCCATTAAAAGAAACCGCATCAAAATCCGTTGCGTAGTTTTAAAGATTTATGCATACATAGGGATAAAGGGACAGAGAAAGCGACTTTGTTTTATACTATGTAGTGATAAAATGTACCTATTTGATTTCAGCTAAACTTCTAGAAAGAGCTAACCAAACAGAAGAAGCGGCGGTGGAGATGTTTAAAGATGTAAAAGATAAGAAGGAAGTTCCTTTGGACACGTTCAAAGTAAGTTTGTGACATCCATCCCTCCCGTCTATTAGAATAGAATAGAGTAGAATTTATTTGCACAAAAATATGGTACATTAAAGATAGTTAAATTTTACATTCGTCTCACATATTTCTACCTTGGTAAGGCATGCAAATTTTCATTAATTTTGTATGTAGATACTTAATTCTAAATCTTATATTATGTAATGCTAACAACAACAGGAAAATTAAAATAAATAATAAAGTTTCAAGTACTACAAAATAAATACGATATTAGTTGTTACTACATAAATTCTGCGGTACATTAAAAATCTCACTAATAGCATAAAATTGTTTTTCCTTTAACCACTCCAGCAATTTTCTTCCAAATGAAAATCTTGGCAATTGTTTGATATCAGTTGGAATGGCATTATAAATTCTTAAGCACAATTCATTACATTGATTTAAATAAAATTACAAATTTGGTACACTATTATATACTAACCAAATTTGCGTCTCTCCAGTCTTCCTTCCCGTCTCTCCGTTCTCTCCGGTCCCTCCCAGCATGCCTGGACATCCCATTCGTCCCATTCCTCTAGTCCCTTGGACCCCTCCCGTCTATTCCATCCCTCCATTATTCCTTCCCGTCCCTCCGTTCTCTTCGGTCCCTCACATCATTCCCTTACATCCATTCCGTCTCATTCCTCTAGTCCCTTCCACCCCTCCCCTCTATTCTATCTCTCCATTGTTCCTTCCCGTCCCTCCGTTCTCCCCGGTCCTTCCCATCCTTCCCGTACATACATCCCATCCGTCTCATTCCTCTAGTCCCTTCCACCCCTCCCGTCTATTCTATCTCTCCATTATTCCTTTCCGTCCCTCCGTTCTCCCCGGTCCTTCCCATCCTTCCCGTACATACATCCCATCCGTCTCATTCCTCTAGTCCCTTCCACCCCTCCCGTCTATTCTATCTCTCCATTATTCCTTTCCGTCCCTCCGTTCTCCCCGGTCCTTCCCATCCTTCCCGTACGTACATCCCATCTGTCTGATTCCTCTAGTCCCTTCCACCCCTCCCGTCTATTCTATCTCTCCATTATTCCTTCCCGTTCCTACGGTCCCTCTCTTCTTACGCGTTCATTCCATCTCTCCCGGCACTTCAGTCCGACGCGTAAATACCTGCCGTCCCATCATCATCTCCCTAGCCTTATCCCGTATATCACGGGGACCTACCTACTCTAGGGGATTGAACGAGGGTACTGGTTTTTACACAGAGCGACTGCCATCCGACCTCCGCAACCCAGAAGGGAATCCAGACCCAATCCTAGATTAGGTCAGAGTTTTCGAGCCGCCAATGCTTAGCACTTACTTCCATGCTGGTCTGGGAGCGAGAGAAAAACATAGAATGTGCCAGCTGCATTTCCTCCCGGGCATGCTGTAAAATCCAGCTAAGGGATCTGAGGGTTTCAGTATATTGTAATTTAGGCGATGGGCTGACAACCTGTCACTACAGCAATATACCTAGAATTCTATCTTAAATAACCCTCAAAACTTTGTCAGATGTGGCGGGATGACCTTTGTTTAGGTCGTTTACGCTCTGCCTACCCCATTAGGGATACAGGCGTGAATATATATGTATGTATGTATGTAATGCTAAGCACTGGCCTCTGATATGGCTTAACGACTAATATCTACGGTATTAAACGATATTAACCGGGATCAACGGCTTAACGTGCCTTCCGAAGCAAGGAAAAAGCGCCGAATAAACGTACATATGAATTTCGAAAACCGAAAACACATTGGTACGTCGTGAGGTTCGAACCGCTCAGGAGGCAGCGGCCCTATCCACTACACCATCGGGCTTCCCACCCATCCATTAGCCCTGGATTGTCACGCCATTTTTAAAGAGCCCCGTATTTTCAACAGCAAGTGACCCAAAGTCTGGCGGAACAGGCAAAGATGACGTCAGCGGAAATGCTAGAGATCATGATAAAGTCTAGTGGCATGCTCTTCGAAGCACTGATAGCCGCCGGAGCCGCCTTCTCTTCCACCCTCACCAGCCAACAGGAGCCTGCCAAGAAATAATAAAATTATTTTCATTTATAGTAATAAATTCCTATCAACGAATATAACTTCGATTTTTATCATTTTTTTATCGCATAATTTAGGTACAAAACACGAAATCTTAGAATGTGCAAAACTCAACACGCAGAAATTAAATGTAAAAGATATGTGATCTAGTAGTAAAAAGCCTGATGGTGTAGTGGATAGGGCCGCTGCCACCTGAGCGGGAGGTCGTGGTTCGAAGTTCGAACCCACTACATACCAATGTGTTTTTCGATATTTGAATTTTCATATGTACGTCTATTCGGATGATGTAGGCTAAATAAGATTTAAAAAAATAAGACGTTTATTCAGCGCTTTTTCCGTGCTTCGGAAGGCACGTTTAGTCGATGGTCTCGGTTAAAATCTTTTAATACCGTAGATATTAGTCGTTAAGCCATATCAGAGGCCAGTGCTAAGCATTGGCGGCTTGAAAACTCTAACCAAATCTAGGATTGGGTCTGGTTTCCCTTCTTCGTTGCGAAGGTCGGATGGCAATCGCTCTGTGTAAAATTCAGTACCCGCGTTCATGAATAGTCGGTGATTGCAATCACCTAGATTAGGTATCTGACCCCGTGAGATACGGGCTAAGGAGAGATGATAAGGATGATGTGATCTAGTGGTCTGAGGCATAGAGCTTCGATCCAAACGTTGTAACTTCGATTCCCATCAATGACAACTGTGAGTTCTCCCCTTGGGAATCGAACCCATGACCTCAAGATAGCGAGCCTATAGATCACACCACTAGACAACATACATACACAATAATCACGCCTTTGTCCCTAATGGGGTAGGCAGACCGTAAACGACCTAACGAAAGGTCTGACAAAGTTTTGAAGGTTAAGGTATATAGCAGTAGTGACAGGTCAGCCCATCGCTTAAATTGCAATATACAGATATCTTCGGATCCCTTCGCTGGTTTTTACAGAATGCCCGACATGAAATGCAGCTGGCACATTCTATGTTTTTCTCTCGCTCCCAGTCCAGCATGGAAGGAGGCAGTTAATACGGAAGTGTTTGCATGGAAGTATAAATTCCAGTAAAATTCAGTTATCACTGGTTTGACGCACTATGTAGAGCAAATATTTATTAGAGCTTATGTTTTCGTTTAAAACATAAATCTTCGAACCTTAATTAGTAATTCTCTTATTTGCTTTTAGGCTTAAATAATTATGTCAAGTTTTTTTCAGTATTTCGGTATAGCAGATGAAGATGATGTAATAGGTATATTTTGTAAACAGGGTCTTAATTTTACATACATACATACATATAATCACGCCTTTATCCCTAATGGGGTAGGCAGAGCGTACACGACCTAAACAAAGGTCGTTCCGCCACGTCTGACATAGTTTTGAGGGTTATTTAAGATAGAATTCTAGGTATATTGCTGTAGTGACAGGTTGTCAGCCCATCGCCTGAATTCCAATATACTGAAACCCTCGGATCCCTTAGCTGGATCTTACAGCATGCCCGGGAGGAAATGCAGCTGGCACATTCTATGTTTTTCTCTCGCTCCCAGGCCAGCATGGAAGTAATTAATTCTTAATTTTACAGAACCATAAATGAGAAAAATTAACTATCCCCTGGGCTAAGTGGCGCCCTCATCAGTCCCCTGGGCTAAGTGGCGCCCTCATCAGTCCCCTGGGCTAAGTGGCGCCCTCGTCAGTTAAAAAATCATCAACATCAGCCACAACAGTCCACTGCTGGACATGGGCCTCCCCAAAATTGGGGGTATATGCCGTACTCACCACGCTTGGCAGGCGGGTTGGTGAGCGCAGTACAAGTTTTCCATTCACAGGGAACGCTGCTGCCCATTCCTTGGATTTATCCCTTAGTCGCCTTTTACGACACCCACGGAGGTTATGGGGTGATGCTATTCTAACCCGGCACCATACGGGGAAAAAAACATAATTTACTGAAAACACGATCAATCAAAAATCCGGTAGATCATTTAGAACCTCATAAAGAAGCAACTTATAGTTCGTTGTAGTAACAGATAGAAAATTTGCGAAAAACGGACACATTTAGAAATTTTGCTATTGTAACTGCCGTGAACACTAAATAATTATTTTTGAATGCTTAAAATAAACTCCAGTACCTATGCTTTTATCTGATCTACCGGATTTACGATTGAATGCTGTTTCAGTGAGTAATGATTTTTTAACTGATGGGGTCGCTGGCGTGCACCCCTTAAGATACAAACATACATATAGTCGATAGATAGATAGATTAAAGGTTTAATTGCAAAAAATCATCACACACGTAACAAAAAAAAATCATGTTTATGTCTCTTAATAAACATGATTTTTTTTAACTAACACACACTTTATAAATTCTGTTACATGTGTACTGAAGCGATGCAGAGGGTCAGAGCTCAGTGTATTATGGCACATAGAGAGCAACACTGATTTTCAGCTCTCACCCAATGATAGTCACGCTTTTCTCGCTAATGGGGTAGGCAGAGCGAAAACGACCTAACCAAAGGTCGTTCCGCCACGTCTAAATAAGTTTTAAGGGTTATTTAAGATAGATTTGTAGGTATATTGCTGTAGTGTCAGGTTGTCAGCCCATCGCCTAAATTGCAATATACAGGAACCCTCGGATCCTTTAGCTGGTTTTACTGCATGCCCGGGAGGAAATGCAGCTAGTGCATTCTATGTTTTTCTCTCTCTCACAGTCCAGCATGGAAGAAATGCATAAAACATTCATAAAGTCAAGCTTTTATCCCCAATGGAGTAAGTAGAGCGAAAGAGGCTTAGTGGAAGAGAATGCTTTTTCACCACGACTAATAATTATTGAGGGTAATTTTAGATTGAAATGTATGTCACTATAGTGATAGGTTGTCAGCCATTTCTAATTTCACTGTAACCCAAGAATCGATCTTAAATAACCCTCAAAACTGTGTCAGACGTAGCGTAACGACTTTTGTTTAAGTCACGCTACCCCATTAGGTATAAAGGCGTGATTATATGTATGTAAGTTGTCTTATTAGAGTACGTAATATTATTATATTATCATTGGCGAATTGGGTATATTCCTGTAAGGGTAATGTTTGTATATATTAATAAAAGAAATAAAATAAAATAAAAAATAAAAGTATGTATATACAGGCACTTGAATTGTCGAATCGAATCAAGCTTAAGTAAATAGGTAATTAATTAAGTACGAAAGTAAACATGTCAGTAGGATTTATTGTATTTATTCATTGTACCGCCGCCATTGAGGTTAAGAGTCTAGATAGAGGTCGTGTATTCGACCACCAAGTTTGTTCCTAGTTTGGTAAGGACCATGCAGCTTGATTGATTGTCTGACGTCACTGTCGTGGATAGTCTGTTGTTACATACACACACACATAATTTCACGCCTTTATCCGTTATTTATGGGGTAGGGAGAGGGCGGTTTCGCACTGCTCCGTATTCGATTTGTATCTGATTCGTATCCGTGAAAATTCCATATTAAACGGATATGGATGGGTGCACTAGCTGTCAATGTCGTACATTTACTAGGAAGGCCAAGTCGGATACGAATTTGGTACGAACCGAATACGGAGCAGGTGCAAAAACGCTCAGAGACTACATACATACATATAATCACGCCTTTATCCCTAATAGTGTAGGCAAAGTGTTAACGACCCAAAAAAAGGACGTTCCGCCACGTCTGACAAAGTTTTGAGGGTTATTTATGATAGATTTCTTGGTATAACGTTGTAGTGACAGGTTGTCAGCCCATCGCCTAAATTACAATATACTGAAACCCTCGGATCCCTTAGCTGGTTGGCTGGTTGGAAATGCAAATGGCATATTCTATGTTTTTCTCTCGCTCCCAGTCCAGCATGGAAGAACCTCAGAGACTAGTCAAGTAAAAGGCGTTTTTATGTGCAATAATTTTCCGTACAACACTTCGCACCTTTAGAAATAAAGTGACTGAACTCAAAAAATTGTGATTTGGACTTTCTGCAATAAAACTATATTTGAAAGCATAACCTCACAGCCCTATATACTTGGTTTTTTTTTTCTCAGTAAAAGTGTGATAGATAATGTTCTAAAAAATATTTCAAGTTTTTAGGGTGGTAAGTTATACTTTTAATGGTCGGTTTATTGCAGAAACTCGAAATCCCAATTTTTTGAGTTAAGTCACTTTATTTGTAAAGGTGCGACTTATCCTTTCTCAAATCGCATCCGGTTGCGTATTTCTTTTGGAAAACATGCCCATAATGCCCAAGCCAACGAGATCTAGGCTTCTCTTACCTTATTTCTTAGGTATTCATAGATGTAATCACGCCTTCATCCCTAATAGGGTAGGCAAAGCGTAAACGACCTGAACAAAGGTCGTTCAGTCACCTCTGACAATTTTTTTTGGGTTAATTAAGATAGATTTATGGGTATACTGCTGTAGTGACAGGTTGCAGAATATGAAACCCTCGGATCCCTTAGCTGGTTTTTACAGCATGCCCGGGAGGAAATGCAGCAGTCCAGCATGGAAGAAAAAAAAAGACCTTCAACATTCAATTAGATGCTATACATGGTGTTTTTGATGTTATCCAGTTTATAACAATAACTGTGAGGTCATCTTATCGTTCGCTTGATCTTATAAAAACTGAAATTATAACTGAAGCGCGTTTCGGTCTATTTATAGACAGAGAATTACAACTTACAAGGATAGAGTTAGCTTCACATAAATCAGTTAACTTTATGGTAGGTTGTCTCTGTAAAATCTTTTATGTAGGTACTTCTTCTTAGCGAGCAGATTCTCGAGTCGAACGACTCGATAAACCCAGAGTTTTCAGACTTAGGAGCCAAGTTTTATTTATCATAGTTTTAGGCTCATATTTATAAAGCGATCTCATGATCGAGAGCAATATTAAGTATGGATTTGACAGGCCAAAATGTACTGAAATGACATTTCTGATACGAGTTCAAACTAGCTGTCAGTCTCAAGTGTTGTTTATCAATACAGGCTTGTAGGTGAGTGAGGGCTCTCACATAATATACACAAAAGAAATGTAATTTACAAATATAGTGTGCGAGGGCGAACATATCTCTATGAAGAGATCTCTTCCAGCCAGCCCAATGGTAGTAAGAGAAAGTGAATAATTTTGAGGGCAATGGCGAAATCTAAATTCTACTATGAATCTATTGAATACTTTGTAGAACCCTACTTTGGTTGCCAATATCTGCTTCCGTGGTCTAGTAGTCTGAGCCATGGACTCCCGATCCGGGTGTCCTGGGTTCGATTCCCGGGACCTCCGGATCGTAAGCCCATGGCTCTGACCACTACACCACTGAGACACTAACATAATGAATGATGTCATCGTTTGATAAATTGTGCTCAATTCTGGATTCCACCGACTAAAACTAAAATTGAATCTATCTGTCACTTTAAAAATAATAAAATTGAAAAAAGACGGGCGATTTATACTCTATGGTTTACACATTGTCCGCTAGTTTTTGACGCGCTTTTGCCCGTTTCCCCAGTATTTCTGTCAATTTTATCCGCCATATCATATGACGGCAGATAAAAATGAAAGATAACGCATAAAACCACCGACTATATTTCAAGAACTAAAAAGAATAGATCTCCTGCCTTTTTCCAATGTTTTTAGTCTGAAGGTGACAAACAGATTTTAGTTTTAGTTTTAGCCGGCAAATCTAGAATCGAGTCCATTGGCTGGTTAAAACCGTTCGTTTTAATGGAGCTATTTGCACGATACTACAAAGTGCATATAATGCGTCACCGGGCTAAGGCGGGGAGTTGCTACACGCAATCTACACCCTTAAATGCAATGGCAACTGCCTAAGGGCGCCCACTAGGGCTCGAACCTCGGCTTATGGCGTTGCCTTGGGAATCCCTTATCGGAGAGAATCTGCCCGGTACGTGCCGGTATATCCCAAAGTCGAGAGCAAAGGAGGGACCTCCGCGGGATGCGCGGTTGCTGGAACAGCTTGTGTTGAGTGTGGCTCGACTTGCGTTGGCAGCATTTATACATACATTGATACATACACGTAAACACGCCTTTATCCCTATTGGGGTAGGCAGAGCGTAAACGACCTAGACAAAAGTCGTTCCGGCACGTCTGACAAAGTTTTGAGGGTTATATAAGACAGATTTGTAGGTATATAGGTGAAGTGACAGGTTGTCAGTCCATCGCCTAAATTGCAATATACTGAAACCCTCGGAACCCTTAACTGGTTTTACAGCATGCCCGCGACGAAATACAGCTGGCACATTCTATGTTTTTCTTTCGCTCCCAGGCCAGCATGGAAGAAATTATGACAACATTAATTGGGTTTTCGCTGTCGTACTAATCTATACATATAATAAATTTCTAGAAGGGTCGTGTCTGTACATTAAAAAATAATTACAGCAGGCATTATTAACGATAAAAAATCAAAACTTTTTTTTTGTCTGTGTGTATGTTATATGCTGTTACCACATCACGACAAAACTACTGAACCGACTGAATGTTTTTTTTTTAATTCAACTGTATGTTACCCGGGTCGCAACTTAGGATACCTAAAATCACGCCACCTGACTTAAGGGGTAGGCAGGAAATTAAATTTGTCTGTTTCTTAACCGATTTTTATGAAACTTTTTTTATTCGACTGAACATTATTTAAGACCAAAGTTACGATACAAATAATCACGCTTCATCTCATGACTTAAGAAGAAGTAGGAAATTTAATTTCGGTCGTTTTTAACCGATCTTAAAGGGACTTTTTATTTGACTGAGTTTTTTTAATTACCTGGTGTCCAGCCTAGGTTAGAAATAATCACGCAAACCATTCTTATATTGAGTTAGTGTCGCGCGCGGAGAAGCGTTTCTAGTATGTTCGACACTGCGTGTTTACTATTCAAACCGGGCGTACGAAGTCGCGGGCACAGCTAGTTATTTATATATATTAGCGACCCGCCCCGGCTTCGCACGGAAATCATCAGTGTTTCTCTACTATATTATGCATGTATTATACATATAAACCTTCCTCTTGAATCACTCTATCTAATAAAAGAAACCGAATCAAAATCCGTTGCGAAGTTTTAAAGATTTATCAAATACATAGGGATATAGGGACAGAGAAAGCGACTTTGTTTTAGACTATGTAGTGATATTATATATTCTTTGCCGTCGGTAAGAAGGTCCATGCTGGACTGGGAGAGATAGAAAAACCTAGAATGTTCCAGCTGCCCTTCTTCCCGGGCATGCTGTACAAGTCAACAAAAGGGATTCGAGGGTTACAGTGTACTGTAATGTAGGCGATGGGCTGACAACCTCTCACTACAGCAATACACTTTATAATCTAAAATTACCCTCAATTTTTGTCAGACGTGGCGAAAGCGCCTTTTACGAGGCGTTTTATGCTCTGCCTACCCCGTAAGGGATAAAGGCGTGATTTTATGTATGTATGTATGTATGGTAAGAAGGTTAAAACTGCAAAACACAGATTAACACTCGGTATAAACCGTCCCGAACACAGTCCCGAACCAATCTGTCGCTACTCAACCATGTTGCGGTGCAAGTAAGACATTGTGGCACTTTATTACATTTTATACTTCCATGCTGGACTGGAAACGAGAGAAAAACATAGAATGTGCCTGCTGCATTTCCTCCCGGGCATGCTGTAAAAACCAGCTAAGGGATCCGAGGGTTTCAGTATATTGCAATTTAGGCGATAGGCTGACAACCTGACACTACAGCAATAAAAGGTATACCTACAAATCTATCTTAAAATACCCCTCAAAACTTTGTCAGACGTTGCGGAACGAATTTGTTTAGGTCGTTTACGCTCTGCCTTCCCAATTAGGGATAAAGGCGTGATTATATGTATGTATGTTAAAGTATATAATATCAATGAATCTTGAATATTATAAGTTT
Organism: Scrobipalpa costella; assembly: GCA_949820665.1. NCBI lineage: Eukaryota > Metazoa > Arthropoda > Insecta > Lepidoptera > Gelechiidae > Scrobipalpa > Scrobipalpa costella. The sequence continues at coordinate 630,085 of OX463323.1, read as the reverse complement.
CTTAATGCGAGCTATGCAAGATTTGCACGTTGGCAGTTATAGCAATAATACATACATACATACATAAAATCACGCCTTTATCCCTTACGGGGTAGGCAGAGCGTAAAACGCCTCCTAAAAGGCGCTTTCGCCACGTCTGACATAAATTGAGGGCAATTTTAGATTGTAATGTGTAGTGCTGTAGTGACAGGTTGTCAGCCCATCGCCTAAATTACAATACCTACACTGTAACCCTCGAATCCCTTTTGCTGACTTTTACAGCATGCCCGGGAGGAAGGGCAACTGGAACATTCTATGTTTTTCTTTCTCTCCCAGTCCAGTATGGAAGAACAATAATTACATACATACATACATATAATCACGCCTTTACCCTTATGGGGTAGGCAGAGCGTAAACGACCTAAACAAAGGTTGTTCCGCCACGTCTGACAAAGTTTTGAGGGTTATTTAAGATAAAATTACAGGTATATTGCTGTAGTGACAGGTTGTCAGCCCATAGCCTAAATTTAAATATACTGAAACCCTCGGATCCCTTAGCTGGTTTGTACAGCATGCCCGGGAGGAAGGGCAACTGGAACATTCTATGTTTTTCTTTCTCTCCCAGTCCAGTATGGAAGAACAATAATTATGTACTTATAATCAGATTTATCAGTAAAATAGGTCATAGAGATTGATGCATATAGTAAGTGCGTGCAAATTGCGATAAGCAAGAGTATTCATATATATCTATATCTTTCTAATTTAGGGCCGTATTTATAATCAGCTTTCAAGAGTGACAGCGACTTTGAGCTCGCATCAGAAATGACATTTAGTACAAACTGTCCTGTCAAATCCCTACTTAATATCGCTCTCAAGGTTGAGACCGCTTCAAAAATACGAGCCGTAATGACCGTCTTGTTATATTCTGAAGAAAGAATCCCATCAAAAATATTTAAAAAAAACTTAGAATGTGCTAGCTGCATTTCCTTCCGGACATGCTGTAAAAACCAGCTAAGGGGTCTGAGGGTTTCTGTATATTGTAATTTAGGGGATGGGCTGACAATCTGTCACTACAGCAATATACTTACAAGTCTATCTTAAATAACCCTCAAAACTTTGTCAGACGTAGCGGAACGGCCTTTCGTTTAGGTTGTTTACGCTTTGCCTACCCGATCAGGGATAAAGGCGTGATTATATGCATGCATGCATGCCTGCCACGATTGACATGATTTTCTTCCATGCTGGACTGGGAGAGATAGAAAAACATAGAATGTTCCAGCTGCCCTCCCTCCCGAGCATATTGTAATTTAGGCGACGGGCTGACAACCTGTCACTACACATTAGCAATACACATTACAATCTAAAATTGCCCTCAATTTTTGTCAGACGCGGCGAAAGCGCCTTTTACGAGGCGTTAAACGCTCTGCCTACCCCGTAAGGGATAAAGGCGTGATTTTATGTATGTATGTATGTATGTATGTATGTATGCATGCATGCATTGATGGTAATTTATTCACTGATCTTCGTAGTCTTTGTACTTTCATTTAAACCAGAATCGTGTCATGGCAATTACGTATTACCACATACAGTGTGGACTTGTTTCAACCTTTTGAAAGGTATTATATGTTGTGATTACTACATACATACATACATACATATAATCACGCCTTTATCCCTAATGAGGTAGGCAGAGCGTAAACGACCAAAACAAAGGTCATTCCGCCACGTCTGACGAAGTTTTGAGGGTTATTTTAGATAGATTTAAAGGTATATTACTGTAGTGACAGGTTGTCCATCCCATCGCCTACATTGCAATATACTGAATCCCTCGGATCCCTTAGCTGACTTTTACAGCATGCTCGGGAGGAAATGCAGCTGGCACATTCCAAGTTTTTCTCTCGCTCCCAGTCCAGCATGGAAGTTATGTGATTACTAATTTGTTAAAGAACTGTACATATTCTACCAATATATAAAGCACGCCATCTGTAAACTGGTGTTGGCTGAAAAACAGCGTTGCAATGAGCTTTATGGTTTATTGCAACATTATGCTGAGCCAAAACCATTTCTTAGATAGTAAGTAACTGTTAAGTTTTGTATTGTTTTTATGTAATTAATTATGGTTTGTTTTTATTATTATTTCATTGTTTTGTCTCCCTGTTTGTATTTTGTTTGCTTATATTCTAAGAATAAATACATTTCTATTCTATTTTATTCTAACCCATATTATGAATTTTAAAATACTAGATCAGCTGAAAGTGCCAGCACGTACCTACATGAGTGAGGAACGAAATGGTAAATCTTTGTAGGCATATAACTTTTTTTGCCTGGTAGAAATTGCTGCTTTAGCAATAAGGCCGCCTATATTGTACTGTCACGTTTGTTCCTTTTTATTTCTGTTGTATGTGTTTCTTTGTGCAATAAAGAATTTTGTATTGTATTGTGTAACTTCTGAACTAGAAGAGATACACACTTGGAATTTTGAATTTTAGCTAGTATTCACAAGTTCGCTACGTGTTATAAATTTGAGCCATCTGCGTTTTATAAGCTCTGAAATATCAAAGGGTCAAATTGGCTCTGAAGCGGTTCGAGAAAAGGATGGTACGGCCGTGCCTGCCAGCTCAACTTGGCGGACGCACTCGGTGCCCCCAGGTAAGAACTGATGTTTTCTCTAAAAGTTGATTGGTTATTCTTCTAACATTACATTAATCACGATCACACATATAATCACGCATTTATCCCTGATGGGGTAGGCAGATCGTAAACGACCTAAGCAAAAGTCGTTCCGCCACGTCTGACAAAGATTTGAGGGTTAATTTTAGATAGATTAGTAGGTATATTGCAGTAGTGACAGGTTGTCAGGCCATCGTCTAAATTACAATTTACTGAAATCCTTGGATCCCTTAGTTGTTTTTTACAGCATGCCCGGGAGGAAATGCAGCTGGCACATTCTACGTTTTTTTCTCGCTCCCAGGCCAGCATGGAAGATAATCACGATCGTAGGTTCAAAATGTGATTATTACATGTCACACATTTTGAAAGCATAAGTTCATAAAAACCAGGCATTTCTCCCTCTGCCTGAACTTCAACTTCCACCACGACCTGATAATTAAACAGCCAGTGATATTAAGAACACAACTCAACAATCAGAACTCATTTACTGAGCGGCGCCTGAAACGAATACACGCAAAATTACTTCTAATTTAGAAACAAGACCTATTTTTAGAAGTCTTTGAAGTCCTTTAGCATTCTTGTGGTTATAGTGTCTTTGGTGGAATAAAGAAAAAACTTTGGTAAGCTTTTCATTAAATAGGATAAGAAATAGATTAGATTCTGAACACTTTTAACAGTGCAAATAGGCTGCCTTATTTTTCGATGCTGGCCTGGGAGCGAGAAAAAAGCATATTATGTGCTAGCTGCATTTCCTCCCGGGCATGCTGTAAAAACCAGCTAAGTGATCCGAGGGTTTCAATATATTGTAATTTAGGCGATGGGTTGACAACTTGTCACTACAGTAATATACCTACAAATCTAAAATGACCTTCAAAACTTTGTCAGACGTGGCGGAACAGCTTTTCTCAAGGTCGTTTACGCTCTGCCTACCCCAAGGGAAAAAGGCGTGATTATATGTATGTACTGTAGACATTTATTTTTTTAATTCGATAAATAAAAAACAAAACTTAATTTAATGGAGCAGATATTTTAATTATCCACACATTAAAGTCTAGCATTGTGTTATTTTAAGAATTCCAAATTAGTTATGTCTGAACTGAAACCCTTCACACTTTTTAGTTTCAGAACTATTCTTTGATTAAGATGACGTAGGCATTCCAATTTTGTGAAATATAATAATATCCTATGTTTAACTATAGTATTTAGCCGTTAAGCCATATCAGAGGCCAGTGCTAAGCATTGGCGGCTAGAAAACTCTGACCTAATCTAGAATTGGGTCTGGTTTCCCTTCTGGGTTGCGGAGGTCAGATGGCAGTCGCTCTGTGTAAAAACCAGTACCCTAGTTGAATCCCCTAGATTAGGTAGCCCCGTGAGATACGGGTTAAGGCTAGGGAGATGATGATGTTTAACTATATTATTTCCAAATCAGTTTTAGGTAAACAAAGTTTCATGTCTTTTAATCGAAGACCTTGTTTCGAAAATTAGTTTTAGCTTTTAGATATGACAACATAATGAAATATTAGTTTTAGTAATTTAAATAATTTACCAACACGTATCAGTTATTTCTGAAATGTGTTTTTGATTAAAAAGACATGAAACTTTGTTAATTCTAAAACTGAGTTGGAAATGCTATAGTCTGTATTGCTAAAGACTAAGTCGTATAATGGGCTCGATTCTAGATCTGCCGGCTAAAACTAAAATTAAAATCTATTTGTCACTTTCAGACTAAAAACATTGGAAAGGGACAAGAGATCTATTATTTTCGGTTTCTGATTTATAGTCGGTGGTTTTATGCGTTATTTGTAATGTTATCAAGCATAGAGTATAAATCGCCTATCCTTTTTCAATTCTATTATTTTGAAAGTGACAGATAGATTTTAATTTTAGTTTTAGGCTGCCTTTCCACCAGAGATATGCGAGGGAAATGTGTCGTGCGAGGATATCTAGCTGTGCCGTGAAAATGTGTGGGTGTTTCCACCAAATCTGTGCGAGCAAAATTGTGTTGTAAGATTATGTGTAGCGGAGCTGTCAAAATGCGCATTAATGTGTCGGGGGGGTAGGTGCCTCGCACATATTCCTAGCACGTATTCCTCGCACACACCCCTGCCACACATTCCTCGCACAAATACCTAGCACACATTCCTCGCACAAATACCTAGCACACATTCCTCGCACAAATACCTAGCACACATTCCTCGCACAAATACCTAGCACACATTCCTCGCACAAATACCTAGCACACATTCCTCGCACAAATACCTAGCACACATTCCTCGCACACATACCTAGCACACATTCCTTGCAGCTATTCCTCGCACACATTTCTCTTTTTTTTTTGTACGGACAAAACCTCGCTCCGTTAAATCCGTTTCCACCAGAGGTAAATGGAGCGATCCTATTAGTTGAATTAAAACACAGCCCTCGCTACCTATCCTCGCACAGCTCTGTTGAAAACGCAGCCTTTGCCGGTGGAATATAGAATCGAACCCATTGCAGAGGAATGCCCTCTGCAACATTTTCCTGGTGGCATGAGTGAGCTCCTCAAGCTAACCTCAGACCTCGGCAGCGGAGGACTAGCTTTATCAACTGGACATTAACATCTATGATGATTCGCAGATAGACAACCAACTTATTTGCAACACTTTGATTCAGTAGTGATTCTAGGTACTTTAAAAAGTATACCTTAGAAATATACGAGCTTGCCCCACTGACTAGTTACGTGCTATTATCAGATATAGTAACAATAATAATAATAGTCCTCCCACCGTTATTTGGTGACGGCGACCTAGATAGGAGATCTCAGAGATCGACCAACTGCGCTGGACAAGTTTTTAGTGTCTAAGTGTTTGCGCTACACACGGGTGCAGTCTCTATTCCTTAAATCTCTTATTCTGATGGGACAGATTTACTGACACGACCGGAGAGAAATCAGACGCAGGACTGACTATTTACATGCCCATGCGACAGCATCGATCATCTTACTTTTCGGACAATCAGGTGATCAGCCTGCAATGTCCTAACCAAACACAATATCATTGCGAACCCGGATCAAGCCCGCGGCACAGATCACTAGACCACGGAGGCAGTTCCAGTTGATATTGATACCAACGTACGTTTCATTCATAATCATAAAAAGTAGGACTACCTACATAAGTCCTTCTCAATGTAATCCTTATGTCTTAAAAGCAACAGATCGTTCCATCATCGATTCTTTATCTTTGATCTAAACATCACAAGCAAATCCAAAACAATATCAAAAATAAATTTACTTCCCGTAATAAATTCTTCCTCCTGGACATGAACTACTGTGGCCGATCTGGAAGTACTTAAACAGGCTTCGGACTCAGGTTGGCAGAAGTAAGGAGAACATGGTCAGTGCTTTTTCGGTTAGCTCCGATGTGGACTGTGTTTGTGGTGCAGTGCAAACCATGGCACACTTAACATCGTGCCCGGCGTGCCCCAACACTTGCACGCTAGCGGATTTAATAGGCGGTCAATCCGCAATACACGTGGCTGAATTCTAGGCCACTACGATGTAATTTCTCGTGTTCCATCGGCACGCTAAGAAGAAGATAGTAAATTAATCGTATAATGTATGAGAGTTCAAATTCAGCCTAATTTCTTCTATCAATCACTAACAAAATAACACTAATAAAGAGCCCGATGGTGTAGTGGATAGGGCCGCTGCCTCCTGAGCGGGAGGTCGTGGTTCGGTACCCCACCACGTACCAATGTGTTTTTCAGTTTTCGAATTTCATATGTACGTTTATTCGGTGCTTTTTCCGTGCTTCGGAAGGCACGTTAAGCCGTTGGTCCCGGTTAATATCGTTTAATACCGTAGATATTAGTCGTTAAGCCATATCAGAGGCCAAAACTAAGCATTGGCGGTTTGAAAACTCTGACCTAATCTAGGATTGGGTCTGGTTTCCCTTCTGGGTTGCGGAGGTCAGATGGCAGTCGCTTTGTGTAAAAACCAGTACCCTCGTTCAATCCCCTAGATTAGGAAGCCGACCCCGTGAGATACGGGATAAGGCTAGGGAGATGAATCACTAACAAAATAACATGCTGCCTTGAGGACTTTGTACTGCTCCAAGAAACTTTACTCAACCAATAAAATGATTTGTTGATGAAACACTTTATTGACGTATAAACAATCATCAGAATAATCATGCATTGATGACTCGTGATCTATTGCGAACTTGCACGAGATCTGTCCATTAACTATAACGAGTCTTATACAGGGTTAAAAATAGTACTGAGTATAATTAGACGGAACACAACTTTTTATTAGACAATTACAAGCGTCAATTATACAATTCATATTTTTATAAATAGAAAGGTCAGGTCAAGCGTACCCTAAACTGACGAGCATGTATGAAAAGATTAACGAATGTGGATGAAGCGAAAGAAGTATATAAGGATCGTAGCAAGTGGAAAGATGTGGTCTCTGCCTACTCCTCCGGGAAAGAGGCGTGATTATATGTATGTATGTATGTATGTATAAATAGAAAATTTCATCCAAGATGTCAAATTGAGGTAGGGTTCCCATGAGGCTGGCAGTAATGCCTCTGGATGGCTAGGCTTATTCTTTGACATGTTATGTTCAGTGTAACGAAACACAAAAAAATCTCCAAGTTGGCTCGGGAGCGAGAGAAAAATATAGCATGTACCAGCTGCATTAATGGGGAAATTTCCTCCCGGGTCATCATCATCATCATCTCCCGAGCCTTATCCCGTATCTCACGGGGTCGGCTTCCTAATCTAGGGGATTGAACGAGGGTACTGGTTTTTACACAGAGCGACTGCCATCTGACCTCCGCAACCCAGTAGGGAGACCAGACCCAATCCTAGATTAGGTCAGAGTTTTCAAGCCGCCAATGCTTAGGCACTGGCCTCTGATATGGCTTAACGACTAATATCTACGGTATTAAACGATATTAACCGGGACCAACGGCTTAATGTGCCTTCCGAAGCACGGAAAAAGCACCGAATAAAATGCTGTGAAAACAAGCTTATGAATCCGAGGGTCTTAGTATATTGTAATTTAGGCGATAGGCTGTCAACCCGCTACTACAGCAATATAGCTACCAAAATATATTAAATAACCCTCAAAACTTTGTCAGACGTGGCGGAACGACCTTTGTATAGGTCTACGCTTTTAACTTTGGCTACCCTATACAAAAGGACCATTTGATCAGAAAATTTGTATCTTGGGGACCCAAAAAAATCAAGACTTTTGTGCTTTGGGAGTCAGTACCTGAAACGAACGTGGGTATATTTGAACTGCTCGAAAGCTAATTCGCATAAGAAAGAGTAACTTTCGTTACATTGTAATTTAAATTACAATTTTATTTTTCTTCCATGCTGGACTGGGAGAGATAGAAAAACATACAATGTTCCAGCTGCCCTTCCTCCCGGGCATGCTGTAGAAGTCAGCAAAAGGGACTCGAGGGTTACAGTGTATCGTAATTTAGGCGATGGGCTGACAACCTGTCACTATAGCAATACACTTTTCAATCTAAAAGTGCCCTCAATTTTTGTCAGACGTGGCGAAACCACCTTTTACGAGGCGTTTATCGCTCTGCCTACCCCGTAAGGGATAAAGGCGTGATTTATGTATGTATGTATGTATGTAATTTAAAAAGGAACGCAGTTTTAACACCCTATTAACTGTATGAGTGTAATAGGAGTCAATGTTGTTGGTGCTATTTATAGAGTTCCAAGGAATCAATAGAATTGGTCACTTTATGGACGATGGTCATTTACTAGGTGTAAGGGACAGCGTCCCGCAAACTGATAGGGGTCGCTCGGCCAACGACACTGAGCAAATATACATACATACATACATACATATAATCACGCCTTTATCCCTAATGGGGTAGGCAGAGCAGAAACGACCTAAACAAAGGTCGTTCCGCCACGTTTGACAAAGTTTTGAGGGTTGTTTAAGATAGATTTGTAGGTATATTGCTGTAGTGACAGGTTGTCAGCCTGTCGCCTAAATTGCAATATACAGAAACCCTCGGATCCCTTAGCTGGTTTTTATAGCATGGCCGGGAGGAAATGCAGCTGGCACATTCTATGTTTTTCTCTCGCTCCCAGTCCAGCATGGAAGTAAATATCAGCAGGTTTCTTTTTTCAGGAAGTGAAAAAGGAATGGCTTATCCATACAAAATGTTCACCTCGATTCTTCTTCTGTCGAGTGGGTATCGAGTCTATCGACCCGATGAACCCTGGTGTCAGAGTTTTTAAACCGCCTAGTAGCACAACTATCAGGCCTCTGACATGGTTTGAGTAACGACCACTATCAAAGACAGCGACCGGGACCGACGGCTTGACGTGCCCTCCGAAGCACGAAATCTTTTTCTTTTTCGGACAATCAGGTTATTCAGTCTGCAATGTCCTAACCAAACTTGGGAAAAATTCACAAAGTGATAAATTCTCAAATATCAACTTTGTGTTTCCCCCCTGGGAATCGAACCCAGGACCTCCGGATCGGGAGTCTATGGTACTAGCCACTAGACCACGGAGGCAGTTACACCTCGATTAAACAATTTCATGGAAAAGCCTTTTTTTCTTCAGTGTCGTTGACTGAGCAACCCCTTCAGTTTGCGGGACACTGTCCCTTACATCCGGTGTATATGGTTATGTTTACACCGGGATGGATGAGATGACCCTTGACATTTTGAAAATAGCTCTATTTACAAATGCTTTTCATGACTTTCCCCAAGTGGGTGGCATGACGCATGAATTAATACAAACAATTATGAAAATACATACATACATACATACTATCACGCCTGTATCCCTTATGGGGTAGGCAGAGCGTAAACAACCCAAACAAAGGTCGTTCCGCCACGTCTGACAAGTTTTGAGGGTTGTTTAAGATAGAACTGGATATTGCTGTAGTGACAGGTTGTCAGCCCATCGCCTAAATTACAATATACCCTCGAATCCCTTAGCTGGTTTTTACAGCATGCCCGGGAGGAGATGCAGCTGGCACATTCTACGTTATTCTGTCGCTCCCAGTCCAGCATGGAAGCTTATGAAAATAACACCTGTTTACCTTTCGGGGCAGGCAGAACGTCGACAGCCGTTTTATACACCTAAAGATGGTTGTTCGAATGGTTTTGCTGTTGGTTGGCATCCCGAAATGTCTTTAAACTTTTAAGTCCTCAAAAATTCTGGCTATGATGACTATATTGATGACCTAGGTCATCTTTCTGATTTTTCAATTCAATTCAAATTATTTATTTCAGATAAAAATCCATATACAGTACATTACAATAATTCAGAATAATAAAATAAAATAGAGACGGAAATAAGATAGCCACAATAATTATTATTACCAAAAATAAAATTAAAATAAAATAAAATCCAAATAAAATTTACAATTACATGCAGTGTTAGTAAACTTAAAAACTAGGTATTATTACATGAGTGGTCTACTTAATATGAACTTTCATCCACCTCTCCAAGAAGGGGGAATCCCCCCTATGTACCAACGCGCTCAGTATTCTATTCGGGCTGCCGCGGACCCGGTCTTGTATGGAAGCACACCTTTTTCTGATGATAGCTGGGAAGCCATCAACTTGTGCCTCAGAAAAGATTTTTATATTTCATTCATCGGGTTCCATGACCTTAAACTATCAAGCGTTAAAATATTTAAATTCAGGCCACTAACGTTCTGCTTACCACGTCACGAAACCAAGGCGTGATTATACACGTGAATCATTTAAGATCAATGACGTTATACATACATACATACATAAAATCACGCCTTTATCCCTTACGGGGTAGGCAGAGCGTTAAACGCCTCGTAAAAGGCGCTTTCGCCGCGTCTGACAATGATTGAGGGTAATTTTAGATTGTAATGTGTATTGCCATAGTGACAGGTTGTCAGCCCATCGCCTAAATTACAATACACTGTAACCCTCGAGTCCCTTTTGCTGTCTTCTACAGCATGCCCGGGAGGAAGGGCAGCTGGAACATTCTATGTTTTTCTATCTCTCCCGGTCCAGCATGGACGTAAATATATATAAGTAAATTTTCTCAGCAAACCTGATGATTCATACGATCAGCATATTTTACAAGCATTATGCGATAGAATATGTTAACTTATTATTCCATGCTGGCCTGCGAGCGAGAGAAAAATATAGAATATGCCAACTGGATTTATCCTGGGCTTGCTGTAAAAACCAGCTAATCGATCCGAGGGTTTCAGTATATTGTAATTTAGACGATGGGCTGACAACCTGTCACTATAGCAATGTACCAACAAATCTATCTTAAATAACCCTCAAAACTTTGTCAGACGTAGCGAAACTACCTTTATTTAAGTCGTTTACGCTCTGCCTACCCCACTAAGGATAAAGGCGTGATTATACGTATGTATGTAAATTATCTATGCATATTGGAATAAGCATGATGATCATTGTATTGTAATTTAGGCGATGGGCTGACAACCTGTCACTAAAGCAATACATATTACAATCTAAAATAATCCCCTTAATTTTTGTCAGACGTGGCGAAAGCGCCTTTTACGAGGCGTTAAACGCTCTGCCTACCCCGTAAGGGATAAAGGCGTGATTTATGTATGTATGTATGATGATCATTAGAGACCAACATGATGCTAAATAAATATATTTGTCTAGACCTTGTAACTTCGTGTAGCAAAAGATGGCAAAAGCAATAAAGCCTTTGCCAAATTCTACAAAGAACCTAATTTCTATTGTTGCTTTAACAAAATGAAGATAAGGTAAGATAAGATAAGAATATACTTTATTGCACAGAAAAGACACAAGAGAAAATAAAATTAAATAACAAATAGTAGTACAAATAGGCGGCCTTATTGCTAAGCAGCAATTTCTTCCAGGCAACCTTAGGGTACAGGAAAATAAAAAGTTGAACTAGTGGGCTGGTATACATTTTAGGCAATATCTTGTATAGGTAAGTAAATAAGCTAAACATAGGTGTATTTATATAATTAATAACAATAAATAGTCATACATATAAATTAGTTGCAGATTTCACAATTTGAAATAATAATCTTTTATATAATGTCCTCCATGCTGGACTGGGAGAGATAGAAAAATATAGAATGTTCCAGCTGCCCTTCCTCCCGGGCATGCTGTAGAAGACAGCAAAAGGGACTCGAGGGTTACAGTGTATTGTAATTTAGGCGATGGGCTGACAACCTGTCACTATGGCAATACACATTACAATCTAAAATTACCCTCAATTATTGTCAGACGCGGCGAAAGCGCCTTTACGAGGCGTTTAACGCTCTGCCTACCCCGTAAGGGATAAAGGCGTGATTGTATGTATGTATGTATAATGTCCTCAATTGTTTTCCAGAGAAGATTGCTCTCAGTTATAAGCCCATCTTTCCAGTCTTTGCAATTAAATTTTAGACTTTAGTGCGCAATACAGATAATGGACCTAATTCTAGATTTACCGGCTAAAAATAAAATTAAAATCTATCTGTCACTTTCAGACTAAAACCATTGGAAAAGGACAGGAGATCTATTCTGTCCGGTTTTTGATCCATCATATGATATAGCGGTTAAAATGGACAGAAATACTGGGGAAACGTGCAAAAGCGCGTCAAAATTTAGCGGACAAAGTGTAAAACCATAGGTATAAATCGCCTACCTTTTAAAATTTTATTATTTTTAAGTGGCACGATGATTTTATTTGATTGAAACCAATATAACTGCTATACTTAGTTTACTTTTTTTTTGTCACTGATAGCAACATTAGATGCAGTTTTCAAAATTATGAATTATAATATTTTCTGTTAATCTCCTCAATTGTTTCTCAGAGGAAATCGCTTTGTGTGATAAGCGTTTCTATGATCATTCGCGCGTTTGCAATTTAATTTTAGAGTTTAGCCATGAGCTCGATTCTAGATTTTCCGGCTAAAAGGAAAATTAAAATCTGTTTGTCACTTCCAGACTAAAAACATTGGAAAAGTACAGATCTATCTTCGGTTTTTAACATATAGTCGGTGGCTTTATGTGTTATCTATAATTTTTAAGAAAGGTTAGGTTAGGTTAGCTTTCTAGAAAGGTCGTGTCTGTACATTGAATATTATTACAAAAAAATAATTACAGCAGGCATTATTAACGATATAAAGATAAAAATATTTAAATTTAGATTTTTTGTCTTTCTGTCTGTCTGTATGTTACCACATCACGCCAAAACTACTGAACCGATTTCGATGGGACTTTTTCTATTCAACTGTGTTTGTTACCCGGGTGATAAAATGACGGAGAAAATTGACAGAATTACTGGGGAAACGTGCAAAAGCGCGTCAAAATTTAGCGGACGAAATGTAAAACTAAATCGCCTGCCCTTTTTCAATTTCATTATGTTGAAAGTGACAGACAGATTTTAATTTTAGTTTTAGCCGGTGGTATCTAGAATTAAGCCCGATGGTGTAGTGGATAGGGCCGCTGCTTCCTGAGCGGGCGGTCGTGGTTCGAATCCCACCACGTACCAATGTGTTTTTCGGTTTTCGAATTTCATATGTACGTTTATTCGGCGCTTTTTCCGTGCTTCGGAAGGCTAAGCCGTTGGTCCCGGTTAATATCGTTTAATACCGTAGATATTAGTCGCTAAGCCATTTCAGAGGCCATTGGCGGCTTGAAAACTCTGACCTAATCTAGGATTGGGTCTGGTTTCCCTTCTGGGTTGCAGAGGTAAGATGGCAGTCGCTCTGTGTAAAAACCAGTACTCTCGTTCAATCCCCTAGATTAAGTAGCCGACCCCGTAAAATACGGGATAAGGCTAGAAGATGGAGATGATCTAGAATTGAGCCCCGAAACCAAATTTTATGAAACTTACATCATCAACCTATCTTTAATAATAAGCGTGAGAATCAAGGCCTATGTTGATACAAGAACCACAATATAAAACCACAAACATCCATCTCCTGACAATTTAATCTAACTCATCAGAATCTCTCTCAAGTCTTATCAGTTTCTACTATTTACTCTGATTTAAGAAACTGAGCAAAATAACGTACTAAAGTAAACAAAAGCTAATTTTATAGTTGAGATAATTATAATGATAACGAAATTTTACGATGTTCTTGCATCGAATGTATGCATGCGATATATTTTCAGTATTTATAATCAGCTCTTTTGAGTTCGTATCAAAAATGTAATTTGAGCACAAACTGGCCTGTCAAATCCATACTTAATTTTGCTTTCAAGTCTGAGATCGCTTCATAAATTCGAGCCTCAGTTTTATTCGTTTTATGCAAGATAAGGGGGAATGTACCGGGTGTAAGGGACAGCGTCCCGCAATCTGATACGGGTAGCTCAGTCAACGAAACTGAACAACTTACACCAGGAAATTCTTTCAGGAGCTGAAATAAAATTTGACCTTCCCATACCAGTATTATTTCTGAGCATAAAATGTAAAACACTATAAAATGGGTTGACAACTGACAACTCATCACTTCAGTAGTTAAGAATTAGCGAAAATAAAATGTATAGTAAGCAAAGTCAAAGTCAAATCATTTATTTCCAAATAGATTCCTAAGAACACTTTTAGAAAGTCACAAGCGAGTCTACTACAAAGAAAATTATATCTGTGTCACAAAATAAAATAAAACTATCACAATGAAGAAGAAGCATGAGACTCTCGCACTTTGCGCCCCTCCCTTCGTTTTATCTTATTCTTACTTTTGTCCTTCTTTTTGTTCAAAATAGGGTTTGTGACCCCAATGTGTGCCAATTTCTTAGGCTTCACTGAAATATCAGAGCTCCATACATCTTTGTCATTAGTATAATCATCTAACTTTTAATAGGCTTTCCGACATAATGTGTTTTAATAGTATCTTTAAATTGATTTTCTGACAAATTTAATTATATATAGGTATTTTGTTATAGTATTGTATACTTAGACCTAATATATTTTTTTTAACTTTAACTAACCTAAACGGGGGTTGGTCAATTTTATTTTTGCTTCTAAGGTTCCGCTTATGCCTGTCACCATTCTTGGTAAAACTATGAATATTTTTCCTTGCATACATAATATTTTCATATATTGACATGGTACAGTTAAAATATTTATTTCTTTGAACAATTCTCTTTGGGAATCACGACATGTAAGTTTGTAAATTGCTCTAATAGCCCGTTTTTGCAAAACAAAAATTGAATCAATGTCAGCAGCGCGGCCCCACAGCAAAATTGCATAGGATATAATGCTATGAAAATAACTAAAATATACAAGTCTTGCTGTAGCAACATCCGTGAGCTCTCGGATTCTTCGCACAGCAAATATGGCTGAACATAGTCTCCCCGATAAAGATGTAATATGAAGGAGCTATTGAAGTTTCGAGTCAAGTGTAATCCCTAAGAAAACTGTGCTTTCGGTGAACTCTAATTTTTCATTATTAAGTACAACATCATTATTGGAAGAATGTACATTAGGCAAAGTAGATAAATTTTATACATTTGTTTTTTTTCGCATTCAACACTAAATTATTAACAGTGAACCAATTATAAATTTGTCCAAGAGTGTAAATACGTTGTCATAATTTTGTATATGTCTATCAACTTTAAATATAAGAGATGTTTCATCTGCAAATAATACAATCTTTGACAAAATCTCTATCATGTAGGGCAAATCATTAATATACACTAGAAATAGAAATGGACCTAATATCGAACCTTGAGGTACACCTATTTTAACACGAGACCCTGATGACTTAGCTCCGTTTACATTTACCTTCTGGATCCTATCGTCCAAATAAGAATTTAAAATTCTCAAGGCTTGATTTTTGATTCCGTAGTGTTTCAATTTTGACAATAAATGTTCATGATCTACGCAATCAAATGGTTTAGAGAGGTCCCAAAATACGCCAATGACATCTTTTGATATAATACGCCGCTCGGCATAGTTCGCCGATTTTGTTTTTTTACAAAATGGCGTATAATTGTCGCCATATTTCATTTTAATCAAAATCACTGTCACTCGCATGGTTAAGGCGAATCGATTGATGTATGAATCATTAAAATCGGCCCACGCGTTTGGTCTTTAGAATGCCACTGAGGATCAAACATACATACTTACATACATACATTCATACATAGATAGACTGATAAAATCATTACCCTCCTTTGCGTTGCGCAGCCTGCATTATCCTAACCAAACTGGGGAAATTCTCATGTAATATAATAACTATTGACAACTACGGACGACGCATAGCCTAGTTGGCAGTGCATCTACCTGCTACGGGTCCCGGGTTCGATTTTCGGCCGGGCAGACATATTTAAATGATTAATTTAAATGTCTGTTTATGGGTCTGGGTGTTCTTTGTGGTTGTTTCTGTGTCTGTCCATGGCACCCCGATACAGGGAATCCTAGTGGGGGCTATGAGTGTCATCGAGTTTTTTTTTAATATCAAATTAGTGTCTCGTAGGGAATTGAACCTATGACCTCCGGATCGGGAGCTCTTGGCTCAGACCACTAGACCACGGAAGCAGGGTTCCTTGTTTATTAAACTTTGTGTTTGTTTATTTCCAGTAAAGCTCTTAAGGAGTCAGTTTAGTGCCACCAGAATCACGTCGCGAAAAGTGTCCCTCAAGGCAAAAACGACCTTCGAAGATGGAATCACGTGACCGAGAGGTGAAGGTCGCTGAGACCATCGCAGGCCTCGGCGACCTCAAGATGGTGACCTTGGAAGACGGCAAGACTGGTTGGTATACTGTAGCACATAATAGATGGCGCCACAATAAGAAACATACGTTCTGAAACGCGGTATCGAAGTTTTTTCGGCAATTTGCATATATAGCTTAGATCAAATATAGTTATAAATACACAAACGCCGCTTGAAAAATGACACCAAAAGTCAAAGAATATTTTATGTCATTCGCTATTTGACAAGTAAAATTTAAGATTGGAACACACGGTACCTTTTCCATATGTCGTCACTCGGCCAACTGACATGTCATAGGGAGATCCCTAGTCTTATTTCACGGGGTGGGCTACCTAATCTAGGGGAGTGAATAAGCGCGACTGCCATCTGACCTCCGCAACCCAGAAGGGGAACCAGAATCAATCTTAGATTATGCTTATGCCAGGTTAGTGGCCAGCCCAGCTGTCAAAGTTTTCAATCTGCCAAATGGCCTCGGACTTAGCTTAAAGACTGTATGTCCTTAATCGAAAAAATCGAGCCCATACCCTCCGGATCGGGAGCCATGGCTCAGACCACTAGACCACGGAGGAAGTTGACAGTACTCCTCCAAAGTCAATGTTTGACGTTTCAAAAGAGGTTACTAATTTCGTCAGGTGGATACATGAGGCCCTCATAAATCCGACTGTTCCACATAAGATTGATTAGAATACTCAGTGGCTCAGATGATTAGAGAGTCGGCACGGTAAGCCGAAGGTCGTGGGTTTAGCTCCCAGCTGAGGGAAACTTTTAACCTCTTTGTTTTCGAATTTCATATAAACGTTTATTCGGCGCTTTTTCCGTGGTTCCGTGCACGTTGAGCTTTAATACCGCAGATATTAGTCCTTAAGCCATGTCAGAGGCCAGTGCTAAGCATTGGCGGCTTGAAAACTCTGACCTAATCTAGGATTGGGTCTGGTTTCCCTTCTGGTTCAGATGGCAATCGGACCCCGGTAGCGGACCCCGTAAGATACAGGGTAAGGGTGATGATGATGACTCTTCTCTTCCTCGCAGAACCCCCAAGCCGTCGCCTCAAAGACCTGGACGATCTGTTCCCGTACATTGGCGGCTTCGGCTGGTTCCAGCGCTACCTTTTCCTCATGATGATCCCTTACGCCGCGTTCTTCGCGTTCGTCTACTTCGCGCAGATCTTCATGACCTTGGTGCCTGAACATCATTGGTGCTATGTGGATGAACTGGGGAACTTGACCTTGGAAGAACGGTGAGTTTATCTTCATTATTATCAATGCCGGACGTGTGCCACTGCAGGGCAAAGGCCTCCCTCCCCTTTTTTTCCCTGTCTAGAGCCTCCTCTTAACAGTTTTGAGCTTAAACATGCACAAACAAACAACATCAGCCACAACAGTCCACTGCTGGACATGGGCCTCCCCAAAATTGGGGGTATATGCCATACTCACCACGCTTGGCAGGCGGGTTGGTGAGCGCAGTAGAAGTTTTCCAATCACAGGGAACGCTGCTGCCCATTCCCTGAATTTATCCCTTAGTGGTGACTAAGGGATAAATTCAGGGAATGTTTTACGACACCCACGGGAAGTTATGGGGTGATGCTAATCTAACCCGGCACCACACGCGGAACAAACATACACAATTTCACAGAAATAAAATATTCCTAGAAATCGTTCCTAAATGCTATCTACTACGCAAAAGAAAGAATAGTATAGATAATGTAATCATGGAACTACTAAGAAAACAGAATTATGAGGGGCGGTTTCCAAAAAAATTAAGTAAACAAGCGGTGAACAATTTTTTCTAAAAAAAGTATACACTTCTTAGGTCTGCTGTAAGACATTACAATTTAGAAATAATCCTTACCTGTTGTTTCTTGTTTCCCTATGTAATTGTTCTGTGTATATTTGAGTGTACAATAAACAGTTAAATAAATAAATTCTACCTACTGGTAAATTAAAAAAGTTGACCCCATTCGGTTTCCGAGACACCGTTGTTCCTTACACCCTGTATACCTATTTATTACTCGGCCACAGAATATATAATAGTACTACATACAGAATGGACACTCACCTCCCCCCTCCCCAGTTCGTTTTACGTCACATGTGACTCGGCGGAGCGTCTGATTAATAAACGCAGTCGTCGGCGTCTTTGAAGACTCGAGGATCGTAAATTCTTAATAGATTTATAGTAGGTTACTCATAACCATAAGACGTAATCTGTTATTGCTACTGTAGTGATCTTAATTACTTACATACATACATATAATCATGTCTTTATCCCTAATGGGATAGGCAGAGCGTAAACGATCTAATAAAAAAGGTCAAGGTTATTTAAGATTAATTTGTACATATATTGTTAAAGTGACAGGTTGTCAGCCCACCGCCTAAATTGCAATATACAAAAACCCTCGGATCCCTTAGCTGGTTTTTACAGCATGCTCGTAAGGAAATGCAGCTGGCACATTCTATGTTTTTCTCTCGCTCCCAGTCTAGCATGGAAGAACTGATGACTTGGATCTTTTTATTGTCTTTGTAAACCGTAATTATTTTTAAATCTTCCATTCAGAAGTCCTATTTGGATCACTCGAACTTCAATCCGCATACGAAAGAATAACTTTCACGTGAGATTTTCATATAATTTACCACTCGAATGTTAGTTTTTCTTATGCGAAATCGATTCGAGTGAATTCGCATGCGCGAGAGCAACGCTTTTCTTACATACATACATACTATCACGCCTGCATCCCTAATGGGTTAGGCAGAGCGTGAACAACCCAAACAAAGGTCGTTCCGCCACGTCTGACTAGTTTTGAGGGTTGTTTAAGATAGAACTGGATATTGCTGTAGTGACAGGTTGTCAGCCCATCGCCTAAATTACAATATACCCTCGAATCCCTTAGCTGGTTTTTACAGCATGCCCGGGAGGAGATGCAGCTGGCACATTCTACGTTCTTCTGTCGCTCCCAGTCCAGCATGGAAGCTTTTCTTCGAATGCATATTGTAAAAGTCAATAGAGAAATCGCAGGCTTTGCAATTTAGGCGATATGATAGGCTAACAACCGCGATAAACATTTTTATCTCAAATTACCCTCATCAATTAGTCAGACTCAGTTTTTATTAAGCCGTTGATTCTCTCCCTCCCCCGTAGAGAACACAGTGTGATTGTATGTATAATTTCTTATTCTCATTTCAGCCGATTCCTCTCAATCCCAACGGCTGCTGACCACGGCTTCGACAAGTGCATGGTGTACGACGTGAACTGGACGGAGGTTTTACAAAATGGCGTCCGCGGGCCCGACACAAAATGGCCGGTGAAGAAGTGCGCGGGAAAGTGGGAGTACAACTTCACTGATGTCCCGTACGAGACTATTGCCACGCAAGTGAGTATCAAAATGGAGGTTGGAGATCTTTAGAGATCTAAGGCCCGTAATTATAAATAGCACTTGAGACTGATAGCTAGTTTGAGTCCGTATCAGAAATGTCATTTCAGTACAAAAGGACCAGTCAAATCCATACTTAATATTACTTAAGATCGCTTTATAAATACGAGCCTAAGAGATCTTCTTTCCTCCATGCTGGACTGGGGACGATTCTTCCATGCTGGACTGGGAGCGAGAGAAAAACATAGAATGTGCCAGCTGCATTTCCTCCCGGGCATGCTGTAAAAACCAGCTAAGGGATCCGAGGGTTTCAGTATATTGTAATATAGGCGATGTGCTGACAACCTGTCACGACAGCAATATACCTACAAATCTATCTTAAATGAACCTCAAAACTTTGTCAGACGTGGCGGAACGACCTTTGTTTTGGTCGTTTACGCTCTGCCTATCCCATTAGGGATTAAAGCATGATTATATGTATGTATATAGATCTTCAGAGTAGTGGCGACCTTAGACCCAAAACTATGCAGATGTACCCCTTGTCCGTGAGTTCTTTTGTCCAAGGATAGAAACCTGAAGCCGTACTTTTGAATCGCTCAAATCGAATTCGCATGCAATAGACTAACATTCGCACGGTAAATTGTGTGAAAATCGCATGCGAAAGTTACTCTTTCGTATGCGCATTGGAGTTCAAGCGGTTCAAAAATACTACGACTGCACGTGCCCTTCGAAACGAGAAATCACCAATCAATCTTTATCAATCAATCATCACATGACAGAAGCATTGTCTTGTCCTAATCAAACTGGTAACTGACAGACTCGTTTCAATACTTTTTGTTTTTTTTTGTGGATCAGTCAATAAAGATAAACAGATGAACTCTTCTTCTTCTTTGCGTGTCGATGGGAAAAAAAACTTTTTTAAACTTGTTGTCAGCCACGCGCAAGGCTTCATCGATGGCTTTCCACAAGACTTCCAACGTGCAGCTGTTAGGGCACGCTGGGCTACAACTAAATCTGCCACCAAACACTTGTGGTTATAATAAACAACTCTTTCTCTCATTACAGCTGGACTGGGTGTGCGAGAAAGATAGCTACGCGTCTACAGCTCAGGCCGTGTTCTTCTGTGGTGCTATTCTCGGTGGTTTCATCTTCGGTTATGTTGCTGACAAGTATGGGAGGATACCAGCTTTAGTTGGTGAGGATCTATGTCTTACTGTTGTGCTAGAATTGATAAAAAAGGCATAGAATATAGCAGCTACTTCTCTTCCCGTGTGTACTGTAAAAAACAATAGAAGCAGCTCAGGGTTTCATTGTATAATGGGCCTTCACAATTATTTCTAAAATACCTCTCAACACTTTATATCACATGTGGCGATAACCGCAATTTTTCTAGCCGTTAACGTTCTGTCTACCTTGTTCAGGATAAAGAAGCTAGATAGGAAAGACTATATAAAACATTACTTGTTAGGCCCATTATTATCTCCCTAGCCTTTTACCGTGTTTCACGGGGTCAGCTATCTAAACTAGGGGATTGAACGAGGATACTGGTTTCTACAAAGAGCTACTACAATCTGACTTCTGCAGTAGTCTTCTGTAGGCCCATATCTTTAAGAATACCAGGGTGTTCCTTTTAATCATTCCATCTTCCTCCAGGTTCCAACATGGCCGGTTTCCTAGCTGGAGTGGGAACCGCGTTCAGCAACAGTTTCTGGTCGTTCTGCGTGTGCCGGTTCCTCGTGGGGCTGGCGTATGACAACTGTTTCATCATCATGTATATTGTTGGTGAGTGTCCTACGTTTCTTCCATGCTGGACTGGGAGAGATAGAAAAACATAGAATGTTCCAGCTGCCCTTCCTCCCGGGCATGCTGTAGAAGTCAGCAAAAGGGACTCGAGGGTTACAGTGTATCGTAATTTAGGCGATGGGCTGACAACCTGACACAATAGCAATACACTTTTCAATCTAAAATTGCCCTCAATTTTTGTCAGACGTGGCGAAACCTCCTTTTACGAGGCGTTTATCGCTCTGCCTACCCCGTAAGGGATAAAGGCGTGATTTTATGTATGTATGTATGTATGTATGTTTCCTACGTGTTTTAGTAGTCTGAGCTAATTTCGATCCAGAGGTCTTGTCTTGGGTCGATTCCAAATGTGAACTCTCGTACGTTCAAATAAGACACGATGGTTTACCGGGTGGATAAGTGGTAACTGTCTCCGTGGTCTAGTGGTTAGAGCCATGGGCTTACGATCCGGAGGTCCTGGGTTCGATTCCCAAAAGGGGAAACACAAAGTTGATATTTGACAATTTATCACTTTGTGAGGTTTTGGACATTGCAGGCTGAATCACCTGATTGTCCAAAAAGAAAAAAGATTCCGTGCTTCGGAGCGCACGTTAAGCCGTCGGTCCCGGTCGCTGTCTTTGAAAGTGGTCGTTACTCAAACTATGTCAAGGGTCTATTAGCCGTGCTACTAGGCGGTTTAAAAACTATGTCACCAGGGCTCATCAGGTCATTCGACTCGAGAAGACCGGGTTGATCGACCACGATAGAAGAATAACAAATAAACCGATCTAGTAAATGAGAAATTGTGCCTTTTCAGGATTCCGTAATCAAATGGAAAACGGAAAACCTAATCTAATTTCTTTTACCAATTTTATTATGTCAATAATCATATAATAATAGAATGTTTGCTTCCATGCTGGACTGGGAGAGATAGAAAAACATAGAATGTTCCAGCTGCCCTTCCTCCCGGGCATGCTGTTGAAATCAGCAAAAGGGACTCGAGGGTTACAGTGTATTGTAATTAAGGCGATGGGCTGACAACCTGTCACTAAAGCAATACATATTACAATCTAAAATTGCCCTCAATTTTTGTCAGACGTGGCGAAAGCGCCTTTTACGTTGCGTTAAACGCTCTGCCTACCCCGTAAGGGATAAAGGCGTGATTTATGTATGTATGTAATAGAATGTTCCAGCTGCCCTTCCTTCCGGGCATGTAGAAGTCCGCAAAAGGGACTTAGTGAGAGGGTTACAGTGTTGTAATTTAGGCGATGGGCTGACAACCTGTCACTATAGCAATACACATTACAATCTAAAATTGCCCTCAATTTTTGTCAGTCGTGGCGAAACCACCTTTTACGAGGCGTTTGACGCTCTGCCTACCCCGTAAGGGATGAAGGCGTTAATTTATGTATGTATGTAATAATCAATATGTAGGTCAGAATAATCAATAGGTCAGAACCCTGCAAACAAATTAAACGTGGTTTTTTACCTTTCAGCGGTGGAATACGTGGGTCCAAAATGGCGTACCTTCGTAGCCAACATGTCGATCGCTGTCTACTTCACATTCGTCGCGTGTATGCTGCCCTGGATAGCCTTGGCTTGTGCTGACTGGAGATTATACACCTTGGCTACCAGTGTTCCTCTGGTCTTCGCTATCTTGACTCCCTGTTTGCTGCCAGAAAGTGCCAGGTAAGAGCTTCTCCGTGCCTCCTCGTGTGAACTGCCTCCGTGGTCTAGTGGCTAGTGCCATGGACTCTTGATCCGGAGGTCCTGGGTTCGATTCCCAGGGGGGAAACACAAAGTTGATATTTGAGAATTTATCACTTTGTGAATTTTTTCCAGTTTGGTTAGGACATTGCAGGCTGAATCACCTGATTGTCTGAAAGAGAAAAAGATTTTCGTGCTGCGGAGGGCACGTTAAGCCATCGGTCCCGGTCGCTGTCTTTGATAGTCATCGTTACTCAACCCATGACAGAGGCCTGATAGTTGTGCTACTAGGCGGTTTAAAAACTCTGACACCAGGGTTCATCGGGTCGATAGGCTCGATACCCACTCGACAGAAGAAGAAGAAGAGCTTCTCTTCTGTTCTTCGCTGTAACTATAGGTAGGACTAGGTCTGCTGAATGGAGGCTTGCTACCTGTGTCCATCTATTCTTTGCTATCTTGATTATTGCCAGAAAGTGCCAAGTAGGAATTTCTCTACTGTAACAATAGAATATCAAAAGGTTGCCCAAGCAAAAAATCCAGTGTATCCCGCCTTCTTACGACCCGTGCAGCCTAGTTGGCAGTGTACCTGCCTGCTACGCAGAGGGTCCCGGGTTCGATTCTCGGCCAGGGCAGACATTTGAATGATGAGTTTCAATGTCTGTTTCTGAGTCTGGGTGCTCTTTGTGGTTGTTTCTGTGTATGTCCATGGCACCCCGATACAGGGAATCCTAGTGGGGGCTATGAGTGTGATTGTGTTTTTTTTACCTGGCAGTCGCCATTTCATCTGCCAAGCGTGGCACCTTCCAAGTGGAGATGGCCCACATCCAGAAAAAGATGAATTGGATGTAAGAAATGACAGAGTTGTAAAGTGTACCCTGGTTTTGTAGTACTATTATATATTCTGTGCCCTGGTATGATAAAGAGCCCGATGGTGTAGTGGATAGGGCCGCTGCCTCCTGAACAGGGAGGTCGTGGTTCGAATCCCACCACGTACCAATGTGTTTTTCGGTTTTCGAATTTCATATGTACGTGTATTCGGCGCTTTTTCCGTGCTTCGGAAGGCACGTTAAGCCGTTGGTCCCGGTTAATATCGCTTAATACCGTAGATATTAGTCGATAAGCCATATCAGAGGCCAGTTCTAAGCATTGGCGGCTTGAAACCTGTGACCTAATCTAGGATTGGGTCTGGTTTCCCTTCTGGGTTGCGGAGGTCAGATGGCAGTCGCTCTGTGTAAAACCAGTACCCTCGTTCAATCCCCTAGATTAGGTAGCCGACCCTGTGAGATACGGGATAAGGATAGGGAGATGATGATGTATGATAATGGTAGCAATTCGTAATTGCCAAAATTTTGATTTAACTAATATAAGTCTATACCTGTCCTTTTCTATCGTGAGAGAACAGAAAGGGTCGGCAACAATTTTAGTCAAGATTTAGTCAAGTCGTGCCATCCACGAATCGACAGCAATGAAAGCATTATCTTTTTTCTTCTAGATGGTTGATCTCCCAAGGCAGAATAGATGAAGCCATGAAGATTCTGAAGAGGGTCGAGAGGATCAACAGGAAGAACATTCCTGAGGAGATTATCAAGGAGTTCAAGGTTATGCTTTACACTGTATTTTTATGTTATTGTAATATTATACATACATACATATAATCACGCCTTTATCCCTAATGGGGTAGGCAGAGCATAGACGACCTACACAACGGTCGTTCCGCCACGTCTGACAAGGTTTGAGGGTTATTCAAGATGGATTTGTACGTATATTGCTGTAGTGACAGGTTGTCAGCCCATCGCCTACATTGCAATATACTGAAAACCTCGGATCCCTTAGATGACTTTTACAACATGCCCGGGAGGAAATGCAGCTGGCACATTCTAAGTTTTTCTCTCGCTCCCAGGCCAGCATGGAAGTTGTAATATTATTGTGCACGTTATATCCGCTTCTCGACATCAAATCTCACTTATGTAGGTCTGCTGTAAGAAATTTCTTCATAGAAATAAGCAGTACCTGTTGTGTCTTTTTCTTTGTGTTTGTTTATAAGGCTCGTATTTATAAAGCGATATCAAGATTGAGAGCAATATTAAGTAAGGCACTGACAGATGGTTTTGTACTAAAATGACATTTGTGATACGAACTCAAACTCGCTGTCAATCTTGAGAGCTTATTACAAATACGGGCCTTAATGTCTTTTATACATACATACATACATAAAATCACGCCTTTATCCCTTACGGGGTAGGCAGGGCGATAAACGCCTCCTAAAAGGCGGTTTCGCCACGTCTGACAAAAATTTAGGGCAATTTTAGATTGAAAAGTGTATTGCTATAGTGACAGGTTGTCAGCCCATCGCCTAAATTACAATACACTGTAACCCTCGAGTCCCTTTTGCTGACTTCTACAGCATGCCCGGGAGGAAGGGCAGCTGGAACATTCTATGTTTTTCTATCTCTCCCAGGCCAGCATGGAAGTTGTAATATTATTGTGCACGTTATATCCGCTTCTCGACATCAAATCTCACTTATGTAGGTCTGCTGTAAGAAATTTCTTTATAGAAATAAGCAGTACCTGTTGTGTCTTTTTCTTTGTGTTTGTTTATAAGGCTCGTATTTATAAAGCGATATCAAGATTGAGAGCAATATTAAGGCACTGACAGATGGTTTTGTACTAAAATGACATTTGTGATACGAACTCAAACTCGCTGTCAATCTTGAGAGCTTATTACAAATACGGGCCTTAATGTCTTTTATACATACATACATACATAAAATCACGCCTTTATCCCTTACGGGGTAGGCAGAGCGATAAACGCCTCGTAAAAGGCGGTTTCGACACGTCTGACAAAAATTGAGGGCAATTTTAGATTGAAAAGTGTATTGCTATAGTGACAGGTTGTCAGCCCATCGCCTAAATTACGATACACTGTAACCCTCGAGTCCCTTTTGCTGACTTCTACAGCATGCCCGGGAGGTAGGGCAGCTGGAACATTCTATGTTTTTCTATCTCTCCCAGTCCAGCATGGATGTCTTTTATTGTGTACAATAAATTGTTATATAAATAAATAAGGTGAGTTATGCTTTCATGCCTGTCTAGGAGCGTCTGAAAAGCATAGAATAGATAGCTGTTTCTTCTGCCGAGTATGCTGTAAAAACAGCTAAGAGATTCGAAGGTTTCAGTGTATTGTACTTAACGTGACATATAATTACGCCTTTATCCCTAATAGGGTAGGCAGAGCGTAAACGACCTGAACAAAGGTCGTTCCACCACGTCTGACAAAGGTTTTAGGGTTAATCTAGATAGATTTGTATCATATTTGTATGTTTCTTACTGTAGTGACAGGTAGTCAACCAATCACCTAAATTGCAATATACTGAAACCCACGAAACCCTTAGCTGGTTTTTACAGCATTCCCGGGAGGAAATATCAAAAACTGACCTCAATATTTATCACACGTGGCAAAAACGCCTTTTATTAGGCGTTTTACGTTCTGCCTACCCCGCAAGAGATTAAACTGCGTCTTTATGTACGTGAACGTAACTGTAAAAAGGCTAAATTCAATGTCTTCTTCCATCAGGACACGGCAGTAGAACTAGCGAAAGCGGACGCTGAATGCAAGAAGTACTCCGCCATAGACCTGTTCAAGACCCCCCGAATTCGCAAACACAGCATCCTGCTCATAGTTATTTGGATCTGCATCGCCATGGTGTTCGATGGGCACGTGAGGAACGTGGGGTCTTTGGGGCTGGACATATTCCTCACGTTCACAGTCGCAACTGTGACGGAGTTCCCGGCTGATTTGCTCTTAATTATCATTTTGGACTGGTGAGTACTTTTCTTTCTTTATATATAGTCTTTCTTCCATGCTGGACTGGGAGCGAGAGGAAAACAAAGAATGAACCCGCTGCATTTCCTCCCGGGCATGCTGTAAAAACCAGCTAAGGGATCCGAGGGTTTCGGTATTTCGGTAAAATTTAGGCGATAGGCTGAAAACCTGTCACTACAGCAATATTCCTACAAATCTTTAATAACACTCAAATCTTTGACAGTCGTGCGTAACAACCTTTGTTTGTGTCGTGGACGCTCTGCCTACCCTATTAAAGATACAGGCGTCATAGTATGTATGTATATATATAAACTCACTTCTACTTTTATTAATTGAGTTGTGAAGTCAACGAAAGAACTAGTGCGAGATAGAAATAAATAAACCTTCCATGCTAGCCTGGGAGCCAAGGTAAAACATAGAATGTGCCAGCTGCATTTCCTGCCGGGCATGCTGTAAAAACCAGCTAAGGGATCGGAGGGTTTCTATGTTTTGTAATTTAGGCGATGGGCTGATAACCTATCACTACAGAAATATACCTACAAATCTATCTTAAATAACCCACAAAACTTTGTCAGACGTGGCGGAACGACCTTTGTTTAGATCTAGAGATAAAGGCGTGAATATATGTATGTATGTATATTATGCTCTATTCTAACATTTTTTCTCTTTATTTCAGTGTTGGACGTCGCTGGCTGGCCTGCAGTTCCATGGTCATCAGCGGTGTCTTCAGTTTGCTGGCCACCACAGTTCCCGTAGGTAAGTACGAAAGGTTGCCGGAAATACTCGCCACATGAAGAACCATTTCCATTCTTTTATCATGCATTTGTAATATACTGAAAGAAAATCGTAGAAAATACTTGCTCAATCTACTCTTGACTTTACCATAAATGCTAGTGGAATAATCCGAGGGTGTCGAAAGGCAGCCGTCACTTCAGAAATACTTGTAGATGCTGCTATTTGGAAGACGCACTACCGATGAGGTTTAAAAGATTGACTATAGTGATTGAACCTTCTTTTTTTTAAACTTCTCAACTATCAGCGCTGTAGTATTACACTACAGCACAATGCTGAGTCAGCGCCAAGTTGACTGACACAATGTGGACAGTGTGGTACACTGGCACTGTTGATTTTGTATGTTACATATTAAGTTTGTTTTGTATTTCTAGCATGTTACGTTTGTTAATGTTAACGTCCGTGCTTCGGAAGGCACGTTAAGCCGTTGGTCCCGGTTAATATCGTTTAATACCATAGATATTAGTCGTTAAGCCATGACAGAGGCCAATGCTAAGCATTGGCGGCTTGAAAACTCTGACCTAATCTAGGATTGGGTCTGGTTTCCCTTCTGGGTTGCGGAGGTCAGATGGCAGTCGCTCTGTGTAAAAACCAGTAGCCTCGTTCAATCCCCTAGATTAGGTAGCCGACCCCGTGAGATACGGGATAAGGCTAGGGAGATGATGATGACGTTTGTTAATGTTATGTTCGATATATTATTGTCCTCATTGTTGTTTATTGTAGGTAACTTTTTCTCTTGTCTGTACCATTTCCTGTATCTGTTTTGTGTCAGTCAATAAAAGCTTTAATCAATCAATCAACATGATTGTTTTTTTTGCAGGCATTCCGTCAGCATCTCTAGCCATAGTCGGCCGATTTGCAGTGAATCTCTCTTTCAACATCGGTATGCAATACGCGGCTGAACTTCTACCCACCGTCGTCAGAGGCCAGGGTCTGGCTCTCATCCACATCTCAGGATATGTGGCGACTATCCTGGTGCCTTACATTGTTTACTTGGTAAGTGGGGAGGACATCCCTCCCATTATTGGGCTATTGACTTTTTTATGAGTTGGTCTTGATTACTCTGGGCCATTAGGTATTAATAACAACATACATACATAAAATCACGCCTTTATCCCTTACGGGGTAGGCAGAGCGTTAAACGCCTCGTAAAAGGCGCTTTCGCCGCGTCTGACAAAAATTGAGGGCAATTTTAGATTGTAATGTGTATTGCTAATGTGTAGTGATAGGTTGTCAGCCCGTCGCCTAAATTATAATACACTGTAACCCTCGAGTCCCTTTTGCTGTCTCATACAGCATACCCGGGAGGAAGGGCAGCTGGAACATTCTATGTTTTTCTATCTCTCCCAGTCCAGCATGGAAGTTTATTAATAACAAACCCATTGCAAATAAACTTAGAGAACAATTTAATATAATTGCCAACACACTTTACCTGATATAATGACGCCATTTTTACACCACTATTATATCGTACCTCCGTGGTGTAGAAGTCTGAGCCACGGGCTTCCGAACAGTAAACACAAAGTTGATATTTGTCAATTTATCACTTTGAGAGATTTTGCCTAGTTCGGTAACGGCAGGCTGAATCACCTGATTGTCTGTAGTAAAATGATTCTGTGCTTCGGAAACGTTAAGGCGTCGGTAATATTAACTGTCATTAATAGTGGTCGTTAC
This sequence comes from Scrobipalpa costella, assembly GCA_949820665.1. Taxonomy (NCBI): domain Eukaryota; kingdom Metazoa; phylum Arthropoda; class Insecta; order Lepidoptera; family Gelechiidae; genus Scrobipalpa; species Scrobipalpa costella. The sequence goes on along the minus strand of OX463323.1, from coordinate 600,626 downwards.
CCAAACCATGCCAGAGGACTATTAGCTGTTCCAGACGGTTTAAAAACTCTGATACCAGGGTTCATCGGGTCAAACGTCTCAAAACCCACTCAAAAAGAAGAAGAACCACATTGGATCCCAAATCCCAAACCCATTATCTTGTTCCAGGCGGTGATAGAGACTTACATCCCACTTCTGATCCTGGGCGTTCTGGGCATCTTCGGCGGATGCCTCTGCCTGATGCTGCCCGAGTCCACAGGCAAGGAGATGCCGCAGACCATTCAGGATGGGGAGAACTACGGGAGGGGACAGAAGTTCTGGGCCATGCCTTGCTTGGAGAAGTAAGTACCTCAGAATTACTATGGTATGAATCTAGCACGCAAGATATACCGGGTGTAAGGGACAGCGTCCCGCAAACTGATATAGGTTGTTTAAGGAAATAAAAAAATAGCTTTTCCATACAAAATGTTCACTTGGATCTGACAATTTGTATGGAAAAGTCTTCTTTTTTCAGTTCCTAAAAAAATCCTGTTGAAAGTTGTTCATTTTATTTGTCTAAGCAACCCCTATCAGTGTGTGGGACGGTATATAGGTACAACATGTAACAGAAAGGGTATATGCACCCGGAATGATCCAGCCCATGAAACTGAACAACTTTCCCAAAGGAACATAGGTTGAAATACGTTAAAAATACCTTCCATACAAAACGCATCAGCTGATTATGGGAAGTATTTTTTTTTTTCTTATTTCAACCTATGTTGCTTTGGGAAATTTGTTCAGTTTCATATATATATTCTTTATTGCATTAAAATACAAGAAATGAAGATTACAGAAAGGTATGCAAGGGCGAACTTATCTCTATGAAGAGAACTCTTCCAGCTAACTCACTGGCAGTTGAGAGAATGAGAAACATTTTAAGGGCAAGACAAATACAATGCAATGTAAACTAAAAAATAATCAAAAATACATGAAGTAGAACTATTAAACGTAAAAATAATAAATCAATAAGATTAAATCAAACAATACATACATATCTAATACTTATATATCGTCTATATATACGTACATGCATAATAGATACATAAACTCATCATCATCTCCCTAGCCTTATCCCGTATCTCACGGGGTAGGCTTCCTAATCTAGGGGATTGAACGAGGGTACTGGTTTTTACACAGAGCGACTGCCATCTGACCTCCGCAACCCAGAAGGGAAACCAAACCCAATCCTAGTTTAGGTCAGAGTTTTCAAGCCGCCAATGCTTAGCACTGGCCTCTGATATGGCTTAACGACTAATATGTACGGTATTAAACGATATTAACCGGGACCAACGGCTTAACGTGCCTTCCGAAGCACGGAAAAAGCACCGAATAAACGTACATATGAAATTCGAAAACCGAAAAACACATTGGTACATGGTGGGATTCGAACCACGACCTCCCGCTCAGGAGGCAGCGGCCCTATCCACTACACCATCGGGCTCTCAATAGATACATAAACTACAATACATAAATACATACATTAAACTTGTTCAGATAAGAAGTGCTCTTTTAATCTCTTTTTAAAAACGTAAATAGTAATTTTTCATCCTACCCTTTCTGTTACGTAGATGACACGTTTGATTGGCGGTTTTGTGTGCCAATTCTGATTTTCTTTTTGTTTTCAGGAAAAAGGATTGCAAGAATTGAAATATCTAACACATCTTTGCCAATGTCATGATATTTTTTGTATCCTCCTCGTGACATGGTACAAAATTAATTAACTAGTGCTAATTAGTGAAATACAATATTTGTATGTTAATTTTTGATGCATATTGTATGTTTTTTTTAATTTATTTAGTAAGATTTATATTTTGCATTCAATATTAATTATTATTTTGATACGTCATATTCTCAATTTGAAAGTTTGTAATTAAAAATAAAAATTAGTATAAAATTTATCGTAACGTTTATTTAGTACATAAGTGCAATATTATTAGAAGTAATATTTATTTTATTACAATACGATATTTGAATTCTAACTTGTGTTTTTTTTGTATTTGCACCGTACTACAAAGTGTATTCGAACTTGTGTGTAATTGTTTTTTTTATTTACTGTACTTATTTATGGACTAGGTTTTATGTTAACTAGGTTTAAGTAGGTACCTATATTTCGAATAAAGTGAATAATAAAAGTTTATGAGTATAATTTGTCAAACTCTAATTTGTCAAAGTCGAAACCTTCTATACGTAAATGTATGTTCATTGTTCATGTGTGCAACTATAAAAAAAAATTGCCAGCCCTTTTTGCTTTCCGTAGACGCATTAAAATATAATTTATCAAAAAGTATCCCACTTCTTGTATCCAATATCTTTGATAAACTAATTTGTATTTTTAAAAAACAGCATGGCCGATTTCTTGTTTTGCCCTAAAATTATCAGATGCACATACATACATATAATTACGTATTTATCCTTAATAGGGTATGCAGAGCGCAAACGACCTAAACACAGGTTAAACACTGTAGTGTCAGGTTATCAGCCCATCGCCTAAAATACAATATACTGAAACCCTCGGGTCCCTTAGCTGGTTTTTACATCATGCCTGGGAGGAAATGCATCTGGCACATTCTATGTTTATCTCTCGCTCCCAGGCCAGCATGGAATCACAAAATTAGTATTTCGTAGTGTTTGCTATTTTGAGTAGCTACGAAGCTGTATCTACGAATTCTAGAAAAGTCACGTTAAAAACACATAGGCCTAAAAAACTTAAACCTGATAAGAGTACATTAAAAAACAAAATACTGTTTTCAAACAATATGGCTTATCACAGCAAAAGAAGGTCAAGATATTGTTGTTAAAAGGGAAGCAAGAGAAGAAAAACATTGGAGAATAAAAAAACAGTGGAAATGAGAACCAAAACAGATTCCTGCCCAAAAACGTAAATAAGTTCTTCTAGGGAGGGGAAGTGTCGATCGACATCGATTGTAGTACATACATGCTGGCCTGGATGCGAGGGAATAACATATGCCAACTACATTTCCTCCCGGGCATGCTGTAAAAATCAGCTAAGGGATCCGAGGGTTTCAGTATATTGCAATTTAGGCGATGGGCTGTCACCTGTCACTACAGCAATATACCTACAAATCTTAAATAACCCTCAAACCTTTGTCAGACATGGCGCAACGACCTTTGTTTAGGTCGTTGAGAGCCTGCCCACCCCATTAGGGATAAAGGCGTGATGTATGCATTTCACTTATATCTTATCTTATTCTTACACTTATATCGATATCACAGTACAACACAACACTAAATCTCACTTTCGTTTACAAACAGACGAAAAAGAAATTCGCAAACATCAAATATTAACCAAATACCGACCTCGTATCCCGCATTCAAGACTCATTGACCGACAGAAATGTTATCATGTTGCTTTTTATAGTCACATTCATAATTCTGGAAAGACATTGCCTTTCAGCCAGTTATTTAGAAGTGGACTCTAACTACAGGAGCAAGCTTGAACGGAATAACATAGTGAATAAAGGAGTCTGGGTGAGGAACTCCAAAGATGCCGACAAAGCCACCAGTAATTTTCTATTCAGAGGTAACGCAATAGACGTGGACAATATTGTTCAAGGTGATTTCAATGCTTTCGCTGATAGCACTGGTTCCAATTCTGTATACATCACTAAATATGTCGAACGCAACAAGCGGTCACCGAGTTGTAAGTATAATATTACAAATTATTATAAAGTAATCTTCCATGCTGGCCTGGGTGTGACAGAAAAACATAGAACGTGCCAACTTCATTTCCTCCAAAGCATGGTGTAAAAACCAGCTAAGGGATCCGAAGGTTTCAGTATATTGTAATTTAGGCGATGGGCTGTCATCCTGTCACTACAGCAATATAATACCCATAAATCTATCTTAAATAAAAATAACCCTCAAAACTTTATCAGACGTAGCGGGACGACCTTGTTTAGGTTTTTTAAGCTCTGCCTACCCCATTAGGAATAAAGTTACATATTATGTATGTAGTTAATATAAATAGCAACTAAGAAAAATGTAATGCAAGCGACACTCTATGCTCTGAGTTAATTAAACGTATACTCTTTACGCCCTTTCTACCCTATAAAGGACAAAGACGTGTATGTATGAGTGAACTAGCCCTGGCCCCTGTACCAATGGTTTTTAATCTATATAAGTGATTTAACTATTTGCAGATCACAAATCAAGACATCCCAGAAAAACAGTTAAGTCAGCAAATTCTATAAACTCTGACATAAATGATAAAGAAAACTCTGCTTCTGTAAAATCAAATGTGATATCAAAATTGAAACCATCTACTGTGTTTAACGAATATCCATACGAAATAGCAATACTCCTTGGTAATAATAAACAGGCTCTCGTTGAAGCCAAAAACTATTCAACCTACGTTATTAATGAAATCATCAAGAATGAAAATACAACAATTATACCCCTAACAGAAACTCTCAGTAACATGAGCAGTAAAATAGACACTTTGGTTGATAACCAGAGAGTAAATAATACTTTCGTTCCTAAAAGAAGTATGAACAATTACGAAAATGAAGTTGTCAAGAAAATTGAATACATAGATGATATAAATAGCCTTAACAATACTCAAAATGATATTAATCGTCTGTCTTACGGTCAGGATAATAAAGAAGTCTTTGTTAACGATAAAGTTTGGCAAGCTGCACCTGTTCCTGATAACAACAGATACAAAGTCCGATCAAAGTCTGATGATAATAAGATTGTAAGACCAGTTACTGAAAGAGGACTCATTAAAGTTCTATCAATGTTAACAAACACGTTTAAAAAGATTATGAAACAACACAGTGATATAAAAGAAATTAATAAAAAGCTGAATTCGATGAATGAGGATTTTGTAAAAAATATAGAAATAGTTTCAGACAAATTCCAAGATTTTGAAACTAAGTACGCCAATCTAGTAAATTTCAATCAGAAAATTTTAGAAATAGAAGAGAAAATGAATGCTAAGGAACAACATTTCAAAACAAAAGAACGGCAGCTGTCGAAAAACTTAATCGAATTTGAGATTCAACAGAAGAAGTTCTTGACACAACAAAGACAATTTTACAACATTCAAAAGCTAATGTTGACGCAAAATGAAAGAATCAACTCTAAGCAGAATGCAATAGCTAAAACGCAAAGTGAGATCTCTCACAGACAGAATAATTTTGCAAGAATTTTAAAAAAAGCTAAACAAATCTACTTAGACTCAAAACTGAATACACCAAAGAACACAGAGGCATATCCAAAGCTTGAGAATAAAACTGAACATAAATTTGAATACTCCGATATTAAAAACACAGTCGCTACAGAACATTCCACTTCAACAACTAATAAACCACAGCACACAGAATCTGTGAAAATAAACTTGTTTTCTGTACCAACAGCCACTCGTTTACGAAATCAAGACCATTTGCTTCTCAATGAAAAGGACGAACAACCGGTCGACGATTTAGTTTACAAATATTATTTCAATAACACTTTCATTGACACATTAATGCGCAACTTTTTATCAGGCTTTATAAGCATTGGAGAACAAAACAATAAAATCAGACGCACCAAGAGCAAGAGGGGTGAAGCTACAGAGAAAACCACTCTCTTATTACCAGTGAATAAAGATGAAATTCTTAAAAGCAAACCAGTAACGAGAGAACGAAGATGGATCAGCCACCATTCCAGAAAGAAGTGGCGTCGCAAGAACAAAGGAAAATATGGCAACGATAACAATAGAGTCGACGATGAGAAAATGGTTAAAGACACGAAAAATCCTATAAATAATCTTCTAGATGCAGAGCCGTCGAAAACCTTACCCATTGAAGGTAAAGAACTAAATTTAAACAACAATGATCCATTTGTTGCAATGGCGACCAATTTCTGCAACGGCATCGGACAGAATCAGACGCCGCAAATACTGAACTGGTGTATCGAGAAGGCTTTGAGGAGACTCCGGAATATTGGTATATACCTAGCTATTTCTTATCTTGATTTCTAATCATGGTCAGGTTAAGGATAAGCAGATCTCTAGAAGTAAAATAATCACATCATTCCGCACCAATCAAACTTCTAATGAATTTTGGGTTTGAAAGGTCAGCTGATATCATATCATAGATAATATCACTTTTAAACTTACCTATCAGATCTTTTATTAATTAGTTTGGTTTCCAAAATTGATCGAACATACGTGAACTCTTTTGAATACTGTTCGGTATTCAAAAGAGTTTTAAGCTGAGCTTTAGGTACCCACACAATATTATGACTCCTCCTAGGGAGCATACTTATACCAGTACATTATACTCATTAGAAATAATGTAATGGATTTAATTTAGATTTGGAAATCTGTTTTAGACATCAAAATGCCTCCTCCTCCACCAGTGGTCCCCAAAACTTATGGATTGAAGGTTTTCAAGCCGCTGCAGCAGCCTACTGAAGCAGAGACAGAGACTACTAAAACTGCAGAATCACAACCTTGTAAGTAGATAGACATCAACAATTTCAAATTAATTACTCCTTTCTTCATTCTTTAATTAATTAAATAAATATTAACCTTTAAATGCAGAGGGGCTAATTATCTAATAGCTCACGGCACAGACGAATAAAATTTAAGATAAGTTGACAATTTTTGAGAATCGTCTAATTTTAATTCTGCATTATTATATGAATACCTACTAACTTCTCTTTTGTTCTTTAACACTTCCTATAAGGACATACTTTTTTTTATATTAGTAGTTAAATCATTATCTTGAGTCTTCGTTGTTAAGAACGGTCTTTATCCCAGTAGACACCATTATTGATTATAACAATCGAGACACGCGGTGACAAGTCCAAGCCAAGTTCGAGCCAAACGAAGAGAACTGGCCGGCAGCACCGTGTGTATATTTACAGGAACCATTTGAAGCCAATTTTGACCCCTTCATTACTCTTACAGCAACGCCATCACCTTTATCATCGCCGCACCTAAAAGCCAAGTCCCTAGTGACAGTTGCTCCGGGTGCTCCCGTGATGTACACACCACTCAGCACCATCGTTGCGCAGACCACGCAGAACCTCAACCTCTTCTTCCCAGGTAGAAAATCTAACAATACAGAAACACTACTCATACAAAAACTGTAATAACACACGGAAAATCTTACAACACAGAAAGTCTAAAAGTCTACTGACACAGAAAATCTAGCAACACAGAAACACTACTCATACAAAAACTCTACTGACAGAAAATCTAACAACACAGAAACACTACTCATACAAAAACTCTACTAACACAGAAAGTCTAAAAGTCTACTGACACAGAAAATCTAACAATACAGAGAGTCACTGAAACAGAATTCAACTGATCTACTCAAACAATTCGTCTTTTTATATGGGAAGACACAAATATTGTTTCATATTTCTTTTTAAGTAATCATCCTCTGTCGTGTGAGTCTCGAGTCGATCGACCCGATGAACCTTCGTGTCAGAGTTTTTAAACAGTCTAATATCACAGCTAACAGGCCTGTAACATGGTTTGAATAACGACCACTATCATAGACAGCGACTGGGACAGACGACGAAGCACGGAATCCTTTTTCTTTTCGGACAATAGAAAAAGAAAAAAACAACAATCAGGTGATTAAGCCTGCAATGTCCTAATAATTATCATCATCATCATTCATTTAAGAGTTCTCTTATCGTTAAGTACATGAAGTGAATGTCCTAACCAAACTGGGGAAAATCTCACATACATACATAAATCACGCCTTAATCCCTAAAATCTCACAAAGTTATAAATTAACAAATATCAATTTTGCGTTAACCCCTGGGAAGCGAACCCAGGACCTCCGGACCGAGAGCCTATAGGTCAGACCATTAGACCACGGAGATAGTTCCCTAATCTATCCTTAATGGGGTAGGCAGATCGTCAACGACCTAACCAAAGGTCGTTCCGGCACGTCTGACAAATTTTGAGAATTATTCCAGATAGATCTGTACGTATGTATTTCTGGGATAGGTTGTAAGCACATTACCTGAATTACCACACACTAAACCTCTCGAATTCTTCAGCTGGTTTGTACAGCATGCCCGGAAGCAGAAGCAGCTGGCAAATTCTATGTTCTTCTATTGCTGCCAGTCCAGCAAAGAAGTTTAAGTATTCATGATGTATTTGCCCTTAAATTTTATTTAGGTTCGAACATACTATGGTTTTGGTGTTTGTTGATAAATTGCTTTTTTTTTAGATAACGAAGAACTTGAAACAAACCTGAAAGAATTCGGTAAGAGTCAAACCTAATGTATTTCTAGTATTTCTGGTGGATCCTGTGACTCCTATGAGACAATTTGTATGGAAAATCAAATTTGTTTTTATCATTTCCTGAATGAATATCCTGGTGATACATACATACATACATATAGTCACGCCTTTATCCCTAATGGGGTAGGCAGAGCGTAAACGACCTAAACAAAGGTCGTTTCGCCACGTTTGACAAAGCTTTGAGGGTTATTTAAGATAGATTTGAAGATATATTGCTTAGCGACAGGTTGTCAACCCATCGCCTAAATTACAATATACTGAAACCCTCGGATCCCTTAGCTGGCTTTTACAGCATGCCCGGGAGGAAATGCAGCTAGCACATTCTATGTTTTTTCTCGCTCCCAGGCCATCCTGGTGATAGTTGTTTATTAGCTCTTAAGCCACCAAACTTTTGTAATTTTTACTTGTCTTATTTTATTCAAACTGCTTGTTTGTTTTCAGACTTGAAACCAGACACTGAAGGCACCGTTTACTATGATGGCAGCTTGCATGCCAGCGAGATGATTAAAGGTTAGTGTCTTGTCCAATATTCTATAACTTCTTCTTCTATCGAGCGTGGTTTTCTAGTCGAACCAGTCGATTCAGGGAAGTCCAATACAACACCTTGAAAATCCCTATCTCGACGTACGAAATCTCGACGCAAGGAATCTCGACTGATCTCGAGACTCGCTATCTCGACGCACGGAATCTCGACTGATCTCGAAACACGCTATCTCGACGCACGGAATCTCGACTGATCTCGACACTCGCTATCTCGACGCACGGAATCTCGACTGATCTCAAAAACGCTATCTGGACCGACGAAATCTCGACTGATCTCGGCATACTTGCTTGAACTTGCTATCTCGACATACGGAATAGGGTAATTTTATTTCAGATAGTATATTGCTGTAGGTTGTCAGTCCATCACCTAAATTACATTACACTGTAACGCTCGAATCCCTTTTAGATATTTACAGCATTTTTGAGAGGAAAAGTAGCTGGCACATTATATGTTTTTATCGATTTCAGTCCAGAATGTTTTATCCAAAATTGCCATAAAATATCAAAAACTCGACCTCGATCAGACAATTTGTATGGAAAAGCGAAATTTATTTTCACTTCCTAAAAGAATTTCTCGGTGGTAGTTGTTCAGTGTCGTTGACTGAGCAATCCCTATCAGTTTGCGGGACGCTGTCCCTACACATACATACATACATACAATCACGCCTTTATCCCTAACGGGGTAGGCAGAGCGTAAACGACCTAAACAAAGGTCGCTCCGCCACGGCTGACAAAGTTTTGAGGGTTATTTAAGATGGATTTGTACGTATACTACTGAAATGACAGGTTGTCAGCCCATCGCCTAAATTGCAATATACTGAAACCCTCGCATCCCTTAACTGGTTTTTACAGCATGCTCGGGAGGAAATGCAGCTGGCACATTCTTTGTTTTTCTCTCACTCCCAGTCCAGCATGGTCCCTACACCCCGTATTATTACAGCATATCATTGACATCCATATTGTTTTACATTTTCAGATGACAAGAACGACAATAGCGCGTCAGACCCGATGCCAGGAGTGGAAAGCAATTCGAGGATTGATCACATGGACACAGAAACGTTTGACGCCGATGCCATGAGGAGGGCATTCATGCGCAGGTACTGTACCTACTGCCGCGCTTCGGAAGGCACGTTAAGATAGTGGTCGTTATAGAAACAACATTGACTCAGAAACTCTAATTACCTACTGACAAAAAACTCTATTGACCAAAAGCTGTAGGTAACACTGAAATTATAATTATTGACACATGAACTCTAGCTACTGACACAGAAGGTACTGTATCTACTGCCGCGCTTCGGAAGGCACTTTAAGATAGTGGTCATTATAGAAACAACATTGACTGAGAAACTCTAATTACCTACTGACTAAAAACTTAATTGACCAAAAGCTGTAGGTAACACTGAAATTATAATTATTGACACAGTAACTCTAGCTACTGACACAGAAGGTACTGTATCTACTGGGCTATCTATCGGGCTTCGGAAGGCACGTTAATACTTGATGTAGTCAACTCCAAAACCGATCACGTGGACTCTAACACGTTTGATGCTGAAGCTATGAGGAGGGCATTCATGCGTAGGTACTGCCGCGCTTCGGAAGGCACGTGATGATAGTGGTCGTTATAGAAACAACATTGACTTAGAAACTCCAACTACCTACAGACAAAACATCTCTATGGACCAAAAGCTGTAGGTAACACTGCAATTCTAATTATTGACACAGTAACTCTAGCTACTGACACAGAAGGTACTGTAGGTACTGCCGGGCTTCGGAAGGCACGTTAATACTTGATGTAGTCAACTCCAAGATCAATCACATGGATACTGACACGTTTGAAGCTGAAGCTATGAGAAGAGCATTCCTGCGCAGGTACTGTACCTACTGCCGTCCTTCGGAAGGCACGTTAAGATAGTGGTCATTATAGAAACAACATTTATTCAGAAACTCCAATTACCTACTGACAAAAACTCTGTTGACCAAAAGCTGTAGGAAACACAGACATTCTAATTATTGACACAGTCACTGTAAAGTAGTGCAATATACAGAAACCCTCGGAACCCTTAGCTGGTTTAACAGCATGCCCAAGAGGAAATGCAGCTGGCACATTCTATGTTTTCCTCTCGCTCCCAGTCCAGCATGGAAGTAAAATATAATACTGTTAAATATGAATAGTTTTCACTTTTATTTTCAGAATGAAATACGCCAGTATGCTCAAGAAAATCACCAAATTGTAAATTTAAGAAAAATAGTAACACTTTTTTGTACAAATGGCTAAAAACACTTTTTAACCTAATTTGTATGAAGTTTGAACCCAGGCAGATCAAATGTTTGTACCGTATCTCTCAATGCATTTAGTATTATTTTAATGTATATTTTAAGTTAAATTAAGTTAATCATGTAATTGTAACTAAAAATAATAAATGTGATGATTATAATTTATGGTAATATGATCATGATAAAAAGAAATACTTATTTTCAATTTTAATGTATTTTATTACATAATTGACTAGAAACATACAACTAAATTTTATTTATTATTCAATTTTAGGTTTTTACACACAATTATTTTATAGTTGCTAAAGAAACTTAGGTCAATTTTATAGGATTCATGCATACTCTCTTAATCTACATAACAAAGCGCATAATAATTTTAAGAACATGTACTTTTTACTGTTAATTTTTGCATATTGAACAAAGAGCAAGTTCTATTTACAATTATTTGAAAGAGTTTATTACAGCAACTCTATTTTTATTGTCCCCTCAATATTTTAAAATATGGAGGTAGGTAACAATATTATAAGATTAATATTTTGAACGGGATTATTACCTCGTTTATATTTAATTTTATTGGTAGCTCGATATTACATGTAACTGCTTTGAAATATTGAAGTAACAATACTATTAGATTATTATTATGAACGGGATAATTACCTCGGTTATATATTGTCACTTCGATATTACATGCAACTGCTTTGAAATATCGAAGTACCAATATTATTAGATAATTATTATGAACGGGATAATTACCTCGGTTATATATTGTCACTTCGATATTACATGTAACTAACTGCTTTGTTATATCGAAGTACCAATAAATATAATCGCGGTAATAATCCCGTTCAAAATACGTTAACACGGCACGTTAAGCAGTTGGTCCCGGTTAATATCGTTTGATACCATATATATTAGTCATTAAGCCATGTCAGAGGCCAGTGCTAAGCATTGGCGGCTTGAAAACTCTGACCTAATCTAGGATTGGGTCTGGTTTTCCTTCTGGATTGCGGAGGTCAGGTGGCAGTCGCTCTGTGTAAAACCAGTAGCCTCGTTCAATCCCCTCCCTACATTAGGTAGCCGACCCCGTGAGATACGGAACAAGGCTAGGGAGATGGAGATGAATCCCGTGCAAAATAATAATCTCAATGTAGTGAACAAATAGAATCACTTAGACACGTGGCACTAAGAAAACTATACATACAAAATTACCTTACTTACATACGAGTATCTACAAAACTTACTCTAGAATCTTACTCAAAATGTACATATTTTAAAAATAATACTAAGTTAGGAACTACTTTTTTTTCATTTGGACGTCATGTCATCTATGAACTCCTGGAGCGCTAGTGCCTTCGCCAATCGTCTTCTGAAATCCTGAAAAATAAAACATGTCCTATTAGGAAAGGAACCCACTTTTGTTACATATGATTAGACTAGCTGTGCCCGCGACTTCGTACGCCCGGTTTGTATGGAAAACACGCAGTGTCGAACATACTGAAAACGCTTCTCCGCGCGTAGGAGCGGGATCAGCTAACCGGCGCGTGAAAGCGTGTTTCGCATTGTCTGATCTGAGCGTTTTCAGTATGTTCGACACTGCGTGTTTTCCATACAAACAGGGGTACTTACTCAATATTAGAATGGTTTGCGTGATTATTACTAACCTAGGCTGGACACCAGGTTATTAAAAAAAACTCAGTCAAGTAAAAAGTCCCTTTAAGATCAGTTAAAAACGATCAGAGTTCTATTTCCTGCCAACCCCCTAAGTCAGGTGGCGTAATTATTTGTATCTTCTTAACTTTGAGTTTAAATAATGCCCAGTCAAACAAAAAAAGTTCCATCAAAATCGGTTAAAAACGACCGAAATTCAATTTCCTACCTACCTCTTAAGTCATAAGGCGTGATTATGTGTGTCGTAACTTTAAATTTAAATAATGCTCAGTTGAATAAAAAAGTTCCACAAAATTGGTCAAGAAACAGCCAAATTCCAATTTTAGGTATCCTAAGTTGCAACCCGGGTAACACACAGTTGACTAAAAAAAGTCCCATCGAAATCATTTTAGTAGTTTTGGCGTGATGTGGTAACAGACAGACAGACAGACAAAACTAAAAAAAAAAAAGTTTTGATCTTTATACCCAATAATGCCTGCTGCAATTATAATTTTTTTAAATATTCAATGTACAGACATGACCATTCTAGAGATTTATTATATGTATAGATTTGGACAAACCTACCTATGCGGGGGGCTAACACCGTACCCTTTTGCCAAAACTACTAGACCGATTTTGTTGGGCCTTTTTATTTGACTAAGTGTTACCTGGATTTAAATTTTGGATACATTTGTACAGTCCCAAGCGAGTCTATTACAAAGAAAAAATCTATTGAATTTGCTACCTGATGAAATAATCACGCTACCTACCTAATTTAGGGGGTAAGTAAGAATTCCAATAAACAAGTCTTGTATTAGGAATTATAGATGTTTTTTCTTTGACTTTGAATATTGATTGTTTTAACGGATTTTGATGTACTTACGTGGTGAAGCGCTACAGCCGAAGCCTGATGCGGAACTCTGGCGTGGAACATCTTCTGCGTCATCAGGCACAGCGCCTTCCCGTTCATGGGAAACCTGTCCGGCTGCCCGCCGCGTCTCGACACCCACTTGGCCACTTCGGCGCGGTTCCACACGCGGGGATCTGGAGTAAATTAAAAATAAATGTGGGTAGTCGGATCGAACGGCCTGATGAACCCTGGTGTAAGAGTTATTGAACCACTGTAAGTGTGGTTTCTGTTACAACGAAAATTAAAGAAGCCGTAATAGAAGCCTGCATTGTCCTAACCAAACTGCCAACATATATATTCACGCATTTATCCCTAATGGGGTAGGCAGAGCGTAAACGGCCTAAATAAGGGCCTCAATTGCAATATACTGATACATCTCGTATCCCTTAGCGGTTATTACAGCATGCTTGACAAGTAGCTGGCACATTCTACGTTTTTCTCTCGCTCCCAGGCTAGCATGGAAGTAGGCTAATATTACGGTGAAAATAATATATAATTTCATGCTTACATGCTGAACTGATAGCGAGAGAAAAACATAGAATGTGCCAGCTGCATTTTCTCCCAAGCATGCTGTAATAACCAGCTAAGGGATACGAGGGTTTCTGTGTATTGCAATTTAGGCGATAGGTTGACAACCTGTCACTACAGCAATATACCTACAAATTTATCTTAAATAAGCCTCAAAACTTTGTCAGACGTGGCAGAACGACCTTTGTTTAGGTTGTTTACGCTCTGCCTTCCCCATAAAGGCGTGCTAATATGTATGTATGTCCGTAAACGAGGGTATTTCTCGATGAATCTCTTACCTATAGGCAGGTCGTCTTCTTGCAGCCGCAGCGCTAAAGGTAGTGGATATTCCCCCCAGCAAGGGTCTTGTGAGGGTTGGAGGAAGGTCTGGGCCTGAGTCGCCGACGGCATCCTGTGTAGAATACTCTGTAATCGGAGAAAGAATTGGTCATGGTTTGTTGCACGACTTACATAATAGGCGTAAGGGACAGCGTCCCGCAAACTGATTAGGTTTGCTCAGTCAACGGAACTGAACAACTATCAGCAGCATTTTTTTCAGGAGATGAAATAAATACATACATATAATCACGCCTTTATCCCTTTAGTAAATAAATAACACTAAAATAGGTCGAGCGCAGATGGTTGATCTAAATGAAAGCAGCCGTCGTCAAATACATTATTCGTTTTTTTTTCTATATTTGCGTAGATCATTAGCTCTTTGGAAACAGAGGATATCCTGTCAAAACATGAAAACGCGGGACGCCGGCCATTTTGTTCAATTCGCGCGGGAAACCGATATCCGCCATGACACCGGAAGCCGGATGTGGGTGTGATGATTAACTTATTATGTCATTATTGACATTGATTAAAAAATTGTCATGAGAAATATTGTGAAAAATTTAATTAATTGTTTACACTAACGGCGATTTTTAATACAAATACCTAGATGAGGATATTAACTGCTTTGCACAAATTTATACAGAAACACATCTAGGTGTTTTTCAGTGAATTACGTATTCACAATAAAAAAACACAATCATACAAATTGTATGGATATTCCCAATCCGCGGGAAATGAGATTCCGGCGGAAACGGAAACCGGATGTGGGTCGCCGGCTAAATGTCGGATTATAAACTGACCAGCCAACAAAGACCCACATTCGTTACACTATTGTATGACATCAGGGGTCTTTAATATATGGACGTATTAAATAACTTGACCAGTCAACAAAGAGCTTGGATCGATGCACTATTTTATGGGATCAGGGGTCTTTATGAAATGGATGTTTTACCTGACGTTTGCTTGCCCAGTCAACAATGGCCTCTGTTCGTTGCATTATTGTATTGAAACAAGGGTCTTTGTTAAGTGGACGTTTTGTTACCGTCATTATGTCATTATTAGAACGTTTTTTGGTTTTTGCCTGAGGATTTGGTGGCGGCACGCAAATGCTTTATTTGTTAGTTTTTTTTTATTCTTGCACATATAGGCAGTTTTATGATTCGCGTTTTTAAGTTATTACTACTAAAGGTATTTTTAGGTATGTATTTTTATATATCAGAGTTTGTTTGTTGACAAATTCTCAAAAAGAGTGTGAATTAGCATGCGTTTACAAGTCCCTGATTTTAGAAACTAGAAATTCAGGTGATTAGAATCTTGCCTGTGTTAATTTAGAAACGAAGTTTCTTTTTAATATGCCTGTAATCGTCCTGTAATATCGAGAATTTCAAATATGACCATGCTGGCCTGGGAACAATAGAAAAACATAGAATGTGCCAGCTGCATGTCTTCCCGGGCAGGCTGCAAAAGCCGAGGGTTTCGGTATATTGCAATTTAGGCGAATCTATC
Organism: Scrobipalpa costella; assembly: GCA_949820665.1. Lineage (NCBI taxonomy): Eukaryota > Metazoa > Arthropoda > Insecta > Lepidoptera > Gelechiidae > Scrobipalpa > Scrobipalpa costella. Next base: position 584,607 of record OX463323.1, on the reverse strand, counting down.
TTAATCAACGCTCAAAACTTTGTTAGACGTGGCGGAACGACCTTTGTTTAGGTCGTTTACACTCTGCCTACCCCATTAAGGATAAAGGCGTATATGTATGTACCTATGTATGTATAAAATAAGATATTAGCAGCTGTCTTTTACCGCAAGCTGCTTTTTTTAAATTAATGTTCATACTTTTTCTTAACATCTCAAATTACCGCTGGAACCACGTGCCCTAACCGGAAGGACGCGCCATAATCTCCACTTCCGGCCATTTGAAAAAGGAACACCTTTTTCAGTTTATTAATTTCGTCCGTTAGACTTTTGTGGTATTGATATTGGAGTGTTATGATTAATATTATGGCGACCTGCGTCCGTTGGAAGTACCTACGGGGTGTAAGGGACAGCTTCCTGCAAACTGATAGGGGTTGCTCAGTCAACGAAACTGAACAACTATCACTAGGGAATTTATTCAGGAAATTAGAATCATTTCTTTTTTTCATACAAATTGTGTTATCAAGGTGGTCTATTTGTAAGGGAAAGTGAAAAAAAAAATATATCTCCTAAAAGAATTTCCTGATGAAAGTTCTTTAGCTTTGACGGGTGTAAGGGACAGTTTGTGGGAAGCTGTCCCTTACACCCGTTATGCTATGGTGTCTTCTTTCCAACAGAGTTCGGTATGTGATGTTGAGATTTTAATCAATTATGTTGGGTCTATCTTCCATGCTGGACCGAGAGTGAAAAAAGATAGAATGTGCCAGCTGCTTCTCCTCCCGGTCATGATGTATCCAGCTAAGGGATTCGAGCGTTACAGTGTATTGTAATTTAGGCGATGCAATTATAATTATAACTGCAATACACATATTTACAATCTAAAATTGCCCTCAATATTTGTCAGACGTAGCGCGAACGCGGCGTTTTACTCTCTGCCTACCCCGTAAGGAATAAAGGCTGGACTTTATGAATGTTTGTAAGTATCTTTAATGTAGGTATGTCGTCTGTACGGATCGAACTCAAGTTCTCTAGATCTAGAGCATCCACTCGCTAAGAAGTGGTGGCAATTCGGCGTAGCAAAAGACACGACTTCACTATATATAATAATCGAAGTGTAAGAGAACGTAAATTAGTAATACCAAAATCAGTAAACTATTATGGAGAAAGGGTGTCAAAATATCTAGTACCAAAAATATTTAACCAGCTTCAAATATTACAAACTGAACCTAAGTTAAGTAGTATAGGGGTATTAAAATCAAAATTAAGGGACTCGCTTCTAAATGGAGGTCATTGAGCAATGTTGTATTTTTATATTTAATCGCTATTTAATTTAATCTTTTTTTTTATTAGATATACATATATATGTGGGATGTGGCTCGGTGAATTGTGCCGTATTTTAATTAATTTGGAGCGGATAAATGAAACACGTCTTTCGTCTATAGAAGTGCTTTGACAGCTGCTTTATTTTGTGTTGCCACTTTACAAAAACAATATCGTTATAAGGTAAATCGTAAGTGTAGTAAAAAAAACAAAATTAAATGTGAAAATAACGTTTTCCACCACACGGCCATCCTGCTCACTCATCTGACTCAGATGAGTCGGAATCCGGGCCTGCCCATCGCTTCATCAAGTCAGCTGAGGTGGTCGTATTGATCGGACCCTCGCCATGACCAACTTTTCTAACTGCGTATCTATCGTTTTGTTTCTTTTGAACGACCTCATAAGGCCCCAGAAACTTAGGGTACAATTTACTACCCTGTGTGAACTGTGTTCGCTTTATAGCAACCAATTCACCTACATCATATTGATTGGCCTCTTTCCTGTTTTTGTTATAATTTTTCTTATTTTCATCTTGTATCTTTTGTATTGATTCCTTCGCTCTTTGTCTCAACTCTAATCTGTTTGCATTATGTCTTTCAATCATTTCTTCTTCAATCAACTTTAACACCTCATTATCCGTGTTCCTCATCTTAGTTCCGATTAATAGTTCAAATGGCGTCATACCAATGCTTCGTTGGAAGGTGTTGTTTAAAGCTCTCTGTACTGCTGCAATATTACGGTACCATTTGGCTGGATCAGAGATGCTAAGTTTGCTTAATACTTCAATAATTATCTGATGGGTACGTTCCACCTGACCATTTCCTCTAGGCTGGCCAGTGGTTATGGTGTAATGAGCAATATTTTCGTCTTTACAATATTTTTGGAACTCGTTTGAAGTGAAAGCAGCGTTTCTATCGGATATAATTCTTTCTGGAGTGCCAAACGTTTGCTGCTGCAAAGTTAATTTGTTAACGGTCTCTTCAGTTGTCAAAGTTTTAACAGGATAGATCCACGTGAACTTGGTGAAACCGTCAACAACTGTTAAAATATACTTGTAATTCTTATTCGTCGAAGTAAGGGGACCAAGATGATCAATGTGATATGTCGACAGTGGTGTGTCTCCTTTATCTAACGGATGTAAGTATCCTTCTTTCTTTCCTCTCTTGTGTGATATTAGTATGCATTCAATACAGTTGTCTATAACTTTCTTAATTTTCTTTTTCAGGTCTTCAATAAAGTATTCGCGTTTAATCAGTTCTTCAGTCTTATTTATTGAAAAATGTCCTTTCTCGTGATTCTTTCGTATAATATCGTATTGCATCTTCTTAGGTACAACAATTAGTCGTCTTCCGTCGTCGTCTGCTTTGGTAAGTATACCATTCTCTAGTATGTAGTCTTTATAAGGTTCTTTTTCTAGGATTCTTTTTATTACATCGATTCTCACATCTTCATCTTGTGCCTTCTTAATACGTGATGTTATTTCTGTAAGTATAAGACAATTGGGGTATCTGCTCAACGCATCTGCGTGTTTCATCCTCAGGCCTGGTCTATGCTCAATTTCGTAGTCGTACTCTTCAAGAAGCAGAGCCCAACGCGCGACTCTTGGAGGAAGATCTTTCTTTCTTAAGGTCATGGTCAATGCGGTGCAGTCCGTCACAATCTTGAAATGGAGTCCAAGTAAATAGACTCTGAACTTCTTTACAGCTTCTGCTATAGCCATAATTTCTAGGTAATAGCTATGATATTTCTCTTCGGCGGGCGAAGTCTTTTTACTCATAAAGTAAACAGGATGCATCTGATTGTCTTGTGGGTCTCTCTGTAGGAGAACTGCTCCAAACCCTTTCGCACTAGCGTCAGTATGTAGCTCGGTTTCGTAACTGGGATTGTAGATACAGAGAACTGGCGAACTACACAATACATCTTTGAGTTGCAAAAATGCTTTTTCACAATCGTCGTCAAAACAAAATTCGTTATGTTTCTTCAGTAGATTTGTAAGCGGCCGGGCAATCAGAGAATAATTTTTAATAAATTTTCGAAAATATCCAGTAAGTCCCAAAAAGGATTGCAGGGACTTAACGTCGTTAGGTATTTTAAATTTCGACACTGCCTTGATTTTCTCTTTAGATGGTTGAACTCTCATATTACTGATTACGTAGCCCAAGTACTCAATTTCTTTTTTCATAAAATTGCATTTTGCCCAATTAAATTCCAATCCAAAATCTTCAGCTCTCTTTAATACTTTCTTTAATTTTTCCAATCCTTCTTCTTCAGTCTTTGAGGGTATTATTAAATCATCGAGGTAGGCCAGTACAATACCGCTGGATATAAAATCTTGAAAAATATTATTTATAAATCTTTGGAAGACAGACGGCGCTGTGCTAAGTCCAAAAGGCATTTTCATGAATTCATATTGCCCTTGGGGCGTAACAAAGGAAGTAAACTTTCGACTGTCTGGGTGAACATTTACATGCAAAAATCCGTTCTTTAGATCCAATGCTGTGAATAGTTTTGCTTCTTTTAACTGGTCTAGTTGATCTTCTATTAGAGGAAGCGGAAATCTCTCCTTTATAATTTTTTTATTTAGTCGTCTGTAGTCAATGCATAATCGATATTGACCGTTTTTTTTCTTTGCCAAAACAACCGGACTAGCGAAATCAGATGTACTTGGTTGGATAATCTTCTGTTCTGTCCATTCTACTATTTGTCTATTAACAACTTCTTTTTCCAGGGGTGACAGACGGCGTGGACTTTGGTAAATCGGTGTTTCATCAGTAAGTATTATCTTAATTTCTACATTACTTTCTTTTTTACCTTCAGTAGGTTTGTAGTCTGTAATCATCTTTTCTATATCTTTAGCAAGCATAGTTTCTCCAATGTTGAGTTCATCGTGTGGTTTCTTTTCCTCGGTAAGTAAAGTAAGGTGAGTTATTCTCTCTACAGTAATTCCATCTAATGTGAAGTTAATGTTAAAGTCGTTCAATATTGGATTACCAAGTATTAAGTTGACAGGTATTGATTCATCTTTTACTACATGGAAAATAGTATCAGTATAGCAATCATCAATTTGCAATTTAGCAGTAAAGTGTCCTTCTGTATTAAGTTCCTGTTTACCGATGCCAGTCAAACTGATTTTAGGACTGTTCTCGTATTCTGGTTTCTCTTGTCCGAATTCTTTAAGATAAGAAATCTTTATTAAGTTCACGTCACTTCCAGTATCAACCAAAGCAGTCATCTCGATACCATTAATCTTAATCTTCTTAAAAGGAGCCTTCTTTTCTTCTTTCTGGTTCTGAATGTTAAGAGATTTCTTAGTTTGGCTTTTGCAATCAGTTCCTTTATGACCAAACTCATTACATTTAAAACATTTAACCCCTTTCGTGCAAGTAGGCGCCAGATGATCAGTATCGCCACAATTAAAACACCTTTTAATTGCTGTTGCAGATTTGCGTCCTGTTGGGGTTGTCGTCGAACTCGTAGATGGAAGACTATTCTGTCGGTTGCTATTTTTCTTATCAATTCGTTTTCTCAAATTGTTATAGGAATCCAATTTGGCGCGAAAATCTTTCATATCATTGGCACCATACAGAATAGCTTTATTTGTTTCTAAGTCACCAATACCATCAATAACATATTCCATCAGAGCCTGATCTTCAACATCAGCATGCAAAGCAAGTTCCTTCATGTGCAGGAAATACTGCTGAATTGTTTCTTCTTTCTTCATTTTACGCGCGGCGAGCTTTTTATGAACGATTGCACTATTTAGTTTAGGACCAAATTCTTCTTTAAGCAACTTCTTCAGACTATCCCATTCTTTAACACTTCTCAAGGATCGCAAGAAAAGTTTAGCAGTCCCGCCAAGTAGTCTTTTCGCATAAACGAGCTTCTCAATCTTATGCCACTCCATAACATCAGCGGTATCTTCAAAATCTTGAATCCAGGTGGAAATTGGATAAGTATCATCGCCCGTAAACGTTATCATAGATTTTTCTAAATCACTGAATGATATTTTTGATCCAGAAGTTTTAGGACCATCTTCATCTTCTTTGTCTTTTTTAGGTGGCATCTTTTGTCTTCTTCTACTAATAATTCGCGTAGTATTTTTGTATTTTATATTTCTTCTTCTTAAGTTAATCTCCTTAAATTCGTCTTCTTTTAATTCATCTTATTTGCAAATTATTAATTAGGTACGGCTTGAAAACATCTTTACAATCTTCATAAAAATACTCAGTCGTATTTCATAGCAAAATTATTCTGACGTCACAATCAGCGTCCCGCAGCATTCGGTTTGCAATTTCTTGTATGCGCTCGGATATTAAATAAGGTAATTCGAGCGTCCCGCAGCATTTCTTGTTTACGCCAACCGGTGCATCGAGCCGACCGACGATAGCGTGCGGCGAGTAGGTATAACGTCAGATTTACCTCAGAATCTTCTTAAATTCTCGGGATTAACTGCACAGGATCACTTTGATGCACATCCCGGACGAGCCCCCAAAAGTTGTGGGATGTGGCTCGGTGAATTGTGCCGTATTTTAATTAATTTGGAGCGGATAAATGAAACACGTCTTTCGTCTATAGAAGTGCTTTGACAGCTGCTTTATTTTGTGTTGCCACTTTACAAAAACAATATCGTTATAAGGTAAATCGTAAGTGTAGTAAAAAAAACAAAATTAAATGTGAAAATAACGTTTTCCACCACATATATATATATATAAATATTTATAAGCATGCTGTTAACTTAAGGTAGGTGTAAGAAATTACATTAAGGCGTATCTCGCCATCAAACTTTAAGTTTGGCGAGTAGATATTAGTTATAAAAATGTACTTACCTTTAGTTTAATAAATTAAAAAAAAAACTAATAAATATTAAGTCTAATATAATATACCTGACACTGAATAGAATGGAACGGCAATAATTTTGATTCAGATTTGGTTAAGTCGTGTCCTTACGGAATTGACCCCATTATTCTCACACAAACAATAACTTTAGCATATCACAATAATTATCCAAACAATAAGATTTATTCCGGATGTAGCATTGTTGTTTTGTGTTTGTGGGACTCTTTCCCGCGCTTTCTTGGACTTCCGGTTACACTGTAGACAATGGCGGGAATCCCGGGTGGACGCTAAACAAGAAACAGACAAAGAGAAAGGCGGTATGGTGCCGATTCAGCGAAAACACGATCTAAGGAAAATAAGACCATTTTCTATAATAAGATTACAGAAAGGAAAGACAGAAAAAATCGCATTACATTTGGTTTGAAAGTGCTTCGCTCTTGTTTGAATCGTTAAGGAATCCAACTCTTTAGAAGCGTCGTTGTGATTTAGTTAAGTCGTTCTAATCTAACCGAATTGCCACTATCGTTATATTTAGGAAAATAAGAGTCACTAAGAGAGAATAGGTACGTATTAGGCAGCTGCTAACTAGACTAAATTAGTACAACAGAAAATTCAGCTTCCATGCTGGACTGGGAGCGACAGAAGAACCTAGAATGTGCCAGCTGCATCTCTTCCCGGGCATGCTGTAAAAACCAGCTAAGGGTTTCGAGGGTATATTGTAATTTAGGCGATGGGCTGACAACCTGTCACTACAGCAATATCCAGTTCTATCTGAAACATCCCTCAAAACTTGTCAGACGTGGCGGAACGACCTTTGTTTGGGTTGTTCACGCTCTGCCTACCCCATTAGGGATACAGGCGTGATAGTGTGTGTGTATGAAAATTCAGCACTCTAAGAATCTTGAAATTGACGTAGAGTTTTGAATTATCAAATCAATTTAAAGGAACAGCAATGTTGTAACTTAGAACCTAAAAGGTAGAAAAAAATGCTTAGGATTAAAAAAACAGGCACCTTTCCTAATTTAACTAAACGACCTCAACTTATATTTTCCCGTGTCCAAAGGGTGCCTGGAGGAAATTGCTGCTATCTTAATTTAGACAGTTAGCTTGCTTTTAATTCTAAACTTTATGAATCGTATTCAACAAACTATTAACAATTCACAGATAAATAATGAACAAATATATAACATTACTGTAACAAAAATATAATCTCACCATTTAACTTTTCAAACGCGAATGGCACTAATCTTCAACTGAACACAGTTTCCAGGATATCACAAAATGATTCAGAAATTGTTAACTTTCTAAATGAGAGACGCAAAAGTTTTTATTTGTCACTTTACTTTGTTTACGTAAAAACGTGAATGTAATGTAAATACACTGAATTTAATAAAATGCACGTCTGCTCCCTACGGCGTCCGATTGCTGATTGACTGACACTGGCTGGTTTTGATGAAAGCAGATGCGCCTTGCATATATTTTTTTATTGGCCGCGTGGTGCACCGCCCGGCGGTTGTATTCACTAATGCGGAAACGGACGTCCGATTCAAATTTCGAACAAAACGTATCCGATTTAGGAAGAATTAGCTTTACAACTTTTGTAGGGATTAATAAAACTGTTTTCCGCCTCACACGTGCCGATTTGGACAGCTTATATGTTTGAGATTGATTAATTATCAGCTAGGTTAGAGGTTATTTTATTAATAGGAATTTATGTTATAAGACACATTTTTTTTCTCTTTGGTTTTCTTTTTATTTTGGCCGTCTTAGCTCTTAACTCAACTTAAAGTCTTTGCGACAGTATGTTCTTCACTCGACCTTATAATGGACGGACCTATTAAAAAATGCAGCAAGGTCAATAATATTGGAAAACGCACAAAAAGTATATCATAAACTAGATTTTCCGCTGCCGGTTACACCCGGCCGCTTGAAATGAGTTTTCGCGTGGAAATGAAGGTTTTCCCGCGGTGAAATTTAACCTATGTCCTATTAAAGAACCCAACCTATAATGTACCTAAGCTGTTCTTATTTCTCAAGGACCATGTCATAAGAGTACAAATACATACATCTAGGTATTGTTCTGGTAAAAAAATACAAACAGTATCCGGTATTGGTTTGTATTGTTTATCAAAACGGTCTCGTCAAGAAAACATCTTTGTCAGACACTCTGTCTGGTGTAGTTAAACATTTATTGTCGTCTCTATAAATACCTTTGAGTGAAATACCGTGCCGCCATTTAAAAGACGGCCATTATTCGGTAACAACATTATACAACGGGAAGTCGTCAAACTACCGGAAAAGGATTTTTTTTAACGGGCAAAGATCGCCGCGCGTTCTGCCTTGAAAAGATGCTTCTGGACACGTTTGGAGATTTGATTTGTTTAATTTAGGTCCTAAGTAAACATTCAATTTAGGGCCTGAGTAAATGCTTCTATGCTGGTCTGGGAGCGATAGAATGTGCTGCATCTCCTCCCGGGCATGCTGTAAAAACCAGCTAAGGGATTCGAGGGTTACAGCATATTGTAAGTTAGGCGAAGGGCTAACAACCTGTCACTATAGCAATATAGGTACATAATCATCTGTAATAAAATAACCCTCAAAACTTGTCAGACGTGGTGGAACGACCTTTGTTTAGATCGTTTTTGCTCTGCCTACCCCATTAGGGATAAAGTCGTGATTTTATGTATGTATGTAAATATTTAAAGTTGGGATTTAGCATCTACCTTTATTGCTTTACGACGCCAAGCCAGCGCTTCTTTGGCCTGCCGCGTGATCTAGGGCCTTGGACAGTGTGGTCGAGGCATCTTTTTCCGACGTAGTCTGGCGGTCTTCAACTTAAATGCCCATACCATCGAAGACGACTTTCCTGCAGCTTATCTGCTACGTCGCGGACTGCGAGGCTGCCACGGATGTGCTCGTTACGAATGCTAAAACAGGATTTCCGATTCACTGTGTTTTTAGTAAGTTATGAGTTTTTAACTTATGGGGGCGCCACTTAGGCTCTATCGGAACTTTAAGTCGAGGATGAAAATATTTGTGCACACATACATACATACAATCACGCCTTTATTCCTAATGGGGTAGCAGACCTAAACAAAGGTCGTTTCGTCACGTCTGACAAAGTTTTGAGGGTTATTTAAGATAGATTTGTAGGTATATTGCTGTATTTACAGGTTGTCAGCCCATCGCCTAAATTACAATATACTGAAACCCTCGGATCCCTTAGCTGGTTTTTACAGCATGCCCGGGAGGAAATGCAGCTGGCACATTCTATGTTTTTCTCTCGCTCCCAGGCCAGCATGGCTTTGTTTTGCTAGGGCAGGAAATCGCCAGTATAAGACTATAAATATAAAAATCAATTTCGCCGACTTTTACACGGCAACTAAAAGGACCGGAAATTGTTTAGATATTTAACAACTTACCTCGCGGCTTCCGGTGACAAGATCAGTCGTAATCTATACAGGGTCTTACTGGTACACTCATACATAATACTCAAAACTGCCTCGGTGGTCTAGCTGTCTGAGCCTTGGGCTCTCAACCCGGAGGTCTCGGGTTCGATTTCCGGCGGGGGGGAATGACTTTGTGTTGTTTTTCTAGTTTGGTTAGGACATTAAAGGCTGATCACCTCGCACCCTTAGAATAAAGTAACTGAACTAAAAGAGAATGGGAATTTCGAATTCCTGCAATAAAACGACCTTTAAAAGCATAAGTCACAACTCTCTCTGGTCGTGTCAGTCAAGCTGTACATACATACATACATAAATCCACGCCTTTATCCCTTACGGGGTAGGCAGAGCGTTTAACGCCTCGTAAAAGGCGCTTTCGCCACGTCTGACAAAAATTGAGGGAAATTTTAGATTGTAATATGTATTGCTATAGTGACAGGTTGTCAGCCCATCGCCTAAATTACAATACACTGTAACCCTCGAGTCCCTTTTGCTGACTTCAACAGCATGCCCGGGAGGAAGGGCAGCTGGAACATTCTATGTTTTTCTATCTCTCCCAGTCCAGCATGGAAGAACAGTCAAGCTGTCCCATCAGAATAAGAGATCGAGGGAAAAGAGAGTGCACCTGTGTGTTTCGCAAACACTTGGGCGCTAAGAACTAGTCCTGCGCAGTTGGCCGTTGTCTGAGATTCGGTATAATATTCGCAATAATAAGTCCTACCACCGAGAATCTATTATACATACACTAGCGACCCGCCCCGGCTTCGCACGGAAATTATCAGTGTTTCTCTACTATATTATGCATGTATTAAGTATATGTATCAACCTTCCTCTTGAATCACTCTATCAATTAAAATAAACCGCATCAAAATCCGTTGCGTAGTTTTAAAGATTTATGCATACATAGAGATATAGGGACAGAGAAAGCAACTTTGTTTTATACTATGTAGTGATACATAAATACATAAAAATCACGCCTTTATCCCTTACGGGGTAGGCAGACCGTTAAACGCCTCGTAAAAGGCGCATTCGCCACGTCTGACAAAAATTGAGGGCAATTTTAGATTGTAATGTGTATTGCTATAGTGACAGGTCGTCAGCCCATCGCCTAAATTACAATACACTGTAGCCCTCGGATCCCTTAGTTGGTTTTTACAGAATGCCTGGGAGGAAATGCAGCTAGAACATTCTATGTTTTTCTATCTCTCCCAGTCCAGCATGGAAGAAAATCTATTATTGCGATTGTTAATAATCGCAGCACTAACACCTTGTATGTGCTATGCGCAGGCGCGTGTGGCATGTTGCCTCACACCCTTCATCCTTAACTACACCCCTCACACCCCGGTCAAAGAATAAATAGATACAGAAGCTTCACTACACAGCTATTTATCTATCCACCTATTATCATATACATATATTAAATGCCTCCGTGGTCTAGCGGCCTGAGCTGAGCTGGTTTCTACAGCATGCCCGAAAGAAATGCAGATGGCACATTCTATGTTTTTCTCTCGCTCCCAGGCCAGGATGGTAGTGATATGGAAGATCTCATAATGCGTACCAAAGTGGAATTTACCAACATTTTGCATAATCGTCGATTTTGTCTCAGTTACTTGAAACTGTCACTACAGCAATAACCCTCAAAACTTTGTCAGACGTAGCGGAACGACCTTTGTTTAGGTCGTTTACGCTCTGGCTACCTAATGAGAGATAACGGCGTAACTATATGTATGTAACTTGAAACTCTTTATTTCACTCATTTTTACTAAATAAATGTGCATACAGCTGGTATTATCGCTGAGATTGATGTCTACAAAACAACCTTTACGATAGTCAAAAGTTAAACCAAACATCGAAACCCTACCCGAAATACCTATTTGATAAACGTTAGTTTAGTAAGTTAACTAACTCCGTGGTCTAGTGTATAAGCCATGGGCTCCCGATGAGTAGGTCCTGGGTTCGATTCCCAGTAGGGGAAAAAAAGATATTTCTCAATTTATCATTTTGTGAGGATTTCCCCAGTTTGGTTAGGACATTGCAGGCTAAATCACCTGACTGTCCGAAAAGAAAAATGGTTCCGTGCTGCGGAGGGCACGTTAAGCCGTCGGTCCCGGTCGCTGTCTTTGATGGTGGTAATTTTTCAAACCATATAAGAGGCCTGATAGTTGTGCTACTAAGCGGTTAAAAAAATCTGACACCAGGGTTCATCCGGTTGATAGACTCGATACCCACTTGACAGAAGAAGCAGACAGCTGTTGTGCTACTAGGCTGTTTGAAAACTCATACACCAGGATTCATCGGGTCGTTTTTCGACTCGAAACCCCACTCGCGAAGAAGTAAGTTGAACCTTCTGCACCTTTTTTTCTTTGACCCTCCGGAACCAGGGTGCAAAGCTACGTCACGTGGCAGGAAAAAAAATGGCGGGAAGCAAAAAATAGGCGGAAACAAGCCGTGTGGAGACCCAATTACTGTCAAACTTCGGTCGGAAGAATGATGATGATAATGGCGTAAATAATAAGTAAGCACACACACACAGACACACACACACATATACATAACGCCTTTATCCCTAATGGGGTAGGCAGAGCATCCACGACCTAAACAAAGGTCGTTTCGCCACGTCTGACAAGTTTTGAGGGTTATTTAAGATAGATTTGTATAGGTATATTGGTTTTTGTGACATCGCATAAATCACAATATACAAAACCCTCGGAACCGTTAGCTGGTTTTCACAGCATGCCTCAGAGGAAATGCAGCTGGCACATTCTATGTTTTTTCTATCGGTCCCAGTCCAGCCTGGAAGGAATAAGTAAGCAAGCTCTTTATAGGTGATTGGTAGCAAAAAAAAAACAATACGTTTATACTTCTTCTTCTTCTTCTGTCGAGTGGGTATCGAGTCCTTCGACCCGATAAACCCTGATGTCAGAGTTTTTAAACCACCTAGTAGCACATTTATCAGGCCTCTGACATGGTTTTAAGTAACGACCACTATCAACGACGACCAGGAACGACGGCTTAACGTGCCCTCCGAAGCTCGAAATCTTTTTCTTTTCGGACAATTCATCATTTAAAAAAGTGCTTATTTAAATTAAAAAATATAGAAATAATACATACTTGCTTTGAGTACTCAATATTTACTGAAGCGTGACGTCATATCCAAATATTTTCATACAAAAATAGTTTTTGAAATTTCATAAAAAGTTGCTGATTTGACTAGTAGAAAAATAGCGTATTTCCTAGAGATCAACCATCTGCGCGGGACTAAGTTTTTATCATTCCTTCAATCTAATATCGATGAGTGCACACTGCACAAACGCTTGATTAAAATATACAATTTAAACAGAAAATAAGACATATACCTACTATGAAACCTCGAAGTGGTTATTACAGAATTATTTTTTACTATGATACTGTTTATTCAAGCCATAATAGGCGAATATCGTCACGAGAATCAATAGGGCAACTTTGTGTTTTTTTTTTCTATCGAGGACAGTTCAAGTAATCATGTTTCTAAGACATATACTGATTAGTTTAATTTCATAACTAAAAGTTTAGCATGAACGACACATGGCATGCCTACAAAAAATATATAATTTCGTTTTGCTTTCACGATGGACCTTAAGACTTAGGTGTGAAGTCCCCCTTTGTAATCAAACCCACGTCCCTTAGCACTGCAGGTAGGAAGTACCCACTAAACTGGTCAGTTAGTAAACATCCTTTTCCTCATGAGACCAGTAAAAGTCACGTTTTACTATTATTGTTGTTTTAAAAAGGTGGTCAGACGGAAGTCGGCACAATATAAAATTGAATAGATTTCTTTTTACAAATGTTTTTTGATAAATAGACAGCAGAGTAGGGATTTGCTTGTTCTTTAGGTTACATTACACATACATATAATCACGCCTTATTCCCTAATGGGGTGGGCAGAGCGTAAACGACCTAAAAAAAGTTCGTTCCGCCACGTCTGACAAAGTTTTGAGGGTTATTTAAAAAGATTTGTAGGTATATTGCTGTAGCGACAGATTGTCAGCCCATCGCCTAAATTGCAATATACTGAAACCCTCGGATCCCTTAGCTGGTTTTTACAGCATGCCCGGGAGGAAATGCAGCTGGCACATTCTATGTTTTTCTCTTGCTCCCAGTCCAGCATGGAAGTAACATTACACAATTTGCATAAAGAAAGCCTATATAGCCTCAGACAATCAGGTGATTCAGCCTGCATCGTCCTAACCAAAGTTCAAGTTTGTATACCACCCGTGGGAATTGAACCCACGATTTCTGGACGACCGAGGCATACTTTAATTCTTGGTTGACATTGTGTGATTGAGTGCATTTGTGAGTCTGAGGTGGATTTGTGTGATTTCAGTGATTTTGTGAGTCTGGGATGCCAATAGTTCTCGTGAGTTTGTGTGATTTCAGTCATTTTGTGAGTCTGGGGATGCCAATAGTTCTCGTGAGTTTGTGTGATTTCAGTGATTTTGTGAGTCTGGGATGCCAATAGTTCTCGTGAGTTTGTGTGATTTCAGTGATTTTGTGAGTCTGGGATGCCAATAGTTCTCGTGGGTTTGTGTGATTTCAGTGATTTTGTGAGTCTGGGATGCCAATAGTTCTCGTGAGTTTGTGTGATTTCAGTGATTTTGTGAGTCTGGGATGCCAATAGTTCTCGTGAGTTTGTGTGATTTCAGTGATTTTGTGAGTCTGGGATGCCAATAGTTCTCGTGAGTTTGTGTGATTTCAGTGATTTTGTGAGTCTGGGGATGCCAATAGTTCTCGTGAGTTTGTGTGATTTCAGTGATTTTGTGAGTCTGGGATGCCAATAGTTCTCGTGAGTTTGTGTGATTTCAGTGATTTTGTGAGTCTGGGGATGCCAATAGTTCTCGTGAGTTTGTATGATTTCAGTGATTTTGTGAGTCTGGGATGCCAATAGTTCTCGTGAGTTTGAGTGATTTGATTGCTTTTGTGAGTCTGGGGATGCCAATACTTCTCGTGAGTTTGTGTGATTTCAGTGATTTTGTGAGTCTGGGATGCCAATAGTTCTCGTGAGTTTGTGTGATTTCAGTGATTTTGTGAGTCTGGGATGCCAATAGTTCTCGTGAGTTTGTGTGATTTCAGTGATTTTGTGAGTCTGGGATGCCAATAGTTCTCGTGAGTTTGTGTGATTTCAGTCATTTTGTGAGTCTGGGGATGCCAATAGTTCTCGTGAGTTTGTGTGATTTCAGTGATTTTGTGAGTCTGGGATGCCAATAGTTCTCGTGAGTTTGTGTGATTTCAGTGATTTTGTGAGTCTGGGATGCCAATAGTTCTCGTGAGTTTGTGTGATTTCAGTCATTTTGTGAGTCTGGGGATGCCAATAGTTCTCGTGAGTTTGTGTGATTTCAGTGATTTTGTGAGTCTGGGATGCCAATAGTTCTCGTGAGTTTGTGTGATTTCAGTGATTTTGTGAGTCTGGGATGCCAATAGTTCTCGTGAGTTTGTGTGATTTCAGTGATTTTGTGAGTCTGGGATGCCAATAGTTCTCGTGAGTTTGTGTGATTTCAGTGATTTTGTGAGTCTGGGATGCCAATAGTTGTCGTGAGTTTGTGTGATTTCAGTGATTTTGTGAGTCTGGGATGCCAATAGTTCTCGTGAGTTTGTGTGATTTCAGTGATTTTGTGAGTCTGGGGATGCCAATAGTTCTCGTGAGTTTGTGTGATTTCAGTGATTTTGTGAGTCTGGGATGCCAATAGTTCTCGTGAGTTTGTGTGATTTCAGTGATTTTGTGAGTCTGGGGATGCCAATAGTTCTCGTGAGTTTGTGTGATTTCAGTGATTTTGTGAGTCTGGGATGCCAATAGTTCTCGTGAGTTTGTGTGATTTCAGTGATTTTGTGAGTCTGGGATGCCAATAGTTCTCGTGAGTTTGTGTGATTTCAGTGATTTTGTGAGTCTGGGGATGCCAATAGTTCTCGTGAGTTTGTGTGATTTCAGTGATTTTGTGAGTCTGGGATGCCAATAGTTCTCGTGAGTTTGTGTGATTTCAGTGATTTTGTGAGTCTGGGGATGCCAATAGTTCTCGTGAGTTTGTGTGATTTCAGTGATTTTGTGAGTCTGGGATGCCAATAGTTCTCGTGAGTTTGTGTGATTTCAGTCATTTTGTGAGTCTGGGATGCCAATAGTTCTCGTGAGTTTGTGTGATTTCAGTCATTTTGTGAGTCTGGGGATGCCAATAGTTCTCGTGAGTTTGTGTGATTTCAGTGATTTTGTGAGTCTGGGATGCCAATAGTTCTCGTGAGTTTGTGTGATTTCAGTGATTTTGTGAGTCTGGGATGCCAATAGTTCTCGTGAGTTTGTGTGATTTCAGTGATTTTGTGAGTCTGGGATGCCAATAGTTCTCGTGAGTTTGTGTGATTTCAGTGATTTTGTGAGTCTGGGATGCCAATAGTTGTCGTGAGTTTGTGTGATTTCAGTGATTTTGTGAGTCTGGGATGCCAATAGTTCTCGTGAGTTTGTGTGATTTCAGTGATTTTGTGAGTCTGGGGATGCCAATAGTTCTCGTGAGTTTGTGTGATTTCAGTGATTTTGTGAGTCTGGGATGCCAATAGTTCTCGTGAGTTTGTGTGATTTCAGTGATTTTGTGAGTCTGGGGATGCCAATAGTTCTCGTGAGTTTGTGTGATTTCAGTGATTTTGTGAGTCTGGGATGCCAATAGTTCTCGTGAGTTTGTGTGATTTCAGTGATTTTGTGAGTCTGGGATGCCAATAGTTCTCGTGAGTTTGTGTGATTTCAGTCATTTTGTGAGTCTGGGGATGCCAATAGTTCTCGTGAGTTTGTGTGATTTCAGTGATTTTGTGAGTCTGGGATGCCAATAGTTCTCGTGAGTTTGTGTGATTTCAGTCATTTTGTGAGTCTGGGGATGCCAATAGTTCTCGTATGATTTGCGTGCTTTTCTGATTGTAGGGTGCCAAGACCACCCGTATGTTTTTGTGGTAAAAGTAATCTTTTTTTAACTTTATTTGAGTATCTCCGTTAATTTAGGCGATTAGTGATTCTGTAGTGAATTTTTGTGATTTGAGTATCTACGCAAATTAGGATGATACGTGAATCTGAATACAAGAACTTCTTGTCAGTTGGTGTTATTTGGTTTTCTTTAACATGCGTTATTTGAGTCCGTTGATTTGGGAGAACAGTGATTATGCTCATTGACGTGTCGCGAGTTTGTGTGATTTGAGTACTTTCGTCAGTTTGTGTGATTTGAATATCTTATCACTAAATGACGAACAAGTGTTATTCATACTGATAAATCAACGACTACTAACGTGTTTGCTCAACGGAGGTGTTAGACCTCAACGTTTCGACTATTTACGAGAGTCTTCTTCATGGAGACTCCGTTAAGTCGTTGATTCATCAGTATGATTTTAATATGATTGATTGAGGCTGTGTAATCAAAACTGTGTCATCTCTTCCGTCGTCCTCCATCTACTTACCTCCGCTTTAGCTGAAAAAAATACCAGCCCGAAGGCCGTAGGCGTTTGTATCTTTGAAACTTGTGGAACCATTTTTTTTTTATTTTGGCGGTCGCGTATTGAATCTTTTTTTTTACAAAAACAAACTAAAACTCACAAGCCATTTTTTTCTTGCGTTACAATCTGTTCTTTTACAACAAAAAAAGCAACCGCCTTCTATAAAGTAAGTACTGACTTTGCGAAAATATTTTTTTAACCGTCTCTCTGTCTGTTAAAGTTTATTTTTTTTCTGACGGTCTGTAGATCTTTTTTTTAAATTCTCATTTACAATGTTTTACATCTAAGCCAGACATTAAGCTAAACTATTTTACAAATATCTTAACTTTAGTATAGATAGAACAAGCAAAAAACCGTTATATACATTATAGGAAATTTTAACTGTGAAAATTATAAGAATGAATTTAATATTATTTAAAATACTATTCTCTAGCGTCTAGAATAAACTTCTAAGTGTGGGGAAAAGCATTTTTTTATCATAACTATCAAAATATTTTTCTTATTGATCTGATTCTCAATACATGAATCAAGATATTTTGAGAAGATTTCACCAAATAATTTTCATGCCAATAAATAGTTTCAAATTGTGTTCACGAAACAGTTAACCGTGCCTTCCGAAGCCCTGAGATAACTAAACGCTTTTCCCTACACTGGATTCTATATCTATATTAAGTTCCCAATATTATTGCTGTTATTCTTATTATCAATATAGTGTACTTTAATAATGTAATGCACTCTTGGGAGTAATGCTATCCATTCTGGTGGCAACATTCCTTAACTATTTTTTCTTCCATTTGCTCGGAAAAAGTTTATTATTTAAAAAAAACTACAATGCCTACATTCACTCTTTTCAGTCCTCAAATTCGCAAACGCCAGCAATTTCTCCAAACGACAACAATGACCGTTAACGACCGCTACGAGAAGTCTGAAAGTATATGGATTGGGTGATTTTAAGTTAAACACATTGTTTTTTTAAAGCTAAATGCGAAAATTAAAAAAAATATGAATGGAATGTGCGCCTGTCAAAGGCGCCATGCAAATGTAAAATGACATTATTATGGAGGAATCGCAAGTATGTTTATTTTTAAGTGAATTGTTGTAGTTTCCTAGCAAAATGAGAAAAAAGGTACTATACTAGTGTCAGCCGAAATAGCAAGATATGGTCTCGTTTACATGCCTTCCAAATTTACGCGACCATATATTACTTTATTTCGACTTCTAAAGTAATGTACTATTAAAATAGAGCTGTCATTTTCTCAACTTTGACATAAGAACAGCATAGCAAATAAACACAACTTTGACATTCCTAATCTGACGTAAGACGCTTTGAATAAGAACTGAGCGAGCAGGGTCTCTACAAGACTCATATAAGCAGTATTACGTCAAATTACGACTATCAATGTCACGTGTTGATTTGCTATCATGTTCTAATTTCCCAGTTTAGAAAGAGACAACACTATCTTAAAATGAGTTAAGAATGTTGCGGCCAGAATTTCCGCCAATGTCTCAGCCAATACCTAATACAACCAGTCATCTTTGAAGCTTGTATACAGGGTGTTAAAATAAAGTGGTGCGTTCTTTTAAACCACGAAATCTATAGTGATGTACAATACAATACACACATTTGATAAAAATAAATTTATATTTTTTATTAAATTCGTAAAACAAAAACAAATTACGTATCGCACGCACACTACGACGTTCGTCACACGTACACTACCGCCGTAGTGTGCGTGCCGTAGAGTTAGGGTTACTTGTTTATGTTTGACGAATTTAATAATAATTATTTACTTTATTGAATGCGTGTATTGTGTTGTACATCACTAACACATTACGTGGTTTAAAGGAACGCAGTGTTCTTTTTTCACCCTGTATATGCATTTCGGTGAAAAAACTTCGATACCGCGTTTCAGAACTCGCGTCACTCGATGTGGCGCCATCTCTCGTTACAGACTTCAACCAGTTAAAACCTCCGTTACAATAGATCATCTAACAATAATTAAAACGAAATAAAAGCTAAAATATACATGGACACACGACGACACAAAAAACAAAGATTATTTTAATTAATTAATAATGGTTAAAACTATAAAAACGACAACTAACTGTATCGACTAAGTTCTGGTTGTAATTACATATAATCACGCCTTTTATACCTAATGCGTTGGCAGAGAGTAAATGACCTAAACAAAGGTGGTTCCGACACATCTTGAGGGTTATTTAAGATAGATTTGCTGTAGTGACAGGTTGTCAGCCAATCGCCTAAATTGCAATATGCAGAAACCGTCGGATCCCTTAGCTAGCTTTACAGCATGCCCGGGAGGAAATGCAGCTGGCACATTCTATGTTTTTTCTCGCTCCCAGTCCAGGATGGAAGAAATTTATGTAATAAATAAATTTAAATGATTAGTTCTTATGGCATTGAATTTATCCATAAAAATATACAACTTCTTAAAGATAAATAATTATTTTATTATAAATACATCCCAGACATAACATACCTAAAATATTTCTCGGGACGCTGTCCCTTACACTCCGTATTTGACGCAATTACACCAGAACATAGAACGACACAGTTAGCAATATAACGCAGCATGTAGCAAAGCTTAGTTTGAATACATTCTGTATGAAATAAGCCTCGATCTAACAGTTAAAGAAAATCTTTAACGTGACCATACTAGCCAAGGTAAAAAAGAACATAATTTGCTAAAAACGCAGTGAATCGAAAAACCGATCCAACAGAGTCAAGTTACAGTAATTAAGATAATTTAGAACCTTGTAAATTATCGATTTATAGCTTGTTGTAGTAACAGGAAGAAAAAAATACGTTAGTGGTGGTTGTTTGCAATTTTTCTTCCTGTTACTACATCTATGATTTGCTAATTTATAAGGTTCTAAACTATCTTAATTACTATAACTTGATTCTGTTTTGTTTGGTTTTTGATTCACTGCGTTTTTACTGAATTATTATTTTTTTACTAATGGGGGCGCCACTTGGCTAGTATTGTCTTCAACATAATTTCTTTATTTGTACAGGGCGTCAATTTAATTACGTGTCATAGTTCGGGGTGTGTTTATTATCATTAAGGGAACACATAAAAAAATATTTTAAACACCCACGCGTAAAAACAAAACTTCCCCATACAAATTATCAGATTGAAGTCATTTTGTATGGGAAAGATAATTTTATTCGAGTAGGATTTATTTATTATTAACAGCCTGAGGTGTCCCACTGCAGGGCAAAGGCCTCCCTCCCCTTTTTCCATTTCTCCCTGTCTTGAGCCTCTTTTAACCAGTTTCGGGCGTGTGCGTCTAGCTCGTCTCGCCATCTCTTCCTGGGACGACCCCGTGCCCGTCTCGCGTTAAGACGGACCCAATGTGTAGTTCTTTTTGCCCAAAGTGCGTCCGGCATCCTAGCGATATGTCCAGCCCAATCCCACTTAAGGAAAGCTGCCTTCTGACCCACATCTACGATCTTTGTACGGGATCTCAGCGTCGTATTCCTTACTCGGTCGATCAATCTGACCCCGAGTATGCTGCGTTCCATACTTCTTTGACAAACCTTGAGTTTGGATTTTTGGATGTCAGTCAAAGATCAAGTTTGAGCTCCGTAGGTAAGGATGGGAAGAATGCACATGTCCATGAGTTTTCGCTTCAATGTGATTGGCAGATTGCCTTTCATGAGCTCTTTCATGGACCAATAGCTTTTCCAGGCGTTTTCGACCCATTTTTCGAGTAGGATTATACAAATATTTTTTTATATGGACCGTAATGATTACTTAAACACCCCTAAATCTGTGGCACGCAATTAAATTACCACCCGGTATATTATAACGAACGATCAACCACCCTAAGCAAAAACAATGCGTTTCGCATTTTAAATCTAAACCATTTTCTCTAAATCAAAAAATGCTCAAGAAAATCCTCAAACAGAATTTGATTTAGAGAAAAAAACAACTAAATCTAAATATATGTCCCGAAAAATTCATAACATCTAAAAAGACTTAACTAATCAAACGCTTTTAAAATATTTACACTAAAACGAAATCAAAGTTTGTATATACACACAGTCGCCTGAATAACATAACGACTGTTAAAATCATGTTTTTTCGAAAAACGTTTTTGATTCAGAGATCGCTACCGACTAAACATAGAATTTGGTGTTCTGATCCAACCAATTAGCTAATTAATGTTAAACATTAATTTGTACCCACTGCTGCAAAGGCGTATTTATACAGGGTGTAACAAAAATGGCATTACAACCCTAAAAAGTTAAATATGCTCATGAAAGTTTATGAGAACAGTGACATCTTTTAAGGTATTTTTATCGATTTTGCTTCGCCATGTACGAGAATGGTGATTTTGAGATGCGGCGAATAAAGAAAAAAAGAAATATATTATTTATAATAAAGTAAATATGATAAGGAATATGGATTTTGTTAAAAAAGTTATTATGTTAACGATTTATAAAGAAAAGGTGAACAAATAAATCGAATCGTTAGACAAACAAAGTCAGTGACAAGACCATTTGCCAACTACTTGTCAAAGAGTGTTAACCGCTTGTCAAAGAGTGATAACCGCTTGTCAAAGAGTGTTAACCTCTTGTCAAAGAATGATAACCGCTTGTCAAGGAAAGTTAACTGCTTGCCAAAGATGGTTAACAGCTTGTCAACGAGTGTTAACCGCTTGTCAAAGATGGTTAACACCTTGCCAATGAAAGTTAACCGCTTATCAAAGAGTGTTAACCGCTTGTCAAAGAATGTTAACCGCTTGTCAAAGAATGTTAATAGTTTGTTAAAGTGTTAACTGTTTGTCAAAGAGTGATAACCGCTTGTCAAAGAAAGCTAACTTCTTGTCAAAGATTGTTATCAAAACTTCAACAGAACAATGATTAAAAATATCTTCATATTTTCAACAACCTTAGAACAAAACACACGGCTAAATAAATATCTACGTTATTGCTATCAAAATAGCAATATCGAAGGTATTTATTGTACAACTCCCGTGTACAACAATTATAATATAAATATTTAACAGCAGGGTCGCGGTGACGGCAAGGTAGACATTGCATCTAAGACACTAGTTTAATTTGATTATGATGAAGACCCTCGTATAGGATCGAAACGTCGAAAGTTAACCCTCCGTTCAATACAAACAAACCGATCAGTTTTCATCATGAATAACACTTGTTTATCGTTTAGTGTTAAAACTAGTTTAATCTACCCGTGTCATGCAAATCTATTTCGAATGTTTCTTGTGTTTTCTATGCTTTTATCTTAAGCCGTGACTCCGGGGGGTAGAGAGAAATAGCAGGAGTCACGCCTTTATAGGATAGAAAGGGACGACAATTTCGTCAAGACCGTGTTCTCATCAGATCAGTCGGACAAAAGTGTGTCTCTCTTCTTGCCGGGGTTGTCACGACGCCATAGCACAGGGTATCCTAGTTTTAGTTCTAACTGTCTTTGATAGTGGTTGTCACTTAAAAACCATGTCAGAGGCCTAATATCTGTGCTACTCTCTTCGGGTCGTTGTTCGACTCGAGAATCCACTCGCTAAGAAGAAGAAGATTACCAAACAGCATTTTGTACCACAATGTCTATGAATTTCATGTTACTGAAGTTGTTTGTTTATTTTTGGGAGTAAATGAAGATGTATTGTTATGTCATGTACCCTGCCGACATCACGCTACGCTACACTCGCAACAAACAGCCGGTACATCCGCGGCGCACGTGTCCGGGGGGCGGGGGGCGCGGGCGGGGGCCGGGGGGCGGGGGCGGGGGCGGGGGGCGGTGGTCAGCGTCTCCAGGACCGGTCTTCCGGCTCGTCGTCCTCTTCTTCCTCCAGCAGCAGGTCTGAAGACACTGACGGCGTCTGCGGGTGAAAGGTTTCATTTTATTTGGACAGCTTCCAGCAATAATTGCAATTTAATCAGGTGTACATACAGACGCATTTTTCATTCACCAAGCACATTTGAGGGTCTTGTTTAGATAATGTCTAAATCTAGAGTAAAAATTGTCGGATCGAACCGAGAGATGTCGCTGGTATCGAATTAAAGCGCGGTATCGTTGTAAGATTCATTTTTGTATACCGTTTTGGTTTGTGTGAGTGTAAATAAAGTATATGGTGATATAGTGTGTGTGCGTTTCGTTGGAGATATTAAACATAATGAAACTGAATAAAGGACATCCTTTATATGTCAAACGTTGTGTCAAAGATTATTAATAAATAACATGTCAAAGATTGATTGATAATAGCGTGTCAAAGATTGTTAACATCGTGTCAAAGATTGTACACAACAAGTCAAAGATTATTAACAACATTTCAAAGTTTTTTAGCCACTTGTCAAAGAGTGTTAATCGCTTGTCAAAGAGTGTTAATCACTTGTCAAAGATTGTTAATCACTTGTCAAAGAGTGTTAATCACTTGTCAAAGAGTGTTAATTACTTGTCAAAGATTGTTAATCACTTGTCAAAGATTGTTAATCACTTGTCAAAGATTGTTAATCACTTGTCAAAGATTGTTAACCACTGTTAAAATATTGGTCCATTTTTTTGTGGTTATCAATTGCAAAAATACAAATCTATCTTTACAACAACAAGTAATACATTACCTGTGGATCCTTGCTTTCATCCATGGCGTCTCCATTCTGCACATGAACTGGCGTCGCGGCCGCTGCGGGGTTGGCAGGCGTCACGGGCGCGGTCACGACTCCGATCGGCTTGTTGTTCGCTACCCACGTGATCTGAAACAGAGGCACGTCTCGTGAGTCAAGTTTTCTGATATTTCTTTATAACGGTATCACACATATTTACTCATCATTTCTCCTGCTGCCTTTGTGGTCTAGTGGCTAGTGCCATGGACTCCCGATCCGGAGGTCCTGGGTTCGATTCCCAGGGGGGAAACACAAAGTTGATATTTGAGAAAATATTACTTTGTGAATTTTTCCCCAGTTTGGTTAGGACATTGCAGGCTGAATCACCTGATTGTCCGAAAAAAGAAAAAGATTTCGTGCTTCGGAGGGCACGTCAAGCCGTCGGTCCCGGTCACTGTCTTTGATAGTGGTCGTTACTCAAACCATGCCAGAGGCCTGATAGTTGTACTACTAGGCGGTTTTAAAAAAAAACCTCTGACACCAGGGTTCATCGGGTCGATAGACTCGATACCCACTCGACAGAAGAAGAAGGTCATTTCTCCCTCATTACCCATCATTTCTCCCTCACGACCAGTGCGGTCTCCCTCACTCGCGTACATCCGTCCCGCATACTCACGCTGAGTGTCCTGTCGTTGTAATGCCTGGCTCTGATGGCGGCTTGCTCCGCGTGAGACCTCGCCGCGTACTGCACGGTCAGCTCCGGCACCGAGAGGTTCACCTCCTTGCCGGTTATCTCGCCATATTGCTGTTGGAGAGACAGATATATTACATCAAAAGCCATATAACTTTGCAGGCGACAAAGATTTTTTTAAACAGCCGACATTAATATATTCTTTATTGCATAAATTTTAATACATTGGTTAAAATTAAAGCAAAGGCGGGCTTATGGTGGTGGCTAAAGGTGTACTTGAGTGCGTGTGTGTGCACTTGAGTGCGTGTGTGTGCACTTGAGTGCGTGTGTGTGTACTTGAGTGCGTGTGTGTACACGTGGGTGCGTGTGTGTGTACTTGAGTGCGTGTGTGTGTGTACTTGAGTGCGTGTGTGTGTACTTGAGTGCTTGTGTGGGCACTTGAGTGCGTGTGTGTGTACTTGAGTGCGTGTGTGTGCACGTGGGTGCGGGTGTGTGCACTTGAGTGCGTGTGTGTGTACTTGAGTGCGTGTGTGTGCACTTGAGTGCGTGTGTGTGTACACGTGGATGCGTGTGTGTGCACGTGGATGCGTGTGTGTGCACTTGAGTGCGAGTGTGTGCACTTGAGTGCGTGTGTGTGTACTTGAGTGCGTGTGTGTGCACGTGGGTGCGGGCTTGAGTGCGTGTGTGTGCACGTGGGTGCGGGTGTGTGCACTTGAGTGCGTGTGTGTGCACTTGAGTGCGTGTGAGTGCACGTGGGTGCGTGTGTGTGTGTTACTTACAGCGAAGTGCGCGACCAGGGAGTCGAGCTCCTCGGGCTCGAAGCCGCTGACCAGTAGCGCGCGAGGCCGGTGGTCGACCACCTGGTTGTTGAACACCTTGGCTGCGGGCGCGGGCCCGATGCGGTTGACACGTGACGTGCTGAAGCGACCGCCCCTGAATGGAAACAAATTAGTTTTAATACTTTTTGACATACATACACACATACATAAATCACGCCTTTATCCCTTACGGGGTAGGCTCGTAAAAGGCGCTTTTGCCACGTCTGACAAAAATTGAGGGCAATTTTAGATTGTAATATGTATTGCTATAGTGACAGGTTGTCAGCCCATCGCCTAAATTACAATACACTGTAACCCTCGAGTCCCTTTTGCTGACTTCAACAGCATGCCCGGGAGGAAGGGCAGCTGGAACATTCTATGTTTTTCTATCTCTCCCAGTCCAGCATGCATACTTTTTTAATTCAACATATGAGAAACAACAAATAAAAAAATTGTACTTGATTTTGCGGTGTGCTGTTTAAAATCAAAATATGAGAAACAACAAATCAAAAACTTCAACCGTAGACGGGAATTGAACCCGCGTCTTTGGAAAAACGTCCCAACGCCATAACCAGCGACTGAGCGCCGAAATTTGTGACTGGTTGTTTTCTTAGCTTGGGCCATTTTTCTGACTAGTGTCTTTTAGCGAAACAGATTTTTTGCGAAAGGGACATTATGAGAAAGGGCCATTTTGCGAAAGTAACATTTTGTACATACATACATACATACTATCACGCCTGTATCCCTAATGGGGTAGGCAGAGCGTGAACAACCCAAACAAAGGTCGTTCCGCCACGTCTGAAAACTTTTGAGGGTTGTTTAAGATAGAACTGGATATTGCTGTAGTGACAGGTGACAACTGACAAGCCCATCGCCTAAATTACAATATACCCTCGAATCCCTTAGCTGGTTTTTCAGCATGCCCGGGAGGAGATGCAGCTGGCACATTCTACGTTCTTCTGTCGCTCCCAGTCCAGCATGGAACATTTTGTAAAAGGAGTGATTATGATTATAATCAAAAGAATGAATTAACACATAGAAAGTTGTACAAAAAAGTATTATCCCAAACAGAAATGTTAAAAATAATTTCTTACCATTTATAAATACTGTAAATTATTCACAAGTGCTTTATTTAATTTGTGTGTGTTGACAAATTCATAAACAAAGGTCCTATTTACCAAATATTTATAACATAAGATTAGGTATTAGATTAAACTCAATTAAACAATAAGGTCCGTGTTTTTAACGTTGCGTTACCGATATCACGCGTTTTGCTGCCCATAAACTAAACATATGTTTAACAAACATATGTTTTGCGGTAGACTCTCTTCAAAGTTGTAAGGCAAAAACAGGTTATGAGCCGCCAAGCAAGTTGGTTATCTATAACGCAAAGTTCAAAACACGGACCTTACATTCTCGCATAATAAAAATTGATAGCACATTATATTTTTTTTTTTAATTCGGGAATTTTACATTTAAGAATCATTTAGCAAATCAGACCTTCATTAAAACACTCTTTTTAACTACATTGATATACCCTTTAACTATTGGTCTCACCTAAGTTTTCTCTTCACTATTCGGTAGCTTGAAAAAAATCATTACAAATGTTGTAATAATATAATATTACTTAGAATAAAAAAAACAGGATGTTTTGCACTCACATTGCTTTTGTTTACATACATACATATAATCACGCCTTTAACCCTAATGGGGCAGGCAAAGCGTAAATAACCTAAACAAATGTCGTTCTGCCACGTCTGACAAAGTTTCGTGGGTTATATAAGATAGATTTGTCGGTATATTGCTGTAGCGACAGGTTGTCAGCCCAACGCCTAAATTACAATATACTAAAACCCTCGGATCCTTTAGCTAGTTTTTACAGCATGCCCGGGAGGAAAGGCAGCTGGCACATTCTATGTTTATCTTTCGCTCCCAGTCCAGCATGACATATAGCAGTTCATACAATATTAATAATTGTTCCCTTTCACCTCTGCACTCAAAAAGATTTAATCACTTTTTAAGCAGGCTGCCAATGTTTTATGTTACTAAAGTGCGAGGTTGAGTATCTTTATAAGTCGGAGTCTCCAGCGCATAAACAAAACACGAAACATACCCCCGCGGGGCAGAGGGGAAGGGTTTCAAAAACGTTTCTCTTCCCCCCTCTGCCCCGCGGGGGTATGTTTCGTGTTTACTTCCACGGCATTAAGCAACTTCCAACTCTTTCTGCAGCATATTTTTTTAAATAGAATCTCGAACGAGATAAAAAATATCGAGGTTACTTATCTTTGAGATTGAATACCGAAAAAAAGGTCGAGATCTCGTAGTTTTCGAGATTGCATTCCCTAGATAATAATTCTTATTATCAAGTTTAATAAAGTGTTGCATATTCCGTATGGTTGTTACCTGGCGTGTCCCCTGCGCGCGGGGTGGTGCGGGGGGAACTGCTGCGCGAGGTTGCGGCGCAGCTCCGCGATGCGCTTGGCCAGCGCAGTCACGTCCTGCCCCTCCTGGCACCGCGCAAACAATACCAGTGTTAACATACATAATCATGCATTTATCCCTGGCGAGGTAGGCACAGCGTCAACTACCTAAACAAAGGTCGTTCCGCCAAGTCTGACAAGATTCAAACTAGTTTAAAATTTTCCAATAACATAGAATTTCGATTACACTTCGAGGGAGCTTCAAGTATGCTGCATCAAAGTGCTGGAACGATTTTACTCATTCATGTTAGCTATGTTATTCTTATTTTATTACTTAACATTTCAAGGGGTCGTGTCGCCAAGTCTGACAAGATTCAAACTAGTTTAAAATTTTGCATTAAATAATATAGAGTTTCGATCACACTTAGAGGGAGCTTCAAGTATGCTGCATCAAAGTGCTGAAACGATTTTACTTATTAGTATCAGCTATGTTATTTTTATTTTATTACTTAACATTTCAAGGGGGCTTCAATTACGCTGCATCAAAGTGCTGGAACGTTTTCATTCCCCATAAGATCTATTTCTAAGAATAGCGCTTTCAAAAAGGGAATTACGCTTAATTTCGCTTCACAATGAAACAGTTTACAACTGTTATAAACATTTAATTTAACGTACATACATATAATCACGCCTTTATCCCTAATGGGGTAGGCAGAGCGTAAACTAAAAAAAAGCTATTTCCGCCACGTCAGAGATTTCATTTAAAATTATAAATAATATTTGCACCGACCTGTTGTTTAGTGAACATGTCCAACTCCGCGTCCAGTATCTCTTTCTGCGCTTCCTCTCGGGTCTTCGGCTTCTTCTATGAACAGACAAACAACACACCACGTCAATATATATACAGGGAGTGTGAACTAACACATGAAACTGAACAATTTTCCCCAAAGAACGAGGGTCGAAATATGACAAAGAAATTGGCCCATAGAAATGGTGTCTGAGCAGAAGTAATTTTCAGGGCCACTTTTTTTCATATTTCAACATTTGTTCGTTGGAGTAAGTTGTTTAGTTTCATGGGTAGGTTCATACCCTAAAGTTTGGTGCATTTTTTTACACTTCGTATAAGAATGTATGTTAGGGACCAGGAAATGAGCTTCATGAGAACATTCAGTAATGTTATTTCTATGTCGCGGCTGCTCTTGCTTAGTTATTTACAATTGATGAAGAATTTTCAGTTCATTTACTTCCATGCTGGACTGGGAGAGATAGAAAAACAGAATGTTCCAGCTGCCCTTCCTCCCGGGCATGCTGTTGAAGTCAGCAAAAGGGACTCGAGGGTTACAGTGTATTGTAATTTAGGCGATGGGCTGACAACCTGTCACTATAGCAATACATATTACAATCTAAAATTGCCCTCAATTTTTGTCAGACGTGGCGAAAGCGCCTTTTACGAGGCGTTAAACGCTCTGCCTACCCCGTAAGGGATATGGGCGTGATTTATGTATGTATGTATGTAATTTTCATTTAAATTTAAGAAATAATAAGTTGTTTTGGATTATCTACTGGGTAAAATGATCTAAAGCCAAAAACTATTTACAACTATCTACGTAATGTAAGAAAAAGCTGATTATTTTGTATAAACTCAGCGTTTTGTTACAAATTCAGTAAGTAACTAGTATTACAACTTACAACTATGCTGACTATAGAATACTGCTGAAATATTTGCAAAATAATTATACACTACCTTTAATTTACAATGAATGAACAATTTATATTCTGTTTAGATGTTTATGAATACGGAGTGAAAGAGACAGCTTTTCGCTAACTGATAGGGACTGCTAAATTACAAATAAATTGTTTCTACAAATGAAATACTATTATTTATTCCTGAAAGTCTTTCCTGGCGAAAGTTGTTCAGTTTCGTTAACTGTAACCACTGTCAAAGTAGCTGTGCTACTAAGCGGTTTGAAAATTCTGACCCCAAGGTTCTTCGGGTCGTTGTTTGACCCGAGAATCCACTCGCTAAGAAGAAGGAGAAGAGATAGTTGCAACTATTATAAGTTTGCGGCAAGCTGTCCCTTACACCCCCATGTAGTCAAATCATAATGTTACAATACAACCACTTCACCTAATGTTAACTACATTCAATGATTACATGATGATTACATTAACATCATTAGATATTCTATGTGTCCGCGAGATGGCGCCGTGTAGCCAAAACAATCTCGGAACAAATCCATATTTTAATAATAGAAAACACGTTTAAACAGTCTAGAACTTGTAGTAAATATGTGTGTTTCCTAAAAATACTAAGTGACGAGTGTTATCCAGGCATAAAACTTCACAGTTATAAAGAAAACCTAAAAACAATGACTCAAATTGTTTGACGAAATTATTTCATTAAGTGATGAAAAAAACCATTGCCAATGATCAGTTTGTGTAAAAGTGACAAAACCTAGATGTAGAGTGCTATTTTATATTAGTGATTTCGTAAGATTTAATACAAATTACCACAAAGATAACCTAAAAATTTGCGGTTTTATGAACCGACAGGAAAGTTGCTCAACTATACCATTGATCTCGAAAGGAAAGTTGCTCTACATGCCATTTGTCTTGCCAAAAAGTTGCTCACCCTGAACCAAAGAGGACGCTAGAAATAAAGCATTTTTTTCACCATCCACCAGTCATCCCCTACTTCACTAATAGCGAAAGTAGTTCCGCAATTTCGCCGCTAGATGACACCTTGATATCGATCTCCAGCATTGAATAGATTTTAAAATATACAGTAGGAGCTATCTGCAACGAAATAAAATTAATATCGATAATTTAATATCGATATATTAAAATTACCAGTAAGATGGAGCCAAAATGTGCGGGATGCCACCAGCATCTACCTGAAAGAAGATTTATGGAATGCTCTAAATGTAACTTAAGATACGATCTAGATTGTGCCAATATCAGTGAGAGGCGCTTTTATAACACCATGACAAAGGAACACAAACTAGCATGGAAATGCCCATTATGTAGATCAAATGAGCCAAAAAAAGATAATAGTGATACCCCGATCCGACTATACCAACAATCCGACAACAAACATCTACGTAAAATTCAGTATACGGACTTTCTTAATGTCACTCTCCGTAATAAAAAATCCTCATTTAACGCGAGTAGAGATGAAGAAAGCATTAACTCAAATGACTCTTCATTGTCACCAGAGGGTAATACTTTGCCACTAAATAGCCCGAATACCCAAACCGAAAGTAAATTTAACAAACAGAACATAAAAATAGATGAACAATTGACAACTAAAAACTTATTTTTAATTCTAAAAGAAAATAACGAACAGTTAGTAAAAGCTATACAAGAATCTTTCCAAAATGAGATAGCTAAAGCTTTAGCTGATATAAAAGCAGACTTTAAGCAAAATTTTGAGATAGTTTTTACTGAGCAAGAAAAGATAAAGCAGGATATAACATCCATAAACTCCAAAATATTACTCTTGGACCAAAAATGCCAATCCTTATCAGATGAGAACGACAACCTAGAAAAAGAAATTATAAATCTCAAAGCCAAACAGGACATCACCCAAAATTCATATTCAGAAAAAAACCCCGACTGCAACGCAAAATCCCTTGTCCTACATGGAGTACAAACAAATTATTGGGAAACTGAAGATGAAATTACAGACAGAATAATAAATATTTTTCAAGATATATTAAACATAAATATAAATAGTTATTTAGATGACATTACAGTAATAGGAAAGATGAGCCGGAAAAGACCAATAAAAATTGAATTAACGAATAAAAGATTGAAAAATTATTTACTCCATAATGCAGAATACCTTAAAGAAGCCGGCTTTAGTATAACTGAATTCCTGAGCCCAGCTGTCCTGAAAGAAAAAAGAGAACTAAAAAATGCCCTCCGTGTTGCAAGACAAAATGGCCAACATGCAGTAATAAGAAACCAGAAGTTAATTGTTAATGGAAAGGAAGTAGTAATCACCGGACAAACTGGACAATACATGAGACAATCTCCAAGAGAAGAAGAAAAGAAAAATCCTATGGCAACGCAACCAGAAATGGACACTTCAAGATGTACCTCACATCCGTCTTCTTTGTCTACGCAGTCTACCTTACAAAATACGTCTAAAATTACACAGAAAACTTCAAATATTGGAATAACTAAAAAACATAATTTTCGTGTCTAATACGCAGTTTGAGACAGATTTTTGTGTGTTCCTTCAGAACTTATGTAGTATAAACAATAAAATTCACCTAGTAGAAGCTTTATTAGAAGATAAAATAAATATACATACTATTTGTGTAGCAGAAACATGTTTAAATAAAGAAAAACTTCAACTGCTTAATATAACGGGCTATGAGGTTGGCTCATACTTTAACAGAGAAGCCCACAAAGGAGGTGGCGTGTGTATATTAGTTAAAGATACACTAGAGTATATAGACCGCCAGGATATACAAATATTATCAGTAGAAATGATATTCGAGGTATGTGCAATAGAGATACCCAAAATAAATGTGTTATTAATTAATATTTACTGGCCAAATAGTTCGAGAGGAATTGATACATTTTTTAGTAGCTTAGAAAAGTTATTAAATATGATCTCAGTTAAAGATAAAGATAAGAACATCATTATATGTGGTGACTTTAATGTAGATTTCCTGACCAACAAAAACAAAAATAACAAAGACATAAACAATAAAAAGACATTAAAAAACCTTATGTTCACATACAACTTTCACCAACTTGTTAAAGAAATTACTAGAAAAGCAACATCAAAATGTATTGATTTATTTTTCTTAAATTTCAATTTAAGAGACTCTCACACAGATGTCCAGGAATTAGGGTTTTCAGATCACAAAGGTGTGTTTCTTACAACTCCGCTAAGGACACAAACTTTAAAACATTTTAAATTTAAAAAACGAACATTTAGTGACAAAAATATAGAAGCATTTAAAAACGAACTACAAAAAATAGAATGGGCTACTATTATTAAGACTGATAAAAGTATAAATGTAAATTATAATAACTTTACACAAATATTGCAAAATCTTTTAAATAAACACATGCCAATAAAAACAATAAAAACTATGACTCCAAAAAAATTATACCTTACAAAGGGGGTCAAAATATCTTGTCGTAATAAACGATTACTAAAAATGTTCGCCGATTATTCAAGCAGCAAAATATTAAAAAAATACTATAAAAAATATAGTAAAATATTGAAAAAAACAATACAAACATCAAAAAGGATTAGTAATATTAAAAAGTATAATAATTGTGATAATAAAATACGAACCATGTGGACTATAATAAAAACAGAAACGAATAAATCTACTCCAAAAATAAAACAAAACTTACAAATAAAATTAGAAGATAAAACTATTTTAAGAGAACCTAAGTCTATAGCAAACTTTTTAAACAACCATTTTGCTTCTATAGGAAATTCTAGTAAAGCACCCAAGACCTCGCTACAAAAAAATCTTACAAATACTTTGAAAAACTCATTTTTCTTAAAACCAGTTGAACCGAACGAAATCTACAATATAATAATAAATTTAAAAAATAAACCTAGCTTTGGCATAGATGACATACCTCCTAAATTGATTAAGAAATGTGCAGCAGAACTAACGATACCATATACAAATTTAATCAACCAGTCATTTACAGAAGGAACTTTTCCGGATGATTTAAAGAAATCTTTAGTTAAGCCTATTCATAAGAAAGGAAATAAGTCAGATCCAAACAACTATCGCCCCATTGCCCTTTTGCCGACGTCATCAAAGATTTTTGAAACAGCCATGGTAAATAGACTAAACAACTACTGTGAAAAATATGAAATCTTTGATGATAGTCAAAATGGTTTTAGGAAAAATAGATCTACAATCTTAGCTACATATAAATATGTCCAAAATATCCTAAATACAATTAATACAAAACAGTGTGCCGTCGGCTTGCTCCTCGACATGAGCAAAGCATACGATAGGGTAAATTATAAAATCCTCTTAGACAAATTATATAGCATAGGGATTCGTGGAGTTGCTCACAATTGGTTTAAATCCTATTTACAAAATCGTTGCCAAATAGTTGAAATACAAAATACAAATTATAATACAGGAGAAGTTCAGAAATATAGGTCAGAAGCAATATCAGTTACAGGATCTATTCCCCAAGGAAGTGTCCTGGGTTGTATTCTATTTCTGATTTATATCAACTCCCTTCCAAAACAAATAGATCAACAGTGTGTTATCTTTGCGGATGATGTATCTGTTCTGCTACCATGCAAAAACTTAACAGAGATACACACTAAACTAAAAGAAACTCTTGATCAAATTGAAAACTGGCTAATGAACCACAACTTAGAATTAAACCTTAAGAAAACTAAAATAATAGAATTTAGACCTTACCAAAAATCTCCGCTAGAGATAGATTATAAGCACAATAATTACAAAATTGAAAATGAAAGTTCCGCTACTTTATTAGGTATAGACATAGATGCAAATCTTAATTGGAAGTCCCACATAGATAAAATGGCAGCCAAATTATCTTCGTTTATTTATGCTCTCCGACAGCTAAAAAAGGCAACGGATTTGCCAACAACTCTATCTGCCTATTATGCATATGCACATTCGCGACTAAATTACGGAATTATCATTTGGGGAAATTGTTCTGAAGTAGAGAAAATCTTTATCTTACAGAAAAAATGCATACGGATCCTGACTAATATTGGAAATATGGATTCTTGTAAGCCACATTTCAAAAAGCTTGGAATTCTCACATTAACCTCCCTCTACATCTATGAAGCCTGTAAGTTTGTCCGAAAACACCCAAATCTTTATATACATTTAAACACAATCCGACGAAACAACCGCACACAAAACCAACTTGAAATACCATTCTCTAAACTAGAATTATATACATCAAGCCCGCACTCTATGGTAATTAAAATTTACAATAAGATACCAAACAGCATTAAGAATATATCAAACACCAAAGTCTTTATGGACAATATAAAAAAGTTCCTATTAAATAAAAGTTACTATAACATAAGTGAATTTCTAAACGATAATATTAAAAAAATAGATTTAAGTTAAAAATACATATGAAAAGTTAATTTTATTGTCGTTCAAGGTATATGTCATTGAAATGTTTTATATAAATTTTATTAAGTTGTAAGGATTATTATTATAAATGATTACTATCACTTATTATATTGCCTTGCCCCACCGGGGCGTCACATAATGCCTAACATTGTACTAGTTTGTAAGATATTTATGTGATATGCAATAAAGACTAATTGAATTGAATTGAAATTGAATTGAAAGATGATATAATATGAAAGAAAGAAAATTATAAATTCGTTTCTGGCAAGACTCGAACCTGCGTCTCTGGACTGCCGGTCCAACACTCTACCAACTGAGCTACATTACATGATTGATGATGACTATCAACAATGCGCTAAGTGAAATAATATGACGTGCGTGTGTGCGCATGCTCGAAACTAAAACGAAAAACAAACAACAATAACAAAAAAATTACAAAAAATACTTTAAATGAAAGTGAAAAGAAAAAAACAAGAAAGTTAAATGTAAGTGAAAAGATTTTTTTTAACAACATAGATGGCAAAACGAAATATCTAGAAGAAACAATCAATTTAAAGATTATTCATGCAAAAACCTAAATGCTATTTTATCCTCGAATAAAAAAAAAACAAATTGTCCACGTAATCATAATTTTCGCAATCAAGAATAACGGAGTTAAATAAAGTTATAGACATTTGAAAAAACAAGTGTTAACAAATTTGTGCACGATGCTTAATAGCCAAATCTTCTATCTTCCATACTGGACTGGGAGAGAAAGAAATACATAGAATGTTCCAGTTGCCCTTCCTCCCGGGCATGCTGTAGAAGTCAGGAAAAGGGATTCGAGGGTTACAGTGTATTGTAATTTAGGCGATGGGCTGACAACCTGTCACTACAGCAACACACATTACAATCTAAAATTGCCCTCAATTTATGTCAGACGTGGCGAAAGCGCCTTTTAGGAGGCGTTTTACGTCCTGCCTACCCCGTAAG
Source organism: Scrobipalpa costella (assembly GCA_949820665.1). NCBI lineage: Eukaryota > Metazoa > Arthropoda > Insecta > Lepidoptera > Gelechiidae > Scrobipalpa > Scrobipalpa costella. The sequence continues at coordinate 548,918 of OX463323.1, read as the reverse complement.
GGATAAAGGCGGGATTTTATGTATGTACGTAATTGCCAAGTCGCCATTTTGGTTAAACTGAAAATATAGAGACTACAGAGATCAGTGAACAAATGACCATCAAAGAGAACACAATTGACTTGGCTCACCCGTTAGATGTCACTACATTTTGCGACTGAAAGAACGCGAGACTTGGCAGAAACTTTACATAGAATCTTTTTGATTGGATATTTTTTTTACGAAAAATTTCAATTTTCATGGAATTTACGTCAATAAACAGTGAACTTTTATGTATACGAATGAATTATGTTTGATAGATGAATACATATCCATGCAAGCCCGAATACATGAGGCCCATAATGTACGTAATAGTATAATTATCACACGTTTGAGTACAATATAATCTGTCCATCGCGTAAGTCCAAATCGTTTAAAGACCAAATTCACGGCCAGAAATGCAAAATTACAAATTAAAAAAAAAACAGAAAATAATATAACACATACATACATATAATCACGCCTTTATCCCTAATGGGGTAGGCAGAGCGTAAACGACCTAAAAAAAAGGTCGTTCCGCCACGACTGACAAAGTTTTGAGGGGTATTCATGATAAATTTGTAGGTATATTTCCATAGTGATAGGTAGTCAGCCCATCGCCTAAATTACAATATACTGAAACCCTCGGATCCCTTAGCTGGTTTTTACAGCTTCCCCGGGAGGAAATGCAGCTGGCACATTCATAACATAATAATAGCTAGAAAAACGACTTCATGCTTGTTACAATCAATCAAACAAAAAAACCTTTCAGTTCTTTATAGTTTTTCCATAAAACCGAACTTGAATTAACTATTCGGGATTGGTCTTGCTACTTAGACATTCCGCGATCTGGACCTTATGCGATTTTAGCGTTTCGCGATTCTGTCATTTTGCGATTTAGACGCCATGCGCACACACACAGTAATACCTGCGCAAGTTGCAGCCGCGACAGGCGCGCCGCCGTCTCGTCCTGCCACCAACAACATCAGCTATATCTTACGCTATTTTGGGCTTCGGAGAGCACGTTATACTATTTTCAAATCAGATTTAGAATAAAAATAAACACAGTTTCATGTATTGTTATTCAAAAACACATTTTAAAAATAAATGATACGTGTTGGCAAATTAGTTATACTATTTCATTATGTGGTCATATCTAATAGCTAAAACATATTTTACGTAGAATCAAAATCCTCGATTAAAACATTTAACTTTATTTACCTTTATTCTAAATCTAATTTGGAAATAGTATAAGTACAATCGAGTTGAAACGGAACGCCGTCATTGACAATGTCGACATAAATAGACGTTCCGACATAAATTGACTCATGTCGTTTTTGAACGGTAATCATATTTCTTATAAACTAAAGTAATATTTTTTTGTCCAGTAAAATTAAAATAAATTCTTAAAAATGAATGGAGTATAGTTCTTCTTCTTCTGTTGTGTGGGTATCTAGTCAATCGACCCGACGAACCAAGGACCTCCGTATTATGAGCCCATGGCTCTGACCATTATACCACGGAGGCAGTTCAATGGAGTATTGTCTTCTTCTTTCTCGAGTCGAAAGACCTAATGAACCCTGGTGGAAGTGTTTTCAAACCACATAGTAGTACCGCTATTAAGAATAAGAATAACTTTTCTTTCCTCAACAAACAGCATATTACAATAAATTAAGTAGGTACATACAACCTTTGTGGACAGTAAATGCGTTTGGAGAGGCTATTCTTCGTTTTATTTAGCATTAGCGACCCGCCCCGGCTTCGCACGGCAATCATCAGTGTTTCTCTACTATAATCTGCATGTATTATACATATAAACCTTCCTCTTGAATCACTCTATCCATTAAAAGAAACCGCATCAAAATCCGTTGCGTAGTTTTGAAGATTTATGCATACATAGGCATATATATAGGGACAGAGAAAACGTCTTTGTTTTATACTATGTAGTAATTAGAAATTATGTAAACGAAGAAGCAGGGCTATAGTGAACATAAAAATCAGCTGACCTAATTTTATAAATTTTTCATCTCATAGGCACAGAATTCAAAGGGTAGGTTCATCCATGTAAAATATATAAAAACTGGCCAAGAGTGAAATGAATGAATGAATGTTCCTAGTCGGACTACGGAACCCCAAAAATCATTTCATAGAAAGGTACATGAGTAGAACAACAGAAGACAGTGAAAAGCTCCAACGTTCCGTTCCATGTTCACAACCTCTGCTTCTTTAGGTCTTTTACAGTACACACTTTCCAAGATGACATGAGAGAACCCGATGGTGTAGTGGATAGGGCCACTGCCTCCTGAGCGGGAGGTCGTGGTTCGAATCCCACCACGTACCAATGTGTTTTTCGGTTTTCGAATTTCATATGTACGTTTATTCGGTGCTTTTTCCGTGCTTCGGAAGGCACGTTAAGCCGTTGGTCCAGGTTAATGTCGTTTAATACCGTAGATATTAGTCGTTAAGCCATATCAGAGACCAGTGCTAAGCATTGGCGGCTTGAAAACTCTGACCAAATCTAGGATTGGGTCTGGTTTCCCTTCTGGGTTGCGGAGGTCAGATGGCAGTCGCTCTGTGTAAAAACCAGTACCCTCGTTCAATCCCCTAGATTAGGTAGCCGACCCCGTGAGATACGGGATAAGGCTAGGGAGATGACTTTCCAAGATGATACTTTATTAGTATTTTTTTTGTCTTATTTTGTTGTTCTATTTAAAATAATTATTTATCATAAAGTATTTGAATGAAACGTCAAAATAATGTCAATTATTTTTAAACTAAAATTATTTGCTATTATTTCACATATTTTTCGCCGCAAAGTAACGTATACAATAAAAAACCATTTTTATCTTTCTATTGCTAAATAAAATTAAGTATAGGGAAATTAGGCCTCTGACGTGGAGTATATGCAACGTGTAACAGAAAGCGTATATTCATCGAGAAAGTTGTAAATCTACCCATGAAACTGAACAACTTGCCCTAAGGACCATAGGTCAAAATTCGAAAAAAAAAAGTTTGATTCCCCATACTACATGCGCTATCAGCTGATGCATTTTGTATGGAAGGTCAAACTTTTTTTTCTTATTTCGACCTATGTTCTTTTAGGAAAGTTGTTCATTTTCATGAGCTGGTTCATATCGCTTCCGGTGCACACACCCTTTCTGTTACACGTTGTATAAGAAGCCAGCTGGTCCGCGTGTGCGTGTGCGTGTGCGTGTGCGTGTGCGTGTGTGCGTGCGTACCTGCGCGGTGGCGTGGCGCAGCGCCTTGTTGTAGGCGAGCAGCTCGGCGCGCAGCTTCTCGATGCCCTCCTGCGAGGAGCCGATGGCCTCCAGCAGCGCCGCGCGCGCCGGCCCGCTCACCGCGCCTGCGCAGGGGAAACAAACAATTACACTTTAAATACTTCCTATTACGACATTTTGGCACCCAACTTCCCTCTTATCGACACCCCTTTTTGACAAATAATTTCACCAGATTTCTACACCTAAAATCACCCTATTCTGACACACAATATCACCCTATTTTGACACCCAATATCACCTTATATTGACACCTAATTAGACCTATTTTGACACCTAATTAGACCTATTTTAACACCTAATTAGACCTATTTTGACACCTAATTAGACCTATTTTAACACCTAATTAGACCTATTTTGACACCTAATTAGACCTATTTTGACACCTAATTTCACCCTATTTTGTAGCGACATCCAATCAAATTTCACCCTGCCAGTTACGAAAGTGGCTGAAGGGGTTTAGAAACATAATTCCACCCTATTCTGACATTAAATAACAATTATTATTTTAATCAAACTTCGCCCTATTTGACACACAATGTCACTCTATTTTAACACCCTATTACATCCTATTCGCAAAATGCAACCCTTTTTTGACAACCAATTCCACCCTATCTCGACACCTAGTTTCATCCCATTTTTGACACTTCATTTATATGTATGACTATTTATTGTTGTTAATTATATAAATACACCTAGGTAGCTTGTTTACTTACATACATACATATAGTCACGCCTTTATCCTTAATGGGGTAGGCAGAGCGTAAACGACCTAACCAAAGGTCGTCCCGCCACGTCTGACAAAGTTTTGACGGTTATTTAAGATAGATTTGTGGGTATATTGCTGTAGTGACAGGTTGTCAGCCCATCGCCTAAATTACAATATACTGAAACCCTCGGATTCCTTAGCTGATTTTTACAGCATGCCCGGGAGGAAATGCAGCTGGCACATTCTATGTTTTTTCTCGCTCCCAGTCCAGCATGGAAGAAACGTTTACTTACCTATACAATATATTGCCTAAAATGTATACCAGCCCACTTGTTCAACTTTTCTTTTCCTGTACCCTAAGGTTTTCTGGAAGAAATTGCTGCTTAGCAATAAGGCCGCCTATTTGTACTATTATTTGTTTTCATTTAATTTTTATTTCTCTTGTGTCTTTTCTGTGCAATAAAGTATATTCTTATCTTATCTTATCTTCATTTCATCCGATTCTGACACCTAATTACACCCTATATTGACACTCAATTACACCATATTTGGTCACCGAATCAGCCCTATTTGTCACCCTAGTTTAACACTCACCCGACTCTAGTTTCTTGATGAGCAGTAGTTGTTGATGTATCTGCGTCTCGAGCAGCGCCTGCGCCCTCTTGTGCATCTCCATGACGGCCTTGCCCCCCGCGGCTGGGGCGGCGGGGGCGTTGGGGGCGTTCGTGGGAGCAGAGGCGTTCTCCTTCTTGGCTTCTTTGGTGGGCTCCGCTGCGGCTTTCTCGGCGTCCTATAGAAGAAACCAATATAATAATATAAACCAAATTTTAAGACTAGCTATGTAATTCGTAGTTTTACCCGCGGCTTAATGAGTTCGATATTTTCCTGCGGTAAACAGAAGCCCCATGATGATGTTGATCAGAGTACAGGGTTTTTTATGATGAAAGAAACTTGTTTTCTAGTTGATGTAAATTGACGTAGTTATTGTCAGTGTCGACATAAATTGACGTAGTTATTGTCAGTGTCGACATAAATTGACGTAGTTATTGTCAGTGTCGACATAAATTGACGTAGTTATTGTCAGTGTCGACATAAATTGACGGCTTGTTATAGACAGTGTCGACATAAATTAACGCTTTGTTATAGACATGTCTACATAAATTCACGCTTCGTTATTGACAATGTCGACATAAATTAACGCTTCGTTATAGACATGTCTACATAAATTGACGCTTCGTTATCGACACGCTATATAAATTGACGCTTTGTCATAGACATTTCGACATAAATTGACGCTTCGTTATAGACATGTCTACATAAATTGACGCTTCATTATAGACATGTCTACATAAATTGACGCTTCGTTTTAGACATGTCTACATAAATTAACGTTTCGTTATAGACATGTCTACATAAATTGACGCTTCTTTATAGAAATGTCTACATAAATTGACGCTTCGTTATAGACATGTCGACATAAATTCACGCTTCGTTATAGACATGTCTGCATAAATTCACGCTTCAATATTAAAAATGTCGATATAAATTGACGCCTCGTTATAGACATGTCTACATAAATTGACGCTTCGTTATAGACATGTCTACATAAATTCACGCTTCGTTATTGACAATGTCGACATAAATTAACGCTTCGTTATAGACAAGTCTACATAAATTGACGCTTCGTTATAGACATGTCTACATAAATTGACGCTTCGTTATAGACATGTCTACATAAATTGACGCTTCGTTATAGACATGTCTACATAAATTGACGCTTCGTTATAGACATGTCTACATAAATTGACGCTTCGTTATAGACATGTCTACATAAATTGACGCTTCGTTATAGACATGTCGACATAAATTCACGCTTCGTTATAGACATGTCTACATAAATTCACGCTTTAATATTAAAAATGTCGACATAAATTGACGCCTCGTTATAGACAATGTCGACATAAATTAACGCTTCGTTATAGACAAGTCTACATAAATTGACGCTTCGTTATAGACATGTCTACATAAATTGACGCTTCGTTATAGACATGTCAACATAATTAACGCTTCGTTATAGACATGTCTACATAAATTGACGCTTCGTTATAGACATGTCTACATAAATTGACGCTTCGTTTTGACATGTCTACATAAATTAACGTTTCGTTATAGACATGTCTACATAAATTGACGCTTCGTTATAGACATGTCTACATAAATTGACGCTTCGTTATAGACATGTCTACATAAATTGACGCTTCGTTATAGACATGTCTACATAAATTAACGCTTCGTTATAGACATGTCTACATAAATTAACGCTTCGTTATAGACATGTCTACATAAATTGACGCTTCGTTATAGACATGTCTACATAAATTGACGCTTCGTTATAGACATGTCTACATAAATTAACGCTTCGTTATAGACATGTCTACATAAATTAACGCTTCGTTATAGACATGTCTACATAAATTGACGCTTCGTTATTGACAAAGTCTACATAAAGTGACGCTTCGTTATAGACATGTCTACATAAATTGACGCTTCGTTATAGACATGTCTACATAAATTGACGCTTCGTTATAGACATGTCTACATAAAGTGACGCTTCGTTATAGACATGTCTACATAAATTGACGCTTCGTTATAGACATGTCTACATAAATTGACGCTTCGTTATAGACATGTCTACATAAATTGACGCTTCGTTATAGACATGTCTACATAAATTGACGCTTCGTTATAGACATGTCTACATAAATTGACGCTTCGTTATAGACATGTCTACATAAATAGACGTTCTATTATTGAGGTACTTTGCTCCTCTATGATTAATGTTATTAATACATACATACATATAATCACGTCTTTATCCCTAATGGGGTAGGAAGAGTGCAAACAACCTAAACGAAGGTTGCTCCGCCACGTCTGACAAAGTTTAGAGGGGGTGTCCCTTACACCCCTCTTACCCAGCTCACCTGGTGTCCCCGCTGCTGCGCGGCCGCGCACGCCGCCCGCACGGCGCGCGTGGGCTGCACGCGGTTCACCAGCACCTTGTTGTGCGAGAGCGGGTGCTGGTTGGCGGCGCGCTCGGCCGGCTTGCTCGCGTTGTTGTTCGGCGCCGTGTTCTCTTGTTTGTTCTGGAAACAAATATGCAATTACTTATTGAAACCATATATCTCGCGGTGCACAGAGGCCGATGGTGTAGTGGATAGGGCCGAGCAGGGATATCGTGGTTTGGCGCTTTTTCCGTGCTTCGGAAGGCACGTTAAGCCTTTGGTTCCGGTTAATATCGTTTAACACCGTAGATATTAGTGGTTAAGCCACGTCAGGTCAGTGCTAAGCATTGGCGGCTTGACAACTCTGACCTAATCTAGGATTGGGTCTGGTTTCCCTTCTGGGTTGCGGAGGTCAGATGGCAGTCGCTCTATGTAAAAAGCAGTACCCTTATTCAATCTCCTAGATTAGGTAGCCGCCCGTAATATACGGGATAATGCGACGGGAGATAATGATGTATTTTGCGGTGCACAAATTTCTTTGCTGGAAAAGCTTAAAAAAACCTACATTCACTCTTTTTGATCCTTATATTCGCACTACGCAAGCAATTTCTCCAAACAACAACATTGAAATTAGCGACCGCTTCACGAAGTCTTTAAGAACTATGTAAGAACTATGTTAAGAAGTATGGTTATTTTAAGTAAAAATTACCAATTAGATTTAATAATCGAATTATGTGTACAATAAACTGTAAAATTTAAAATATAGAAGTTATTGATTCGAGTCGTGCAATATTTGCTAAGGAGTTACGTCATACCTCGCTTTTTTCATATAGAAAAGCATTTTTGACATTTCATAAAAAGTTGCTAATTTCAGTAGGAAACTAGCGGATTTCTTCCAGGCAACCTTCGGATTTTAGAGTAGATAAAGGCTTACCTGGACTAGTCTTCCATACTGGACTAGGAGTGATAGAAAAACATAGAATGTGCCAGCTGCATATCCTCCCGGGCATGCTGTAAAAACCAGCTAAGGGATACTTCAAAAAACATTGTTATTGTTTTTTTTTTTTAAATGCATGAATATTATTATTATTAAATGAAGACGTAATTAGTTGTACGTATATATAATAATTGTATGTACATTGGATAATTAGTAAAATTTTCTTTGTAAGTTTTAAAAAAATGCAATTTCTATGATGTGTAATTTCCGACACAAATGTTTTTGTAACTGGAATAAATAAATGAAATTAAATGAAATGAGGAAATGCAGCTGGCACATTCTATGTTTTTCTCTCACTCCCAGGCCAGCATGGAAGTCTCATGTATTGTTTTTTCTTTCTTATTAATGTTCTATATACTACATGTTACGGCAATAAACGAATTGTTATTGTAACAAAGGCTCACCTCCGGGTTGTGCCAGAACACCTTAATGAACCGGTTGTTGAGCACGGCCTCCGTGCTCTTGTAGGCCACGTTAGCCTCGGCCGCGCTCGAGAACGTGATGAGAGCGCCCTCGGGGTCGCCGCCGAAGCACACCTGAACAACATTACCAACATAACATAAAAATACTTTTCACTTCTCATGCTCGAAAAAGTACTACTTTATGCAGAATCTAGGCGACATAAAGTTGAACTTTATGCACAAGGGCAAAAAAGTATCTTTTTAAATGTATCTATACTAAGGCAGTGACCATTTAGACCATGCCAAACATAATAAATTGTGCACGGATAAAACTTGCTAATTTATAATATATCCTTCCCTATTTGCATTTTTGGTTTATAATAAGATAATACGAAAAAGTAACTAAATATCAAGACATATTCATCACAAAAAAAAACAATATTCCAAAATAATTTAAGAGTAGGCTGTATATATTCTTTGCCCGAAAATCATGCACAAAAATTAAAAAAATAAAGTAGCGGGAAAGAAGCTGTGAAATTTTACTTTGAATTTTAATTAAATAAATGTTAGTATGTTATGTTACTGTTTTATTTTCTCGCAATCGAAGTGAAAAGCAGAGTTTATAACCCGTGCACAAATCATTTTTATCCTCGACTTCTTCATCTCGGATAATAATGACTTGCTTTATGCACTCGGCATAAAATCTACTATTATTGCACGTAAGAATACAATAATCATACAACACAACAGATAACAACAAAAGACAAGTACAACATAGGCGGCCTTTTTTTTTTTTTTAAATCGGTTTGCTCTTGACTCCAGTCTAGGTCGGGAACGACCGAGACGGAGTCGACGATGGTGCGAGCTCACCCAGAAGGCCTTATTGCTAAGGTAGCAATTTCTTCCAGGCAACCTTTGGGTGAAAGAAAAATGCGTAGCGGTAAGCGGGATAGTGCAAACCGAGTCAAATATGTATCCTAAATACATTACATTTAGGAGACATATTTGACTTACCGCTACGCATTTTTTCTTTCACCCAAATTTTTGGGACTAGACCAGTCAAATAGGGTTTTAAATGTTTCGTTACTTTAAAAAGCCTCTAAACCTTTTTAAACCGTTTTAAAAAAAGCTTCAGCTTTTTTAAAGTAGTAGGCTTTCAGGACTAGACGTTATTTTTTTCTTAAATCCAAGCTATTTTACAGAGTTTAAAGAAGGAGGTTATCAATAAGATAGAACGAGGTTATCAATAGAAGAGAAATAAGATACGTATGTATGTAATATTATTGGAACTGCATAATATTCACACATTATATTCCATTGGGGCTTCCAAACCGAAGGACTTATAACCAAAAGGCTTGGATAGGCTTAGTCCTAAGGCTTTATAGGTTTTTAGCTTACTGGGCTCTTTATATAACAGTCTTGTCCAAAAATAAGGGCGAAAAGCCTAAAGTCCTTTGCAGCACTACTGAGCCCTATTAGTTATTACCAATAAAAACTCTAAGACCCGTAATTATAAACAGCAGAGAGCTAGTTTGAGTTCGTATCAGAAATGTAATTTCAGTACAAACTGACCTGTCAAATCTATACTTAATACTGCTCTCAAGTTTGATGTCGATTCACAAATACGAGCCTTAAGACACCCGGGTTCATCGGGTCGGTCGACCCGACGCTAGCACCCACCTGTATGTTGACGATCTTGCCGAACCTGCTGAAGTGGTTGTTGAGGTGCGAGATGTCGTTGAGCCCGCGCGGCACCTTCTTCACCTCGAGCGAGCAGTTCGCCGAGCCGCTCGCCGGCGCGCCCCCGCCCCGTGCCGGGCCTGGCCACGTGGATAATTGGAATTAATTTAATTATACATACATATAATCATGCCTTAATCTCTAATGCCTATACGGCAGAGCGTAAATGATCCAAATAAAGGTTGTTCCGCCACGTCTGACAGAGTTTTGAGGAGTAATAAGATAGATTTGTATACTGCTGCAATAAAAGGTTGTCAGCCCTTCGCCTAAATTAAAATATACTGAAACCCTCGCTGATCCCTTAGCTGGTTTTTACAGCATGCCCGGTAGAAAATGCAGCTGGCACATTCTATGTTTTTCTCTTGCTCCCAGTCCAGCATGGAAGAAATTATAAAACGTAATGTTAGAAATTATAAGTAACCAACAAAATATACATTGTATATAGTACAGGATCAAGATGTGAGCCTTGGGGGAAACTAAGTGTAATTTTGAAAATTTCGGGGTGATGTCCACTTATTAAAACCGAATTGCATCGTTTTCTGTTTTATTATGACTTAATCCAGTGTACAAGATGTCCATTAATACTAGATTTTCAATTCTGCTTATCCAAGTACTGTGATCGACACTATCAAATGCTTCATACAAGTCTGTTTACCAATACAAATGTACTTCATTGCACATAAGACAAGACATTACAAAAACAATACAATTTAAGCAGCCTTATTGCTAGAGTAGCATTTTCTTGGGTTTACTTATTAAAGTAAAAGCGTAATAACTGTTTACATATCTTCAATTCGATATTTTACTATAGTATCCTTAGAACATTGAAATTTATTTGCGTCACAAGGAACTGTGTATTTCTCGGATCCCTCGGATGCCTCTATCCCTAATTGAGTAGGCAGAGCCTAAACGACCAAAACAATAGCCGCTCCTCCACGTCTGACAAGGTTTTAAAGGTTATTTAAGATAGATTTGAAGGTATATTTCAGTAGTGACAGGTTGTCAGCTCATCGTCTAAATTTCAATATACTGAAACCCTCGGATCCCGGATCCGGATTTAGCTGGTTTTTACAACATGCCCGGAAGGAAATGCAGCTGGGACATTAATATTTTTCTTTCGCTCCCAGTCCAGCATGGATGAAACCAATCCCACCACCTTTGGCATATAATGTAGTGGATATCTTACCCTTACCGAGGCGCGCGTAGTCGAAGTTCTTCTTGCCGGGCGCGCCGTGCGCGGCGTGCGGCACGTGGCCCGCGTGCGCGGCGTGGCGCGGCGCCACCGGCATCATGGGCGGCGCCAGCCCGCCGGCCACGTCGTGCCGCACTCTGGGTGAAAACAAACAGTCGTTTTAATGGATATCGGTATGAGTTCCCTTGGTGACACAGGAAAGGAAACACCTGGGCATCATGAAATTTTCAGGAAATTATTTAAGGATTTTAACGAAATTTCGTATATTTGCACAATTTATCTACTGCAACAAATATACGAAATTTCATGAAAATCGATTATTATTTACCTAAAATAATCTCATACGTTTCAAACGGCCGTGTTAACACCATTGCTAACTATACATGCGACGGGCCGCGTAGGTCACGTGGGTTGCGTGTGCCACAAAATACGACCTATTACAAAAGGACAAGTTGTTTCTTACTAACCTGGGTATCGGTATGAGTTCCCTAGGAAGATGTGGCGGCACGTGGGCCACGTGGGCGGCGTGCGGGGGCGGGTAGGGGGCGGGGAACGGGCCGCCCGCACCCGTCCAGATGTCCGGAGTTAGAGGGTTGTATTCTAAGGAAGAAAACGTCACATAATACATCCAAACTTATTCTTTACTCTAGACAAAGGATTTTGATACTCTATCAAAGGCAATCAGCTTTTGATATTGTATCAAAGGCAATCATTACGTTGAGGAGAACGTAGATATCAAAAGGCTGTCTAAAAATGTTAAAACTGCCTGAAAAACATCATATTTAATTTTTATTTTCGAGAAATTAATCCGTATTTTTTATTCGTAAGATTTGATTTACCTCGGGGAAGTATACTGGGCCCTACTTTACTCAAATGAGAATATTTAGGCTGAAATCATAACTTTGGTGAACTCGGTGTCGCGCAGGAAAGTATACTAGGTCCTACACTATTCAAATATTTTGTAGCAAGTCCTAACAAGATTGCTGAACTTGGTGTCACGCAGGGAGGTGTACTAGGCCCTACTCTATTCGAAATTTACACAATTGAGAATATCTGTAATCAAGTCATAACAAGTTTGATGAGCTTGGCGTCCTGCAGGGAAGTGTACTAGATAATACTCTATTAAAAAATTACAAAAATGGCCGAATTATGGACTTACCAGGTACGGGGGGGTGTGGGGGGTGCGGCGGGTGCGGGTGGGGGGGCATGGCGAGCGCGCGCGACAGGCACGCGTCCTCCAGCACCACGGGGTCCAGCCCGTGGTCCCACTGGCACAGGTCGCCGCGCATGCAGTAGCCTTTCTCTGTAACAACATTGCATTATGTTAGGAGCTGGTAATTTTCATGTGTGGTAAGAGAGGGAAGAGGTAAGTGAGACAAGGGAGGAACGATGAGTACAGAAAGGACAAGTGGAAAGTGATGAACGAGAGGGAAGGGATGAAGAAGAGGGAAGTAAGGAAAAGGAGTAATCAGAGGGAAAGGAGAGAACGGAGGAACGAGAAGGAAGTGATGACTGAGAGGGAAGGGAGGAAATAGAGGAACGAGATGGAAGGGAAAGAAAGGAGGAACGAAAAGGAAGTGATGAAGAGGCAAGGGAGAAAAAGGATGAACGAGAGGGAAATGAGGGACGAGAGAGAAGGAACGAAAGTAAGGAACGAGAGTAAAGGGAGGAAATGGAAGAACGAGAGGAAGTGAGCGGTGAAAAGGAAGGGAAGGAGGGAAGTGAGTAGTTAATATAGATCATCATCTCCCTAGCCTTATCCCGTATCACACGGGGTCGGCTTCCTAATCTAGGGGATTGAACGAGGGTGCTGGTTTTACACAGAGCGACTGCCATCTGACCTCCGCAACCCAGAAGGGAAACCAGACCCAATCCTAGATTAGGTCAGTTTTCAAGCCACCAATGCTTAGCACTGGCCTCTGATATGGCTTAACGACTAATATCTATGGTATTAAACGATATTAACCGGGACCAACGGCTTAACGTGTCTTCCGAAGCACGGAAAAAGCGCCGAATAAACGTACATATGAAATTCGAAAACCGAAAAACACATTGGTACGTGGTGGGATTGCTCAGGAGGCAGCGGCCCTATCCACTACACCATCGGGCTCATCATCATAATCATCAGTAGTTAATATAGATACTGACCGTCAAAGTCCCGGCAGCGGCGCTTGCTGTACTCGTGGTGCTCAGGGCCGGCCGACAGCGAGCGCGAGCGCGAGCGGGACCTGAACCAATTATACCAACAATAAGGCAATCAATAAATTTGCTTCCATGCTGGACTGGGAGCGAGAGAAAAACATAATATTTCCTCCCGGGCATGCTGTAAGAACCAGCTAAGGGATCTGAGAGTTTCAGTATATTGCAATTTAGGCGATGGGCTGACAACCAGCGATATACGTACAAATCCATCTTGAATAACCCTCAAAACTTTGTCAGTCGTGGCGAAACGACCTTTGTTTAGGTCGCTTACGCTCTGCCTACCCCATTAGGGATAAAGGCGTGATTATATGTATGTATGTATGTATAAGGCAATCAGTTTTACAAAGCTATGTTTTTAAAAATAAAATAAAATTGTTTTGTTTCAGACCAAATTACATTACAGTCATGTTAGCAAATATTTGTCCATCAAAGGCGAAGGGTCCATCGGCTTCCCTTTCGAGAATTTCACCTTCACCAAATCCGGTGTTATTTTCGATTACGTCAAAACTATAAAGTACGTGAATGGTTTTTTTTTGCTTTGGTTTACCCTCGGTAAAATAGTACTCCTCGCCACTGTTGTCCATATATCATTTTTTGAAGACACGTTGATTAAGTATGCACAGTCAACAACACCTTTAGAGTAACAGGGCTGCTATAAAGCAATGGAGTTTTAACAAGTGTTTATTTATATAATCAGTGTTTTGCTCAACAGGGCAAAACGTTTATGCTGAGCTATAGCCGTTTTGGTTAACTGCGACACAACCATTTGTTTGTTTTGTATTTATCGTCTATGTTTGTCTTTTTAATTTGATATTTGTTTTATGTTTGTTTAAATGTTTACTTTTGTCTCCTTTTTTTTAATACTACAAATATTTATGTGTGTGTCTTTATAAAACAAATAAATTTATTATCTATCTATCTATCTTATATATTTAGATAAAATTTCATGTACTTGTACTTTTGAAGAACTTGCACAATTATACGAAATTTCGTGAAAAAGCATACACAATTATCCGAGAAATCTTCATCGGTTTGGAGCAGCCTTGTTACCCTAAAGGTGTTGTTGACTGTGCTACTATAGCCCAGCCAGGAATTAAAAAGTCCTGTCATAGAGATAAGCAGAGACAGAATAAGAGAGGGACTTATGCACTTCCTATAAGCCCTTCTCTATTGTACCTTCTCTATGGTACTTGAATAAACACACACACACGCTCACACGCTCACACACACACACACACACGCACAAGAGCACACTTGCTTGCATCGATCTACTTCTGTTTGCTTTGTTTAATCTTAATTTTCTTTGTATATTTTTAGTTTATTATTATTATTTTTTACTAGAAGAGCGGAATCTCCCGGCGCAGGCTAATCTAAGCTTAAAAGGAGGTTCCAATCACCGTGGTTTTAATTGTAATACTTTTATTGAAATAAACATTTATTTTTTTTAAACTTACATAAATCACGCCTTTATCCCTTACGGGGTAGGCAGAGCGTTCAACGCCTCGTAAAAGGCGCTTTCGCCACGTCTGACAAAAATTAGAGGGCAATTTTAGATTGTATTTTTAAACTTCTATCTTATATTACTGACCTGTCCCGTTCCCTTTCGCGCGACTGTCTCTCTCTGTGCTCCCGGTCCCTCGAGGCGCGGTCGCGGTCGGCGGACCGCACGCGCTGTAGTCGGTCGCGGTCCCGGTCGCGAATGATGCCCGCTGGAGATCGGGATCTGGGGAAACATATTTAATATAGCTGATGCATTTTGTATGGAAGGTATTTTTTTTTCGTATTTCAACGTTTGTTCCTTTGGGAAAGTTGTTCAGTTTCATGGGTTGGTTCATATACTTTCAGGTACAGTACATCATATACATACATACATATAATCACGCCTTTATCCCTAATGGGGTAGGCAGAGCGTAAACGACCTAAACAAAGGTCATGCCGCCACATCTGACAGTTTTGAGGGTTATTTAAGAAAGATTTGTAGATAAATTGCTTTAGTGACAGGTTGTCAGCCCATCGCCTAAATTGCAAAATACAGAAACCCTCGCATCCCTTAGCTGGTTTTTACAGCATGCCCGGGAGGAAATACAGCTGGCACATTCTATGTTTTTCTTTCGCTCCCAGTTAAGCATGGAAGAAACAGTACATCATATACCCTTTCTATTTCATGCCGTATACGGGTGTAAGGGACAGCGTCCCGCAAACTGATAGGGGTTGCTCAGTCAACGACACTGAACAACTATCAGCAGGAACTTTTTTAGGAAGCGAAAAAAAAAAACATTTCCATACAAAATGTCCACCTCGACCTGACAATTTGTATGGAAAATGTTTTTTTTATCTTTCGCTGAAAGAACTGCCTGATGGAAGTTGGTCAGTGTCGTTGACTGAGCTACCTCTATCACTTTGCGGGACGCTGTCCCTTACAGCCCGTATTGTAAGTAAATAAGTAAAAACACTTTATTGTACACAAAAATAAACTTAAATTAATGTGCACAAAGGCGGTCTTATCGCTGGAAGCGATCTCTTCCAGACAGCCTTTGGGTAGAGGAGAATGTAAAGAGAAGAGAGTAGTGCTGAAGTATAGGAAATAATTTAAATACAACAAAAATAGAATAGTGCAAATAAGAATTAGAAATGTATTGATTGGTGAGCCAATAGACGCTGGGCCTTGCTCCTGGTAATGTATCGTTTTGGTTGGTGAGCCAATAATGTAGTGAAACAATACAATACAAAAATTCTTTATTGCACAAAGAAACACATACAACAGAAATAAAAAGGAACAAACGTGATAGTACAATATAGGCGGCCTTATTGCTAAAGCAGCAATTTCTACCAGGCAACCTTTGGGTATAGAAATTGTACAAGCAGAAAGCGGGATAGTGCATATTACTACATAGAATACTATGATGGTGATGATGGAGGCATTACCTGGACCGGCTGGCGCCCCGCTCCGCGTTAGGCGGGCTCCTGTTGCGGTAGCGGCCTCTTGGCGACGGCGAGCGCGAGATAGGTCGTCTGCATACAACCAGACATCATTAGTACGAGTAAGCAAATGGTAAATGGATATAAGAGTTAGATTATGTATGTTGTATGAAAAATTATAGTTTTTTAAAAATATAGAAGACGTTTTGTGTTATTGGTTGCATAATATTCTACCAGTTTGGTAGAAATATTCTACTAATTTGGTAGGAATATTATACTTATTTAATAGTAATATTCTTGAACTATAGTAGGATTTTTCTCAAAATTAGATAGAAATATTCTACTAATTTGATAGGAATATTCTACCAATTTGTTAGTAATCTCCGCGTTGTTGGGCGGGCTCCTGTTGCGGTAGCGGCCTCTTGGCGACGGCGAGCGCGAGATAGGTCGTCTGCATACAACCAGACATCATTAGTACGAGTAAGCAAATGGTAAATGGATATAAGAGTTAGATTATGTATGTTGTATGAAAAATTATAGTTTTTTAAAAATATAGAAGACGTTTTGTGTTATTGGTTGCATAATATTCTACCAGTTTGGTAGAAATATTCTACTAATTTGGTAGGAATATTATACTTATTTAATAGTAATATTCTTGAACTATAGTAGGATTTTTCTCAAAATTAGATAGAAATATTCTACTAATTTGATAGGAATATTCTACCAATTTGTTAGTAATCTCCGCGTTGTTGGGCGGGCTCCTGTTGCGGTAGCGGCCTCTTGGTGACGGCGAGCGCGAGATAGGTCGTCTGCATACAACCAGACACGATTAGTACGAGTAAGCAAATGGTAAATGGATATAAGAGTTAGATTATGTATGTTGTATGAAAAACTCTTGTAATTAAAAAAAAATATATTAAATACGTTTTGTGTTATTGGTTGCATAATATTCTACCAGTTTGGTAGAAATATTCTGCTAATTTGGTCGGAATAATATACTTATTTAATAGTAATATTTTCGAACTATAGTAAGATTTTTCTCAAAATTTGATAGCTATAATCTACTAATTTGGTAGGAATATGCTATCAATTGAGTTGTAATATGCTACCAATGTGGTAGGAATATGATATTGTTGTGGTAGGAATATGCTACTAATCTGGTAGGAATTTTCTACCAATGTGGTAGTAATCTCCGCGTTGTTGGGCGGGCTCCTGTTGCGGTAGCGGCCTCTTGGCGACGGCGAGCGCGAGATAGGTCGTCTGCATACAACCAGACACGATTAGTACGAGTAAGCAAATGGTAGGTATATGATTATTAGAGTAGGATGTATGTTGTATGAAAAGCTATTGTAATTTAAAAAAAATATATTAAATACGTTTTGTGTTATTGGTTGCATAATATTCTACCAGTTTGGTAGAAATATTCTGCTAATTTGGTCGGAATAATATAAACATAAACATAACATAAAAATACTTTATTGCACGTAAGAACACAAATGATACAACACAACAGATAACAACAAAAAACAAGTACAACATAGGCGGCCTTATTGCTAAGGTATACTGATTTAATAGTAATATTTTCGAACTATAGTAGGATATTTCTCAAAATTTGATAGCTATAATCTACTAATTTGGTAGGAATATGCTATCAATTGAGTTGTAATATGCTACCAATGTGGTAGGAATATAATATTGTTGTGGTAGGAATATGCTACTAATCTGGTAGGAATTTTCTACCAATGTGGTAGTAATCTCCGCGTTGTTTGGCGGGCTCCTGTTGCGGTACCGGCCTCTTGGCGACGGCGAGCGCGAAATAGGTCGTCTGCATACAACCAGACACGATTAGTACGAGTAAGCAAATGGTAGGTATATGATTATTAGAGTAGGATGTATGTTGTATGAAAAGCTATTGATTTTTTTTAAATAGAAAAAGACATTTTGTTTTGTTGGTTATTCACTAATATGGTAAGAATTTCCTACCATATTAGAATATTCTGCCAAGGGTAGGAATTTACCCCCGATTTGGTAGGAATCTCTCACCTGCGCTCATAGTTCATGTCATGGTCATTATCTCTATGTGGCCTTCTCCTGGCTGCCCCAGCTCTACGTACCCACGATCTTCAACGTCTATTCTACCAATTAAGTACGAATATTCTACCAACTTGGTAGGAATCTCTCACCTGCGCTCATAGTTTCTTCCATGGTCATTATCTCTATGTGGCGTTCTCCTAGCTGCTCCAGCTCTGCTTTCCCACATCTATTTTACCAATATGGTAGGAATATTCTACCAAGGTAGTAGGAACATTCTACTAATTTGAAATTAATCTCACCTCGTGGTTCCAATTGTGATCTACGTCTCTGTGAGATGCGCCAATGATTTACTTACTTCGCTGGCTCAGTGACCCGATTTAATCTACCATACTGGTAGGAATATTCTACCGGTTGTGTAGATATTTCAAACTACTAGCAACCTTCTAAACTGACCACCATGTTTGGTAGGATTATTCTCCTGGCTCACCTGCGCTCATAGTTCCTGTCATGGTCATTATCTCTATGTGGCCTTCTCCTAGCTGCACCAGCTCTTCGTTCCCAGGACCTGGAGCGCCTCCGACGCCGGTCCGGGCCCGCGCCGTCTCGCAACTGCACGGAAACAAACAACTTCTACTTACTACTTCACCCTGAGTAACATAACTACTTTTTACCGCGGGAAAGTACATAATTCCCACGAGAGAACTTAATTAGCAGCGGGTGACACTGCTGACAGAAAGCTAGTTGTTGATATGTTTCATTATTGAAATTCTTTGGTTAGGACTTTGCAGGCTCAATCACGAGATTCTTACAGTTAAATGATTCTGTTTCGTAGGGCACGTTAAGCAAGCGGAAGTCTCTTTCTTTGATAGTAGTCGTCACACAATTCCTATTAGAGGGCTATTAGATGTACATACATACATATAATTACGCCTTTATCCCTTATGGGGTAGGCAGAGCGTAAACGACCTAAACAAAGGTCGTTCCGCCACGTCTGAAAAATTTTGAGGGTTATTGAAGATAGATTTTTAGGTATATTGCAGTAGTGATAGGTTGTCAGCACATCGCCTACATTGCAAAATAGTGAAACCCTCGGATTCCTTAGCTGATTTTTACAGCATGCCCGGTAGGCACATTGTTGGCATGGAAGAAATATATAAGATGTATAGGCAGTTAAAGTGGCGATAGAGCCTAAGTGGCGCCCCCATCAGTTAAAAAATCATAACTCACTAAAAACACAATGAATCGAAAAACGGGTCCAACAGACTCAAGCAATAGTAATGAAGATAATTTAGAACCTTATAAATTAGCGATCATAGTTCGTTGTAGTAACAGGTAGAAAAATTGCGATAAACGGCCACCGACGGCAATTTTTCTACCTGTTGCTACAACAAACTAAGAATCGCTAATTTAAATAAGGTTCTAAATTATCTTTAAAATATTACTTGAATCTTTAATTTTTATCTTTAGTCACCTCAATAAACTCATCATCATCATCTCCCTAGCCTTATCCCGTATCTCACGGGGTCGGCTACCTAATCTAGGGGATTGAACGAGGGTACTGGTTTTTACACAGAGCTACTGCCATCTGCCACCTCAATAAACTCTGACACTAAGTCTTATCAGGCCGTTAACTTGAAAACCCACTCGTTAAGAAGAAGTAAAAGAAGAAACAATCTTACCCCGTCTCCCCTCCTATCCCTTCTTCTGGGCAGTTGGTCGAGTGGCTCTTCTAGTAACTCTGTGAGTGGTAACGAAGCCTGAAACGAGAAATAACACGACACGTTAGATCAAAGCTTATTTTAAAATTAGAAACACTATACTCTGTGAAATCCAGCAGCCCGATGGTGTAGTGGATAGGGCCGCTACCACCTGAGCGGGAGCTTGTAGTTCGAATCCAGTGGATAGAGCCGCTACCTCCTGAGCGGGAGATCGTAGTTCGAATCCAGTGGATAGGGCCGCTACCTCCTGAGCGGGAGGTCGTAGTTCGAATCCAGTGGATAGGGCCGCTACCTCCTGAGCGGGAGGTCGTAGTTCGAATCCAGTGGATAGGGCTGCTACCTCCTGAGCGGGAGGTCGTAGTTCGAATCCAGTGGATAGGGCCGCTGCCTCCTGAGCAGAAGGTCGTAGTTCGAATCCAGTGGACAGGGCCGCTACCTCCTGAGCAGGAGGGAGGTCGTAGTTCGAATCCAGTGGATAGGGCCGCTGCCTCCTGAGCGGGAGGTCGTAGATCGAATCCAGTGGATAGGACCGCTACCTCCTGAGCGGCAGGTCGTAGTTCGAATCCAGTGGACAGGGCCGCTACCTCCTGAGCAGGAGGGAGGTCGTAGTTCGAATCCAGTGGATAGGGCCGCTACCTCCTGAGCGGAAGGTCGTAGTTCGAATCCAGTGGACAGGGCCGCTACCTCCTGAGCAGGAGGGAGGTCGTAGTTCGAATCCAGTGGATAGGGACGCTACCTTCTGAGCGGAAGGTCGTAGTTCGAATCCAGTGGACAGGGCCGCTACCTCCTGAGCAGGAGGGAGGTCGTAGTTCGAATCCAGTGGATAGGGCCGCTACCTCCTGAGCGGGAGGTCGTAGTTCGAATCCAGTGGATAGGGCCGCTACCTCCTGAGCGGGAGGTCGTAGTTCGAATCCAGTGGATAGAGCCGCTACCTCCTGAGCGGGAGATCGTAGTTCGAATCCAGTGGATAGGGCCGCTACATCCTGAGCGGGAGGTCGTAGTTCGAATCCAGTGGATAGAGCCGCTACCTCCTGACCGGAAGGACGTAGTTCGAATCCAGTGGATAGGGCCGCTACCTCCTGAGCGGAAGGTCGTAGTTCGAATCCAGTGGATAGGGCCGCTACCTCCTGAGCGGAAGGTCGTAGTTCGAATCCAGTGGAAAGGGCCGCTACCTCCTGAGCGGAAGGTCGTAGTTCGAATCCAGTGGAAAGGGCCGCTACCTCCTGAGCGGAAGGTCGTAGTTCGAATCCAGTGGATAGGGCCGCTACCTCCTGAGCGGGAGGTCGTAGTTCGAAGTCAGTGGATAGGGCCGCTACCTCCTGAGCGGGAGGTCGTAGTTCGAAGTCAGTGGATAGGGCCGCTACCTCCTGAGCGGGAGGTCGTAGTTCGAATTCAACTTACCTTAACTAAAGTCTGTTCATGAGCTGGTTTATTGCGGACAACCACACGGTGCCTCGCGGGGGGCGCGGCCGGGGCGGGGGCGAGGGGGGGCGCGGTCACCCCGGAGGGGGGGGAGCGACGTTCCAAGCGTTCTTCCATTGAGAGCTTGCCGTTCGTCGCTGCGGGAGAAACACATCAATACAATACAGTATACTTTACTGCACAAAAACACAGAAATTACAATTGGCGGCCTTATTGCTAGTGTAGCAATATCCTCCAGGCAACCAGGCAATAGGAAACAGAGGAATAAAATAAATTGATCATGGTTATTATATGCGTTCTATACCGGGTGTAAGGGACAGCGTCCCGCAAACTGATAGGGGTTGCTCAGTCAACGAAACTGAAGAACTATCAGTAGGATTTTTTATCAGAAAGTGAAAAAAATTTGCTTCTTCGTACAAATTTTCTGATCGAGGTGGTCATAAAATAATTTCCTAGTGATAGTTGTTCAGTTTCCCCCTATCAGTTTGCGGTATGCTGTTCCTTACACCCTGTAGTATTTCCAACTCAGATTTAGAATAAAGGATAACAAAGTTTCATGTCTTTTAATCCAAGATCTTGTCTCTAAAATAAGTTTGAGCTATTAGGTATGACATTATTATTATTATTAGTCTATTTATTACAGATACAAAAAAATATTAATTACATATAAACATAAATTATTTCATTTTAACAATTACATATAAACATAAATTATTTCATTTTAACATTAACATTAAATAAATAATCACTCATCATTGTTTTTCTTTTTCCTTTTTGGAGTATCTGCGCATCCTGAAGACGCATAGACCTCCCCCAGCTCTTTCCATCTTTCTCTGTCTCTTGTTAGTCTGGTCCAAAGGGCCCCAGCAATTTTTTTCAGGTCATCTGACCACCTCCTAAGAGGTCTACCTCTTCTTCTTCTTGCTTCCTCTCGTGGTGTCCATTCAGAAACCAATTTTGTCCATTTTTTGTTTTCTCCCTCCACATATGGCCCGTCCAGTTCCATTTTAGTAGCCTGCTTTTGTTGGTCACGTCTTCTACCTTTGTTGTTTTTCTGATGTCAGTAGCTCTCTTTCTATCCTTTTTTGTGATGCCTAGCATACTTCTTTCCATGCTTCTTTGGCATGTTACCAATTTTTGGATATGCTTTTTGTTCAAGGCCCAAGTTTGGCAGCCATATGTCAGAATTGGGAGGATGCATATGTTGAACAGTTTTCTCTTTGCAGAAGTAGGATAATGGTTGTTCTTAAATATTTCCTTCAATGACCAATATCGTTTCCAAGCGTTGTTGACACGTCTTTCCAGTTCTTAATCAGTTTGGTCACTGAATGAAACAAGCTGGCCCAGGTATATGTATGACTGAACATATTCTATTGTCTCACCATCGACAACTATCGGTGACTCAGTCCTGTTTGTCATGACCTTTGTCTTGGATTTGTTTATTGATAGGCCAACTTCTTTACTCTTGGAGGCAATATCTTGTATCATACGTTGGAGTGTCTGATAGTCATTAGCAAACAGCACCAGATCATCTGCAAATCGTAGGTTGTTTAACAGTTCGCCATTCACATTTATTCCTATGTCATTCCATGAAAGGCTTCTGAAGATCTGTTCTAGGACAGCTGAGAACAGCTTTGGTGAGAGTGGATCGCCTTGACGTACTCCTTTCTGAATCAAAAAGGTTTTCCCAGTGACTCTAACTTTACTTGTGCTGTGGAGTTTGAATATACTTTTTTTATGATCCTTATATATTTGTTATCAATGCCTTGTTTCTTCAGAGCATTCCATATGTGAGTGTGATCGAGAGAATCGAACGCTTTGTTGTAATCGATGAAGCCTAGGTATAGTGGATATCCATATTCCTGTGTTTTCTCAATTGTTTGCTTAAGAGTGTGCATATGGTCAATGGTCGAATAGCCCGATCTGAAGCCTGCCTGTTCCTTTGGCTGTTCTTCGTCTAGCTGTTTAGATACTCTTTTCAGAATAATTTTGGAGAAAACCTTATACACATTGGACATCAAACTGATTGGGCGGTAATTGTTCATGTCACTTTTGTCGCCTTTTTTGTGTATAAGTATTATAGTGCTGCCTGTCCATTGGGTTGGGATTAGTTCTGAATCCAATATAATGTTAAATATTTTAGTAAGTGTTTTAGCATTTTCTGGGAGAGAGATTTTTAGATGTTCATTCGTGATACCATCTGAACCTGGTGCTTTTTAATTTTTTTGAGTTTTGATAGCGTGGATAACTTCACTCTCCAAAATGCATGGTATGGTGTTTACAGTTTGGTCCTGTAGGTCAATCTCTAAAACTTCATCAATTTTATCAACTGTAGCTCTTGCATAAAGTTTTTGATAGAATCTTGTTGCAGTATCCAGTATTGCACTTCTTCGTGTTATCTGCTGGTCGGCTGTATTTTTTATGTTAGGGATCCATTCTTTGGTATCTTTTAGCTCTTTCAGAGCTTTTCTTATTCCACCTGTTTTTAGAATATGCTGATTTATGCACTCTATTCTCCTTTTTGATTTATCATTTTTTATGCTTCGACTTATTTCCTTACTAACTTTTGTGATCAATTTTAGGTTTTCTTTATATTTTTTGTTGTTAAGTAGTTCTTTTCTGTTTGCTATTAGATTCTTGGTAGTTTGACTTATTTTATTATTTTGTGCTTTCTTAAAGAACTTTTTGCAAATTTTGCTGGTTTCTCTGTCATAGAGATTTTGAAACTCTTGATTTTCGATTACTGCCGTGCTACTTGGTATTTCATTAGTACTTTTAAATTGCTGCCCAAAATTTTTCCTGCTCTTCACTCGACGCTCTCCGGGTTGTAAGGTTGCTCTAACCATTCTGTGGTTTGTGTTAAAATTGAGATTGTTCAATACAGAGACGTCTTTGAAATGCTCTCTGTCGGTAGTGGCTATATAATCGATTTCGTTGTGGTATGAGCCATCCGGAGAAATCAAGGTCCATTTCCGCGAGGTTTTTTTCTTAAAATAGCTATTTAATAATGATAGCCTGAATTCTTGTTAAGTTGATCATTTTCTTCCCATTCTTGGTTCTGATTCCATGTCCAAATTTACCCATTATTGAGTCTTCACCTTCTTGTTGTGTACCAATTCTGCCATTGAAGTCACCCATAACAATTGTGTACTTGCTGTTACTGGTATCTTGCAGGGTTTTGGATAGTTCTTTGTAGAATTCAGTAATAGATTTTTTATCGCTTGTTTCTGTTGGTGCATAAATTTGGATGATCGTCCAGTTTTCTCTGTAGCCTGGTAGTTTTATATGTAGTACTGCTATTCTCTCAGAAACACCTTTAAATTGTATGATGTGTTTTTTTAAGTGACTCTTGACCATAAATCCAATTCCGTAGTGACCTTGGGTCTCTCCTTTAAAGTACAGAATGTAGTCATCATGTTCTTCTATCGAGTTTCCCATTCTTCTCACCTCGCTTAGTCCCAAAATGTCATAGTTAATAACTTTTAGTGCTTCCTCTAGTTCAATTAATTTCTCATCAGTTCTAAGTGACAGGACATTAAGTGTTGCAATATATATTGGTTTTTGAAGCTTTTCTTGCTTGTTTGGCGTTTCTGGATTGTGATTGGTTGGGGGGTGTTGGTCAGACGGAGGTATGACATACATACATATAATCACCACTGTATCCCTAATGGAATAGGCAGAGCGTAAACAACCTAAACAAAGATAGATTTGTAGGTATATTAATTGGTAGGATGCCAGCCCATCGCCTAAATTGCAATATACTAAAACCCTCGGATCCCTTAGCCTGTTCTTACAGCATGCCTGGGAGGAAATGCAGCTGGCACATATTATATTTTTCCCTCGCTTCCAGTCCAGCATGGAAGTATCCAACTAGCAATCTATGCTCACCGTGAACTGGTGGTTCCACCTTCTCCAGCTCAGGGTCTGGAGGTGGAGACGGCTGCTTCTCCCCATCCTGCACCACCTCCCCGGATTCGGGCGTTAAGTACTCTTGTGTTTCCAGGGATTTGAACAGCATGTCTACGAACGGTTTAGTTTCTGCGGACAAAAAACAAAGTATAAGTTTTGCAATCTTTGTTGATGTTGATCACATACCATGTTGGAGGAACACGTCTAGCTGGTCCAGCATGCCGACAGCTCGCTGGCTGGCTCCTCTCTCCAGCAGCGTCCACTTGGCTAAGAGTGCTGGCTGCATCACATACCATGTTGGAGGAACAATTCTAGCTGGTCCAGCATGCCGAGAGCTCGCTGGCTGGCTCCTCTCTCCAGCAGCGTCCACTTGGCTAGGAGTGCTGGCTGCATCACGTACCATGTTGGAGGAACACGTCTAGCTGGTCCAGCATGCCGAGAGCTCGCTGGCTGGCTCCTCTCTCCAGCAGCGTCCACTTGGCTAGGAGTGCTGGCTGCATCACATACCATGTTGGAGGAACACGTCTAGCTGGTCCAGCATGCCGAGAGCTCGCTGGCTGGCTCCTCTCTCCAGCAGCGTCCACTTGGCTAGGAGTGCTGGCTGCATCACGTACCATGTTGGAGGAACACGTCTAGCTGGTCCAGCATGCCGACAGCTCGCTGGCTGGCTCCTCTCTCCAGCAGCGTCCACTTGGCTAGGAGTGCTGGCTGCATCACGTACCATGTTGGAGGAACACGTCTAGCTGGTCCAGCATGCCGACAGCTCGCTGGCTGGCTCCTCTCTCCAGCAGCGTCCACTTGGCTAGGAGTGCTGGCTGCATCACGTACCATGTTGGAGGAACACGTCTAGCTGGTCCAGCATGCCGACAGCTCGCTGGCTGGCTCCTCTCTCCAGCAGCGTCCACTTGGCTAGGAGTGCTGGCTGCATCACGTACCATGTTGGAGGAACACGTCTAGCTGGTCCAGCATGCCGACAGCTCGCTGGCTGGCTCCTCTCTCCAGCAGCGTCCACTTGGCTAGGAGTGCTGGCTGCATCACGTACCATGTTGGAGGAACACGTCTAGCTGGTCCAGCATGCCGACAGCTCGCTGGCTGGCTCCTCTCTCCAGCAGCGTCCACTTGGCTAGGAGTGCTGGCTGCATCACGTATCATGTTGGAGTAACACGTCTAGCTGGTCCAGCATGCCGACAGCTCGCTGGCTGGCTCCTCTCTCCAGCAGCGTCCACTTGGCTAAGAGTGCTGGCTGTATCACGTACCATGTTGGAGGAACACGTCTAGCTGGTCCAGCATGCCGACAGCTCGCTGGCTGGCTCCTCTCTCCAGCAGCGTCCACTTGGCTAGGAGTGCTGGCTGCATCACGTACCATGTTGGAGGAACACGTCTAGCTGGTCCAGCATGCCGACAGCTCGCTGGCTGGCTCCTCTCTCCAGCAGCGTCCACTTGGCTAGGAGTGCTGGCTGCATCACGTACCATGTTGGAGGAACACGTCTAGCTGGTCCAGCATGCCGACAGCTCGCTGGCTGGCTCCTCTCTCCAGCAGCGTCCACTTGGCTAGGAGTGCTGGCTGCATCACGTATCATGTTGGAGGAACACGTCTAGCTGGTCCAGCATGCCGACAGCTCGCTGGCTGGCTCCTCTCTCCAGCAGCGTCCACTTGGCTAGGAGTGCTGGCTGCATCACGTACCATGTTGGAGGAACACGTCTAGCTGGTCCAGCATGCCGACAGCTCGCTGGCTGGCTCCTCTCTCCAGCAGCGTCCACTTGGCTAGGAGTGCTGGCTGCATCACGTACCATGTTGGAGGAACACGTCTAGCTGGTCCAGCATGCCGACAGCTCGCTGGCTGGCTCCTCTCTCCAGCAGCGTCCACTTGGCTAAGAGTGCTGGCTGCATCACGTACCATGTTGGAGGAACACGTCTAGCTGGTCCAAAATGCCGACAGCTCGCTGGCTGGCTCCTCTCTCCAGCAGTGTCCACTTGGCTAGGAGTGCTGGCTGCATCACGTACCATGTTGGAGGAACACGTCTAGCTGGTCCAGCATGCCGACAGCTCGCTGGCTGGCTCCTCTCTCCAGCAGCGTCCACTTGGCTAGGAGTGCTGGCTGTATCACGTACCATGTTGGAGGAACACGTCTAGCTGGTCCAGCATGCCGACAGCTCGCTGGCTGGCTCCTCTCTCCAGCAGCGTCCACTTGGCTAGGAGTGCTGGCTGCATCACGTACCATGTTGGAGGAACACGTCTAGCTGGTCCAGCATGCCGACAGCTCGCTGGCTGGCTCCTCTCTCCAGCAGCGTCCACTTGGCTAGGAGTGCTGGCTGCATCACGTACCATGTTGGAGGAACACGTCTAGCTGGTCCAGCATGCCGACAGCTCGCTGGCTGGCTCCTCTCTCCAGCAGCGTCCACTTGGCTAGGAGTGCTGGTTGCATCACGTACCATGTTGGAGGAACACGTCTAGCTGGTCCAGCATGCCGGCCCGCAGCTCGCTGACTGGCTTATCTTTCTTCACCAGCGCGTAGACATATTTGGCTAGAGCGGCTGGATCCGCGTCGCATCTGCAATCAAGGGAAAATAGTGCTCAGATAAATATGGTGTGTAAGGGACAGGGTTCCACAAGCTGATAAGGGTTGCTCGCACCGGGTATATAAATTTTACTTTTCCATATAAAATTGTCTAATTGAGGTGGACACTTTTCATGGGAAAGTCAGAATTTATTTTTATTTTATTTAGTTTAAGGGACGCTATCTCTTTCACCCGGTATTATAGAGAAATGCTGCAGAGAAACTGCCAAGTTCATAACTACGCCGAAAAAACTAAAGATGAAGTACATATCTATTTTTAATTCATGCACATATATAAATAAACATCATGACTGTTTTACTTATGGAACACATCTTACGCAAAGTGGTTTTTTTTTAGCTTGAAACAGAGATTAGCGATCTCCATACAACATTATTTTTGAGCCTGATCTGATGAGCATTTTTGTATGGAAGCAAGTTTATTTCTCAATAGTTTATGTGAAGTAAAACATGGTCAGGTGGGGATTTTCGGCAAGCCCCGATGTAGACTGTGTTTGCTGTGCAGTGCAAATTTGCTGTCCATGGCATACTTGACATCGAGCCCGGCGTGCCCCAACTCCTGCACACCAACGGATTTAATGGACAGCAGCTTATCCGCAATACAACTGGCTGAATTCTGGGCGCCTATGATGTAATTTCTCATGTTCCATCAACATGCTGAATGGAAGTTTTTTTTACCCAATTTATATTACTAATTGTATTTGGTTTGCAAATATATCTTACCATTATTTTGTAACTAGGTGTTACATCAAGATAACATCATTTATTACAAAATGTTTTGTCTTCCTAAGTAGATAACCAATTATTGTAACAATTGGTTACACATGTGGTTTTTTATATTGCAATTTAGATACATACATAGAATCAAGCCTTTATCCCTAATGGAGTAGACAGAGCGTACACAACCTAAACAAAGGTTGTTCCGCCATGTTTAACAAAATTTTGAAGGTTATTTAAGATAGATTTGTAGGTATATTGCTGTAGTGACAGGTTGTCAGCCTATCGCCTTAATTGCAATATACAAAAACCCTCGGATCCCTTAGCGGTTTTACAGCATGCCCGGGAGGACAGCTGGCATATTCACAACACGCCCAGGAGGACATCTGGCACATTCTATGTTTTTCTCTCGCTCCCAGTCCAGCATAGAAGAACTACGGATACACAAAGTACTAATTGGATGTGACATTGCAGAATAAACCCTCAAAATAACCCCTTTCACAAAATGACACTTTTGCTATGTCACTTTAAGATAGTTTTTGGTTAGACCTAAATCTATATTTTAAAAAGGGATATTTTTCAAATATTAATATGTTTGTAATTTTAGTAAGACAATTAATTTTTTGTCACATTAAAATCAATTTTAGGTTCCTCATCATCATCTTAGCCTTATCCCGTATTTCTCGGGGTCGGCTACCTAATCTAGGTGATTGAACGAGGGTACTGGTTTTTACACAGAGCGACTGCCATCTGACCTCCGCAACCCAGAAGGGAAAACCAGACCCAATTAGGATTCATCTAGGGATTAGGTCAGAGTTTTCAAGCCGCTAATGCTTAGCACTGGCCTCTGACATGAATTAACGACCAATATCTACGGTATTAAACGATATTAACCGGGACCAACGGCTCAGCGTGCCTTCCGAAGCACGGAAAAAGCGCCGAATAAACGTACATATGAAATTCGAAAATCGACAAACACATTGTAACCTAAAATCAATTTTAGGTTCCTGTGTCCATAATTTCATTCCACAAACACAACATGACTTAAAAACATCTTGTGATTACATCTCCGATGCTTGAGTATTTATTTATAAATAACTTGACCAACACTGATGGATGCTCGCCAGAAATAAACCCACCGGGAGGTTAAGCTTATAAATACATTTAATTTGACCAAAATAGACTGACTGTGGGTCCAACAAGAGTATAAACAACTGGTACATACATACATATAACCAAGCCTTTAACCCTAATAGGTTAGGCAGAGTGTAAACAACCTAAACAAAGGTGGTTCCGCCACAACTAATCAAGTTTTGAGGGTTATTTAAGATAAATTTGTACGTATATTGCTGTTGTGACAGGTTGTCAGCTCATTGCCTAAATTATTACAATACTAGCGACCCACCCCGGCTTCGCACGGAAATTATCAGTGTTTCTGTACTATATTATGCATGTATTAAACATATAAACCTTCTTGTTGAATTACTCTATCCATTAAAAGAAACCGCATCAAAATCTGTTGTGTAGTTTTAAAGATTTATGTATACATAGGGATATAGGGACAGAGAAAGCGACTTTGTTTTATACTATGTAGTGAAACTGAAACCCTCAGATGCACTAACTGGTTTTTACAGCATGCCCACGAGGAAATTTAGCTGGCACATTCTATGTTTTTCTCTCGCTCCCAGTCCAGCATGGAAGTAGTAAGTAATATGTATTTTGATATAGAATATTGCAGCTTAAGCGACAGGGATAAAATACATGCTTTTCCTTGTAGGTTACCTAGCCTAGCTAGATTTTGAATCTACATAATTTGCATTGATAAACATAATAAGGGTTGGAGCATAAAATATATCACCTTTATAGGGGATTTTTATGAATGGAGGGGATCCCCCTCTTCAAATCCCCCCCCCTCGATACCCTTCCTCTACCCCCATTTCCAAAAATCCCCTATGGAAGCGAGGTATTTTAAGAATTTTACCTGTAATAATTTTAGTCAATAATAATGGATAAAACATTGGAAAATTGATCTTAACAGGCCCCTATACATACAATAGTTTAATCTTAATGGGAATTGGACCCAGGACCACCAGATTGGGAGCCTATGGCTCAGACCACTAGACCATGGAGCCATTTATATACAGTTAAGGTTTATCCTGATGTTGATGGAAGTAACTAATAGACCACTATTTGAATCAACATTACAGCATTACAGTTTTTCATTTCTTCCATGCTGGAGAGATAGAAGAACATAGAATGTTCCAGCTGCCCTTCCTCCCAGGCATGCTGTAGAAGTCAGCAAAAGGGATTCAAGGGTTACAGTGTATTGTAATTTAGGCTGACAATCTGTCACTACAGCAATACACACTGCAATCTAAAATTGCACCTAAATTGGCAGATGTGGCCAAAGCACCTTTTACTAGGCTTTTTACGCTCTGCCTACCCCACAAGGGAAGGTGTGATTTTAAGTATGTATGTAATACAGCATAACACACTGGTGAAGTTTCTACATATATTATAGTGATAATTGTGGATTATGAGTCATAGGTAAATTATATTTATATTGCAACTGTATGAGATACAAGATGTTTTTCATAGAGAAACTCATGAAATCGAGACAAAAATGCAAAATATTATTATATTACTGGTGCCTTTGCAAATTACTGAACAACAGTTTTTTTAACTTTTTGGCCAAGTGTTTGTTTAGACTAAGAAACACTTTCTACATAGAATTAGCCAACACTTCATTTCAAACATTTTTTTTATGGCTTTATTGTAGCATTTTTTTATCTACGTAGAATCAGCGGATTGGCGACGTGTAATCTTTGAGAAAGATAAATACTACGAAGCGTGTGTTGCAAAGCCCCCCATACGTCAAGGAACGCGAAAACTTGCGTTACGAAACTGTAACGCGATATAATCTGTGTAATTCATGAAAAAGGACATCCACTGCACCATTCAGGTATGTTATTTGAATTATTTTACGGAAATAAATATTTTTGAGGTTGGAAGGATATGAAAGATGATACGAACGTAAATAATCGAGAAAAATATGGCTACTTACAGTGGCTCCAATATGGAGGTAAGCCATGATTTGAAAGCGTCTGGATTCTCGATGATCATGGTAAAACCACAATAAATGTATCACACACAACAATCCATCAACAAAGCACTTGGGTGAAATGAAAAACTTGTAAAATATTCACTGGAAAATAGTTAAATTCGCTTCGAAATATCACACAATCTCCGCGTGTCAAATCTTTTCTAGACTGTGTTTTTTTTAAAAGGTGTTGCCAGTATGAGAAAAAAATATTCGGCTTAAATATTCGCTTTACTCTTCCATAGAGTATATCAATGCGTCGCAGTTTTACTTGCGGCTTAATTAGTTTTCCCGTGAGAATCTGATATTTTTACTCAGGGTAAAGCTTTCGAAAAGTGGAATGAATTATAGAAACCGAGCCAGTATAGTTTTTGAGCTTATTTGTAAATGTAACAAACCTATAACAAACATACATTTTAGATAAGTATTAGGGAGTAAAAAAATACTCACCATTTTCAAGATGTGATTTTACAATGTGTAATTAAACTGAACGACTTTCTCTAAGAAACATCCAATGACTAAGAATTCCTTAGTCATTGGGAACATTAGAATATGAAAAAAAATATAATTTGGCCCTCCTATACAAATAGTATCAGCGGCTCGAGTCAATTTTTATGAATGTGAAGTGCATTAATAAGTGTAAGTGCGGGATGTTGGATGGGTGGTTCTGGAATTTCGGAAATGGTTGGTGGACTACAAAGATGGGCCTTCCCTGCCCACCTTAGAATCCTCTTGGACAAGCCTAAAAAACTATTTTTTTTAGACGTAAAGACCAGATCTGTTCAATGGAACGCTGAAAAAAAAACGTACCTAACGTATTCAATTGCCCAATAGTTGGGACACTATAAGTAGTCAAACTTTTATTAGACTGAAAATAAAGAATTTATTATTATTATTATAGTGCGGCTCGTTATTGCAATTTAGTATGGCGGTATAATTCCATCCGGCAGAAAGCATGAAATTTGGTACTTGTTAGTTTAGCTTATACCTATTATAAATTTTCATACTATAAACGAATTTGAATTTGAATATGTACTTCCACCACTTTTTCTTGTCGTGTGGATATTTAGAGTAGATCAACGGTGATGTTTTTGAAAAACGAGACATTTATAGCATATGTTCTAGTAGCATAACATAAAGCAAATGCAGGAGTCATTTCAAGTGTGCATTTAAAAGAGTTCCCTTGATTTCAACAACAATATTGCACCTACAGATTCTGACCTGATAAGCATAGCTATGGCTTATGGCCATATGGGCTGGGAAGTATACTTTTTCAAACATATGAAAACATTCAAACATTCAAAACTTTCTCATTTATAATATTAGTAGGACAGTATTTTAATTTCGGCGTATTTGACACAAAATAATTAAATGGCAATACTGTCTTATGTCTCATAATTTCGTACCTAGGCAAAGAAAATAAATTAAACTGCCACATTAAAAAAGTAAAAAAAGAACTTAGATTCAGAGGGTCGCTTAACGTGCTCTCCAAAACGCGGAATCCCTTGTCCTATAGGTGATTTCGCTTGGATTGTCCTAATCTTAACCAAATTGGAATAAATCTCAGTTTGTCAAGTCAATGATACCAATTCGTAGTTACGAACATCACGTTGTTCCTGTCATGAGAGGACAGAAACGGACGCCAATAATTTAAGTTAAGATTTAGTTAAGTTGAGCGCTCTACGAATCCATAGAAATGACAAATATATTTTGTATCTCCCATGGGATGGGAACTGAATCCACACCACAACCTTTCGGGAGCCCATGGCTCAGACCACTAGACCACGGAGACCAAGAGAATACAATACACTACGTTTTACACGGAGACTATTTGGCCGAACAAATGATTTACTTCTTTTAAGGAAAATAGAGTTGTCAAATTTCGGGATTTGTGATGAATTTCTGGACATTTTACAAAATGTTTTTTTTTATTCCATTCCATTATATAAAATATCATTACGATTAGAGTATTCGATGATTATTGCATTTTCCATTTACTTATTAGTTTTTAGTTTATTTTTAAGGCTTTGAATTTTATCACACTATGTTCTCCTGCAGGGCAAAGGCAGTGGGACACCACAGGCTCATAAATAAAAAAAAATGTACTCCTATTTAATTATTTAAATCGAACACAGAATCTTCATTCTTCTTTTTAAAGCTCCATGGAAGAAAACTATTTCATGTTGTGACCTTACTGGGTAGGCAGAACGCCGAACAGCGTAGTAAAAAACGGCCACATCCGATAATTTTATTTAAAATTAGAACGTGTATCGCAATAGTGACAGTTTGTCAGCCCGTGATCCAAATCACATAACCCCCGAACTCGACCCTTTGCTGAGTTCTACTCTACAGTATGCCCGGCAGGAAAACAAGTTCACATTCTATGTTTTTCTATCGACCCCAGTCCAGCATGGAAGATAGAAATATGTCTTTCTACGCTATCAAGGTTATCAAAGATCTGAAACGTTGTAGCGTTCAGCGTTCAGCCGCGCACAGCTGATTGCAGCTCGAGTTCACGGGGATCAACTGATAAAGTACGACCCCTCAAGCGGTGCCAGCGCTTTAGTATTTATATTGAGGTTTTAAATAGTAGACTTGATTCTAGATTTGCAGGCTAAAACTAAAATAAAAAAATATTTGTAATTTTCAGACTAAAAACATTGGAAAAGGACAGGAGATTTATTCTCTCCAGTTTTTGATTTACAGTCGGTGGTTTTTTATAATTTGAATCTTGACGACAATTCTAAGTTATCATTTCGCAAAGATTCAAATTATCGAATCATCGTACGACGTTATTAAAAATACTCACTTCATTATTTATATACGTAAGTACATACTTAGGTGCCTACTTGTTAAATTGATTTAAGTTAGCTTAAATCCCCGGAATATAATAAAATAGGCGGGTAATTAAAATTAAAAATCAAATATGTTATCAAAATTTTTTTTTAAATATTTAATATCTAGTTCCGACTTCTTACTCAAAAAATCTCAATACGTTTTTACGCAAAGTACTGGTTTAAAAACAGGTTTCGCAGAATGATAATGAAAATGTAAATTATTTATTAGATTCGGCAATCAAGTTTGGTGACGTTGAAAACACGTGTGGTGATGTTGAACGAATACGAGAGAAACCGCACGTAGGAACTAGTTCAGTAATCAAGCGCATAAAGTGAAGCGGCTCAAGAATATTTTTTTCGTAGTATCCCGTGTCATAAGCATGTAACATCTCATGTTTATATTAGGCGGATAATTTAAAATGATACAATATTGAATGTGAACACGTGAAATTGAGTGATGTGTTTATTTAATTGCGTAATACGATTACACCGCTTATTGGAATGAATTCCTATTTTAAATTTAAATTATAGGTTGTCGCGAGCGCGGGACCGACAGTTGCCACTCGAGCCGGCGGGAAGACGTACCATTTTATTTTTTTATTTTTTCCATCAAATGGCTGTGATAGTGCTGTGATGTGTTGTTAACTTATTGATGTTAATCATTGGGTTAATAGTTGGAGTTGTTTTCATCTGTTATTTATTTAAGTTTTTGAATTACAAACCCGCCGAGGATACAAAATCAGAAAGTAAGTTTTATTTTTAAAGTTTGTTTCGTAAATATTTTCCGGTATGTCCTTGGTCCAGAGTTAGAACGTAAAATAATAACAACAACAAATGGTGACAGAAAGTAGATACACACATGGTCTGACACTCACGCCTATATAGTTTTAGACTTGGTAGAGTATCAGAGGATTTCAAAAACAGATTTAGCCACTTAGAAAATAAAAATAGGATTAGGACGGACCAATTATGCTCGTGAGACTATGTCAGCTTCTCA
Source organism: Scrobipalpa costella (assembly GCA_949820665.1). Classification (NCBI taxonomy): domain Eukaryota; kingdom Metazoa; phylum Arthropoda; class Insecta; order Lepidoptera; family Gelechiidae; genus Scrobipalpa; species Scrobipalpa costella. Next base: position 513,135 of record OX463323.1, on the reverse strand, counting down.
CCTCATAGCTTTAATTAATCGTGGTAATAATTAATAAAGAAATTATAATAACTAACTCTGAAATACTTAAGGCTATCGATTGACTTGCTTTATACTATAAAACAGTCCCTGGAGTATTATGCATTAAAAGAAAAACGGTGGATTTATTCTATTGAACTTTACCTACGTGTATTTGAGAAACAATCGGCATTTATTTATAGCTTTATCAATATTTTTCGGGGTTTCTGGTTCTCGTATAGATAAAAGCATTGGAGTTTAAAAGATGACAATCTCCTAGATTACCTTAACATAATAAATATTTTTTAATCAGATAAGGTACCAGATCCGTACATAACTGAAAATAAGCAAAAATAAAAGTTCTTATCCGTTTGACAGTAAACCACTATAAAAGCATTTGATGTTTAAATTGATTAGAAAGAATTTATTTATCAATCAAGTATATGAAAAAATACTGAGTATTTGATACTCCGACATTTTTACATTATTAATGCTTATACTTGAGTCGTCTAATTAAACTTACAAAATTTTACAAAAACATGACACAGTGGAGCCTTTTGACGACAAATCCATTGCATTAGCATTAAACCAAGAGTTCACGCATACTATTTATTACGTAGGAATAACATTAATATATAGAACAGTTACTTCACACTTCTGAAACTGTTACCTACCTACTCGGAGTTAGAACTATCCCAAAATTTTAAATAATTATCTAGATAAGGTAAGTAGGAAATCTGAAAGTTGCTCTCAGTACAGATAAAATTAAAGGAAATCGCATTGCGTTATATTGACAGTGTTATGCGGAGCGATGACAGCCATATAGGAAAAAGGAGAATAAATTTGAATGTGGATGGATATTATGGGAGAGTATGACCAAAGTAAAGATGGACGAACTGTACAAATGTTGTCTGTTTATCTCAAACAAACACGTGGTCTGCTTCTTCTTCTGTCGAGTGGATGTACCCTGGTGTCAGAATTTTTAAACCGCCTAGTAGCACAACTATCAGGCCTCTAACATGGTTTGAGTAACGACAACTATCAAAGACAGCGACCAGGACCGACGGCTTAACGTGCCCTCCGAAGCACGAAATCATTTTCTTTTTCCGACAATCAGGTGATTCAGCCTGCAATGTCCTAACTAAACTGGGGAAAAAATCACAAAGTGATAAATTCTCAAATATCAACTTTGTGTTTCCCCCCTGGGAATCGAACCCAGAACCTCCGGATCAGGAATCCATGGCACTAGCCACTAGACCACGGAGGCAGTGCTCTGCTGCAAAGGTGTCAATAATTCCTGGTCCTAATTTTCGTGGGCGAGTTATCCATCGTATTGAGCCTTCAGGGGTAGTTTTCGCTTTTGGGCAACCAAACATTGGAATGATCTACAGCAATAGCTTTGAAAATAAAAAATAACTAGAAATGTGTCGTTATCTCATTGAAACTGAAGAGATAACAATAAGAAACCACGCTATAGCAATTTTCTATGCTCATTTCATGCGTGATGCAAAACTAATGCTCAATACGAGACTAGGCATGCAAAGTAGAGGAAAATAACTCGATGAAGTCTAAATTAAATAACGCCTTTTTATTCAATTAATAAGTAGGCGAACCCGCATTTCTAAAAAAATATTGATTATCTTACTATTATAGTCAGATGTTCTCAAAGGTTGACTGAAAGGTGTGCTTTAATTGAATAAATCCGCTTTTGTACAATGTCAATTTATTATGATAAAATAACGATAATACATACATATAATCACGCTTTTATCCCTAATGGGTTAGGCAAAAACGATCTAAACAACGTCCGACAACATTTTGAGGGTTATTTAAGATGGATTTGTAGGTATATTGCTGTAGTGACAGGTTGTCAGCTTATCGCCTAAATTGCAATATACAGAAGCCCTTAGCTTGTTTTTACAGCATGCCTGGGAAGTACTGCAGCTGGCACTTTCTATGGTTTTCTCTCGCTCCCAGTCCAGCATAGAAGTAAAATAACATGTAAGATAAATTACTTCCATGCTGGCCTGGGAGCGAGAGAAAAACATAGAATGTGCCAGCTGCATTTCCTCCCGGGCATGCTGTAAGAACCAGCTAAGGGATCTGAGGGTTTCAGTATATTGCAATTTAGGCGATGGGCTGACATCCTGTCACTACAGCGATATCCTTACAAATCCATCTTGAATAACCCTCAAAACTTTGTCAGACGTGGCGGAACGACCTTTGTTTAGGTCGTTTACGCTCTGCCTACCCCATTAGGGATTAAGGCGTGATTATATGTATGTATGTATGTAAGATAATTATTATTCTTGTAGACACCTAACTTATCACTACATAGTATAAAACAAAGTCGCTTTCTCTGTCCCTATATCCCTATGTATGCTTAGATCTTTAAAACTACGCAACGGATTTTGATGCGGTTTCTTTAAAAGGATAGAGTGATTCAAGAGGAAGGTTTATATGTATAATACATGCATAATGTAGTAGAGAAACAATGATGATTTCCGTGCGAAGCCGGGGCGGGTCGCTAGTTACTAATAAAAGATGTCTAAATGTATCAACGTCGATGTGACTTCTACTTCCGTATTGTGATTGACGAACTAAAGGATTCAAGTACACCTTTTGTACTACAATGAGGAAATGGCGCATTTGCAAACTGCGTAGCTAAGTAGGTCAACATGAGGTGGGAAATTTTGGCAGGCTTAACTCCGCAACAATAGCTGGTTGGATTTATAAAATAAGATTATTACAATGTTTATCACCTTTATGATCGATCATACATACATATAATCACGCTTTTATCCCTAATGGGGTAGGTAGAGCGTAAATGACCTAAACAAAGGTCGTTCCGCCACGTCTGACAAAGTTTAGAGGGTTATTTAAGTTAAGATAGATTTGTAGGTATATTGCTGTAGTTACAGGTTGTCAGCCTATCAACTAAACTACAATATACGGATCCCTCGGATCCCTTAGCTGATTTAATAGCATGTCGGGGAGGAAATGCAGCTGGCACATTCTATGTTTTTCTCTCGCTCCCAGGCCAGCATGGAAGAAATTTTATTATCAAATGCTTCTCACGTATGTCGTATAGAGAAGAATGCTTCCATGTTTTATTTAAATCTTCATTTTATACGATTTACTATTAGCATAACCATAGGGTAGCTTTGTATTGTTACTATAATAACTGAAATTTCGCCTCCTAAGATACCGTACATCGTTAATTATTATCATGTCATGGGTTTTTCTAACTAGATAATTACAAAGAACCAAAATCTTACTATTTACTGCATTGTGTAGATAGGCAAGGCACATTATGGCCTGAAAGAGAAAAACGGCTGGCACACTCTTTTATCTCTCCCAATCCAGCATGACAGAGCTGACAAAGAGAAGCAGGCGTCCCGAAGTGCCCTCTATTTCACTTCCTCAATGTTATCACGCGTCCTAAGTCACCTTCAGCCCATGTCTCGAGTGAATTTCAGGTCCCGACCTCTCAACTTGCGACACCAGATAACAAACAGATAAACAATGCCAATTTTACTGGTTTGCCACCGGTTGCTGTGAAAATAAAGTGCGCATATCAGCCAGTGATAAAATACATTCATATTATAATCACGCTTTTATCCCTAATGGGGTAGGCAAAGCGTAAACTACCTACACAAAGGTCGTTCCGATACGTCTGACAAAGTTCTGAGAGTTATTTTATGATACATTTGTAGCTATATTGCTGTAGTGACAGGTTGTCAGCCCATCGCCTAAATTACAATTTTCTGAAACTCTCGGATCCCTTAGCTGGTTTTAACAGCATGCCTGGAAATGCAGCCGGTACATTCTATATTTTTCTCTCGCTCGCTGGCCAGCAAAGAAGAAAGATAACAAATCGATTCAAAATAATAAGAGAGCAATTTCCAGAAAGATCCGTTCCTGGAGGAATGCGGCTCTATCGGTATTCCTTTGATGAAAATTGATCGGATTCCAGACGCTGGGGGCACGTCTAACGTTGAGGTTCTCATTCATACAAGATGACAATGGACGCAACTTAACTAAAACTTGACTAAAATTGTGCCGTCTCTTTCTGTTCCCTTATGAAAGAAAATGACAGGTATAGACTTATATTAGTTAAGGCGTGATTTATTCAAGTACTAATTGCTACCTCTACATGTAATAAAGCTGTAATATATATTTATTTATTTAGTTAACAGTTTATTGTACACAATAAAATACAAAGGACATATACATATAAAACAAAGACACAACAGGCACAGCTTATTTCTAAAAAGAAATCTCTTCTAGCCGACCTAGGCTAGTGAAATAGCATTCTGAGAGGCAGATACACTTTAGCTAGCTTATTTATTTCAAACATGGTCTCAATAAAATTTAGAGCAATGAAAATAATTTTCATTTTTAGTGATTCCATGCTGGCCTGGGAGCGAGAGAAAAACATAGAATGTGCCAGCTGCATTTCCTCCCGGGAATGCGGTAAGAATCAGCTAAGGGATCCGAGAGTTTCAGTAAATTGTAATTTTTTCGATGGGCTGACAACCTGTCACTACAGCAATATACCTACAAATCTAACTTAAATAAAACCCTCGAAACTTTGTCAGACGAGGCGGAATGACCATTGCTTAGGTTGTTTACCCCATTAGGAATAAAGGCGTGATTATATGTATGTATGTATGTAAAATTATTTTGTTAAAAAATACGGTACGGGTTTTTCTACTTCGTGACGTCTTTAGCGATGTTTTTACCAAAATGGCGACAGCTCTATTTTTGGCGTATCTCCGTGTGGTAACGTCATTATATAGGATTTTACAACAACAAAACTATGCGTATAATCTGTCTGTACAAAGTAAAAATACATTAGATATGTACTTGAGGGTTTTTGTATATTCTTCTTCTTCTATCGAGTCGACGGCAAGTCAAACCCCATCTCAAATATTGCAATTTATTCGATGGGCTGACAACCTGTTACTACAGCAATATACCTACAAATCTATCTTAAATAACCCTCAAAACTTTGTCAGACGAGGCCAAGTGACCTTTGTTTAGGTCGATTTCGCTCTGCCTACCCCATTAGGGATAAAAGCGTGAATACATGTATGTATGTTTGTAAATATGAACTTACTAAAAAAAGTTTACCTTCTTTTATAACATTAATCCATACATACATATAATCACGCCTTTATCCTTACTGGGGTAGGCAGAGCGTAAAAGACATAAACAAAGGTCGTTCCGCCACGTGTGACAAGCTTTTGAGGGATATTTATGATAAATTTGTAGGTATATTACCACAGTGACAGGTTGTCAGCCTATCGCCTAAATTGCAATGTACTGAAACCCTGGGATCCCTTAGCTGGTTTTTACAGCATACCCGGGAGGAAATGCAGCTGGCACATTCTATGTTTATCTTTCGCTCCCAGGCCAGCATGGAAGTAACAACATTAATCCTGGTGAATGAAAGGGAGAATGCTGCTGCTGATTTGATTATAAATGTAAAAGCACAATTCTATATCAATATTACTGAACTGGGAACGATAATATAACAAAGGTAGAATGTGCCCGCAGTTGTAGAATGTGCTTTCAATATTTGTGACTCTTTCTGCCTACCCAACCTGTAACATACATACATATAATCACGCCTTTATAATCCCTAGTTAGGTAGGCAGAGCGTAAACGACCTAACAAAGGTCGTTCCACTAAGTCTGACAAATTTGGAGGGTTATTAGCAGAGGTCGGAAATTCGGGTGCAAAAAAAGTAAAAACCCACTGTTGGAGCTACTAAGAGTTGCTACAACCACCTTTTTCAAGATTTTTAGGGCCCCAGTTTATTTTTCTTTATTAAATTGTTTTAGTAATGCTAATGTGTTCTTTGCGTCAATATAAGTCGAAACTGTTTGCAATATTTTTTAATATTTCTTTTAATTTGAAAGATAAAAGTAGAAATGAGTTTTCAATGTACTGAAAAATATAAAAATATCGTTTGATTGTTTGATATTTTTATTGAATACCCTTTATAAATGATTTCTACAATGCTTTTATTATTATTACACAAAAATTTGAATGGGGCCCTCGGGGGCCCAAAAGCGTTTTATTTCTTTAAAAAAAATTGCAGAGAAAATTAAAATTCAAATTCGTATTTGGCAAGGTTAAGACAAGATAAACGTTTTTTACTCTTGTAATTTTTTCTATACGGTTGATAGTTTCAGGATAAATTGATGTTGAAGTTAGCAGGACACAATCGTTCAAAACCAAGCAAAGTAGTGGTTTTTATGGTGAAATCATCTAGGTTAAGAAGAGATAAGCAAGGCACTTCTCTTTCTTGTTATTTTTTCTCTACGGTTGACAGTTTCACAGTGAATTGATGTTAAATTTGTTAGGACAATTTTTGGGCCTGGGGGCCCAAAGCATTTTACTTCTTAAACAATGAAATTACGGAAAAAAACAAAATTAAAATTCTTATTTGGCTAGGTTAGGACAAGATAAACGTTTTTGCTCCTGTAATTTTTTCTCTACGGTTGATAGTTTTATAGTAAATTAACTATTAAATGCTTGTTACTAAGTTACATGAAATACTTTTGGCTTTCTTTATGAAATTTGACCATAATATTGTGTACTTTCAACATTTCACAAATTGAAACAGATGCAGCTCTATACGCTGACCTTGTCGCATATACTGAGAGAGAGAGAGAGTATATTGGACCAGCATGTATGTGTCTTTCAAATAAATATTTTTAGGAAATTTATCACTTCGACCGTTTATCCCAGTATGTGCAAAAGACTACTCAACTATAGTGGAAGAGGCAGGCGGCACCTGCAGCTATATATTCAAGAAATTTATTTACTCAAAAAAGAATTTACATTCGCTTACTTTGAGAAATACAGCTTAATTATTTATGTATTAAAATTGCAAACAACCTAGCGTTAGCAGAAACAAAACTGTTCTACATTAGTAGTAAGGTAGGGTTAGTAATATATTCTAGTTAGACTTGAGTGTTAAGAGGTATTATAGTACCCTCAGAATCACAAAGCCCCAAAAAAAAAAAAACATTTTTTATTCTTTTTAACTAAGACTTGAAAAGTCCTTAGAGACATGGTGTTTCAATGTTTTTTTAAACAATGGAAAAGATTGTATGGCTTTTATGTCTTTAGGTAGTCTGTTGAACAATTGTGCTCCCTCATAAGTTAGATTCTTCTTACCATAGTTAGTTCGAGGCGGACGTAGACATATATAGTGGGATCTTCTAGTTATTCGAGTCTGTATTTGAGTTTTTTAGCTATACCAAAAAATACTTAAAAGTGACCACTTTGGATTCAAATTGAGTCAATATTGTCAATACAGGTGTTTGAATGCTATTTTTGTTGAATGATTGCATGATCTATCAAGCATTTGAATGTTGACTCCGATTACGCCGATGAAAACATCGCCGATCATCGCACATGTCTACTACCTAGTTTCAAGCAAGTCCTCGCTCCGTAGTTCCGGCAGTTTAAGAGAAATTAATTACAGTTTAATAAATAAATATAGAAAAATTACAGCTCGCAACTCTGCCTTGTTTAATGAAATTTAAATAACTTTAAGTGCATCTTTCGTTCATCTTGTAACACTGTATGTATAAATTAAATTCAATAGTCAAATAAAAGAGTATATTGATACTTAAATAACCGATATAGTTATGCACAATAAAACGACGTAAATATGTAAGTTATATTTATATTTCAACACAAATCAACAAAAACAAAATATCCAATAGTTATTTATAAACTAAACTAAATATCCCTGTCTCTCTCTATCCTTGTCCCTGTCTATCTCTCTCTTTGAGTATATACGACAAGGTCAGCATATTGACTGTATCTGTCTAAGTGCGTTTAGGATGTATTGTCTTAAGTTTTGGTTTGTAAAATATGGCAAGTACACAAAATCAAAAGTGTATTACATGTAACCTAGTATCAAGTATTTTCTCTGATATACTTATTGGAAACCGGCTAACCCAGGGAGGGTTTCAGTATTGTATTTTAAACGATGGGCTGACAACCTGCCACTGTAGCAATATACAGATCCACCTGGAATGACCCTCAAAATTTGTCAGACGTGGCGGAACGACCTTTGTTTAGATCGTTAACGCTCTGCCTACCCCATTAGAGATAAAGACGTGATTATATGTATGTATGTACTTATTTGTAAAATATAAAATAAAGACGAATCCGGTAAAATTCTTTTTATGTATATATGCGAGTGCTTGACTGGTCTTATTTTAAGGATTTAGGTGCTTACAATGAACCTTAATAGTTTCACAACGAAAGAAAAAAGTATAGTAATGTTTAAGCAGTAAAACGCTTTGGGGCCTCCAGGCCCAAAAATTGTGTCCAGGGAATTTTAACATCAATTCTCTGTGAAACTGTCAACCGTAGAGAAAAAAAATCTTTCTTGAAAGAGAAGTGCCTATCTCTTCTTAACCTAGCTGATTTCTCCATAAAAACAACTACTTGGCTTGGTCTTGAACAATTGTGTCCTACTAACTTCAACATCAATTTACCCTGAAACTATCAATCGTAGAGAAAAAATGACAAGAGTAAAAAGCGTTTATCTTGTCTTAACCTTGCCAATTACGAATTTTAATTTTAATCTACTCCGCATTTTTTTTTAAAGAAATATAACGCTTTTGGGCCCCCGAGGGCCCCATTCAATTTTTTGTGTAAAAATAATAAAAGCATCGTAGAAATTATTTCTAAATGGTATTCAATAAAAATATCAAACTATCAAATGATATTTTTATATTTTTAATATTTTTCAGTACATTGAAAACACATTTCTACTTATATCTTTCAAATTAAAACAAATATAAAAATAATTGCAGACACTTTCGACTTATATTGACGCAAAGAACACATTGGCATTACTAAAACAATTTAATAAAGAAAACTAAACTGGGGCCCTAAACATCTTGAAAAAGGTGGTTGTAGCAACTCTCAGTAGCTCCAACAGTGGGTTTTTACTTTTTTTGCACCCGAATTTCCGACCTCTGGTTATTAGAGATAGATTTGTAGGTATACTGCTGTAGTGACAGGTTGTCGGCCCATCGCCTAAATTACAATATATTGAAACCCTCGGATCCCTTAGCTGGTTTTTACAGCATGCCCGGGAGGTGATGCAGCTGGCACATTCTATGTTTTTCTCTCGCTCCCAGGCCCGCATGGAAGTAACAACCTGTAACTGTGTCTATATATACCGGGTGTAAGGGACAGCGTCCCGCAAACTGATAGCGGTTGCACAGTCAACGTCACTGAACAATTTCCACCAAGAAATTCTCTCCTGTAATTTTATTTTCACTTTGTATGGACAAAATGTCCACCTTGATCAGACGATTTGTATAGAAAGCCTTTTTTTTCACTTCCGGAAAGAATTTCCTGGTGGAAGTTGTTCAGTGTCGTTAACTGAGCAACCTCTTTCCGTTTACCGGACGCTGTCCCTTACACCCGGTATAATATGTACATAAAATCGCTGGTGAGAACCCGATGGTATACTACCTCCTGAGCGGGAGGTCGTGGTTCGAATCCCACCACGTACCACAATGTGTCTTTCTGTTTTCGAATTTCATATGTACGTTTATTCGGCGCTTTTTCCGTACTTCGGAAGGCACGTTAAGCCGTTGGTCCCGGTTAATATCGTTTAGCACCGTAGATATTAGTCGTTAAGCTAAGTCAGAGGCCAGTGGCATTGGCGGCCTGAAAACCTAATCTAGGATTGGGTCTGGTTTCCCTTCTAGGTTGCGGAGGTCAGGTGGCAGTCGCTCTGTGTAAAAACCAGTACCCTCATTCAATCACCTAGATTAGGTAGCCGACCCAGAGAGATACGGGATAAGGCTAGGGAGATGATGGGAGATGGAAGTCGCTCTTTTATCCCTTAAGGTGGTGGTACGTAATATGATGGAATCCGCGGGAAATAGAGTGATTGAATTTATATCACACATGCACGCATATGCTGTGCTAGTGTGTGTTTGTTGTTATTGGACGCCTTTAGTAGTATAATGAATGTTCAATAGTTTCACATATCATTTGAATTGCTAATTACATAGTAGAAGGCGTTAGGTGCTTGCGTACTGTCACTATACGTTTATAAGTTCCATTATTCAGTATTGTAATGTACCTTATATTACCAAATTCAAATCTTTTAAATAGGCATTTGTTCCGAGATTTATATTCATAAAGATTTAGCCACGATATCTTATCTGCTGATAAGTGTTTAAGGATTTTTTTTAAATTTTTCTGAATTTGTTCAAATCAAAATACTTACCTAAAAGTTTTTCTAAGTACGTATGAAACTTTCTATAGTCATATCTTCAGAATTTAGTACTCACCAACTACTTAGGTACACTTCTTCTTCTTAGCGAGTGGATTCTGGAATCAAATGACCCGATGAGCCCTGGTGTCAGAGACACTAGTTATTAGACACGTAAATAAAATTATTATGAAAAATATAGCATAATAAAATTGTTGGGATTTTTGAAAGAACAAAACATGCAAGCAATATTGAGTCCGTCAATAGATAGAGTAGTTTAAAAATATACATACATACATACATAAATCACGCCTTTAAAAATATAACGGTTTCTATAGGTACTTTGCAAAGGTCCTTCTGCTATTGTTACACGTACAATGTTATGTTGAATTTATGCAGAATTATACAAACATACATATAATCACGCCTTTATCCCTAATGGAGTGCGCAGAGCGTAAACGATCTAAACAAAGGTCGTTCCGCATAGTCTGACAAAGTTTTGAGGGTTATTTGAGATAGATTTGTAGGTATATTACTGTAGTAGCAGGTTGTCAGCCAATCGCCTAAATTACAATATATTGAAACCCTCGGACCCCTTAGCTGGAGTACAGTAGAATTATAATAGTGCAAACTTCAAATGACTAACTATATAGATCTTCAAGACCTTTGAAACATTAATTATTGGATGTTTAGTATATAATTTAAGGCATAATGGTTACGCTTTATGATTAAGTAAATCTGCAACTTTTACTTTTTACGGACTGAATTTGTTTGTTCAACATTTATCTTTTAGTAAAGTTACATTGAACACGTATTTCAAGTTCCTTTATTTCTTGATAATCAGTGTATTTATGACAAAAGCATGTAGAGTGCAATTATTAGCCTATTTTCTTATCTCAAGGAGAAGAACTGTGGCACAAATATTCATGTGTTTTGGAAGTTAAAGAGGGATTGAAATGATTTGTTTAAATGTGTTTTGCACAAAAGCAGGTTAGTGACTTGACGATTGTTGTAAGCCCTGAAATACAAGTGGTATTGTTTATTAAAAATAAAAGCCCTGAAATACACGTTGAATTAGTTATTAATAATAAAAGTCTAGAAATATAAGTGGAATTGGTACTTCATAATAAAAGCCCTGAAATAAAAGTACCTAGTATTACATACATACATACATACATATAATCACGCCTTTATCCCTAATGGGGTAGGCAGAGCGTGAGCGACCTAAAAAAAAAGTCGTTCCGCCACGTCTGACAAAGTTTTGAGGGTTATTTAAGATATTTTTGTAGGTATATTGCTGTAGTGACAGGTTGTCAGCCCATCGCCTAAATCACAATATACTGAAACCCTCGGATCCCTTAGCTGGTTTTTACAGCATGCCCGGGAGGAAAAGCAGCTGGCACATTCTATGTTTTTCTCTTGCTCCCAGGCCAGCATGGAAGTAATAAAAAGTAGTATTGGTTCTTAATATTAAAAGCCCTGAAATACAAGGTTATCAGTGCGATCTTTCTAACTTCTATCGTGAAATACACTGAATAATCTGGACTAAGTTGACGTGACGGATAGGTTTTCAGTACATTCACAATACAGAAAAAAAACAGAAATATATAAATCGATATTTATCTACATATAGGAATACCGGGTACGGGTATCGCACCGTACCTAATCTTACTTTATATACTTGTTTTAGGTACCTAACAAAAATGAACTTTTTGAGGAAACTTTTACAGTTTCGAACAGAGATGAATACGGAAACACGTAAGTTTCAGCTGATTCTCTAACTAGGCAAACGCCTTTCAAATTTAAAGTTACCCAAAATGCATTTTAAACGATAGAATGGTTTTACCGTAAAGAAATTCTACACAGCATACAGAAAAAGTTGAGGTGAAGGCGAACCCCATGGGCGTGATTATATGTTATGTGAATTGTAACCAATTGTTTGTATTGTCAGCAGGAGAGATGTCTGAGCAGGAGCAAGTGAGGTGCTCGTCTAGCGAGAGCGACAACTTCGAGAAAATTGACTCCGACGAGGTGCGCCAGGACGAGAATGTGAGTTAATAGTACATTACTCCGAGCAAAAAAAAAACAATTTAATGTCGAGAAAATTTGGAAGGTCGAGACGCAGTCTAGGTGAATGGCTGTGACAGATGCAATTTGTATGGATATTCTAAATACATGAGTACATTTTTTTTCTCTATGGGTATGGTATCTTTTAAATCTACCACCTTACAATGTTTCGAGTATGGATTGAATAAAATAGAACATATTCAGAAGCAAAAGAAACTTTAAGACAAAAAAACAGAACTGCAATTGATTTATTTATTTATCGTATGGCATTATTTGCTGCGAGGTCCGGAGTACAGTGCAGCAGTCGGTTTTTGTCACGTGTAGGGTTCTTAAGGTAGTTTCTAGATAAGATAAGATAGATCTTTATTGTTAACTGTGTTGCTAGATGGTACAATTAGGAATAATTGTTTCAACAGTTTGCCATTTTCAGGCGTACAATAATAAGCATATTAAATATTGTTGCTACATATTATTCTATGGACATCAAGCAACATCGACCTCAATTTAATATTTTGCATTAACTCACAGGGTGAACCTCTAAGCTTCACGATGGGCGGCCAAGAGGACCCTGAGCCCGAGGATGAGCCGGCTCACGAGGGTCGTGACTCCTTCCCCAACGCGCCTCCACCTAACATCATCCGGCGGCACCTGACTCCAGCGCAGCAGCTCGCGTTGGCTGAGAAACGGGCCAAGCTCAAGTAAGTTCAGATATCACTCACCCCTTGAATGAGAAAAAAAACGTGGTAATTTTTTACAAGTGTATTGAGAATTTGAAATGTAAATTGTATTCCATGCCTTGGAGGAAAAAGGCTCGCTAAACAGTAGATTTTAGCTGCTATGTCTGATAGCGTTCGAAACATAGTCTGGGTATGTGATTTGAAAACACTGAAATGATGGATCATAATAGCGAAAACAAAAGGGAAAAGATTTTTTTAAACATGTAAATAATAGAAACAAAAAAAAACTTTAGTAATTTGAGTGTCAAAATAAAAAATATAGATAGAAAAGAAATCATTTAAAAAAAAAACTATTTTCATGTTTTACGTATTAGCAGATAGACAAGACCAGAAGATCTGCCTGATAATTCTATACGGGGTGTAAAGGACAGCGTCCCGCAAACTGGTACCGGTTTGCTCAGTTAACAAAACAGAATCAGAATCAATAGGATCTTTTTTATGGTAGTGAAAAAATAAAATTGGCTTTTTCATACAAATTGTCTGATCGAGTCGGACAATTTGTATGGAAAAACGAATTAGATTTTTCATTACCTGAAAAAAATACCAGTGATTTTTGTTTAGTATTGTTGACTGAGCAACCTAGGGGTTAGTAGTCAGCTTGCGGGACGCCGCCGCGCGCCGTCCCTTACACCTGGTAGTTACGAAACCATTTCCACAGCTTGATCCAATAAGGAACGATGCCCGGTTGGTAATCCGATAACCTAGCTCGGGAGACGACATCTAGACTTTAATCAAGAGATAATTAAAATCCGGTTAATCACAAATCTAAGGAAAAATTCTGTCGGTAGGATTATAATTTAGTAAAAAAAGTTTTTTTTTAAATCAAACACAACAACGTGTAAAGTAATTTAAATTTTCTTTATTTAGTAAGATAAAATATTATTTCCATATAATTATTATAATGAATAGGTAAAGGATTAGTTTTTAATTAAACCAAACGAATAAAATCCCAAACATACACTAGGACGGGACGTAAAACCGAAATCGGGGCAACTCTATTTTTTGGGGATGTTTGTTTTTATAAAAATGTTGCCAGTATCTTTGATTATGCCCAAAAAATATAAGTGCAATTAATAGGGATGTTCACTGGAATGAAATGGATATAACTTTTATAAGCACCGTAAAATTAAATGGATATTGTTTATTTTTTCTTCTGTCGAAGATTTCTGTTTCTTAAGATTTTATTAGGCTTCTGACGTGTGTACAAGAACAACCACTACCTACCAAGGCAACATTTCGATTTTTGGTTAAGAATTAATATTGAAAATTAGTATAATTTTATTAGTTTGCGTAACTTGTGTATATTTCTATCCTATGGAAGATTTATTAAGGCAAATCCAGCCATATAAATAATTTTATTAGATTCCATGATCTGATAGGCAAACCTAGCGATTAATAAAAAATCTTTGAAAAACCTATTTTTTAAATCACTTTTCAGAATGAGATAGTGTTCTTATTCATAGATAAGCAGTTATCGGTAGATTCGATTAAAAAAATACAATGTAGAGTGATTTATGTTTGCGGAAGGTCCTGTCCTGCAAATTAGACTACTATTAACAGCTGAGCTTATTGAAGCAAGCATGGGGCTATATGGTTGGAGTCATGGATTGTAAGTAAATCATTGTCCTTATTTCCTTTATAAATAAATGCGTTTTTTATGTGACCAATAAATGGTTTTTGTTTTGAGTGAGTGAGTATACATTCGCAAGAACAGATAGGCATAGTTGCTTGACCAGCCTTAATAAAATTGCTGAAAAGTGAAAGTCAAAGTTAAATTTATTGTTTATTGCTGCTAACACCGTCTCTAAAAACTTTAATGACAATGAGTAATGGTGGAAGGATAGCGTTTAAATCTTGTTTTGATTAAGTGAGAACCATAAACCTTGAATGTTTTAAGTGCGAACTAGTTGAACCCGCACAAATATCGACAATCCCGGGAAACCCCACAAACCTGTTTATTATTTAAAATAGGAAACCATAATTAATAAAAACGATGGACCTCAGATGAAAAACTCTTTGACTGTTCATGGCTATACTATACGTCTGATGGAATGTCCGATGCCGGCAAAACTTTGCCAGCCAGTGCATAACCGGCGTCCACGAATAAGACACGTATTTAAACTACTTGTTTTCCTCATAAAATCGTGCCTCAACGCGGAAAAGTGTTTTTTCAAGTAAATCGAACTTTTTGTGAGATATGTGTGATTTAAAGTGTTGTGTTGATTTCGTTTTACGCGCTTGAAAATCTGTTTTGGTTGGGGGTTGTTTTTCTATTTAAACGGAATATTAAATTATCTTCTCGATATATTAAATAATCTTGAACCCGTATTAGTCAAACATCACTCGAGAATGCAGGCTAGTTTGAGTTTGTATCAGAAATGTCATTTCAGTACAATTTGGCCTATCAAATCCGTACTTAATATTGCTCTCAATCATGAGATCGTTTTATAAATATGACTTACTACTTGGTCCAGATACTGAAGATAACTTTATTAGTAAATAATTTTATACTAGGTACTCTATCATCTAGCTATAACATTTTTATTTTATAACAATATAATATTAAGCAAATAAAGATTATATTCATCATAATAGCTATGTACCTAAAAATTATAATACGCTATGAACTTTAAAAAGAGTAGGGTTAAGTTATGTAATCAACGTAATTAGTTGTCATGTACGTAAGTAGGCATTGGGATATTGAATAATAATGCCAAATAAAAAAAATATTTCTTTAATACTGTTTTAATACATAAGTTTTGTTTTGTCTTATTGTACGATAACAAATGAGTCTGCTAATACAAGTACAAGTTAATTTATTTACATATAAGTTCTATAATCTAGTTCAACTACAAACTTGGCTACGCGAAGCCAACATGAACACTATGTATATGCATAAAATAATGAATAATAATATATATGTATATAATAATACTACTTTATTTGTATTACATTCATAATACATTTGAATATTTATATAAAAGATCTGACAATTGGTCATGTTCGTAGGTTTTTGTGCTTGGAGTAAAAACCTGAATGTTGTACGTTATTATGAGGCGTCTGCCTAATGGGTATTGAGCGAGTGCTATAGAAATTAGCATGTTCAATTGTTTGTTAATGATATCATAGCCTCGACGTTTTTTGACGTACTTACTGGATACTCTTACACTAACTATATATTTTGTTTTCTGTAGAACTTGTACGTAGTATGCTTTACTTTTCACTGGTAACTCTTTAAAATATAAGTATTTAGGGTTATTTTATTATGATTGATAAACAGGTCAATATTAGAAACTAAAAATGTTCCTTATGCAGGACTTGAACCTACGCACGAAGCACGACGTTCGGCCACGGTGATCGGTTCCATATTCGTTTAATTGTGTGGTTGGAAACGGATGAAATTTCTATTCTCCTTTAACGTTAATGTATGACGTCACATTATTACCATTATTACAACAAGATTAAAAGAAGCTTAGTAATAATAGTTAATACGTATTGATAAAATAACCATGTATTCTATTCATACGCAAGAGTAGAATTAAGAGGTAAAAACCTAATTTAAATTGAGGATATTTTCATTATTATTATCGTTTTTTTAGTACAGGTACATTTTACACACCGAATGTTGTTGTTTATGTCCGAAAATAAAATATAGACAATATAAGGTCGTTCCACTTAATTTTGTTCCGAAAAACCTTTTTTGATTGCTATTAATAGCTTGTTCTAATTAAAATTTATGTTGTTCTCGTGGTAAAAAATGTGACATACGAGATTTTTCGTTGATGACTTCCACACAAGGACGTTACGTTACCGGACCGGTTGATGGCGTAGCCACGGTCTCATTGATGCCATTGTCTTATATCGCTAGGTCAAGGAGGTCTTCTACAGCCGTCTTTTCTTGAAGATGTATAATTTCTTTACGTAATTTAATGATGGGATAAGTGAGTTTACCAAATTTGGGTAGTTGTATAATTATTAGGTTAAAGGTAATCCAGTCCAGTATGATGATTTTATCATCATCATGTTGAGAAATGTTTTTATTGTAATTTTGACTTAATATTGAGTGTACGTCCTTAATAGTAGGTACATGTACAAAATATTTTTTATCGATTACGCTAGCTGAAATTACAACATCTTTTTTTATGAGGCGTAAAAATACCATTTGTTTTATTATTAATGCTAAAAACTGTGTAAATATTACGCCATGTCCGAAGGTTGGTCAAACTATAATGTTTGTCTTTCAACGACAATGCTAATGATTAACCACTGACATGTCATGTCATACGGAACTTAGCTTCTATTTATTAGGTCAATAGTAAATCTCTACTTTATCAATATACAAATCTATCTTAAATAACCCTCAAAACTTTGTCAGATGTGGCCGAACGACCTTTGTTTAGGTCATTTACGCTCTGCCTACCCCATTATAGGCATAAAGGCGTGATTATATGTATGTATTTTATCAAAATAAAGTTCCCAGTTTCCTTAAAAGAATAATAAAGCATTAAAAGAGGAACATTGATGATTGTTACACAATTAAGCTAATTCATTGTTACAATTTTCTAGACTGAGAATACGGAGAATACCAAATTAAATGACGCTAGCATCCTATCCTAATGACAATTTGATGATTACGGTCTTTAATAGGTAACAAGAATGACGAAAATGAACTTACAATAACTGATCAATGTCCATCAGTTTAAATCCGTCTCTTTTAGCTTACGCACGTCATTCGACTCGCATGAATATTGTCGCAGCTTCAATTTGAATGTAATTAACAATACTCCAACCAAAACCATTTGGATCTTGACATTTTTAAAAAAAACTGATGTTGCTATCCATAGTAGCTATTTTTGGTGTTAGTTAATAGTGTGTTTTAATCGCAGGTGTGTTGTGTGATAACGTGATAGTAATATAATACACAAAAAAAATATGGTGCTGTGATTACATGAACTTTCCTAGAGGTTTCGTTGGAATTTTTGTGGCAATAAGTGATAGTTTGAGGAATCTTTTCACGATGCTGAAGCGAAGGACTTCCAAGCGGTTTGTTCTCGGGGACACGTCAACTACTGAGGACAGCCAAACCTATGATAAGATCGACACAGAAGATGAAGCGACGGCTGTGATCCCCAACAATCTAAAATTTCAAATGACTCTGGATGCTGAACCACCAACCAATGGTCAAAGTGATAATAAACAACAACAGGATGTGAAGTTTTTGCGGCTGCCCACCGCTACTTTAACGTAAGTTTTACGGATTTATTTTCAGTTTTTGAGTCTTTAAAGAAGTAACATAAACTGCAAAATATATAATGATAATGCTTCGCGTTAAATTAGCTATGTACTTCAATAATTTTGAAAGACACGACTAATTGTTCCAGAAATAGCGAATGCTCAGCTAGTTAAAATTAGGTAAAAACCTCATATGGCCTTCTTTAATTAATTACTATTGAACATAATCGACCGAAACATAAGAAAGCGCCATTTTAAAAAAATATATGGAATCGGCCGATAGTTTATTTTTATTAATTTAGGTTCTGGGATTCGATTTAAAAATACCAAGTGAAGTTAGATGTAGGTTGTTGAGTAAAGTGCAGAATTTACATAACATTTTGCTTATTAAATTCCTATGCAAATGTTCCTCCTTTATTCGTTTTGTCATCATGTCACATTAGCATAGTTTTTTAATGAAATTATGCGATGAATTACCAATGGAATATTTACTTACGAATCATTGGAAAGATAAATACCATTTCAAGATTGATTTATACGATTACATTTTCTGGATTTTGGAAAATAAACATAGTAAGTTCGTCATGAATAGCAGTTTTAATGCTTAGAATAGGCTTAGGATATTGAGTTTGCAGAGTGCCAATTTAAATTCTTCGTTTTGGATTATCTTACATATGTAATTTTTTTTAAGTAAGTTATTCAGTCGAGATGCTCTATCGAAGATGACCACTAACTACTAGGTGGCACGTCCGGTTGTGTATAAATAGAAGTCTATTTATTTTCAATAAAAAATCTTGACGTAATGTGTACGTATGTTTGTCTAGCTTCTATTCAATCAATAGTTACCTTGCACTTTGCCTGGTATTGCTTACCTTTTCAATATTTCGCGGTATGCGATGCTCGGTCGTGATTTTTCTCACATACTTGTTGCTGATAATTATGGTTTTATTCGCATATCTATCAGTTTCAAGTGCCTCAAGATCTGTTTCGTTGGCTTGTGTAGCTTGGGAGTTGATGTTTTGAGTTTTATTATTAATTCGATTTTTGATAATAATATATAATGATACTAATTTTGTTTTTAATTAATAGATTGATTATAGTTACTATGTTTACTTTGCATTGTATGAAATAGACTTCTTTCATATTTAAAATTTTAATGTTCCATGTATTAATTTTTATACAGGTCTAGCGAGGAAACTGAAAGCGGGTAACAGTTACATAAAAAAAGACAATTTGATTACTTAATAAACAACTACCTATATTGCTTTAATTAGTTCTTAGAATAAGTTACGTAAATCGGTATAATTGTTTGTGACAGGGGTCAATTTCATAAGTGATCAGAGTATCAGACCAGAATGTAGGTACTCCTGCAGTATTGCACTCATGGCTCAACGACCACCAACAATAAATACTATATATATTTTATTAATTTTAAGAGCCCGATAATGTAGTGGATAGGGCCGCTGGCTCCTGAGCAGGAGGTCGTGGTCCGAATCTCACCACGTGTCAATGTGTTTTTCGGTTTTCGAATTTCATATGTACATATTTATTTATTTATTTACTGTTTATTGTACACAAGTAACATGAGTAAGACAATACACAAGGAATTACGACACAGCACATGTACGTTAATTCTGAGCTTTTTCCGTGCTTCGGAAGGCACGTTAAGCCGTTGGTCCCGGTCAATATCGTTTAATACCGTAAATATTAGTCGTTAAGCTATTTCAGAGGCCAGTGCTAAGCATTGGCGGCTTGAAAACTCTGACCTAATCTAGGATTGGGTCTGGTTTCCCTTCTGGGTTGCGTAGGTCAGATGGCAGTCGCTCTGTGTAAAAACACCCTCGTTTAATCCCCTAGATAAGGTAGCCGACCAGTAAGATACGGGGTAAGGCTAGGGAGATGATGATATTTTATTAATTTGATGCAAAGATACAATACAATACAATGATCAGGGCAATATCCACGAAATTTGTTATAAATCGGAATCGTGCGTGAACGTGATTATTTTATCTACGACTTTATCTGAATCTGAGTCATATTCAAGGATGCTTTTACTAGAATTGCTATTTCTTAAAAAAAGAAAAGCAGATCTTAGATTCTTCTTCTTCTTCCTATTTATGTGGTAACCATGACGAAAACAGTACAAAAGATTTCTTAAGGTCAATTGGCATGTTAGCTAACTAGATAACGTCCATACGCACGCAGTTTACAGTTTTCCTCGCTGCATTCTTGTTTACATCAGTCGAATTGACATGACATAGTTTAAACTAGTAATTCTAGTTCAACAGTCAAATGGTGTAATTTCTTACTGATTTAAGTATTCACGTCAAGTAGCAAAGTATTTAATGAATCTATCGATATTCAAATTATCTTCCTTCACCTTATTAGGATTAGATGTATCTATACAAAATATAATAAAAATGTAACAGGTCGATGTATGTACATGGGAGATAAATAAGAGAAATAAAATTATTGGTCTCTATAAGTGCTATAGAAGTCATAGTATTTTACGAATTGCTTTGTTATCTATATCCTATTGTATTTGGCGTAAAATTTTGGCTATCCTAAATATTACGTTAAAGTACGTTTGTAGTTAGGTAGGTGGGGTTGTTCAGTTTTATGATCCCTCTTTGTCCCCAAACAGCAATATAATAATAATAAAATCTGTTTATTTCTCCACAAAATATATGTAGGTGCTGACTGCATACTGTATTGATCATGTTATTAGTTGGTACTTTCATTGTAGTAATTACTACTTTTTATGTGGGTATTTATAATCTAAAACAAAATGTTATTTTATTATAGGTATCTTTAAAGATTTGAAGTCACGCGATTTTTACGATCATAATCTCTTTGCTTCTTGATTTGATGAAACATTCTGTGATATGAGGAAATCCACACTTACTACTTGTGTGATTTTCTGGACTTCCCAGATAAGTTGTTATACGTAGCTGCGTACTTTTAGACTTGTTTATCAAGTTCCACGAAATGACCAAATCAACCTATCAGATTGTAGATTTAGTGAGCAATCACATCACAAATCATTGTTTACATTGTCGATAACTTGTTTATCTGACTTACGCACATTACTAAAAGTTTATTCTAGCGACATACGAAACTATGTTTGAAAAACTATTTCCTCGCAATATCCTTGCATATTTCAAAAGGACTACAACCGGGCAACCCCAATTATTCCTCCATCTTTTTCGTTCATTCATTAATCAACGGGTGCGAGCGGGACGGGGCTATCGTATGATCCGTCATTGAAGTTCTATTGGTGTTTCTTACGTCAAATATGAAAACAAAACTGATTGTAGAAATTCCGAAAGAAATGTGTGTTAAATATTGTTTTTACTCGTAAATAAGAGTGGAATTCAGTGTTAACGTGTGAAATCGTGTTATTTATTTAATTTCTCGTGTAGAAATGTATCCTAACATGAACGGTTTATACTCAGAATCTACTTACAGGTTAGATCTAACTTGAAGTATTTGCGCATTGATTTTTCCTTATTTTAGCCCTAAAATCTATTTCTTATTAGTTTAATACGATATTCATACGATATTTAATCAATCTTTATAGTAAAGTGTGCTCAGAGATGTATTTGGCAAAGTATGCCAGTAGAAGATTTCACTTTTATTCTAAGTAATGTTAGAGATTTTAGAAACTTAATTATTTATTCTGTACTTTGGTTTACACTGTCACATGACTATGAGCTAGATTTTCATTTCAGATAATTATTTATTTCGTATTTCCAACTCAATTTTAGAATAAAGGTAACCAAAGTTTCATGTCTTTTTAATCAAAACATTTCAAAAATAAATTATTCATGTTGGAAAATTAGTTAAATCGGTTAAATTACTGAAACTACTCTATTTCATTATGTATCTAATAGCTAAAACTTATTTTAGAAACAAGATCTTCGAATAAACATGAAACTTTGTTTACATTTATTATAAAACTGTGTTGGAAATACTTACAGACAGTGGCTAAAAAAATAAATTAAGCAGGTAGAACATACTATAATTATTTTGTCTTAATAAGTACCTACATTCTTTTTAGATTTATTACTTCTGTTCTTGTCATATTTGTCTTGGAACATACAGAAGAAATGACATAATAACAATCTTAATTAAAATCTGCACAATTTTATCTGTTTTCTCTTCAGTCTAGGTCAAACCAATCTAGGTTTGTGTGTTTTAGGACATAATTACTACTTTTGAAAATTATGAGGTAAAATATCTTGAATCTATTTGATAAAATAAAATTTAGTCTACCTACCTTCTGTTTGGTCAAATTTTTGGTCTTTTCAACCTATACTGATATTGTAAAGAGGTAAGATTTGTATTTTTGTAACAAATAAACTCAAAACTATTGAACCAATTTCAAAAACTCACCATTTAATAGTTCCTTTACCATTTTAACCAATCTAATAATTCTACCAATGGAAAGTATCTGGTTCCCACAGAAAACTAAAGCGCAAAATGCAAGTTTAATATAAATAGCTGTTTGTGTCTACATAGGGCTAAGTTAAATTGTGTAACAGAATATTTTCTCCCGTGTGCTCGGAAAAAGCTTCATTATTACAAAAAAGCTAATAAATGAATGAATGGAATGTCAAATGCGCCAAGCCAATTTTAAATGTCATAATAGTTTGGAGGTATCGCAAGTTTGGTGTTTATTTTTAAGTGTATTGTTGTTGTTGTTGTTGTTGTGAGAGAAAAGTACTATACAAGTTTCAGCCGAAAACGCAATATATGGTCTCATTTACATTGGAAGGCCTAGATTGCGTCTGGGCCTTCCAAATTTACCTGACCATATATTGCTCATTTTTCGACTTCTAAAGTAATGTACTATTGTTTATACCGTACCGTTTCCTCCGCAGACCATCAATGTCCCAGGGTACGGTGGTGCACAGCCACCGGTTCCAGGAAAAGGACTTCACTGTTGCCACTCCTGAGGAGTTCGTGCGTCGCTTCCAGGGCACCAAGCCCATCAATAAGGTACGACGTACCTGAATGAAGGTTCATTTGGTTACTTTGCAAAATGTCCCTTTGATAATATTCTAAGTTATTTTAGTAGCTGTCCACTATTTGAACTAAATCTATCAAAATAGGGATGGACAGTTTGCGAGAGGGTTATTTTGCGAAGTGGGACATTATGCGAAAGGGACGTTTTCTGAAAGGAACATTCTGCGAAGTAACGGTTCATATTTGCATAATTTTACTCTTAAAGAAATGTACCTTTTTTTCATTTGATGAGTTAGCTTTAAGGTGTAGTGAAACTAAACAACTTTGTCCAAGGAACATAGGTTGTAATATGAAAAATCACCCTCCCATACAAATGGTGTCAGCGGCTCGAGTCATTTTGTATGGAAGGACCCAAATTGTATCTTTTCATATTTCAATCTATGAGAAAGTTGTTCAGTTCCATGAGTAGATTCACACTCTTAAGTCTGGTCAGTTTTTTACTACCTGTATAATAAAACAACCATGGACTTTGGACTGGAATATATTTTTTTTATATTTTACGAATCTTAATACTAGTCTTTGGTAGAGTTGGGTGGGTCTGCGAAGAAGACGGGAAACCAGACCCAATCCTAGATTAGGCTTTTGCCAGGTTAGTAACCAACCCAGCTGTCGAGTTTTCAAGCCGCCAATGATTAGCACTGGCCACTGACATGGCTTAACAAATCCTCAATTATCCGTGTCTCAACATGCCTGCCGAAGCCTACATATGAAATTCGAAAACCGAAAACACATTGGTACGTTTTCGACCTCCTGCAAGGGAGGCAGCGGCCCTATCCACTACACGATCGATGTTCGAATCCCACAACGTACCAATGTGTTTTTCAGTTTTCGAAATTCATATGTACGTTTATTCGGCGTTTTTCCGTGCTTCGGAAGGCACGTTAAGCCGTTGGTCCCGTTTATACCGTAGATATTAGTCGTTAAACCATGTCAGAGGCCAGTGCCTAGCTTTGGCGGCTTGAAAACTGATCTAATCTAGGATTGGGTCTGGTTTCCCTCCTGGGTTGCGGAGGTCAGATGGCAGTCGCTCTGTGTAAAAACCAGTACCCTCATTCAATCCCCGTGAGATACGGGATAAGGTTAAGGAGATGATATGAATAATATTTGTTTATGTCTCCAGGTCCTGATCGCCAACAACGGCATCGGAGCTGTGAAATGCATGCGCTCGATCCGGAGATGGTCCTACGAGATGTTTAAGAACGAACGCGCCGTGCGGTTCGTCGTCATGGTGGGTTTTGTACTTGTTCTTCTTTTTTTATTTATTTATTGGTTCATCAATATTTAGTATAATAGTCCTCCCACCGATTTTCGGTGATGGCGGCCAATCTCACGGAGATCAGCCAACTGCGCACGACTTGTTTTTAGTGCCCAAGTGTTTGCGCTACACACAGGTGCACTCTTTATTCCTTCAATCTCTTATTCTGATGGGACAGATTGACTGACACGACCAGAGAGCAATCAGGCGCAGGACCGACTATTAACATGCCCATCGGACAGCATGGCTCATCTTACTTTTGGGACAAGCAAATGATCAGCCTGCAATGTCCTAACCAAACAACACAAAGTCATTGTCCCCCGCCGGGAATCAAACCCGGGACCTCCGGGTCGAGAGCCCATGGCTCAGACCGCTAGACCACGGAGGCAGTTAATATATACAATTAACATTTAGTATATACAAGCATTGATGGCGTTTTTAACAATAATAGTTAGTTCTTATATACTAAACAGTTATAGATAAACACAACATTCTTAGAATAATTGAGCAGCATTAGTTAAAATTTCCTGACTGAATTGGCTTCCATGCTGGCCTGGGAGCGAGAGAAAAACATAGAATGTGCCAGCTGCATTTCCTCCCGGGTATGCTGTAAAAACCAGCTAAGGGATCCGAGGGATTCAGTGTATTGCAATTTAGGCGATGGGCTGACAACCTGTCACTACAGCAATATACCTACGTATATATCTTAAATAACCCTCAAAAATTTGTCAGACGTGGCGGAACGACCTTTGTTTTGGTCGTTTACGCTCTGCCTACCCCATTAGGGATAAAGGCGTGATTATATGTATGTATGTTTGTAGTTAAAATTTAAAGTAGGTAGTTATTAGTTATATATATATATATATCTATTTAAAAAAATATTTAACAAAATATAACTTATAATTTAAGTATCACTAATGAGATCGTTTGATTCCAGCATTAAAATCGTTATCAAAATTTAATTAAAGTATCATTGAAAATTAATTTGTCAGACGTGGCGGAATGACCTTTGTCAGGTCGTTTACGCTCTACCTACCCCATTAGGGATAAAGACGTGACTATACATACGTATATATGTACAAATATGACCGAGCGGCAGTCGTAAATGCTATACACGAACAAATTGTTGTTTTACTGCAGCTACTCGTCACTAGATGGCGCTGTTAGTTTCTAAAACGCGGTATCGTTTGGTTTTTCTCTGAGCTAGAGTAGTAATGAACGAAGCGATCTCTACGACAACAAGGGAGCCGCGGAAATAAATGTTACAATTTTTGAAGTTTGACTCTAATTCCAGAGTCAAACCGTTAATTCAGATACAAATAAGAGTTATCCAGATTAATTACTTATAATATCTATACATATAATAAATCTCTAGAAAGGTCGTGTCTGTACATTGAATATTTTTACAAAAGAATAATTGCAGCATGCATTATTAACGCATTATTAATTATTTCTTTCATGCTGGCCTGGTAGCGAGAGAAAAACATAGAATGTGCCAGCTGCATTTCCTCCCAGGCATGCTGTAAAAACCAGCTAAGGGATCCGAGGGTTTCAGTATATTGTAATTTAGGCGATGGGCTGACAACCTGTCACTACAGCAATATACTTACAAATCTATCTTAAATAACCCTCAAAACTTTGTCAGACGTGGCAGAACGAGCT
Organism: Scrobipalpa costella; assembly: GCA_949820665.1. Classification (NCBI taxonomy): domain Eukaryota; kingdom Metazoa; phylum Arthropoda; class Insecta; order Lepidoptera; family Gelechiidae; genus Scrobipalpa; species Scrobipalpa costella. The sequence continues at coordinate 486,884 of OX463323.1, read as the reverse complement.
TTGTTTGGGTCGTTTACGCTCTGCCTACCCCATTAGGGATAAAGGCGTGATTATATGTATGTATGTATGTATGTATGTATTATTAACGATATAAAGATCAAAACGATTTTTTTTAGAATTTTTGTCTGTCTGTCTGTCTGTCTGTCTGTATGTTACCACACCACGCTAAAACTACTGAACTGATTTCGATAGGACTTTTTTTTATTCAATTGTGTGTGGTTGCAACTTAGGATACCTAAAATCACGCTACCTGACTTAGGGGGTAGGCAGGAAATTGAAATTTATTTGTTTCTTATTCGATTGTTATGGAACTTTTTTTATTCGACTAAGCATTATTAAAATCAAAGTTACGATACAAATAATCACGCCTCATGACTTAGAAGGTAGGTAGAAAATTGAATTTCGGTCGTTTTTAACCGATTTTGATGGAACTTTTTTTGCTTGACTGAGCATTACTTAAGCTCATAGTTACGATACAAATAATCACGCCACCTGACTAAGGGGGTAGGTAGGAAATTGAACTCTGATCGTTTTTAACCGATCTTAAAGGGACTTTTTAGTTGACTGTTTTTTTTTAATTACCTGATGTCCAGCTTAGGTTAGAAATAATCACGCAAACCATTCTAATATTGAGTAAGTACCCCAGTTTGTATGGAAAAGGATCGTAGGAGCGGGATCTGCTAGCTCGCGCGCGGAATCGTGTTTTCCATACAAAAACAAAGATCAGACAATGCGAAACACGCTTCCGCGTGGGGGTTAGCAGATCCCGCTCCTACGCGCGTTCAGTATGTTCGACACTGCGTGTTTTCCATACAAACCGAGCGTACGAAGTCGCGGGCACAGCTATACATCATACATAAGTTAAGTTTTTGTCCATTAAAAAAACGTTAGTTGTAAATAATCTTAAATATTACATACATACATACATATAATCACGCCTTTATCCCTAATGGGGTAGGCAGAGCGTAAACGACCTAAACAAAGGTCGTTCCGCCACTTCTGACAAAGTTTTGAGGGTTATTTAAGATAGATTTGTAGGTATATTACTGTAGTGACAGGTTGTCAGCCCATCGCCTAAATTGCAATATACAGAAACCCTTAGCTGGTTTTTACAGCATGCACGGGTGGAAATGCAGCTGGCACGTTCTTTGTTTTTCGCTCTCAGTCCAGCATGGAAGATTCCCAGTCCTGCATGGAAGTTTTACAAGAATTACTTAAATATTTATCTGGTTTCATTTATTTATTTATTTTTTACTGTTTATTGTACACAAGTAACATGAGAAAGACAATACACAAGGAATAACGAAACAACAGGTACAGATTATTTCTCCTAAGAAATTTAGTCCATCTGACCTACGGAAGTGAGACTTAATTTGAGAGGCAAATTAGGCGTGCAAAAATAAAGCATAATATTAAAATTATTAAAGCATAATATTATAAATTATTTTTCTTTTCTAGGTGACCCCAGAGGATCTGAAAGCGAACGCGGAGTACATCAAAATGGCGGATCATTACGTGCCGGTGCCCGGAGGGTCCAACAACAACAACTATGCGAATGTAGAATTGATTGTGGACATCGCTATAAGGACTCAAGTTCAGGTAAAGAATTTGAGCTCTCATGAGTGACAGCAAGTTAAAAGAGCCCGATGGTGTAGTGGATAGGGCCACTGTCTCCTGAGCGGGTCGTGGTTCGGATCCCACCACGTACCAATGTGTTTTTCGGTTTTCGAATTTCATATGTACGTTTATTCGGCGCTTTTTCCGTGCTTCGGAAGGCACGTTAAGCCATTGGTCCCGGTTGATATCGTTTAATACCGTAGATATTAGTCGTTAAGCCATATCAGAGGCGAGTGCCAAGCATTGACGGCTTGAAAACTCTGACCAAATCTAGAACTGGGTCTGGTTTCCCTTCTGGGTTGCGGAGGTCAGATGGCAGTCGCTCTGTGTAAAAACCAGTATCCTCGTTCAATCACCTAGATTAGGTAGCCGACTCCGAGAGATACGGGATAAGGCTAGGGAGATGATGATGATGATGAGTGACAGCAAGTTTGAGTTCGTATCAGAAATGGCATTTCAGTACAAAGTGACCTGTGAAATACATACTTAATATTGCTCTAAAGTTTGATATCGCTTCATAAATACGAGACTTATATTACGTCGAAGTAGTATTTAAGTTTTTTATAAATATGTATGTTAGTCTGTAAGGTATACATTCTATGGGCCTCTGTTTATATTATTTAACATCTACTAATGTAAATATTGCCTGAAATAAAATGATTTATTATTATTATTACTAAACTGAATCGAAGATCACACACGGCGGGCGGTGTTGTGTGATTTTCACTCTCCATGAACAAGACTCTCGTAAAGAGTCGAAACGTTGAGGTCTAACACCGCAGTTAAACAAAGAAGTGAGTAGCCGTTGATTTATCAGTATGAATAACACTTGTTCGTCATTTAGTGATATAAAAGTGTTATTCATAATAATAGCCGATGGCGGCCAAACTGCCAGATATCGACCAACAGCGCAGGACTAGTTTTCAGTGCCGAAGTGTCTGCGCTACACACAGGTCCACTCTCTATTCCTTCAATCTCTTAGGCGTATGACCAACTATTTACATGCCCATCCGACAGCATGGATCATCTTACGGATCAATCAGGTGATCAGCCTGAAATATCTTAACCAAACAAGAAACAACAACACAGTCATTGTCCCCTGGGAATCGAACCCGGGACCTCCGGGTCGAGAGCTCAGACCACGAATGCGGAGTGCATCAAAATGGCGGATCATTATGTTCCCGTACCTGGAGGATCCTGAACTGATTGTGGACATCGCTATAAGAACGATAAGGTTTCTCTTCTAAAAATATTAGAAACTAGCTTTCTGTCAGCGTTGTCACCCGCTGCTAAATAAGGTTTCCCGTGGGAACTGTGTACTTTCCTGTGGTAAAAAGTTTCACTGGCTGGATTAAATCACTTGGTGGCTCAGTTAGTTAGAGCGTCGGCGCCGTACGCCGAACATGGTAGGTTCAAATCCCACCCAACTGTGTCTTTTAGCATGGTTATTTTCATGTTTTAAATAACATTAATACTTTAAGTGTCAAATCCAAATATTGATTCTCTTACCTTGTCAGACATGACGAAAGCGCCGTTTACTAGGTTCTGCCTACCCTGTAAATTACAAGGTTGTGACTTTATGTTTGTTATAATGTATGTATGTAAGCTCTTTATTGTACCTTAAAAATCTTAAAACTAAAATACAAGAAGATTAAGACAATAGTGGCACAAAGGCCGACTTATCCCGTTAAGGGATCTCTTCCAGTCAACCTTTGATAAACCCAGAGGAGACAATTATGCTTGCAGGTAAACTAAGATAGGTACTTGAAACGATTATATAACGGAATGTAATGTAACTTTTTCTCATAATAACCCGCACAGGCATTTTTTATCAAACAGAGTTGTGAGACAGTGGAACCAGCTGCCAGAAGAAGTGGTTTCTGCGGTTAATGTTAACCAGTTCAAGAACAGATTTGACAAATTTAAACAAACTTCGAAATCATAAAAGGCCTTATCAGTTGATAACAACTGCCTGCCTGTTTAAAATAATACCTAATAATAATAATGTTATTTCCCTCCCCAGGCCGTATGGGCTGGTTGGGGCCACGCGTCAGAGAACCCCAAACTCCCGGAGCTGCTCCACCGCGCCGGGGTGGTGTTCATAGGACCCCCCGAGAAGGCCATGTGGGCGCTGGGAGACAAGATAGCCTCCTCCATCGTCGCCCAGACCGCTGACATACCCACCTTGCCTTGGAGTGGAAGCGGTGAGTACTGTAAAATAAGTTGGGGAAATGCCATACTTTGCACCCTTGAAAGGTCGATTGGGGAACACAGTGCAAGAAAAATCATTCACGGCCTCTGGATATAATTAAGTCGGTTTGTTTGACAGTCATATTTGATATGGTATCATGCTCTGGGGCAATGCTATTCATCTATACAAGCAGCGGTATGTAATAAATGGAGGGAATTTACCTCGATCAGACAATTTATATGGAAAATCCCACTTCTATCTCTTCCTGAAAGAGTTTCCTGGTGGAAGAAAGCCATGTGGGCCTTGGGAGACTAGATTGCCTCGTCCATCGTCGTCCAGACCGCTGACATACCCACCTTGCCTTGGAGTGGAAGCTTTTAGTACTAAGAGCAAGTGGGGAAGGGTTTCTCAAACATTTCCCTTGCCCTCTCTGCCCCGCAGGGGATGTTTCGTGTTTTGTTTGAGAGCAGGAGTCACGGCTTAACACCTGCAACATTAATTTAGACCAAATTGGGGGAGGAAATGCTGTACTTTCCGCCATTGAAAGATCGATTGGGGAACACAGTGCAAGAAAAATCTTTCACGGACTCTGGATATATTTAAGTTACATTAAATATGGTATCATGCTCTGGGGTAATGCTATACATCTATAAATTTTGACTACTAGATTATTCAAAAGTGAGATTTCGACTTGTCTAAGGCTTTTGATACTATAGATAATCATACTGTGTTCTTTAAAATAAATTGTTATCCATATATCTATCTGTCTGAAAGTTTTTAATAAGTTCTTGTTGTTATAGGATTATGAAGACAGTTGAGTATTGGTGATTGTATAATAATTTAAATCGGAAATTTGTATTGACTTTCGCAAGGTAGCACTCTCGGGCCCATATTGTACATAGTTTATTTTTTTAATTTCTTACTCTACTTATTCTTCCATGCTGGACTGGAAGCGAAAGAAAAATATAGAATGTGCCAGCTGCATTTCCTCCCGAGCATGCTGTAAAACCAGCTAAGATCCAATGATTTTAATGTATTGCAATTTAGGTGTTGGGCTGACAACCTGTCACAACAGCAATATACCTACAAATTTATCTTGAATAACCCTCAGAACTTTGTTTTTCGTGGCGGAAAGACCTTTGTTTAGGTCGTGTACGCTCTGCCTACCCCATCCAAGCGTGATTATATGTATTTTACGCCTAATTTGCCTCTCATTTTAAGTCTCACTTCCGTAGGTCAGCTGGAAGAAATTTCTTAGTAGAAACAAGCTATACCTGTTGTGTCGGTATTCCTTGTGTATTGTCTTTCTCATGTTACTTGTGTACAATAAACAGTAAATAAATAAATAAACAAATATTTATTGGCTGTAATTGTTGCAGAATTGAAAGCCGAGTACAACAGCAAGAAGATCAAGATATCCTCGGATCTGTTCGCGAAGGGGTGCGTCACTTCCCCCGAGCAGGGGCTGCAAGCCGCGCATAAGATCGGTGAGTTACTTAGGCCCGAATTAATAATCAGCACTTGAGTGTAACAGCCAGTTGAGTTCGTATCAGAAATGTCGTTGCAGTAGAAAATTACCTGTTAAATTCATACTTAATATTGCTTTCAATCTTGAGATCGGTTTATAAATGCGAGCCATAGAGTTACATCTCAAGCCAAGCTCAAGGCAAATGAAGACAACTGGCCGGCAGCACCGTGTTTTTGTGTATTTTGTGTATTTACAGGAACCATTCGGAGCCACTTTTGACCCCTTCATAACTCGAAAACTATTGAACTTAAATACACCAATTTTGGTTTATACGACATGTAACAGAAAGGTTATATGCATCCGAAAGCATATGAACTAGCCCATGAAACTGAATAACTTTCCCAAAGGAACATAGGTTGAAAAACGGGAAAATAAGTTTGACTCCTCATACTACACGCGCTGTCAGCTGATGCATTTTGTATGGAAGGTCAAACATTTTTTTTCTTATTTTGATCTATGTTCCTTTGGGAAAGTTGTTCAGTTTCATGGGCTGATTCATATCCTTTCCGGTGCGTATACTCTTTCTGTTACACTTTATATATATCTAGGTAAACAAGTACTCCATTTTATCAGTTATTACTTGGCCTTTGTAAAGTGGCATTGTAGGTGACAGGTCGAATTATTCTCTACAACGGCCAAATCACATGAAATGAACCTTATTAAAGAGCTAAGAATTACTATAATAAACCCTAGACTTGGCTCCCTTTTTAGATCTCACAACTTTTTGTGCAATTCTAAGACCACCATGAACTTGGCTTTCACTTTTACATTTGTTTCTGGTGGGATATATCTTACAATATAATAGTACTTCAATATTTAGTACTGCTCGTAAATAAACGCTAGATGTGTCTAATATTGATACTATTTAAAAATGTTAAATTACAAATTGTAGTTCAAGTTGTTCTGTGCTATTTAATTTCTGTCCTCTTCTGTACACCTGACGTAGGGTGGACTTAAAAACAGCCAAGCTGTGTCCACACGTTTGTCCACGTCTGTAATATCTATATTTTGTAATGTGTTTTGTGGAAATAAAGTGATTTGTATAGTCCTTCCAACGATTTTCGGTGATGGCGACAATCTTCCAGAGATCGGCCAACTGCGCACGACTTGTTTTTAGAGCCCAAGTGTTTGCGCTATACACAGGTGCACTCTCTATTCCTTCAATTTCTTATTCTGATGGGACAGATTGACTGACACGACCAGAGAGAAATCAGGCTCAGGACCGACTATTTACATGCCCATCGTTTCGGAAAATCAGGTGATCGGCCTGCAATGTCCTAACTAGAAACAACAACACAAAGTTATTGTCCCCCTCTGGGAATCGAACGCAGGACCTCCAAATTGTGAGCCAGTGTCACGGAGGCAGTTAAATCCAGTAGTAGTAACGCTGCTGCTTCTCCCCCAGGGTTCCCGGTGATGATCAAGGCGTCTGAGGGCGGCGGCGGCAAGGGCATCCGGAAGGTGGAGAACCCTGATGACTTCCACAACATGTTCCGACAGGTCTGTACAATTTATTTATGAATAAAACGCTTTATCTATCTATCTATCTATTTACATACTTACTTTTAGATACCAGAAGTTGAGACTTTATTTGTTTTTGAAAATCATAATACTTTTAAAAAAAACGCGTCCAACAGACTCAAGTAATACTAATTAAGACAATTTAGAACCTTGTAAATTAGCGATTCATATTTCGTTGTAGTAACAGGAAGAAAAATTGCGAATAACGGCCACCGACGGCATTTTTCTTCTTGTTACCACAACGAACTAAGAATCGTTAATTTATAAGGTTCTAAATGATATTTATAACTATTACGAGTCCGTTGGACCGGGTTTTTCGATTTATTGTGTTTTTTTACTGATAGGGGCGCCACTTAGCTTCTATAGCCACCTTGAAAAATACCACTTTAAGTGTCAAAAATAAATGTATTTTTTTAAATATCTTTTTAAAAAAAATAATTGTTTGATCGTAGGTGCAAGCGGAAGTGCCCGGCTCCCCGATCTTCGTGATGAAGCTGGCGAAGTCAGCTCGCCATCTTGAAGTACAGCTTTTAGCGGATCAGTATGGTAAGACATTGAGTTCGTAATCTTGAAAACACGGCGTAAGGGACAGCGTCCCATAAACTGATAGAGGTTGCTCAGTCAACAAAGCTGAATCAGAATCAGAAAATATGTATTGCAATAAACATGGTACATAAACATTACAGATGACACAATTTATACTTAAAGTAAAGAGCGCACGTTTCGCCAATACAACTAATTAGTATGCAATAGAAAAAAATAATTTTATCATTACGTAAAATACACACACACACACACACATAATCACGCCTTTATCCCTAATGGGGTAGGCAGAGCGTAAACGACCTAAACAAAGGTCACTCCGCCACGTCCGACAAAGTTTTGAGGGTTATTTAAGATAAATTTGTAGGTATATTGCCATAGTGACAGGTTGTCAGCCTATCGCCTAAATTGCAATAAAGAAAAACCCTCGGATCCCTTAGCTGATTTTTACAGCATGCCCGGGAAGAAATGCAGCTGGCACATTCTATGTTTTTCTCTCGCTCAGAGTCCAGCATGGAAGTAAATACAACTGAACACATTTCTCCAGGAAACTCTTTATGTGTCGTCGTTGACTGTGCAACCCTTATTAGTTTGTGGGACGTCCCTCACACCCCGTATAGAACAATGACATTTCGCTTTTAACATTTTTATGTCTTCCATGCTGGACTGGGAGCGAGAGAAAAACATAGAATGTGCCAGCTGCATTTCCTCCCGGGCATGCTGTAAAAACCAGCTAAGGGATCTGAGGGTTTCAGTATATTGCAATTTAGGCGATGGGCTGACAACCTGTCACTACAGCAATATACGTACAAAATACAAATCCATCTTGAATAACCCTCAAAACTTTGTCAGACGTGGCGGAACGACCTTTGTTTAAGTCGTTTACGCTCTGCCTACCCCATAAGGGATAAAGGCGTGATTATATGTATGTATGTATGTATGTATGTACATTTTTATGTTCATAGCTAAAAGCAGTAGTACTTAAAGTAATTATTTTGACGTTCTAAATAAATATCGTTGTACATATTTAAGTTCTATTGGTGAACCGCAAGGGAGTGCGTTAGGATGTTATTTATTCATCTATTAAATGATTTTCGTGCTATTCATTAAACTTGACCCGCGCAGCCTAGTTGGCAGTGTACCTGTCTGCTACGCAGAGAGTCCGATGGGTTCCATTCCTGGCCGGGGCAGATATTTAAATGATGAGTTTAAATGTCTGTTTCTGTTTCTGGGTGTTCTTTGTGGTTGTTTCTGTGTATGTCCATGGCACCCCGATACAGGGAATCTTAGTGGGGGCTGTGAATGTGATCGTGTTTTTTTTTGTATTCAATAAAATTATGGTAATCATTAAAAAGCTATCTCTGTATTTTATTTGTTGCGTAATTTCTATTTAGGGCTTTGATCTATTTGTGTCCGTTCGCAGGTAACGCGATCTCTCTGTTCGGTCGTGACTGCTCGATCCAACGCCGCCATCAGAAGATCATTGAGGAGGCTCCGGCCGCCGTCGCCAAACCGGACGTCTTTATAGAGATGGAGAAGGTAAATTAACTCTGCAAATATGTTTCAAAATAAAATATATGTCGGCTGTAAATTAACTTTATCTTCCATGCTGGACTAGGAGGGAGAGAAAAACGTAGAATATGCCAGCTAAGGGATCCGCCGAGGGGTTAAGTATATTGTAATTTAAGCGAAGGGCTGACAACCTGTCACTGCAGCAATTATCCCACAAATCTATCTTAAATAAACCTCAAAACTTTGTCATACGTGGCGGAACGACTTTTGTTTAGGTCGTAGGTTGTTCTAGGTGATTTTAATGACATACTTACAACAAAATACGGCTTTCTGATTTCGAAATATTAGAATACTTTCTCGAAATGAGTTCAGAAATATAATAATAGTCCTCCCACCCATTTTCGGTGATGGCAAACAATCTCGCGGAGATCAGCCAACTGCGCAGGGCTTGTTTTTAGTGCCCAAGTGTTTGCGCTACATACAGAAGCACTCTCTATTCCTTCAATCTCTTATTCTGATGGGACAGATTGACGGACACGACCAGAGAGAAATCAGGCGCAGGACCGACTATTTACATACCCATCCGACAGCATGGATCATCTTACTTTTCGGACAATAAGGTGATCAGCCTGCAATGTTCTAACCAAACTAGAAACAACAACACAAAGTCATTGTTCCCCGCCGGGGATCGAACCCGCGACCTCCGGGTCGAGAGCCCATGGCTCAGACCGCTAGACCACGGAGGCACTTAAGGGTTATTTAAGATAGGTTTGTAGGTATATTTCTGTAGTGACAGGTTGTCAGCCCATCGCCTAAATTGCAATATACTGAAACCCGGATCCCTTAGCTGGTTTTTACAGCATGCTCGGGAGGAAATGCAGCTGGCACATTATATATTTTCTCTCGCTCCCAGTCCAGCATGGAAGCATGGACTTTGAAAAGCGTGATTAAATAAATAAATAAAATAATATTTATTTCCAACCACAACTATAGCTAGGTTACAAACTGTCTGCACTTAAATAGATATAGGCATTTTTAGCTGTGGTGGACTGATGCCCGAGCTAGACGTAAAAGCCTGTATCACAGGTCACCAGGCCTCCACCTCTTATTTACCATCAGTTACATACTGTGCACTAAAAATGAAAGTTTATTATTATTTTTATATACTTTATTGCATAAACACAAAAGAAATGTAATTTACAAATATAGTGTGCAAGGGCGAACTTATCTCTATAAAGAGATCTCTTCCAGCCAACCCAATGGTAGTAAAAGAAAGTGAATAATTTATACATACATACATACATAAATCACGCCTTTATCCCTTAATTTATATTAATATTTTTTGTGGTAGGGTAAAAAATACGAATAGGAAATTAAGTGAGATAGTATGCATGCAGTGTGTGTGTGTGTGTGTGTGTGTGTGAGAGAGAGAGAGAGAGAGAGTGTGTGTGTGAGTGAGTATGTGTGTGTGTGAAATTATGTAAGTGTAGTGATTATATGTTTCCCCCCCCGCGCAGGCCGCCGTCCGGCTCGCCAAGATGGTGGGGTACGTGAGCGCGGGCACGGTGGAGTACCTGTACGACCCCCTGGCGGGCGCCTACTTCTTCCTGGAGCTGAACCCGCGGCTGCAGGTGGAGCATCCCTGCACCGAGATGGTCGCCGACGTCAATCTACCCGCCGCGCAGTTGCAGGTACCATATCTTATCTTATCTATTGTAGCCGTTATGTGTCCCACTGCTAGGCAAAGGCCTCTCCTCTCCCTCCATGACTCCCTATCCTCATGTTTACCTATTTCATGTTTTATCTATTTCAGCATCAATAATGCAAATTCACTGTCAATATCGCCAGGTTCACTATCATTATCAACAGTTTCACTACCATTCGCAACAATTTCACTACTATTATCAACAATTTCACTACCATTATCAACAGTTTCACTTCCAATCGCAACAATTTCACTACCATTATCAACTGTTTCACTACCATTCGCGACAATTTCACTACCATTATCAACAATTTCACTACCATTATTAACAGTTTCACTACCAATCGCAACAATTTCACTACCATTATCAACAATTTCACTACCATTATTAACAGTTTCACTACCATTCGCGACAATTTCACTACCATTATCAACAATTTCACTACCATTATCAACAGTTTCACTACCATTCGCGACAATTTCACTACCATTATCAACAATTTCACTACCATTATTAACAGTTTCACTACCAATCGCAACAATTTCACTACCATTATCAACAGTTTCACTTCCAATCGCAACAATTTCACTACCATTATCAACAATTTCATTTACATGAATACCTATTATTTTTGTGTCGAGTTATTTCGATATCATCTAAAATTAATTCACTTTTAATCCCGGTTCAAAATTTGACCGTAAACTAATCGTTTATGATCATCATCATCATCTCGCCTTATCCCGTATCTCACGGGGTCGGCTACCTAATCTAGTTGATTGAACGAGAGTACTGGTTTTTACACAGAGCGACTGCAACCTGATCTCCGCAACCCAGAAGAGAAACCAGACCCAATCCTAGATTAGGTCAGATTTTTCAAGCCGCCAATGCTTAGCACTGGCCTCTGACATGGCTTAACGACTAATGTCTACGGTATTAAACGATAAAGGGACCAACGGCTTAACGTGCCTTCCGAAGCACGAAAAAACCGCCGAATAAACGTACATATGAAATTCGAAAACCGAAAAACCAACCAACATTGGTACGTGGTGTGATTCGAACCACGACCTCCCGCTCAGGAGGCAGCAGCCCTATCCACTAAACCATCTGACGCTTTGTACTACTCTTATTTTTATTAACATTTTGTTTCCCCCCCAGATCGCCATGGGCCTCCCGCTGTACCAGATCAAGGACATCCGTCTGCTGTACGGGGAGTCCCCGTGGGGGCTGACCCAGATCGACTTCGACGAGCCGAAGCAGCGACCCTCTCCCTGGGGGCACGTCATTGCTGCCAGGATCACCTCAGAGAACCCTGATGAAGGTAACTGTTATTCATATACATATAATCACGCCTATATCCCTAAGGGGGTAGGCAGAACGTAAACGACCTAAACAAAAGGTCGTTCCGCCACGTCTGACAAAATTTTGAGGGTTATTTAAGATAAATTTGTGGGTATACTGTTGTAGTGACAGATTGTCAGCCCATCGCCTAAATTGCAATATACTGAAACCCTCGGATCCCTTAGCTGGTTTTTAAAGCATACCCGGGAGGAAATGCAGCTGGCACATTCAATGTTTTTTTTTCGCTCCCAGTCCAGCATGGAAGAAAACAGATTCAGATTGTACAACGTATTTTTTAAGGCTTTCGATCTTGCACCATACATACATATACATAAAGTGCAATCCATTGCTCCCGACTAGGGCTGCCACCACTTCATTTGAAAAAAAAAGGAACCCTGACAAAACCCTCAAAACCCCCGGACATTTGGGCAAAATTTAGTTTTTTCCGAGGCTATGGAGGATTTGATTTATACAAATAACTGTTCTCTCCAGGATTCAAGCCATCGTCAGGAACCGTCCAGGAGCTGAACTTCCGCTCGTCGAAGAACGTGTGGGGCTACTTCAGCGTGGCGGCTTCGGGCGGCCTGCACGAGTTCGCAGACTCACAGTTCGGACATTGCTTCTCCTGGGGCGAGACCAGGGAGCAGGCTAGAGAGTGAGTTACTTATTTAGTGAGTCACTTGCTTCGGGCGGCCTGCACGAGTTCGCAGACTCACAGTTCGGACATTGCTTCTCCTGGGGCGAGACCAGGGAGCAGGCTAGAGAGTGAGTTACTTATTTAGTGAGTCACTTGCTTCGGGCGGCCTGCATGAGTTCGCAGACTCACAGTTCGGACATTGCTTCTCCTGGGGCGAGACCAGGGAGCAGGCTAGAGAGTGAGTTACTTATTTAGTGAGTCACTTGCTTCGGGCGGCCTGCACGAGTTCGCAGACTCACAGTTCGGACATTGCTTCTCCTGGGGCGAGACCAGGGAGCAGGCTAGAGAGTGAGTTACTTATTTAGTGAGTCACTTGCTTCGGGCGGCCTGCATGAGTTCGCAGACTCACAGTTCGGACATTGCTTCTCCTGGGGCGAGACCAGGGAGCAGGCTAGAGAGTGAGTTACTTATTTAGTGAGTCACTTGCTTCGGGCGGCCTGCATGAGTTCGCAGACTCACAGTTCGGACATTGCTTCTCCTGGGGCGAGACCAGGGAGCAGGCTAGAGAGTGAGTTACTTATTTAGTGAGTCACTTGCTTCGGGCGGCCTGCATGAGTTCGCAGACTCACAGTTCGGACATTGCTTCTCCTGGGGCGAGACCAGGGAGCAGGCTAGAGAGTGAGTTACTTATTTAGTGAGTCACTTGCTTCGGGCGGCCTGCATGAGTTCGCAGACTCACAGTTCGGACATTGCTTCTCCTGGGGCGAGACCAGGGAGCAGGCTAGAGAGTGAGTTACTTATTTAGTGAGTCACTTGCTTCGGGCGGCCTGCATGAGTTCGCAGACTCACAGTTCGGACATTGCTTCTCCTGGGGCGAGACCAGGGAGCAGGCTAGAGAGTGAGTTACTTATTTAGTGAGTCACTTGCTTCGGGCGGCCTGCACGAGTTCGCAGACTCACAGTTCGGACATTGCTTCTCCTGGGGCGAGACCAGGGAGCAGGCTAGAGAGTGAGTTACTTATTTAGTGAGTCACTTGCTTCGGGCGGCCTGCATGAGTTCGCAGACTCACAGTTCGGACATTGCTTCTCCTGGGGCGAGACCAGGGAGCAGGCTAGAGAGTGAGTTACTTATTTAGTGAGTCACTTGCTTCGGGCGGCCTGCATGAGTTCGCAGACTCACAGTTCGGACATTGCTTCTCCTGGGGCGAGACCAGGGAGCAGGCTAGAGAGTGAGTTACTTATTTAGTGAGTCACTTGCTTCGGGCGGCCTGCATGAGTTCGCAGACTCACAGTTCGGACATTGCTTCTCCTGGGGCGAGACCAGGGAGCAGGCTAGAGAGTGAGTTACTTATTTAGTGAGTCACTTGCTTCGGGCGGCCTGCATGAGTTCGCAGACTCACAGTTCGGACATTGCTTCTCCTGGGGCGAGACCAGGGAGCAGGCTAGAGAGTGAGTACATACATACATCACGCTTATAACCCTAATTGGGTAGGCAGAGCGTCAACGACCCAAACAACGGTCGTTCCGCCACATCTGACAAGTTTTGAGGGTTGTGTGATTGATACATCTGTAGTTACATGTCTTTTTATCGAAGATCTTGATGCTAAAATAAGAATTAGCTATTAGATTCACAATATAATAAAAAGTAGTTTTAGTAATCTAACTAATATGCTTTATTTTTTAAATGTGTTTTAAAAAAGAGACATGAAACGTTGTTTACCTTTAATGTATGGTATACTATAGTAGAGTTCTGAGTTGGGTATACTATACTAGGAAGCTATCGGATCATAAATGCCGATCAGTTGCTAACGAGAGCTTCTGCACAGGAACCTGGTGATAGCGCTGAAGGAGCTGAGCATCCGCGGAGACTTCCGCACCACGGTGGAGTACCTCATCACGCTGCTGGAGACGCCCGCCTTCCAGAACAACGACATCGACACCAGCTGGCTCGACGCGCTCATCGCCGAGAGGGTGAGGGCACAGATCAACTGATTATTTTACAAACATACATACATCACATTTAGTGCAATCAATATATATAAAATGAATCCCTATTTCCCTTGGTCACGGCATCACGCCTGAACGGCTGGACCGATTTCGCTAATTCTTTTTTTGTTCTGTTCGTTATTATCAGGAGAAGGTTCTTATGAAAGAAAAAATTAAGGAAATTGCGCGGAAAATTAGAAAATTTAAAATTACTTAAACTTTTTTAATGTAACCTTAAGACATTTGACATAGAATTGACTGAATGCGCTGCAAATATAGTCAAAGAGGATGCAAAAAAAAAAAAAAGTAAGTTTAAAACGGATTCTTCCGTCAATCTTATTTTATTGATAAACAATACATTTAAAATTTAACTTAATAAAATCAAAAATCTGCTCATTTATGGCGTCTAAGGCGGAACAAAGTTCGCCGGGTCAGCTAGTATATAAAAAATACTAAATACTAGTCATGCCTTTATCCCTAATGGGGTAGGCAGAGCGTAAACGATCTAAGCAAAGGTCGTTCCGCCGCGTCTGACAAAGTTTTGAGGGTTATTTAAGATAGATTTGTAGGTATATTGCTGTTAGTGACAAGTTGTCAGCCCGTAGCCTAAATTACAATATACTGAAACCCTCGGATCTCTTAGCTGGTTTTTACAGCATGCCCGGGAGGAAATGCAGCTGGCACATCCTATGTTTTTCTCTCGCTCCCAGTCCAGCATGGAAAAAAATAATTATTTTACATACATACATAAACAAGTTAGCTGACCACATTCCACTTATAATTTTGGCTTCACAGAATACCAGCGCTGTTGGTAGCCTTCCTACTTACACACATGCTGAGACCTTATTTGTTCCCATTACACAACTTAGTATAAGTATAATTTTAGACTAAGTAATATGTAATATTTGTGTTATGGGACGAAATAAATTTATTTCTATTCTTTCTACATTTAGTGCAATATATAAATAAATACTAAATACTAGTCATGCCTTTATCCCTAATGGGGTTGGCAGAGCGTAAACGATCTAAGCAAAGGTCGTTCCGCCGCGTCTGACAAAATTTTGAGGGTTATTTCGGATAGATTTGTAGGTATATTGCTGTAGTGACAGGTTGTCAGCCCATCGCCTAAATTGCAATATACTGAAACCCTCGTGTATTGAAGGCCCATTTTTTCATAATCTCCTTCTGTCGAGTGGGTATCGAGTCTATCGACCCGGTGAACCCTGGTGTCAGAGTTTTTAAACCGCCTAGTAGCACAACTATCAGGCCTCTGACATGGTTTGAGTAACGACCACTATCAAAGACAGCGACCGGGACCGACGGCTTAACGTGCCCTCCGAAGCACGAAATCATTTTTTCAGCCTGCAATGTCCTACCCAAACTGGGGAAAACCTCACAAAGTGATAAATTCTCAAATATCAACTTTGTGTGGGCATCGAACCCAGGACCTCCGGATCAAGAGTCCATGGCACTAGCCACTAGACCACGCAGGCAGTTACATATGAACATGTGAATATTGGTTGTCAGGTGCAATCGGAGAAGCCAGACGTGATGCTGGGCGTGATCTGCGGGTCCATCCTGATCGCGGACAGCATCATCACCGCGCACCTGCACGAGTTCAAGAGCGCGCTCGAGAAGTAACACCTTCAACACTATTACAATACATACATACATATAATCACGCCTTTATCCCTAATGGGGTAGGCAGAGCGTAAACGACCAAAACAAAGGTCGTTCCGCCACGTCTGATAAAGTTTTGAGGGTTATTTAAGATATATTTGTAGGTATATTGCTGTAGTGACAGGTTGTCAGCCCATCGCCTAAATTGCAATATACTGAAACCCTCGGATCCCTTAGCTGGTTTTTACAGCATGCCCGGGAGGCATGGAGCATGCAGCTGGCACATTCTATGTTTTCCATTCGCTACCATGCCAGCATGGAAGTAAAATGAATAAAGATTATTAGTTGCACACATGGACAGAAGAAGAAGAAGAAGAAGTGCAGTGAGTTTCACAACTTTTTCTTGTGGCCTTTTTAAACCACCTAAATTGTACCTTTAATATAATTTGGCAAGATGATTGTACAATAAACTAGTTTTTATTTATCTATCTATCTATCTCTAGGGGTCAAATCCAGGGTTCCTCCCAGCTGTCCAACAACATATTACTTGATAATGATTACTTATTAACATACGAATGTGTCTCTAGGGGTCAAATCCAGGGTTCCTCCCAGCTGTCCAACAACATATTACTTGATAATGATTACTTATTAACATACGAATGTGTCTCTAGGGGTCAAATCCAGGGTTCCTCCCAGCTGTCCAACAACATATTACTTGATAATGATTACTTATTAACATACGAATGTGTCTCTAGGGGTCAAATCCAGGGTTCCTCCCAGCTGTCCAACAACATATTACTTGATAATGATTACTTATTAACATACGAATGTGTCTCTAGGGGTCAAATCCAGGGTTCCTCCCAGCTGTCCAACAACATATTACTTGATAATGATTACTTATTAACATACGAATGTGTCTCTAGGGGTCAAATCCAGGGTTCCTCCCAGCTGTCCAACAACATATTACTTGATAATGATTACTTATTAACATACGAATGTGACTCTAGGGGTCAAATCCAGGGTTCCTCCCAGCTGTCCAACAACATATTACTTGATAATGATTACTTATTAACATACGAATGTGTCTCTAGGGGTCAAATCCAGGGTTCCTCCCAGCTGTCCAACAACATATTACTTGATAATGATTACTTATTAACATACGAATGTGTCTCTAGGGGTCAAATCCAGGGTTCCTCCCAGCTGTCCAACAACATATTACTTGATAATGATTACTTATTAACATACGAATGTGTCTCTAGGGGTCAAATCCAGGGTTCCTCCCAGCTGTCCAACAACGTGGAGGTAGAGCTGATCCACGAGGGCAGCAAGTACCGCGTGACGGCCACCAGGTCCGGCCCGACCTCCTACTTCCTCGCCATGAACGGCAGCTTCAAGGAGTTGGAGGTGCACAAGCTCACGGACGGGGGTGAGTGCTCATTAGTTAATAGAATACAATACTGCCTCCGTGGTCTAGTGGCTAGTGCCATGGACTCCTGATCCGGAGGTCCTGGGTTCAATTCCCGGCGGGGGACAATGGCTTTGTGTTGTTGTTTCTAGTTTGGTTAGGACATTACAGGCTGATCACCTGATTGTCCGAAAAGTAAGATGATCCATGCCGTCGGATGGGCATGTAAATAGTCGGTCCTGCGCCTGATTTCTCTCTGGTCGTGTCAGTCAGTCCTATCCGAATAAGAGATTGAAGGAATAGAGAGTGTGCGATGTTGGCTGTTGGGGGAGGATTGAGACACACACAGTGCGCGGTGTTCAGACGTGTAATGAACCACAATAGTTACATGCAATGCCTTATATCTAACTTATGACTAATGAGTGGAGAGTAGGTAAGGTGTCACCACAGTACAAGTGAATATAAGCGAGTATATAAGAGGAAGTCTGAAAGTTGCGCCAATTACCGACAAAGTAAGAGGAAATCGTCTTGCGTGGTATGGCCATGTTATGCGGAGGGATGAAAGTCATATAGGCAAAAGGGTAATGAATTTGAATGTGGATGGATATGTTGGGAGAGGACGACCAAAGAAAAGATGGATGGACTGCGTGAAAGATGATATGTCTAAAACAGGTGTGAGTGTTGAATTGACGGCTGACAGGGATGAATGGAAGAAGAAAACGTACTGCGCCGACCCCAAGTAAATGGGATAAGGGCAAGCGAATGATGATGATGATGATCGTGAGCGAAGCGAGCGGGAGAGATCACGTTATAAACAGCATACCTGTCGTTTTGTCCCTAATGGGGTAGGCAGAGCATAAACATGTTTAGGTCGTTTACGCTCTGCCTACCCTATTAGGGATAAAAGCGTGATTATTTGTATGTAAAACTAGAAAGTATTTAAAAAAAATAATGATTCGTCATATGTATGTATGTTTTCTTCGACCCATTAGGGATAAAGGCGTGATTATATGTATGTATATGTTTGTGTTCTCCCCAGGAACCCTGCTGTCGGTGGACGGCGCGTCGTACACGACCTACCTCAAGGACGAGGTGGACAAGTACCGCATCGTCATCGGCAACCAGACCGTCGTGTTCGAGAAGGAGAAGGACCCGGGCAGCCTGCGCGCGCCATCCGCCGGGAAGCTAATCAACTGCCTGGTCGAGGACGGCGGCCATGTTGATAAGGGGCAGCCCTACGCCGAGATTGAGGTTAGTGTTGCAATGAACCCGGCAGCCTGCGCGCGCCATCCGCCGGGAAGCTAATCAACTGCCTGGTCGAGGACGGCGGCCATGTTGATAAGGGGCAGCCCTACGCCGAGATTGAGGTTAGTGTTGCAATGAACCCGGCAGCCTGCGCGTGCCATCCGCCGGGAAGCTAATCAACTGCCTAAGTTCCCTAAACATTATTAACTTAAAGAAGTAACAAAAAAAAATACATGCTTTTAAAATAATTTACTTATAAAATAATGAGATCATTAATTTATTGTTTATTAATATTGAGATCAAGCACTTTCACTTTATTTTTAATTAGTGATACATCCACTTCCCTAAACGTCCACCTAGTGATACAACCACTTCCCTAAACGTCCATTTAGTGATACAACCACTTCCCTAAACGTCCATTTAGTGATACAACCACTTCCCTAAACGTCCACTTAGTGATACAACCACTTCCCTAAACGTCCACTTAGTGATACAACCACTTCCCTAAACGTCCATTTAGTGATACAACCACTTCCCTAAACGTCCACTTAGTGATACAACCACTTCCCTAAACGTCCATTTAGTGATACAACCACTTCCCTAAACGTCCATTTAGTGATACAACCACTTCCCTAAACGTCCATTTAGTGATACAACCACTTCCCTAAACGTCCATTTAGTGATACAACCACTTCCCTAAACGTCCATTTAGTGATACAACCACTTCCCTAAACGTCCACTTAGTGATACAACCACTTCCCTAAACGTCCATTTAGTGATACAACCACTTCCCTAAACGTCCATTTAGTGATACAACCACTTCCCTAAACGTCCACTTAGTGATACAACCACTTCCCTAAACGTCCATTTAGTGATACAACCACTTCCCTAAACGTCCACTTAGTGATACAACCACTTCCCTAAACGTCCACTTAGTGATACATGCACTTCCCTAAACGTCCACTTAGTGATACATGCACTTCCCTAAACGTCCACTTAGTGATACATCCTCTTCCCTAAACGTCCACTTAGTGATACATCCAGTTCCCTAAACGTCCACTTAGTGATACATCTACTTCCCTAAACGTCCATTTAGTGATACAACCACTTCCCTAAACGTCCATTTAGTGATACAACCACTTCCCTAAACGTCCATTTAGTGATACAACCACTTCCCTAAACGTCCACTTAGTGATACAACCACTTCCCTAAACGTCCATTTAGTGATACAACCACTTCCCTAAACGTCCATTTAGTGATACAACCACTTCCCTAAACGTCCACTTAGTGATACAACCACTTCCCTAAACGTCCATTTAGTGATACAACCACTTCCCTAAACGTCCACTTAGTGATACAACCACTTCCCTAAACGTCCACTTAGTGATACATGCACTTCCCTAAACGTCCACTTAGTGATACATCCTCTTCCCTAAACGTCCACTTAGTGATACATGCACTTCCCTAAACGTCCACTTAGTGATACATCCTCTTCCCTAAACGTCCACTTAGTGATACATGCACTTCCCTAAACGTCCACTTAGTGATACATCCTCTTCCCTAAACGTCCACTTAGTGATACATCCAGTTCCCTAAACGTCCACTTAGTGATACATGCACTTCCCTAAACGTCCACTTAGTGATACATGCACTTCCCTAAACGTCCACTTAGTGATACATGCACTTCCCTAAACGTCCACTTAGTGATACATCCTCTTCCCTAAACGTCCACTTAGTGATACATCCAGTTCCCTAAACGTCCACTTAGTGATACATCTACTTCCCTAAACGTCCATTTAGTGATACAACCACTTCCCTAAACGTCCATTTAGTGATACAACCACTTCCCTAAACGTCCATTTAGTGATACAACCACTTCCCTAAACGTCCACTTAGTGATACATCCTCTTCCCTAAACGTCCACTTAGTGATACATCCAGTTCCCTAAACGTCTACTTAGTGATACATCCAGTTCCCTAAACGTCCACTTAGTGATACATCCTCTTCCCTAAACGTCCACTTAGTGATACATGCACTTCCCTAAACGTCCACTTAGTGATACATCCTCTTCCCTAAACGTCCACTTAGTGATACATCCAGTTCCCTAAACGTCTACTTAGTGATACATCCAGTTCCCTAAACGTCCACTTAGTGATACATCCAGTTCCCTAAACGTCCACTTAGTGATACATCCTCTTCCCTAAACGTCCACTTAGTGATACATCCTCTTCCCTAAACGTCCACTTAGTGATACATCCAGTTCCCTAAACGTCTACTTAGTGATACATCCAGTTCCCTAAACGTCCACTTAGTGATACATCCTCTTCCCTAAACGTCCACTTAGTGATACATGCACTTCCCTAAACGTCCACTTAGTGATACATCCTCTTCCCTAAACGTCCACTTAGTGATACATCCTCTTCCCTAAACGTCCACTTAGTGATACATCCAGTTCCCTAAACGTCTACTTAGTGATACATCCAGTTCCCTAAACGTCCACTTAGTGATACATCCAGTTCCCTAAACGTCCACTTAGTGATACATCCTCTTCCCTAAACGTCCACTTAGTGATACATCCTCTTCCCTAAACGTCCACTTAGTGATACAACCACTTCCCTAAACGTCCACTTAGTGATACAACCACTTCCCTAAACGTCCATTTAGTGATACAACCACTTCCCTAAACGTCCACTTAGTGATACAACCACTTCCCTAAACGTCCATTTAGTGATACAACCACTTCCCTAAACGTCCATTTAGTGATACAACCACTTCCCTAAACGTCCACTTAGTGATACATCCTCTTCCCTAAACGTCCACTTAGTGATACATGCACTTCCCTAAACGTCCACTTAGTGATACATCCTCTTCCCTAAACGTCCACTTAGTGATACATCCAGTTCCCTAAACGTCTACTTAGTGATACATCCAGTTCCCTAAACGTCCACTTAGTGATACATCCTCTTCCCTAAACGTCCACTTAGTGATACATGCACTTCCCTAAACGTCCATTTAGTGATACAACCACTTCCCTAAACGTCCACTTAGTGATACATCCAGTTCCCTAAACGTCCACTTAGTGATACATCCTCTTCCCTAAACGTCCACTTAGTGATACATCCTCTTCCCTAAACGTCCACTTAGTGATACATGCAGTTCCCTAAACGTCTACTTAGTGATACATCCAGTTCCCTAAACGTCCACTTAGTGATACATCCAGTTCCCTAAATGTCCACTTAGTGATACATCCTCTTCCCTAAACGTCCACTTAGTGATACATCCTCTTCCCTAAACGTCCACTTAGTGATACATCCTCTTCCCTAAACGTCCACTTAGTGATACATCCTCTTCCCTAAACGTCCACTTAGTGATACATCCAGTTCCCTAAACGTCCACTTAGTGATACATCCTCTTCCCTAAACGTCCACTTAGTGATACATGCAGTTCCCTAAACGTCTACTTAGTGATACATCCAGTTCCCTAAACGTCCACTTAGTGATACATCCAGTTCCCTAAACGTCCACTTAGTGATACATCCAGTTCCCTAAACGTCCACTTAGTGATACATCCTCTTCCCTAAACGTCCACTTAGTGATACATGCACTTCCCTAAACGTCCACTTAGTGATACATGCACTTCCCTAAACGTCCACTTAGTGATACATGCAGTTCCCTAAACGTCCACTTAGTGATAAATCCACTTCCCTAAACATCCACTTACCAATACATTCTCTTCCCTAAACGTCTGCTTTCCTGTACGTCCACTTCCCTATACATTCATTTCCCTAAACGTCTGCTTCCCTGTACGTCCACTTCCCTAACCGTCAATTTACCTAAACGCCCATTTCCCTAAACGTCCACTTCCCTTAACGTCCACTTCCCTAAACGTCCACTTCTCTGCATTTACGAGAGGTGAAGAGAAACAATAATAGGCTAAACCTCAAGTCTAAATTTGATAAATTGTCCAAAACTCAAATCTTAGATTTTTATTCTAGGCTAGTTGCAATCGCTCAGAACCCCTCAGTAAATCCTGGAAAATTGCTACAAGTTGTGTTGTTTTAATTATGTCACTTATTGTCCAATATGCCTCCCTTCTTCCATGCTGGACTGGGAGCGAGGGAAAAACTTTGCAATATCCCGCTTACCGCTACGCATTTTTCTTTGACCCAAAGGTTGCCTGGAAGAAATTGCTACCTTAGCAATAAGGCCGCCTATAATGTACTTATTTTTTGTTGTTATCTGTTTTTTTATTTAACAATTTATTGTACACAAAAAACATCATAAAAACATAAAAAAACAAAGACACAACAGGCACTGCTTATTTCTAAAAAGAAATTTCTTACAGCAGACATCTGTTGTGTTGTATGATTTGCATTCTTACGTGCAATAAAGTATTTTTATGTTATGTTATGTTCCCCCGCAGGTGATGAAGATGGTGATGACGTTGCAAGCGCCGGAGTCCGGCAACGTCACGTGGTGCTTGCGGCCCGGCGCCGTGCTGGACATGGGCACGCTCATCGGAACATTGGGTAATTTATTTATTTACATACATACATAAATCAGTCCGTGCTTCGGAAGGCACGTTAAGCCGTTGGTCCTGGTTAATATCGTTTAATACCGTAGACATTAGTCGTTAAGCCATTTCAGAGGCCAGTGCTAAGCATTGGCGGCTTGAAAACTCTGACCTAATCTAGGATTGGGTCTGGTTTCCCTTCTGGGTTGCGGAGGTCAGATGACAATCGCTCTGTGTAAAAACCAGTACCCTCGTTCAATCCCCTGGATTAGGTAGCCGACCCCGTAAGATACGGGATGGCGATGGCCCTGTCACTACATCAATATACTTAATAAATCTATCTTAAATAACCCTCTCAAAAAAACTTTGTCAGACGTGGCGGAACGACCTATGTTCAGGTCGTTTATGCTAGGGATAAAGGCGTGATTATATGTATGTATGTATATTTAAAAAAGAATGGGCCATGTCCGATTTTATTAAAATCCCGTAAGTTTTTTTTGTATCAACCCATATTTTTCCCTACAGAGCTGGACGACCCGTCTCTAGTGACCACCGCTTCCCCGTACAAGGGCCAGTTCCCTCTCGGAGAGTCCTCGCACCAAATGCTGTCGGAGAAGCTCAACCACGCGCACAACAAGTACCGGCTCGTGTTGGAGAACACGCTCGCAGGTTGGTTCATGAGGATGGGTGATGTCAAAATGAGGATGGGTGATGTCAAAATGAGGATGGGTGATGTCAAAATGAGGATGGGTGATGTCAAAATGAGGATGGGTGATGTCAAAATGAGGATGGGTAATGTCAAAATGAGGATGGGTGATGTCAAAATGAGGATGGGTGATGTCAAAATGAGGATGGGTGATGTCAAAATGAGGATGGGTGATGTCAAAATGAGGATGGGTGATGTCAAAATGAGGATGGGTGATGTCAAAATGAGGATGGGTAATGTCAAAATGAGGATGGGTGATGTCAAAATGAGGATGGGTGATGTCAAAATGAGGATGGGTGATGTCAAAATGAGGATGGGTGATGTCAAAATGAGGATGGGTGATGTCAAAATGAGGATGGGTGATGTCAAAATGAGGATGGATGATGTCAAAATGAGTATGGGTGATGTCAAAATGAGTATGGGTGATGTCAAAATGAGGATGGGTGATGTCAAAATGAGGATGGGTGATGTCAAAATGAGGATGGGTGATGTCAAAATGAGGATGGGTGATGTCAAAATGAGGATGGGTGATGTCAAAATGAGGATGGATGATGTCAAAATGAGTATGGGTGATGTCAAAATGAGTATGGGTGATGTCAAAATGAGGATGAGTGATGTCAAAATGAGTATGGGTGATGTCAAAATGAGGATGGGTGATGTCAAAATGAGGATGGATGATGTCAAAATGAGTATGGGTGATGTCAAAATGAGGATGGGTGATGTCAACATGAGTATGGGTGATGTCAAAATGAGGATGGGTGATGTCAAAATGACGATGGGTGATGTCAAAATGAGGATGGATGATGTCAAAATGAGTATGGGTGATGTCAAAATGAGGATGGGTGATGTCAAAATGAGTATGGGTGATGTCAAAATGAGGATGGGTGATGTCAAAATGAGGATGGGTGATGTCAAAATGAGGATGGGTGATGTTAAAATGAAGATGGATGATGTCAAAATGAGAATGAATTATGGCAAACTTTTAGTTTAGCTATGCTCGTTTTATTACAATACGCTTGCAGGTTGGTAAATAAACTTTGGATGTGAAGATAGGTGAATGATGTCAAAATAAGGATGAAATATGCTAAAATTAAGGTGATCGATATCAATCTGGAGATGAATGATGTCAAAATATTGATGAACGTGCCCCAACACTTGCACGCCAGCAAATTTAATGGACGGCAGTCAATCCGCAATACAAGTGGCTGAATTCCGGGTCGCTACGATGTAATTTCGCGTGTTCCATCAACACACTAAGAAGAAGAAGAAAAATATTAATGAATAATGTCAAAATTATCTGATTGACATCATTCTTGACATGAATGATGTCAAAATATTGATGAGTGATGTGAAAATTCACTGGAATGTTGTTTGGCAGGCTACTGTCTGCCGGAGCCGTACAACACGCCGCGCCTGCGCGAGATCGTTGAGAAGTTTATGCAGAGCTTGCGCGACCCCTCGCTGCCCTTGTTGGAGCTTCAAGAGGTAAATGATATCTATTTCAACATCTTTTCCGTCAAAAGACACGACCCCAATAGAGTCTATGCATGTAGTATTTACCCGAGAATTTTAGCTGCCCGAAGCCGCAGGGCGATATTAAGTCGAGGACAAAAAGAGTTATAAACTCTGCTTTTCACCTAGATTTCGAGGAAAATTTAGGAAATGCTACAAATTATATTGTAAGTAAACTAAAAAAAATTATACCACCATTTAACTTTTTAAATCTTTCGATATTAAATATTAGGCTTGACCTGGAGACCTATACATACAGCCTACAATTAAATTAGTTTTGCATTAAAAATCAAATACACTATCGAACTTGAATTTAAATTTTAATATCGTTTTATGTCATAAAAAACACAAAAAGTATATAATTTGAAGTAAATATTTTAAAATAACACATTCTATCTAGGAACTTTTTATTGTGTTTGGCTGTTTGGCCTAATTTCCGTTGCCTTAGAAGAGATGCATTTATGAGTAGATACGTTTTTGCCCTTGTGCACAAAATTCGTATGTATATTTAAGATGAGATAAGAATATACTTTATTGCACAGAAAAGACACAAGAGAAAATGAAACAAATAGTAGTACAAATAGGCGGCCTTATTGCTAATCAGCAATTGCTTCCAGGCAACCTAAGGGTACAGTATATTTACATACATACATACATATAATCACGCCTTTATCCCTAATGGGGTAGGCAGAGCGTAAACGACCTAAACAAAGGTGGTTCCGTCACGTCTGACAAAGTTTTGAGGGTTGTTTAATATAGATTTGTAGGTATAATGCTGTAGTGACAGGTTGTCAGCCCATCGCCTAAATTGCAATATACTGAAACCCTCAGATCCCTTAGCTGGTTTTTACAGCATGGGAGGAAATGCAGCTGACACATTCTATGTTTTTCTCTCGCTCCCAGTCCAGCATGGAAGAAGCGTTTAAAGCGTTTAAGTGAACGCTTGCAACACTACTCACTAATTGTGAAGTGAACGCAACATCTTAATTAGGATGGAGGCATTTGAATGCACAGCGGTTAGAGCATCGGCACGGTACGCCGCAGGTTGTAGGTTCGAATCTGTCCCGTGCGATATATTTAGAGGCTAAAAACAAATAGTTCTTTCAATAAATTTTCATTTGTGTGTTTGGTGTAGGTGTTGTCATCAACATCCGGTCGCATCCCGATCTCTGTGGAGAAGAAAGTGCGCAAGCTGATGGCGCTGTACGAGCGCAACATCACGTCGGTGCTCGCGCAGTTCCCCGCGCAGCAGATAGCCAGCGTCATCGACCAGTGAGCGTGCTTCTTTAGTCCATGCTGGCCTGGGAGCGAGAGGGAAACATACAATGTGCAGCTGCATTTCCTCCCGGGCATGCTGTAAAAACCAGCTAAGGGATCCGATGGTTTAAGTATATTGCAACTTAGGCGATGTCAGACATCGTTCAGTTGCAATATACTCACGCCTTTATCCCTAATTGGGTTTGTCAGATAGTAAACGACCTAAAAGATGACGTGCCGCCACGTCTGACAAAGTATTGAGGGTTATTTACGACAAATTTGTAAGTATATTGCTGTAGTGACAGGTTGCCAGCCTATCGCCTAATTTGTAATATACTGAAACCCTCGGATCCCTCAGCTGGTTTTTATAGCATGCCCGGGAGGAAATGCAGCTGGCACATTGTATGTCTTCCCTCGCTCCCAGGTCAGCATGGAAGAAAACTGATCTAATCTAGGATTGGGTCTGGTTTCCCTTCTGGGTTGCGGAGGTCAGATGGCAGTCGCTCTGTGTAAAAACCAGTACTCTCGTTCAATCCCCTAGATTAGGTAGCCAACCCGATGATACGTGTTGAGGCTACGGGCTGACGATTATATGTATGTAGGTTATACTTATGAGTATACTAGCGACCCGCCCCGGCTTCGCACGGAAATCATCAGTTTCTCTACTATATTATGCATGTATTACACATATAAATCACTCTATCCATTAAAAGAAACCGCATCAAAATCCGTTGCGTAGTTTTAAAGATCTAAGCATACATAGGGATATAGGGACAGAGAAAGCGACTTTGTTTTATACTATGTAGTGATAATATTATATGTATTGGTATTGGCCTCAGTTGCCTGAAATAAAACAATAAATAAATAATAAATAGTAAATAACCTAAGTAGCTTATTTACTTACCTATACAATATATTGCCTAAAATGTATACCAGCCCACTAGTTCAACTTTTTATTTTCCTGTACCCTAAGGTTGCCTGGAAGAAATTGCTGCATAGCAATAAGGCCGCCTATTTGTACTACTATTTGTTTCATTTAATTTAATTTTCACTTGTGTCTTTTCTGTGCAATAAAGTATATTCTTATCTTATCTTATCTTAAATAATCACGCCTTAATCCCTTATGGGGACAGATAAAGCGACTTTGTTTTATACTATGTAATGATGTATGTGTCGGTTATGTTAATGTTTATGTCTCCCCGCAGTCACGCGGCGTCGCTGCAGAAGCGCGCCGACCGCGACGTGTTCTTCATGAGCACGCAGGCGCTCGTCGTGCTCGTGCAGAGATACAGGTAGGCTCCAGCATGGCTCACGTACCGGGTGTAAGGGACCGCCGTCAGCTGGGGACAACGTTCACCGAGAAATTCTTTCAGTGACAATGAAAATTGGGTTTTCCACACAAATTATCTGATCGAGGTGTACATTTTGTATGAAAAAGCCAATTTATATTTTCGCTTCCCGAAAGAATTTTCCGGTGTAAGTTGTTCAGTTTCGTTGACTGATTAACCCCTATCAGTTTGCGGGACGCAGTCCGTTACGCCCCGTATTTAAGTCGGTTTGTATGACAGTCATTTTATATACGGTATCATGCTCTGGGGCAATGCTATACATATATACAAGCAGCGGTATGTAATATAGACAATGGGGGGAAGTTGTTGCAAATGACACGACTTAACTAATATAAGTCTATGTTCTTCACTCTCTATCATGAGATAGCAAAAAGGGACAGCAATATTACCGGTATAATTCTGATATATTTCGCAATAAAATTGTAATGTCAAAATAATTGTAATGTTTAAGTCATACCCCTGTCAGGAATTAAAAATACCTGTCATAGAGAAAAATAGAAATCGAATAAGAGAGGGACTTATGCAGTTCCTATAAGCCCTTCTCTATGGTACCTCTATGACAGGTATTTTTAATTCCTTCTGCTTCTGTCGAGTGGGTATCGAGTCTATGGACAAGATGAACCCTGGTGTCAGAGTTTTTAAACCGCCTAGTAGCACAACTATCAGGCCTCTGACATGGTTTTTGTGTAACGACCACTATCAAAGACAGCGACCGGGACTGACGACTTAACGTGCCCTCCGAAGCACGAAATCTTTTTGTTTTCGGACAATCAAGTGATTCAGCCTGCAATGTCCTACCCAAACTGGAGAAAAATTCACAAAGTGATAAATTCTCAAATATCAACTTTGTGTTTCCCCCCTGGGAATCGAACCCAGGACCTCCGGATAGGGAGTCCATGGCACTAGCCACTAGACCACGGAGACAGTTAGTTTTAATTCCTGGCAGGGCTATATGGTTTAATATTTTGTGGTATCTTTAATATAATATTCCAATATCTATTTAAAAACAAATGTTTTTGTATGTGTTTGTTTATGTTTGTTTACTCTCATTATAATACTGACTGCGTGTCGCAGGAACGGTATCCGCGGCCGCATGAAGGCGGCTGTGCACGACCTGCTCAAACAGTACTACCAGGTCGAGAGCAACTTCCAACTCGGTGAGTTTAGTAATAATGAGTAATAATCTTCTTCTTTAAATTTAAGAGAAGGGCTCTTGTCTGTGAAGTAAGCGCCATTCGGATCAATTTTGTGTAAGTTTCTTGACATCCTGGTACGACACGACCTCAGCTTTTTCTTTTATTTGGTCCATGTAAGTTCGTCTCGGTCTTCCTCCCTTCCTCTCTCTTTCCTTCCAAGAAGGTCTTAAAGAAGTTGTCGTGTCGCATCTGGTGACCTATCATTTTCCCTCTTCTGTTTTCTATGGTCTTCAGTAAATTCCTATTCTCTCCAACCACACTTAGTACTTCATCGTTGGACTTCATAATAATGAGATAAATTATTTCAGCGTGTCTCAAAGAAGGTGACGATACTAGCCAAGTGGCGCCCCCATTAGTTAAAAATAAAACCTAATTCACTGAAAACACAATCAATCGAAAATCCGGTAGATCAGATTGAGGTTAAAGCAATGAAGGTCATTTATAACCTCGTAAAGTTGAAACTTATAGTTCTTTGTAGTTACAGATAGAGAATTTGCGAAAAAACGGCCACTTTTAGTACTTAAACATACATATAATCACGCCTAGGCAGAGCGTAAATGACGTAAACAAAGGTCGTTCCGCCACGACTGACAAAGTTTTGAGTGTTACAGCATGACCGAGAGGAAATGCAGCTGGCATATTCTATATTTTTCTCTCTCTCCCAGTCCAGCATGGAAGTTGCCTCTTAAATCTCCCAACAAAATCTTCACCATGCAAAAAGCAGTTATTTTAAATACTTGTATTGTTCGAATTTTTTTATCAGCAGACATAAACAGCTTAAATCTAACTGAACCGATAAACAGATAATTCTAACTTAGTCAAAGGCCCTTGGCTGAAAAGCCCGCGCCTAGCTTAAATAGCTTTAAATCACGGCTTAAGCGTTGGCTTGTCGAACAGGCATTCTATAGTTATAACGATTTTATTAATTTTAATGATAAAAAAAGCAATACAATTTAAATGATTATTAATGTGATATACTTAAGTGCTTATAATTTTTGACTTGTAATTAACAAATTATTTTAATTTGTTTTTCTTAGGTCTGCTGTAAGACATTTCATTTTAGAAATAAGCAGTACCTGTTGTGTCTTGATTCCTATGTAATTGTTCTGTGTATGTTTCTGTGTACAATAAACTGTTAAATAAATAAATAAATACAATTATTAATAAATTTATATCTATCTCTATCTCTCTATGATTTTCAAAAGGAGAAATAATAAAATTCACGAAGAAAATAATAATATTTGTTTGTAGGTTCTTACGATAAGTGCGTGATGGCGCTCAGGGACCGCTACAAGGACGACATGCAAGCCGTCGCCAACATCATCTTCTCACACAACCAGGTCGCCAAGAAGAACTTGCTGGTAAGCTGCGAGCTTCCTCCCACACAACACATCTAATGGGGTAGGCAGAGCGTAAACGATCTAAGCAAAGGTCGTTCCGCCGCGTCTGACAAATTTGGAGGGTTGTTTAAGATAGATTTGTAGGTATATAGCTATAGTGACAGGTTGTCAGCCCATCGCCTAAATTGCAATATACTGAAACCCTCGGATCTGATTTTTGCAGCATGCCCGGGAGGAAATGCAGCTGGCACATTCTATGTTTTCCATTCGCTCCCAGTCCAGCATGGAAGTAAAATGAATGATGATTATTTATTGCACACGTACATACAAATGTATCTTATTCAACCCTGAAAACTTTGTCAGACGTGGTGAAACGATCTTTGTTTAGGTCGTTTACGCTCTGCCTACCCCATTAGGGATAAAGGCGTGATTACATATATATATTCTTTATTGTATTAAAAATTTACACATACAGTTGAACTTAAAACTAGGACACAATGATTATATGTATGTATGTATTATTTATTAACATACTAGAGACCCGTCCCGGCTTCGCACGAAAATCATCAGTGTTTCTCTACTATATTATGCATGTATTATACATATAAACCTTCCTCTTGAATCACTCTATCCATTTAAAGAAACCGCATCAAAATCCGTTGCGTAGTTTTAAAGATCTAAGCATACATAGGGATATAGGGACAGAGAAAGCGACTTTGTTTTATACTATGTAGTGATGATATGCTTACATAGGGATATATATACATATAGTCAACGGTTGTTAATTTATTGTTTTCTATAGTGCGACCGAACGCTGACCTCCAAGATACAGGCTTTGGCTTAGTTTGGAGACCAGGGTTCAACATTTAACTTTGTACTGTACAACTGTATTCACAACCAAATTCAACCATCTGTACTTTTTTTATATATTGTGCAAATACTGTTTTATGAATAAATTTTATTATTATTTTATTATTTATTTATATAGGGACAGAGAAAGCGACTTTGTTTTATACTATGTAGTGATGATATGCTTACATAGGGATATATATACATATAGTCAACGGTTGTTAATTTATTGTTTTCTATAGTGCGACCGAACGCTGACCTCCAAGATACAGGCTTTGGCTTAGTTTGGAGACCAGGGTTCAACATTTAACTTTGTACTGTACAACTGTATTCACAACCAAATTCAACCATCTGTACTTTTTTTATATATTGTGCAAATACTGTTTTATGAATAAATTTTATTATTATTTTATTATTTATTTATATAGGGACAGAGAAAGCGACTTTGTTTTATACTATGTAGTGATGATGAATAACACTTGTTGTTTATTGGCAGGTGACCTTACTGATCGACCACCTGTGGTCCAACGAGCCCGGACTCACCGACGAGCTGGCGGCCACGCTCAACGAGCTCACCTCCTTGCACCGAGCTGAACACAGCCGGGTGGCGCTGCGGGCTAGGCAGGTATGTACGGCTCCCACTGCGGCCACGCTCAACGAGCTCACCTCCTTGCACCGAGCTGAACACAGCCGGGTGGCGCTGCGGGCTAGGCAGGTATGTACGGCTCCCACTGCGGCCACGCTCAACGAGCTCACCTCCTTGCACCGAGCTGAACACAGCCGGGTGGCGCTGCGGGCTAGGCAGGTATGTACGGCTCCCACTGCGGCCACGCTCAACGAGCTCACCTCCTTGCACCGAGCTGAACACAGCCGGGTGGCGCTGCGGGCTAGGCAGGTATGTACGGCTCCCACTGCGGCCACGCTCAACGAGCTCACCTCCTTGCACCGAGCTGAACACAGCCGGGTGGCGCTGCGGGCTAGGCAGGTATGTACGGCTCCCACTGCGGCCACGCTCAACGAGCTCACCTCCTTGCACCGAGCTGAACACAGCCGGGTGGCGCTGCGGGCTAGGCAGGTATGTACGGCTCCCACTGCGGCCACGCTCAACGAGCTCACCTCCTCGCACCGAGCTGAACACAGCCGCGTGGCGCTGCGGGCTAGGCAGGTATGTACGGCTCCCACTGCGGCCACGCTCAACGAGCTCACCTCCTTGCACCGAGCTGAACACAGCCGGGTGGCGCTGCGGGCTAGGCAGGTATGTACGGCTCCCACTGCGGCCACGCTCAACGAGCTCACCTCCTTGCACCGAGCTGAACACAGCCGGGTGGCGCTGCGGGCTAGGCAGGTATGTACGGCTCCCACTGCGGCCACGCTCAACGAGCTAACCTCCTTGCACCGAGCTGAACACAGCCGGGTGGCGCTGCGGGCTAGGCAGGTATGTACGGCTCCCACTGCGGCCACGCTCAACGAGCTCACCTCCTTGCACCGAGCTGAACACAGCCGGGTGGCGCTGCGGGCTAGGCAGGTATGTACGGCTCCCACTGCGGCCACGCTCAACGAGCTAACCTCCTTGCACCGAGCTGAACACAGCCGCGTGGCGCTGCGGGCTAGGCAGGTATGTACGGCTCCCACTGCGGCCACGCTCAACGAGCTGACCTCCTTGCACCGAGCTGAACACAGCCGGGTGGCGCTGCGGGCTAGGCAGGTATGTACGGCTCCCACTGCGGCCACGCTCAACGAGCTCACCTCCTTGCACCGAGCTGAACACAGCCGGGTGGCGCTGCGGGCTAGGCAGGTATGTACGGCTCCCACTGCGGCCACGCTCAACGAGCTCACCTCCTTGCACCGAGCTGAACACAGCCGGGTGGCGCTGCGGGCTAGGCAGGTATGTACGGCTCCCACTGCGGCCACGCTCAACGAGCTCACCTCCTTGCACCGAGCTGAACACAGCCGCGTGGCGCTGCGGGCTAGGCAGGTATGTACGGCTCCCACTGCGGCCACGCTCAACGAGCTCACCTCCTTGCACCGAGCTGAACACAGCCGGGTGGCGCTGCGGGCTAGGCAGGTATGTACGGCTCCCACTGCGGCCACGCTCAACGAGCTCACCTCCTTGCACCGAGCTGAACACAGCCGGGTGGCGCTGCGGGCTAGGCAGGTATGTACGGCTCCCACTGCGGCCACGCTCAACGAGCTCACCTCCTTGCACCGAGCTGAACACAGCCGCGTGGCGCTGCGGGCTAGGCAGGTATGTACGGCTCCCACTGCGGCCACGCTCAACGAGCTGACCTCCTTGCACCGAGCTGAACACAGCCGGGTGGCGCTGCGGGCTAGGCAGGTATGTACGGCTCCCACTGCGGCCACGCTCAACGAGCTCACCTCCTTGCACCGAGCTGAACACAGCCGCGTGGCGCTGCGGGCTAGGCAGGTATGTACGGCTCCCACTGCGGCCACGCTCAACGAGCTCACCTCCTTGCACCGAGCTGAACACAGCCGGGTGGCGCTGCGGGCTAGGCAGGTATGTACGGCTCCCACTGCGGCCACGCTCAACGAGCTGACCTCCTTGCACCGAGCTGAACACAGCCGGGTGGCGCTGCGGGCTAGGCAGGTATGTACGGCTCCCACTGCGGCCACGCTCAACGAGCTTACCTCCTTGCACCGAGCTGAACACAGCCGGGTGGCGCTGCGGGCTAGGCAGGTATGTACGGCTCCCACTGCGGCCACGCTCAACGAGCTCACCTCCTTGCACCGAGCTGAACACAGCCGCGTGGCGCTGCGGGCTAGGCAGGTATGTACGGCTCCCACTGCGGCCACGCTCAACGAGCTAACCTCCTTGCACCGAGCTGAACACAGCCGGGTGGCGCTGCGGGCTAGGCAGGTATGTACGGCTCCCACTGCGGCCACGCTCAACGAGCTCACCTCCTTGCACCGAGCTGAACACAGCCGCGTGGCGCTGCGGGCTAGGCAGGTATGTACGGCTCCCACTGCGGCCACGCTCAACGAGCTAACCTCCTTGCACCGAGCTGAACACAGCCGGGTGGCGCTGCGGGCTAGGCAGGTATGTACGGCTCCCACTGCGGCCACGCTCAACGAGCTCACCTCCTTGCACCGAGCTGAACACAGCCGGGTGGCGCTGCGGGCTAGGCAGGTATGTACGGCTCCCACTGCGGCCACGCTCAACGAGCTCACCTCCTTGCACCGAGCTGAACACAGCCGGGTGGCGCTGCGGGCTAGGCAGGTATGTACGGCTCCCACTGCGGCCACGCTCAACGAGCTCACCTCCTTGCACCGAGCTGAACACAGCCGCGTGGCGCTGCGGGCTAGGCAGGTATGTACGGCTCCCACTGCGGCCACGCTCAACGAGCTCACCTCCTTGCACCGAGCTGAACACAGCCGCGTGGCGCTGCGGGCTAGGCAGGTATGTACGGCTCCCACTGCGGCCACGCTCAACGAGCTGACCTCCTTGCACCGAGCTGAACACAGCCGGGTGGCGCTGCGGGCTAGGCAGGTATGTACGGCTCCCACTGCGGCCACGCTCAACGAGCTCACCTCCTTGCACCGAGCTGAACACAGCCGCGTGGCGCTGCGGGCTAGGCAGGTATGTACGGCTCCCACTGCGGCCACGCTCAACGAGCTCACCTCCTTGCACCGAGCTGAACACAGCCGCGTGGCGCTGCGGGCTAGGCAGGTATGTACGGCTCCCACTGCGGCCACGCTCAACGAGCTCACCTCCTTGCACCGAGCTGAACACAGCCGGGTGGCGCTGCGGGCTAGGCAGGTATGTACGGCTCCCACTGCGGCCACGCTCAACGAGCTCACCTCCTTGCACCGAGCTGAACACAGCCGCGTGGCGCTGCGGGCTAGGCAGGTATGTACGGCTCCCACTGCGGCCACGCTCAACGAGCTCACCTCCTTGCACCGAGCTGAACACAGCCGCGTGGCGCTGCGGGCTAGGCAGGTATGTACGGCTCCCACTGCGGCCACGCTCAACGAGCTCACCTCCTTGCACCGAGCTGAACACAGCCGCGTGGCGCTGCGGGCTAGGCAGGTATGTACGGCTCCCACTGCGGCCACGCTCAACGAGCTCACCTCCTTGCACCGAGCTGAACACAGCCGCGTGGCGCTGCGGGCTAGGCAGGTATGTACGGCTCCCACTGCGGCCACGCTCAACGAGCTGACCTCCTTGCACCGAGCTGAACACAGCCGGGTGGCGCTGCGGGCTAGGCAGGTATGTACGGCTCCCACTGCGGCCACGCTCAACGAGCTTACCTCCTTGCACCGAGCTGAACACAGCCGGGTGGCGCTGCGGGCTAGGCAGGTATGTACGGCTCCCACTGCGGCCACGCTCAACGAGCTCACCTCCTTGCACCGAGCTGAACACAGCCGCGTGGCGCTGCGGGCTAGGCAGGTATGTACGGCTCCCACTGCGGCCACGCTCAACGAGCTAACCTCCTTGCACCGAGCTGAACACAGCCGGGTGGCGCTGCGGGCTAGGCAGGTATGTACGGCTCCCACTGCGGCCACGCTCAACGAGCTTACCTCCTTGCACCGAGCTGAACACAGCCGCGTGGCGCTGCGGGCTAGGCAGGTATGTACGGCTCCCACTGCGGCCACGCTCAACGAGCTCACCTCCTTGCACCGAGCTGAACACAGCCGGGTGGCGCTGCGGGCTAGGCAGGTATGTACGGCTCCCACTGCGGCCACGCTCAACGAGCTCACCTCCTTGCACCGAGCTGAACACAGCCGGGTGGCGCTGCGGGCTAGGCAGGTATGTACGGCTCCCACTGCGGCCACGCTCAACGAGCTCACCTCCTTGCACCGAGCTGAACACAGCCGCGTGGCGCTGCGGGCTAGGCAGGTATGTACGGCTCCCACTGCGGCCACGCTCAACGAGCTCACCTCCTCGCACCGAGCTGAACACAGCCGCGTGGCGCTGCGGGCTAGGCAGGTATGTACGGCTCCCACTGCGGCCACGCTCAACGAGCTCACCTCCTTGCACCGAGCTGAACACAGCCGCGTGGCGCTGCGGGCTAGGCAGGTATGTACGGCTCCCACTGCGGCCACGCTCAACGAGCTCACCTCCTTGCACCGAGCTGAACACAGCCGCGTGGCGCTGCGGGCTAGGCAGGTATGTACGGCTCCCACTGCGGCCACGCTCAACGAGCTCACCTCCTTGCACCGAGCTGAACACAGCTGGGTGGCGCTGCGGGCTAGGCAGGTATGTACGGCTCCCACTGCGGCCACGCTCAACGAGCTCACCTCCTTGCACCGAGCTGAACACAGCCGGGTGGCGCTGCGGGCTAGGCAGGTATGTACGGCTCCCACTGCGGCCACGCTCAACGAGCTCACCTCCTTGCACCGAGCTGAACACAGCCGCGTGGCGCTGCGGGCTAGGCAGGTATGTACGGCTCCCACTGCGGCCACGCTCAACGAGCTAACCTCCTTGCACCGAGCTGAACACAGCCGGGTGGCGCTGCGGGCTAGGCAGGTATGTACGGCTCCCACTGCGGCCACGCTCAACGAGCTCACCTCCTTGCACCGAGCTGAACACAGCCGGGTGGCGCTGCGGGCTAGGCAGGTATGTACGGCTCCCACTGCGGCCACGCTCAACGAGCTCACCTCCTTGCACCGAGCTGAACACAGCCGCGTGGCGCTGCGGGCTAGGCAGGTATGTACGCTGATAGTTGTTCAGTGTCGTTGCTCACTGAGCATCCCCTATCAGTTCGCGGGACGCTGTTCCTTACACATATTATCACGCCTTCATCCCTAATGGGGTAGGTAGAGCGTAAACGACGTAAATAAAGGTCGTTTCACCACGTCTGACAAAGTTTTGAGAGTTATTTAATATATATAGGTATATTCCTATAGTGATAGGTTGTCAGACTATCGCCTGAATTGCAATATATAGAAACCCTCGGATCCCTTAGCTGGTTTTTACAGCATGCCCGGGAGGAAATGACAGCACAATAGCTAAACTTTCTTTTGGAGCTGAAAACCAGCGCTTTGCTCCTGAGCAAATTTTGACGCTGAGCTATTACCTATTTGCACTGCTACAGCACACATTGTCTTAAGTTTACATGTACATGTTATCTGTTGTTTATTTGTGTTTATTGTGTTTTAATATCAGAACTTTTTGTTTGTGTAAAATTTGTGTGTCTGTAGTACCAAATAAACGTTTTATCTATCTATCTATCACAATCTAAGTTTTTCTCTCGCTCCCAGGCCAGCATGGAAGTCCCTTACACCCCGTTTATAATATGATGATGCCCCCCTCAGGTGCTGATAGCGGCCCACCAGCCGGCGTACGAGCTGCGCCACAACCAGATGGAGTCCATCTTCCTGTCGGCGGTGGACATGTACGGACACGACTTCCACCCGGAGAACCTTCAGAAGCTGATCCTCTCGGAGACCAGCATCTTCGACATACTGCACGACTTCTTCTACCACACCAACCAGGCGGTAAGTCATACTTTTTACAGGACTTTAAAATTAATTACAAATGGACTTGCTCTTGACTCTAGACACAAGGTCAGGGATGACCGTGTCAGAGTCGACGATGGAGTGAGCTTACCTAGAAGATGCCTGTTATGGCACTGGCTCTCTCACTCAATGAAATATAAGCTTCGTTTAAAGAAATACAAGCTTCGTTTAAAGAAATATTAGCTTAGTTTAAAGTAATGCAAGCTTCTTTTAATGAAATACAAACTTCGTTTAAAGAAATACAAGCTTCTTTTAAAGAGATACAAACTTCGTTTAAAGAAATGCAAGCTTCGTTTGAAGAAATATAAGCTTCGTTTAAAGAAATACAAGCTTCGTCTTAATAAATATGAGCTTCGTTTAAAGAAATATAACCTTCGTTTAAAGAAACACAACCTTCGTTTAAAGAAATACAAACTTCGATTATACTGATATATTTTGTGCATATTCTTATCAACTTTCCGTCATTGAAAACAATCGTCCACTTCTTGAATTTAAGATGACAACAGCGTGTACATAGAGTATGAGGTTTGCAGGATCTAAAACAAAAATAATCCTATTTATTATTAATATTATATATCACTTAATTCTACGTTGAAAAGAAATATATTCCTTGTAAACTTAGTCATTCGTGTTCAATCTCA
Organism: Scrobipalpa costella; assembly: GCA_949820665.1. Lineage (NCBI taxonomy): Eukaryota > Metazoa > Arthropoda > Insecta > Lepidoptera > Gelechiidae > Scrobipalpa > Scrobipalpa costella. The sequence goes on along the minus strand of OX463323.1, from coordinate 448,197 downwards.
TGAGAAATATGCGCTTGGCGTACTTCAGGATTCACTTTACGATACGTGTTCAATCTCATGAGAAATATCTGCTTGGCGTACTTCAGGATTCACTTAACGATACCTGACCAATCTCATGAGAAATATGCGCTTGGCGTACTTCAGGATTCACTTAACGATACCTGACCAATCTCATGAGAAATATGCGCTTGGCGTACTTCAGGATTCACTTAACGATACCTGACCAATCTCATGAGAAATATGCGCTTGGCGTACTTCAGGATTCACTTAACGATACCTGACCAATCTCATGAGAAATATGCGCTTGGCGTACTTCAGGATTCACTTAACGATACCTGACCAATCTCATGAGAAATATGCGCTTGGCGTACTTCAGGATTCACTTAACGATACCTGACCAATCTCATGAGAAATAGGCGCTTGGCGTACTTCAGGATTCACTTAACGATACCTGACCAATCTCATGAGAAATATGCGCTTGGCGTTCTTCAGGATTCACTTAACGATACGTGTTCAATCTCATGAGAAATATGCGCTTGGCGTACTTCAGGAGTCACTTAACGATACGTGTTCAATCTCATGAGAAATATGCGCTTGGCGTACTTCAGGATTCACTTAACGATACCTGACCAATCTCATGAGAAATATGCGCTTGGCGTACTTCAGGATTCACTTAACGATACCTGACCAATCTCATGAGAAATATGCGCTTGGCGTACTTCAGGATTCACTTAACGATACCTGACCAATCTCATGAGAAATATGGGCTTGGCGTACTTCAGGATTCACTTAACGATACGTGACCAATCTCATGAGAAATATGTGATTCGCATACTTAAGGATTGATGCCCAATCTAATAAGAAATATGCGCTTCGCGTACTTTGATTTTTATTAAAAGCAATTAAAAAACGACCGTAATGAAATGTACGCTTAATTACGCTCCGTACCTCCACGAAGAGTTCCATGTCGAAGGAGATCATCCCCACAGCGGTGATGGGCCTCGGCGCCTGCGCTCTGGCCAGCATGAAGCGCACCAGCCCGCGCACACGCTCGTCGTCCACGTGCTCCCAACCACTGCAGTAGAACGATGTGCCCACGTCCATAGACTGGAAAATAAACATAAAGACACGCCTTTATTCCTTACGGCGTCTTGTGTCTAGCCTCTAGTTTCATTGCCAACGTAGTCTAGTGGTCAAAGCCATGGTCTTGCGATCCGGAGGTCCTAGGTTTGATCCACGGACTTGATATTTTCAATTTATTACTTTGTGAGGTTTTCCCCAGTTTGGTTAGGACATTGTAGGCTGAATCACCTGATTGACCGGAAAGGAAAAGGATTCCGTAGTTCGGGGCACACGTTAAGCCGTCCCGGTCTCTGTCTTTGATAGTGGTCGTTACTCAAACCATGTCAGCGGCCTATTAGCTGTGCTACTAGGCGGTTTGAAAAGTCTGACACCAGGGTTCTTCGAGTCGTTGTTCGACTCGAGAATCCACTCGCTAAGAAGAAGATACCTTACGGAGTAGAAAACAAATGTTAAGGGGAATTTTAGATTGAGATGCGTAATGCTTACAATGTACAATACAGGTTGGCCCCTTCACCTAAATTACAACACACTGTGACCTTCGTATCCCTTTGCTGGTTTTTACAGCATACCTGGGAGGAGAAGAAGCTGGCACATTCTATGTATTTTTATTGCTCCCAGACCAGCATGAAAGAAACTGCAAAAGCCTTAGCACGAATTTCGCAATATGAATGTATAATGTAACGCTCTTTATTATTTTCAACTCAGATTTAGAATAAAGGTAAACAAAGTTTCTTGTCTTTTTATTCAAAAACACATTCCAAAAATAAATGATACGTGTTGACAAATTAGTTAAATTACTATTTCATTATGTTATCATATCTAATAGCTAAAACTTATTTTAGAAACAAGATCTTCGATTAATTATTTCTTCCATGCTGGACTGGGAGCAAAATAAAAACATAGAATGTGCCAGCTGCATTTCCTCCCGGGCATGCTGTAAAAACCAGCTAAGGGATCTGAGGGTTTCGGTATATTGCAATTTGGGCGATGGGCTGACAACCTGTCACTACAGCAATATCCACCAAATCCATCTTGAATAATTCTCAAAACTTTGTCAGACGTGGCGGAACGACCTTTGTTTAGGTCGTTTACGCTCTGCCTACCCCATTAGGGATAAAGGCGTGATTATATGTATGTATGTATGTATGTATCTTCGATTAAAAGACATGATACTTTGTTTACCTTTATTCTAAAGTTGTAAATTCCATAGCTACATGTTTCTTACCGCGAACTTGAGTTTAGCGGAGTAGTGGCACGGCAGGTAGATGTGTATGGTCACCCCCGATATGAAGATGAAGTAGCGCAGGTCGAACCCTACACCCTGGAGGAATTATAATGTAATACAATATGGCAACATCGCAAAAAGACCCTTTCGTAACATGTCCCTTTCGAAAAATGGTATTTTCGTAACATGTCCCTTTCGCAAAATGGTATTTTCGTATAATGTCCTTTTCTCGTAATGTCCTTTTCGCAAAATGTCCCTTTCGCAAGATGCCTCTGAATATTTCCTAAGTTTTTTCAGTAGCTGCTTACTTACTATTTGCATTAAATGTATTTAAAAAGGGTAATTTTGCGAAACGGGACATTATGCGAAAGAGACATTTTGCGAAAGGGAAGCGAAAATTTATGGGAATCTGCTCACATACATACATATAATCACTCTTTTATCCCTAACGGGGTAGGCAGAGCGTAAATGACCTAAAGAAAGGTCGTTCCGCCACGTCTGACAAAGTTTTGAGGGTTATTTAAGATGGATTTGTAGGATTGCTGTAGTGACAGGTTGTCAGCCCATCGCCTAAATTGCAATAAACAGAAACCCTCGGATTCCTTAGCTGGTTTTTACAGCTTGCCTGCGAGGAAATGCAGCTGGCATACTCTATGTTTTTCTCTTGCTCCCAGTCCAGCATGGAAGGAATAATATAATACAATATCGTAAAATGCCCCTTTCGCTAAATCACCCTTTCGCAAGATTTCCTTAAAACTTCCTAAGTCTTTTCAGTAGCTGCCGACTATTTGCACTAAATCTATCAAACATACATACATAACATAAATCACGCCTTTATCCCTTACGGGGTAGGCAGAGCGCTTAACGCCTCGTAAAAGGCGCTTTCGCCACGTCTGACAAAAATTGAGGGCAATTTTAGATTGTAATATGTATTGCTTTAGTGACAGGTTGTCAGCCCATCGCCTAAATTACAATACACTGTAACCCTCGAGTCCCTTTTGCTGACTTCAACAGCATGCCCGGGAGGAAGGGCAGCTGGAACATTCTATGTTTTTCTATCTCTCCCAGTCCAGCATGGAAGAAATCTATCAAAAAAGGGTCATTTTGCGAAAAGGGATAATGATGCGAAAGAAACATTTTGCGAAAGGGAAGCGAAAATTTATGGGAATGATCTGCTCACATACATACATATAATCACGCTTTTATCCCTTATGGGGTAGGTGTCCTATAAAAAGGTCGTTCCGCCACGTCTGACAAAGTTTTGAGGGTTATTTTAAGATAGATTTGTGGGTATAATGCTGAGTTGACAGGCTGCCAGCCTAAATAACAATATATTGAAACCGGATCCCTAAGCTGGTTTTTACAGCATGCCTGGGAGGAAATGCAGCTAGCACATTCTATGTTTTTCTCTCGCTCCCAGGCCAGCATGGGAGACCTGCTCACTTACCACTGAAATGTGATACAATAAGTTGCACAGCTGGATCATGGTCGCCAGGAATATGATCGCGAGCCACAGGTTGAAACACCTCTGTATGTGGTCCATGTATCTTTAACATTCAACAATATTAAACATTTAGATGGTTTTATTAATAAAAACAACATGTCGAGATAAAAATAAAAATTACACTTAAAACTAAACTTATACATACATACAATCACGCCTGTGTTCTTAATGGGGTAGGCAGAGCGTCAACGACCCTAATAAAGGTCGTCCCGCCACGTCTGACAAGTTTTGAGGGTTGTTTAAAATAGATCTGTATATTACTGTAGTGACAGGTTGTCAGCCCATCGCCTAAATTGCAATATACTGAAACTCTCAGATCCCTTAGCTGGTTCTTACAGCATGCCTGGGAGGAAATGCAGCTGGCACATTCTACGTTTTTCTCTCGTTCCCAGTCCAGCATTATCCTAATCAAATGGTCGATCTGGTAGCCCCTCTTATTCTTAGTCAAGATTCTTAAGATTCAGATTTAGGTTCATTTATTTTACATTATCAATTTCATAATTACATTGAAATAATAATAAAAAATACAGAATAGTATGATCGTCAATAAAATACAAATTACACAATAAAATAAACCAAAAATGTCAAAACAAAAATTACAATCGTATAAATGAACTTTTAACGGATGTCTGAATAATTTAAAATTTGTCGATTTGTAAAGTCAAATTTAAAAGCTTATTTATAACACGATGTCAAAACTAAAATATAAATCAGTAAACTATGTGAATATGTCAGATCAGTAAAAAATAAATAAATACATGAAAATGACAATTTAAAATAAAATTGTAAGAATATCGTAATATAATAAAAAGATTTCGTGTGGGTATCGAGTCGATCGACATTGGTGTCAAGACTTTTTAAACCGTCTAATAGCACAGCTAATCGGCCTCTGACATGGTTTGTGTACAGACCACTAACAAAGACGGTTTAACGTCCCGTCCAAAACACGAAACCTTTCTTCAGCCTATATTGTCCTCACCAAACTGGGGAAAATATCACAAAGTGATAAATTGACAAATATCTTAAATAACCCTCAAAACTTTGTCAGACGTAGCGGAGCGACCTTTGTTTGGGTAGTTTACGCTTTGCCTACCCCATTAGGGATAACGGCATGATTACATACATGCATACATATAATCACGCCTTTATCCCTAATGGGGTAGGCAGAGCGTGAACGACCTAAACAAAGATCATTCCGCCACGTCTGACAAAGTTTTGACGGGTATTTAAGATAGTTTTGTAGGTATATTGCTGTAGTGACAGGTTGTCAGCCCATCGCCTAAATTACAATATACTGAAACCCTCAGATCCCTTAGCTGGTTTTTACAGCATGCCCGGGAGGAAATGCAACTGGCACATTCTATGTTTTTCTCTCGCTCCCAGGCCAACATGGAAGATTACATGATTATATCAACTTTGTGTTCCCCCCTCCGGGAATCAAACCCAATACCTCCGGATCATGAGCCCACGGCCTCGGAGGTAGTTACATGTTGATAGTATGTGGTTCTGGCTACCTCGTGGTTGGTTATTTCTTCCCTACTGGACTGGGAGCAACAGAAAAGCATAGAATGGGCCAGCTGCATTTCCTCCTGGGCATGCTGTAAAAACCGGCTAAGGGATCTAAGGGTTTCTGTATATTGCAATTTAGGCGATGGGCTGACAACCTGTCAACTTCCTTCCATACTGGACTGGGAGAGAAGGAAAAACATAGAATGTTCCAGTTGCCCTTCCTCCCGGGCATGCTGTAGAAGTCAGCAAAAGGGATTCGAGGGTTACAGTGTATTGTAATTTAGGCGATGGGCTGACAACCTGTCACTACAGCAATACACATTACAATCTAAAATTGCCCTCAATTTATGTCAGACGTGGCGAAAGCGCCTTTTAGGAGGCGTTTTACGCTCTGCCTACCCCGGGATAAAGGCGTGATTTTATGTATGTATGTATGCAATCTTAAATAACTCTCAAAACTTTGTCAGACGTGGCGGATCGACTATTTTTATATCGTTTACGCTCTGCCTAAAGGCTGATTATATATATGTATGGTTCTGGTTACCTGAATGTCCTGTTCTGTTCGCATATGACCCCCACCACCCGCCGATACACCTCCCCCCCCTCGCTCGTCATGGCGTCCTCCAGCGCCTTGCAGTACATCTGGATCTTCAACACCGCGTGGTTGATAGCCAGCCCGTAGAAACCGTCGTAGCCTTATAAAGAATACAATACATACATACATACATATATACACGCCATTATCCCTAATGGGGTAGGCAGAGCGTTAACGACCTAAGCAAAGGTCGCTCCGCCACGTCTGACAAGTTTTGAGGATTATTACAGATGATCATGACGTATATTGTTTTAGTGACAGGTTGTCAGCCCATCGCCTAAAATTGCAGTATACTATAACCCTCGAATCCATTAGCTGGTTTTTACAGCATGCTCTGGTGGTGATGCAGCTGGCACATTCTATGTTTTTCCGTCACTCCCAGTCCAGCATGGAAGAAAATGGAAGAATAGAATAGAATAGCTTTATTCCCGGGAAACAGTGAAAGTTTACAATACACGTTGCAAAAGTAATAATTAAATTAATTTAAACTATAGTGCTGCCCGGGGAAGAGGGACTGACTCAGCAATAAGTTGCGAAGAGCAGTACATGTACTATATAAAGGGGCTTCCCGTGTGTACATACATATACATATAGTCACGCCTTTATCCCTAGTGGGGTAGGCAGAGCGTTAACGACATAAACAAAGGTCGTTCTGCCACGTCTGACAAAGTTTTGAGGGTTAAGATAGATTTGTAGGTATATTGCTGTAGTGACAGGTTGTCAGCCCATCGCCTAAATCACAATATACTGAAACCCTCGGATCCCCTAGCTGGTTTTTACAGCATGCCGGGGAGGAAATGCAGCTGGCACATTCTATGTTTTTCTCTCGCTCTCAGTCCAGCATGGAAGCCCGTGTGTATTTGTGTAGAATAGGGTATACTTTCTTCCATGCTCGGGAGCGAGAGGAAAACATTGATTGTGCCAGCTGCATTTCCTCCCGGGCATGCTGTAAAAACCAGCTAAGAGATCCGAGAGTTTCAGTATATTTTCATTTAGGCGATGGGCTGACAACCTGTCACTACAGCAATATACCTACAAAGCTATCTTAAATAACCCCCATAACTTTGTCAGACGTGGCGGGACGACTTTTGTTTAGGCCGTTTACGTTCTGCCTACTTCTTGTGAATTCATGTTCAATCTCGTGAGAAATATGCGATTCGCACACTTGGGAATTCGCCCCCGATCTCGTAAAAAAATATGCGATTCGCGTACTTGGGAATTCGCCCCCGATCTCGTAAAAAAATATGCGATTCGCGTACTTGGGAATTCGCCCCCGATCTCGTAAAAAAATATGCGATTCGCGTACTTGGGAATTCGCCCCCGATCTCGTAAAAAAATATGCGATGCGCGTACTTGGGAATTCGCCCCCGATCTCGTAAAAAAATATGCGATTCGCGTACTTGGGAATTCGCCCCCGATCTCGTAAAAAAATATGCGATTCGCGTACTTGGGAATTCGCCCCCGATCTCGTAAAAAATATGCGATTCGCGTACTTGGGAATTCGCCCCCGATCTCGTAAAAAAATATGCGATTCGCGTACTTGGGAATTCGCCCCCGATCTCGTAAAAAATATGCGATTCGCGTACTTGGGAATTCGCCCCCGATCTCGTAAAAAAAATGCGATTCGCGTACTTGGGAATTCGCCCCCGATCTCGTAAAAAAAATGCGATTCGCGTACTTGGGAATTCGCCCCCGATCTCGTAAAAAAAAATGCGATTCGCTTACTTGGGAATTCATGTCCAATCTGGTGAGAAATCTACTGGAACACTCACCCAAGAAGTTTAAAACGTAAAAGGACGCACAGTACCACATGTAGGCGCTCATCACTTCGAAGTATGGCGACTCCAGCCGGGTTTCCGTGTCTTTAGACCACGGCTTGTTCAGCTCATGCACCTGACAACAATATAATACAATACAATTGTATATTACGACGAGGCCGAAAAAAAGCAATTTAGTCGAGTAAATCCAAAGCTCAAAAAACTGCCTCCGCGGTCTAGTGGCTAGTGCCATGGACTCCCGATCCGGAGGTCCTGGGTTCGATTTCCGGGGGGAAACACAAAGTTGATATTTGAGAATTTAACACTTTGTTAATTTTTCCCCAGACTATCAAAGACAGCGACCGGGACCGACGGCTTAACGTGCCCTCCGAAGCACGAAATCTTTTCTCTTACCATGTACCTCTGCGGCGCCGCTTGGAACACGTGACTGTACAACGTGGACACAGCCGCCATTATTGGGAAAGTCATCACGCACGTGATCACTGTCACAGACCACCATTTCTCGCTACGAACAGAAAAAATGCCGTAAAAGACTTACATACAAACATAAATGCTTTATCCCTAATGGGGTAGGCAGAGCGAAGACGACCTTCTTCTTCTGACCCGACGAGCCCTAGTGTCTAGAGTTTTTAAACCGCTTAGTAGCAGGCCTATAACCTCAGACAAAACGACCTAAACAATACAACATACTTTATTGCACAAAAACACATAAGTTACAAATTATATAAACAGAAAAGTAGTACAATTTGTAGGCCTTATTGGTAATGTTGCAATATCTTCTAGGCAACCTAAACAAAGGTCGTTCCGCAACGTCTGACTAGTTTAGGTTATTATATTACAGATCTCGTGAAAATATACGCTTCGCGGGCCCATGAATTCATAGTATGTACATACATACATACATATATTCACGCCTGTATCCCTAATGGGGTAGGCAGAGCGTAAACGACCTAAACAAAGGTGTCCCGCTACGTCTGACAAAGTTTTGAGGGTTATTTAAGATAGAATTCTAGGTATATTGCTGTAGTGACAGGTTGTCAGCCCATCGCCTAAATTACAATATACTGATACCCTCGGATCCCTTAGCTGGATTTTACAGCATGCCCGGGAGGAAATGCAGCTGGCACATTCTATGTTTTTCTCTCGCTCCCAGGCCAGCATGGAAGTGAGTATGTATGTAAGCACAAACACAGAACATAAACGGTAATATACGTATATTACGTATTCTTGATCGCTGCTACCTCTAGAGAGATAAAACTCCCTCCGTGGTCTAGCGGTCTGAGCCATGGGGCTCTCGACCCGGAGGTCCTGAGTTCGATTCCCGGCGGGGACAATGACTGTGTTGCTGTTTCTAGTTTGGTTAGGACATTGCAGCCTGATCACCTGATTGCCCGAAAAGTAAGATGTTCCATGCTGTCGGATGGTCATGTAAATAGTCGGTCCTGCGCCTGATTTCTCTCTGGTCGTGTCAGTCAATCTGTCCCATCAGAATAAGAGATTGACGGAATAGAGACTAGAGGGTACCTGTGTATAGCGCAATCACTTACATACATACAATCACGCCTTTATCCCTAATAGGGTAGGCAGAGCGTACCTAAAAAAAGGTCATTTAACATAGATTTGTAGGTATATTGCTGAGGTGACAGGTTGTCAGCCTATCGCCTAAATTGCAATATACAGAAAGCCTCGGATCCCTTAGCTGCTTTTTACAGCATGCCCGGGAGGAAATGCAGCTGACACATTCTATGTTTTCCTCTCGCTCCCTGTCCAGCATGGAAGAAAAACGCAACGCAAACACTTGGGCACTAAAATCTAGACCTGCGCAGTTGGCCGATCTCTAGAGAATATGCACCTGTTTACGAGGCTGTTGTTGATGCCCGCCCTGGCTATCTTCTTGTATTCCTCTGACACTGTGTTGTATCGCTCGTAGTCTCGGTTGATTTCCGTTATGATTGCGATCGCGGGCTGTTGGAACATCACCATGAAATACATCTGTGAGAAAAAGATGGCGAGCTTTATAAAAACGTCACATAGATAAATAGGAAAAGACATGGTAACAGCCCGATGGTGTAGTGGATAGGGCCGCTGCCTCCTGAGCGGGAGGTCGTGGTTCGAACCCCACCACGTACCAATGTGTTTTTCGGTTTTTGAATTTCATATGTACGTTTATTCGGTGCTTTTTCCGTGCTTCGGAAGGCACGTTAAGCCGTTGGTCCCGGTTTATATCGTTTAATACCGTAGATATTAATCGTTAAGCCATGTCAGAGGCCAGTGCTAAGCGTTGGCGGCTTGAAAACTCTGACCTAATCTAGGATTGGGTCTGGTTTCCCTTCTGGGTTGCGGAGGTCAGATGGCAGTCGCTCTGTGTAAAAACCAGAACCCTCGTTCAATTCCCTAGATTAGGAAGCCGACCCCGTGAGATACGGGATAAGGCTAGGGAGATGACATAGATAAATAGGAAAAGCATACATAAACCGGGTGTAAGGGACAGCGTCCCGCAAATTGATAGAGGTTGCTCAGTCAACGAAACTGAATTTTTTTCCTCGATGACAAGATGATGATAATTCCTTCAATGCTGGACTGGGAGTGAGAGAAAAACTTGGAATATGCCAGCTGCCTATCCTCTCGGGTATGCTGTTAAAACCAGCTAAAGGATCTGAGGGTTTTTTTTGTATTGCAATTTAGGCGAAGTGACAGGTTGTCAGCCCATCGCCTTAATTACAATACACTGTAACCCTCGAATCCGTTTTGCTGACTTTTACAGGATGCCCGGGAGGAAGGGCAGCTGGAACATTCCATGTTTTTCTCTCGCTCTCAGTCCAGCATGGAAGAAGGAAGTTTTGATGTACAATTTGATGAAATACCTTGAGAAAACCTCCAAGGAAAGGTCCAACAATGGTGCTATGTCGTATGATCTCTATGATGTCTTTCCGAAGCCAGCAGTAGTAAATGTCGATGAGAATGAACGCTGCCAGAGGTGTCACTGATGCCAGCATTATACCTGATGGTTAATAGAATTGATTACTGTCTGAGTACAGACTATATAATAGTACTACATACAGAATGGACATTCACCTCCCTTCCCCAGTCCGACATACGTCACACTCGGCGCCGGATTGTGGGCCACATTGAGCGTACGCTTAGCGAGTATGGCGCGCGCATGTTTCCCAGTGTAACGGAAATAATAAAGTTTTGTGTTCCAAAGATGATTAGATACGGTTCCGTGTACGGATGTCTTTCTACCAAAAGATATGACTCCAATAGGAACTTTTTTAGATTCCACAGTGATGAGAGACGGTAAGTAAATTCATACAAAATATGCCACCTAATCTATTCGAACTATTCAGTTACAGTGAACTACTTTAAAACGTTGATTAATCAAGAACCAGAATAATCAAGTGATGATTATGACCGGTATAACAAATTTTGTCAACCCTTATAACACGAACACAAACACATGCCAAGTGCAACATGCAGTCTGTCGATGTGTGACCTAAATAGCATGATAGTTAGAAGTGTCCGAGCTGTGGTCTGGGGCCATGGATGGGTGACCGGCAAGAGCGTTTCCCTGCCTGCCCTCAGAAGCACGGAATCTTTTTTTTGTCAGACAATCAGGTTATTCCGCCTGCATTGTCCTAAACAAACTAATAAAGTGATAGATTGATAAATATCAACTTTGTGTTCCCCCCTGTGAAACGAACCCACGACGTCCGGATCGTGAGCCCATGGCTATGACCACTGCACCACGGAGGCAGTTATAGTACTTACTGATGCCGATGAAACGAAATAACCTGGTGGCAGGGTTCGGGTACATGAGGCCGAAACTCAGCGCGAAGGTGATGATCCTGTAGGTGGCAGGGAAGGGTTTGAACTCCTTCTCCTCCGGCTCTTGGGGTAGCTCTAGACATAGACAAATATACATAAATAGATGCGCTTCATTTCCACAAAACATACAGAATATTAGGACACTTAAATTACATACAGTCGCGGAAGGCAGAGCGTAAACGATCTAAACAAAGGTCGTTTCGGCACGTCTGATAAAGTTTTGAGGGTTATTTAAGATAGATTTGTAGGTATATTGCTGTAATGACAGGTTGTCAGCCCATCGCTTTAATTACAAAATACTGAAATCCTCGGATCCCTTAGCTGGTTTTTACAGCAGATGCCAGATGCCCGGTAGAAAATGAAGCATGTTGTTCTCTTGCTCCCAGGCCAGCATGGCGGAATTTAAAAAAGACATTAAAATTCCTCTTCTTTTTTGCTCTCTATTAAGGAGTTTAATAGCCAATTTCATGAGTTGATCATTTGACAGACTTTACCTTCCATGCTGGCCTGGGAGCGAGAGAAAAACTTAGAATGTGCCAGCTGCATTTCCTCCCGGGCATGCTGTAAAAACCAGCTAAGGGATTTGAGGGTTACTGTGTATTGCAATTTAGGCGATGGGCTGACAACCTGTCACTACAGCAATATACCAACAAATCTATCTTGAATAACCCTCAAAACTTTGTCAGACGTGGCGGAGCGACCTTTGTTTGGGTCGTTTTCGCTCTGCCTACCCCATCAGGGATACAGGCGTGACTATATATATGTATGTATGTATACAGTAACCTAGAGTTTTATGTAAAAGAAAACATAAGACTTACCTTGTTCTTCGATTTCTTCATCATCTTTCTTCTTTGCTCTGACAAGCCAATTTATAATTCTGTTCATGATTCCCTTTCAAATTACCAGGATATAAGAAATTCTGAAGAAATATTCTTTCTTTCACAGTCTATAAAGGTATGCCTCTATAACTGATCTGAAATTATTATGAACTCGAAGCTCATATAGAAATCTCTGTGATCAGAATTTATTGAACATAATTTGGTCTTTATGAGCACTTAACATAATTTTATCAATGATTTGAGCTGTGCAAGAATTGTTAAATGTTTTTTAGAAAAAGGGTGTTCACTTCCAAGATAGCATCCTTGGAAAGATAGAAATACTTAGAATGTACCAGTTGCTTCTTTCCCGGACATACTGTATCAATAGAAGAAAGCGAGGATTTCGGTGTAGGTTCCAATTTAGGCGACAAATAAAAACTATAATACCAAACTGTATTCTTCTACAATGCTTTTATTTTGACTTCTAGTATTCAATGTTGGTGCAACTAATTATCTACTAAATATCTTCATTTTGTGTTTGTTTCTAAGTTCTTGGTCGTAGCAGCGTGAACATGGAATAGGATGTGTGAAGGATCTGAAAAACGAGATACGGAAACAGGTTATGTTTTATAGTTAAATTTCTTCTAGATTGTAGTTTTGTCTAGAGATCTGTGCTTTGGTCACTCGTTTCGAAAGTCGGGGGCATTAACTTTATTATTGTGTCTGTTTTTTTAGGTGTCTGATCATCTGATTGACTGAAAAGCAATAAATCGATTAATGATGTCAGATGGTTAGGAAAAAATACGAACTCCTTCAGATACCAAGTGATAATCAAGCCACGGTCCAAACCAAGGCTATTGTAGGTCTTAACAAAATTATAGCTATTAGACGGAATAATGACACTATCCTGAATTGTCAATCTACATGTCAGAAGAAGAAGCATGTAACCATCACCATTCTTCTTCTTAACGAGTGGGTTCTCGACTCGAAGAACCCTGGTGTCAGAGTTTTTAAACCGCCTAGTAGCATAGCTATTAGGCCACTCACATGGTTTGCGTAACGGCCAATATCAAAGACAGCGACCCGAAGCGCGGAATCCTTTTCCTTTCGGAAAATCATGTGATTCAGCATGCAATATCCTAACATGACTGGGGTAAACCTCATAAAGTGATAAATTGGCAAATATCAGCTTTGTGCTCCCCACTGGGAATCCAACCCAGGACCTTCGGACCGTAAGCCCAAGGTTCTGACCACCAGACCAGGTAGGCAGTCACCATTCAGAATTTTTACTTCAAACATGCTTCGTCATCGTCTGCATTATCACTTTCCGTTAGGTTGCCTATCATTGTAAAAAAAAAACAAAGACACAAGAACTTACTGACACGAAGAGTTCCATGTCGAAGGTGAGTATGTTGAAGGCGGTGATGGCCAGAGGAATCTGGGCCCTGGCTATCATGTACAATATCGCCTTACGAACCCTCTGTTCGTTCACGTTCTCCCAGCCACAACTGTAGATCAGGGTCGCCGTGGCAGCAGACTGAAATATATAAACCGCTTTGTTTATCAAGCGGTTCGTGTTTATTCGCTCTTCTTCTTCTTCTTGTCGTGTCGATCGTTTCGGCGTTTTTATATTAATTTTGACCAGTACTCTGCCATTCGCTCTGTATAACATACATACATACATACATAAAATCACGCCTTTATCCCTTACGGGGTAGGCAGAGCGTTAAACGCCTCGTAAAAGGCGCTTTCGCCGCGTCTGACAAAAATTGAGGGCAATTTTAGATTGTAATGTGTAGTGACAGGTTGTCAGCCCGTCGCCTAAATTACAATACACTGTAACCCTCGAGTCCCTTTTGCTGTCTTCTACAGCATGCCCGGGAGGAAGGGCACCTGGAACATTCTATGTTTTTCTATCTCTCCCAGTCCAGCATGGAAGAAATCTCTGTATAACAAGTATTCTAAAAATGAATTTTTAACAACTCGATTGTAGTACCTATAAAAAAATGTGTTAATGCATTAATTGGTCTTATGTTGAGCTTTAACATATAGATTATTTTATTTTGAAACCCCACTCGATTTTTGAGGACTTACAATCTAGCGCCTAAAATCCGCCATTTAGAATTTTAAAAAATTACACCAATACCAATGGAACGATACCCTAATTGTCGAATTCCATCCAGCCGGTTCGGAGACAAAGTAATATTTAAACATACATACATACAAGATTCGCGCGAAAAACATAACCCTTCCGTCGGGTAAAGAATTCTATACCATCGCCTTATAGAATTCTAGGTTAGGTCGCTCATCGTAGAGTCCGTACCGATAACCTATGATCTAGACTTGTGCCAACTCATCGCAAATAAAGAAAGGAACAAGGTGTTTCTTCTAGTTTGTGCCATTCTTCTAGTTTTTCTTCCATGAGACGAGGGTCAGGCTGAAAACCAGTGCTGCGCAACCCTAGTTGCCAGCGTACACTGAGCCGTGCTCCTCGCCACACACACACCAATATAATCTGCTTATAGTCATTAACTCATTACTCATACCTAATTTTTTGTAACTTTTACCATGATGATTCGGTAGTTAAATTTATTTAAATATGTATAAAACTAACAAAAATACTCCAAAACTACCTTTAATTTAGATCTTCTAATGTTGCTAGCTAAGTACCTATTTAAGTTAAGTTAGATAATAAGTTACAATTGTTACATTGTTAAGCAAGAATACTTGTAAACAGTTTTCTTTTTGTGTGTGGCAAATAAATGGTTTTAATGGTTTGTTTACCATGGTCTTCAGTTTGCTTGCATAGTTGCAGGGTAGGTAGATGTGGACCACGGAGCCGCAGATAAAGATCAGGTACTTTAAATCGAGCCCTAGACCCTGGAACATGGAAGATGACCGCTTTGTACTGAAATGTTATTTCTGATACAATCTCAAACTCGCTGTCACTCTTGAGAGCTGATTACAATTACGGGTCTTAATGGACAAATATCTGAGAGCCCGATGGTGTAGTGGATAGGGCCGCTGCCTCCTGAGCGGGAGGTCGTGATTCGAATCCCACCACGTTCCAATGTGTTTCTCGGTTTTCGAATTTCATATGTACGTTTATTCGGCGCTTTTTCCGTGTTTCGGAAGGCAAGTTAAGCCGTTGGTCCCAGTTAATATCGTTAAATACCGTAGATATTAGTCATTAAGCCATATCATACGCCAGTGGTAAGCATTGGCGGCTTGAAAACTCTGACCTAATCTAGGATTGGGTCTGGCTTCCCTGGGTTGCGGAGGTCAGATGGCAGTCGCTCTGTGTAAAAACCAGTACCCTCGTTCAATCCCCTATATTAAGAATCCGAACCCCGCGAGATACGGGAAAAAGCTAGGAAGATGATGAAAGGACAAATATCTGAAATATCGACACGCTATGAAGAATTAGAATGGACAAACACACATTGATGTATAAACTACTGACCTCCATGATCTGGTACATGCAGTTGCAGACGTGAACCACAGTGCCGGCGAAGATCAGCCCCAACCAGAAGTTGAACGTCTTCTGGATCGTGCCCACAAACCTGATGGGTAAACCTAAGTAAGATTCCGATGAACTCTGGTGGCAGATTTTGAGGATTTTTAGCACTCACAATGCTATTTTTATTTCATCACTACATAGTTTAAAACAAAGTCGCTTTCTCTGTCCCTATATCTATTTGTATGCTTAGATATTTAAAACTATTCAACGGATTTTGATGCGGTTTCTTTAAATGGATAGAGTGATTCAAGAGGAAGTTTATATGTATAATACATGCATAATATAGTAGAGAAACACTGATGATTTCCGTGCGAAGCCGGGGCGGGTCGCTAGTATAATATGAAAGACAGAAAATAATCAATTCGTTTCTGGCAGGACTCGAACCTGCGTCCCTGGAATGCCGGTCCATTATTCTACCAACTGAGCTACAGATACAGTAGCGAAAGTGACGGGTTTATCATAGTCTTTTTTTATGCACACGTCATAGCGACGGTGTCAGAGTTTTGAAACCGCCAGCACAGTTTTTAGACCTCTGGCGTGGTTTGCGTAATGACCACTATCAAAGACAGCATCTGGAACCGTGGGCTTAACGTGCCCTGCATGGAACCCTTTTTCTTTTCGGAAAATCAGGTGATTCAGCCTGCGCTGTCCTAACCAAACTGGGATTAACCCCACAAAGTGATAAATTGACAAATATCAACTTTAAGTAGCCCTCTAGGAATCGACCGGAAAAAAGGACCTCCAGATCGTAAGCCCATGGCTCTGACCACTAGACCACGGAGGCAGTCACCATTCAGAATGATTAGATTGGCAAGAACAAGACAGCGACTGGGACCGACGGCTCAAAGGAAATATCTGTGTACAATTTTTAAATAAAGATTTCTTATATCATCGACATACATACATACATAAAATCACGCCTTTATCCCTTACGGGGTAGGCAGAGCGTCAAACTCCTCGTAAAAGGCGCTTTCGCCACGTCTGACAAAAATTGAGGGCAATTTTAGATTGTAATGTGTATTGCTATAGTGACAGGTTGTCAGCCCATCGCCTAAATTACAATACACTGTAACCCTCGAGTCCCTTTTGCTGACTTCTACAGCATGCCCGGGAGGAAGGGCAGCTGGAACATTCTATGTTTTTCTTTCTCTCCCAGTCCAGCATGGAAGAATATATCATCGTTATCAGCCGGGTTAAGAAATAATAAACTCACTCGTAGATCCGGCACTGAGCTCTGATGACCTCGACAATCCCCTCCATCATCTCCTCTCTATCTTCCAACTTGAGTGCGTCCTCCATAGCCATACAATATAGACGCATCTTCAGGCAAGCGTGCCTGATCGCTAAACCGAAGAAACCGTCGTAGCTGGAAATACATACATACAGACATATATTCACGCCTGTATCCCTAATGGGGTAGGCAGAGCGTAAACGACCTAAACAAAGGTGTCCCGCCACGTCTGACAAAGTTTTGAGGGTTATTTAAGATAGAATTCTAGGTATATTGCTGTAGTGACAGGTTGTCAGCCCATCGCCTAAATTACAATATACTGAAACCCTCGGATCCCTTAGCTGGATTTTACAGCCTGCCCGGGAGGAAATGCAGCTGGCACATTCTATGTTTTTCTCTCGCTCCCAGACCAGCATGGAAGTAGCTGGAAATAGAGTGAGGAAAATTGACAGTTAAAAATATTGTCGTGCCAACAGAGTTTCCGTGACGCTGGCGAATATACCAAGATACGCTTAGGCGCTTGGCCTATTCCGTGAGGCGTGATTTCATGAATATACCGGGTGTAAGGGACAGCGTCCCGCAAACTGATAGGGTTTGCTCAGGCAACGAAACTGAACTCTCACCAGGAAATTATTTCAGAAAGAAATTCCACACAAAATGACTACCTCAATCAGACAATTTTTATGGAAAATCAATTATGAATTTTTCACTTCCTAAAAAAAATAAAAAGCTACTGATAGTTCCGTTAACTGAGCAACCCCTATCAGTTTGCGGGAAAATACATAACCGATGATAAACTCGATGGTGTAGTGGATAGGGCCGCTGCCTCCTGAAACTGTAAGGTCGTGGTTCAAATTCCACAACAACCCGATGTGTTCTTCGGT
This sequence comes from Scrobipalpa costella, assembly GCA_949820665.1. Lineage (NCBI taxonomy): Eukaryota > Metazoa > Arthropoda > Insecta > Lepidoptera > Gelechiidae > Scrobipalpa > Scrobipalpa costella. The sequence continues at coordinate 430,225 of OX463323.1, read as the reverse complement.
TTTCAAATATCATATATACATTTATAGTGAAGGCCAAAAGTAAGAGTAAGACAAAACGCCGCAAAGTGCGAGTTTCTCATGCTTCTTCTTCATTGTCCTGTAATTTTATTTTATGACATAGATATAATATTCTTTGTAATAGACTCGGTTGTGGCTTTCTGAAAGTGTTCTTGGGAATCTATTTGCAAGTAAATGTTTTGACTTTGACTTTGAAGGAAAGCATTATGAGGAAATTTGCACACACCTTCGCTGTTCGAAGGAATTCGCTGTTTGAAGGTTGTGTGTGAATTCGACGAATCCGTACTGGACCCACGTGGTAATATATATTCTTTGCTGTTTTAAAAATTAAAAATACAGTTCAACTTAAAAAACTAAACAACAGGCGAGCTTATCTCTATAAGAGATCTCTTCCAGCCAACCTAATGGGTATGGTAATGATATGATGATGATGATGAAATACGTACCCGACAAAGTTGGTCAGGAATATGATACAGCAGTACAGCATGTAGGCGTAGAAGAACTCAAACCACGGCGTCTCGAATCTGGCAACAGACAGAATTTGTTAGGATGCAATGAATTTATCTTCCATGCTGGACTGGGAGCGAAAGAAAAACATAGAATGTGCCAGCTGCATTTCCTCCCAGGCATGCTGTAAAAACCAGCTAAGGGATCCGAGGGTTTCAGTATATTGCAATTTAGGCGATGGGCTGGCAACCTGTCACTATAGCAATATACGTACAAATCTATCTTAAATAACCCTCAAAATGTTGTCAGACGTGGCGAAACGACCTTCGTATATGTCGTTAACGCTCTGCCTACCCCATTAGGGATAAAGGCGTGATTATATGTATGTATGTATGCTTCTCCCGCCATGCTGTAAAAACTACTTTAAAGATTCATGGGTTTCAGTGCATCTTAATTTAGGTGATGGGCTGACATCGTGTCACTATAGAGATACAAAGATCTATCTGAAATAACCCTCTAAACTTTTCTGACGTGGCGGAACGGAACAGATAAATTTCTTGGTGAAAGTGGTTAAGTTTCGTTCACTGAGCAACCCTTATGTTTCTGCAGGAAGCTGGCCCTTACGCCCTGTATTTTGTTGGAAAGGGTAGACCTTTACCTGGCTTCAGGGTACGTGAAGGGCATGTTGAGGTCATGCACCATGTACTTCTGAGGGTCCGCTTTGAACGTGAACTCGTAGAAATTCATCACCGTTGATGCGAACGGGAAGATCTGTAGAATAAAGAGAAGTCTTGAACTGTCTTCGTGGTCTAGTGGGCTGAACCATGGGCCCCCAATTCTAAGGTCGTGAGTTCCATTGTAAGGGATTAACACCAATTTGACGTTTGTCTATTAATTACTTTGTGAGATTTTCGCCATTTTGGTTAGGGCAAAGCAGGCTGAATCACCAGATTGTGTGTAAGAAAAATAAAAGTGTACTTTGGAGGGTACGTGGATACCGTGGTTAGTGGTCGTTACACAGACTATATCAGAGGCATGTAAGCTGTTAATAACAGGCGGTTTAAAACCTCTGACACCGGTTCATAAAGTGGTTCGTCGACTCGATAAGAAGAGGAAGGTACGGTGGTGAGCCAGTACTTCAAAGTTTGCCGTCTTGAAATGCTCTTCAACGATCGGGCTGTTCCTTTCAGGCAGATTGTTGAATTGCTTGTTTAATACTGAAGGCTGTAACTATCTGTCCTTACCATGACGCAGTGTATGACGATGGTGAGCCAGTACTTCTCTCCAAACTTTGCCTTCTTGAAATGCTCTTCAACGATCGGCCTGTATCTTTCAGGCAGATTGTTGAATTGTTCGTGGTCGTAGTTTATCTCGTCGATAATCTGTTTCGCTGCGTCGCGGTTGAAGTACATTACGTATGTCTGGAATAAACAGTTCTACAATAGTCACATAAGCAGTTTCTTTGCAGAACGTTAGCCCAAAAGACGCTAACACGGTATTTGACGGCATAAAAAACACGAAAACACTCACAGCCCCCACTAGGATTCCCTGTATCGGTGCGCCATGGACATACACAGAAACAACCACAAAGAACACCCACACCCAGAAACACATTTTAACTCATCATTCAAATGTCTGCCCCGGCCAGGAATCGAACCCGGACACTGCCAACTAAGCTGCGCGGATCGGCATAGGCGTGACAGAACTGCAATACGATGTCACATCGCACAAATCTGCGAACTGGCACGACGACGCATCGCAAAAACTTGCGAATTGGTGCGCTCATTCCTGTCGCCCGAATCGTGAAAGGGGTTTCCCTGGCCGCACGGATTTGCAGGTTACTCCGTTGTCAATTCGCAAGGCGTCGCATCGCAGTTTTGTTAAAAGGGCGATCCTCACCTTGACGAGGACCAGCAGGAACGGTATGATGATGGTCCCGTGCCGGACGATGTTGCGCACGTCTCGCTCCAGCCAGCTGCGGGAGATGTCCATTATGAACGCCGAGCACATCGGCGCCACCGTCAGCGTGTACGTCACTGTTGGCAGGCTCGGTTAGTTCAACAGTCTGGTGCATAGGAGGAAGCAGGCGTAGCCTTATCCCGTGTCTCACGGGCGGCTTCCTAATGTAGGGAACGGTCATCATCATCTCTCTAGCCTTATCCTGTATCTTACAGGGTCAGCTACCTAATCTAGGTGATTGAACGAGGGTACTGATTTTTACACAGCGACTGTCATCTGACCTCCGCAACCCAGAAGGGAAAACAGACCCAATCCTAGATTATCCTATAGTATCTCACGGAGCGGCTACCTAATGTAGGGGATTGAACTAGGGTACTGGTTTTCACACAGCGACTGCCATCTGACCTCCGCAAGTAGATTAGTTAGTACCCTAAAGCTTAACCGAAAATAATGATAGTTGCCTTTTCGCTACGCTTCGCTCCCGTTACGTGCCAATATGTTTTCCTATTGCCCTTGGAGTACAGTTACGTGGAAAAAATCGCGAAAACTGGGCTAGAGAGAAAAAAAAAAACAATGCACGTTAAGCCGGCGGTCCCGGTCGCTGTCTTTGATAGTGGTCCTTACTCAAACCACGTCAGGGACCTTATAGTTGTGCTGCTAGGCGGTTTGAAAACTCTAACTGCAGGCTTCTTCGGGTCGTTGTTCGACTCGAGAATCCACAATACTCACGTATAACCCTGAACCGGAACTTCTCTGTAGCCGGGTTGGGGTACAGCATCCCAGCGCTCATCCCGAACATCACAATCTTGAAAGTTTCATGAAAGGGACCTATGGCTCTCGGCGCTTTCTCTGCGATAAATAATTTTATATTTCATTTCTTTTTGCAGTTCTATGTGAGTAAATTTGATATTACTACTTTACTCTAAGGGCGGCTTTGGACTTCTCCGTATTCGTTTCATATCCGTGAAAATTCCATATAAAACGGATATGGATGGTCGCGCAAGCTGTCATTCATTAGGAAGGCCAATTCGAATCAGAAAATATTTGGATACGGATTCGGATCAGTGCCCTAACAGTCACTACTAAAAATCCAGGACATAGGCCTCTACATACATATAATCACGTCTTTATCCCTAATGGGGTAGGCAGAGCGTAAACGACCTTAACTAAGGTCGTTCCGCCACGTCTGACAAAGTTTTGAGGGTTAATTAAGATAAATTTGTAGGTATATGTCCGTAGTGATGTTGTCAGCCCATCACCTAAATTGCAATATACTGAAACCCTCGAATCCCTTAGCTGATTTTTACAGCATGCCCGGAAGGAAATGCAGCTGGCACATTGTATGTTTCTCTTGCTCCCAGTCCAGCATGGAAGAAAAAAATCCTTCATCAAATAATATATTTATCTATTTAAAATTTTAACTTTACCAGGTTTTTCGTAAAGAATCTTCCTCTTCTTGCAGCAAAACATGTTGAATTTCAGTCATTTTGTGGTCAGTATCAGGTGCTTTTATACTCTTGGCTGCCAATCGATGGCGAAGACATTTTAGGATTAGTGTTCATATCACACATTTAGTGTTTCCTTTATTTGGGTGGCGTAGGATTGTCCTACACTTCATTTAACTTCCACGCTGGCCTGGGAGCGAGAGAAAAGCAAAGAATGTGTCAGCTGCATTTCCTAAGCTAAGGGATCCGAGGGTATATTGTAATTTAGGCGATGGGTGGACAACCTGTCACTACAGCAATATACCTACAAATCTATCTTAAATAACTTTCGGAACCTTGTCAAATGTGGCGGAACGACCTTTCTTTAGGCCGTTGACGCTCTTTCTACCCCATTATTGATAAAGGCGTGATTATGTGTAAGTGTGTAGCAACACGAATTTTAGAGATTTATTTTCCGAATTTCAGCCATATGCCCAATAACTTATTTTAAAATTATGCCTGACTACAGTTCTAATGCCTATTTAATTTTCTTACTCTCCACCCAGCCTTATACGAAAACTTAAACGCCTGTCAAAAAACGGAACTCCCTATACTTTAGGGTGAGAAATTACACCGTTTCATGCTTCAGAGCCGCAGGCGGTGACAGGCCTTTGATCTTGCAAATTATTGCAGCGATTCGTAAAAGAATAGAATATTGGAAGTATCAGAGAACAGTTAAAGGTTTTACAAGCCATCTTTACTAATATTATAAATACGAAAGTAACTCGGTCTGCCTGTAACTCTTTCACGCCTAAACGGCTAAACGAATATTGGTGAAATTCGGTAGGATTCTAGGTGGGATCCTATGAACTGACATGGGCTACATTTTACCCCGGAGAAATATATCATCCTTTCGGTAAAATATAATTTAGCCGCGGGTAAAACCGTGGGGCGGAAGGATAGTATTAGTATAATATGTGAAATTACAGGTGCGCTAAATGCCTGAAGCTATTCGGTTAAAAAGTCGTTTGTAATTTAAGGTTTGCATCTTGGTGGGCGTTTTTTGAATTGATTTTTATTTCACCTTTGAATAAAAATAATTAGGTCATCATTTCAATATTACACGCCAAAAGAAATTACTTATTTTACTACTGATTCAACTCGTTCAAATCGCGATACGTATCTTTTATCCCGACGTCTAAGGGGGTTTTCGCACTGCTCCGTATTCGGTTCGTATCCGTGAAAAAGCCATATAAAACTGATATAGATTGGTGCACATACAGTCGCACAAGCCTATTCAAATACGGAGCAGTGCTAAAACGCACTTATATTGGTTTTACATCATCGTTTCTGTGCATCACCACTACATAGTATAAAACAAAGTAGCTTTCTCTGTCCCTATATCCCTATAATGCATATATCTTTAAAACTACGTAACGGATTTTGATGCGGTTTCTTTTAATGGATAGAGTGATTCAAGAGGAAGGTCTGTATGTATAATACATGCATAATATAGTAGAGAAACACTGATAATTTCCGTGCGAAGCTGGGGCGGGTCAATCAATAAAGTAACATTGTTTTGTACCGCAGGTCGGCAACGCAGCTTTAGAGGTGTACGTGCGTCGCGCCTACACGTCCTACGACATCACGTGTCTGCAGCATCTCGGCCTGTCCGGGGAGCGGGGGGTGGTGCACTTCCAGTTCATCCTGCCCAGCGGACACCCCAACAGGTGGGTGGAAAACTACCATTCAGCATCATCCGGCATGCTGTAAAAACCAGCTAAGGGATCCGAGGGTTTCTGTATGTTGCAATTTAGGCGACAGGCTGACCACCTATCACAACAGCAATATACTACACGTCTAACTTAAATAACCCTGTTTAGGTCGTTTACGCTCTACCTACCCCATTAGGGATAAAGGCGTGACTATATGTATGTTTGTATGTATATTTATATCTCATTTCGGTCGCGTCTCTGCCATCCCTTTCGTTCCTTTTGTCTCTCGCAATTAGGTATCTTCCCTTCAAATCACTTTCATACCCTGCGTCCCTCTCGCCTCGCCCGTCCCTGTCGTCCCTCGCGATTATCTTTCCTTTAAGTCACTCATACCTGGCGTCCCTCACGTTGTCGCAAACCTCTCGTCCATCTTTCCTTTAAGTCACTTTTATCTCTAGCGTCCATCACACCTCTTGCATCGCTATCGTCCCTCGCGCCACCCTTTTGTATCTCTTTCATTCATGTCACTCTAATCTCTAGCGTCCATCACACCTCTTGCATCGCTATCGTCGCTCGCGCCACCCTTTTGTATCTCTTTCATTCATGTCACTCTAATCTCTAGCGTCCCTCACAACTCTTGCATCGCTATCGTCGCTCGCGCCACCCTTTTGTATCTCTTTCATTCATGTCACTCTAATCTCTAGCGTCCCTCACAACTCTTGCATCGCTATCGTCGCTCGCGCCACCCTTTTGTATCTCTTTCATTCATGTCACTCTAATCTCTAGCGTCCATCACACCTCTTGCATCGCTATCGTCGCTCGCGCCACCCTTTTGTATCTCTTTCATTCATGTCACTCTAATCTCTAGCGTCCCTCACAACTCTTGCATCGCTATCGTCGCTCGCGCCACCCTTTTGTATCTCTTTCATTCATGTCACTCTAATCTCTAGCGTCCCTCACAACTCTTGCATCGCTATCGTCCCTCGCGCCACCCTTTTGTATCTCTTTCATTCATGTCACTCTAATCTCTAGCGTCCATCACACCTCTTGCATCGCTATCGTCGCTCGCGCCACCCTTTTGTATCTCTTTCATTCATGTCACTCTAATCTCTAGCGTCCCTCACACCTCTTGCATCGCTATCGTCCCTCGCGCCACCCTTTTGTATCTCTTTCATTCATGTCACTCTAATCTCTAGCGTCCCTCACACCTCTTGCATCGCTATCGTCCCTCGCGCCACCCTTTTGTATCTCTTTCATTCATGTCACTCTAATCTCTAGCGTCCATCACACCTCTTGCATCGCTATCGTCCCTCGCGCCACCCTTTTGTATCTCTTTCATTCATGTCACTCTAATCTCTAGCGTCCCTCACACCTCTTGCATCGCTATCGTCCCTCGCGCCACCCTTTTGTATCTCTTTCATTCATGTCACTCTAATCTCTAGCGTCCATCACACCTCTTGCATCGCTATCGTCCCTCGCGCCACCCTTTTGTATCTCTTTCATTCATGTCACTCTAATCTCTAGCGTCCCTCACACCTCTTGCATCGCTATCGTCCCTCGCGCCACCCTTTTGTATCTCTTTCATTCATGTCACTCTAATCTCTAGCGTCCATCACACCTCTTGCATCGCTATCGTCCCTCGCGCCACCCTTTTGTATCTCTTTCATTCATGTCACTCTAATCTCTAGCGTCCATCACACCTCTTGCATCGCTATCGTCCCTCGCGCCACCCTTTTGTATCTCTTTCATTCATGTCACTCTAATCTCTAGCGTCCCTCACAACTCTTGCATTCCTCTTGTTCCTCTTTCCTTCAAGTCACTTCTTCATCTGTCGAGTGGGTATCGAGTCTATCGACCCGATGAACCCTGGTGTCAGAGTTTTGAAACCGCCTAGTAGCACAACTATCAGGCCTCTGACATGGTTTGAGTAACGACCACTATCAAAGACAGCGACCGGGACAAACGGCTCAACGTGCCCTCCGAAGCACGAAAACTGGCGTTCTCATGCCTCTCCCATCCTTCACTCTCATACCTGCTGTCCCCCTCACATCACTTGCATCTCTCTCGTCCCTCGCGATACCCTATCATTCCTGTTGTTTTTTTTTTAATTAATAATAAGCAAACCATTTGTCTGCCATCTCATCTGACGGAAAGTGACGATGCAGACTATATATAGACTATGATAAAAGGTCCAGGTTATAACGTTCCGGAAACACTGTCATCTCTCTTTCCTTTATATCATTATCCCTAGCGTCCCTCTCGACTTTTTACTAAATAAGTCTGAAACTAAATCACCTTTTCTCAACAGGATCCCGCTCAGCCAATCAGAGATCGAGCTCTCCGCAGCCCAAGACCAGGAAGGCTGCCCGGCCGAACTGAGTTCAGCTGCTCAAAGGAAATGTCACCACAGGACCGGCGCGTTGGCCGCCTTCGACACCTTCGACCAGTTCTTGGAGTATGCTGACGAGTTGTTAGACCTGGTGGCCGACTTCGGAGCCACCGCTACTATTAGGAAAGAGGTAAGATCGAGGATGAGAGATAGAAGGATGTGTGATACAATGTGTGAGAGAAGGACAGAAAAAAGTGAGAGAAATGGGGAGACTGAATTGAATGACAGAAAGAGAGAAAGAGAAAGGGAAGATGTATCTTTTAAAGAGTAATATCAGTCATATTCCCATGTGATCTCTGCCTACCCCTCCGGGAAAGAGGCGTGACGTTATGTATGTATGTATGTATTCCCATGCTGGACTGGGAGCGAGAGAAAAACATAGAATGTGCCAGCTGCTTTTCCTCCCGGGCATGCTGTAAAAACCAGCTAAGGGATCCGAGGGTTTCGGTATATTGTAATTTAGGCGATGGGCTGACCCCTTAGCTGGTTTTTACAACATGCCCGGGAGGAAATGCAGCTGGCACATTCTATGTTTTTCTCTCGCTCCCAGACCAGCATAGAAGTACCCAGACCAGCATGGAAGTAAATTAGGGATGAAGGCTTGATTATGTGCATGTATGTATATCGACAGGTTCAATTTCTTTCCTACCTAGTGCACCTAAACATAGACTGACTGTATGTATGTATGTATGTTGTCCAGGACCTGCAGGCGCTGGCGGACGGCACGAGCGAGTCCCGCGACTCCACCAGCATCCACGTGGCCGGCGACTACAAGGCCGTCGGCGACAGCGACGAGCTGGTGCGTATCCGACATGAATACATCCGGGTAGAGCTACCTACAGGGAACACCTTCCTTCCCTTGCTCTCTCACAGATAACTATCCTCAAAAACATAAAGCCCCCATCAATAAAAAAGAACATAAATCACTAAAAACTAAGTGAATCGAAAAACCGGTCCAACAGACTTAAGTAATAGTAATTAAGAGAATTTACCTTATAAATTAGTTAGTTGTAGTAACGGCCACCGACGGCAATTTGTCTTCCTGTTACTACAACGAACTATGAATCGTTAATTTATCAGACAGGGTAGACCTTCCTACCCTTGCTCTCTCACAGATAACTAGCCTTACAAGCATTGTAATAGGCCTGCCTCCTTAAGGTCATCAGTAAAAAAAAACATAAATCACTAAAAACTAAGGAATCGTAAAACCGGTAATAGTAATTAAGATAATTTAGAACCTTATAAATTAGCAATTCATAGTTCGTTGTAGTAACAGGAAAATTAGTTCGTTGTAGTAACAGGAAGAAAAATTGCGAATGACGGCCTCCGACGGCAATTTTTCTTCCTGTTACTACAACGAACTATAAATCGTTAATTTATCAGACAGGGTAGACCTTTCTACCCTTGCTCTCTCACAGATAACTAGCCTTACAAGCATTGTAATAGGCCTACCTTCTTAAGGTCATCAGTAAAAAAATATATAAATCACTAAAAACTAAGGGAATCGTAAAACCGGTAATAGTAATTAAGATAATTTAGAACCTTATAAATTAGCAATTCATATTTCGTTGTAGTAACAGGAAAATTAGTTCGTTGTAGTAACAGGAAGAAAAATTGCGAATGACGGCCTCCGACGGCAATTTTTCTTCCTGTTCAACGGGCTATGAATCGTTAATTTATCAGACAGGGAACACCTTCCTACCCTTGCTCTCGCACAGATACCTTACAAGCATTGTAACAAACCTACCTCCTTAAGAAGACTATACTGCTCCCGTCAGTAAAAAAAAAACAACATAAATCACTAAAAATGAATGTGAATTATAATTTTTTTACTGATGGGGGCGCCAGTTAGGCCCTATCGCCACCTTAAAAGGCCCCATAAACTTGACTCTAGCGGAATCGAGAGCGGAACCACTAAAAGTTGAAGTTGAAGTATTTGAAGACATTTCAATGTGTCATTTCAACTACCAACCTAAAGTTTGTTGAGTTACCAACATGTTTTGCGGAACATAAACTGCTTTTTCTTTGCAATTCTGCTGAGGTTCTAATTTCAAATCAGCAGATTAGAATTTTGTTACAAACATATGTTTTGATTTTTCTTTTGAATTTCTCTTGAAGGTGTAAACAAAAAATTGGTTTAAGGACCGCAAAACGCTTTGGAAATTTAGCTCATAATTTAGTATATTTAGGTAGATAACTTCAGAAATAAGTGTTTGACCATATGCAATCATTCAAACACACAAGAACACACAAAACTGTTTGAAACAGTCGTAACCACCGACATTGGACTTTCTTTCTTATTGAATCTTATTTGTCAGTTTCGGAACTAAATAGTGTACTAATTTGTTGTAAGGTTGAAGAAGTAGAAGAGGTACCTATTGTGGTCTTCATCAACGGTAAAAACGCACCAGTGAAGTAATTTTTTAATTTATAATTGCCATTTTGAATAATACATACGTTTTAACATAGTTTAAACTCTCAATACATTGCATTGTCTCTTAACAGTATTATCAACAGAGCACACATTTATTTGTAAATAGCATCTTATATACACAACAATAAACATTTATGACTATATCAGTAGAATAGAGACTTCATATTTGGTTTGCGTTTTGTGTGTTAGTGATTTTTTAAAATATTTAAAGAAATAACGGTTCATGATGAAAAAATATAGAAAAATATGAAAATTTTGTTGAATTGATATAAGCACTTTATCTGGAAGCCTTTATAATTAAAATAATATTTTTTATATAAATCAAGTGAAAATAAAGAGCAATTTCAAATAGACCCTTCCAGTTTATAATTCTGTTATTCTTTTGCTATGATGTAGGACAGTCAGATTGACGAACTGATAAACCCTGGTGCCCGTCATATGCTACAATTATGACGGGTGTAAGGGACAGCGTCCCACAAATTGATAAGGGTTGCTCAGTCAACGACACTGAACACCATTCACCTGGAAATTCTTTCAGGAGATGAATAACAAATACTTTCCCATACAAAATGACCACCTCGATCAGACAGTTTGTATGGAAAAGCATATTTTTTTATTTTTCTCAAATAATTTCCTGTTTAGTTTCGTTGACTGTGTAACTAATATCAGTTTTCGTGACACTGTCCCTTACACCCCGTAAAACGACAAAAAAAATGTTTGACAGATGATTCAATGTAATCTTTCCCCCTACAGCCGTTGGAGCCGATCCACATCCTCATGATCGGTGTAAGGGACAGCGGCGAGAGCGACGACACGGCGGTCGCGCGGAGGTTCGGCAACTTCTGCCGCGCGCACCGACACGAGCTGCAGCAGAAGCGGGTCCGCCGGGTCACCTTCATGTCGCTCATCAAGTGAGTCGTCTGCTTATCTCACGGGGTCGGCTACCTAATCTAGGGGATTGAACGAGAGTACTGGTTTTTACACAGAGCGACTGCCATCTGACCTCCGCGACCCAGAAGGGAAACCAGACACAATCCTGGATTAGGTCAGAGTTTTCAAGCCGCCAATGCTTAGCACTGGCCTCTGATATGGCTTAACGACTAATATCTACGGTATTAAACGATATTAACCGGGACCAACGGCTTAACGTGCCTTCCGAAGCACGGAAAAAGCACCGAATAAACGTACATATGAAATTCGAAAACCGAAAAACACATTGGTACGTGGTGGGATTCGAACCACGACCTCCCGCTCAGGAGGCAGCGGCCCTTACCACCATGATATGATCTGATCAGGCGAATAGAACTACAGGTGGATTTCTGGGACACGTATTTTGCTGATCGCTATAATACTGGGTGTAAGGGACAAACTGATAGGGGTTGCTCAGTCAAAGAAACTGAACAACTTTTACCAGGAAATCCTTTCAGGAAATGAAAAAAGAAATATCTTTCCCATACAAAATTACCACCCCGATCGGACAGTTTGTATGGAAAAGTATTTTTTTTATTTTCTGAGAAAAATTGCCGGTGATATTTGTTCAGTTTCGTTGACTAAGCAACCCCTATCAGTTTGCGGGACGCTGTCCCTTACACCGTGTATGTTACTTCCGCATAACTGCCTCCGTGGTCTAGTGGCTATTGCCATGGACTCCAGATTCGGAGGCCCTGGGTTCGATTCCCAGCAACACAAAGTTGATATTTGTAATTTTATCACTTTGTGAGGTTTTCCACAGTTTGGTTAGGACATTGCAGACTGAATCACCTGATTGTCGAAAAGTAAAAGGATTCCATGCTTCAGAGGGCACATTAAGATTTTAAGCGTCTGTTCCAGTCGCTATCTTTGATAGTGGTCGTTACACAAACCATGTCAGACGCCTATTAGCTGTTCTATTAGGCGGTTTAAAAACGCACGGGTTCACCGGGTCACACGTGAGAAGAAGTGATTCTTTTTCAAATAGAATTTATTTTTTAAACTGATCTCCTCGTTTTCCCCGCAGGCGTCAGTTCCCCAAGTTCTTCACGTACCGCGCGCGCAACGACTTCACCGAGGACACCATCTACCGCCACCTGGAGCCAGCCTCGGCCTTCCAGCTGGAGCTGTACAGGATGAGGAGCTACGAGCTGGAAGCGCTGCCCACCAGCAACCAGAAGATGCATCTGTATCTCGGCAAAGCCAAGGTGAGAGACACTTTCATCTGGAAAAAGTCGTCTCCCGACTAGAACCAGTTGTCTCCCGACTGGAACCAGTTGTCTCCAATCTGGAACCAGTTGTCTACAATCTGGAACTGGTCATCTCCCATCTGGAACCAGTTGTGATCCAACAGTATCCCACCTGGAACCATTCTCCCCCGTCTGGATCCAGCAGTATCCTACCTGGAACCAGTTGTCTCCCACCGGAACCAGTCATCATATCTATAACCAACTGTCTTCCACCTGGAATCAGTAATCTCTCGAAGATGCATTTGTTTATCGGCAAAGCTAAAGTAGGCTCCTAACACCTGCACCTGAAATGAGATCTGTTCTGTTCTAGTCGCCTGCATTTTTTGTGCCTTTTAGCAACTTACATACATACATACATATAATCACGCCTTTATCCCTAGCGAGAGCGTACACGACCTAAGCAAAGTTCGCGCCGCCACGTTTGACAAAGTTTTGAGGGTTATTTAAGTTAGATTTGTAGGTATATTGCTATAGTGACAGGTTGTCAGCCCATCGCCTAAATTACAATATACTGAAACCCTCAGATCCCTTAGCTGGTTTTTACAGCAGGCCCGGGATGATATGCAGCTGGCACATTCTATGTTTTTCTTTCTCTCCCAGGCCAGCATGGATTAGCAACTTAGGAGTGGATTATAGTGGGCCATTCTTTATCATTATCATTTTGAGGACAGGCAGCATGTATATGCTGATAGGTCCTATCAGTGTTGGATTTATGTTGTTCGGTTATCACTATTCACTATTCTATTGTTCATTTTATATGCGTCATAATTGTTTATAAATGTTCTTACTAATTAACTTACTTGTTGTTCTTAGCTAGTAGATTTTCTAGTCTATAAACCCGTTAAACCCTGGTGTCAGAGTGTTCAAATAGCATAGCTATTAGGCCTCTGACGCGGTTTGAGTAACGACCACTATCAAAGACAGCGACCAGAACTGACGGATTAACGTGCCCTACGAAGCACGGAATCTTTTTTCTTTTTCGGACAATCAGGTGATTCTGCCTGCAATGTCCTAACCAAATTGGGGAAAAATTCACAAAATGAAAAATTCTCGAATATCAGCTTTGTGTTTCCCCCCTGGGAATTGAACCCAGGACCTCCTGATCGGGAGTCCATGGCACTAGCCACTAGACCACGGAGGCAGTTAAAATTCCAATATACTGAAACGCTCGGATCCTTTAGCTGGTTTTGAAATGCGTCTGGCACATTTTATTCCATCTACCCATTCGTCCAGCATGGAAGTAAACTTATTATTAACCCATGATATTTCTCCTCTACAGGTGAAGAAAGGCCAGGAGGTTACTGACTACCGGTTCTTCATCCGCTCCATCATCAGACACCAGGATCTCATCACCAAGGAGGCGTCCTTCGAGTATTTGCAGAACGAAGGGGAGAGGTAACACCTTTCTGACTTTAACATACAATACAATACAAAATTCTTTATTGCACAAATAAACACATACAACAGAAATAAAAAGGAACAAACGTGACAGTACAATATAGGCGGCCTTATTGCTAAATCAGCAATTTCTACCAGGCAACCTTTGGGTATAGAAATTGTACAAGCAGAAAGCGGGATAGTGCATATTACTACATATAATACTTAGACAATATTTACACACATACATACATAACGTCACGCCTCTTTCCCGGAGGGTTAGGCAGACATCACATCCTGCCTTTAAATAGTGTAAAAAAAAAAGTACGATATATTCAAAAATTCGATTGACTTTAATGGTACAGTGTATTAAAAAAATATATTGTTCATGTAAACAAAATAATTTTACTGAAATCGCATGAATAGTTCTCAATTTTATAAAAGTGAAAATCCGCCATCTTTGATTGGCCGCCATTCTGGTACCTTTTGTTTGTTCGTTTTTTTTTCTTTTTTTTCGGAAAGCCTTTTACTTTCATGACTAGTTTTACGCCCTATAGTATTTTCAACTCGGTTTCAGAATAAAGATAAACAAAGTTTCATGTCTTTTAATCGAAGATCTTGTTTCTAAAATATGTTTTAGCTATTAGATATGACAACATAATGTAATAGTAATTTAAGGCCCGTATTTATAAAGCGATCTCAATATTGAGAGCGGTATTAAGTATACTTACTAAGTAATAAGTATAGTTACTTCCATGCTGGTCTGGGAGCGAGAGAAAACATAGAATGTGCCAGCTGCATTTCCTCCCGGGCATGCTGTACAATCAAGCTAAGGGATTCGAGGGTTTCAGTATATTGTAATTTAGGCGATGGGCTGACAACCTGTCACTACAGCAATATACCTAGAATTCTATTTTAAATAACCCTCAAAACTTTGTCAGAGGTGGCGGGACGACCTTTGTTTAGGTCGTTTACGCTCTGCCTACCCCATTAGGGATACAGGCGTGAATATATGTATGTATGTATTAAGTATGGATTTGACAGGATAATGGAGCACATTTCTGATACTAACTCAAACGCGCAGTCAGTCTCATGTGCTGATTATAAATACGGGCCTTAGTAATTTAACTAATTTGCCAACACGTATCATTATTTTTGAAATGTTTTTGAACAAAAAAATCCTGAAACTTTGTTAACCTTTATTCTAAAACCGAGTTAGAAATACCATCAAGTTGATCATCTTTATGAACCCCCGGTATTTTGTGACATAGATATAATTTAATTTTCTTTGTAATAGACTCGCTTGTGACTTTCTAAAAGTGTTCTTAGGAATCTATTTGGAAATAAATGATTTGACTTTGACTTTTGACTTATGTTTTGTTGAATACAGGGTGTTACTGGAGGCCATGGACGAGCTAGAAGTGGCGTTCTCGCACCCGCTCGCCAAGCGCACGGACTGCAACCACATCTTCCTCAACTTCGGCCCAACAGTCATTATGGACCCCGCCAAGGTAAACAACCAAACATTTCAAAAATGCTTTCATATTGGCTGCAATTCATATAATCACGCCTTTATCCCTAATGGGGTAGGCTGAGCGTATACGACCTATAGAAAGATTGTTCCGCTACGTCTGACAAGGTTTTGAGGATTATTTAAGATAGATTTGTAGGTATATTGCTGTAGTGATAGGTTGTGGGCGCATCGCCTCAATTGCAATATACAGAAACCCTCGGATCCCTTAGCTGGTTTTTACAGCATGCCCGGGAGGAAATGCAGCTGGCACATTCTATGTTTTTCTCGCTCCCAGGCCAGCATGGAAGAAATTGGTGGCAATTCTGCACGCACTATTCCTTAATTAATTCTTAGCTAGCGCTGTCACTTTCTTAAGTTTGACTTAAGAACAGGATAGCTAATAAACACATGACTTTGACATTCCTAACTGACGTAAGACGCTTAAAAAAAAAACAGCATAGAGCATGCTTCCTTATTTTACGTCAAATTAATAGTCTTATGTCAGATTGGGAATTTTAAAGTCTTGTGTTAATTTGCTATCCTGTTCTTATGTCAGAGAAGGAAGTGACAGCACTAGCTAAGAATTAGAATTAGGACTGTGTCGCGAGAATCTACGACTCTGGCTTAATTTTGTATGACTTTAGTGGAAAATTTGCGTCACATTGACAAAAATTAACAAAGGAAGCTGGTGATTTTTATCTCGATCATATTTGTGTAAAGAAATACCCTGAAGTTAGCTACAATTGACACCATTTTATTTATGAATATTGTTATTTTTACGGTTGTTCACTACAATTAGATTGTTATTTGGAATGGGATTATTACATGCATATAATCACGCCTTTATCCCTAATGGGATAGGCAGAGCGTATACGACCTATAGAAAGATTGTTTCTCTACGTCTGACAAAGTTTTGAGGGTTATTTAAGATAGACATATATACATATACACACGCCTTTATCCCTAATGGGGTAGGCAGAGCGCAAACGACCTAAACAAAGGTTGTTCCGCCACATCTAACAAAGTTTTAAGGGCTATTTAAGATATTTGTAGGTATATTGCTGTAGTGACAGGTTGTCAGCGCATCGCCTACATTGCAATATACTCATAATCGTGGTAAGAATCCCGTTCATTATATATATAATGAACGGGATTCTGAATTAATTTAACTTAATTATTCTATATATATATATATATTTTTTAGTATTAATATAAGTATATGTTGTCAGATCGAGGAGTCTGTGCTGGGCATGGTGATGCGCTACGGGCCGCGGCTGTGGAAGCTGCGTGTGCTGCAGGCGGAGATCAGGCTCACGCTGCGCAGCGGTAATTTACAATCAGCTCTCAGGAGTGGCAGCCAGTTTCAGTACAAACTGGCCGGTCAAATCCATACTTAATATTGCTCTCAAGTTTGATATCTGGCCTGTCAAATCCATACTTATATTGCTCTCAAGTTTGATATCTGGCCTGTCAAATCCATACTTAATATTGCTCTCAAGTTTGATATCTGGCCTGTCAAATCCATACTTATATTGCTCTCAAGTTTGATATCTGGCCTGTCAAATCCATACTTAATATTGCTCTCAAGTTTGATATCTGGCCTGTCAAATCCATACTTATATTGCTCTCAAGTTTGATATCTGGCCTGTCAAATCCATACTTAATATTGCTCTCAAGTTTGATATCTGGCCTGTCAAATCCATACTTAATATTGCTCTCAAGTTTGATATCTGGCCTGTCAAATCCATACTTATATTGCTCTCAAGTTTGATATCTGGCCTGTCATATCTATACTTAATATTGCTCTCAAGTTTGATATCTGGCCTGTCAAATCCATACTTATATTGCTCTCAAGTTTAATATCTGGCCTGTCAAATCCATACTTAATATTGCTCTCAAGTTTGATATCTGGCCTGTCAAATCCATACTTAATTTTGCTCTCAAGTTTGATATCTGGCCTATCAAATCCATACTTATATTGCTCTCAAGTTTAATATCTGGCCTGTCAAATCCATACTTAATATTGCTCTCAAGTTTGATATCTGGCCTGTCATATCTATACTTAATATTGTTCTCAAGTTTGATATTTGGCCTGTTTAATCCATACTTAATATTGTTCTCAAGTTTGATATCTGGCCTGTCTAATCCATACTTAATATTGCTCTCAAGTTTAATATCTGGCCTGTTTAATCCATACTTAATATTGTTCTCAAGTTTGATATCTGGCCTGTCTAATCCATACTTAATATTGTTCTCAAGTTTGATATCTGGCCTGTCTAATCCATACTTAATATTGTTCTCAAGTTTGATATCTGGCCTGTCTAATCCATACTTAATATTGTTCTCAAGTTTGATATCTGGCCTGTCTAATCCATACTTAATATTGTTCTCAAGTTTGATATCTGGCCTGTCTAATCCATACTTAATATTGTTCTCAAGTTTGATATCTGGCCTGTTTAATCCATACTTAATATTGTTCTCAAGTTTGATATCTGGCCTGTCTAATCCATACTTAATATTGTTCTCAAGTTTGATATCTGGCCTGTCTAATCCATACTTAATATTGCTCTCAAGTTTGATATCGCTTCATAAATACGAGCCTGAGAGTACACTTTTATATTTAGTTCATCATTCATTCCTTTCATTCTTACATACATATAGTCACGCCTGTATCCCTAATGGGGTATATTTGCATGTTTAAAAACCTCTATAAACTCTAACGGAATCCTAACCTTGATGGCCAGGCCCCGGAGCGCCCACTAAGAACGTGCGTCTCTGTCTGTCCAACGGCTCCGGGTACTCCCTGGACGTGTTCACTTACGAGGAAGTGTCCGACCCCAGGACTGGAGTGGTGAGTCACAGTTTAGTTACTATGTTGATGATTTAGTGATAATTGATGATGACGATTGGTGTACCTCAAGGTAACGCGTTTTGAACGTTATTATTTTTCTCGGAAAAGCTTTATTATTTAAAAAAACAAAAGCTGCATTCACTCTTTTCGGTCCTCATTTTCGCAGGCGCCAGCAGTTTCTCCAAATGACAACAATAAAATTAGCGACCGGTTCACAAAGTCTTTAAGGACACATTAGTATGGTTTATCTGTTTTTAGTTCACATTATTGATTACTTTTAGATTTAATGCGCGTTAAACTTTCAAAATTTACAAAATGTAATGTGCGCCTATAAAAGTCAACATGCAAATCTTAAATGACAAAATATTATCGAGGAATCGCAAGTATGATATTTGTTGTTATTGTTTCCTCGCCAAATGAGAGAAATTTACTAATACTTCTCTCAGCCGAAGTAGTAATTTAAGGTCTCGTTTGCATTCCAAAACTAGACTTTAAATTGCTTTATTTTTCGTCCTCGAAATAATGTATTATTGTTTACGTATCATATATGGTAGTAACACAGTGTGCTTCCTTATTTTATTAGTATTTTGATTTAATCCAAGTTCTCTATCTCTCAAAGTGTTTCAAAAGAACAATTCTGCTCGATAACATTTAAGTTTGTGTTCTGCGCCATGGACTTAAAAAAACTAAATTTATGTAATATTTGATCCTATAATCTACACCGTCAATACTCTGTTTTATTCTAATGAATATGGTGTTTTAAGGCCAATAATATTTATGCAATAAGGCCGCCTATATTGTACTGTCACGTTTGTTCCTTTTTATTTCTGTTGTATGTGTTTCTTTGTGCAATAAAGAATATTGTATTGTATTGTGTTTTCCAGATAATGTTCAACTCGTACGGGCACCGCCAGGGCCCCATGCACGGGCTGCCCATCTCCACGCCCTACGTCACCAAGGACTACCTGCAGCAGAAGAGGTTCTTGGTGAGTATCTATAGACTAGAAATACGTTCATTTTAGACACAATACAAATTACAAATTAATCAAATTAAATAAAAGTAAAGTTCTTCCGTGCTGGCCTGGGAGCGAGAGAAAATCATAGGACGGGCCAGCTGCATATCCTCCCGGGCATGCTGTAAAAACCACCTAAAGGATCCGAGGGTTTCAGTATATTGTAATTTAGGCGATGGGCTGACAACCTGTCACTACAGCAATATACCTACAAATCTATCTTAAAATAACCCCCAAAACGTTGTCAGACGTGGCGAAACGACCTTTGTTTAGGTCGTTTACGCTCTGCCTACCCCATTAGGAATAAAGGCGTGATTATATGTATGTATGTAGTAATGGCTGTACCATGAGGCGGCCGATTGTCATATCAATAAAAATTGAAGTTGAAATCACCTAGACACAATTTTAAAGCTAATATATCTCTCTTCGAAACGACATTTTATATGGAAGTAGTATGGCTCTCCTGTCATATGACGTCAATTGACATAGTTCGGATCACACCGACTTAAAAGCATCATAACTCGTAAAAACAATAAAGATTTTAATAACGGGCACTCACTTTGGTAAATAAGTCGCGTACTTCACGACATGTCGTTAATCGTTTCATGTACCTATCTTAGTTTACCTGCAAGCATAATTGTCTCCTCTGGGTTTATCGGTTTATTAAAGGTTGACTGGAAGAGATCCCTTAACGGGATAAGTCCGCCTTTGTGCCACTATTGTTTTAATCTTCTTGTATTTTAGTTTTAAGATTTTTAAGGTACAATAAAGAGCTTACATACATACATACATGTTTCGCGACATTTGGAGTCCCTTTATCAGGTTGAGTTGAAGTACGCGACTTATTTTCCAAAGTGAGTGCCCACTATTAAAGTCTTTATTTAGAATGTCTCACTTAAGTTTAAACAGTTTAATTCCTTCTCATTTATTTTTGTTTGGTGACAACAATTGTTACTGATAATTTTATAAAAGTCATGCATATACCGTATTGTTTGTTTCCATTGTGCAGGCGACATCGCAAGGCACGACGTACGTGTACGACATCCCGGACATGTTCCGACAGATCGTGGAGAAGCGCTGGCGGGACTGCATCGAGGAGGGGAGCGTAGACGGTCAGTATTGAACATCATCATCATCTCCCTAGCCTTATCCCGTATCTCACGGGGTCGGCTTCCTAATCTAGGGGATTGATCGAGGGTACTGGTTTTTACACAGAGCGACTGCCATCTGACCTCCGCAAACCAGACCCAATCCTAGATTAGGTCAGAGTTTTCAAGCCGCCAATGCTTAGCACCGGCCTCTGATATATGGCTTAACGACTAATATCTACGGTATTAAACGATATTAACCGGAACCAACGGCTTAACGTGCCTTCCGAAGCACGGAAAAAGCACCGAATAAACGTACATGTGAAATTCATAAACCGAAAAACACATTGGTACGTGGTGGGATTCGAACCACGACCTCCCGCTCAGGAGGCAGCGGCCCTATCCACTACAGCATCGGGCTAGTCAGTACCGAACCAATATATTAATACTCCTCCCACCGATTCCCTGATGGCGGCTAATCTCCCGGAGATCAACCAACTGCGCAGCACTTGTTTTTAGTGCCCAAGTGTTTGCGCTACACACAGGTGCACTCTCTGTTCCTTCAATCTCTTATTCTGATGGGACAGATTGACTGACACGACCAGAGAGAAATCAGGCGCAGGACCGACTATTTACATGCCCATCCGACAGCATGGAACATCTTACTTTTCGGACAATCAGGTGATCAGCCTGCAATGTCCTGACCAAACTAGAAACAACAACACGAAGTCATTGTTCCCGCCGGGAATCGAACCCGGGACCTCCGGGTCGAGAGCCCAAAATATTAAAATATACCAATATATTAAACATTGTTCAGATATGCCATTCAAGATTTTAGTATTGCCATTGATGATAAAAGCTATTATAATATTGAATAAGAAATAATAGGAAATGTAAAAACAAAACAATAGTATGTGTATTCACAAATTATACATACATACATATAGTCACGCCTTTATCCCTAATGGGGTAGGCAGAGCGTAAACTACCTAAACAAAGGTCGTTCCGCTACGTCTGACAAAGCTTTGAGGGTTATTTAAGGTAGATTTGAAGGTATATTATTTATTGTGATTTTAGGTTTAGTTTCCAGAAACAAAATTTGCTGTGCTCTAACAGGGTTCATATTGAAGCCTTACCATGTATTGTTAAAATCTTTTGTAAAAGTTGAATGTAATAAACATTGGAGTATTGAGTAGGGGATTTGGCACATACAAAATATTTTTGAGGATTTTTACCACTCACAATGCTATTTATTTTCATATAAAATATTAATATTTTCATATATACTTAGCTAGGCTCGACATGACTTAGACCCAATCTCTCAACGATAACTTCGCATATTGTCCCTTTCGCAAAATGTCTCTTTGAAAATTTTCTTAGTCTTTTTAGTAGGCCCACGATTTGAACTAAATCTATCAAAAAAAGGGTTATTTTGCGAAAGCGACGTAAGGTGTTGTTAGTATAGATGTATGACACGATGCCATTTTGTTCATGTGCTGGTCCAGTGCCCGATATAGTGATGGCGTACGTGGAGCTTCGTAAAATTTCTTTTTTCGCAAAATGTCCCTTTGAATTTTTTCAAAGTGGTTTTAGTAAGCCCACGATTTAAACTAAATTTATCACAAGAGGGTCGATTTTGCGAATGGGGCATTATGAAAAAGGGACATTTAGCGAAAATGGATTTTGTGCGAAATGGTCATTGTGCAAAAGGGTCATTGTGCGAAAGGGTCATTTTGCTAAAGGAATATTTTGCGACTAGGGGACATTTTGCAAAAGGTTGTCGGTATAAATGTATGACACGACGCCATCTTTGTTTTATACAGGTCCAGTCCCCGATATAGTGATGACGAGCGTCGAGCTGGTGGTGGAGCCGGACGCGGAGCGGAGGCTGGTGGAGGTCACCCGGCTGCCCGGACAGAACACCGTGAGTGCATCTGCCGTTACACACACATCACGCCTTCATCCCTAGTGGGGTAGGCCTAAAAAAAGGTCGTTCTTACACACACAAACACCTAAACACATCACGCCTTCATCCCTAGTGAGGTGGGCCTAAACAAAGGTCGTTCTTACACACACAAACAGCTAAATACATCACGCCTTCATCCCTAGTGGGGTAGGCCTAAACAAAGGTCGTTCTTACACACACAAACACCTAAACACATCACGCCTTCATCCCTAGTCATCACGCCTTCATCCCTAGTGAGGTGGGCCTAAATAAAGGTCGTTCTTACACACACAAACACCTAAACACATCACGCCTTCATCCCTAGTGAGGTGGGCCTAAACAAAGGTCGTTCTTACACACACAAACAGCTAAATACATCACGCCTTCATCCCTAGTGGGGTAGGCCTAAACAAAGGTCGTTCTTACACACACAAACACCTAAACACATCACGCCTTCATCCCTAGTCATCACGCCTTCATCCCTAGTGAGGTGGGCCTAAACAAAGGTCGTTCTTACACACACAAACACCTAAACACATCACGCCTTCATCCCTAGTGAGGTGGGCCTAAACAAAGGTCGTTCTTACACACACAAACAGCTAAATACATCACGCCTTCATCCCTAGTGGGGTAGGCCTAAACAAAGGTCGTTCTTACACACACAAACACCTAAACACATCACGCCTTCATCCCTAGTCATCACGCCTTCATCCCTAGTGAGGTGGGCCTAAACAAAGGTCGTTCTTACACACACAAACACCTAAACACATCACGCCTTCATCCCTAGTGGGGTAGGCCTAAACAAAGGTCGATCTTACACACACAAACAGCTAAACACATCACACCTTCATCCCTAGTAGGGTAGGCCTAAACAAAGGTCGTTCTTACATACACAAACAGCTAAATACATCACGCCTTCATCCCTACTGGGGTAGGCCTAAACAAAGGTCGTTCTTACACACACAAACAGCTAAATACATCACGCCTTCATCCCTAGTGGGGTAGGCCTAAACAAAGGTCGTTCCGCCACGTCTGGGTTATTATACTGGGTTAAAATAGATTTGTAGTTATATTGCTGTAGGGTTGTTATATTTGTAGGTATAGGCTGACAAGCGGTCACTACAGCAATATAGAAATCTATCTTAAATAACCCTCGATACTTTGTCAGATGTGGCGGAACGACCTTTGTTTAGGCTTACCCCACTAGGGATGAAGGCGTGATGTATTTAGCTGTTTGTGTGTGTAAGAACGACCTTTGTTTAGGCCTACCCCAGTAGGGATGAAGGCGTAATGTATTTAGCTGTTTGTGTATGTAAGAACGACCTTTGTTTAGGCCTACCTACCCTATTAGCTTACGCTCTGCCTATCCTATTAGGGATAAAAGCGTGATTATATGTATGTATTGCTGTAGGGACAGGTTGTCAGCCCATCGCCTAAATTGCGATATGCTGAAACCCTCGGATCCCTTAGTTGGTTTATACAGCATACCCCATAGATACATAATTCAATATAAGTTTACATTTACAGTAATATTCGTAATATTAATGAATGTAAATAAATTTATTATTACATTATATCACATAATAAACAATAGTAATGATTTGTTTCTTCCACGCTGGACTGGGAGAGATAGAAAAACATAGAATGTTCCAGCTGCTCTTCCTCCCGGGCATGCTGTTGAAGTCAGCAAAAGGGACTCGAGGATTACAGTGTATTGTAATTTAGGCGATGGGCTGACAACCTGTCACTAAAGCAATACATATTACAATCTAAAATTGCCCTCAATTTTTGTCAGACGTGCCTCTGCCTACCCTGTAAGTAATAAAGTGATTTATGTATGTATGTATGTAGTAATGATTTGAAACATGATCATTCCCAGGTGGGCATGGTGGCGTGGCGCATGACGCTGTACACGCCGGAAGTGCCCTCGGGCCGCGACATCGTGCTCATCGCCAACGACCTCACCCACTACATGGGCTCCTTCGGCCCGCTGGAGGACTGGGTCTACTACCGCGCCTCGCAGTACGCCCGGGAACTCAAAATACCCAGGGTAAGTTGTTAGATGATTGATTGCAGATAAATAATTGAATTCGTGTTTTTTTTTCGACCATATTGTAAAGCTTTTAAACAGTTTAAGACTTTTAGGTACATGTAAACTTGTAGCTAAGAAGGTATGCTCATTCGAAATTCACACTTAAGTAAATCACTTAATTTACACAAAACACATGTAGCGCACATAGATGGCGCCACATCGAGATACAACAGTCCTGAAACGCGGTATCGAAGTTTGCTCGGCGATCTGTATATACAACTTCCGAACTAATCCAGTCGGACTTCCGGACACTCCTTACCGACGGCGATGCCCAAATTACTCTTGCATTTAATGCTGCCATTACTAGTCGAGCCACACTCTGTACAAGCTCTTCCAGCAACCGCGCACCCTCGCGGACGTCCCTCCTTTGCTCCCCACTTTGGGGTTTACCGGCACGTACCGGGCAGATTCTCTCCGATAAGGAGTTCCCAAGGCAACGCCATAAGCCGAGGTTCGAGCCCTAGTGGGCGCCCTTAGGCAGTTGCCATTTCATTAAGCGTATAGATTGCGTGTAGCAACTCCCCGCCTTTAGTCCGGTGACGCATTATATACACTTTGTAGTATTTTGCAAACAGGTCCATTAAAAAAAAATACCTGTCGGACTCCGGTCCCCTGGTCACGTGGTCACAACACCCGACCAGGCGGGTGATTACCCTTTCCCCATCCGTCATCACTTGGCCAACTGGCCTCAAGGGAATGCTCCTAAACACATTACAAAAACTAAAAACACCCAATCAAGAATAACATAACAAACAGGGCAGGTAGGCATAAAGATGTTTATTACAGACGTGGACAAACGTGTGGACACAGCTTGACTGTTTTTAAGTCTACCCTACGTCAGGTGTACAGAAGAGGGTAGAATACAATACAACATTCAGACTAAGAAATACAAAGACAGAAATAAAAAGGAACAAACGTGACAGTACAATATAAAAATGAAATAGCACAGAACAACTTGAACTACAATTTGTAATTTAACATAACATAACAGAACATAAAAATACTTTATTGCACTTAATAATACAACATACAACACAAAAGATAACAAAAAACAAGTACAACATAGGCGGCCTTATTGCTAAGGTAGCAATTTCTTCCAGGCAACCTTTGGGTGAAAGAAAAAAGTGTAGCGGTAAGCGGGATAGTGCAAACCTAGTCAAATAGGTATCCTAAATACATTACATAACATATAATACATAAATTAAGTACAAGCTACTACATAGATATTTGTAAAATAAACTAATATATAATAAACTAATACATAAACTAATTGAAGATAGGATAATGCAAACTACAATCAGAACTAGTCGAAGGAAATGACAGCAACAGTATTTACAGCACAGGATAAAAGTGAAGGAAACTAAAGATCAGACAGTAATTATTTGTTCCAAGAAACGTTTTTTAATTCGGCTCTTAAAAGTCTCAAGAGACGGTGCACGTCGAATATCTTCGGGCAATTCATTCCATAGCTCGCACTGTGAAAGACTTTGCATAGAAGTCAGTCTTGTGAGAAGGCAGGTTAAGCGTCAATTTAGAGCTGGCTCGCAAATTGCGGGCCAGGGTGGCCGAATGAAAAATATACCGATCTTTAAGATAAGGAGGGGTGTTAGGGTGGGAAAGAATGGAGTAAAGGAGGGAGAGGATATGACAGTCCCTTCTACGGGTAATAGGCAGCCATTGAAGTTGGGACCTATAAGAAGAGACATGGTCATACTTACGCAGGCCAAAAATAAATCTTATACAGAGATTTTGCAGACGTTCGAGCTTGTTAACACTTTGTTTAACACTTTTCAATAGTAACAATATTAGGCACATCTAGCGTTTATTTATGAGCAATAGTAAAGTATATACTTTAATTTAAGATTGAATTGAATAATTTAATTCCCTTTTAATTAATATAATTTCTTCTCCCTAGATCTACATTAGTGTGAACTCGGGCGCGCGTATCGGAGTCGCCGAAGAGGTGAAGTCGGAGTTCAACGTGGCGTGGATCGACCCCGAGCGACCGGAGAGGGGGTTCAAGTATCTGTACTTGAGTCCTGAAGCGTTCAGCAAACTTGGCCCACTCAACTCCGTGAAGACGCAGCTGATCGAGGACGACGGAGAGTCCCGGTACAAGATCACTGACATCATTGGTGAGTCGTGAGCTCCTTAAGTGGCCCATTGTAGCTCTCAGTTGGCCCACCATTGGTCGCTATTGGCCCACCATTGGAGAGGGTTCAAGTATCTGTACTTGAGTCCTGAAGCGTTCAGCAAACTTGGCCCACTCAACTCCGTGAAGACGCAGCTGATCGAGGACGACGGAGAGTCCCGGTACAAGATCACTGACATCATTGGTGAGTCGTGAGCTCCTTAAGTGGCCCATTGTAGCTCTCAGTTGGCCCACCATTGGTCGCTATTGGCCCATCATTGGTCCATGTTGGTTGTTGAACCTATAACTTCAACAATATACTTACAAATCTGTCTGAAATAATTCTTAAAACTTTGTCAGACGTGGCGGAACGACCTTTGTTTAAGTCGTTTACGCTCTGCCTACCCTATTAAGGAAAAAGGCGTGACTATATGTAGGTATGTATTCTAATCTATCCTCTCCCCCCCAGGCAAGGAAGACGGTCTGGGCGTGGAGTGTCTCCGCGACGCGGGTCTGATCGCCGGCGAGACCGCGCAGGCGTACGAGGATATCGTCACCATATCCGTGGTCACGTGCCGAGCCATCGGGATCGGGGCATACGTCGTCAGGTGGGTCATAGGTTGCATTATTATTGGGTCAGAAGTCAAAGTCAAATATTTTACTTCCAAATAGATTACTAAGAACACTTTTAGTAAGTCACAAGCGAGTCTATAACAAACAAAATTATATCTGTGTCAAAAAATAAAATAAAACTATATCACAATGGAGAAGAATCATGAGAAACTCGTACCTTTCGCCCCTCCCTTCGTTTTATCTTATTCTTACTTTTGTAGTAGTATCTTTGTTGCTGAGTCAAAAGTGTCTATACTGCTGGGTTCAAAAGTATCTTTATGTGGGTTAGGAGTAGTATTATTATGGCGTGAAAATAGATTATAAATATGGGGACAAAGTGACTTTATTATCAGGTCATAATAGACATAGTTCAGGGGACAAAGGATTTATCTACCTCTCCTTTCGTCACCATATCCGTGGTCACGTGCCGAGCCATCGAGATCGGGGCATACGTGGTCAGGTGGGTCAGAAGTAGCGTTATTGCTGGGTCAAAAGTATCTATATTGCTGGGTCAATAGTGTTTATATTGCTGGGCCATCGGGATCGGGTCATATGTCGTCAAGTGGGTCATAAGTAGCATTATTATTGGGTCAAAAGTATCTTTGTTGCTGGGTCAAAACTGTCTATATTACTGGGTCAAAAAGAATCTTTGTTGCTGGGTCAATAGTGTTTATATTGCTGGGCCATCGGGATCGGGTCATATGTTGTCAGGTGGGTCATAAGTAGCATTATTATTGGGTCAAAAGTATCTTTGTTGCTGGGTCAAAACTGTCTATATTACTGGGTCAAAAAGAATCTTTGTTGCTGGGTCAGTAGTGTTTATATTGCTGGGCCATCGGTATCGGGTCATATGTCGTCAGGTGGGTCATAAGTAGCATTATTATTAGGTCAAAAGTATCTTTGTTGCTGGGTGAAAACTGTCTATATTACTGGGTCAAAACGAATCTTTGTTGCTGGTTCAATAGTGTTTATATTGCTGGGCCATCGGTATCGGGTCATACGTCGTCAGGTGGGTCATAAGTAGCATTATTATTAGGTCAAAAGTATCTTTGTTGCTGGGTGAAAACTGTCTATATTACTGGGTCAAAACGAATCTTTGTTGCTGGTTCAATAGTGTTTATATTGCTGGGCCATCGGGATCGGGTCATATGTCGTCAGGTGGGTCATAAGTAGCATTATTATTAGGTCAAAAGTATCTTTGTTGCTGGGTGAAAACTGTCTATATTACTGGGTCAAAACGAATCTTTGTTGCTGGTTCAATAGTGTTTATATTGCTGGGCCATCGGGAGCGGGTCATATGTCGTCAGGTGGGTCATAAGTAGCATTATTATTGGGTCAAAAGTATCTTTGTTGCTGGGTGAAAACTGTCTATATTACTGGGTCAAAACGAATCTTTGTTGCTGGTTCAATAGTGTTTATATTGCTGGGCCATCGGGATCGGGTCATATGTCGTCAGGTGGGTCATAAGTAGCATTATTATTGGGTCAAAAGTATCTTTGTTGCTGGGTGAAAACTGTCTATATTACTGGGTCAAAACGAATCTTTGTTGCTGGTTCAATAGTGTTTATATTGCTGGGCCATCGGGAGCGGGTCATATGTCGTCAGGTGGATGTTTATATCCAGCTCAACATCAGTCAGATTAACGGACTTAAGATATACACAATGACGGTGTCGGAAATAATAAATGAACAAGGTCACATGTGAGAAAACAAATGACAAAATAACATGGTCACATATGACAAAATAGATTATAAAATAATAGGGTTACATCTGACAAAACACATTATAAAATAATAAAGTCACATGTAACGAAATAAGTGTCAATATAACAGGGTCACATGTGACAAAACAAATGGCAAAATGGGGTCACATATGACAAAATAAGGGTCACATGTGACAAAATAACGAAGTCAAAAGTGCATACATACATACATACATAAATCACGCCTTTATCCCTTACGGGGTAGGCAGAACGTTTAACGCCTCGTAAAAGGCGCTTTCGCCACGTCTGACAAAAATTGAGGACAATTTTAGATTGTAATATGTATTGCTTTAGTGACAGGTTGTCAGCCCATCGCCTAAATTACAATACACTGTAACACTCGAGTCCCTTTTGCTGACTTCAACAGCATGCCCGGGAGGAAGGGCAGCTGGAACATTCTATGTTTTTCTATCTCTCCCAGTCCAGCATGGAAGAAGTCAAAAGTGACAAGTAACATAGTCAGAAATGGAGTTTACGGGATCCCATTAACTCCATTATTTTGCCATTTCTACAATTTTCCAATATTAGGTGTCATTACGACGGGGTTCCATGCTGGCCTGGGAGCGAGAGAAAAACATAGAATGTGCCAGCTGCATTTCCTGCCGAGCATTCTGTAAAAATCAGCTAAGGGATCCGAGGGTTTCAGTATATTGTAATTTAGGCGATGGGCTGACAACCTGTCACTACAGCAATATACATACAAGTCTATCTTGAATAACCCTCAGAACTGTGTCAGACGTGGCGGAACGACCTTTGCTAGGTCGTTTGCGCTCTGTCTACCCCATTAGGGATAAAGGCGTGTCTATATGTATGTATGTACGACGGGGTTAATGTTACTAAGATGCATATGTGTTTGTTCCCAGACTGGGTCACCGCGTGGTTCAAGTGGACTCTTCCTACATCATTCTTACTGGATACGCGGCCCTCAACAAGGTAACATTTCTTTGGTAACATTTCTTTGAGTTTTCTATTTCTCCATGTGTAGGTATATATGTGTAGGATTATGAATTCAATACACTTTGATTTCAAATTACTTCCATGCTGGCCTGGGAGCGAGAAAAAAACATGCCATGTGCCAGCTGCTTTTCCTCCCGGGCATGCTGTAAAAACCAGCTAAGGGATCCGAGGGTTTCAGTATATTGCAATTTAGGCGATGGGCTGACAACCTGTCACTACAGCAATATGCCTACAAATTTAAATATCCCTCAAAACTTTGTCAGATGTGGCGGAATGACCTTTGGTTAGGTCGTTAACGTTCTGCCTACCCCATTAGGGATAAAGGCGTGATTATATGTATGTATGTATGTATGTATGTTGATTTCAAAACATGTACAAGAATATAATAAGTGAAAAAGACTTTTAGTAAAAAAAATTGGACTTTAATAAAATATTAGCTCATCAGCAATTTTGCTGCTTGGCTATCAATAAATAATTATAATAATAAAGCACCGTGAGAGCGAATTAAACTTCAAAAAGATCATGCTATGTCTACTAAATGACGAATATTCTAATCTTCTTCTTCTGTCAAGTGGGTATCGAGTCTATTGACCCGATGAACCCTGGTGTCAGAGTTTTCAAACCGCCTAGTAGCACAACTATCAGGCCTCTGGCATGGTTTGAGTACAACGACCGGGCCTGACGCCTTAACATGCCCTCCGAAGCACGAAATCTTTTTCTTTTCGGACAATCAGGTGGTGCAGCCTGTAATGTCCTAACCAAACTGGGCAAAACTTCACAAAGAGATAAATTCTCAAATATCTACTTTGTGTTTCCCCCTTAGGAATTAAACCCAGGACCTCCGGATCGGGAGTCCATGGCACTAGCCACAAGACCACGGAGGCAGTTAGTCAGACGTGGTGAAACGACCTTTCTAATGATGCATACATACATACTGTCACGCCTTCATCCCTTACGGGGTAGGCAGAGCTTTAAACGCCTCGTAAAATGCGCTTCCGCCACGTCTGACAAAAATTTACGGCAATTTTAGATTGTAATTTGTATTGCTATAGTGAAAGGTTGTCAGCCTAAATAACAATACACTGTAACCCTCGAGTCCCTTTTGCTGACTTCTACAGCATGCCCGGGAGGAAGGGCAGCTGGAACATTCCATGTTTTTCTATCTCTCTCAGTCCAGCATGGAAGAAATTCTAATGATGCTATGTCTACAAAATGTTGAATATCCTAACAACGTGATGCATTGCAGGTGCTGGGCCGCGCCGTGTACGCCAGCAACAACCAGCTCGGCGGCGTGCAGATCATGCACAACAACGGCGTCTCGCACGCCGTCGCGCCCTCCGACCTGGAGGCCATCACTACCGTCGTCAGGTGGCTGTCTTACGTGCCCAAGGTACGTACATACTGTACTACGTGCGTAAGGACTTAATACATACTGTAGCCGATAGATGGCGCCACAACAAGAAACGCGAGATCTGAAACGCGGTATCGCAAGTTTTCCCAGCGATCTGCATATATGCAGCGAGCTGCATATCATCCCAGGCATGCTGTAAGAACCCGCTTAGGTGTCCAAGGGTTTCAGTATGTTGCAATTTAGGCGATGGGCTGACGACCTGTCACTTCAGCAATATACCTAATAATCTATCTTAAATAATAACCTTTGTCAGACGTGGGGGAACGACCTTTGTTTAGGTAGTTTACGCTCTGCCTACCCCATTAGGGATAAAGGCATGATTATATGTATGTAGAACCTTATAAATTAGCGATTCATATTTCGTTGTAGTAACAAGAAGAAAAATTGCGATATAAAAATTGAGAAGTTTTACAAAAAAAACATATTAGAAATCTTGAGGTTTTGAAGGTGTGATAAAAATATTTGGCATATCGACGTTGCACAACCAAAACCTGCTATGTAACATTTTTGAATCTCCCATATGGATGAAGATTTTCAAATTCTTGTTTGTTTATCTTTTTTTACACACATACTATCACGCCTGTATCCCTAATGGGGTAGGCAGAGCGTCAACGACCCAAATAGAGGTCGTTCCGCCACGTCTGACAAGTTTTGAGGGTTAAAATAGAACTGTATATTGCTGTAGTGACAGGTTGTCATCGCCTAAATTACAATATACCCTCGAATCCCTCAGCTGGTTTTAAAGCAAGCCCGGGAGGCGATGTGTCTGGCACATTCTACGTTATTCTATCGCTCCCAGTCCAGCATGGAAGCTATTATTGATTGTGTACTAGTGTAGTGTAGTGTCGAAATTGTGGGGCTTGGCGACCCGTCACACAGTTTATACTAGCTCGGGCACCAGGCTCTCACACTCTTAAATAACCACTGTTGTTAAAATACATAGTAGTTACGTTCATGTTAAAAATGTGGGAGCAAATAAATACATACATATAACCACGCCTTTATCCGTAATGGGGTAGGCAGAGCGTAAACGACCCAAACAAAGGTCGTTCCGCCACGTCTGACAAAGTTTTGAGGGTTATTTAAGATAGATTTGTAGGTATATTGTTGTAGTGAAACAAAAATAAATATATATTTGTTAACTAGTGTAATTATTTAAATTTTTGATGTGTGATCCCACTTGTGCTCGTCCCCAGGACAAGCTGAGCATGGTGCCGATGCTGCGCGCGGCGGACCCCGCCGAGCGGCCGGTGGCGTGGGCGCCGCCGCGCGCGCCCTACGACCCGCGCCTGCTGCTGGCGGGCGACGGCGCGCGGCCCGGCTTCTTCGACCGCGGCAGCTTCGACGAGCTCATGCGGCCCTGGGCGCAGACCGTCGTCACCGGTGAGGGGTTTATCATATGCATATATACAAGTTCAAAATATACAACTTACCAGCGACCCTTATCATATGCATATATACAAGTTCAAAATATACAACTTACTAGCGACCCGTGTTATATGCATATATACAAGTTCAAAATATACAACTTACCAGCGACCCTTATCATATGCATATATACAAGTTCAAAATATACAACTTACTAGCGACCCGTGTTATATGCATATATACAAGTTCAAAATATACAACTTACTAGCGACCCGTGTTATATGCATATATACAAGTTCAAAATATACAACTTACTAGCGACCCGTGTTATATGCATATATACAAGTTCAAAATATACAACTTACTAGCGACCCGTGTTATATGCATATATACAAGTTCAAAATATACAACTTACTAGCGACCCGTGTTATATGCATATATACAAGTTCAAAATATACAACTTACTAGCGACCCGTGTTATATGCATATATACAAGTTCAAAATATACAACTTACTAGCGACCCGTGTTATATGCATATATATATACAAGTTCAAAATATACAACTTACTAGCGACCCGTGTTATATGCATATATACAAGTTCAAAATATACAACTTACTAGCGACCCGTATCATCTCCCTAGCCTTATTCCATATCTCACGGGGTCGGCTACCTAATCCAGGGGATTGAACGAAGGTACTGGTTTTTACACAGAGCGACTGCCATCTGACCTCCGCAACCCAGAAGGGAAACCAGACCCAATCCTAGATTAGGTCAGAGTTTTCAAGCCGTCAATGCTTAGCACTGGGCTCTGATATGGCTTAACGCCGAATAAACCACTATTACTAGCGACCCGTGTCATATGCATATATACAAGTTCAAAATATGACCTGACACACCAACTAGCCTAATATAGATGTCCAGCTGGGTATCAAACCTAGAACCCACTATTTAGAAGGCAGTTAAACTACCAGTGTCCTACCGACCTAGAGGCTATCACTACCGTAGTCAGGTGGCTGTCTTACAACTTACTAGCGACCCGTATCCTGTCAGCTTATACCGGGTGTAAGGGACAGTGTCCCGCAAACTGATAGGGGTTGCTCAGTCAACGAAACTGAACAACTATCACCAGGAAAATCTTTAGAAAATTAAAAATACAAAATGTCCGATCTAGGTATGGGATCTATTTTGTGTGGGAAAGTCAAATATTTTTATTTCCTCCTGGAAAAAAATAATCCAGGTGAATGTTATTCAGTATCGTTGACTGAGCAACTCCTATCAGTTCGCGGGACGCTGTCCCTTACACCCGGTGTAAACCTTACTTTCGAATCACTCTTTTAAAAAAAATCGCATCAAAATCCGTTGCGTAGTTTTAAAGATCCAAGCGTATAGGGACAGACAGACGCGGGAAGTGACTTTGTTTTATACTATGTAGTGAATACCCTCAGGCATGGAATTTCCACTAGGGGCATTAAGTCCGTTTTCCGGAATGTCCATTCCCTGAACGGCCATTTCCTCGAACGTTCATAACATATTTGCTGTGTTATAAGGCGGTTTTAAAACTCTTCCACCAGGGTTCATCGAGTACATCGACCCACACACAGCAGAAAGGAAAACAAGACTACGAGTAGTTTAAGTTTCGATAGTTTTCGGGATATGCCACTAGACAAGTAAAGGGACATCACAGAAAATGGGCATTAAGGGAATAGACATTCGGGAACTGAACAATAGGCATGTTGACTGGTTGGAAAAAAAATCAATGGTTTTGTTTATAAAACTGATGGCTAAAAATACTGTGGATCTTACCACAAAAAAAAAACATACGTTCATAAAAAGTTGCTGATTTGACTATTAGGCAAATTTCGTATTAGGAAAATGGACATTCACGGAATTGGAAATTTCGGTAATTAAGTCTTAAGCATCTAAGCGACATGACTAATCCTCGTACTATTTGTCTTAGGTCGTGCTCGACTGGGCGGAATACCAGTGGGAGTGATCGCTGTGGAGACCAGGACAGTGGAGCTCACGCTGCCAGCAGACCCGGCCAACCTGGACTCGGAGGCCAAGACGGTGCAGCAAGCTGGACAGGTAAGCAGGCTGCACGAGCCAGCAGGGGCCAGTGGGAGTGATCGCTGTGGAGACCAGGACAGTGGAGCTCACGCTGCCAGCAGACCCGGCCAACCTGGACTCGGAGGCCAAGACGGTGCAGCAAGCTGGACAGGTAAGCAGGCTGCACGAGCCAGCAGGGGCCAGTGGGAGTGATCGCTGTGGAGACCAGGACAGTGGAGCTCACGCTGCCAGCAGACCCGGCCAACCTGGACTCGGAGGCCAAGACGGTGCAGCAAGCTGGACAGGTAAGCAGGCTGCACGAGCCAGCAGGGGCCAGTGGGAGTGATCGCTGTGGAGACCAGGACAGTGGAGCTCACGCTGCCAGCAGACCCGGCCAACCTGGACTCGGAGGCCAAGACGGTGCAGCAAGCTGGACAGGTAAGCAGGCTGCACGAGCCAGCAGGGGCCAGTGGGAGTGATCGCTGTGGAGACCAGGACAGTGGAGCTCACGCTGCCAGCAGACCCGGCCAACCTGGACTCGGAGGCCAAGACGGTGCAGCAAGCTGGACAGGTAAGCAGGCTGCACGAGCCAGCAGGGGCCAGTGGGAGTGATCGCTGTGGAGACCAGGACAGTGGAGCTCACGCTGCCAGCAGACCCGGCCAACCTGGACTCGGAGGCCAAGACGGTGCAGCAAGCTGGACAGGTAAGCAGGCTGCACGAGCCAGCAGGGCCCAGTGGGAGTGATCGCTGTGGAGACCAGGACAGTGGAGCTCACGCTGCCAGCAGACCCGGCCAACCTGGACTCGGAGGCCAAGACGGTGCAGCAAGCTGGACAGGTAAGCAGGCTGCACGAGCCAGCAGGGGCCAGTGGGAGTGATCGCTGTGGAGACCAGGACAGTGGAGCTCACGCTGCCAGCAGACCCGGCCAACCTGGACTCGGAGGCCAAGACGGTGCAGCAAGCTGGACAGGTAAGCAGGCTGCACGAGCCAGCAGGGCCCAGTGGGAGTGATCGCTGTGGAGACCAGGACAGTGGAGCTCACGCTGCCAGCAGACCCGGCCAACCTGGACTCGGAGGCCAAGACGGTGCAGCAAGCTGGACAGGTAAGCAGGCTGCACGAGCCAGCAGGGGCCAGTGGGAGTGATCGCTGTGGAGACCAGGACAGTGGAGCTCACGCTGCCAGCAGACCCGGCCAACCTGGACTCGGAGGCCAAGACGGTGCAGCAAGCTGGACAGGTAAGCAGGCTGCACGAGCCAGCAGGGGCCAGTGGGAGTGATCGCTGTGGAGACCAGGACAGTGGAGCTCACGCTGCCAGCAGACCCGGCCAACCTGGACTCGGAGGCCAAGACGGTGCAGCAAGCTGGACAGGTAAGCAGGCTGCACGAGCCAGCAGGGCCCAGTGGGAGTGATCGCTGTGGAGACCAGGACAGTGGAGCTCACGCTGCCAGCAGACCCGGCCAACCTGGACTCGGAGGCCAAGACGGTGCAGCAAGCTGGACAGGTAAGCAGGCTGCACGAGCCAGCAGGGGCCAGTGGGAGTGATCGCTGTGGAGACCAGGACAGTGGAGCTCACGCTGCCAGCAGACCCGGCCAACCTGGACTCGGAGGCCAAGACGGTGCAGCAAGCTGGACAGGTAAGCAGGCTGCACGAGCCAGCAGGGCCCAGTGGGAGTGATCGCTGTGGAGACCAGGACAGTGGAGCTCACGCTGCCAGCAGACTGATTTCAGGACTTCAAGATTAAGAAGACTTTGTTATTAAACGACAAACAAATGTTATTCATATTTATGAAATATTAAGAAGATTTTCGTGTAATGGAAAATTTTATGCAATTCTCGCGAAGCGTGAAATATTAATGAAAATAATTGTATAACAAACACAATTAATTTAAAACTGATGGCGCCACCGTTCACCACCTAATCTTATAATACCGTCGAATATCAAAGCTGATTGTCTGTATATTCTCCCCAGGTGTGGTTCCCGGACTCTGCGTACAAGACGTCGGAGGCGATCAACGACTTCTCGCGCGAGAACCTGCCCATCATCATCTTCGCCAACTGGCGAGGGTTCAGCGGGGGACAGAAGGGTAAGTCGTTCACTGAGCAACGTCTGTCAGTTTGCGGGACGCTGTCCCTTACACCCCGTATTCTATTATCTTCTTCTTGTGTCGTGTGGATATCGAGTCGATCCATCCGAAGGACCCTGGTGTCAGTTTTGAAGATTTAAAGTTTAATTTCAACGCAGTTGGGAATTATTGTAATTTTAATTGATGTAACATTATTGTATGCAGCCTGGCATAGTATGAATGGCGCCACTCGTATTTTTTATCAATGTCTCGATCGGCGCACGATCAAACCTAAACCATTCGATTCCACATGGAAATACCGAGATTTTTTAAATCAAAGACCTACAAATCTATCTTAAATAACCCCTTAAATCTTTGTAGATGTAGACGTAGCGGAACGACCTTTTTTGTTTAGGTCGTTAACGCTCTACCCACCCCATTAGGGATAAAGGCGTGATTATATGTGTCTTTGTATGTAAATCAAAGATATCGGAATTTCGAAGTATAATTATTAAACAGAACATATCTCGGTAACGTGACACTTGAGCCAAAAATCTCTTCTTGTTCCAAAATGTTGTAACTAAAACGAATCTTCTGCAGACATGTACGAGCAAATCCTGAAGTTCGGCGCCGAGATCGTGCGAGCCCTGCGCGGCGCCACCGCCCCCGTCATAGTGTACATCCCGCCCTTCGCCGAGCTTCGGGGCGGGGCCTGGGCGGTCGTCGACCCCAGCGTGAACAGCGCGCGCATGGAGATGTACGCCGACCCAGAGAGCAGGTGAGCACCATACTCACAGGGCAACGACCTGCCCAGTGACGTCACAGGGCGGGGCCTGGGCGGTCGTCGACCCCAGCGTGAACAGCGCGCGCATGGAGATGTACGCCGACCCAGAGAGCAGGTGAGCACCATACTCACAGGGCAACGACCTGCCCAGTGACGTCACAGGGCGGGGCCTGGGCGGTCGTCGACCCCAGCGTGAACAGCGCGCGCATGGAGATGTACGCCGACCCAGAGAGCAGGTGAGCACCATACTCACAGGGCAACGACCTGCCGAGTGACGTCACAGGGCGGGGCCTGGGCGGTCGTCGACCCCAGCGTGAACAGCGCGCGCATGGAGATGTACGCCGACCCAGAGAGCAGGTGAGCACCATACTCACAGGGCAACGACCTGCCCAGTGACGTCACAGGGCGGGGCCTGGGCGGTCGTCGACCCCAGCGTGAACAGCGCGCGCATGGAGATGTACGCCGACCCAGAGAGCAGGTGAGCACCATACTCACAGGGCAACGACCTGCCCAGTGACGTCACAGGGCGGGGCCTGGGCGGTCGTCGACCCCAGCGTGAACAGCGCGCGCATGGAGATGTACGCCGACCCAGAGAGCAGGTGAGCACCATACTCACAGGGCAACGACCTGCCCAGTGACGTCACAGGGCGGGGCCTGGGCGGTCGTCGACCCCAGCGTGAACAGCGCGCGCATGGAGATGTACGCCGACCCAGAGAGCAGGTGAGCACCATACTCACAGGGCAACGACCTGCCGAGTGACGTCACAGGGCGGGGCCTGGGCGGTCGTCGACCCCAGCGTGAACAGCGCGCGCATGGAGATGTACGCCGACCCAGAGAGCAGGTGAGCACCATACTCACAGGGCAACGACCTGCCCAGTGACGTCACAGGGCGGGGCCTGGGCGGTCGTCGACCCAGAGAGCAGGTGAATACTAAAATGCTTTAAGTTTGATAACTTCTTCTTATCTTATTACGCCGTTAGTGTCCCACTGCTGGGCAAAGGCCTCCCTCCGGTTAGCTTCCCTATGTTTGATATCAAAATAATAAAAAAAATACAAAATGATTAAAGTATGATGTTCAAAAATTTTAAATTGGATGTCAAAAGATATGAATGTGATGTCAAAATTATGAGTTTGATGTCAAAATACTGTGAGTATGATGTCAATATCCGTTTATGATGTCAAATGTCATGAGTGTTATCTATCAAAATCTTTAAATGTCATGTCAAAATCTGTAAGTGTGATGTCAAAATGCCGAAGATATCAGGATATCAATTCCTACTTTTATAATAACCTACCGAATAGCTACTCGCGAGAAATTTTATTCTTTGAAAGCCTCAATCAGGTCGCTCGCTCGCACGCTGTAGGGTTGCGACTAGCGACTTTTGCGAATTTGTTACGTAACGGGAAATTGACAAATAGGTTTGATACCTCATCACAGGAATAACTTACGTATTCTACCTAGGTATAGTTTAGTTGTTACGTAAGTAGGTAAGTTAATATAAGTACTTATATTTAACTAAGGCTAAGCGATAAGATTTTAGAACTGGGGGCATGTGTTGACATGTTGTCTTGTTTGCAGGGGCGGAGTCCTAGAGGCGGAGGGCATCGTGGAGGTGAAGTTCAAGCAGCGAGACATCCTCAAGACCATGCACCGGCTCGACCCCGAGCTGCTGAGGAGCAACGCTAGGATCGCAGGTTTGACAGACATACGTACATATAGTCACGCCTGTATCCCTAATGGTTTCTACCATACTGGCCTGGGAGCGAGAGAATAACATAGAATGTGCCAGCTGCATTTCCTCCCGGTTATGCTGTAAAAACCAGCTAAGGGATCCGAGGGTTTCAGTATATTGTAATTTAGGCGATGGGCTGACAACCTGTCACTACAGCAATATACCTACAAATCTATCTTAAATAACCCTCAAAACTTTGTCAGACGTGGTGAAACGATCTTTGTTTAGCTCGTTTACGCTCTGCCTATCCCATTAGGGATAAAGGCGTGATTATATGTATGTATGTATGTATGTTACCCCTAATGGGGTAGACAGAGCGTAAACCTCCTAAACGAAAGTCGTTCTGTCATGTCTGACAAAGATTTGAGGGTTATTTAAGATAGATTTGAAGGTAGGTTGCTGTAGTGACAGTTTGACAGCCCATAGCCTTAACTGCAATGTAAGGAAACCCTCGTATCCCTTAACTGGTTTTTACAGCAGGCAAGGGAGGAAATGCAGCTGGCACTTTCTATGTTATTCTTTCGGTCCCAGTCCAGCATGGAAGGAACATCCATTTATCACTGGTCCGTTAACAGCTGCCTCCGTGATCTAGTGGTCAGACCCGTGGGCTTACGATCCGGAGGTCCTGGGGGAACACAAACTTGATATTTGTTAATTTATAACTTTGTGAGGTCTTCCCCAGTTTGGTTAGGACGTTACAGGCTGAATCACCTAATAGTCCGGAAAGTGAAAGGATTCCGTGCTTCGGAGGGCACGTTAAGCCGTCGGTCCCGGTCGCTGTCTTTGATAGTGGTCGTTACTCAAACCATGTCAGAGGCCTAATAGCTGTGCTACTAGGCGGTTTGAAAACTCTGATACCAGGGTACATCGGGTCGTTGTTCGACTCGAGAATCCACTCGCTAAGAAGAAGAATATAAATTCAAGTTCATAATTCATGTTTCAGAGATCAAGGAGCAGATCAAGGAAATCTCCAAGAACCTGGACCGCCGGGGCTCCATCGACGAGGTCGTCACCACAGAGGTCGGCAAACAAGGTAACTAATACATACATACATATAATCACGCCTTGTTCGCGAGGAACATAAATGAAAACTTCCGTTTTTATGGAATACAAACTGGAGCGGTTTATTTAAATAATATTATTGAATTTATAATAAATTGGGGCGTCTGATCACCGCCATGTCTAAAGAGCAAGCGAGATGAAGCTGTACAACGCTAAGACGTATAAAAGAACGCCTGAAAGTTATGGAATAGCAAAAGTTACTTTATGAACGATTAGCTATGAAACCTATATCAGGCGCTTAACTATTAGAATATTAATAAAAACAATAAAAAACTACAAACGCCTTTATCCCTCATGGAGTAAACGTACTAAACAAAGGTCGTTCAGCCACGTCTGACAAAGTTTTAAGGGTTGTTTAAGATAGATTTGTACGTATATTGCTGTAGTGACAGTTTGTCAGGCCATCTTCTAAATTATAATACACTGAAACCCTTGGATGCCTTAGTTGATTTTTACAGCATGCCCAGGAGGAAATGCAGCTAGCACATTTTATGTTTTTCTATCGCTCCCAGGCCAGAATGGAAGCAAAGTGACTAATAGTCCAGTAAAATTACTGTATTTTAAAACATTAAATCCAAATAGCCCATTTTTTTTGTATATCTTACTTTCACATGTTACTATATCTTCGAAACACACTTTTTTTCTCTCAAAATAATTTAAAATGAAATAATTCACCTTTTGAGGGAGGGAGAGATGGAAGAAGGGGAGGGAGGCCTTTGCCCTGCAGGGGGACACCGCAGGCTGTTCATAATAATAATAATAACACACAACGACCCCTCCTCACTTGGCTAAGGCCCGTGAGACAGGGATAAATACCTTCGAAAGAAGAGAAAATAAAGAATACATACATACAATCACGCCTTTATCCTTTACGGGGTAGCCAGAGCTTTAAACGCCTCGTAAAAGGCACTTTCGCCACGTCTGACATAAATTGAGTGCAGTTTTAGATTGTAATGTGAATTGCTGTAGTGATAGGTTGTCAGCCCATCTCCTAAATTACAATACACTGTAACCCTCGAATCCCTTTTGCTGATTTCTACAGCATGCCCGGGAGGAAGGGCAACTGTAACATTCTATGTTTTTCTGTCTCTCCCAGTCCAGTATGGAAGATAATTTTAAAACATTAAATCCAAATAGCCCATTTTTTTGTATATGTTACTTCCACATGATTTTAAAATACTATATCTTCGAAACACACTTTTTTTCTCTCAAAATAATTTAAAATGAAATAATTCACCTTTTGAGGGAGGGAGAGATGGAAGAAGGGGAGGGAGGCCTTTGCCTGCAGTGGGACACCGCAGGCTGTTCATAATAATAATAATAATAATAATACATCTTTTGTTCCATCTCACACTTCCGTGACAACAATCGTGGCAACATCCCGTAAAAATGAATAAGAGTTATAGTGAAAATAACCGCAAAATTTTAAAATAAAGTATAACCTAATCTCGTTTCGTTCACAGCGGAGAGCAAAGTGCGAGAGTTGGACTCGTCGCTGCTGGCCGCCGAGAAGAGCGCGCGAGCGAGGGAGAAGGAGCTAGGGCCTATATATCACGAGGTGAGGATACCATTCTATACCGGGTGTAAGGGACAGCTATCCGCTAACTTATGGGGGCTGCTCGGTCAACGACACTAAACAACTATCACTAGGAAATTATATCAGGGTATTAAAAGAATATATTTGGTTTTACATACAAATTGTGTTCTTCTTAGCGAGTGGATTCTCGAGTCGAACAACAACCCGTACAAACTGTCTGATCGAGGTGGCAATTTTTTATGGGAAAGTCATTTTTTTTAAAGAGTTTCCTGTTGAATGTGGTTCAGTATCGTTGACTGAGCAACCCCTATCAGTTTGCTGGTCGCTGCTTTCACCCCGTATACCTAAAAGATTCTAATGAAACTAATTTGTACAAATTTTGCCCAAATAAAGAAATGATATATAAACATATGACGCTATTATTGCCTGTTCTAGATCGCCGTTCAGTTCGCCGAGCTGCACGACACCGCTGAGAGGATGTTAGAAAAGGGCTGCATATTTGTGAGTATACCTATATTGCTCATACGTGTGTGTGTGTGTGCGTGTAAGTTTGAGTGTGTATGAATGTGTATGTGAATAAATGAGTAAATGAGTGTGAGTTTCAGTGAACGAGTGTGTGTGTTAGTAAGTGAAACATTGTTTTTGTGAGTGAGTGAGTGAGTAAGTGAACCAATGTTTGTGTGAGTGAGTGTTTGAGTGATTATAAGAACGTGGGTGTGTGTGTAAGATCGAATGTGCGAATGAGTATGTTAGTTAATATGTGAACGTGTGTATTCAGAAGTTAATGTTTATGAAATTAACAAACCTACAAACATATAACCACGCCTTTATCCCAAATGGGATAGGCAGAGCATAAATGACCTAAAACAAAGGTCGCTTCGCCATGTCTGACAAAGTTTTGAGTTGTTTAAAGATACATTGGTAGGTATATTGCAGTGACAGGTTGTCAGCCCATCGCCTAAATTGCAATATACAGAAATCCTTGGTTCCCTTAGCTCGTTTTTACAGCATGCCCGGGAGGAATTGCAACTGGAACTATCTTTGTTTTTATCTCGCTCCCAGTCCAGCATGGAACAAAAGACCGTGTATTAACCCGTTACTTCCATGCTGGACTGGGAGCGAGAGAAAAACATAGAATGTGCCAGCTGCATTTCCTCCCGGGCATGCTGTAAAAACAAGGTACGGGATCCGAGGGTTTCTGTATATTGCAATTTAGGCAACAGGCTGACAACCTGTCACTACAGCAATATACCTACCAATCTATCTTAAACAACCCTCAAAACTGTGTCAAACGTGGCGGATCTACCTTTGTTTAGGTCGTGTACGCTCTGCCTACCCCATCAGGGATAAAGGCGTGATTATATGTATGTATGTATATAAAAAAAACAGTAACTTAATCCTAAGTTTACATAAACTGAGGCGGGAGTTTCCATTTAAGCGAAAGTTACCACCAAAATATATTAAATAAAAATTTTTTAAAACTTAATTTTAACAACTTAAAATTAGTTTTGGTAAATTAAACATGCATATATTATGGCTGCGTGTGTGTGTAAGTGTGTGTGTGTGTGTGTGTGTGTGTGTGTATGTAATGCTTTATATGTACGTATGTTTAACTTATGTATTGAAATTTATGCAATGAAGAATATATATATGTATATTCCCCAGGACATAATCCCGTGGAAGGACTCCCGGCGCCTGCTGTACTGGCGGCTGCGGCGGCTGCTGCTGCAGAACGAGCAGGAGAGGAGGATCCAGGCCGCCGTCGGCCCTCACACCAGGTACGCACCGCCTTTCCCGTATCTCACGGGGTCGGCAACCTTATCCAGGGGCAATCAATTGAACGAGGATACTGGTTTTTACACAGAGCGACTGCCATCTGACCTCCGCAACCCAGAAGGGAAACCAGACCCAATCCTAGATTAGGTCACAGTTTTCAAGCCGCCAATGCTTAGCACTGGCCTCTGATATGGCTTAACGACTAATATCTACGGTATTAAACGATATTAACCGAGACCAACGTTACTTCCGAAGCACGGATAATTTGAAAAGTGAAAAACATATTGGTACGTGGTGGTATTTGAACCACGACCTCCCGCTCAGGAGGCAGCGGCCCTATCCACTACACCATCGAGCTCTTGGGAGGATTTACTCTAAACTCGTGTATATTTTGTCCAGGATGGATCACGGAGCCGCCTCGGCCACGCTCCGGAGATGGTTCACCGAGGACCGCGGGGAGACACAGGTTAGCTATTTACTACATACATATAATCACGCCTTTATCCCTAAGGGGTAGGCATAGCGTTAACGACCTAAGCGAAGGTTGTTCTGCCATGTCTGACCATGTTATAAGGGTTA
Source organism: Scrobipalpa costella (assembly GCA_949820665.1). Taxonomy (NCBI): domain Eukaryota; kingdom Metazoa; phylum Arthropoda; class Insecta; order Lepidoptera; family Gelechiidae; genus Scrobipalpa; species Scrobipalpa costella. Next base: position 385,916 of record OX463323.1, on the reverse strand, counting down.
TTCAGATTTGTAGGTATATTTGTGTAGACAGGTTGTCAGTCCATCACCTAAATAGTAATATACAGAAGATCCCTTTGTTAGTTTTTACAGCATTCCCGGGAGGAAATGCAGCTAGCACATTCTATGTTTTACTCTCGCTACCAGTCCAGCATGGAAGCAACTTGTTGGTATTTTATTTCTATACCCAAAGGTTGCCTGGTAGAAATTGCTGCTTTAGCAATAAGGCCGCCTATATTGTACTGACACGTTTGTTCCTTTTTATTTCTGTTGTATTTGTTTCTTTGTGCAATAAATAATTTTGTATTGTATTGTATTTTGTACCTTCATATTACGGTGTAATTTAACTATTTTTTTCTACCTGTTACTACAACCAACTTAGAATCGTTAATTTATAAGGTTCTAAATTATGTTTATAACTATAACTTGAGTTTGTTCGACTGGATTTCCGATTGAGTGAGTGAGTTATGATTTTTTTCACTGATGCCACTAAGGCTGTATCGGGACCTTAAGAAATCAATCGTACTAATATGTCGTAAACTTCCTAGTTTCTGACATATAACATGTTATATTCTGACACATATTAATGCTAGCCTGGAAGCGAGAGAAAAACATAGAATTTGCCAGATGCATTTCCTCCCGGGCATGCTGTAAAAACCAGCTAAGGGATCTGAGGGTTTCGGTATATTGTAATTTAGGCGATGGGCTCACAGTTTGTCGCTACAGCAATATACCTACAAATCTATCTTAAATAACCCTCAAAACTTTGTCAGAGGTAGCGACACGACCTTTGTTTGGGTCGTTTACGCTCTGCCTACCCCATTAGGGATAAATGCGTCATTATGTATGTATATGTATCAGTGGCGAAGGCAAAATTTTATCTATAGGGAAGCCGGAATAAAAAACAGATACTTTAATTACTACATATATCTCATGTTTAAGTTCTACCATGGTTCTACTAATAATAATAATAATCAAAAAATCAAAATTATTTTTCGACCTATTAATAACATATCGTTTCATTTTCATTATATTCTTCCATGCTGGACTGGGAGAGATAGAAAAACATAGAATGTTCCAGCTGCCCTTCCTCCCCGGGCATGCTGTTAAAGTCAGCAAAAGGGACTCGAGGGTTACATTGTATTGTAATTTAGGCGATGGGCTGATAACCTGTCACTAAAGCAATACATATTACAATCTAAAATAGTCCCCTTAATTTTTGTCAGACGTGGCGAAAGCTCCTTTTACGAGGCGTTAAACGCTCTGCCTACCCCGTAAGGGATAAAGGCGTGATTTATGTATGTATGTATTACATCACGTGGCAAATGTTCATACTCCATTTCATCTTATTCCTTCAATTCCTGATTATTGCCCCGGCTTACTCTTCGCTTACAAACGCCGCGCGTTTCTTGTGTACGCCAAGAGATGGCGCCACCGGCTCGTAGGCGGGCTAGTATAAAGGAGGAAGCCGAGTTATTGAGGAAAAACTGCGACTTTAAAAACTTTGATACAGGACCTATCGAGATAGTTTTATTATTTTCTTAGCAAATCAATGTCGATTTACCTGCTGGGTAGGTACTTAGCATTGTGAGCTATTGTAATTATTATGATATTTGATTATCTATTATGAAATTTGGCTTGATTTCATAAGGGAAGCCGACGGGAATCGTGTTATGTGAACCCTTCGCCACTGATATGTATGTAAAAAAGTATTTTTATCTAATCTTATCTTTACTATTGTGGTCTCTTTCTAGGCGCACTGTTGGGAGCAGGACAACAAGGCAGTGTGTGAGTGGCTGGAGGCGGGCGCGGCGGACGACAACAGCGTGCTGCAGAGCAACATGCGCGCGATCAAGGAGGACGCCGCGCTGCAGGCCGTCAACTCACTGCTATTGGTCAGTATTACACACACACACACAACAAGGCGGTGTGTGAGTGGCTGGAGGCGGGCGCGGCGGACGACAACAGCGTGCTGCAGAGCAACATGCGCGCGATCAAGGAGGACGCCGCGCTGCAGGCCGTCAACTCACTGCTATTGGTCAGTATTACACACACACACACACACACAACAAGGCGGTGTGTGAGTGGCTGGAGGCGGGCGCGGCGGACGACAACAGCGTGCTGCAGAGCAACATGCGCGCGATCAAGGAGGACGCCGCGCTGCAGGCCGTCAACTCACTGCTATTGGTCAGTATTACACACACACACACAACAAGGCGGTGTGTGAGTGGCTGGAGGCGGGCGCGGCGGACGACAACAGCGTGCTGCAGAGCAACATGCGCGCGATCAAGGAGGACGCCGCGCTGCAGGCCGTCAACTCACTGCTATTGGTCAGTATTACACACACACACACACACACACAACAAGGCGGTGTGTGAGTGGCTGGAGGCGGGCGCGGCGGACGACAACAGCGTGCTGCAGAGCAACATGCGCGCGATCAAGGAGGACGCCGCGCTGCAGGCCGTCAACTCACTGCTATTGGTCAGTATTACACACACACACACACACACACACACACAACAAGGCGGTGTGTGAGTGGCTGGAGGCGGGCGCGGCGGACGACAACAGCGTGCTGCAGAGCAACATGCGCGCGATCAAGGAGGACGCCGCGCTGCAGGCCGTCAACTCACTGCTATTGGTCAGTATTACACACACACACACAACAAGGCGGTGTGTGAGTGGCTGGAGGCGGGCGCGGCGGACGACAACAGCGTGCTGCAGAGCAACATGCGCGCGATCAAGGAGGACGCCGCGCTGCAGGCCGTCAACTCACTGCTATTGGTCAGTATTACACACACACACACACACACAACAAGGCGGTGTGTGAGTGGCTGGAGGCGGGCGCGGCGGACGACAACAGCGTGCTGCAGAGCAACATGCGCGCGATCAAGGAGGACGCCGCGCTGCAGGCCGTCAACTCACTGCTATTGGTCAGTATTACACACACACACACAACAAGGCGGTGTGTGAGTGGCTGGAGGCGGGCGCGGCGGACGACAACAGCGTGCTGCAGAGCAACATGCGCGCGATCAAGGAGGACGCCGCGCTGCAGGCCGTCAACTCACTGCTATTGGTCAGTATTACACACACACACACACAACAAGGCGGTGTGTGAGTGGCTGGAGGCGGGCGCGGCGGACGACAACAGCGTGCTGCAGAGCAACATGCGCGCGATCAAGGAGGACGCCGCGCTGCAGGCCGTCAACTCACTGCTATTGGTCAGTATTACACACACACACACACACACAACAAGGCGGTGTGTGAGTGGCTGGAGGCGGGCGCGGCGGACGACAACAGCGTGCTGCAGAGCAACATGCGCGCGATCAAGGAGGACGCCGCGCTGCAGGCCGTCAACTCACTGCTATTGGTCAGTATTACACACACACACACAACAAGGCGGTGTGTGAGTGGCTGGAGGCGGGCGCGGCGGACGACAACAGCGTGCTGCAGAGCAACATGCGCGCGATCAAGGAGGACGCCGCGCTGCAGGCCGTCAACTCACTGCTATTGGTCAGTATTACACACACACACACACACACAACAAGGCGGTGTGCGAGTGGCTGGAGGCGGGCGCGGCGGACGACAACAGCGTGCTGCAGAGCAACATGCGCGCGATCAAGGAGGACGCCGCGCTGCAGGCCGTCAACTCACTGCTATTGGTCAGTATTACACACACACACACACACACACAACAAGGCGGTGTGTGAGTGGCTGGAGGCGGGCGCGGCGGACGACAACAGCGTGCTGCAGAGCAACATGCGCGCGATCAAGGAGGACGCCGCGCTGCAGGCCGTCAACTCACTGCTATTGGTCAGTATTACACACACACACACACACACAACAAGGCGGTGTGTGAGTGGCTGGAGGCGGGCGCGGCGGACGACAACAGCGTGCTGCAGAGCAACATGCGCGCGATCAAGGAGGACGCCGCGCTGCAGGCCGTCAACTCACTGCTATTGGTCAGTATTACACACACACACACAACAAGGCGGTGTGTGAGTGGCTGGAGGCGGGCGCGGCGGACGACAACAGCGTGCTGCAGAGCAACATGCGCGCGATCAAGGAGGACGCCGCGCTGCAGGCCGTCAACTCACTGCTATTGGTCAGTATTACACACACACACACACACACAACAAGGCGGTGTGCGAGTGGCTGGAGGCGGGCGCGGCGGACGACAACAGCGTGCTGCAGAGCAACATGCGCGCGATCAAGGAGGACGCCGCGCTGCAGGCCGTCAACTCACTGCTATTGGTCAGTATTACACACACACACACACACACAACAAGGCGGTGTGTGAGTGGCTGGAGGCGGGCGCGGCGGACGACAACAGCGTGCTGCAGAGCAACATGCGCGCGATCAAGGAGGACGCCGCGCTGCAGGCCGTCAACTCACTGCTATTGGTCAGTATTACACACACACACACACACACACACAACAAGGCGGTGTGTGAGTGGCTGGAGGCGGGCGCGGCGGACGACAACAGCGTGCTGCAGAGCAACATGCGCGCGATCAAGGAGGACGCCGCGCTGCAGGCCGTCAACTCACTGCTATTGGTCAGTATTACACACACACACACACACACAACAAGGCGGTGTGTGAGTGGCTGGAGGCGGGCGCGGCGGACGACAACAGCGTGCTGCAGAGCAACATGCGCGCGATCAAGGAGGACGCCGCGCTGCAGGCCGTCAACTCACTGCTATTGGTCAGTATTACACACACACACAACAAGGCGGTGTGCGAGTGGCTGGAGGCGGGCGCGGCGGACGACAACAGCGTGCTGCAGAGCAACATGCGCGCGATCAAGGAGGACGCCGCGCTGCAGGCCGTCAACTCACTGCTATTGGTCAGTATTACACACACACACACACACACAACAAGGCGGTGTGTGAGTGGCTGGAGGCGGGCGCGGCGGACGACAACAGCGTGCTGCAGAGCAACATGCGCGCGATCAAGGAGGACGCCGCGCTGCAGGCCGTCAACTCACTGCTATTGGTCAGTATTACACACACACACACACACACACACACACAACAAGGCGGTGTGCGAGTGGCTGGAGGCGGGCGCGGCGGACGACAACAGCGTGCTGCAGAGCAACATGCGCGCGATCAAGGAGGACGCCGCGCTGCAGGCCGTCAACTCACTGCTATTGGTCAGTATTACACACACACACACACACACAACAAGGCGGTGTGTGAGTGGCTGGAGGCGGGCGCGGCGGACGACAACAGCGTGCTGCAGAGCAACATGCGCGCGATCAAGGAGGACGCCGCGCTGCAGGCCGTCAACTCACTGCTATTGGTCAGTATTACACACACACACACACACACACACACAACAAGGCGGTGTGCGAGTGGCTGGAGGCGGGCGCGGCGGACGACAACAGCGTGCTGCAGAGCAACATGCGCGCGATCAAGGAGGACGCCGCGCTGCAGGCCGTCAACTCACTGCTATTGGTCAGTATTACACACACACACACACACACACAACAAGGCGGTGTGTGAGTGGCTGGAGGCGGGCGCGGCGGACGACAACAGCGTGCTGCAGAGCAACATGCGCGCGATCAAGGAGGACGCCGCGCTGCAGGCCGTCAACTCACTGCTATTGGTCAGTATTACACACACACACACACACACACACAACAAGGCGGTGTGTGAGTGGCTGGAGGCGGGCGCGGCGGACGACAACAGCGTGCTGCAGAGCAACATGCGCGCGATCAAGGAGGACGCCGCGCTGCAGGCCGTCAACTCACTGCTATTGGTCAGTATTACACACACACACACACACACAACAGGCGGTGTGTGAGTGGCTGGAGGCGGGCGCGGCGGACGACAACAGCGTGCTGCAGAGCAACATGCGCGCGATCAAGGAGGACGCCGCGCTGCAGGCCGTCAACTCACTGCTATTGGTCAGTATTACACACACACACACACACACACACAACAAGGCGGTGTGTGAGTGGCTGGAGGCGGGCGCGGCGGACGACAACAGCGTGCTGCAGAGCAACATGCGCGCGATCAAGGAGGACGCCGCGCTGCAGGCCGTCAACTCACTGCTATTGGTCAGTATTACACACACACACACACACACACAACAAGGCGGTGTGTGAGTGGCTGGAGGCGGGCGCGGCGGACGACAACAGCGTGCTGCAGAGCAACATGCGCGCGATCAAGGAGGACGCCGCGCTGCAGGCCGTCAACTCACTGCTATTGGTCAGTATTACACACACACACACACACACACAACAAGGCGGTGTGTGAGTGGCTGGAGGCGGGCGCGGCGGACGACAACAGCGTGCTGCAGAGCAACATGCGCGCGATCAAGGAGGACGCCGCGCTGCAGGCCGTCAACTCACTGCTATTGGTCAGTATTACACACACACACACACACACACAACAAGGCGGTGTGTGAGTGGCTGGAGGCGGGCGCGGCGGACGACAACAGCGTGCTGCAGAGCAACATGCGCGCGATCAAGGAGGACGCCGCGCTGCAGGCCGTCAACTCACTGCTATTGGTCAGTATTACACACACACACACACACACAACAAGGCGGTGTGTGAGTGGCTGGAGGCGGGCGCGGCGGACGACAACAGCGTGCTGCAGAGCAACATGCGCGCGATCAAGGAGGACGCCGCGCTGCAGGCCGTCAACTCACTGCTATTGGTCAGTATTACACACACACACACACACACAACAAGGCGGTGTGTGAGTGGCTGGAGGCGGGCGCGGCGGACGACAACAGCGTGCTGCAGAGCAACATGCGCGCGATCAAGGAGGACGCCGCGCTGCAGGCCGTCAACTCACTGCTATTGGTCAGTATTACACACACAACACACACACACAACAAGGCGGTGTGTGAGTGGCTGGAGGCGGGCGCGGCGGACGACAACAGCGTGCTGCAGAGCAACATGCGCGCGATCAAGGAGGACGCCGCGCTGCAGGCCGTCAACTCACTGCTATTGGTCAGTATTACACACACACACACACACACAACAAGGCGGTGTGTGAGTGGCTGGAGGCGGGCGCGGCGGACGACAACAGCGTGCTGCAGAGCAACATGCGCGCGATCAAGGAGGACGCCGCGCTGCAGGCCGTCAACTCACTGCTATTGGTCAGTATTACACACACACACACAGTGTGTGAGTGGCTGGAGGCGGGCGCGGCGGACGACAACAGCGTGCTGCAGAGCAACATGCGCGCGATCAAGGAGGACGCCGCGCTGCAGGCCGTCAACTCACTGCTATTGGTCAGTATTACACACACACACACACACACAACAAGGCGGTGTGTGAGTGGCTGGAGGCGGGCGCGGCGGACGACAACAGCGTGCTGCAGAGCAACATGCGCGCGATCAAGGAGGACGCCGCGCTGCAGGCCGTCAACTCACTGCTATTGGTCAGTATTACACACACACACACACACACAACAAGGCGGTGTGTGAGTGGCTGGAGGCGGGCGCGGCGGACGACAACAGCGTGCTGCAGAGCAACATGCGCGCGATCAAGGAGGACGCCGCGCTGCAGGCCGTCAACTCACTGCTATTGGTCAGTATTACACACACACACACACACACAACAAGGCGGTGTGTGAGTGGCTGGAGGCGGGCGCGGCGGACGACAACAGCGTGCTGCAGAGCAACATGCGCGCGATCAAGGAGGACGCCGCGCTGCAGGCCGTCAACTCACTGCTATTGGTCAGTATTACACACACACACACACACACAACAAGGCGGTGTGTGAGTGGCTGGAGGCGGGCGCGGCGGACGACAACAGCGTGCTGCAGAGCAACATGCGCGCGATCAAGGAGGACGCCGCGCTGCAGGCCGTCAACTCACTGCTATTGGTCAGTATTACACACACACACACACACACACAACAAGGCGGTGTGTGAGTGGCTGGAGGCGGGCGCGGCGGACGACAACAGCGTGCTGCAGAGCAACATGCGCGCGATCAAGGAGGACGCCGCGCTGCAGGCCGTCAACTCACTGCTATTGGTCAGTATTACACACACACACACACACACACAACAAGGCGGTGTGTGAGTGGCTGGAGGCGGGCGCGGCGGACGACAACAGCGTGCTGCAGAGCAACATGCGCGCGATCAAGGAGGACGCCGCGCTGCAGGCCGTCAACTCACTGCTATTGGTCAGTATTACACACACACACACACACACAACAAGGCGGTGTGTGAGTGGCTGGAGGCGGGCGCGGCGGACGACAACAGCGTGCTGCAGAGCAACATGCGCGCGATCAAGGAGGACGCCGCGCTGCAGGCCGTCAACTCACTGCTATTGGTCAGTATTACACACACACACACACACACAACAAGGCGGTGTGTGAGTGGCTGGAGGCGGGCGCGGCGGACGACAACAGCGTGCTGCAGAGCAACATGCGCGCGATCAAGGAGGACGCCGCGCTGCAGGCCGTCAACTCACTGCTATTGGTCAGTATTACACACACACACACACACACAACAAGGCGGTGTGTGAGTGGCTGGAGGCGGGCGCGGCGGACGACAACAGCGTGCTGCAGAGCAACATGCGCGCGATCAAGGAGGACGCCGCGCTGCAGGCCGTCAACTCACTGCTATTGGTCAGTATTACACACACACACACACACACAACAAGGCGGTGTGTGAGTGGCTGGAGGCGGGCGCGGCGGACGACAACAGCGTGCTGCAGAGCAACATGCGCGCGATCAAGGAGGACGCCGCGCTGCAGGCCGTCAACTCACTGCTATTGGTCAGTATTACACACACACACACACACACAACAAGGCGGTGTGTGAGTGGCTGGAGGCGGGCGCGGCGGACGACAACAGCGTGCTGCAGAGCAACATGCGCGCGATCAAGGAGGACGCCGCGCTGCAGGCCGTCAACTCACTGCTATTGGTCAGTATTACACACACACACACACACACAACAAGGCGGTGTGTGAGTGGCTGGAGGCGGGCGCGGCGGACGACAACAGCGTGCTGCAGAGCAACATGCGCGCGATCAAGGAGGACGCCGCGCTGCAGGCCGTCAACTCACTGCTATTGGTCAGTATTACACACACACACACACACACACAACAAGGCGGTGTGTGAGTGGCTGGAGGCGGGCGCGGCGGACGACAACAGCGTGCTGCAGAGCAACATGCGCGCGATCAAGGAGGACGCCGCGCTGCAGGCCGTCAACTCACTGCTATTGGTCAGTATTACACACACACACACACACACACAACAAGGCGGTGTGTGAGTGGCTGGAGGCGGGCGCGGCGGACGACAACAGCGTGCTGCAGAGCAACATGCGCGCGATCAAGGAGGACGCCGCGCTGCAGGCCGTCAACTCACTGCTATTGGTCAGTATTACACACACACACACACACACAACAAGGCGGTGTGTGAGTGGCTGGAGGCGGGCGCGGCGGACGACAACAGCGTGCTGCAGAGCAACATGCGCGCGATCAAGGAGGACGCCGCGCTGCAGGCCGTCAACTCACTGCTATTGGTCAGTATTACACACACACACACACACACACAACAAGGCGGTGTGTGAGTGGCTGGAGGCGGGCGCGGCGGACGACAACAGCGTGCTGCAGAGCAACATGCGCGCGATCAAGGAGGACGCCGCGCTGCAGGCCGTCAACTCACTGCTATTGGTCAGTATTACACACACACACACACACACACAACAAGGCGGTGTGTGAGTGGCTGGAGGCGGGCGCGGCGGACGACAACAGCGTGCTGCAGAGCAACATGCGCGCGATCAAGGAGGACGCCGCGCTGCAGGCCGTCAACTCACTGCTATTGGTCAGTATTACACACACACACACACACACAACAAGGCGGTGTGTGAGTGGCTGGAGGCGGGCGCGGCGGACGACAACAGCGTGCTGCAGAGCAACATGCGCGCGATCAAGGAGGACGCCGCGCTGCAGGCCGTCAACTCACTGCTATTGGTCAGTATTACACACACACACACACACACACAACAAGGCGGTGTGTGAGTGGCTGGAGGCGGGCGCGGCGGACGACAACAGCGTGCTGCAGAGCAACATGCGCGCGATCAAGGAGGACGCCGCGCTGCAGGCCGTCAACTCACTGCTATTGGTCAGTATTACACACACACACACACACACAACAAGGCGGTGTGTGAGTGGCTGGAGGCGGGCGCGGCGGACGACAACAGCGTGCTGCAGAGCAACATGCGCGCGATCAAGGAGGACGCCGCGCTGCAGGCCGTCAACTCACTGCTATTGGTCAGTATTACACACACACACACACACACACAACAAGGCGGTGTGTGAGTGGCTGGAGGCGGGCGCGGCGGACGACAACAGCGTGCTGCAGAGCAACATGCGCGCGATCAAGGAGGACGCCGCGCTGCAGGCCGTCAACTCACTGCTATTGGTCAGTATTACACACACACACACACACACACAACAAGGCGGTGTGTGAGTGGCTGGAGGCGGGCGCGGCGGACGACAACAGCGTGCTGCAGAGCAACATGCGCGCGATCAAGGAGGACGCCGCGCTGCAGGCCGTCAACTCACTGCTATTGGTCAGTATTACACACACACACACACAACAAGGCGGTGTGTGAGTGGCTGGAGGCGGGCGCGGCGGACGACAACAGCGTGCTGCAGAGCAACATGCGCGCGATCAAGGAGGACGCCGCGCTGCAGGCCGTCAACTCACTGCTATTGGTCAGTATTACACACACACACACACACAACAAGGCGGTGTGTGAGTGGCTGGAGGCGGGCGCGGCGGACGACAACAGCGTGCTGCAGAGCAACATGCGCGCGATCAAGGAGGACGCCGCGCTGCAGGCCGTCAACTCACTGCTATTGGTCAGTATTACACACACACACACACACACACAACAAGGCGGTGTGTGAGTGGCTGGAGGCGGGCGCGGCGGACGACAACAGCGTGCTGCAGAGCAACATGCGCGCGATCAAGGAGGACGCCGCGCTGCAGGCCGTCAACTCACTGCTATTGGTCAGTATTACACACACACACACACACACAACAAGGCGGTGTGTGAGTGGCTGGAGGCGGGCGCGGCGGACGACAACAGCGTGCTGCAGAGCAACATGCGCGCGATCAAGGAGGACGCCGCGCTGCAGGCCGTCAACTCACTGCTATTGGTCAGTATTACACACACACACACACACAACAAGGCGGTGTGTGAGTGGCTGGAGGCGGGCGCGGCGGACGACAACAGCGTGCTGCAGAGCAACATGCGCGCGATCAAGGAGGACGCCGCGCTGCAGGCCGTCAACTCACTGCTATTGGTCAGTATTACACACACACACACACACACAACAAGGCGGTGTGTGAGTGGCTGGAGGCGGGCGCGGCGGACGACAACAGCGTGCTGCAGAGCAACATGCGCGCGATCAAGGAGGACGCCGCGCTGCAGGCCGTCAACTCACTGCTATTGGTCAGTATTACACACACACACACACACACAACAAGGCGGTGTGTGAGTGGCTGGAGGCGGGCGCGGCGGACGACAACAGCGTGCTGCAGAGCAACATGCGCGCGATCAAGGAGGACGCCGCGCTGCAGGCCGTCAACTCACTGCTATTGGTCAGTATTACACACACACACACACAACAAGGCGGTGTGTGAGTGGCTGGAGGCGGGCGCGGCGGACGACAACAGCGTGCTGCAGAGCAACATGCGCGCGATCAAGGAGGACGCCGCGCTGCAGGCCGTCAACTCACTGCTATTGGTCAGTATTACACACACACACACACACACACAACAAGGCGGTGTGTGAGTGGCTGGAGGCGGGCGCGGCGGACGACAACAGCGTGCTGCAGAGCAACATGCGCGCGATCAAGGAGGACGCCGCGCTGCAGGCCGTCAACTCACTGCTATTGGTCAGTATTACACACACACACACACACAACAAGGCGGTGTGTGAGTGGCTGGAGGCGGGCGCGGCGGACGACAACAGCGTGCTGCAGAGCAACATGCGCGCGATCAAGGAGGACGCCGCGCTGCAGGCCGTCAACTCACTGCTATTGGTCAGTATTACACACACACACACACACACAACAAGGCGGTGTGTGAGTGGCTGGAGGCGGGCGCGGCGGACGACAACAGCGTGCTGCAGAGCAACATGCGCGCGATCAAGGAGGACGCCGCGCTGCAGGCCGTCAACTCACTGCTATTGGTCAGTATTACACACACACACACACACACACAACAAGGCGGTGTGTGAGTGGCTGGAGGCGGGCGCGGCGGACGACAACAGCGTGCTGCAGAGCAACATGCGCGCGATCAAGGAGGACGCCGCGCTGCAGGCCGTCAACTCACTGCTATTGGTCAGTATTACACACACACACACACACAACAAGGCGGTGTGTGAGTGGCTGGAGGCGGGCGCGGCGGACGACAACAGCGTGCTGCAGAGCAACATGCGCGCGATCAAGGAGGACGCCGCGCTGCAGGCCGTCAACTCACTGCTATTGGTCAGTATTACACACACACACACACACACACAACAAGGCGGTGTGCGAGTGGCTGGAGGCGGGCGCGGCGGACGACAACAGCGTGCTGCAGAGCAACATGCGCGCGATCAAGGAGGACGCCGCGCTGCAGGCCGTCAACTCACTGCTATTGGTCAGTATTACACACACACACACACACACACAACAAGGCGGTGTGTGAGTGGCTGGAGGCGGGCGCGGCGGACGACAACAGCGTGCTGCAGAGCAACATGCGCGCGATCAAGGAGGACGCCGCGCTGCAGGCCGTCAACTCACTGCTATTGGTCAGTATTACACACACACACACACACACAACAAGGCGGTGTGTGAGTGGCTGGAGGCGGGCGCGGCGGACGACAACAGCGTGCTGCAGAGCAACATGCGCGCGATCAAGGAGGACGCCGCGCTGCAGGCCGTCAACTCACTGCTATTGGTCAGTATTACACACACACACACACACACACAACAAGGCGGTGTGTGAGTGGCTGGAGGCGGGCGCGGCGGACGACAACAGCGTGCTGCAGAGCAACATGCGCGCGATCAAGGAGGACGCCGCGCTGCAGGCCGTCAACTCACTGCTATTGGTCAGTATTACACACACACACACACACACAACAAGGCGGTGTGTGAGTGGCTGGAGGCGGGCGCGGCGGACGACAACAGCGTGCTGCAGAGCAACATGCGCGCGATCAAGGAGGACGCCGCGCTGCAGGCCGTCAACTCACTGCTATTGGTCAGTATTACACACACACACACACACACAACAAGGCGGTGTGTGAGTGGCTGGAGGCGGGCGCGGCGGACGACAACAGCGTGCTGCAGAGCAACATGCGCGCGATCAAGGAGGACGCCGCGCTGCAGGCCGTCAACTCACTGCTATTGGTCAGTATTACACACACACACACACACACACAACAAGGCGGTGTGCGAGTGGCTGGAGGCGGGCGCGGCGGACGACAACAGCGTGCTGCAGAGCAACATGCGCGCGATCAAGGAGGACGCCGCGCTGCAGGCCGTCAACTCACTGCTATTGGTCAGTATTACACACACACACACACACACACAACAAGGCGGTGTGTGAGTGGCTGGAGGCGGGCGCGGCGGACGACAACAGCGTGCTGCAGAGCAACATGCGCGCGATCAAGGAGGACGCCGCGCTGCAGGCCGTCAACTCACTGCTATTGGTCAGTATTACACACACACACACACACAACAAGGCGGTGTGTGAGTGGCTGGAGGCGGGCGCGGCGGACGACAACAGCGTGCTGCAGAGCAACATGCGCGCGATCAAGGAGGACGCCGCGCTGCAGGCCGTCAACTCACTGCTATTGGTCAGTATTACACACACACACACACACACAACAAGGCGGTGTGCGAGTGGCTGGAGGCGGGCGCGGCGGACGACAACAGCGTGCTGCAGAGCAACATGCGCGCGATCAAGGAGGACGCCGCGCTGCAGGCCGTCAACTCACTGCTATTGGTCAGTATTACACACACACACACACACACAACAAGGCGGTGTGTGAGTGGCTGGAGGCGGGCGCGGCGGACGACAACAGCGTGCTGCAGAGCAACATGCGCGCGATCAAGGAGGACGCCGCGCTGCAGGCCGTCAACTCACTGCTATTGGTCAGTATTACACACACACACACACACACAACAAGGCGGTGTGTGAGTGGCTGGAGGCGGGCGCGGCGGACGACAACAGCGTGCTGCAGAGCAACATGCGCGCGATCAAGGAGGACGCCGCGCTGCAGGCCGTCAACTCACTGCTATTGGTCAGTATTACACACACACACA